>JAQQTO010000045.1:35535000-38035000 GCA_029884595.1 Ormosia semicastrata
TTATGCATTTCTTAACACATATATTTGATATGATGATAGAATTGTGTGTTTTGCCTTAGATTGGTTTGTTATTAGCTACTGTTACACAGTTACATGATATTAAGACTATAACTCAATATGTGTTGTTTCTATGTATACAGGAAACTATGGCACCAAAAGGGCGACCTAGAAAAATAGGAAACCCAGTTTCAGAAGAACCGAGTATAGCTGAGGCCGTACTAGCAATGACCAATGCGATGCGAGAACAAACAACTACAACTATAAATGCAAAGAGGGAGAAAGCAGCTGTAACTGCTAGGATGTTTGAACAAATAGGGAATGCTCAAATAGTGCAACCACAGCCGGCACAATTGGTGCAAGTGGAAGGGAACCAAAATTTTCATGATCTTACAGAATTTCGGAAGGCTAGCCCTCCATCCTTCCGGGGATAGTATGATCCGGCAAAGGCCGAGGAGTGGATAGCTGAATTGGAGAAAATTTTTACAGTAATGAGGTGCACGGAAGATCAAAAGATGTCTTTTGTGACCTATATGCTGAAGGGCGATGTAGAGCATTGGTGGAATGATGTGAGGAGGATGATGAAGGCAGTGGGGACACAAATTACTTGGGAGGTCTTTAAATTGCATTCTTAGAAAAGTGTTTTCCACAAAATATACAAGAAGAAAAAGAGATGGAGTTCTTACAATTACAACAAGGGGATATGACAGTTGGACAGTACATAGCAAAATTTGAGGAATTGTCTAAGTTCTCATCTTATCTTAAGTACAACCCAAATGACAGATGGAAATAAGTGAAGTTTGAGACAAGTTTGAGGGATAGTATGAAGAGAATAATGAAACCTTTAGAAATTTGAGATTACCCTACCCTAGTGAACAAGTGTAGAATGGTAAAACCTCTGAGGTTTAGGTCATAGTCGGAGCATCGATTACAAGATCATCATAAACGAAAGATTACAGAGGATAGATCTGAGAGGAATGCCCCACAACCTAGAGATCAGAGGGACAAGGGAAAGCAGGTCTAGATGGATGACTGAGGGCAAAAATGTGTTAAATGTGGTCAATAGCATAAGGATAAAACTTGTTTAGCAGATCAAATAATGTGTTTTACATATGGCAAGACAGGCCACTTTGCAAGGAACTGTCCTCATAGGATGGAGCCCAAGTCAGAGGTTAAACCAGGAATAGTCTATTGGTTGGAAGCCAAGGAGACAACATAGTCTCCTGGTTTGGGTAAAGGTGAGTTTGTCGGTGAATTTTGTTTCTTTGATATTTGGTTGTACCTGGTTTCTTTATATATAAGTAGTTTAGGAAATTTTGGGGACAAAATTCTAGAAAGGATGGGAGAAATGTAACATCCTGGGAAATCATGTTAGGCTTGTTCATGGTTACAAAAGTAGCCTAATACAAACTTAACATGCTTGTGAAGTTTTATAACTTTTTGAGCACGTTTAGGCACTTTGCTGTAACATTATGTGATGAATATAGCTGTTATTAGCTTTGGAAGAGGCTTAAACTGCTTAGTTAATGGAAATAAATATAGAGGATTTGTTTCTAGGTCACAAATGTGTGGAACATGTTACAGTTAAAATTTGAGATCAATCGGAGTCAATTTGGTATTTTTAAGCATACTGGGCATGTGTTTTAATACCGGATTGATTTCCAGCAGATATGAAAAAAATGTGAAAATGACAAAATAAGATTTTTATCAAATCTCAGAAAATATTTTGGATTTGTTAAAAGTAAGAAAAATTGGTATTGGCAAAATCTGAGTGTTCTTAACAGATTGAAATTTGTTAGTGGTCACTTAAGTGACCAAAGAGCACACGTCTCTTTTTCTGTTGCATTGGCTATTTAGGCTTCCAAAATGAGATATTTTTCTCATTCTTCTCATTTCTTCTCTCCCGGTTACAGCAGGCAAGGGCAAAGAAAAATGAAAGAAGGAAGATCTAAGGAAGGGATCAACCAAGGAGGAGGAAGAGGATAAAGGCGGAGAAGAGCTTTTCAATGACTTCATTTTTTAGCCGTTGAGGTAGAGGGAAAACCTTGCTTTCATTCTTTTCTTCCATCTTTTTCATTTGGTTCTTTGGAGTTCTTGATGAGAGAAATGGATTTCTAGGGTGAAAATTAGGGATTTGGATTGATTCTTGTTAGAAAACTAATTAATAGTGTTTTTTTGGCATGAGATTTTAGGGTTTTATGGTGATGGATAATATTTTGAGGTATGATGCATTTTTGGATCACTTTAGAGGTGGAAAATTACTTAAAAATTGGAGTTGAGTGATTGAAAGTCCATTATTCCTCAAGGAAATAGTGGCAGTTCTGTAGAATTTTGCAGAACTTCATTTTCTGTCTCCGAGCGCCTAAGCACCCTTAGAGAAGCGCCTGAGCGCTTGGCGTCCATCAAGGTTACGCATGCTGCTGTGCAGTTAGCACCTAGGAGCCCATGAAGGAGCGTATGAGCGCCCATTACAAGAGAATATAGGGGAGACTCTGCCACCTGAGCACCTAAGCTCCCAATGGAGAGCGTATAGGAGCCCATTTCAGCTTTTGAGGGCTATCTCTTATTTGATGGAAATGAAGTGCTTGACTTGTGTGGACCTTTTATTATATGCCTTTATATGAGTATTGAGACTCTAATAGGCATATTTAATGAAGTGTTGTGTGTTGAATATAAATCAATTAGTATGACAATTATGGAGATATTTAGCATTATTGTAATCCAATTTTGAGATAATGGATGTAAACCAATTAGTATGCTATCTATATAGTGATTGACATCATTGTATTTCACACATATGGTTATGAGTGTAAATCAATTGGCATGCTAGTTAGTCTTAATTGGCATTATTATATCTCATAACTATGTTGCTGAGGATGGAGTCCTCGTTGGTAATGATTATGGGTTGTAAACCAATTGGTATTCAAGTTATTGTAGTAATTAGCATCATTGTTTTCCATATTCATGTGTTTTGGGTGATCATCATGATTGTAAGTAAAGACGTAACATTCCTTCCATATCATAGTGATGAGTTGAGGATGGTTTATTCCTTCACACCTTGTGAAACGACTGAAACGGGCTTCCAGTGCTTACTCAAGACTTATGGAACCAGGTTCCTTTGTTCTGTACAAGGCTCATGCATACCATACATTTCTTGAGGGACTGAAGATGAGTTTCTTTGCTATGTCTAAGGAATCATGACATTATCCACATTCATTTTAGGTTATTGCATAGGCATGAACATAAGGCATCACTAAGCATGTGCATGGCAACTGTATGGGTAGTTGCTATTCACAACATAATCATACATGGCAATTGTATGGGTAATTGCTATTCTTTGAAATGTTGATCTATGAGTTGTAAATTGTGAAAATGAGATTTTATACAAACTTATAAATTTGGGATTCCTTTTCGGGAAGAGAAAGGACAGAGTTTTAGCTTTTGCCACATTTCTAGTGTGTTTATTTATAAGTTTTGAGAACTAAAAGTGTTTTTCCCCAAAATGGCTGGAACTATTATAAGGCATGTTTTATAAATCTTACTACTGAGAATGTACAATTCTCACCTTGTGTGTGTGTATTTCTATGATGGCTCCAGGAAAGAGGAAGACTTATGAGTAGTGAAGACAGAGTAAAAATGAAGAAAATTAATATAGGGTTATTTTATGTTTTTTTTGAAAATATGTATTATATGAGCCTTGAGAGGCCTAGTATATGAGGTTTGTACATAATTTTTTTTGTATTTATGTATAATATACGTGTTATGTAAGTTTGACTTTTTGTGGCTCATATCATCTGTATCTATGTAATGATTATAAGTGAAAGTGCTTAGTTATTTAAGTACCATTCTTGAATTTATTCACTTTAGTATAATATAGTTTATGCAATGGTTATTAAATTCAGGATGTTATAGGTATAGTAGCGAGGTGAACAGGAAAGTTGTTATTTTGAAGTCTTCAGATTATCTTTTTGTAGTGTTCTGTTCGAATAAGCCAAGGGGCTATTCGAATAGAATGTCTTTCTGCAGTATTCTTTTTGAATAAGGCCAAAGTGATAATTCAAATAGAATATTATAGACTGTTCTAGATTTTTTATGTTGACTATTTGAATTTGCATGATTTTAATAATAAACTAAGTTATTTTAAGCGAGCAATTTGAATTGTATGATTCTAAGGCTAATCGAAATAGACTAGGAGAACTATTCGATTGATACAATTCAGAAAGACATCACTAGTGTTAATCGGCTAGATTAAGTGTCCTATTCGATTAAGTGTGATTTCGATATTAATCGAAATATTATGTTAGCTTTTCAAGCAATAATTCAGAATGACATACTTTCGATAGTGATCGAATAGACTAAGAGCTATTTGAATAGACCATTTCAAAATGGTAAGTCAGGCTAACCGAGTAGAATAAGAGAACTATTCGATTAACAAGGGTTTAAGGCTAATCGAAAATACTACAGTAGTTATTTGACTAGTAAGTTTTCGATTATGTTCGAAAAAGACAGTGAATAGAAAGTTATTCTACAGGCATAATTTTGTGAATAATCAAAAACAGACTTCAAAGTTATTCGACTAGCATGTATTTGATTTTGATCAAATATGCAAAGGCATATTTTTTATTATGATAAAAAAAGACAAGTGGAATATTTTAAAAGTAAAACCCAAAGTGGTGTTTTTAGTGCCATTCAAAAAGGCAAGTGATGCTACTCGAATAACTGAGTTCATAATTTTCATAAACATTATTGTATGGCTATAGAGTGCTAAGCATTCAACTAGATCGAAGGAGTAAGAAAAATCCTTTGTAAGATTAGTAGATGAGTAAGAAAAACCCTTGATTAGATCAGATGAGTAAGAAAAACCCTCAGCTAGGTCAAAGGAGCAAGAAAATCCCTTTTGCTGGATACATGACATTGCATAGGCCTCATCATAATCCATTTCATCATCATTAGTGTTACTAAGTGGCCTCAATACTCAAGAGGGGGGTGAATTGAGTATGAAAATTAAGTTCGCAAATCTTTCGCAAATCGTTTGATAAACAATTTTCGTTGAAGCTAATTGATGATTAGAGATGATTGGATATAAAAGATAAACACTTTCACTTATAAATGCAATAGCCAAAGGTACTAATATTCAAGCAAATCAATAAAACAGTACTTAATGTAAAGAGAAGGGTTTAGAGAAAACAAACACAGTGATTTATCCTAGTTCGATCACCAATCCACTTGTGATCTACGTCCAGTCCCCAAGCAATAACTTGAGATTTTCCACTATATCTTCAAGCTTCAATGAGTGCTTGATAACCACTATAACCTTGAGCACTCAACACTTTGGGATACCTCACCCTTTACACTTTTGGAGGGATGCCTCACCCTCTTTACAAAGCAATAATGATAGATTGAATGAAGCTCTCTCTAGAGCAGATGATTACAAATTGAAGCTCTAATATGCTCTTAAAGATTTTTCATGTTTTTACAAGAAAACAGAGCAAGAAGTGGATTTGAGGATTGATTCACGTTTGAAAGTATTGGTGATCAGTTTTTGGTTCAAGGTCAACCTCAAATGAAGACCCAACTTTGGTATTTATAAGTTTCTCAATTAATAGAGCCGTTGGGGTGGTTTGGGCATGCATTTAATGCATTTAATATAGCCGTTGGACATTGTCAGGGTTCGTGTAATCGATTACACAACTTATGTAATCGATTACATTGTTGTTCCAACGTGTTCTTGGCTTTCTGGGCTCTGTGTAATCGATTACATTATTGGTATAATCGATTACATGGCTTCTGACTTTGCTTGTAATCGATTACAATATCCTTGTAATCGATTACATGACTTCTGACTTGCTGTGTAATCGATTACAATATCCATGTAATCAATTACATGACCATTTGAACGTGTTCTTGCCTTTCTGGGCTTATTGTAATCGATTACATATACTATGTAATCGATTACATGGCCTCTGACTTGCTTGTAATCGATTACATTACTCATGTAATCGATTACAAGGCCTCTGTTTGCTGTGTAATCGATTACATCATGTAATCGATTACATTGGCCTTTGAACACATTTTTCAAGTCCAATAAAGCTTGTAAGTCATTTCTAACACCTCAAGACACTTGATTAAACATAAATCCTTTTAAGAGTGTTAGATTTAAGGTTAAAACTCAAGTTTTCTTGAAAGCCATGTTTAACTTTGAAATTTCCCACTTATTTTGAAATCATATATTGAAAAACCATTTGAGAAATCTTGAGAGCATTTAACATTAATGTTCTAAGTCTTATAACTAAATAAACCTCTTGACTTCTTTCTTTGATCTTGATTTTTCCTTTTGCACTTGATCTTCTCTTTTGCATTTGATCTTCACTTTGGCCTTTGTTATCATCAAAAACTATTTGACATGCTTTAGGGACATAAGCATTCACATTCTCCCCCTTTTTGATTATGACAAACTAATCATAGGAAAAAGAAAGAGTTTTTGCATTTGTATATAATAGACATTTAGGCGCAATGCTCCCCCGGAGTTTATGCATGATATTGGGTTAGATTTTCAAAAGCTCAATAACTCCCCCGTACTCATGCAACCTTTAATTACTCATGCAACCTTTAATTAGATTTCATTTCATTTTTCCTTATTTTCTCCCCCTTTGGCATTATCAAAAAGATATAAACATTTAAAGAAAAATGGACAGCATAACAGCTATATTTCATGATTCCCAAATTTTGCTAGAACAAGAACACCAAAGAGATTAATCAGTCCAATCAATATTTCAAGAAGCCAAACAGTCAAAGCGGAAACAAGTTCATTTATCATTTATCAGTATGTACAAAGGAACTTCTCACAACCAGTAGCCAATAATAAAAAAAAAAACACCATAAATGTATACCAATGTTATATAATCAGAGTCAAAACAAAATAAATACAAGGTAGTTATCAAAACAAAAAGCATTAAGGCAATTGGCCATGATCACTATCAGTGGCCTCGCTGTCACAAAAAACATCACCCTCTGGATCCGCAGCAATGTCTCCTAGATCAACGTCATCATCGCCGGGCTCAAGATCATCGTCAGAGTCCAGAAGCTCCTCATCATCAGCAGGGACTCCAGATGGACCAGTGAAGGACAGGGGAACCGGAGAGGCAGAGGATGTGGGAGGTGTAGCAGCAGCGCTCGAAGGAATAGGAGGTCCACCCAGGAGAGATCGAATGGTGGCAAGCTCCTGATCTGAGTAGTCCATCCTCAGCTCAAGATGGTCTATCTTCTGCTCTAGGTGATCCATGCATGTGTTTACATTAGCGCTCAGGTTGCGCGTCTCTTGGAGCAGGAGGTCAAGAGTAGCCAGAGCAGGAGTAGAAGCAGGGGCAGGATGCTGAGCCTCCTCATCATCATCACTATCCGGATCATGATGGACATGACCAAACATGCCATGAGAAATGTAATGCCACCTATCATCCACTTTGTACAGCTGGAGCTTCTTCAGGGTATGCAAGCCAATGGATTGTGGTCCCTTCGAGCTGGTGTCTTTTGATTCCTCAGCCAGCGAAATGCGACAGTGTTGTAGGATGATGGTTACCAACATGGCAAAAGGGAGAGCAGAATTCTTCTTTTTCTTGACATCCAGCATATGCTCTATAATGTAATAACCCCAGTTAATTGGCCGTCCGGTGGTCATTGCCCATAAGGCCACCACATCATCCTTGAGGACTTGGGAGTAATTCCCTCCCCTGGGAATCAATCCTCAGACCAAAAGGTAGTGGAGAACCCTGTTCTCCATAGTGAGGCCAGTGGCTATGATTCTTCTTTTAGGATCACTAGGGGGGTAGTAGCCAGTCCTAATTAATGAGAGAAAAGCAGCCTTATGCTCAAACTCATGCCCTCAGACATTGGCATTCCCACAGAAGTGAGCTCCATCAGGAGTGAGCTTTGTTAGCCTATACCATTCTGCCATTGTTATCCTTATTTATTATTTTTTCACTTCAGAGATCAAGTAATTGTCTTCAAATTTCAAGTTGGCATAGAAGACTCTCACAAGGTTTGGGTAGACAGCCTTCTCTATACTTAGGAAACCTAGCAAGCCTAAATTTTCAATGGTTCTAAAGCTCGCTAAAGGTTCACTCTCGCAGAAGGTGATGGGAAGATACCTGGGAGAGATGATCTTGCGAAGTTGGAAGTTCTTCTGGAACAACTTAGCTCTCTTCACAGTGGAGAAGTGTCTCGTGAGGTCTAGGCCAGAGATGTTACATGAAGAACCACCAGAGGACCCTCCAATGGCAGCCCCTATTCTTGGGCACTTTGAACGATGAGAGGATTCAGCCATTGATGAGAAGGAGTAGAGTGGGATGAGTGGTAAGTGGTTGGGGATGAGTGAGGAGAGAGAGAGGGACGAGGTTAGGGCAGAGAAATGGAGGTGGGGTTCGTGAGAGAAGATGAGGAGATTTGGGTGAGGGATGTGAGGAGATTTTGAGAGATGGGCTATATGGAGAGGGGTTTTCCGAGATTAAGAGAGGTGAAATGAGGGATTTTGATGGAGATTTGAGTGAGAAATGAGAGATTTTGAGGTTTGGGTCGCATGGGAGTAGAGGAGGAGGACGAAGAAGATGAAAAGGTTTTGAAAAATGAGCTCTACGCGCGTCAGAAACCTTTTAAAAAACCCTGTGTAATCGATTACATTGAGTGTGTAATCGATTACATGCATTCTGGTGGGTATGTAATCGATTACATTTCTGGTGTAATCGATTACCACGCTTCTGGGGAACCTTGTAATCGATTACATAGTTGATGTAATCGATTACCTGAGTTCTGAGTTGATTGTAATCGATTACAAAAGCTGTGTAATCGATTACATGCTTGACAGAACCTGTGTAATCGATTACAAAGGCATTGTAATCAATTACCAACACTCTTTAACTCAGATTTTGCATTCCAATCAGCATATAATCAATTTTAATCCATCCAAAATAGTTCCAAAGGAACTTAGATCAATTTAAATCATCATGCAAACATATAAACTAATCATATTATGATTCAACTCACATAATTGATCAAAATTACCATTTTTACCAATAATTACACCATTTTACTGAAATTTTGAGGATGTTGAGTTGCTTGGGAGTCTTGGGCATGAGAGAGCACCTGTAAAACAACTTAGGGGAACTCTCCAACGCTCAAGTCAGTATTGGATTCAAATATAATGAAAAATTTAGAGATTATGAAGCAATGTGGCATAATTATGGAGAAAAACACAAGTTTATGCATTAGTTTTAGGATTATGCAGCAATTAGTTAATTTATGCATGATTGATCCAATATACCAAGTTCATTTCTTATATAGAAAAATGCTTCTTTTGCTAGGGGTTTAGTGAAAATGTCAGCTAGTTGCTTAGTGGTTTCTACAAACTCAAGCATACAATCACCCTTTTGAACATGGTCTCTAATGAAATGATGTCTTATTTCAATATGTTTAGTCCTAGAATGCAAGATGGGATTTTTGGACAAATTGATCGCACTAGTATTATCACATCTTATGGGGATGTGATCAAGCTCAAGACCATAGTCCAAGAGTTGTTGTTTCATTCAAAGGATTTGAGAATAACAACTTTCAGCTGCAACATACTCAGCTTCAGCTGTAGACAATGCCACACTATTTTGCTTCTTGCTATGCCAAGAAACTAGTGAGCTTCCAAGCAAGTGGCATGTCCCACTAGTGCTCTTTCTATCCATTTTGCACCCAGTAAAATCAGAATCGAAATACCCAATAAGACTACATGACGCACCTTTAGGGTACCATAAACCCATTTGTGATGTGCCTATTAGATATTTCATTATTCTTTTAACAGTACTTAGGTGTGATTCTTTAGGATTAGCTTGATATCTAGCACACATGCATACACTAAACATTATATCAGGCCTACTTACAGTGAGGTAAAGGAGAGAGCCAATAATACCTCTATATTTTGTAATTTCTACTGATTTACCTCCTTCATCCTTGTTCAAATAGCAAGAGGTGCCCATAGGAGTAGCCATATGCTTGGAATTGTCCATTCCAAACTTCTTGAGCAGCTCCTTGCAATACTTGGATTGGCTTATGAACGTTCCTTCTCTCGTTTGCTTAATTTGGAGACCAAGGAAGAAGTTGAGCTCGCCCATCATAGACATTTCAAACTCACTTTGCAGAATGTTTGAAAATTCTTTACAAAGGGAGTTGTTAGTAGCTCCAAATATAATGTCATCAACATAGATTTGAACTAGAAGTATGTCATGCATTTTATGTTTTATGAGAAACTTAGTGTCAACTTTGTCTCTAGAAAAATCTTTTTCTAAAAGGAATTTGCTTAACCTTTCATACCAAGCTCTAGGAGCTTGTTTCAAGCCATACATGGCCTTTTTCAGTTTAAAAACATGGTTGGGCATTTCAAAATCCTCAAAACCAGGAAGTTGTTCTACATACACTTCTTCTTATATAAAACCATTTAAAAAAGCACTTTTGATGTCCATTTGATAGAGTTTAAAATCCATGATGCAAGTATATGCAAGTAGCATTCTAATGGCCTATAATCTAGCTACGGGAGCATAAGTTTCTTCATAGTCTATGCCTTCTTCTTGATTATATCCCTTAGCTACAAGCCTAGCTTTGTTTCTTATTATTAAGCCCGTTTCATCAAGTTTGTTCCTAAAGACCCATTTGGTGCCAATTATAGGATGATCATTGGGCTTTGGAACTAATTCCCAAACTTGATTTCTCTCAAATTGGTTTAGCTCTTCTTGCATGGCCAAGATCCAATGCTCATCATTAATGGCCTCATTTATGTCTTTAGGTTCAACTTGAGAGACAAAGGCTAGGTGATTACATGCATCTCTAAGTGAGTTTCGAGTGATTACCCCTTTTGATACATCACCTATCACATTGTCGAGAGGACGATATCTTGAAGTCCTCTATTCCTTGGGTAGATCCAAGATTTCTGAATCTTTTTGCCATGAGTGATCAAAGAGTCTCTCTTCTTGCTTCTTGGACTCTTTCTCTTGATTTTTCAAGTGCGTTTTTGCCAAGATTTCTGCAACATCATCAACAAGCTCATTTCTCGGCTCATTTGGGTTAGTTTCATCAAATACAACATGTATGGACTCTTCTATGGTCATAGTTCGTTTATTATAGACTCTAAAGGCCTTACTATGAATAGAATATCCAATGAATATTCCCTCATCAGATTTTGCATCAAACTTCCCCAAGTTATCCTTTCCATTATTCAAAACAAAGCATTTACATCCAAAGACATAAAAATGTGACACATTTGGCTTCCTTCCTTTGTACAATTCATATGGGGTTTTCTTTAAAATTAGCCTTATTAGGGCTCTATTCATAACATAACAAGCAGTGTTAACCGCATCCGCCCAAAAGTACTTAGGAAGGTTGGCCTCATTGAGCATAGTTCTTGCCATTTCCTCTAAAGATCGATTTTTCCTTTCTACAACACCATTTTGTTGTGGTGTTCTAGGGGCAGAAAAATTATGCTCAATGCCATGTTCATCACAAAAAGTTTCAAATTCATGATTTTCAAATTCACCACCATGGTCACTTATGGATGTAATACAAAAACCTTTTTCGTTTTGGATAACTTTGGCAAGTTTCCTAAATGATTGAAAAGCATCATTTTTGTGAGCCAAGAATAATGTCCATATAAATCTAGAAAAATCATCCACAATTACTAATGCATAGTAATTCTCACCAAAGCTCATAGTTCTAGAGGGCCCAAAAAGATCCATGTGTAAAAGTTGTAAAGGTCTAGAAGTTGAAACTATGTTTTTAGCTTTAAAAGAGACCTTTACTTGTTTTCCCTTTTGACATGCATCACAAAGTTTGTCTTTTTCAAATTTGAGCTTTGGAAGACCAATTACTAGTTCTTTAGAAACTAATTTGTTTAAGTGATCCATGTGAATATGAGCAATTCTTCTATGCCATAACCATGAATCATTTTCTTTACTCATAAAGCATTTAGCATCATTTGAGTAGATATCATCGAGACTAATCATATATATATTGTTAACCCTATGACCAACAAACTTAACTTGCTTATCATCCTTTCCCTCAATTATACAACAAGAGGAATCAAATATAACTCTATTGCCTTTATCACACAATTGACTAATACTAAGCAAATTATGTTTAAGTCCTTCAACAAGCAACACATTATCAATAGATGATGAAGGGACCTTACCAACTTTGCCAATTCTAAGAATCTTCCCTTTGTTGTTATCACCATATGTGACATGACCATGTTTCTTGGGTGTAAGGGAGGAGAACTTGGAGTCATCACCGGTCATGTGCTTGGAGGAACCACTATCAAGATACCAACTTGAGCTCTTGGTCTTCAAGCACACCTACAACACACATTCAAGTTTTAACCTTTGGTACCCAAATTGTCTTGGGTCCTTGTGTGTTAGAATTAGGCATGGTGCCTTTAGGAACCCAAACTCTTTTTATTCCAACTTTAGTGTTTATGTTCTTTCTAACATTGCAAGTTGATGCACTATGCCCTTTCCTACCATAATGAAAGCATTTAACAAAGGGACTACTTAAAGTATTTGAGGAAACAAAGAAGTTCTTATAAGATTTTTTATGGTTGTTTGGATTAAATCCCAAACCGACATTTTGAAGCACACATTTTTATTTCCCTAACAACACATTCAAGTTATCTCTTCCAAAAGTGAATTTTGCAAGAGTGTTGTTCAAGTCTTCAATTTCTTTTTCAAATACTTTGCATGATGAACAAGGTAATGATATGGATGTGTTATCATGTGACGAACATGTCATGCATAGTGAATTAGCATCTATAAGTCCTAAGGTCTCATTTTTAATCTTAAGCTCATTTATCTCCTTACTTAAGATAGAAACTTTGTTTACTAATAAGGAAATTGTTTTGTTAGAGGACAAAACCATTTTTGTGAGCCTTAAGGATTCATCATGCAATTCTTGAAAGGCATCTTGCAATTCATCATATGAAGGTAGAGATTCTGAGTTAGAAGAAGTTACCTCGGTGTCGCTCTCTTCACTTTCTTCTCCTTGAGTCATGAGACAAAGATGAGCTTCTTCATCCTCTGAATTGTCGGAGGAGCTTAAGTCAATGTCCTCCCAAGCTATGTATGCTCTCCTTCCTTTCTTTTCTTTGGAGGGCCTTTTCTCAAACTTTTTCGTCTTCTTGAGATACATAGGGCACTCCATTTTCATGTGCCCCGGTTTTCCACATTCATAGCATTTTGGAGGAGTAGAGGATCCTTCTCCTTTGTGATATACTTTCTTTTGAGGAAAGGGTGGTCTTCTTTGAAATCCCTTTTTCTTTAGAAATCTTCCAAATTTTCTCACAAGGAGACTAAGATTCTCCTCACTTAGCTCAACACTTTCAGCATCCTCTTCACCATCTTCATCATCATCTTCAATTGTAGAGGAGGTGGCTTTGAGTGCGATTCCCTTCTTCTTTTTGTCATGCTCTTCATTTTGATTAAGCCTATTTAGTTCCAGCTCATGTTCTTGAAGTTTTCTGAATAAGGTGGCAAGAGACATTGTTGATAAATCTCTTGATTCCGCAATTGCCGTTACTTTGGGTTGCCAATTCCTGCTTAGACATCTCAAGACTTTGTTAATAAGATCCTCATTAGGAAATGTTTTTCCCAATGTGATAAGATGATTAACAATATGAGTAAACCTCTTTTGCATATCTTGAATACTTTCACCTTGGTTCATTCTAAACAATTTGTATTCATGAGTAAGAGTGTTTATTCGAGATCGTTTTACCTCACTAGTACCTTCATGAGTTACTTGTAAGGTATCCCACATTTCCTTTGTGGTTTTACAATTTGACACCCTAAAGAATTCATCATACCCCAAAGATGTGGTGATGATGTTCTTGGCTCTCAAATTGTATTGAACCTTCTTTTTATCATCATCGGTTCATTCATTTCTAGGTTTATTGATTTTCACACCATCTTTAGTTTGTGTAGGAACAAAAGCACCATTTTCAACGGCGTCCCACACATCTAAATACATAGCTTCAATGAAAATTTTCATTCTTTCTTTCCAATAGGCATAACCATCCCCATTAAAATAAGAAGGTCTGTTTATAGAAGAACCTTCATTTGAAAAACCATTTGAAGCCATCACTTCTCTTGAAGCTGCTAAGCTCTTTATACAAGAGTCTAGCTCTGATACCACTTGTTACTAAGTGGCCTCAATACTTAAGAGGGGGGTGAATTGAGTATGAAAACTAAGTTTACAAATCTTTCGCAAATCGTTTGATAAACAATTTTCGTTGAAGCTAATTGATGATTAGAGATTATTGGATATAAAAGATAAACACTTTCACTTATAAATGCAATAGTCAAAGGTACTAATATTCAAGCAAATCAATAAAACAGTACTTAATGTAAAGAGAAGGGTTTAGAGAAAACAAACACAATGATTTATCCTGGTTCGATCACCAATTCACTTGTGATCTACGTCCAGTCCCCAAGAAACAACTTGGGATTTTCTACTATATCTTCAAGTTTCAATGGGTGCTTGACAACCACTACAACCTTGAGCACTCAACACTTTGGGATACCTCACCCTTGGAGCTTGAGTCTCTTCAACTAAGGGATACCTCACCCTTTACACTTTTGGAGGGATGCCTCACCCTCTTTACAAAGCAATAATGATAGATTGAATGAAGCTCTCACTAGAGCAGATGATTACAAATTGAAGCCGTAATATGCTCTCAAAGATTTTTCACATTTTTATAAGAAAACAGAGCAAGAAGTGGATTTGAGGATTGATTCACGTTTGAAAGTATTGGTGATCAGTTTTTGGTTCAAGGTCAACCTCAAATGAAGACCCAACTTTGGTATTTATAAGTTTCTCAATTAATAGAGCCGTTTGGGTGGTTTGGGCATGCATTTAATGCATTTAATATAGCCGTTGGACGTTGTCAGGGTTTGTGTAATCGATTACACAACTTATGTAATCGATTACATTGTTGTTCCAACGTGTTCTTGGCTTTCTGGGCTCTGTGTAATCGATTACATTATTGGTGTAATCGATTACATGGCTTCTGACTTTGCTTGTAATCGATTACAATATCCTTGTAATCAATTACATGACTTCTGACTTGCTGTGTAATCGATTACAATATCCATGTAATCGATTACATGACTCTTTGAACGTGTTCTTGCCTTTCTGGGCTTATTGTAATCGATTACATATACTGTGTAATCGATTACATGGCCTCTGACTTGCTTGTAATCGATTACATTACTCATGTAATCGATTACAAGGCCTCTGTTTGCTGTGTAATCGATTACAAACATCATGTAATCGATTACATTGGCCTTTGAACACATTTTTCAAGTCCAATGAAGCTTGTAAGTCATTTCTAACACCTCAAGACACTTGATTAAACATAAATCTTTTTAAGAGTATTAGATTTAAGGTTAAAACTCAAGTTTTCTTGAAAGCCATGTTTAACTTTGAAATTTCCCACTTATTTTGAAATCATATATTGAAAAACCATTTGAGAAATCTTGAGAGCATTTAACATTAATGTTCTAAGTCTTATAACTAAATAAACCTCTTGACTTCTTTCTTTGATCTTGATTTTTCCGTTTGCGCTTGATCTTCTCTTTTGCATTTGATCTTCACTTTGGCCTTTGTTATCATCAAAAACTATTTGACATACTTTAGGGACATAAGCATTCACAATTAGCATTCATCATTTTGATGAGTATCCATACATAATTTTTATTTAAAATGTTATCTTATTTATTTATTATAGAATCGTATATTAGATTATTCTGTTTGATAGTATGCTATTGAGAATTTTTGAATTCTCACCCCTTTGTCTGTTGTATGTTTAATCACAGATCGAAAACAAGACCATTCCAAAGAAAGGAAATGAAGTAGTAGTAGTTTCAACTAGAGTAGTTTTCTTCTTTTTGAATATGATGTATTTAGGCCATGAAGGCCCAGTTTGTACTCAGAAAAAGTACTTATGTACAATTATATAAATTCAATATTTTAGTAAATCAAATTTTTAGATATGTTGATATATAGATTTCGAGTACTTTAATTTTGATTACACGTATAACTTCAAAATACATTACAAATGATTTATATTTTAAAATTTTAACAGTAAAGGCCTAATCATATTTACGTAGGTATATTTTGAAATGTATTATAGTAAATCGAAGTAGGATGTTACACCCCACACTTAAATTCTACATTGTCCTCAATGTAAGGCTTATAAAACATCAAATCACCAATATCCCATAAATATATTCAACAAATTTAGAACAAGTAAAATAAAGGAGAGAAGGAAGAAACATCCTTATCGAGTGATGTAAATGGCCGCTTGCAAGTGGATCTCCTCTATAACATCCTCCCCAATAGAAGCTCAATAATAATTATGATAATTATTTGTTGATTTTGGGATTATTCTGAGCTAGTTTAGGTATGATGCTATAACCCAGAAAATGGAAAATAGCTCATATTAGCTCTGAATTTAGTACAAATTACCTAGATGATGGAATTAAAAAAGGAAAATTTATTTACGAATCACAAATAATTAGGGTGTGTTATGATGAATATTTTAGAATTATCTGAGTAAGTTTGCTATCTTTAATAACACAGAATATGTGTTTAACAACTCGAATTACCAAGGAAGGTAACTTAAAAGATAATGAGATTCTAGGAAGATGTCAAGAGGAATATAGAAGTTATTTAGAGATGGTTACAGGTTAAAATGGATACCTATAAGCCTATTAGTTTATCCCCTTAGGTTCAATTAACTTAAGGATAAGTAATAAAGCTTAGTAACTGATAAAGATATATAAGGATAATTGTTGAATGATGAAACTGAGAATGGACTGAAATCCTAGAATTTTCTATAATACCTATAAAGGTTAGAAAATTCATCAATGGAAGAATAGTGTATCCTTAAGAGATACAGTTTTTCTAGTTGGATTTCATTTTATTCTCTTTCACTACCTAACCTTTACTATTCTTCGGTCAAAAAGATGATAGAAGATAAGGACAAAGAAAGAAAAAGATAAGAAAGTGAGAAAGAGAAGGTGAAAAGAGAAAAGGCAGAAATGTGAAGGTAGAGAAAATAAAGAAAGAAGAAAAAAACGAGCAGGAAGAAAAAAGAAGAGGAACAAAGAAGAATCAAGAAAAAGGAAGGATAAAAGGATAGGAAGAAAATAGCTTCAGAAAGGACTTGAGGTAGGTGATGCTTTCTAAACCTTATTATTTTCTTAGTTTTCAAACGATTTTGAAGTAAACCTTTGAAAGATTTTTATGAGAAGAATAATGAATTTGATGGGTTAGATTGATGTTCTTGTGTTATGTTTTATGGGTATAAGCTTAGTTCTTGCTTAAGCTTTTCTATAAATTTATGATTAGTAAAATAGGTTTCTGTGTTACCCATATTTGTTTATGATGTTTTATAAACTGATTTAAATGTTTATATGTGAAGATTTGATGTTGTAATTGGTTGTTAAATGATTGGTTATAGAGTTGAGGAGTTAAATAGCTTGAAGTTCTATTTTTCTGCAAAAACGTAGCAAATAACTAATTATCAGTCATAGATAATCGGTTATCACGCTACAGAATTTGATTCTGGAACGAGAATAACCAATTATTACAAGGTAATAACCGATTATTTAGCTGGAGACAACTCTGGAACACGCAAATAATCGATTATCACAAAGTGATAATTGATTATTAAACATAAGAAAAATAGGGATACGGCTCTGGAACTGTGAGTAACTAATTATCTTATGGTGATAATCAATTATGCAATCTCAAAATAATGGGTTATGCTAATGTTTTGGTTGATAACCGATTTCTATGCCCTTGTTTTGCAAATATAGAGTTATTTACCCTACATCAACTAATTGTAAACCTAAATTTATGATGTAAATGACTATATATGGATGTTTATGATTGTGTAATAAAGATTTTCTACCCAATCATTGATATATATAGGCATTGAACATATTTTGGACTTGAGAATGATGAGATTATACTTTTAGCACAAAATTGTGAAATGATATGATGAAGAAGCATCTTGTTGCATACATGATAAACTTTGATAATTAAGATAAAATAAACATGCAAATTGACTTTCATGGGTAACACATTATCTAGGAAACTATCCTCATACCTATGATAATACTTGGATAATGGTGGTTGAGGATAGACATTTCCTTACAATCAGAGTAAATGAGGTTAAGGTAAACACTCCCTCCCTCTTTACCTGAGTTCTTCCCAGTGCTTTTCTATTTGAGGTGATCCTAGATCCAATGATAGTGTGAGGAAGGATGATACCCTCCTTATCAAAGTAGTTAGGGGCGGACTCCTTCTCTACTCACAATTTTTAAATGAGGATGGACACTCCCTCACTAGTTGTGGCTATTTGGGTTACTCAGAGTAGTTCTCTATAACAAGATGAGACTGATACAGATAGGTTGACGTGTATCAACTTGAAAGCAGATTACTACCAAGTGAACGGTATTGTGAGGTGGACATTCCCTTGATAACTGCCGAGTCTACCAAATTTAAATCAATTTATAACCAAATTACCAGAACTACTTACAGCATAAGGTAACACCGGGTTAAGCCCGTAGATCACTCCAATTATGAAATCAAATTAAGAGTTTAATAAATAGGGGGAAGGAGTTTTCAAGATTAAACAACAGAAACTGAAAGCAATTAGAATAGGTAAACAAAATTAGGAAAATAACCAATCCAAGATAATTAACCAAACTTGATTTTAATTCATCCTTGATCACTATAAATCCATTCAATTATCATTCGAATCCTTAGTCTTAGATCACATCAAGAAGTCTCAAGATGATCTATGGATCTTCTACTAGATAAGCACCTAAAATTCAATTAATGAAGGTTAGACAAATTAAGCATCCATCCAAAACTTGAATTATCTTAAAAACCAAGATCCAACCAAGCCAAACATTTCATCAAACACCTTTAATGCCTTGTATAGTCTCTGCAATTAATCTTTCACACATGGTAATTATGAAATTATTAATGAATAATGCAATCAAATTAAGCAACTCAATCAGAATTAAGAAAAGATGAAGAAGAGAAACTTGATTAATAATTACATGTAAAATAATTAAAATAGAATCTCAAGATTAAGCATCAAGAATGTCAATCCCTTGGATTGATTAAAAGCTTTGCCCCTCCATGAATGGGAGGGAAGAACTCAAAAAAAGAGGAAAAAATCTAGAGAGAAGGGAGAGAAAAGAGAGATCTAGATCTAGAGAGAGAATGAAAAGTGTAAAATGAAAAACTGAGTCTCAGACTTCTGCTTCTAACCCCTATAACTAACCCTTAATTTAGCCTCAAATGATTAGAAACCTAGTAGTTACAAATCTGGATCCATTAGGAAATTATTAGGCTCAAATCTTATGTCAATTAGAGGCTTACAACTTAAGTTATGCTTAATTAAGTGGCTTAACTCGTCAACAACTCATCTCTGTTTTCCAACTTCCATTGTATGCCCAAAAAGACATCTTTTAGCATAGGAGTCTTCATAAGATTGTATCTTTGTGGCTCATATTTCATTTGGGCTTAGTTTGACATCCATTGCACTCCTATAACTCAAGATATGGGCTGATAAGTGCGCAGAGGTCAAGCTGTTAGGATTGACATTCTGGTTCTTTCTTCAACTTCAATTTAAATTATCCAAACATATGATTCAACTCCTGAGGTCTTCATGAAACTTATAGGGATTTGTCTTAACTTTCTTATAAGATCAGAATCACAGCAATCAGATATTTAGAACTTGGATTATAGCCAAAATACGGAACACTGTCAAATAGACAAATAAATGTCAATTCATGCAATAATTCTTTCAATGATCCAATTAGGCCCAATATCATAAAATGTGACAAAACCAATCTAATTTAGCCAAATTGAAACTTAAGACACATACTGAGAGAATAATAAAATGAATAAAATGTATTGCTATTAAATTCTCCCACACTTAACTTTTTTGTACTCTTAGGCAAAACACATAAGACCAAAACTAGGGAACAAGAAAAAATAATATAAACTCAAAAACTAAAAACTCTAAAAGACTTAATTTCCAAAATTTCCAATGATATTCCAGAATGGCACAAAAGTTTGTAAGCAAGAAGAGCAACAAAAAATTCAAGGGATCAAAATATTCATGAGATAACATTTCTTCACATCTCAAACCATCAAGCAAGGTAGCTTCAATTTGAAAAGCATGAATCAAGAATAATAGATCCTCACAAGATACATTCTCAATCCCTCAAGTGTTTAAAAGGTAAGTATTTTACTGAATTCAACCTATGAAAATTGCACTACCATAAGCTTACTTATCTTCTACTTTTCCACTACTCAAACACATGCACACAAAAATCAAGAGGACTTTATTCAAGATTGTAATGGGGTTAAGATAAGAGAAGGAAATAATATGGATATGTTAAATATCCAAGAGAATAAAAAAACATTGGGAAGGAACTCAAATGACTAATATGAAATTTTACCCCTTAATTCCATATAATGTGCATTCTCATTACATATTCATTATCTTATTTATTTATTTATTATTATTTTTTCAATTTCTTATCTTTCACAACCTTCTTGCATTTATTCTTTTTCTTTTCATTTCTTTTTTTCCTTTTTCTTCTTTTTTATTTTTTCAATAGACTTTTTTCTTTCTTTTTTTCTTCCACTAAACACTTTGCATATTGCACATCAAATTGCACAACCCCCACACTTGTACTATTAATTACTCATAAGCAAAAGAGCTCCTCTAATGAAAATAAACTAAAGCTCTCCCATTCCCTAAGGAAAGGTAAAAACATGATTTTTCACATAAGGCATATAATGAGCTAAGAAAAAGAATAGGTAAATAGGCTCAAGGCAGCTAATCAAAGGGAAATGATGTAAGGTTGACTATTTGGCCAAGGTAGGTAATCAAGAAAGAAAGCCTCGATAAGCCTATATTTTATAGTCTTAAACTAGATAAATTGTGGTGATTTGCTTATATTTATTAGTGAATTTTAGATGGATCCTTATCATTGTCTACGTTTTTACAGATAAAAAGAGATTTATCATATTTGGAGTGAAAGCAGGAGAAGACATCGCGTTTTCAGAGTAAAAGAGGACCATTTTGGCTTAGACAAGGCCCTATCTAACTTGGGAAATGTCTCTGTCAAGCTCACACAACCCTGTCTAACTTGAAGAATGCTTCTATGTGATTATTTTTAAGAGAAACAGCCGTGTCTCTGGGGTCACACAGCTGTGTCTCCCTTACAGTGTGAGTTGTAACACCCTTGTGGGGGTGTCACATTTGTTATTAAAATAAAATAACGATTAACGAGAATAATTAAATTATAAGGTTTTGATATAAATAAATAATAAAACCTGTACACTTACTTTGTTTCGAAAACATAAAAGTTGTATCCTCAAGATATTTCACCCTAAAAAAAAAAATTATAATTATACACACATACATAGATAATATCGGCACACCCCTGTACAATATACATTATATCCATAAACATATCCATCAGATACTAATATACAAAAATTTACATAAGTTTTGTTTTCATAAGTTGTACAAATAATTTACACATAATTTACAAACCCAAATAAAAATACATACCAAAATAATTTACACATAATTTACAAACCCAAATAAAAATACATACCAAAATAATTTACACATAATTTACAAACCCAAATAAAAATACATACCAAAAGAAAAAGAAAGCATAAAAGGTTTATATTTACAACCCAGCATCAGAAGATAACAAACCCAAGTGCACGTCATACATTTTTTTTTAGTCACTTGGAGAAACATTCCTGGATGATTCCTCCAAAGACAAATACATGACGCCTCCCGTAAGACCCGTGAGCAGGAACTCTGGGTGCTCTGTGGACCGGAATATAGTTAGGGGTCCGAACAAAGCAGTGTTCTAGTAGAAGACACAACACTAAACTCATAGGGAGTCCGAAATAGACCGTTCCAGTGACGGCGAACTCCTAACGGTAGTTCTAATTGAACATAGAAATCGATACAAAAACCGGGACGGAGATACTGAGACTCGGTCGCAAAGACATAGTAATAATCCCCGTATAAGCAACAACATTACGTTCTCCATAGATGCGCCTAACCTGTCGCCTCCTCCGTGGAATTCTAAACCGATAAAACCCAAAAATCCGGGTGTCGACATCTCACCCTATCGCACTAACACTAGAGATGATCTAAGGCTTCGGGTCTTCTGACCGAAATTTGTGGATCGTGGTTCTTCCTCTCGCTATGTACTCACTGCCCAACTCGGTTCTTCAACTCCTTCTTCATAGTCTAAATATATATATATATACATACAACAAACAAAACAAACAATATATACAACAAATAGAGAGGTAAGACAACTTAAAGTAACCAATAAATATCACATATGAAATAATAATACAACATTAACATAAATAAAATCCATAATGTACATAAATCTCATAAGAGTTCAAAATACTCACCACACAATATAATGAATTTAAAATGAATATGACAAAATATAAAATGACTCATTCCTACTCCATGGAGCTACAACACATACCCAGATATCAGAGAGAATGAGATGAGACTTCTATTAGTACTGCCCAAACCAATCCAAATTTATTGAC
This sequence comes from Ormosia semicastrata, assembly GCA_029884595.1. Lineage (NCBI taxonomy): Eukaryota > Viridiplantae > Streptophyta > Magnoliopsida > Fabales > Fabaceae > Ormosia > Ormosia semicastrata. Next base: position 35,557,705 of record JAQQTO010000045.1, read on the forward strand.
TCGTCCACCCTTTGTGTCTATAGCTTTGGCTACCCCGACCAGCCTATTACCTTGTCAAAACTTTGTGTCTATAGTGATCGTTGTGATTGCTATTGCAGATCTTGTCAATACTTTGTGTCTATAGCCCACGAAAATAAATATAACAATAGTGGCATAGCACACAACCTGACACACAAATCAATCAATTGTGTACTACAGTACCGATAGTCCTCTCAAAACTTGATTAAGGTTAGTGCTCGTCGAGAACATAAGTGTGTCATCACGCACCACGGCCCAGAAGGAGCTACCTCCTGTCCACATATGGAATAGTGCACACTATGAACTCCAAGTTCATATCAGAAAATGAACACACTATGCCTATCACATCGACAACACGATGTTATTCATCTCGTCAATCAAATCACCAAATTTCGAATTTGGCATGACTCAATGCATGAACAGATGCGTAATTACTAAAATATCCTCAGGTTTCAATTATTTATATAAGTGCCATAAATTTTCAAATTATTTACAGAAATACCATTAAATCTTCATTATTTACAAAAACGCCCTTAACTTCTATTATTTACAAAAATGCCCTCAAACTTTGAATAATTTCAAAAATTACACTTCAAACTTTAATTATTTACGAGAATACCCTCAAACTTAATTTATTTACAAAAATACCCTCAATGGCAAAAATCTTCAAATATAGTACGCTCCCACTTAGCGCACTTGTACAATCCACACATCCGGTCCACCACTTTGGCCCGACAGAAACTCATTGTTTTCATCAATCGCGTAGAAATTTTATTTCGTTTTCAAAAATCTTGCCGTTTTCACAATGTACATCACATTTTCAAATCGCGTAAATACATTTTCTTTGTTTTCTCAATCGCGTAAATTTCTAAATCATGTTCTCGTCGATTTACTCACATAAATACTTCTAAACTATAAAAATAATTATTAAATCATCGAGACCATTTAAAATATTTTTCCTAATTACGGTAAAATATTTTATATTATTATGTATTCTTTATAGATACTAACAATACTCAAATTAGTTTCTAAATATATTTAGTATTCATTAACAACATTGTAAAATACTTTGATTCTTCCTATTCAGTAATGTGGCCGAACCTAGGGTTTGCACTCTTTGGAATGCTCATGCATTTCTAACACTAATCTAACACATACAATGTAAAACATATACAATGTATAACACATACAATACATCAAGGCTTAAACAATTAATAAAAGCTATAAAAATCAACACATAAAGGAATCCTTATGGATTTTACAAATTCAATCAAACCTTAATTTCTTAATAACACTTTAATTTAATTAAATTTTGGTCTTCCTCTTACCTAAAATGATGAAAATTTCTTCTTTTCCTCTCCCTTGTGATTTCGGTTTTGCCTCCTTAGAGTCCTTTGAAGAAGGATTCTCAAAGGTGGTCTTCAAGCTTGAAAATGGAAGAAATGGAAGAAACTTCCAACTAGAGATGGTCTTGTAGTAAGGTTTTGAAGTAGAAAAGTAAGAAAAAGAAAATTTTGGGTGAAAGGATGATATACTTTGGAGCTTGACCGAATGGGTTTTTTTTTGGAACTCTAATGGTGGACGGTGAAACAAAGAAAGAAGGAAGGGAATTATTTGGTTAAATGTTGGAGTGTTAGCCGTAGAAGTGAGTAGGAAAATGACTTAATGCATGTGTTAAAATTCAAGAATGAATCTAGGCCATCCAATGGTTCAATGGCTAGGATTAGGTCTTACAAGATAAGCTTGTTTCTTATTGGTTGATGGGTGATGAATCATGGCATGAATAAGCATTTATCTAGAGCCTTCTCGGTTGCTCTCCTCACTTGGTGAATTCTCCACTTAAAAAGCCATCTAAATTTGTTTCTTCCAACTAATTAGTTATATATTTAAATGTAGGTTTAGTTACATATTAAATTAATTAGTTACTTCAAGTTACATTAGGTTAACTTAATTAGTTTAGGATTCTAGTTAGTTAGGCCTAACTAGATTACTATCTAGTTATCACTATTTAGTTACACTAAGGTTGTAGTAATTAATTTAGTTAGATTCTAAGGTAACTATACTAACTAAATTAAATATTCTAGTCCTAATCTAACTAGCTTAGCCATTTTTGTTGACTTAGCTTTATTAATTTGACTTCTAGGTGTCTTGTTCCTATTGGTCAAAATTTCTAATTTCCTTATTGTTTACTTTATTCATACGTGGGTCCCACACATATAGTATCGGGTCCTTTGTCAAGTTTTATACTTGAGTAATAAAATAATATCGAAAGTTATTTTATCGCACGCTTAAATTCTAAAAATTAAAACATTCAAAAAAGTTGTCTTTCGTAATTGAGTTTACTAAACTCCTTCGCTCTTAAAAAACAAAACAAAACAAAAATAACCTTTTATACAGACAAGCATAAAACAAGACATTGGGGACATAATTGTCATTTACCCTAAAGTCGAATTTTTAGGGTGTTACAACTCTCCCAACAAACAAAAATTTCGTCCTCGAAATTTGTCATACCTTGAAATAATTGAGGATATTGTTCCCTCATTTTATCTTCCAATTCCCATGTAGCATCTCCAGTCACATCGTTCCATATAACTTTAACCAACTCAATCATCTTCCCTCGAAGCTGCTTCACTTTTCTGTCTTCAATCCTTACAGGGAATGTTTCGTACGTTAAATTTTCCTTTAACTGTACTTCATCAGGTTGTATTACATGTGTCGGATCTAGAATATATTTCTTTAATTGGGACACATGAAACACATTATGCAGATTAGACAAAAACGGCGGTAAGGCAACTTGATAAGCGACAGGACCTATCCTACGGATAATCTGATAGGGTCCAATAAACTTAGGTGTAAGCTTCTTAGATTTGATAACTCTTCCAATACCAGTCGTAGGAGTCACCCTCAAAAATACATGTTCGCCTTCTTCAAATTCCAATGGTCGCCTTCTTTTATCTGCATAACTCTTTTGCCTACTTTGGGTAGTTCGCATCTTCTCTTGAATCATTTTCACTTTCTCTCGTAGTCTGTTGTACCAATTCTCGCCCAATAGTCATATTTTCACCATCTTGATACCAACACAAAGGTGTTCGGCATCGTCGTCCATACAATGCTTCATAGGGTGCCATCCCTATACTTGCATGAAAGCTATTATTGTAGGTGAATTCTATCAAAGATAAAAATTCATCCCAACTCCCTTGTTGCTCCAACACACAAGCACGCAACAAATCTTCCAAAGATTGTATGGTTCTTTCAGTCTGACCATCAGTCTGTGGATGATAAGCAGAGCTCAAATGTAGCTTAGTTCCCATTGCTTTTTGTAGATTTGGCCGTAACCTTGATGTAAACCTTGGATCTCTATCGAAATTATGGAAATAGGTACCCCATGTAATCTAACAATCTCATTGATATAGATTTGGGCTAATCTTTCCAACGAATACTTAATATTAATAGGCAAGAAATGAGTGACTTTGTGAGCCTATCAACAATAACCCATATTGAGTCATGACCTTTTCTCGGTTCTTGGCACCCAAGAACAAAATCCATAGAAATACTGTCCCATTTCCATTCTGGAATAGAAAGCGGTTGTAACATTCCAGCTGGCCTCTGATGTTCTACTTTCACTTTCTGACAAACCAAACAAGATGCCACACGTTCTGCTACGTCTCTTTCCATCCTTGGCCACCAAAACAATTTCTTCAAATCTTGATACATCTTGGTCATTCCTGGATGCAAACTTAAATTACTAGTATGAGCTTCATCCAATATCGCCGTCTTTAATTCAGCATTGTCGGGTATACAAACTCTTCCTTGAAATCTTAAAATTCCATCTGATCCCTCTTCCACTGTTGCCTTGTGACCTTGCTTTAGCAGTTCTCTTTCATTTTGCAAAAACGCATCCTCCTCCTGTTTATCTCGAATTATATTAAGTAAGTCATTTAAAATTACCATTCTACCCACACAAATCTTCCCAGGCACTAATTCCATCGATACTTCTAAATTTCTGAACTCATTGAGTAATTCCTCTTCCTTTATCATCATGGTAGAAACACTAAGTACTTTTCTACTCATGGCATCTGCTACCACATTAGCTTTTCCTGGATGATATTGGAGTTGAAAATCATAATCTTTGAGAAACTCAAGCCATCGTCTTTGTCTCATATTCAATTCTTTCGATCAAACAAGTATTTCAAACTCTTATGATCACTAAAGACATTGAACATAGCCCCATACAGATAATGCCTCCATATCTTTAATGCAAACACCACCGCTGCTAATTCCAAATCATGAGTTGGGTAATTTCTCTCATGAACCTTCAATTGCCTCGAAGCATATGCCACCACATTCGATCTTGCATTAGTACGCATCCTAACCCTTGATATGAAGCGTCACAATACACATCAAAAGATCTATTAGAATCTGGTAAGATCAACACTGGTGAGGTTGTTAGCTTTCTCTTCAACTCTTGAAAACTGGCTTCACGTTTATCCGTCCATTCAAAAACTTGATTCTTCCTGGTAAGCTGTGTAAGTGGTCCGACAATCTTAGAAAAACCCTCTATGAACCTTCGATAATACCCGGCTAATCCAACAAAACTTCGAACTTCTGTCACTGTTTTAGGTCTCTCCCATTGTAAAATAGTTTCTATCTTGGATGGATCCACTGCAATACCCTCCTTAGAAATTACGTGACCTAGAAATTGCACTTTTTCCAACCAAAATTCACATTTAGCCAACTTTGCATACAACTGTTTGTCCTTCAGAACCTGAAGAACTATACCGAGATGTTCGGCATGCTCTCCTTTAGACCGAGAATAGATTAGAATATCATCTATAAAGACAACAACAAATTTGTCAAGGCACGGGCGAAAAATCCTATTCATATAATCCATGAATATAGCAGGAGCATTTGTCACTCCAAAAGGCATAACCTGATATTCATAATGCCCATATCGAGTTCGGAAGGCTGTTTTAGGTACATCTTCCATCTTAACACGAATCTGATGGTAACCTGATCTCAGATCTATTTTAGAAAATACTTCTGCTCCTTTCAACTGGTCCATCAAATCATCAATCCGTGGGAGTGGATATTTATTCTTTATAGTGACCTTATTCAACTGACGATAGTCCACACAGAGTCGAGAAGTTCCATCATTCTTCTTGACTAGAAGCACTGGTGCTCCCCATGGTGACACACTTGGTCGCACAAACTGCTTTTCCAATAATTCTTCTAATTACTTTTTCAACTCTATCAATTCGGCTGGTGACATTCGATACGGGGCAATCGAAATAGGACCTGTTCCTGGTACCAAATCGATAGCAAATTCGATTTCTCTCTCTGGCGGAAAACCAGGTACGTCATTTGGAAAGACTTCCGGAAATTTATTAACAATTAGAATTGCACTTATATCTTTTTCATTCTCAACTTTTAGAGATGATAATAATACAAATCCCTGCGCTCCATTTCTCAGCAATGACTTAGCTTTAACAGCAGTCAAAAATCCAGAGTTCTCTTCCTTCAGAAAAACTATGGTTTTAGTTTACTGCTATCAGAATATGATTAGAAGATAACCAATCCATTCCTAATATCACATCTATCCCCACTAGAGGTAAACAAACCAAGTTGACTATAAACATACGGTCCTTCACAACAACAGGACAATCCAAACATATTTTGGATGTGACCACAGGCTTAGTAGTTGGTGTAGAAACAACCAATGGAAAATTCAAAGAAGACACAGGCAGTTTCAACTTCTTAACACAACTATAGGCAATAAAAGAATGCGTTGCACCTGAATCATACAAGACAGTCAAAAGCTTACCTCCTATGATTCCTTCCCCTTGAATAAGATTGTCAGATTTAGAAACTTCAGTTCCTGTCATAGTATAAACTCGTCCTCCAGATCTTGGCTGACTTGCCCGAACAGTCTTCAATGCAGGTTTCTTTTCCAACCGAGGACAATCCTTAGAGAAATGTCCAGGTTGCCGACAATTAAAACAAATTGTTCCTTTAATTGGACAATCAAGAAACATGGCCTTTCTTCCCACACTTAAAACAGTTGGTACAAACGCCGCTTTCGACTAGGAATAGTACTAGCAGAGCTTCCTCCAACCTTGGTGGTCGTTGAAATTGGTTTCCAAAGTGGTCTCGAGTATGGCTTACGTTGGAACCGATTATTATGACTGCTACCTCCCCTCTGAAACCTCATTGGTCCAAAATTACGAGTCTTGGGATCCTTTAACGATTCCAATTCCTCCAATTGTGCACATGTATCTACCAGAACATGGAATTGAGTCATTCTCAAAGGCAATACTCCTTGTCTTAACTCCACTCGCAGTCCTGCTTCAAACTTCCTACATCGCCACTCATCATTTGGCCGGGTTTGAGCATAATCTGAGAATTGAGACAAACTCTCAAATTTTGATGCATACTCGGGAACTGTCATATTTCCTTGACGTAGACCAAGAAATTCTCTTTCCTTGGCATATCGAGCACTGGTAGGAAAATACTTGTCCATAAACCTAGTAGAAAACACTTCCCAAGTTATTGCAGTGCCTTCAGCTTGCAACAACCGGCGGGTTCCTCTCCACCAACTTTCTCCATCTCCTCTTAACATATAAGTAGCATACGTTACCTTTTTGTCGTCTGAGCATCCCATCCCTTCGAATATCTTCTCCACTCTTGAATCCATAAACTTGCTTTCTCCGGATTGAGCTCGCCTCTAAATCGTGGCGGGTTACTACGCCTAAATTCAGATAAATTTAGGGCATCCGCAGAGCTTCTTGTTGTTGAGCCGCTTCTGCGGTCTCGTGAATCATTGCTTCCGCCATCCGCTGCATAGCCTCTGCAGACCGCTACTATAGGATCCACTTCTCTGGGAATATCCGCATGTCTTCCTCTTCTTCCAGACATTTTCTTTCTTTAATCACATAAAACATAAAAGTTAGATTCTTCCTTTCGGAAATGAATCACGAGAATTCACACAACACAAGCACAAACAGACCAAACCACAACTCCTAAAGATTCTAACTTGGGCTCTAGGTCGAGATTTACACAAGATGTATAAGGCAAACCTACCCACAAACCCAAAAGACTCTAACTTTGGCTCGATATTAACTAATGTAACACCCTTGTGGGGTGTCACATTTGTTATTAAAATAAAATAACGATTAACGAGAATAATTAAATTATAAGGTTTTGATATAAATAAATAATAAAACCTGTACACTTACTTTGTTTCGAAAACATAAAAGTTGTATCCTCAAGATATTTCACCCTAAAAAAAAAAATTATAATTATACACACATACATAGATAATATCTAACACCCTCGTACAATATACATTATATCCATAAACATATCCATCGATACTAATATACAAAAATTTACATAAGTTTTATTTTCATAAGTTGTACAAATAATTTACACATAATTTACAAACCCAAATAAAAATACATACCAAAATAATTTACACATAATTTACAAACCCAAATAAAAATACATACCAAAATAATTTACACATAATTTACAAACCCAAATAAAAATACATACCAAAAGAAAAAGAAAGCATAAAAGGTTTATATTTACAACCCAGCATCAGAAGATAACAAACCCAAGTGCACGTCATACATTTTTTTTTAGTCACTTGGAGAAACATTCCTGGATGATTCCTCCAAAGACAGAAATACATGACGCCTCCCAGAAGACCTGTGAGCAGGAACTCTGGGTGCTCTGTGGACCGGAATATAGTTAGGGGTCCGAACAGCAGGTGTTCTAGCAGAAGACACAACACTAAACTCATAGGGAGTCCGAAATAGACCGTTCCAGTGACGGCGAACTCCTAACGGTAGTTCTAACTGAACATAGAAATCTGATACAAAAACTGGGACAGATACAGACTCTGGTCGCAAAGACATAGTAATAATCCCTGTATAAGCAACAACATTACGTTCTCCATAGATGCGCCAACTGTCAGCTCCTCCGTGGAATTCTAAACTGATAAAACCCAAAAATCCGGTGTCGACATCTCACCCTATCGTACTAACACTAGAGATGATCTAAGGCTTCTGGTCTTCTGACCGAAATTTGTGGATCGTGGTTCTTCCTCTGCTATGTACTCACTGCCCAACTCGGTTCTTCAACTCCTTCTTCATAGTCTAAATATATATATATATACATACAACAAACAAAACAAACAATATATACAACAAATAGAGAGGTAAGACAACTTAAAGTAACCAATAAATATCACATATGAAATAATAATACAACATTAACATAAATAAAATCCATAATGTACATAAATCTCATAACAGTTCAAAATACTCACCACACAATATAATGAATTTAAAATGAATATGACAAAATATAAAATGACTCATTCCTACTCCATGGAGCTACAACACATACCCAAATATCAGAGAGAATGAGATGAGACTTCTATTAGTACTCGCCTTACCAATCCAAATATCAGATGCCTTGTCCACCCTTTGTGTCTATAGCTTTGGCTACCCCGACCAGCCTATTGCACCGTCAAAACTTTGTGTCTATAGTCGATCGTTGTGATTGCTATTGATCTGTCAATACTTTGTGTCTATAGCCCACGAAAATAAATATAACAATAGTGGCATAGCACACAACCCCACACAAATCAATCAATTGTGTACTACAAAGTACCGATAGTCCTCTCAAAACTTGATTAAGGTTAGTGCTCGTCGAGAACATAAGTGTGTCATCACGCACCACGCCCGAATGAGCTACCTCCCGTCCACATATGGAATAAGGCACACTATGAACTCCAAGTTCATATCGAAAATGAACACACTATGCCTATCACATCGACAACACGATGTTATTCATCTCGTCAATCAAATCACCAAATTTCGAATTTGGCATGACTCAATGCATGAACAGATGCGTAATTACTAAAATATCCTCAGGTTTCAATTATTTATATAAGTGCCATAAATTTCCAAATTATTTACAGAAATACCATTAAATCTTCATTATTTACAAAAACGCCCTTAACTTCTATTATTTACAAAAATGCCATCAAACTTTGAATAATTTCAAAAATTACACTTCAAACTTTAATTATTTACGAGAATACCCTCAAACTTAATTTATTTACAAAAATACCCTCAATGGCAAAAATCTCCAAATATAGTACGCTCCCACTTAGCGCACTTGTACAGTCCACACATCCGGGTCCACCACTTTGGCCCGACAGGAAACTCGCTGTTTTCATCAATCGCGTAGAAATTTTATTTCGTTTTCAAAAATCTTGCCGTTTTCACAATGTACATCACATTTTCAAATCGCGTAAATACATTTTGCTGTTTTCTCAATCGCGTAAATTTCTAAATCATGTTCTCGAGATTTACTCACATAAATACTTCTAAACTATAAAAATAATTATTAAATCATCTGAGACCATTTAAAATATTTTTCCTAATTACGGTAAAATATTTTATATTATTATGTATTCTTTATAGATACTAACAATACTCAAATTAGTTTCTAAATATATTTAGTATTCATTAACAACATTGTAAAATACTTTGATTCTTCCCATTCAGTAATGTGGCCGAACCTAGGGTTTGCACTCTTTGGAATGCTCATGCATTTCTAACACTAATCTAACACATACAATGTAAAACATATACAATGTATAACACATACAATACATCAAGGCTTAAACAATTAATAAAAGCTATAAAAATCAACACATAAAGGAATCCTTATGGATTTTACAAATTCAATCAAACCTTAATTTCTTAATAACACTTTAATTTAATTAAATTTTGGTCTTCCTCTTACCTAAAATGATGAAAATTTCTTCTTTTCCTCTCCCTTGTGATTTCGGTTTTGCCTCCTTAGAGTCCTTTGAAGAAGGATTCTCAAAGGTGGTCTTCAAGCTTGAAAATGGAAGAAATGGAAGAAACTTCCAACTAGAGATGGTCTTGTAGTAAGGTTTTGAAGTAGAAAAGTAAGAAAAAGAAAATTTTGGGTGAAAGGATGATATACTTTGGAGCTTGACCGAATGGGTTTTTTTTTTGAAACTCTAATGGTGGACGGTGAAACAAAGAAAGAAGGAAGGGAATTATTTGGTTAAATGTTGGAGTGTTAGCCGTAGAAGTGAGTAGGAAAATGACTTAATGCATGTGTTAAAATTCAAGAATGAATCTAGGCCATCCAATGGTTCAATGGCTAGGATTAGGTCTTACAAGATAAGCTTGTTTCTTATTGGTTGATGGGTGATGAATCATGGCATGAATAAGCATTTATCTAGAGCCTTCTCGGTTGCTCTCCTCACTTGGCCGAATTCTCCACTTAAAAAGCCATCTAAATTTGTTTCTTCCAACTAATTAGTTATATATTTAAATGTAGGTTTAGTTACATATTAAATTAATTAGTTACTTCAAGTTACATTAGGTTAACTTAATTAGTTTAGGATTCTAGTTAGTTAGGCCTAACTAGATTACTATCTAGTTATCACTATTTAGTTACACTAAGGTTGTAGTAATTAATTTAGTTAGATTCTAAGGTAACTATATTAACTAAATTAAATATTCTAGTCCTAATCTAACTAGCTTAGCCATTTTTGTTGACTTAGCTTTATTAATTTGACTTCTAGGTGTCTTGTTCCTATTGGTCAAAATTCCTAATTTCCTTATTGTTTACTTTATTCATACGTGGGTCCCACACATATAGTATCGGGTCCACTGTCAAGTTTTATACTGAGTAATAAAATAATACTGAAAATTATTTTATCGCACAGTTAAATTCTAAAAATTAAAACATTCAAAACAGTGTCTTTCAGAATTGAGTTTACTAAACTCCTTCTGCTCTTAAAAAAAACAAAACAAAAATAACCTTTTATACAGACAAGCATAAAACAGTACATTGGGGACATAATTGTCATTTACCCTAAAGTCAGAATTTTTAGGGTGTTACATGAGTTACACAATTCAAGTTCACACGGTCGTGTCGAGCTTAGACATGGCCGTTTGAGGCCTCCTGTGCTTAAAAATGACAGTTTTTCACTCCAAACATTATAAATAGAAGCGAATCCCTAAATATAAAGTACACTTTTGTGATGACATATTTTGCGAGGCAAAGGGGAGTTTAAGTTTTTTCTCAACCAAAGATTGGAGACTAAGGTTTTGAAGACAAGTGCAAGAGTAATTGAAGTTCAACCATTGAAGATATCTTCTCCTTCTTCATCTTCTCTATCTTCTCTTTTTATCTTTTTATCTTTCCTATTTTCTTCAGATAGAACCATGGTTGTGTCTTCAACTTTTCTTCTTGTTTGTGCTACATTAGCTATGAGTGGCTAAATTCCTTTTTCTAGGATTAGGATACAATTCTCTACTTTTCTATGTTGAATTGTTAATTTGATTCTTTGTTAATAGAAATTATTATTCTTGATTCATTCTTAGTATGCTTAATGCTTGCGATATATTGCCAATCATATTTACATGATCTTAAGCTTTAGGTGAAGGATCAAAAAATGAAACCTAATTATTAGATAATCTAATAATTGAACTTAGGAATTGAGACTTAGATATAGGCTTGCTAGCAAGTGGCCTCAATACTCAAGAGGGGGGTGAATTGAGTATGTAAAACAAGTTCGCAAATCTTTCGCAAATCGTTTGATAAACAATTTTTGTTAAAGCTAATTGATGATTACAGATGATTGGATATATGAGATAAACACTTTTACTTATAAGTGCAATAGCCAAAGGGAATAATATTCAAGCAATTCAATAAAACAGTGCTCAATGTAAAGAGAAGGGTTTAGAGAAAACAAACTCAATGATTTATCTTAGTTCGATCACTAATCCACTTGTGATCTATATCCAGTCCTCAAGCAACTGCTAGAGATTTTCCACTATTTCTTTAAGTTTCAATAGGTGCATGACAACCTTTACAACCTTGAGCACTCAACACTTTGGGATACCTCACCCTTGGAGCTTGAGTCTCTTCAACTAAGGGATACCTCACCTGATGCACACTTTTTAATTATCACATTTGCAAACCGAAGTGCAGTTTGTCTCAAGTAATAAATTTCTCAGTGAGTCCGAGGTCGATCCACAGAGAATTGTTGAAGATTAAGGTGAAGTAAATATTTTGTTACTACGATTAAAATTATTTACTTGGGTAAAAAGATTCACTCTTAGTAAATAAATTAAAGGTAAAATTAATTCCTTTTATAACTCAATTAGAATCCTTGCAACATTGAGGTTCCAATCAGAAAATACAACATTAAAAGTATATTATGTTTCTTAAAAATATTACCACCACTTATAAATGGGTTAAAGCATTCATTGTGCTAATATTTTATCTACAATAAATCAAGAACTCCTCTTTACAAAGATGGTTTCTAAATTATAAGAAACAAATTATAATACGTATAATGGTTACTAGAAAATATAAATCATTTAAGCACAAAAGAAGAATAAATCTAACCTTATTTTATTACCAAGAGCTTCACCCTTTCACCCAAGTAAAATGAAACTTAGTTACTCATAGATAAGAAGAAAGAAAGAGAGAAGAAGAAGAAGAAGAAGAACGTGACTTTAATTTAGAACAAAGGAAAATTACTACAAGAAAACCTAGTAACAAAATGGCATCATTTTGGTAACTAATTCCAAACACCTTTAATGATCTGCCAATGCCCCCTTTTATAGAGGATTAGAGATACAAAATGACAAGGGGGTTGAGTCATTAGTGAGTGGATGAGTAGAAAATGAGTGGAAAATGCCAAATAACTTTTGGTGAGTGAAAAATTATGGAGATTCCTTGTCTCCGAAATCATTTAACTCTGAAGTCATTGAATGCATTAGAATGAGCAAATATGATCTTCATGAACGTTGTAGGCATAGATATTAGCTTTCAAATGGATTTAGTTTGAGTCTAATATCATTTCTATAACTCCAGATATGTTCAAATTACTGCATACTGCTCAGGCCCAGTCACAGCTCCTCTGCTCTTACTTGCAAGCCCAATATCACCCATTAGACCTCCGATTCTGGAAACGTGTTCATCATAAAAGTTGTAGATATAGGTCTTAAATATTCAGCCTCAAAATTTTAGCCTATTTGACAAATTCTAGCCCAAAAAATGGCATGAACAGTATACATAGGTCAAGCTATCAGGAACAACACTTTAGTTCTTGCTTCAACCTCAATTTGAGTTATCTACTCGTGTGATTAGGCCTTTGAGGTATTCTTGAAAGTTATAGAACTTTCTCTTATTTTTCAAATGCCACTAGAATCACCTCCAAAGACCACCTACAGCCCAAGATATGGCCCAAATATAGAAACAGTGTAAGATATGAATCATGCTGAAAAATTCAATTAAGTCCAATTTGAGTCCAAACTTACAAAACATAATAAAATTCGATCAATTAAGTACATAGAGAGTGTAAATGACTAAGAATGAAAGCTTATTAATGTATCAAATATGTGATCATCAAATTCTCCCACACTTAGCTTTTTGCACACCTGAACAAAACACATAAGATCACTCACAAAAAAAAAAAACGAAACAGACTCAAAAGCTAAACACTCTTAAAGACTCAATTTCTAATAATATTTAAAAATGAAGAGAAATCAATTATTCAAGTAATCAAAATATTTATGAGGTAATATATCTTCATATCTCAAATCAACAAGTAAGGATATTTCAATTGAAAAGCATGAGTCAAGAATGATAGATTTTCACAAGATTCACTCTCAATCCCTCAAGTATTTAAAAGGTAGGTATTTCACTCAATTCAACCCATGAAAATTGCACTACCATAAGCTTGCTTAACTTCTACTTCTCCACTACTCAGAACACATGCATGCATAAATCATGAGGACTTTATTCAAGGTTGTAATTGGGTCAAGGTAAAGGAGGAGGTAATATGGATATGACAAGTTAAATACCAGAGAATAAAAGAGCATGAGAGCTGAGTTCAATTAATAAGCATGAAAGTTCATCCCAACTCCACCTAATACAAATTCCCTTTACATATTCTTTTCCTTTCCTTTATTACCTTGTTGGCCCTCTTCTTTTTACATTTTTTTATTTTTGATTTTTTTTATTAATTTTTTTTTTTTTTACAAAAAGAACATTATATATACATTTTTTTTAACCATTCTACACACACACCCCCACACTTGTTCAAGAACTCATCGAATGACAAAGCTAATGTTCTCTTATTCCCTAAGGTTAGGTAAGAACATAGTTTTTCATTTAATGCACATAATGAGTTTGAAACAAAGAATGGTCAAATAAGTTCAAAGGGGTTAAGCAAGGGGAAATAGGCCATTTCCAATGCTTTACATTGGCAGGAATCAGAGAATTTCTAAGAAGTCATAAGAGTGTTTGATATCATATTGAGACAATATGCTACTAAACAAGGCTGGCTATTTGATTAAAGTAGCTATTTCAAGAAAAATACCTCAATCATATTTATGTATGCATATGAAAATGTAGTCTAAAAAAGAATCAAAGTAAGTTCTAGAGTAACAATTCCATGAGTGAAATTCACACAAGAAAGAAGAGAATGGTACAAATGTTCAATCCATTCATCAATAGGCTCAAAATCTCACAAGGCATAATTCTATCATTCTCAGTCCACCAATTCAACATCCATAACCAAGCATGTGAATTTTAAGAAGGAAGACAATTAACTCAATCATACAAATTTTCCTGAATTTGAATTGCTACTTCCACACAAATTAGTTGTCTAACCAATTACTCCTTACTCTGCCACCAAATTTTGATGCATCTCAAGAGTAAATAATTTACTCTTTACTCTGCCATCCTTAATTACTTTTGTTGTTAATAAATTAATGACAAACACAACAAACATATTAATAAACACACTTCCAAATAATTTTTTTTTGGGTTTTTTTTAGGTTTTTTTTTTACAACCATCCTTCCCCCTAACCAAATCACAACATTGTCCTCAATGTCAAAATATAGATAGGTAAAGGATAGAAGATAGTACCTGTTATTGCAATTACTGAAAAGAGAAACCTTACACAAACAAAAACAAAGGACGATAAATAAAACCAAAGATAAAGGAAAGTTAAAGATGAAGTACCAGATCACACTCTTATTCCTTGCTGCCTCCCTTGTTGCTGCCTCCCTTGTAGCCTTCTGACCAATCTATCTGAGCTATTACTGGTTCAGGTTCATAAACAAAAGCTTGTAATTTATCAATCAATTCATCAACAGTAGAAGCAGATATAAGGAGTTATCTTGCCGAAGGTGTGATAAAGCTCTATTCCACAGCATGGTCAACAAAAGATAACAAATTATCAAAGAAATTATTAACATTCAACAAACCTATGGGTTTATGGTGGATGTTCAGTTGGGCCCAAGAAATAATTTTAAAAACTTCTTCCAAAGTACCAAAACCACCCGGTAAAGCAATGAATGCATCAGAGTTTTCAAGCATTGTCCGCATTCGTCCATGCATAGATGATACTTGAATTTCTAGCCCAATTGTCTATCCAATGATGTTCCTTCGAGTTAAAGGTTCAGGAATGATACCTAAAACTTGACCACCTCTTATATGTGTAGAAAGTGATACAGCCCCCATTAACCCAATTCTAACTCCCCCATATACAACACGAATGTTCCTCGCAGCAAGTGTTCTACCAACAGTGCTTGCTGCATTTACAAACTCTAAATCCTTCCCATAACTTGTCCCACAAAATACACAGATACTGAGAAATCTATGAACTGAAGAAGAAGCTCCCTCCATTTCTACACTCACTCTCTTTGAATGATTAAGAGTTGCAGAAAAATAAAGAAAATGAAGTGTTTAAATAGGGAAGAGAATAGAAAAAGCAATAATAGCTCCTATATGGGTAGGTTGGCTGTTGTTAGAAAAGTTTGAATTTAAGAAATTTTTTTTATTTTTTTTTTATTTTTTTATTTTTTTTTTACTTTAAGTAAACCATCAAGGTAAAAGAAGTCTAGAAACCCCTGAAAGACCCCGCCCAAAGGATCGTCTGTCCAAAACTCAAATATAACAAAATCATACAAAGATAAAATAGTAATAACAAATGATTACATACCTTTATGTATAGGTTTCATGGCAGATCTTTATACTGCGCGTCATGAGTACAGTAATACCAAGACGACTCAGCCAATCTGGGTATTCTTATCCCTCCCGCTTATGGGATATTTTAGATTGAGCTACGACGCCACTATTTAAAGTGCGTAAATCTGACAGCTACCACCAACGACCACAGCCAGTGAGAGGTCACTGAAGAGCCCATGGCATTAAATCACAGGATCCAGCTTAGATGCATTGTCACGCGAGAATGCAAACATGGGATGCTTCTTTCTGTCCATCAGCAAGTAGAGCCTTTGGTTAAAACCTAGGAATGCTTGCGCGGCTCTCTACAGAGCATGACACACGAACCTTATTTACCGACCGGCGTTCGAAGGTCCACCCGAGTCAATGACGGAGTGCACCGGCAAGGGCTCCTAATCTAATTAAAGACCAAGTACAACCGAAGTTTCGCCTCTTTTTATTTTATTTAATTTATTTCATTTTTTTATTATTATTATTTTTTCATTTCATTTTTCTTCTTCTTTTTTTTTCTTTTTTTTTTTTTTTTTTTCCTTTTTTCCTTTTCTTTCTTTTTTTTTTTTCTTTTTTTTTTGAAGATGTACAAGATAATATATACATGTTATTGTGATTGTGGCTCACATCTTCCTCTCGGTTTCACGTCCGTAAACTTTTAAACGCCTTCTATGAGTCAAGGATAAGCTTCCCATCCAATTTTCTTATAAATTGGCAAACAGGGTCTTTTTGAGTCAGATTCCCAAGATTATAATGCTCTTGCTCGTCCTTGAAGAGATTCCACAAACTAAGAAGTTCACGCTGCACAATTCCACAAGAATGCATCTCAAGAGTCAATAAGATATTATCTAATGACTCCTTACTCAGTCCATTCTTAATGAAGAATATTTTATCTTCTCTATTTACAGAAACCATCTCCAAAGAGTGACATCGCGTGTTGCAATTCCATCGTGCACACTTGTAACAAACTTTCATTCTTTTTGCTCTTCTCCTATTTGAAAATGAACTTTTACCGAGACCAGGCATATATGGGACAAATGAATCTGAAGATTCACCAGCTAAACGAACCTTTGCTTCGATTATCCAGCGTATATCTTCTGGGATGCCCTTATACATTAACAGTCTCAGTCTTTCACACCTAGCTTCATAGAATTTTGTTAGAGCATTTAGAGGGAGAGAAGGAAAACGTTTTCTTAGATTTAAGAGAATGACATCCATTTTAAAAGGAGAAGAAATCAATTATTATGGAAAACTAAAAAACAAACCGACTTGAGAGTCACGGAGTACCGTTATCCGTCATTTAACCGGAAACACAAAGAACTACAAAAAGAAAGAAACAACATTAAAATAAATTCTACTCATAACAAGGATTAAAAAGAGAAATGGATTCTACCTCAACAACTTAATGTTCTAGAAATGGTTTGAGTCTTTGTCCATTGACCTTAAATACAATACCATTCCTAGGATTCTCAATGTCTATGGCCCTATAAGAATACACATGTTTGACAATATAAGGACTAATCCACCTAGATCTCAATTTTCCAGGGAATAAGTGAAGACGAGAATTATAAAGCAGAACTTTTTGACCAATTTCAAAAGTTTTTCTCAAAATTGATTTGTTAAGAAAAGCTTTTGTTCTAGCTTTATAAATCTTTGAGTTTTCATATGCATTATTTCTTAATTCCTCAAGTTCATTCAATTGCAATTTGCGTAACTTGGATGCATCATCAAGACTTAAGTTGAAAGTTTTAATGGCCCAAAATGCTTTATGCTCCAATTCTACAGGCAAATGACAAGGTTTTCCATAAACTAACCGATAGGGAGACATGTCTAAAGATATTTTAAAAGCAGTACGGTAAGCCCAAAGTGCATCGTTTAGTCTTAAAAACCAATCTTTACGATTTGGGTTAACCATTTTTTCCAAAATTTGTTTAATCTCCCTATTTGGCAATTCAACTTGTCCACTTGTCTGAGGATGATAAGGGGTTGCAATTTTATGGGTAATGTAATATTTCTTCATTAAGGATTCAAATGGTTTATTGCAAAAATGTGTTCTGCCATCACTGATGATAGTTCGAGGAATTCCAAATCGACTCAAAACATTTTCTTTTAAAAAATTTAGAACAGTTTTATGATCATTGTGCCGACATGGAACCGCCTCAATCCATTTTGAGACATAATCAATTGCAACCAAAATGTACACAAATCCAAAAGATGATGGAAATGGACCCATGAAATCAATTCCCCAACAATCAAAAATTTCAATGACAAGGATAGGGTTCAAAGGCATCATATTTCTTTTAGAAATGGACCCTAATTTTTGACAACTTTCACAATTTTTATAAAAAGTATAACTGTCCTTGAATAAAGTGGGCCAATAAATCTACAGTGCAAGATTTTCAGAACTATTTTCTTTGAAGAAAAATGACCTCCACATGCTTCTGAAAGACAAAATTTAATGACACTACTTACCTCGTTGTCAGGTACACATCTCTGAAAGATTTGATCAAGACAATATTTGAACAAATATGGGTCATCCCAAAAGAAATTTTTTACCTCAATCAAAAACTTTTTTCTGTCTTGGTGTGTCCACTGAGGCGGCATCTTACCTGTTACAAGAAAATTGACAATGTTAGCAAACCAAGGCATGGAATTGACAGAAAATAAAAATTCATCGCGAAAAGAATTATTGATAGGTGTGCTATCAAAAGATGAGTCTGTTGTTAGCCTTGACAAATGATCTGCAACAACATTTTCAGCTCCTTTCTTGTCTTTTATTGTGATGTTGAATTCTTGAAGCAACAAGATCCACCGTATCAACCTAGGTTTGGCATCCTGTTTAGACATTAAATTTCTAACAGTAGCATGATCAGTGAAAACAATAATAGATGAACTAATTAAATAAGCTCGAAATTTATCCAATGCAAAAATTACCACAAGTAGTTCTTTTTCAGTAGTGGTGTAATTCATTTGTGCACTATTCAAAGTTCGACTTGCGTAATAAATTACATGAGGCTTACCTTCCTTTCTTTGGCCTAAAACAGCGCCAACAGCAAAATCACTAGCATCACACATCAACTCAAAAGGCAAAGGCCAGTTAGGAGATTGCATGATAGGAGCAGAAGTCAAAAGAGCGATTAATTTTTCAAAAGATTTCTGACAATCTTGAGTCCAATCAAATAGTGTATCTTTTGTTAGAAGATTACATAAAGGTCTAGATATGATACTAAAGTCCTTTACAAATTTTCTGTAAAATCCTGCATGTCCTAAAAAGGAACAAACTTCTCTGACTGTTTTTGGGAAAGGCAAATGAGCAATTAATTCAACTTTGGCCTTATCAACTTCAATTCCTTTAGAAGATATCACATGACCTAACACTATTCCTAAGGTAACCATGTAATGACGTTTTTCCCAATTTAACACAAATCCTTTTTCTTCGCATCTTTTAAGAACTTTTTCCAAATTATCAAGACAATTTTCAATGGAATTTCCAAAAACTATCAGATCATCCATGAAAACCTCTAAATAATGCTCAATCATGTCACTTAAAATACTTAGCATGCATCTTTGAAAAGTTGCCAGAGCATTACAAAGACCAAAAGGCATTCTTCTATATGCAAAAGTGCCAAAGGGGCAAGTAAAAGTGGTCTTTTCTTGATCCTCCAATGCAATTGGTATTTGATTATACCCTGAATAACCATCAAGAAAACAATAGTAGGGATGTCCTGCTACTCTTTCTAGAATCTGATCAAGAAATGGCAAAGGAAAATAATCTTTCCTAGTGGCTGCATTCAATTTTCTAAAATCAATACACATACACCAACTAGATGAGACTCGGGTAGGTATTAATTCTCCTTTTTCATTTTCAAGCACTGTTATTCCGGATTTCTTAGGCACAACTTGTGTAGGGCTTACCCACTGGCTATCAGTGATAGGATAGATAATTTCAACATCAAGTAATTTAAGAACTTCAGCTCTAACTACCTCTTTCATGTGTGGATCTAATCTTCTTTGAGGTTGTTGAGATGTTTTAGCATTATCCTCTAAATGTATTCTATGTGTACAAATTAATGGATTAATGCCTTTTATATCCTATAATGTCCATCCAATTACATTTTTATGCCTTTTAAGTACTTCTATCAACTTACAGTTTTTAATTGTCACATTTGCAAACCTAAGTGCAGGTTGTCTCAAGTAATAAATTTCTCGGTGAGTCCGAGGTCGATCCACAGGGAATTGTTGAAGATTAAGGTGAAGTAAATATTTTGTTACTACGATTAAAATTATTTACTTGGGTAAAAAGATTCAATCTTGGTAAATAAAGTAAAGGTAAGATTAATTCCTTTTATAACTCAATTAGAATCCTCGCAACATGGAGGTTCCAATCGGAAAATACAACATTAAAAGTCCATTTAAAATAATATACGTAATTATATTATGTTTCCTAAAAATATTACCACCATTTATAAATGGGTTAAAGATTTCATTGTGCCAATATTTTGTCTACAACAAATCAAGAACTCCTCTTTACAAAGATGATTTCTAAATTATGAGAAACAAATTATAATACGTATAATGGGTACTAGAAAATATAAATCATTTAAGCACAAGAGAAGAATAAATCTAACCTTATTTTATTACCAAGAGCTTCACCTTTTCACCCAAGTAAAATAAAACTTAGTTACTCATAGATAAGAAGAAAGAAAGAGAGAAGAAGAAGAAGAAGAATATGACTTTAATTTAGAACAAAGGAAAATTACTACAAGAAAACCTAGTAACAAAATGACATCATTTTGGTAACTAACACCTAACACCTTCAATGATCTGCCAAGGCCCCCTTTTATAGAGGATTAGAGATACAAAATGATAAGGGGGCTGAGTCATTAGTGAGTGGATGAGTGGAAAATGAGTGGAAAATGCCAAAAGACTTTTGGTGAGTGGAAAATTATAGAGATTACTTGTCTCCGAAATCATTTAGCTCTGAAGTCATTGAATGCGTCAGAATAAGCAACTATGATATTCATGAACGTTGTAGGCATAGATTTTAGCTTTCAAATGGATTTAGTTTGAGTCCAATATCATTTCTATAACTCTAGATACATTCAAATTACTGCACACTACTCAGGCCCAGTCACAGCTCCTCTGTTCTGCCTTGCAAGCCCAATATCACCCATTAGACCTCCGATTCTGGAAAAGTGTTCAACATGAAAGTTGTACATATAGGTCTCAAATATTTAGCATCAAAATTTTAGCCTATGAGACAACTTCTAGCCCGAAAAATGGCATGAACAGTACACATAGGTCAGGCTGTCAAGAGTAGCACTCTAGTTCTTACTTCAACCTCAATTTGAGTTATCTACTCGTGTGATTGGGCCTTTGAGGTATCTTGAAAGTTGTAGAAATTTCTCTTATCTTTCAAATGCCACTAGAATCACCTCCAAAGACCACCTACAGCCCAAGATATGGCCCAAATACAAAAATAGTGTAAGATATGAATCATGCTGAAAAATTCAATAAAGTCCAATTTGAGTCCAAACTTACAAATGATGATAAAACTTAATCAATTAAGTACATAGAGAGTGTAAATGACTAAGAATGAAAGCTTATTAATGTATTAAATATGTGATCATCATCACCCTTTACACTTTTGGAGGGATGTCTCACCCTCTTTACAAAGCAATATAGATTGATTAAATGAAACTCTCACAAGAGTAGATGATTACAAATTGAAGCTCTAATATGCTCTCAAAGATTAACCCACATTTTTCACAAAAATAGAGCAAGATTGGATTTGAGGATTGAATCACATTTTGAAGTATTGGCAATCAGTTTTTGGTTCAAGGTCAACATCTAATGAAGACCCAACATTGGTATTTATAAGTTTTGCAATAAATGGAGCCATTGGAGGGTTTTAGCCAAGCATTAAATGCATTTAATATAGCCGTTGGACACTGTTAGGATGCGTGTAATCAATTACACAATAAATATAATTGATTACATTGTTGTTCCAACGTGTTCTTGGCTTTCTGAGCTCTGTGTAATCGATTACATTATTGGTGTAATCGATTACATGGCTTTTGACTTGCTTGTAATCGATTACAATATCCATGTAATCGATTACATGACTTCTGTCTTGCTGTGTAAACGATTATAATATCCATGTAATCGATTACATGACTCTTTGAACGTGTTCTTGCCTTTTTAGGCTTATTGTAATCGATTACATTATTGGTGTAATCGATTACATGGCCTCTGACTTGCTTGTAATCGATTACATTGATCATGAACACATTTTTCAAGTCCAATAAAGCTTGGAAGCCATTTTTAACACCTCAAGACATTTGATTAAACATAAATCCTTTTATGAGTGTTAGATTTAAGATTGAAAATCAAGTTTCTTGAAAAACATGTTTAGGTTTGAATTTTTCCACTTATTTTAAAATGATATATTGAAAAACCATTTGAGAAATCTTGAGAGCATTTAACATTAATGTTCTAAGTCTTATAACTAAATAAACCTCTTGACTTCTTTCTTTGATCTTGATCTTTTCTTTTGCACTTGATCTTCACTTTTGCACTTGATCTTCACTTTTACCTTTGTTATCATAAAAAACCATTTGACATGTTTTAGGGACATAAGCATTCACATTCTCCCCCTTTTTAATGATGATAAACTGATCATAGGAAAAAGAAAGAGTTTTTACATTTGTATATAACAGAGATTTAGGCGCAATGCTCCCTCGGAGTTTATGCATGATATTGAGTAAGATTTTTCATATAAAAAGCTTAAGAGCTCAAAAGCTCTATATCTCCCCTGTACACATACAACCTTAATTAGATTTCATTTTTCATTTCATTTTTCACTATTCTCTCCTCCGTTGGCATTATCAAAAAGACATAAGCATTTAAAAAAAATGGATAGCATTTTAGCTATATTTCATGATTTCCCAAGTATTGCCAAAATAAGAAATCCAAAGAGAATATTTAATCCAACTAATATTCAAAAAGCCAAACATTCAGAGAATATAATCAAAGCTGATTCAAGTTCATAGATCATTAAAAAACATGTACAATGTAACTTATCATAACCAGTATAGCCAATAACCAAAAACACCAAAAATGTATACCAATGTTATATAACTAAGCTAAAAAGAAAAAATACAATGTAGTCATAAGCAAATAACAATGAAAAACATCAGGGCAATGGGCCATGATCACTATTAGTAGCCTCGCTGTCACTGTCTGGATCTGCAGTAATGTATCCTAGATCAACGTTATCAACGCCAGGCTCAGGATCATCCTTAGAGTCTAGGATCTCCTGATTATCAGCAAGGACGTCAGATGGACCAGCAAAGGACAGGGGAATAGGAGAGGCAGAGGATGTGGGAGGTGCAGCAGCAGCACTCGGAGGAATATAAGGTCCACCCAGGAGGGATCGAATGGAGGCAAGCTCCTGATCTGAGTAGTCCATCCTCAGCTCAAGGTGATCTATCTTCTGCTCAATGCGATCTATGCATGTGTCTACAGTAGCGCTCAGGTTTCACATCTCTTGGAGCAGGAGGTCTAGTGTGGCTGTAGCTGGAGCAGGAGCAGGAGCAGGGGCAGGATGCTGAGCCTCTTCATCGTCATCACTATTTGGATCATGATGGATATGTCCAAAGGTGCTATGGGCAATGTAGTGCCACCTATCATCGACTTTGCAGAGCTGAAACTTCTTCAAGGTATGCAAGCCAATGGATTATGGTCCTTTTGAGCTGGTGTTCTTGGACTCCTTAGCCAGGGAAATGCGACAATGCTCTAGGATGGCTATCACCAGTATAGCAAAAGGGAGAGCAGAGTTCTTTTTTTTCTTGACATCCAACATGTGCTCTATAATGTAGAAACCCCAGTTTATTGGTCTCCCAGTGGTCATTGCCCATAAGGACACCACATCATCCTTGAGAACCTGGGAGTAATTCCCTCCCCTGGGAATCAACCCCTGACCAAAAGATAGTAGAGAACCCTGTTCTCCATAGCTAGGCTAGTGGCCATGATTCTCATTTTGGGATCACTGGGGGGATAGTAACCAGTCCTAATCAGTGAAAGAAGAGCAGCTTTATGCTCAAATTCATGACCCCAGATATTGGCATTTCCACAGAAGTTTGCTCCATCAGGAGTGAGCTTGGTCAGCCTATACCACTCAGCCATAGTTATCTTGATTTGTTGCTTCTTCACCTCAGATATTAAGCAATCATCTTCAAATTTCAGATTTGCATAAAAAACTCTTACTATGTTTGGGTAGATAACCTTCTCTATTCAAAGGAAACCCAGCAATCCTAAGTTCTCAATGGCTCTAAAACTATCCAGAGGTTCACTCTCACAGAAGGTGATGGGAAGATACCCGGAAGATATCCGGAGGTTCACTTTATTCATGGTGGAGAAGTGGCGAGAGAGGTCCAGGCCAGAAATATTGCATGAAGCTCCACCTTAGGACCCTCCAATGGCAACCCCTATTCTTGGGCACTTCGAACGATGAGAGGATTTAGCCATTTAATGAGGAAGAAGAGAGTGGGATGAGTGGAAAGTGTTTGGAGATGAGTAAGGAAAGAGAGAGGGATGAGTTTAGGGCAGAAAAGTAGAGATGGTGTTCGTGAGACGTGATGGGGAGATTTAGGTGAGGGATTGTGATGGGATTTGAGAGATGGGCTGTGTGGAGAGGTGTTTTTCGAGTTAGAGGGAGGTGAAATGATGGAATTTAAGGGAGATTTGAGTGAGAAAAAAGACTGGGAAGTTTAGGTTGCGTGGGAGTAGAGGAGGAAGATGAAGTAGTTGAAGAGTTTCTAAGAAATGAGCTCTACGCGCATCAAAAACCTTTTAAAAAAACCCTGTGTAATCGATTACATTGGGTTTGTAATAGATTACAAGCGTTCTGGTTCATATGTAATTGATTACATTTTTGGTGTAATCGATTACCATGCTTCTGGGGAACCTTGTAATCGATTACATGGCTGATGTAATCGATTACAAAAGTTGTGTAATCGATTACATGCTTGACAGAACCTATGTAATCGATTACAAAGGCATTGTAATCGATTACCAGCACACTTTAACTCAGGTTTTCTATTCCAAACAGCATAGAATCAATTTTAAACCATTCAAATCAGTTCCAGAGCATCTTAAATCAATTCAAATCATCATGCAAGCATATAATCTAATCATATTATGATTCAAATCACATAATTGTTGAAAATTACTATTTTTACCAAGAATTACACTATTTTTGGTGAAATTGTGAGGTTGTTGAGTTGCTTGGGAGTCTTGGACATGAGGGAGCACCTGCCAAACAACTTAGGGGAAATCTCTAATGCTCAAGTCAGTATTAGATTCAAATATGATTAAAAACTCAGAGATAATGCAGCAAAGTGGCATGATTATGCAGAAAATCACAAGTTATGCATTAGTTTTAGGATTATGCAGTAAATAGTTAATTTATGCATGATTGATCCAGTATACCAAGTTCATTTCTTATATAGAAAAATACTTCTTTTGCTAGGGGTTTAGTGAAAATGCCAGCTAGTTGCTTAGTGGTTTCTACAAATTCAAGCATACAATCACCCTTTTGAACATAGTCTCTAATGAAATGATGTCTTATTTCAATATGTTTAGTCATAGAATGCAAAATGGGATTTTTGGAAAAATTAATTGCACTAGTATTATCACTTCTTATGGGGATGTGATCAAGCTCAAGACCATAGTCCAAGAGTTGTTGTTTCATCCAAAGGATTTGAGCACAATAACTCCCAGCTGCAACATATTCAGCTTCAGCTGTAGACAATGTCACACTATTCTGTTTCTTGCTATGCGAAGAAACTAGTGAGCTTCCAAGCAAGTGGCATGTCCCACTAGTGCTCTTCCTATCCGTTTTGCATCCATCAAAATCAGAATTGGAATACCCAATAAGGCTACATGAGGCACCCTTAGGGTACTATAAACCCATTTGTGATGTGCCTATTAGATATTTCATTATTCTTTTAATAGCACTTAGGTGTGATTCTTTAGTATTAGCTTGATATCTCGCACACATGCATACACTAAACATTATATCAAGCCTACTTATAGTGAGATAAAGGAGTGAGCCAATCATACCTCTATATTTTGTAATTTCTATCGATTTACCTCCTTCATCTTTGTCCAAATAGCAATAGGTGCCCATAGGAGTAGCCATATGCTTGGCATTGTCCATTCCAAACTTCTTGAGCAACTCCTTGCAATACTTGGATTGGCTTATGAAAGTTCCTTCTCTTGTTTGCTTTATTTGGAGACCAAGGAAGAAGTTAAGCTCACCCATCATGGACATTTCAAACTCACTTTGGATAATATTTGAAAATTCTTTACAAAGAGAGTTGTTAGTAGTTCCAAATATAATGTCATCAACATAGATTTGAACTAGAAGTATGTCATGCATTTTGTGTTTTATGAAAAGGGTAGTGTCAACTTTGCCTCTAGAAAAACCTTTTTCCAAAAGGAATTTGCTCAACCTTTCATACCAAGCTCTAGGAGCTTGTTTCAAGCCATACAAGGCCTTTTTCAATTTAAAAACATGGTTAGGCATTTCAAAATCCTCAAAACCAGAAAGTTGTTCCACATACACCTCTTCTTGTATAAAACCATTTAGAAAGGCACTTTTGACATCCATTTGATAGAGTTTGAAATCTATAATGCAAGTATATGCAAGTAGCATTCTAATGGCCTCTAATCTAGCTACAGGAGCATAAGTTTCTTCATAATCTATGCCTTCTTCTTGATTATAATCCTTAGCTACAAGCCTAGCTTTATTTTTTATTATTAAGCCCGTTTCATTAAGTTTATTCCTAAAGACCCATTTGGTGCCAATTATAGGATGATCATTGGGATTTGGAACTAATTCCCAAACTTGATTTCTCTCAAATTGGTTTAGTTCTTCTTGCATAGCCAAGATCCAATGCTCATCATTAATGGCCTCATTTATGTCTTTAGGTTCAACTTGAGAGACAAAGGCTAGGTGATTACATGCATCTCTAAGTGAGTTTCGAGTGATTACCTTTTTTGATACATCACCTGTCACCTATCACCTTGTCGAGAGGGTGATATCTTGAAGTCCTCCATTCCTTGGGTAGATCCAAGATTTCTGAATCTTTTTGCCATGAGTGATCAAGGAGTCTCTCTTCTTGCTTCTTGGACTTTTTCTCTTGATTTTCCAAGTGCATTTTTGCCAAGATTTCTGCAACATCATCAACAAGCTCCTTTCTCAGCTCATTTGGGTTAGTTTCATCAAATGCAACATGTATAGACTCTTCTATGGTCGTAGTTTGTTTATTATAGACTCTAAAGGCCTTACTATGTATAGAATAGCCAATGAATATTCCCTCATCAGATTTTGCATCAAACTTCCCCAAATTATCCTTTCCATTATTCAAGACAAAACATTTACATCCAAAGACATGAAAATATGACATATTTGGCTTCCTTCCTTTATACAATTCATATGGGGTTTTCTTTAAAATTGGCTTTATTGGGGCTCTATTCATAACATAACAAGCGGTGTTAACCGCATCCGCCCAAAAATATTTAGGAAGGTTGGCCTCATTGAGCATAGTTCTTGTCATTTCCTCTAAAGATCGATTTTTCCTTTCTACAACACCATTTTGTTGTGGTGTTCTAGGGGCAGAAAAATTATACTCAATGTCATGTTCATCACAAAAGGTTTCAAATTCATGGTTTTCAAATTCACCACCATGGTCACTTCTTATGGATGCAATACAAAAACCTTTTTCATTTTGGATAATTTTGGCAAGCTTTATAAATGATTGAAAAACATCATTTTTATGGGCTAAGAATAATATCCATGTAAATCTAGAAAAATCATCCACAATCACTAATGCATAGTAATTCTCACCAAAGCTCATAGTTCTAGAGGGACCAAAAAGATCGATGTGCAAAAGTTGTAAATGATTAGAAGTTGAAACTATGTTTTTTGCTTTAAAAGATACCTTTACTTGTTTTCCCTTTTGACATGCATCACAAAGTTTGTCTTTTTCAAATTTGAGTTTTGGAAGACCAATTATTAGTTCTTTAGAAACAATTTGTTTAAGTGATCCATGTGAATGTGAGCAATTCTTCTATGCTATAACCATGAATTATTTTCTTTACTCATAAAGCATTTAACATCATTTGAGGAAATATCATCAAGACTAATCATATATATATTATTGACCCTATGACCAACAAACTTAACTTGCTTATCATCCTTTCCCTCAATTATGCAACAAGAGGAATCAAATATAACTCTGTTGCCTTTATCACATAATTGACTAATGCTAAGCAGATTATGTTTAAGTACTTCAACAAGCAAAACATTATCAATCAATGATGAAGGGATCTTGCCAACTTTGCCAATTCCAAGAATCTTCCCTTTGTTGTTATCACCATATGTGACATGACCATGTTTCTTGTGGGTAAGGGAGGAGAACTTGGAGCCATCACCGGTCATGTGCTTGGAGCAACCACTATCAAGATACCAACTTGAGCTCTTGGTCTTCAAGCACACCTACAACACACATTCAGATTTTAACCTTTGGAATCCAAATAGTTTTGGGTCCTTGTGTGTTAGAGTTAGGCATGGTGCCTTTAGGAACCCAAACCCTTTTGATTCCAACCTTGGTGTTTATGTTCTTTCTAACATTGCAAGTGGATGCACTATATCCTTTCTTACCACAATGAAAGCATTTGACAAAGGGGTTACTTGAAGTTTTTGAGGAAACAAAGAAATTCTTATAAGACTTTTGATGGTTATTTGGATTAAATCCCAAACCGGCTTTTTGAAAAACACATTTTTGTTTTCCTAATAACACATTCAAATTGTCTCTTCCAAAAGTGAATTTTGCAAGAGTGTTGTTTAAATCTTCAATTTCTTTTTCAAATGCTTTGCATGATGAACAAGGTAATGATATGGATGTATTATCATGTGAGGAACAAGTCATGCATAATGAATTAGCATCAATGAGTCCTAAAGTCTCATTTTCAATTTTAAGCTCATTTATCTTCTTACTTAAAATAGAAACTTTGTTTATCAATAAGGAGATTATTTTATTTGAAGATAAAATCATTTTTGTGAGCCTTAAAGATTCATCATGCAATTCTTGAAAGGCATCTTGCAATTCATCATAAGAAGGTGGAGATTCTAAGTTAGAAGAAGTTACCTTAGTGTCGCTCTCTCCACTTTCTTCTCCTTGAGCCATAAGAAAAAGATGGGCTTTTTTATTCTCCGAACTATCGGAAGAGCTTAAGTCATTGTCCTCCCAAGCTATATATGCTCTCATTCCTTTCTTTTCTTTGGAAGGTCTTTTCTCAAACTTTTCCATATTCTTGAGATACATAGGACACTCCATTTTCATGTGCCCCGGTTTTCCACATTCATAGCATTTTGGAGGAGTAGAGGATTCTTCTCCTTTGTGATACACTTTCTTTTGAGGAAAGGGTGATCTTCTTTAAAATCCCTTTTTCTTTATGAATCTTCTAAATTTTCTCACAAGGAGACTAAGATTCTCCTCACTTAGCTCAACATTTTCAGCATCCTCTTCAACATCTTCATCATTATCTTTAATTATAGAAGAGGTGGCTTTGAGTGCAATTCCCTTCTTCTTTTTATCATGCTATTCATTTTGATTGAGCCTATTTAGTTCCAGCTCATGTTCTTGAAGCTTCCCGAATAAAGTGGCTAGAGACATAGTTGATAAATCTCTTGATTCTGCAATAGCTGTTACTTTGGGTTGCCAATTCCTACTTAAGCATCTTAAGACTTTATTAATAAGATCCTCATTAGGAAATATCTTTCCCAATGAGATAAGATGATTAACCATATGAGTAAACCTCTTTTGCATATCTTGAATACTCTCACCTTGGTTCATTCTAAATAATTCGTATTCATGAGTAAGAGTGTTTATTCGAGATCGCTTAACCTCACTAGTACCTTCATGAGTTACTTGTAAGGTATCCCACATTTCTTTTGCGGTCTTGTAATTTGACACCCTAAAGAATTCATCATACTCCAAGGATGTGGTGATAATGTTCTTGGCTTTCAAATTGTATTGAACCTTCTTTTTATCATCATCGGTCCATTCATTTCTAGGTGTATTAATTTTCACACCATCTTTGGTTTGTGTAGGAATAAAAGCACTATTTTCAATGGCATCCAACACATCTAAGTCAATAGCTTCAATAAAAATTTTTATCTTTTCTTTCCAATAGGCATAACCATTCCCATTGAAATAAGGAGGTTTGTTTATAGAAGAACCTTCATTTGAAAAATCATTTAAAGCCATCACTTCTCTTGAAGCTGTAAAGCTCTTTATACAAGAGTCTATCTCTTATACCACTTGTTACCAAGTGGCCTCAATACTCAAGAGGGGGTGAATTGAGTATGTAAAATAAATTCATAAATCTTTCACAAATCGTTTAATAAACAATTTTCGTTGAAACTAATTGATGATTAGAGATGATTGAATATATGAGATAAACATTTTTACTTATAAATGCAATAGCCAAAGGGAACAATATTCAAGCAATTCAATAAAATAGTGCTCAATGTACAGAGAAGGGTTTAGAGAAAATAAACACAATGATTTATCCTAGTTCGATCACCAATCCACTTGTGATCTACGTCCAGTCCTCAAGCAACCGCTAGAGATTTTTCACTATTTCTTCAAGCATTAATAGGTGCTTGACAACCTTTACAACCTTGAGCACTCCACACTTTGGGATACCTCACCCTTGGAGCTTGAGTCTCTTCAACTAAGGGATACCTCACCCTTTACACTTTTGGAGGGATGCCTCACCCTCTTTACAAAGCAATATAGAATGATTAAATAAAACTCTCACAAGAGTAGATGATTACAAATTGAAGCTCTAATATGCTCTCAAAGATTAACCCATGTTTTTCACAAAAACTGAGTAAGAATGGATTTGAGGATTGAATCACGTTTTGAAGTATTGGCAATCAGTTTTTGGTTCAAGCTCAACATCTAATAAAGACCCAACATTAGTATTTATAAGTTTTACAATAAATGGAACAGTTGGAGGGTTTTAGCCAAGCATTAAATGCATTTACTATAGCCATTGGACACTGTCAGGATGCGTGTAATTGATTACGCAACAAATGTAATCGATTACATTGTTGTTCCAACGTGTTCTTGGCTTTCTGAGCTCTGTGTAATCGATTACATGACTTCTGACTTGCTTGTAATCGATTACAATATCCACGTAATCAATTACATGACTTCTATCTTGCTGTGTAATCGATTACAATATCCATGTAATCGATTACATGACTCTTTGAACGTGTTCTTGCCTTTTTGGGCTCATTGTAATCGATTACATTATTGGTGTAATCGATTACATGGCCTCTGACTTGCTTGTAATCGATTACATTGATCATGTAATCGATTACAAGGCCTCTGTTTGCTGTGTAATCGATTACAAACATCATGTAATCGATTACATTGGCCTTTGAACACATTTTTCAAGTCCAATAAAGCTTGGAAGTCATTTCTAACACCTCAACACATTTGATTAAACATAAATCCTTTTATGAATGTTAGATTTAAGATTGAAACTCAAGTTTCTTGAAAAACATGTTTAGCTTTGAATTTTCTCACTTATTTTGAAATATATTGAAAAACCATTTGAGAAATCTTGAGAGCATTTAACATTAATGCTCTTAGTCTTATAACTAAATAAACATCTTGACTTCTTTCTTTGATCTTGATCTTTTCTTTTGCACTTGATCTTCACTTTTGCCTTTGTTATCATCAAAAACCATTTGATATGCTTTAGGGACATAAGCATTCACAAGGCTTAAATCCATCCTTTGAGGAGCAAACAATTGTCAAAAAACCAAATGGGTTGGAACTTGGATTATTGCGATGAGAATGTGATTGATGGAGTTCTAATATGTTTTCAGTACCAAGAAATTGGGCTTTAAACAATTTAGGACAAACCACCTTCAAAAATATAATTGAACATTAGCAAAGATAGGATTACAATTTATTATAGGGGGTAATGTAGTGAATTCCTAGTCCTAGGCCTTTAAATCTTGGTTGAATCTTAACTTTTCTAGATTTATTTACTTACTTTATTGTTTTGATTTTCATCTTGATTTTAATTAAGCTTTCACTATTGTTTTTAACTGCTTAAATAATCAAAGTTATCGTAAGAGTTAGTAATCAATCGATCCTCGAGAGAACGATCTTTATTTTACTACTTGAACGATCTGTGTGCTTGTGAAAAATTCATAACAAGTTTTTGGTGCCGTTACCGATGGTCGTGTTGATATTAACACAAGCGGCAATTTGGTTGATTTAAGCATTTATTTTATTTTATTTTATTTTATTTTATTTTCATCTTATTTTATATAATTTATTCTTTGAATTTTCAGGTGTTATTTCTTTCTTATGCATAAAATGAGGAGTCAAGAAGATCTTACTATCCCCATTGATCTTGAGATTGAGAGGACACTTCGTAATATTAGAAGGGAAAGAAGAACACTAAGAGTTGAGGAAGACCACATGACAAACAACAATAACCAAGTCACCAATCAAGAATGAAGGATGAAGGATTATGGAACCCCCAATGCTAACGCTCGTCAGTCTTCTATTGTAAGGCCATAGGTAGAGACCAATAGTTTTAAGATTAAGACGTCATTAATCTAGATGGTCCAACAAATAAAATTTGGCGAGTCAACAACTAAGGACCCAAATCAGTATTTGGATGAATTCTTGGAGTTATGTGACACGAAAAAGATAAATGAGGTTTCAACTAATGCTATATGGGGTGGACTTTTCCCCTTTTCTCTTAGGGGGAAGGCAAATAAATGAATTCACTTGGAAGCTCCAAATTCACTTACCACATGGGACTTGATGGAGCAAGCTTTCTCGGACAAATACTTTCCGGTTGGAAAAACAATCAAGCTTCGTCATGACATCACTACCTTCTCCCAAAAGGAAGATGAATCATTTTATGATGCGTGGGAGAGGTACAATGATCTCATTCGTCAGTGTCCACAACATGACTTATAAGATTTTGTTGTTATGCAAACATTCTATGTTGGGTTATGTAACACCCCAAAATTTATTTGTTTCATCATAAATCATTGTTTCATAATATTTATGATTTTTGAAAATTTTTGTGGATTTTTTCGGAAACATCGAATATTTTAATATATTTCTCATTTTACGTGTACACTGGGTAGAGTTAGTGTAACACCCTGAAAATTGTTTGTCTCATGATGAATAGTCATTTTCTAATATTTGTGATTTTAGAGAATTTTTTTGGATTTTCTGGAAACGTCAAATATTATAGTATATTCCTCATTTTGCGTGCGCATTGAGCGGAGCCAGGAAAGCGAAATGTTTTCCCTGAGACTGGTAAACCTTGAACTATGGATGTGTCGACGGGGGCTCTTACTAAACCCAAGGCCAGGCACAGTTTGTGAGGTTTGCGTTTTTCAAGATTTTATCTAATAAATAAAATCTCTGTACGCATTGTTAATTAAAATTTTGTGATACGCTCTATTATTCATTGAATAATTAATACTGACTTTGTGCACTGTAACAATTATCCATTGGGTAATAACTTGTAGTAAAATCCTAATTACCCTATTATTTAACTATTAAATCACATTATCTTATCCTAATGTAATCTACTTTATGTCTAATCATAACTACTTTTTACAATTTCCCACATGCTAACCCTAAAAGCAAGTGACCACTTTTCCTCCATTCTCTCCTCTCACCACATGGCTGAATGCTTCAATTTGGAGCCCAAATTACACTTCAATTAATTAAATCATTACTTTCTAATTTCAAACCCTAAAGCACCTTTCGCTTTCTACTATCAACTTCTCTCTTTAAGCTTCATCTCTTTCCTTCACAAGATATTTTCTCCTCCTTCTCTCTAGAAAGCTTACGGCCTCCTCACTCCCCACACACCAAAGATCACAAAAATTTTAACCAACCCCATCTTCTCAATCCCCTCCATCATCTAAACACTTCTCTAGTTAGTAATTCCTTGGAAAGCTTTCATCTTGACCACTTTCTTCAAGCTTCAAGTTTAGGGCTTTTGGGTGAGACTCTTGCATTCTCTTGATCCTCTCTCTATTTTCGTTTGGGATGCCTTCATTTTTACTATCTATTCATTCTTTTTCAAGCTTTGGTATTGATTGGTTGAAGTTAGAATTTTAGGGTTTTTGGGTAGTGTTGGCCGAAATCTTCAAAGAGCACACAAGGAGTTCCTTTGTTTGTTTTCTCTTGGGTAAGAGGAAGATACTCCTCCTCAACCTCTATTGGTAGTAAGGAACCTTGTGTTGTGATTGGTTGTGAGAAACCCTAGTAGGGTTACTCTCTTTGTTTGTATGATTTGTATGATTACATATTGTTTTTAATTTATTTAAGTTATTTGATTGATTGAGTATGTATATGTATGTGTTTGGATGGATTGGAATCTTGAATGGAAGCAAAAATGACTTGTCCTCTTCCATGAGGCTCACGGTTTTAGGGCCCAAAAATTAGGGTTCTTGGTGAAAATTTTATAACTAGTGGAAGACATAGCTAATCAAGTGGACAATATGTAATTAATGGAATGAAAATTTAGAATCCTAAGACTTAGTGAGGCTCACGGCCTCTAGGGTTAATAATGGCCTAATCATGTAACTTCATACAACTATGACATTTAATTAATCAAGTAAATAAATAAGAGGATTATGTAATGGAAGGAAATAAATTTGGTAACCTAAAGGAATTCTTTGGACCTTAAAAACAAATAAGGATGTGTGAGACTTGGTAAGACTTAGAAATAATTCTTTATGTGAATAAGACTAAGTTTAAAGTAAGGAACCTAATTATGAAAAGATTTTCATAAGAGACATCACATTGAAGTGGAACTTAACTAATTTGGATAATTAGGAATTATCTAGGATTTCATAAAATGGAAAGAACCAAGAATGGAACTTTATCTAAAAGACTTAGAATGATTTTCAATTAAAGTAAGAAAATGAGTGTAAGTGAGAACACTAAATAATTCCATAATGTACCAAAAATGTAATGTATCATTGGAAGGTTTTAGACTATTTAATGTGGGTCCATGTGTGGGACCAAGAATATTATGATGCTTACTTTGGCCAATTGTGGCATGTAACACCCCTTGATGTAGCGACCGGAGCATAATCGTCATTATACCACAGTTACTAAATCTTAGTGTGTCACAATCATGACAATAGTAATTTTAAATTCTCAAGAGTCTATATATATATGTATATATATTATTATTATTTTTATTAGCATCAATAGAAAATATAAGCCTCGAATGAAATATAAGTATATTTAACCCATAATACAACCATTGAAATAAAATCATATTCTTCATATACATATTTTATAGTCAGTTTACACAAATAACTAATGACATAGAATATAACAATTACAGAGTCCAATAAAATACAGCAGAGATAAAATACAAAAAGGGGAAAAGTAGTAGCCCAGGGATGGGCACTACCAGCAGTCAAAGCCGCAACCCCATATGTACATAACGCATAGTGTCCCAGTTGACACGACAGGCATCAATGCCTCCACGCGGCTACACTCTTACGTAGTCGAAGAAATCTTGTCCAGATGCTCAAACCAATCAACCAAGGTGTGGTCTCTCTTTATCTTCCTCACGATCTCTTATCAAATATAAATATAAACAGAAATGCACAAATATAGGAAAGAGGTGAGACACCCATCCTTCATTACCATTATTGGCAAGAAGAAAAAAGACACGGCGCAAAGCGCCCACCAAACAATACGGTTCATATATTCATCAACGAAATAGTGAAATCTATAATAAAAGCAATTCAATTCTAAGCAAATATCGAATCAATACAACAAGTGATATTTATAGTATAGGTAAAACAACAATAAGCAATAGCAGTGCAGATCACAATAGTATTTCCAGAATCAACACAACAATAAGATAATCGTTTACGTAAGTACAACAATTATCTTCACATTCACTGGTATTCATGCTCAACGGTTTATAGACCGACAATGAACGATGCACAATGCATTATGACACCACAATTCCTACTCCATGGAGCTAGACATAAACAATCGGAGAGAAAGATCGGGAGACATGTCTCGTAACTCTACGTGCCGCGACCAAAGTGCTATAACTCATCAATTTATCCACGTGCACATCATGGCATTGTACGGACATTCTACGCTAGATCATGAATAGGACAAAGTGTCTCCCGGTCCGGATCATCGGTGTGTTGCATCGGTCTAACTCACGGTATAGAAGAGCTACCAACTGTCCATTGCGAGCAACCCGCACCCCGATGCCCCCAAGGTCAACAGAAGACCTACACTTGTCTATTCGCACCCGCACTAAGGTGTGTTCAACTCCTAGGCAACTCGGCCTTAACAATGTCCAACGGACGTTCTCATTCTTTTTGTGCAATGCATGACTCAATCATGCTCCTCATGACAACTAGGTCAATCATGCTTCAAATGCATGTCATATCATTTAGCAACAAGGTTTGATCCCATCCACGGATCCACATCAAGCCAATAGCACATTTCAAGGATAACCACAATCTCATTCATTAATATGTATGATTCACAATTTCATACAATTCCATAATATGTCGCAATTGGCCAATATAAGCATCAATATACAAATGGTCACTCACATGGACCCATAACATCAGAATACGAGGATCAAGTCAATTGATGCGTCATTAGGTTCATTATGAATCCTAACTTAGTATTTGTTTCCATTTTCAAGGTTCATGTTCAAAATCAATTCTTAAAATCAATTTAACATTCCAAGGCTATTCAATTTCCCAAAACTTGCAATTTATTTAAGCTCTTAGGCCTCACACTCTCATGTTCTTCGCTCACTTAGAATTACCTTAAATTTTATGATGCTTTCACTCTTAGTCCTTTAAGATCTATGAAGTCTTGATTTTATTAAATCCTTCCAACTCATTAATTATCCATTTCATTACATAGGTTCCTAATTTCTTAATTCCTTATGATTCCAATTTATCAAAATTACATACTTACATTCAAAAATACCTTAGAGGCTGTGGCCTCACAATGGCTCAAATCTTAAATCCATTCAAGTCATCATCTACATGTCACTCCTCTAAAACCCTAATTTCTTGACCTAACTTTAAATTAAAACTGGGAACATACTACATGTGGGAAAATTCTGAAATTTTTATCACATGAAGTCTCATGTCTTAGATTTCAAATGGCACCGGTTTCATGTCCATACGACATCGGATCAAGAAATTATGCAACCTTGTTTACTGACTGCCAGAATACCTTTTTCGGCAGAATCTGTCGTGGGTTCAAACAGAAACTGGTATTGATTGGCTTGCTCAAAAATTCTGAAATTTTTACTACATGAAGCCTTATGTCTTAGCTTTCAAATGGCTCTAGAATCAGGTCATTCCGATATCGGTAGCTCGAGTTATGCAGCAAACATCGTTGACTGCTCACTGGATTCTGCTGAATCCGAAAATGGT
Organism: Ormosia semicastrata; assembly: GCA_029884595.1. NCBI lineage: Eukaryota > Viridiplantae > Streptophyta > Magnoliopsida > Fabales > Fabaceae > Ormosia > Ormosia semicastrata. The sequence goes on from JAQQTO010000045.1 coordinate 35,595,402, forward strand.
TCTTTTGAAACAATTCTCAATTTCAATCATTCAAGATCATTTTCTATGTGATTTTGAGTTCCTAACTAGTTCATTAACACTTAGAAAATATTAATTACTAACTTAAACCTCTTGATTTGAATCAAACCCAAAAATCACTCTCTTAGTTGTTCATGACCTAGGTTCAAACTCAAGAACCAACTAGCTCCAATCTATGGATAAATCCATATATTTCATTCTCAATAAGCTAAATTCCACTCCAAAACTGTGGCACTCCAAGAGATTCCCAAATATTTTTCTTCCATTTCCAATCACGTAATCCAATCCAACATACCATTATATACAACAAACCAATATTCACCCCTAATTTCTAATCAAAACCGTGGCACCATGTTAAGGTAGGAAACTCCAAATTTTCCATTTAGCAACCCCCAACATAATCAAGCACAATTAATACATCAAACACATTCAAGAGCATAATCAAGTATCAATCAAATTCAATAGCATAATCAAGTATCAATCAAATTCAAGGATACCAATTCATTCACAATTTATAATTCAAGCAAGCATACAAATAGCACACAAGGATGGATTTCTCCATCAACACACATACAAAGTTTCCTCACCACCATAAGTGGTTGAAGTGAGTAGTCTCCCTCTTACCTAGAGGAGACAATGCAAGAAAACAACTCCTTGGTTCCTTGATTTTCAATTTTCGGATTCCACCTTCAAGAAAACCATAAAGTGGTCAAATTCTCATATTTACAAATTAAAACTTGAAAAGAATGATCCTTGGTCACATAGGTAACCAAGGGAAAACGAAAATGAGAAGAAAATGGAGAGAAATCAAGAGAAACACCAAGAAATCTCCTTTGCAAATTTTCGGATTTGCACCCCCCAAGAACCCTAAAAATTCCAACTTTGTTAAATCAATTCCAATGCTTAAAAAATGAAGTATGGATAACCAACATATAGACCATAACCATGAAAATGAAGAGAAGGGAAGAGAGGTCTTGAAACTTACCCAAAAAGCTCAAAGCTTGAAGCTTGGAAAAATGGTGAAGATGATGGATTTTCAAGAAACTCCAAGAAGGAAAAGTGTTTAGAATGATGAGGGGATTAAGAAAATGTATTTAGATGTAATTTTTGTGATGGTTGAGGGAGAGGAAGAGAGCTTGGCCGTAGCAATGGTGGAGAGAAGAAGGAGAGAAAATGTTGAAGAAGGAAGAAGAAGAGAAAGACGTAAATGAAGAAGAAATAAGCTTTTGATGATATATTACAATATGTAATATTTGGTTTATTAAAACCAATCAATTCTCCTTGTCCAAGCAGCAGCCCACGTGAGAGAAAAAGAATGAGTGGTCAGAATTTTGGCTTCCAAAGGAAGCTAAATGAGTGAGTCAAAGCTTGGGTCAAAGATTATCATGAAAGCTTGGAATAAAATACTATAAAATTTGAATTAAAGTGATTTAATTTGATACAATGTGAATTACATTAAAATAATGTAATAGTATTTTTATCACACACTATTATCCAATAGATAATAGTTACAATTGATATAAGTCAGTATTTAATTAATTTGACAGATGAATTTTTCGCTATACTGATTTATTTTATCTGCTAGAATTTCTCGAAAAATGGTGTAAACCTCGTAAACTGTGTCAAGTCTCGGGTTTAGTAAGATCCCCTGTCGACAAGTCCATAGTTCAAGATTCTCGGAGAAAACATCTTGTTTCTCTGGCTCCGCTCAGTGCGCACGTAAAATGAGAAATATATTAAAATATTTGACATTTTTGAAAAAATCTCAAAAAATTCTCAAAAATTAAAAATATTATAAAACGACTATTCGTCTTATTATTTTCAAATTTTTGAAGTATTACAATCGTTTTCCCCGACTCGCTCAATACGAACGCAAAACGAGGAATATATTAAAATATTTGTCGCTTTAGAAAAATTTCGAAAGAATTCACATAAATCATAAATATTAGAAAATAACTATTCGTAATAAAATTTTCCAACTTTGGGAGCGTTACGGTCGTTTTGCCAACTCGCCCAAGTGTGCACGCAAAATGAGAAATAATATTAAAATATTCCACTTTTTCGAGAAAAAAACCAGAAAAATTCCAGAAAATCCTAAATATTGTAAAATGATCATTTATCCTAAAATTATTAATTTTCGGGATGTTACAATACTCCCCTTCAAATAGAAATTTCATACTCGAAATTGTCATCCCATAGATCAAACATTAACGTGTTTCTTCATCTTATTTTCTTACTCTCAGATTGTGTCTTTAGTTACGTCTATTTAAATCACCCTTACCAACGTAATCTCTATATCTTTGTGTTGCTTTATTCTTCTATTCTCAATCTTCACGAGAAGTTTCTCATAGATCAGATTCTCTCTGAATTACACTAGGTTTAGTTTGATGACGTGGCTGGATCGGTGACATACTTTCGCGATCGTGACATATGGAAGATATCATGGAGATTTAGAAAGAAAGGATGACAAAATCTGTTGACAAGCTATTGAACCAAACCCGAAACGAAATTTGATATAGTCCAAAGAATTTTGAAATGGGTTTATTAGTGACCCAGACAGGACAACACTGAAACTAGACGTCATACTCCTTCAAAAACTTTAATCACCTTTCTGTCTCATGTTCACCCCTTTTATCGAATGGATACTTCAGGTCCTTGTGATTGCTAAAGGCATTGATCGTAGCAAATGTCTCCATATTCTCAGAGCAATTTTTAACTACGGCTAGCACCAAACTGTGAGTTAGGCAATTCCCAATGTGTCCTCAACTACCTTGAGGTGTAAATCACAACTTTCCCAACCTTGCATGAACACATATCCTAGATTTTACTGTGAAGCATAAAATTCTCTAAACAATTCCCTGGGATTAGGTAGAACCAAATCTGACAAGTATTCGAATGTCTCCTCGACCTTTAAAATCTTTCTTCACACTCGTTAGTCCATAAAAGTTTTGATTCTCTTCTTGTAAACTGAGCAAAATATCCGGCTATCTTGGAGGATCCATTGACACTCCTTCAATCTATGTGTCTTCTTCGATAAAACTAACTAATTCCACCAGCTATGTGTCTCTTTTACGGTCTCCGATCTTTCCTTTTGAAGAACTGCTCCAATCTCTTAGGAATTCACAATAATCCCTCCGTTTGGAATTTCATAATCCAAAAATGAACCTTCTCAATTAAGAATCCGTACTTTGATACTTTGGCATTTACTCTTTCTCCTTTAAAGTCAGGAAAACTATGCCGAGGTGTCCAACGTGTATCTCCATATTTTCAAGAATAGATCGAATGTCATCATTAATGACATTGACAAATTCTGTTCTAGGTAAGGACAAAAGATACAATTCATGTCACTCATGGATACGACAAGAGGATTTGTTACTCCGAATGGCATCACTAGACACCCATATTGCCTATAGTGCATTCAAAATCATTTCGGGGACATTCTCAATCTCCCGCGAACTTAATGATGAGCAGGACGTTCATCTTTCTCCGAGGATACTCACCCTTGATCATAATCTTGTTCGTTTGACGATGGTGCTCATCTCACCGAGATGTTCCATTTTTCTCCTTAACTAACAAAGATCTTGTAGTTCATCCCGACTACAATGGTGACGGTCATATTCCTTTTTCTTTCGTCCTCTACAAAAGGTAACACGTATCCTTGGATTTCTTTTCCTCACAACGCTTCAACTTTGTTGGTTGTTATGAACTCAAAAGCCTTAGTTTTCGAAAATCGCTAAGGTTCTTATCGGAATGCTCTAGCAGATAATGACCAGAAAATAACTGATCAATCTTTGAAATCATGAAATCTAATAGGTATGATTCTTGGTAAGCAAGATAGATCAACAAAAGGTTTAATCTTTATGAGAAGTAGGATAGATTAAACAAACTTAAGTGTCAATGATAAGTCTTAGTAACAGAAATGGAAGCAACTACGTCGAAGATAAAAAGACACAGATGAATCCAAATGATCCATACAGTCACAAATTGTAAAAGGAAAGAGTTACCCCCAGAATTATATAGCACGATTATCGGATCGTCATTTGAGGCGTAACTTCCCTTGTTTAGATCTCCAAATGTTGAGGTCTGATTGGATCTACTACTACTAGCACCTTCCCTACGGTTTGGGCGTTGTTGTTAGTTTCTTGGCACCTGTGAACGTAGTTCCCATTTAAACTTATTGACTTTTCCATTATTTCTCCTCTGGGATCTAGGCAGTCCATGGTCATCCCAAGTTTGACTTTCCTTCAATAGATTTTAAACCACAACTTTCAATTCTCATTACTGTACGGTCCTCTGATCTTGGTGAATTGTCACATCAGTTATCCTTCATATTTCTCCTACGATCATAGCCATACTTTGATGGTCTTATCCTACGCTCATATGTGTACGTCTGCCACGAGCCAGTGTCTTTCTCCGAAGACGAACCAAACATAACACAATAAAATAAACATAATTCTTTCAAACAATATTGCCTCCTTTTGGAAGTCAAACACAAAGATTCACACAATGCACACCATTCAAGCAAGATAAGCTAATTTACGAATCTTAATAGCTTTCAGCCGAACTTCTTCATTCTGCCTCCACGGCTTAATCTCTCGTAAGCTGTCAACTTCTAAACTGCTTCACTAACCTAACTTACACCAGCTATTTCTTTCTCCAGAAGATCGATTTTCCAAAATCCTTTGATCTCCTCACAAAATAATTCTTATTTTCCCAACACAATACGCCTAGGAGAAGTCATAGTTTCCTGTACACACAGAACATTACATATTGAGTGGATCAATCCTCAATATCATGCAACTGTATAACAGTAGCTATTAACATTCAACCTACGGCAAGTCATGCATTCCTTTCCCATCATCTCAATCAAGAGACAAGGAAGTGCACAACAGACCAGGTTCTAATATGCCTAAACATAGCAAGTCCATACCCTGGCTCAACAGGATGAACTACTCTGATACCACCTAATGTAACACCCCTTGATGTAGCAACCAGGAGCATAATCGTCATTATACCACAGTTACTAAATCTTAGTGTGTCACAATCATGACAACAAGTAATTTTAAATTCTCAAGAGTCTATATATATATATATATATATATATATATTATTTTTTTTATTAGCATCAATAGAAAATATAAGCCTCGAATGAAATATAAGTATATTAACCCATAATACAACCATTGAAATAAAATCATATTCCTCATATACATATTTTATAGTCGGTTTACACAAATAACTAATGACATAGAATATAACAATTACAGAGTCCAATAAAATACAGCAAGAGATAAAATACAAAAAGGGGAAAAGTAGTAGCCCGGGGATGGGCACTACCAATGATCAAAGCCGCAACCCCATATGTACATAACGCATAGTGTCCCGGTTGACACGACAGGCATCAATGCCTCCACGCGGCTACACTCTTACGTAGTCGAAGAAATCTTGTCCAGATGCTCAAACCAATCAACCAAGGTGTGGTCTCTCTTTATCTTCCTCACGATCTCTTATCAAATATAAATATAAAAAGAAATGCAAAATATAGGAAAGAGGTGAGACACCCATCCTTCATTACCATTATTGGCGCAAGAAGAAAAAAGCACGGCACAAAGCGCCCACCAAGCAATACAGTTCATATATTCATCAACGAGAAATAGTGAAATTTATAATAAAAGCAATTCAATTCTAAGCAAATATCAGAATCAATACAACAGTGATATTTATAGTATAGGTAAAACAACAATAAGCAATAGCAGGCAGATCACAATAGTATTTCCAGAATCAACACAACAATAAGATAATCGTTTACAGAAGTACAACAGTTATCTTCACATTCACAGGTATTCATGCTCAATAGTTTATGAGACTGACAATGAACGATGCACAATGCATTATGACACCACAATTCCTACTCCATGGAGCTAGACATAAACAGTCGGAGAGAAAGATCAGGAGACATGTCTGTAACTCGGCTGCCGCGACCAAAGTGCTATAACTCATCAATTTATCCACGTGCACATCATGGCATTGTACAGACATTCTACGCTAGCTCATGAATAGGACAGTGTCTCGGTCCGGATCATCGGTGTGTTGCATCGGTCTAACTCACGGTACAGAAGAGCTACCAACTGTCCATTGCGAGCAACCCGCACCCCGATGCCCCAAGGTCAACGAGAAGACCTACACTTGTCTATTCGCACCCGCACTAAGGTGTGTTCAACTCCTAGGCAACTCGGCCTTAACAATGTCCAACGGACGTTCTCATTCTTTTTGTGCAATGCATGACTCAATCATGCTCCTCATGACAACTAGGTCAATCATGCTTCAAATGCATGTCATATCATTTAGCAACAAGGTTTGATCCCATCCACGGATCCACATCAAGCCAATAGCACATTTCAAGGATAACCACAATCTCATTCATTAATATGTATGATTCACAATTTCATACAATTCCATAATATGTCGCAATTGGCCAATATAAGCATCAATATACAAATGGTCACTCACATGGACCCATAACATCAGAATACGAGGATCAAGTCAATTGATGCGTCATTAGGTTCATTATGAATCCTAACTTAGTATTTGTTTCCATTTTCAAGGTTCATGTTCAAAATCAATTCTTAAAATCAATTTAACATTCCAAGGCTATTCAATTTCCCAAAACTTGCAATTTATTTAAGCTCTTAGGCCTCACACTCTCATGTTCTTCGCTCACTTAGAATTACCTTAAATTTTATGATGCTTTCACTCTTAGTCCTTTAAGATCTATGAAGTCTTGATTTTATTAAATCCTTCCAACTCATTAATTATCCATTTCATTACATAGGTTCCTAATTTCTTAATTCCTTATGATTCCAATTTATCAAAATTACATACTTACATTCAAAAATACCTTAGAGGCTGTGGCCTCACAATGGCTCAAATCTTAAATCCATTCAAGTCATCATCTACATGTCACTCCTCTAAAACCCTAATTTCTTGACCTAACTTTAAATTAAAACTGGGAACATACTACATGTGGGAAAATTCTGAAATTTTTATCACATGAAGTCTCATGTCTTAGATTTCAAATGGCACCGGTTTCATGTCCATACGACATCGGATCAAGAAATTATGCAACCTTGTTTACTGACTGCCAGAATACCTTTTTCGGCAGAATCTGTCGTGGGTTCAAATAGAAACTGGTATTGATTGGCTTGCTCAAAAATTCTGAAATTTTTACTACATGAAGCCTTATGTCTTAGCTTTCAAATGGCTCTAGAATCAGGTCATTCCGATATCGGTAGCTCGAGTTATGCAGCAAACATCGCTAACTGCTCACTGGATTCTGCTGAATCCGAAAATGGTTCTTTTGAAACAATTCTCAATTTCAATCATTCAAGATCATTTTCTATGTGATTTTGAGTTCCTAACTAGTTCATTAACACTTAGAAAATATTAATTACTAACTTAAACCTCTTGATTTGAATCAAACCCAAAAATCACTCTCTTAGTTGTTCATGACCTAGGTTCAAACTCAAGAACCAACTAGCTCCAATCTATGGATAAATCCATATATTTCATTCTCAATAAGCTAAATTCCACTCCAAAACTGTGGCACTCCAAGAGATTCCCAAATATTTTTCTTCCATTTCCAATCACGTAATCCAATCCAACATACCATTATATACAACAAACCAATATTCACCCCTAATTTCTAATCAAAACCGTGGCACCATGTTAAGGTAGGAAACTCCAAATTTTCCATTTAGCAACCCCCAACATAATCAAGCACAATTAATACATCAAACACATTCAAGAGCATAATCAAGTATCAATCAAATTCAATAGCATAATCAAGTATCAATCAAATTCAAGGATACCAATTCATTCACAATTTATAATTCAAGCAAGCATACAAATAGCACACAAGGATGGATTTCTCCATCAACACACATACAAAGTTTCCTCACCACCATAAGTGGTTGAAGTGAGTAGTCTCCCTCTTACCTAGAGGAGACAATGCAAGAAAACAACTCCTTGGTTCCTTGATTTTCAATTTTCGGATTCCACCTTCAAGAAAACCATAAAGTGGTCAAATTCTCATATTTACAAATTAAAACTTGAAAAGAATGATCCTTGGTCACATAGGTAACCAAGGGAAAACGAAAATGAGAAGAAAATGGAGAGAAATCAAGAGAAACACCAAGAAATCTCCTTTGCAAATTTTCGGATTTGCACCCCCCCAAGAACCCTAAAAATTCCAACTTTGTTAAATCAATTCCAATGCTTAAAAAATGAAGTATGGATAACCAACATATAGACCATAACCATGAAAATGAAGAGAAGGGAAGAGAGGTCTTGAAACTTACCCAAAAGCTCAAAGCTTGAAGCTTGGAAAAATGGTGAAGATGATGGATTTTCAAGAAACTCCAAGAAGGAAAAGTGTTTAGAATGATGAGGGGATTAAGAAAATGTATTTAGATGTAATTTTTGTGATGGTTGAGGGAGAGGAAGAGAGCTTGGCCGTAGCAATGGTGGAGAGAAGGAGGGAGAAAATGTTGAAGAAGGAAGAAGAAGAGAAAGACGTAAATGAAGAAGAAATAAGCTTTTGATGATATATTACAATATGTAATATTTGGTTTATTAAAACCAATCAATTCTCCTTGTCCAAGCAGCAGCCCACGTGAGAGAAAAAGAATGAGTGGTCAGAATTTTGGCTTCCAAAGGAAGCTAAATGAGTGAGTCAAAGCTTGGGTCAAAGATTATCATGAAAGCTTGGAATAAAATACTATAAAATTTGAATTAAAGTGATTTAATTTGATACAATGTGAATTACATTAAAATAATGTAATAGTATTTTTATCACACACTATTATCCAATAGATAATAGTTACAATTGATGTAAGTCGATATTTAATTAATTTGACAGATGAATTTTTCGCTACGTATTGATTTATTTTATCTGCTAGAATTTCTCGAAAAATGGTGCAAACCTCGTAAACTGTGTCAAGTCTCGGGTTTAGTAAGATCCCCCGTCGACAAGTCCATAGTTCAAGGTTCTCGGAGAAAACATCTTGTTTCTCCGGCTCCGCTCAGTGCGCACGTAAAACGAGAAATATATTAAAATATTCGACATTTTTGAAAAAATCTCAGAAAATTCTCAAAAATTACAAATATTATAAAACGACTATTCGTCTTATTATTTTCAAATTTTTGAAGTATTACAATCATTTTCCTCGACTCTGCTCAATACATAACGCAAAACGAGGAATATATTAAAATATTCATCGTTTCCGAAAAATTCGAAAGAATTCACATAAATCATAAATATTAGAAAATAACTATTCGTAATAAAATTTTCCAACTTTGGGAGCGTTACAATCGTTTTGCCAACTCTGCGGTGTGCACGCAAAATGAGAAATAATATTAAAATATTCCACTTTTTGAGAAAAAACCGAGAAAAATTCCAGAAAATCCTAAATATTGTAAAATGATCATTTATCCTAAAATTATTAATTTTCGGGATGTTACAATACTCCCTTCAAATAGAAATTTCGTCCTCGAAATTGTCATCCCATAGATCAAACATTAACGTGTTTCTTCATCTTATTTTCTTACTCTCAGATTGTGTCTTTAGTTACGTCTATTTAAATCACCCTTACCAACGTAATCTCTATATCTTTGTGTTGCTTTATTCTTCTATTCTCAATCTTCACGAGAAGTTTCTCATAGATCAGATTCTCTCTGAATTACACTAGGTTTAGTTTGATGACGTGGCTGGATCGGTGACATACTTTCGCGATCGTGACATATGGAAGATATCATGGAGATTTAGAAAGAAAGGATGACAAAATCTGTTGACAAGTTATTGAACCAAACCCGAAACGAAATTTGATATAGTCCAAAGAATTTTGAAATGGGTTTATTAGTGACCCAGACAGGACGACACTGAAACTAGACGTCATACTCCTTCAAAAACTTTAATCACCTTTCCTGTCTCATGTTCAGCCCCTTTTTATCGAATGGATACTTCAGGTCCTTGTGATTGCTAAAGGCATTGATCGTAGCAAATGTCTCCATATTCTCAGAGCAATTTTTAACTACGGCTAGCACCAAACCGTGAGTTAGGCAATTCCCAATGTGTCCTCAACTACCTTGAGGTGTAAATCACAACTTTCCCAACCTTGCATGAACACATATCCTAGATTTTACTGTGAAGCATAAAATTCTCTAAACAATTCCCTGGGATTAGGTAGAACCAAATCTGACAAGTATTCGAATGTCTCCTCGACCTTTAAAATCTTTCTTCACACTCGTTAGTCCATAAAAGTTTTGATTCTCTTCTTGTAAACTGAGCAAAATATCCGGCTATCTTGGAGGATCCATTGACACTCCTTCAATCTATGTGTCTTCTTCGATAAAACTAACTAATTCCACCAGCTATGTGTCTCTTTTACGGTCTCCGATCTTTCCTTTTGAAGAACTGCTCCAATCTCTTAGGAATTCACAATAATCCCTCCGTTTGGAATTTCATAATCCAAAACTGAACCTTCTCAATTAAGAATCCGTACTCTGATACTTTGGCATTTACTCTCTCTCCTTTAAAGTCAGGAAAACTATGCCGAGGTGTCCAACGTGTATCTCCATATTTTCAAGAATAGATCAGAATGTCATCATTAATGACATTGACAATTCTGTTCTAGGTAAGGACAAAAGATACAATTCATGTCACTCATGGATACGACAAGAGGATTTGTTACTCCGAATGGCATCACTAGACACCCATATTGCCTATAGTGCATTCAAAATCATTTCGGGGACATTCTCAATCTCCCGCGAACTTAATGATGAGCAGGACGTTCATCTTTCTCCGAGGATACTCACCCTTGATCATAATCTTGTTCGTTTGACGATGGTGCTTATCTCACTGAGATGTTCCATTTTTCTCCTTAACTAACAGCACTGTAGTTCATCCTGACTACAATGGTGACAGTCATATTCCTTTTTCTTCTGTCCTCTACAAAAGGTAACACGTATCCTTGGATTTCTTTTTCCCTCACAACGCTTCAACTTTGTTGGTTGTTATGAACTCAAAAGCCTTAGTTTTCGAAAATCGCTAAGGTTCTTATCGGAATGCTCTAGCAGATAATGACCAGAAAATAACTGATCAATCTTTGAAATCATGAAATCTAATAGGTATGATTCTTGGTAAGCAAGATAGATCAACAAAAGGTTTAATCTTTATGAGAAGTAGGATAGATTAAACAAACTTAAGTGTCAATAAGAAGTCTTAGTAACAGAAATGGAAGCAACTACGTCGAAGATAAAAAGACACAGATGAATCCAAATGATCCATACAGTCACAAATTGTAAAAGGAAAAAGTTACCCCCAGAATTATATAGCACGATTATCGGATCGTCATTTAAGGCGTAACTTCCCTTGTTTAGATCTCCAAATGTTGAGGTCTGATTGGATCTACTACTACTAGCACCTTCCCTACGGTTTGGGCGTTGTTGTTAGTTTCTTGGCACCTGTGAACGTAGTTCCCATTTAAACTTATTGACTTTTCCATTATTTCTCCTCTGGGATCTAGGCAGTCCATGATCATCCCAAGTTTGACTTTCCTTCAATAGATTTTAAACCACAACTTTCAATTCTCATTACTGTACGGTCCTCTGATCTTGGTGAATTGTCACATCAGTTATCCTTCATATTTCTCCTACGATCATAGCCATACTTTGATGGTCTTATCCTACGCTCATATGTGTACGTCTGCCACGAGCCAGTGTCTTTCTCCGAAGACGAACCAAACATAACACAATAAAACAAACGTAATTATTTCAAACAATATTGCCTCCTTTTGGAAGTCAAACACAAAGATTCACACAATGCACACCATTCAAGCAAGATAAGCTAATTTACGAATCTTAATAGCTTTCAGCCGAACTTCTTCATTCTGCCTCCACGGCTTAATCTCTCGTAAGCTGTCAACTTCTAAACTGCTTCACTAACCTAACTTACACCAGCTATTTCTTTCTCCAGAAGATCGATTTTCCAAAATCCTTTGATCTCCTCACAAAATAATTCTTATTTTCCCAACACAATACGCCTAGGAGAAGTCATAGTTTCCTGTACACACAGAACATTACATATTGAGTGGATCAATCCTCAATATCATGCAAGTGTATAACAAGTAGCTATTAACATTCAACCTACGGCAAGTCATGCATTCCTTTCCCATCATCTCAATCAAGAGACAAGGAAGTGCACAAATGACCAGGTTCTAATATGCCTAAACATAGCAAGTCCATACCCCGGCTCAACGGGATGAAGCGCTCGATACCACCTAATGTAACACCCCTTGATGTAGCGAATTAGGAGCATAATCGTCATTATACCACGAGTTACTAAATCTTAGTGTGTCACAATCATGACAAAAGTAATTTTAAATTCTCAAGAGTCTATATATATATATATATATATATATATATATATATATATATATATATATATATATATATATATATATATATTATTTTTTTATTAGCATCAATAGAAAATATAAGCCTCGAATGAAATATAAGTATATTTAACCCATAATACAACCATTGAAATAAAATCATATTCCTCATATACATATTTTATAGTCGGTTTACACAAATAACTAATGACATGACATAGAATATAACAATTACAGAGTCCAATAAAATACAAAGAGAGATAAAATACAAAAAGGGGAAAAGTAGTAGCCCAGGGATGGGCACTACCAAGCTGATCAAAGCCGCAACCCCATATGTACATAACGCATAGTGTCCCGGTTGACACGACAGGCATCAATGCCTCCACGCGGCTACACTCTTACGTAGTCGAAGAAATCTTGTCCAGATGCTCAAACCAATCAACCAAGGTGTGGTCTCTCTTTATCTTCCTCACGATCTCTTATCAAATATAAATATAAAACAGAAATGCAAAAATATAGGAAAGAGGTGAGACACCCATCCTTCATTACCATTATTGGCAGTAAGAAAATAGCACGGCACAAAGCGCCCACCAAGCAATACAGTTCATATATTCATTAACAGAAATAGTGAAATTTATAATAAAAGCAATTCAATTCTAAGCAAATATCAGAATCAATACAACAGTGATATTTATAGTATAGGTAAAACAACAATAAGCAATAGCAGGCAGATCACAATAGTATTTCCAGAATCAACACAACAATAAGATAATCGTTTACAGAAGTACAACAGTTATCTTCACATTCACAGGTATTCATGCTCAATAGTTTATGAGACTGACAATGAACGATGCACAATGCATTATGACACCACAATTCCTACTCCATGGAGCTAGACATAAACAGTCGGAGAGAAAGATCAGGAGACATGTCTGTAACTCGGCTGCCGCGACCAAAGTGCTATAACTCATCAATTTATCCACGTGCACATGATGGCATTGTACAGACATTCTACGCTAGCTCATGAATAGGACAGTGTCTCGGTCCGGATCATCGGTGTGTTGCATCGGTCTAACTCACGGTACAGAAGAGCTACCAACTGTCCATTGCGAGCAACCCGCACCCCGATGCCCCCAAGGTCAACAGAAGACCTACACTTGTCTATTCGCACCCGCACTAAGGTGTGTTCAACTCCTAGGCAACTCGGCCTTAACAATGTCCAACGGACGTTCTCATTCTTTTTGTGCAATGCATGACTCAATCATGCTCCTCATGACAACTAGGTCAATCATGCTTCAAATGCATGTCATATCATTTAGTAACAAGGTTTGATCCCATCCACGGATCCACATCAAGCCAATAGCACATTTCAAGGATAACCACAATCTCATTCATTAATATGTATGATTCACAATTTCATACAATTCCATAATATGTCGCAATTGGCCAATATAAGCATCAATATACAATTGGTCACTCACATGGACCCATAACATCAGAATACGAGGATCAAGTCAATTGATGCGTCATTAGGTTCATTATGAATCCTAACTTAGTATTTGTTTCCATTTTCAAGGTTCATGTTCAAAATCAATTCTTAAAATCAATTTAACATTCCAAGGCTATTCAATTTCCCAAAACTTGCAATTTATTTAAGCTCTTAGGCCTCACACTCTCATGTTCTTCGCTCACTTAGAATTACCTTAAATTTTATGATGCTTTCACTCTTAGTCCTTTAAGATCTATGAAGTCTTGATTTTATTAAATCCTTCCAACTCATTAATTATCCATTTCATTACATAGGTTCCTAATTTCTTAATTCCTTATGATTCCAATTTATCAAAATTACATACTTACATTCAAAAATACCTTAGAGGCTGTGGCCTCACAATGGCTCAAATCTTAAATCCATTCAAGTCATCATCTACATGTCACTCCTCTAAAACCCTAATTTCTTGACCTAACTTTAAATTAAAACTGGGAACATACTACATGTGGGAAAATTCTGAAATTTTTATCACATGAAGTCTCATGTCTTAGATTTCAAATGGCACCGGTTTCATGTCCATACGACATCGGATCAAGAAATTATGCAACCTTGTTTACTGACTGCCAGAATACCTTTTTCGGCAGAATCTGTCGTGGGTTCAAATAGAAACTGGTATTGATTGGCTTGCTCAAAAATTCTGAAATTTTTACTACATGAAGCCTTATGTCTTAGCTTTCAAATGGCTCTAGAATCAGGTCATTCCGATATCGGTAGCTCGAGTTATACAGCAAACATCGCTGACTGCTCACTGGATTCTGCTGAATCCGAAAATGGTTCTTTTGAAACAATTCTCAATTTCAATCATTCAAGATCATTTTCTATGTGATTTTGAGTTCCTAACTAGTTCATTAACACTTAGAAAATATTAATTACTAACTTAAACCTCTTGATTTGAATCAAACCCAAAAATCACTCTCTTAGTTGTTCATGACCTAGGTTCAAACTCAAGAACCAACTAGCTCCAATCTATGGATAAATCCATATATTTCATTCTCAATAAGCTAAATTCCACTCCAAAACTGTGGCACTCCAAGAGATTCCCAAATATTTTTCTTCCATTTCCAATCACGTAATCCAATCCAACATACCATTATATACAACAAACCAATATTCACCCCTAATTTCTAATCAAAACCGTGGCACCATGTTAAGGTAGGAAACTCCAAATTTTCCATTTAGCAACCCCCAACATAATCAAGCACAATTAATACATCAAACACATTCAAGAGCATAATCAAGTATCAATCAAATTCAATAGCATAATCAAGTATCAATCAAATTCAAGGATACCAATTCATTCACAATTTATAATTCAAGCAAGCATACAAATAGCACACAAGGATGGATTTCTCCATCAACACACATACAAAGTTTCCTCACCACCATAAGTGGTTGAAGTGAGTAGTCTCCCTCTTACCTAGAGGAGACAATGCAAGAAAACAACTCCTTGGTTCCTTGATTTTCAATTTTCGGATTCCACCTTCAAGAAAACCATAAAGTGGTCAAATTCTCATATTTACAAATTAAAACTTGAAAAGAATGATCCTTGGTCACATAGGTAACCAAGGGAAAACGAAAATGAGAAGAAAATGGAGAGAAATCAAGAGAAACACCAAGAAATCTCCTTTGCAAATTTTCGGATTTGCACCCCCCCAAGAACCCTAAAAATTCCAACTTTGTTAAATCAATTCCAATGCTTAAAAAATGAAGTATGGATAACCAACATATAGACCATAACCATGAAAATGAAGAGAAGAAGGAAGAGAGGTCTTGAAACTTACCCAAAAGCTCAAAGCTTGAAGCTTGGAAAAATGGTGAAGATGATGGATTTTCAAGAAACTCCAAGAAGGAAAAGTGTTTAGAATGATGAGGGGATTAAGAAAATGTATTTAGATGTAATTTTTGTGATGGTTGAGGGAGAGGAAGAGAGCTTGGCCGTAGCAATGGTGGAGAGAAGGGAGAAAATGTTGAAGAAGGAAGAAGAAGAGAAAGACGTAAATGAAGAAGAAATAAGCTTTTGATGATATATTACAATATGTAATATTTGGTTTATTAAAACCAATCAATTCTCCTTGTCCAAGCAGCAGCCCACGTGAGAGAAAAAGAATGAGTGGTCAGAATTTTGGCTTCCAAAGGAAGCTAAATGAGTGAGTCAAAGCTTGGGTCAAAGATTATCATGAAAGCTTGGAATAAAATACTATAAAATTTGAATTAAAGTGATTTAATTTGATACAATGTGAATTACATTAAAATAATGTAATAGTATTTTTATCACACACTATTATCCAATAGATAATAGTTACAATTGATAAAAGTCAAGTATTTAATTAATTTGACAGATGAATTTTTCGCTATACTGATTTATTTTATCTGCTAGAATTTCTCGAAAAATGGTGCAAACCTCGTAAACTGTGTCAAGTCTCGGGTTTAGTAAGATCCCCTGTCGACAAGTCCATAGTTCAAGATTCTCGGAGAAAACATCTTGTTTCTCCGGCTCCGCTCAGTGCGCACGTAAAACGAGAAATATATTAAAATATTCGACATTTTTGAAAAAATCTCAGAAAATTCTCAAAAATTAAAAATATTATAAAACGACTATTCGTCTTATTATTTTCAAATTTTTGAAGTATTACAATCGTTTTCCTCGACTCTGCTCAATACGAACGCAAAACGAGGAATATATTAAAATATTCATCGTTTCCGAAAAATTCTGAAAGAATTCACATAAATCATAAATATTAGAAAATAACTATTCGTAATAAAATTTTCCAACTTTGGGAGCGTTACAGTCGTTTTGCCAACTCTGCCCAGTGTGCACGCAAAATGAGAAATAATATTAAAATATTCCACTTTTTCAGAAAAAACCAGAAAAATTCCAGAAAATCCTAAATATTGTAAAATGATCATTTATCCTAAAATTATTAATTTTCGGGATGTTACAATACTCCCCTTCAAATAGAAATTTCGTCCTCGAAATTGTCATCCCATAGATCAAACATTAACGTGTTTCTTCATCTTATTTTCTTACTCTCAGATTGTGTCTTTAGTTACGTCTATTTAAATCACCCTTACCAACGTAATCTCTATATCTTTGTGTTGCTTTATTCTTCTATTCTCAATCTTCACGAGAAGTTTCTCATAGATCAGATTCTCTCTGAATTACACTAGGTTTAGTTTGATGACGTGGCTGGATCGGTGACATACTTTCGCGATCGTGACATATGGAAGATATCATGGAGATTTAGAAAGAAAGGATGACAAAATCTGTTGACAAGCTATTGAACCAAACCCGAAACGAAATTTGATATAGTCCAAAGAATTTTGAAATGGGTTTATTAGTGACCCAGACAGGACGACACTGAAACTAGACGTCATACTCCTTCAAAAACTTTAATCACCTTTCCTGTCTCATGTTCAGCCCCTTTTTATCGAATGGATACTTCAGGTCCTTGTGATTGCTAAAGGCATTGATCGTAGCAAATGTCTCCATATTCTCAGAGCAATTTTTAACTACGGCTAGCACCAAACTGTGAGTTAGGCAATTCCCAATGTGTCCTCAACTACCTTGAGG
This sequence comes from Ormosia semicastrata, assembly GCA_029884595.1. Classification (NCBI taxonomy): domain Eukaryota; kingdom Viridiplantae; phylum Streptophyta; class Magnoliopsida; order Fabales; family Fabaceae; genus Ormosia; species Ormosia semicastrata. Next base: position 35,612,989 of record JAQQTO010000045.1, read on the forward strand.
TGTAAATCACAACTTTCCCAACCTTGCATGAACACATATCCTAGATTTTACTGTGAAGCATAAAATTCTCTAAACAATTCCCTGGGATTAGGTAGAACCAAATCTGACAAGTATTCGAATGTCTCCTCGACCTTTAAAATCTTTCTTCACACTCGTTAGTCCATAAAAGTTTTGATTCTCTTCTTGTAAACTGAGCAAAATATCCAGGCTATCTTGGAGGATCCATTGACACTCCTTCAATCTATGTGTCTTCTTCGATAAAACTAACTAATTCCACCAGCTATGTGTCTCTTTTACGGTCTCCGATCTTTCCTTTTGAAGAACTGCTCCAATCTCTTAGGAATTCACAATAATCCCTCCGTTTGGAATTTCATAATCCAAAAATGAACCTTCTCAATTAAGAATCCGTACTCTGATACTTTGGCATTTACTCTCTCTCCTTTAAAGTCAGGAAAACTATGCCGAGGTGTCCAACGTGTATCTCCATATTTTCAAGAATAGATCAGAATGTCATCATTAATGACATTGACAATTCTGTTCTAGGTAAGGACAAAAGATACAATTCATGTCACTCATGGATACGACAAGAGGATTTGTTACTCCGAATGGCATCACTAGACACCCATATTGCCTATAGTGCATTCAAAATCATTTCGGGGACATTCTCAATCTCCCGCGAACTTAATGATGAGCAGGACGTTCATCTTTCTGCGAGGATACTCACCCTTGATCATAATCTTGTTCGTTTGACGATGGTGCTTATCTCACTGAGATGTTCCATTTTTCTCCTTAACTAACAGCACTGTAGTTCATCCTGACTACAATGGTGACAGTCATATTCCTTTTTCTTCTGTCCTCTACAAAAGGTAACACGTATCCTTGGATTTCTTTTCCCTCACAACGCTTCAACTTTGTTGGCTGTTATGAACTCAAAAGCCTTAGTTTTCGAAAATCGCTAAGGTTCTTATCGGAATGCTCTAGCAGATAATGACCAGAAAATAACTGATCAATCTTTGAAATCATGAAATCTAATAGGTATGATTCTTGGTAAGCAAGATAGATCAACAAAAGGTTTAATCTTTATGAGAAGTAGGATAGATTAAACAAACTTAAGTGTCAATAACAAGTCTTAGTAACAGAAATGGAAGCAACTACGTCGAAGATAAAAAGACACAGATGAATCCAAATGATCCATACAGTCACAAATTGTAAAAGGAAAGAGTTACCCCCAGAATTATATAGCACGATTATCGGATCGTCATTTAAGGCGTAACTTCCCTTGTTTAGATCTCCAAATGTTGAGGTCTGATTGGATCTACTACTACTAGCACCTTCCCTACGGTTTGGGCGTTGTTGTTAGTTTCTTGGCACCTGTGAACGTAGTTCCCATTTAAACTTATTGACTTTTCCATTATTTCTCCTCTGGGATCTAGGCAGTCCATGATCATCCCAAGTTTGACTTTCCTTCAATAGATTTTAAACCACAACTTTCAATTCTCATTACTGTACGGTCCTCTGATCTTGGTGAATTGTCACATCAGTTATCCTTCATATTTCTCCTACGATCATAGCCATACTTTGATGGTCTTATCCTACGCTCATATGTGTACGTCTGCCACGAGCCAGTGTCTTTCTCCGAAGACGAACCAAACATAACACAATAAAACAAACGTAATTCTTTCAAACAATATTGCCTCCTTTTGGAAGTCAAACACAAAGATTCACACAATGCACACCATTCAAGCAAGATAAGCTAATTTACGAATCTTAATAGCTTTCAGCCGAACTTCTTCATTCTGCCTCCACGGCTTAATCTCTCGTAAGCTGTCAACTTCTAAACTGCTTCACTAACCTAACTTACACCAGCTATTTCTTTCTCCAGAAGATCGATTTTCCAAAATCCTTTGATCTCCTCACAAAATAATTCTTATTTTCCCAACACAATACGCCTAGGAGAAGTCATAATTTCCTGTACACACAGAACATTACATATTGAGTGGATCAATCCTCAATATCATGCAACCGTATAACAAGAGCTATTAACATTCAACCTACGGCAAGTCATGCATTCCTTTCCCATCATCTCAATCAAGAGACAAGGAAGTGCACAATGACCAGGTTCTAATATGCCTAAACATAGCAAGTCCATACCCCGGCTCAACGGGATGAAGCGCTCGATACCACCTAATGTAACACCCCTTGATGTAGCAACCAGGAGCATAATCGTCATTATACCACGTTACTAAATCTTAGTGTGTCACAATCATGACAACAAGTAATTTTAAATTCTCAAGAGTCTATATATATATATATATATATATATATATATATTTTTTTTTATTAGCATCAATAGAAAATATAAGCCTCGAATGAAATATAAGTATATTTAACCCATAATACAACCATTGAAATAAAATCATATTCCTCATATACATATTTTATAGTCAGTTTACACAAATAACTAATGACATAGAATATAACAATTACAGAGTCCAATAAAATACAGCAGAGATAAAATACAAAAAGGGGAAAAGTAGTAGCCCAGGGATGGGCACTACCAGCAGTCAAAGCCGCAACCCCATATGTACATAACGCATAGTGTCCCAGTTGACACGACAGGCATCAATGCCTCCACGCGGCTACACTCTTACGTAGTCGAAGAAATCTTGTCCAGATGCTCAAACCAATCAACCAAGGTGTGGTCTCTCTTTATCTTCCTCACGATCTCTTATCAAATATAAATATAAAACAGAAATGCAAAAATATAGGAAAGAGGTGAGACACCCATCCTTCATTACCATTATTGGCAGTAAGAAAATAGCACGGCACAAAGCGCCCACCAAGCAATACAATTCATATATTCATTAACAGAAATAGTGAAATTTATAATAAAAGCAATTCAATTCTAAGCAAATATCAGAATCAATACAACAGTGATATTTATAGTATAGGTAAAACAACAATAAGCAATAGCAGCAGATCACAATAGTATTTCCAGAATCAACACAACAATAAGATAATCGTTTCATGTAATAAGTACAACGGTTATCTTCACATTCACAGTATTCATGCTCAATAGTTTATGAGGATCGACAATGAACGATGCACAATGCATTATGACACCACAATTCCTACTCCATGGAGCTAGACATAAACGGTCGAGAGAGAAAGATCGGGAGACATGTACGTAACTCACGTGCCGCGACCAAAGTGCTATAACTCATCAATTTATCCACGTGCACATCATGGCATTGTACGGACATTCTACGCTAGCTCATGAATAGGGACGGTGTCTCGGTCCGGATCATCGGTGTGTTGCATCGGTCTAACTCACGGCACGTAAGAGCTACCAACTGTCCATTGCGAGCAACCCGCACCCCGATGCCCCAAGGTCAACAAGAAGACCTACACTTGTCTATTCGCACCCGCACTAAGGTGTGTTCAACTCCTAGGCAACTCGGCCTTAACAATGTCCAACGGACGTTCTCATTCTTTTTGTGCAATGCATGACTCAATCATGCTCCTCATGACAACTAGGTCAATCATGCTTCAAATGCATGTCATATCATTTAGTAACAAGGTTTGATCCCATCCACGGATCCACATCAAGCCAATAGCACATTTCAAGGATAACCACAATCTCATTCATTAATATGTATGATTCACAATTTCATACAATTCCATAATATGTCGCAATTGGCCAATATAAGCATCAATATACAAATGGTCACTCACATGGACCCATAACATCAGAATACGAGGATCAAGTCAATTGATGCGTCATTAGGTTCATTATGAATCCTAACTTAGTATTTGTTTCCATTTTCAAGGTTCATGTTCAAAATCAATTCTTAAAATCAATTTAACATTCCAAGGCTATTCAATTTCCCAAAACTTGCAATTTATTTAAGCTCTTAGGCCTCACACTCTCATGTTCTTCGCTCACTTAGAATTACCTTAAATTTTATGATGCTTTCACTCTTAGTCCTTTAAGATCTATGAAGTCTTGATTTTATTAAATCCTTCCAACTCATTAATTATCCATTTCATTACATAGGTTCCTAATTTCTTAATTCCTTATGATTCCAATTTATCAAAATTACATACTTACATTCAAAAATACCTTAGAGGTGTGGCCTCACAATGGCTCAAATCTTAAATCCATTCAAGTCATCATCTACATGTCACTCCTCTAAAACCCTAATTTCTTGACCTAACTTTAAATTAAAACTGGGAACATACTACATGTGGGAAAATTCTGAAATTTTTATCACATGAAGTCTCATGTCTTAGATTTCAAATGGCACCGGTTTCATGTCCATACGACATCGGATCAAGAAATTATGCAACCTTGTTTACTGACTGCCAGAATACCTTTTTCGGCAGAATCTGTCGTGGGTTCAAATAGAAACTGGTATTGATTGGCTTGCTCAAAAATTCTGAAATTTTTACTACATGAAGCCTTATGTCTTAGCTTTCAAATGGCTCTAGAATCAGGTCATTCCGATATCGGTAGCTCGAGTTATACAGCAAACATCGCTGACTGCTCACTGATTCTGCTGAATCCGAAAATGGTTCTTTTGAAACAATTCTCAATTTCAATCATTCAAGATCATTTTCTATGTGATTTTGAGTTCCTAACTAGTTCATTAACACTTAGAAAATATTAATTACTAACTTAAACCTCTTGATTTGAATCAAACCCAAAAATCACTCTCTTAGTTGTTCATGACCTAGGTTCAAACTCAAGAACCAACTAGCTCCAATCTATGGATAAATCCATATATTTCATTCTCAATAAGCTAAATTCCACTCCAAAACTGTGGCACTCCAAGAGATTCCCAAATATTTTTCTTCCATTTCCAATCACGTAATCCAATCCAACATACCATTATATACAACAAACCAATATTCACCCCTAATTTCTAATCAAAACCGTGGCACCATGTTAAGGTAGGAAACTCCAAATTTTCCATTTAGCAACCCCCAACATAATCAAGCACAATTAATACATCAAACACATTCAAGAGCATAATCAAGTATCAATCAAATTCAATAGCATAATCAAGTATCAATCAAATTCAAGGATACCAATTCATTCACAATTTATAATTCAAGCAAGCATACAAATAGCACACAAGGATGGATTTCTCCATCAACACACATACAAAGTTTTCTCACCACCATAAGTGGTTGAAGTGAGTAGTCTCCCTCTTACCTAGAGGAGACAATGCAAGAAAACAACTCCTTGGTTCCTTGATTTTCAATTTTCGGATTCCACCTTCAAGAAAACCATAAAGTGGTCAAATTCTCATATTTACAAGTTAAAACTTGAAAAGAATGATCCTTGGTCACATAGGTAACCAAGGGAAAACGAAAATGAGAAGAAAATGGAGAGAAATCAAGAGAAACACCAAGAAATCTCCTTTGCAAATTTTCGGATTTGCACCCCCCCAAGAACCCTAAAAATTCCAACTTTGTTAAATCAATTCCAATGCTTAAAAAATGAAGTATGGATAACCAACATATAGACCATAACCATGAAAATGAAGAGAAGGGAAGAGAGGTCTTGAAACTTACCCAAAAAGCTCAAAGCTTGAAGCTTGGAAAAATGGTGAAGATGATGGATTTTCAAGAAACTCCAAGAAGGAAAAGTGTTTAGAATGATGAGGGGATTAAGAAAATGTATTTAGATGTAATTTTTGTGATGGTTGAGGGAGAGGAAGAGAGCTTGGCCGTAGCAATGGTGGAGAGAAGGAGAGAAAATGTTGAAGAAGGAAGAAGAAGAGAAAGACGTAAATGAAGAAGAAATAAGCTTTTGATGATATATTACAATATGTAATATTTGGTTTATTAAAACCAATCAATTCTCCTTGTCCAAGCAGCAGCCCACGTGAGAGAAAAAGAATGAGTGGTCAGAATTTTGGCTTCCAAAGGAAGCTAAATGAGTGAGTCAAAGCTTGGGTCAAAGATTATCATGAAAGCTTGGAATAAAATACTATAAAATTTGAATTAAAGTGATTTAATTTGATACAATGTGAATTACATTAAAATAATGTAATAGTATTTTTATCACACACTATTATCCAATAGATAATAGTTACAATTGAAAGTCGTATTTAATTAATTTGTGACGGATGAATTTTTCGCTATCTTGATTTATTTTATCGCTAGAATTTCTCGAAAAATGGTGCAAACCTCGTAAATCGTGTTAAGTCTCGGGTTTAGTAAGATCCCCGTCGACAAGTCCATAGTTCAAGATTCTCGGAGAAAACATCTTGTTTCTCGAGCTCGCATTCGAGGCGCACGTAAACGAGAAATATATTAAAATATTCGACGTTTTTGAAAAAATCTCGAGAAAATTCTCAAAAATTAAAAATATTATAAAACGACTATTCGTCTTATTATTTTCAAATTTTTGAAGTATTACAATCGTTTTCCCCGACTCTGCTCAATACGAACGCAAAACGAGGAATATATTAAAATATTCATCATTTCCGAAAAATTCTGAAAGAATTCACATAAATCATAAATATTAGAAAATAACTATTCGTAATAAAATTTTCCAACTTTGGGAGCGTTACAGTCGTTTTGCCAACTCTGCCCAGTGTACACGCAAAATGAGAAATAATATTAAAATATTCCACTTTTTCAGAAAAAACCAGAAAAATTCCAGAAAATCCTAAATATTGTAAAATGATCATTTATCCTAAAATTATTAATTTTCGGGATGTTACATGGCATATTGTGGAAAAGTATGTAATGATAAACATATATGATTATGCATTGAGTCGTCATGCACTGTGAAAGTCCGTTGGACTATTGTTAAGGCCATGTTGCCTAGGAGATTGAACACACCTTTGTGCGGGTGCGAGTAGACTACTGTAGGTCATATTGTTGACCTTAGGGATGTCGAGGTGCGGGTACCTTGCAATAGACAGTTGGTAGCTCTTCTGTCCGTGGGGCAAACCGATGCAAACGCACCGATGATACGGACTGAGACACTGTCCTATATCGTGATCTAGTGTAGAATGTCTGTACAATGCCTTGATGTGCACGTGGATAAACTGATGAGTTATAGCACTTTGGCCTTGGCAGCCGAGTTCAGACATGTCTCCTGATCTTTCTCTCTGACTGTTTGTGTCTAGCTCCATGGAGTAGGATTTTGACGTTGTATGCATGTGCATAAGGAGTCTATGAGATGCTATATGGGCGCTTTGCGCCGTTTTGTTTCTCTACTGCCATAATTGGTAATGATGGTAGGATGTCTTACCTCTTTCCTGTGTTTCCATTATTTCATCCCGTTTGTAAATATGTTTCATCGAAGACGTCAGCAAGGAGGGTGAAGCTCACGAATTCCCCGACTTCTGGCCCGACCGCGACTAGCACCTACTATTGGATCATGGCGACACACCCACATGGATTTTTAGGTTATGTTCATTTGACCTTCCTCAGAGGCCAGACTGCTGGTACATCAACCTAAATTCTAATCATTTCATCTACGAGGGAGACGTGTCGATTTCACTAGCTTGGGGGTGTCATGAACAGCCCATCTTAGGGCATATATGTATAATTTTTCTTTTTGTATATCAGGTGCTGTAACCAAATAAGTTTAATATATGATATATCATTGCACATGTATATTGGTTTGATGTATGCTTTATTTCTATTTTACTCTTCATTGTAATTATGCCTTATCACTATTTTATTAATTATAACAAAAAAATACTCGCTAATTTAATTACACGATTATAACCAAGTAAATTTATATTCATAAAAAGAACCGGGTCTTATCTTATATTTTTATTTTCCGCATTGTAAATGAAAATGTGGCGTTCCCTCCCAAAAAGGGGCATTACAGGATAACTCTTTCTACAAAGGTAACTCTTGATGTCATAGCTGGCGGTGCTTTGATGGCAAATACTCCAATAGAGGCAAAGGCTTTGATTAAGGAGGTTGCTTCGAACATTTATTTGTGGCTAAGTGAGAGATCATATTCAAAGAAGCAAGCCAGAATGATAGAGCTTTATGCTATTACTATGTTGAATGCTAAGTTTGATGCCTTGATTAAGTCACTTGAGAAGCTGAATGTCAATGATGTCGCTACTCCTAACATAACTTGTGAAATATGTGGAGGAGGGCATTTGGCTTCGAAATGCAATGCAGTAGAAACGTATTCTCAAGGCCTGTCTTTGGAGCAAGTGAATTATGTACAAAATGGTAATTTCAAGGCTTAAGAAAATCCCTTCTCCAACTCATATAACTCCGGATGGAGAACCCACCCCAATTTCTAATATGGTACCTAACAAAACAAAGGGGCTCCATCTAACAATAGACCCCCACCTAGATTCCAACAACCTCAACAATTTTCTCAAAGTGCGAAGTCCAATTTAGAAGCCCTCATGGAAAATTTCATAGTTACTCAAAAGGAACAAAATCAAGTCATTCAAGCACAAATGCAACAACATAGGGAGTCCATCAAGCAAATCAATACTCGCCTAGATCAAATGGCCACTCACTCCAAGATGCTTGAAACTTAAATAGCCTAACAAGCAAGCTTGTTCAATATGATTCAAGGTCGAATACCAAGTCAATCGAAAACTGACCCAAGGGATCAAGTTCAAGCAATTTCATTGAGAAGTGGTAAGCAACTTGAAGACCCCATAAGGGAAGAAAAGCTTGAAGATAAAAAAACCCATGAAAATAGGAGAAGCAAGAGAAGAGCGAGGATAAAGAAGGAGATGAAGAAAGCACTAAAAAGTATGTTCCTCCAAAAGCATATGTTTCACATTTGCCTTTCCCTCAAAGGTATCAAAAGGCGAAGCTTGACAATCAATTTGGAAGATTTTTGGAGGTACTTAAGAAGCTTTACATTAATGTTCCTTTTATGAAAACTCTCTCCCAAATGCCCTCTTCTGCTAAGTTCTTGAAAGAGATTCTCTCTAATAAGAGAAAGCTTGAGGACTATGAAATCATTACTTTGACGGAAGAATGTAGTGCAATCATTCAAAACAAGCTTCCACTTAAGTTTAAGGATCCGGGTAGCTTTTCAATTCCATGCTCAATTAGGAACATGAATATTAACAAGGCTTTGTGTGATATTGCGGCAAGTGTGAGTTTGATGCCCCTTTCTATTTGTGAGAAACTTGATATTGGGGAGCTCAAACTAACTACCATCTTTCTTCAATTAGAGGATAGGTCAATCAAACATCCTATTGGCATATTAGAGAATGTACCATTGAATGTGGGAAAGTTTTACATACTAGTCGATTTTGTTATGCTTGAGATGGAAGTATATGTTCAAATCCCCATCATCTTAGGCAAGCCATTCCTAGCCACTGCTGGAGCTGTGTTTGATGTGAAGCAAAGGAAAATAACCCTCAAAGTAGGTGAGGAAGTTGCTGAGTTTAATTTGTCTCAAGTTTCCAAGCAACCGACCATTATTGATTCTTGCTTGAGAGTTGATGTAGAAAAATGGCTTGCTAGAGAGGTGCAAACTAAAAGCCATTCATAAGACCCGTTAGAGAAGTGTTTGGTGCACAATGGTAACATAAACAATGAAGATGAGGAGGTGGCGACTTATGCTCAAATTTTGGACACATGCCCAACCATTTCCCCTTCTCAAAATGGTAAATTTAAGGGGCTCAAGGTCCTCTCAACTGAAGATTCCTCACTTAAAGAAAAAGAGGCCCCAAAGGTAGATAATCATTTATATATTCCATGTCCTTACACTTTTCATGTCCTTAATTGTTTGATCTTGGTCATGTTTTATAAGTTTGGGCTCAAATTGGGCTTAATTGATAATTTCCAGCATTGTTGAGGTTTTACACTATTTCTGTATTTTGGCCATATCTTGAGTTCTAGATATCTGATAATTATGCATTTTATCTTGTAGAAAATCTGAGAGGAAGATCTACAACTTTGATGAAGAGCTAGAAGTCTTAATTGGACATTTAGTGGACCGAATTTGGCATGGAAGTCAGAATATAAGTCTAGTGACCCTTTGATATTGTTTTGATCATAACTTGAGTTGTAGAACTCCAAATTGCTTGGGGTTTGAGCCCAATTGCTCATAATGGACCCAACTTTGTATCTAAGTGGATTACAATCATGTGAGGCCAAAATAGGAGGTAGTTTTGGTAGTTTTAGGTAGAAATCCGAGGCTAGGTAGATTTACCTCTCATTCTACACTTTTCTCTTCTTCTCTCTAGAATTTCATTTTCTCTTCTTTTATTTTTCTGAGTTCTCCCTTTCTCATGGAGGGGTAGGGACTTTAGATCAATCCAAGAGATTGAATAACTAAATTCTTAATCTTGAAATTTTGCTTTAATTGTTATATTCATCTATTAATCAAGTCTCTTCTTCTTCTTCTTCTTCTTCTTCTTCTTCTTCTTCTTCTTCTTCTTCTTCTTCTTCTTCTTCTTCTTCTTCTTCTTCTTCTTCTTCTTCTTCTTCTTCTTCTTCTTCTTCTTCTTCTTTTCTTTGTTAATTCTGGTTGTTTGATTAGAATTTCCATATGTTAATTGCTTAATTATCATATGCAAAGAGATGAACTTAGAGATTAAACAAGACATTAAAGGTGTTTGATGAAATATTTAACTTGGTTGGATCTTGGCTTTTAAGTTAATTTCGATTTGGATGGGTGCTTAATTTGTCTAACCTTAATTAATTGAATCCTAGAAGCGTTTATAGTAGAAGATCCATGGATCATTGAGAGGGGTCTTGAAGTGATCTAAGATCAATGACTTGATTGATTATTGAATGGACCAATAATAATCAAGGATGGAATAAAATCAAGTTTAGTTAATTCTCTTGGATTGGTTGCTTTATTAATTATGTTTTATCCATTTTTTGTTTGAATTTTGTTATTTATGTTTTCTGTATACTAAACTCCTTTCCTAATTTTGGCTTGATTTGATCCAATTGCAACTAAAATCCTTGAGAGACGATCTAGTATTGACTCTTATGCTACAAGTCATAGGTATAACTCGATTTTAATTTTGATTGAGTTCGGTGCTCGTCAAAATTTTAGTGCCATTGTCGGGGATTGATAGTTGCAATCTGATCACATTAAGTGTCATACTAACTCTTGTTCTTACAAACAACTAATTCTTGTCCGTTCATTCTTATCATGCCTGCCATTCTACTGCAGTACTTTTTTGCTGCATAATTCTGGTTACTATTGCATTAGTTTTTGCTACATTGCATTACATTCTATTATTGTGCATTGCATGATTTCCTTACAATTGCATTGCATAACATAACACAATTGATAATTCTGCTGTAACACTAACATAATTGTTTTATTATCTGCTGCATTGTAATTCTACTACTTGGTTACTGTTCCATTAGTTTTTGCTGCTGTTAGCCATCCTTTTGCTGCCCTTATTGATAATTGCATTGCAAGATCTCCTTGTAAGTATCATTCACTCATTATGGATGAGATCCTACTTACCTAACACTGTTTTATACCCTGCTTGTAATTTTTCATCATTTTCTGATCTCTTCAGGTGCAGGGGCAGAGTAAAGCAATTCTGGTTATAGAGTTTTGAGCTGAAACTTGGTCTCCAAGGTTAAATCACCATTCTGAGCAGAGTGATCCTCTTAGGATCGTCCCCTCGGATTTTAGCCAAATTCCATCATCTAGTAGGAGTTTTGAGGTAATTGGGACATAGCGATAATTTCTGCAATTATTTTGGTATCTCTGAATTGGTTGATTTTTTGCCAGTAAATAGATAAAATTCCATCTACAAAGGGCAAGACATTGTGCCTACGTATTCATTTGTAAACCAAATTCCATCATTTAGACCACTTTTTCAATTTTTGAAATATTTTCTCTGCATGATAATTTTTTAAAAAATTATAGTTTTCATCTTGTGGTGGTCCCATGATTTTTAAAATTCATTTGATATGTTTTTTATGTTTTCTAGCCAGTTCTGTAGTGTAGATTTGCATAATTTTATGTTTTTGTCATCCTGATACCTGTTAGCTCTGATTGGTGCATGACTAGGTCTAATCCTGATATCTTACTTAAATTTGATCCTGAGATTAATAGAACATTGCATAGGTTGATTAGAGCTCATAGGATAAGTGAAAGAATTGCTTCTGAATTTAATTGTGACATTGAATCTGTCATTACTGAATCTGTCATTGCATTTGAGAGTTATAGTGATTTTGCAACTATGGTTGATAACATGCATGATAGGACCCTTAAGGAACTTGTTGCTCCTAATGTAACTTACCAGTCTTTGTGCATTCAATATCTTGATATTGATGCTAACTTTGAGTTAAAATCTGGATTGATACACTTGTTGCCGAAGTTTCATGATCTTGCAGGTGAGGACCCCTATAAACACCTAAAGGAGTTCCATGTGGTTTGTTCTACCATGAAGCTACATGGGATCCTTGAGGAGCATATCAAGCTGAGGGCATTCCTTTTCTCACTTGGTGATGCAGCCAAGGATTAGTTGTTTTATCTTTCTCTAGGTTCAGTCAGGAGTTGGAATGACATGAAGAGGTTGTTCTTAAAGAGATTCTTTCCTACCTCCAGAGTTGCTGCAATCTGGAAAAACATGTGTGGCATTAGGCAGATTTCTAAATAGACCTTGCATGAGATTCAAAAAGTTGTGTTCAAGCTGTCCACACCACCAAATTAGTGATCAATTGTTGATCCAATCCTTTTATGAGGGATTGATGCCAATGGACAGAAGCATGATGGATGCTGCCAGTGGAGGAGCTTTGATGGATAAGACTCCTATTGCAGCTAGAGACTTGATAGCAAACATAGCTGCCAATACACAACAATTTGGGACAAGAATGGTAACTCCAACTAGAAGTGTAAATGAGATCCAAATGTCTCATGTAGACTAACAGAGAATGGAACACAAATTGGATGAATTGACTTCTTTGGTGAGGCAATTAGTAGTGGGACAACAACCACTTATGTAAATGACTGCAAAGGTATGCAAAGTATGCTCTTGTCCTTCTCATCCTACAGATGCTTGCCCCACACTTTAGGATGATGGTTCTGTTTTTTCAGAGCAATCAATTGCAGCAGTTGATATTTTTCCTAGTAAACCTCAACATCAGCAGTCCAAGCAGCAGCCAAGTTATGATCCATTTTCTAATTCTTATAACCCTGGCTGGAGGGACCATCCCAACCTGAGATATAGGAATTCTGGTTAGCAATACTAACCACCTGCATTCAGACAGCCACCTATGTAGCAGCCCCTCATGCTGCCAAGCCAAGCAGCCACTCTAGCCGAGCCATCATTGGATGACTTGATGGAACAGATGGCCACAAACAACATTCAGTTCCAACAGAATGTCAATGCCATCATTCAAAATTTACAGACTCAAATTGGGTAGTTGGCAACTACTATGAGTGAGCTAAAAGGTCAAGGGTCGAGCCAATTGTCTTCGCAAATAATCAAAAACCCAATAGGCAATGTGAGTGTTATTTCCTTGAGAAGTGGTAGAGAAGTTGATGATCCTAGTCAACTAGTTTAGCAACCTGAGATAGACCAGAAACAACAAAATTCACAGAAAATAAATAGTTCAGTGTAGAAATTTGTGACATAGAAGAAGTGTGCAAAGAATTCAGACATGGCCATTCCACTACCTTTTCCAAATAGGGTCATACAGTCTAAGCAAACAGTATAAGCAGAATTAGAAAGAGAAGTCATGGAGACATTCAGGAAGATGGAAATCAATATCCCCCTCCTGGATGCAATCAAGCAGATTCTAAAGTATGCCAAATTCTTGAAGGAGCTGTGCACTCATAAGAGACGGTTAAAAAGAAATGAGAAAGTGAGCATGGGAAGAAATGTTTCTGCCTTGATCCAACCAAACATGCCTCCTAAATGTAAGGATCCTGGAGCATTCACAATTCCTTGCATAATAGGCAACAAGTAATTTCCTTATGCAATGTTGGATTTGGGTGCTTCGATCAATGTGATGCCACAATCAGTTTTTGAATCTCTGCGGCTTAGAGAGTTTAAGTTGATTAAAGGAGTAATTCAGTTGGTAAATAGGAGCACAACTCATCCAGTAGGAGTGCTTGAGGATGTTTTGGTAAGGGTAAATGATTTAATATTTCTAGCAGATTTTTATGTTTTGAACATGGATAAGGAATATGCATCTAGTCAGCCACCATTGATTTTAGGTAGACCCTTCTTGAAAACTGCAAAAACTAAAATTGATGTGCATGCTAGTACCCTTTCCATGGAATTTAGGGATAACTTAGTTCAATTCGATATCTTTGATGCCGTGAAACATCCTTTAGAAGAGCATTATATTTTTCAGTTAGATTTCATTGATTTGCTAGTTGATGATATGCTAGCTGAATTTCTTAAAATTGTAGGATTTTTGGATAGTGTTGATTTTTTTGGATGTTCTGGATGTGTTGTTTCTGATGAGGCTAGTATGTGTACTGCATGTTCTAAAATTCTTGCATGTATAGGAGATGATGTTGTATATTTTGAATTTCCTCCTTCTATGAGATATGATCATGATGTTTTGGAAGATTGTATACAAATTACAAGTGATGCTGCAGTTAAATCAGCAAAATTAATTTTAGTGCCGCAACCACCTATGCTTGAGCCGAAGGCCATTGTAGAATTTTCAGAGAATCACCGGATGACGGTCATTACTATGGTGGATTTTGTTTTTGAGCCATGGTCCAACATAAATAAGGAAAATGACGTTGATCAAGTACACATATTGTATTCTAGTGGTGTTGACACAAAAATTAAGGAAAGCCAATGGGACCCTGTGGAAGCTCTCCTGCTTCAAGCTTCACTTTGTCTCGGTCATCTTACTTCAAGCAATGGGACCCTGGTGGAAGTCTTTTCACTTGATAAGGATGTTTCTTTTCTTCCCCTCTCCTTTATTTTACTTGTCCTTCATTACTTGATGATTTTGATGGATGTTGTTTGTCTGTTGAGCTTTACATAGAGGACAATGTAGAATTTAAGTGTGGGGGAGGAATTTTAGCATTCTATTTTTGTTGCTATTTTTAATTTTAATACTGCTGCTGTTTAACTTTCTGGTTTTGCTATTTTCAATTTACTATTTCTGTTTCTATTTTTAATGTTTCCAAATTTTGTTTCTGTTGTTTTGATGTTTCGATGTTTTTGTATATGCTTTTACTATTTTCTTTGTTGCTATTTTTATTTCGTAGTTCACATTCTTTGTTTACTTAATATTTTTAGTTTATGCTATTTTGTTGTTAAATTTCATTTTTGGTTTCTGTTTCTATTTTTCGTTATTGATTAATTCTGTTTTAAGCATTCTATTTCGATTTTTTTTTGCTTTTTATTGTTTTGATTTTGTTTCTGTTTCTATTTTTACTATTTCCTAATTTTAATTTCGCTATTTTTGATAATTTTTTTCTTTGTTTTAATTTTTACTATGTTGATTTCCCTCTCTTCTTTTGCTAAATTTTACTATTATTGAATTATGCTATTTCTAATTTCTATTTCTGATTTTTTATTTTTTCTATTTTTGCTATTTTGAAATTCTATTTTCTGTTTGTTTTTAAAATGTGTTTGTGTTTTTACTTGTTTTCCAATGATGTTTTGAAGTTTGTGAAGTTTAAGAGTTCGAGACAATTCAAATTCAAGATTCATAACATGATTGAATAAATTTTCTTTCTTCTTGAATTTGATATGCTTGGTGGTAGATGTTTGAATTAGTGGATTAAGTTTGATGGATGCATACCTTATGAGATTTTGAGCCTATTGGTGGATTTAACATTTGCACCATTCTGCTCTTTCTTGTGTGTTTTTCAGTCATGTCAATTGATCACTCTAGAACTTGCTTTGGTTCTTTTTGAGGCTACATTTTTCACTTGCAAGCATGAACATGATTGAGACATTCTTTCTTGATTAACTACTTTGGCCAAATAGCCAACCTTGCATCATTTCCCTTTGTTTAACCCCCTTGAGCCTACTTGCCTATTCTTTGTTTTAGCTCATTATATGCCTTATGTGAAAAATCATGTTTTTACCTTACCTTAGGGAATGGGAGAGCATTAATTCATTTTCATTGGAGGAGCTCTTTTACTTGTGGGTAATTAGTAGTTCAAGTGTGGGGATTATGTAATTTGATGTGCAATATGCAAGATGTTTGGTGAGATAAAAAAATGAAAAAAAATTAGAATGTAAAAATAACAAAAGAAAGAAAAAGAATAAATTCAAGAAAGGTTGTGAAAATAAATAAATAAATAAGAGAAGGAAATATGTAAAGAGAATGTGCATTATTTGGAGTTGGGGGATAAAATTTCATGTTTGTTACTTGTCATTTGAGTTCCTTCCCAATGCTCTTTCATTCTCTTTGGTATTTATTTTGTCATATTCATATTGTTTCCTTCCCTTACCTTGGCACCATTACAACCTTGAATAAAGTCCTCTTGATTTATGTGTGCATGTGTTTTAAGTAATGGAGAAAAAGAAGATAAGCAAGCTTATGGTAGTACAATTGCTCATGAGTTGAATTGAGTGAAATACTTACCTTGTAAACACTTGAGGGTTTGAGAGTGTATCTTGTGTGAGGATCTATCATTCTTGATTCATGCTTTTCAATTTGAAGCAACCTTGCTTGTTGGTTTAAGATATAAAGAAATTTTAATTCATGAATATTTTGTCCCCTTAAATCTTTTATTGCTCTTTTTGGTTGTAAACTTTTGCATTCTTGAATGTCATTAGAATTTGAGTCTTTTAGAGTTTTTTTTTTAGTTTTTATGTTGATCCCTTGTTCCCTAGTTTTGATCTTATGTGTTTTGTCCAAGAGTGCAAAAAGCTAACTGTGAGCGAATTTAATAATCACATATTCTACACATTAATAAACCCTTATGTTTGGTCATTTACACCTTCTATGTCCTTAATTGTTTGAACTTGGACATGTTTTATAAGTCTGGGCTCAAATTGGGCTTAATTGACAATTCCCAGCATTATTGAAGTTTTACACTATTTCTGTATTTTGGCCATATCACGAGTTCTAGATATTAGATAATTATTCATTTTGCCTTGTACGAAAGCTAAGAGGCTCTACAACTTTGATGAAGAGCTCAAAGTCTCAATCGGATGTTTAGTGGACCGAAATGGGCCTAAAAGTCAGAATACGAGTCTAGTGACCCTTTGATATTGTTTTGATCATAATTTGGGTTATAGAACTCCAAATTGCTTGGGGTTTGGGCCCAATTGCTCATAATGGACCCAACTTTGTATCTAAATGGATTCTAATCATGTGAGGCCATCGTTTTAGTAGTTTAAGGCAGAAATCTGAGGCTAGGCAAATTTATCTTTCCCTAGAACTTCTTCCTTCTTCTTCTTTCTAGAATTTCATTTTCTCTTCTTTTATTTTTCTGAGTTCTCCCCTTCTCATGGAGTGGTAGGGCCTTTAGATCAATCCAAGAGATTGAACAACTTGATACGTAATCTTGAGATTTTGCTTTAATTGTTATATTTATCTATTAATCAAGTTTCTCTTCTTCTTCTTCTCTTTGTTAATTCTGGTTGTTTGATTATAATTTTCATATGTTAATTGCTTAATTATCATGTGCAAAGAGATGAACTCAGAGATTAAACAAGACATTGAAGGTTTTTGATGAAATGTTTAACTTGGTTGGATCTTGGCTTTTAAGTTAATTTCGGTTTGGATGGGTACTTAATTTGTCTAACCTTAATTAATTGAATCCTCGAAGTGTTTCTAGTAAAAGATCCATGGATCATTGAGAGGCGTCTGGAAGTGATCTAAGATCAAGAACTTGATTGATAATTGAATGGACCTATAATAATCAAGGATGGATTAAAATCAAGTTTGGTTAATTCTCTTGGATTGGTTGCTTTATTAATTCTGTTTTATCTATTTTTTTGTTTGAATTCTGTTATTTACATTTTCTGTATACTCAACCCCCTTCCCAATTTTGGCTTGATTTGAGCCAATTGTAACTAAAACCTTGAGAGATGATCCGGTGTTAACTCTTATACTACAAGCCATAAGTATAACTCGATTTTAATTTTGATTGAGTTCGACGCTCGTCAGGAGGTACTAATCTCTGCTCCCATTATCCAATCACCAGATTGGGAATTGTCATTCGAGTTAATGTACGATGCAAGTGATTATGCAATTGGAGCCGTGTTGGGGAAAAGGAAGGATAATAAGCTTCATGCCATCAACTATGCTAGCAAGACCCTAGATGATGCACAACTGAATTATGCCACAACCGAAAAGGAGCTCTTTGGCGGTGGTGTTTGCCTTTGATAACTTCCGGTCTTACCTAGTTAGCTTGAAAGTGATAGTCTACATTGATCATGCCGCTCTCAAATATCTTTTGAACAAGAAAGATGTGAATCCTAGGTTGATCCAATGGATTTTGTTGTTGCAAGAATTTGACTTAGAAATTCGAGACACGAAAGGAGCTGAGAATTTCGTTGCCGACCATCTCTTATGAATTCTATAAGAAAAGGAAGCAAGGAGTATTGAGCCTCCTATTAATGATAGTTTTCTAGATTAGTAGCTTTTTTCCATGATGGAGACACCATGGTATGCAGACTTTGTCAATTACTTGGTTTGTGGGGTCACACCTCTTAACATTTCATATCAAAAGAAGAAAAAGTTCCTTTCTGATGTGAAGCACTACTTTTGGGAAGAACCCTTGCTTTACAAAAGATGTACAAATGGCCTCATACGACATTGTCTTCCCCAAGATGAAGTTGGAATTTTCATTTTGTTTTGATTTTATAGATCATTAGTTTCATGCATTCTCATGTCTCATATTGCATTGCATCTTCATATTGCATTTTCACACCATCATATTTCTCGGCTTTTTGGTTAAACTTTGTGTTCCCTCTTTTGAGGATTTTGAGACGATATTGATTTAGAACCCAACTTGTAGATTCTTGTGGTAGGCAACAGGCATGGTTTTAATTGATAGTGGAGGTAATTTCTTGATAGTAGATAATTAGCATATGTTTTCTGAATTTGTGCTTTCTATTGATTTTTGAACTCTAAATGTGAGTTTTGAGTCTGTATGGGATTTATGCACTATATGAATTTTGCTCCCATTCTTTGTGTTGAGTGATAATTCCTCATTGATTTTGTGCTCTAGAACTTGATTTGAAACCATTTTGAGGCAAAATTTTTGTTTGCATGCTTGAATTTGATTAAGGCATCTTAGGTATTTTTCTAGCCTTCTAAAATAATTGTCACACTTTCATCCACTAGTTGCCAATCTTGAGCCTATTGCATAATTATTTTTCTTGATGCCTATGATAATACATTATCGGTAATCATTTAGAATATTAAATAGAGCAAATTGGGTTTGAAAGTTATTTTAAGAATCATATGTTTTTGAGCCTTCTCTTCCTCAAATGAAAAAAAAAATGATGTCTCTCTCCGATGTTAAATAAAAAGAAGAAGAAAAATATAAGGGGAAAGGGAAAAGAAAATAAAAGAAAATCATGAGATGAAAGCTTGAAAAAGAAGAAAAATAAAAGAAGGAAAAGAAAGGAAGAAAATGCTTGGAAATGTGGACTTATGCTCTTGATTGAAAAATGCCTTTGCTCCATTTATATTCTAGTGAGTTTCTTGTGCTTATTAAAAATTTTGTTAGCCCTTTGTGCATACCTTCCTTTCTTTACCCTACCTAACTTCATTCACATGGCCCTATTATAACCCTTGAAAGACCTTTTGATGCTTACATGTATGCATGCAAATTATTAGTGAAAATTTCATTTCTTATCAAGCTTATAGAAGTGTTTTTCTTTGAGGAATCTTGAGTGCATTATCTTCACCCTGAAACACTTTGAGTGTGGTTAGTAGAGTGAACCTAATTCAATGAGGAGCATGATTTATGAGAACTTTAGCCTCTAATTGGACTTGATTTTGATTACGTCTCTAACTCTTGGTTTGCCTTTACCTATTGCTTGGTTGGTTATTTTCTCGTGTTCCTTATTCATTATTGTTTCTTGATCCCACTTCTTGGTTTGGCCTTAGTTATTGCTTCAGGACAAGCGAAATCTTAAGCTTTAGGGGATTTGATATGTGTTAAATAATACCATATTTTGTTCTATTTTTGCATACATTTTTAGGCATTTTAGGCAATTTAGTTTCCCTTTTTATTTAATTTTTCTTTAGTTCGGATAACTGAGGTGTTTGTGGTGTTGTTATGCAGGATTGGTGCTAAATTGACTTAGAAATGAGTGGAAAGCTTACATGATTAAAATTGGAGCTTAAAGGATAGCAAATTGGGACAAAACGATCATTCTAGAAGCATCCACGGCCTGGCCATGGAATTTTCCATGGCCATGGATCAAGCAGCTGTGCAAAATAAGCAAATGTGGCTTAGCAGAAGAGTCCGCCGCCATGGAATAGTCCACGACCGTGGATTGCGTTCTGACACAATTTTCAAAATCCATTTTTCTTTCTTTTTATGGGCCTGGGCCAGTTTAGACCCTTAGGGTATATATAGTTGTTTTGAATACAATATTAGGGTTCAAATTTTGTTTGAAGGAAGCACGTTTGGAGGCTCTAGATCGTCATCTTCCTTCTCTCTTCTCCCTTCGCTACGAGTTTGGATGTTCTTTATTATGTTTCCTTATTTCTTCTTCTCCATGTTTGAGTAGTTCCCTTTATTTCTAGGTTTGGACAATGCCCTTTGGTACATTATTGATGATTAATTGACTTAGTTTACCCTTTTTATTAATTTTGAGTGTTCTTTGATTCAATCCTTATCACACTTATTCATGTGAATTTGCTGGCCACATATTTGCATCTCATAGACATTTAGGGATGCACTGAGAGGTGAACTTAGGTGTTGGACCATAAGAATTGAACTTAAGGATTAAATCACGAGAGTAGGTTTAGCCTTTCGAGGACTTAATGAATTACCACAAAGCGTAAAGGGTTCAATTTAAATTCAATTACCATGAGAGTAGGAATTGGTTTAATTGGGCACGATTCTTGTCTCTTGAGAAAGAACATTAACTAATTTAGGGGAATTCACCTTCAATTGAATTTCAATTTTAATAAAAGGGTTATCAATTAGGATTTATCTTGTATCATTGTGGTTACCCTTAATCCTGGAAGCTTTCTTGAATTTGAAAATCTTTCTTAACAACTTGCTATTTTTGTTCTCAACTTTACACTTTGATATTTATTTATTTAATTGCTTGGTTACTGTGTTCTTATCACTTAATAATTTTATTCTCTTTGTTTAATTTAATTGAATTAATTAATTAATTGGTATTCATAGACATAATTCCTGTGGATTCGATCTTTTTATTACTTGACGATGAAACCATACACTTGCGGATTTCACATATTAGCCTTGAATACCCTATTTTAGGCTACATGGTTTTGAGCCCTAGCATTCTTTGAAACAAAAAACTTGTCTTTCACATTATTCAAAGCATGTAAAGTATTTCAACCATCAATTCATGCAATAACAATTTCAGGCATACCATAAAAATCACATAATCACATATAGTCAAACAAACATAAATCACAAATGCATACAACCAAGTAAATAAATACTCATATGGATTTTTCACCAACCAAACACAAAATTCGTTCCTCATCACCAAGATGGTCGATGAGATTAATCTCCCTCTTACCTTAGATGATGATCAAAGCTCCTTGTTGTCTTCTTGAAAAAGCTTCTCCTTCCAAAAACATCCTTAAAACAAAACATACATACAAGCATCAACATCTAAGGCTCGAAACAAGATGACCATGAGTCAAGATTATGGTCTAGAACTTGAAAAGAAAACTTAGAAATGACGATAAGAAACTTTACTTGGAACCTTTAAACTTTAAGCTTTGAGAAAGAGATTAAAGGTGGATGACTTTGAAGAAACTCACAACAACAAAGTGTCTCAAAAAGGTGTTTAGATTCAAGAAGTGAGATTATTTAGAATGGATCAAGATTGAAGAGTGAAGAAGAGGTGTTGGCCGTGACCAACCAAGGAGAAAGTTTTGATAGATGGTTTCACTAAAACAAAATAAGAAAAGCTTAAGATAGATAAGAAACTATTTTTGGTCACAAAGCTTCTCCTAGAAGGTCCCTTGGCAGTGGGCCATCAAGGGCATTTTGGGCAAGGCTTCTCCTACAAGATTCACTCCAAGCTTGTTTGGGAAGCTTTCCTCCAAGTTTGTTTAGGAAGCTTTCTTCCAAGCTTGTTTAGGAAGCTTTCTTCCAAGCTTGTCTTGGAAGCTTTCTTCCCATTGGCTCAAAAACAAGTGAATCATGAAAAGAAAAGATGAAAGGTTATGACTAGGTTCATGACTAATCGCCCAACCAAATATTTGCTGGTAACTATTACCCAATGGACAAAGGCTACTGCTAGCAAAACCACTATTTATTGTCCAATGGATAATAGGACGTACCTAGATTTTATTAGTTAGATAAAATCTCAAAAAAGAAAAATTTCAAAATTCGTTCCCAATTTTGGGTTTAGTAAGCTCCCTCGGCCCCGCATGAATAGTCAAAATTTTTTCGGCCATGAAAAATTTTTATTTTTTGGCACCACCTCAAACACACAGAAGCTCAAGAAAAATAAAAAAATAATCAAAATAAATCAAATAAGTCACAAATTATAAAAATCATATAAAAACACAATTAACAAGAAAAAGGAATTTCGGGGTGTTAAACTCTTCCCCTCCAAAAGGAATTTCGGGGTGTTAAACTCTTCCCCTCCAAAAGGAATTTCGTCCTCGAAATTACCATACCTTAGAACAATTGCGGATATTGATGCTTTATTCTGTCTTCTAATTCTCATGTCGCATCTCCAGTCACATCATTCTAGATTAACTTAACTAAGGCAATTTATTTTCCTCTGAGTTGTTTCACTCTCCTATCTTCGATCTTAACAGGAAGTGTCTCATAGGTTAAGTTCTTTTTTAATTGTGCTGTATCAGGTGCTATGACATAGTTTGGATCAGGAATATATTTTCACAATTACGACACATAGAAGACATTATGAAGGTTAGAAAGAAAAGGTGGTAAAGCTATTTGGTATGCTACCAGACCAATCCGACGAAGAATTTGATATGGTCCAATGAATTTAGGAGTGAGCTTTCTGGATTTAATAACCCGGCTGACCCCAGTCGTGGGTGTGACTCTCAAAAACATATGTTCACCTTCCTTAAACTCAATGGGTCTTCTTCTCTTGTCGGCATAACTCTTCTGTTGACAATGAGTTGTCTGCATTTTTTCCTGGATCACCTTAACTTTTTCTGTAGTTTGTTGTACAAGTTTGGGTCCTAACACAAGATTTTCCTTATCTAGGTACCGACACAAAGGCATTCTACACCTTCATCTATACAAAGCCTCATAGGGTGTCGTCCCTATGCTTGAGTAAAGACTATTATTATAGGTGAATTCTATCAGAGGTAAGAATTCATCCCAACTCCTAATCTATTCCAAAACATAAGCTCTTAACAGATCTTCCAACGATTGAGTTGTTCTCTCTAACTGACCATTTGTTTGCAGATGATAAGCAGAACTTAAATGAAATTTTTTCCCTACAGCTTCTTGCAAACTCTGCCAAAACCTTGATATAAACCTTGGGTCTCGATCAAAAATAATACTAGAAGGTACACCATGCAGCCTAACAATTTCACCAATTTACACCTGGGTCAATCTCTCCGTTGAATACCTTATGTTGATGGGTAAGAAGTGTGTTGACTTCATGAGCCGATCAACAATCACCCATATGGAATTATAATATTTTTGAGTCTTTAGAAGTCCAACAACAAAGTCCATTACAATGCCATCCCATTTCCATTCTGGAATAGCCGAAGGTTGCAACATTCCTAAAGGTTTTTGAAGCTCAACTTTAGCTTTCTGACAAACTAAACAAGATGCTACATACTTAGCTACATCCTTCTTCATTCCTTGCCACTAATATAACTATTTCAAATCTTAATACATCTTGGTTGCTCTCGGATGCATACTCAACTTGCTCTTGTAGGCTTCATCAAGAATCAATATTCTAAGCTCTAAATTACTCAGTATACAAACTCTATCTCTGAACCTCAGAATTCCATCTGGCCCTTACTTAAATTCTGACACAGCGCCTTGCTTCACTAGCTCTATTTCATCCTGCAAGTATTGATCACGTCTTTGTTTATCCTAAATTTCTTCCATAAATCCATTTGAAATAGTAACCATGATCAAGCAAAGTCTTCCTGGAGCTAATTCCACAGATAATCACATATCCCTGAACTGTTCTATCAATTCTCTTACCTTGATCATCATAGTGGAGACACTAAGTATCTTCCTACTCAAAGCATCTACTACGATGTTCACTTTTTCGGGATGATACTGAAGTTAGAAATCATAGTCTTTCAAAAACTCTAACCATCTACTCTACCTCATATTCAGCTTCTTCTAGTCAAACAGATACTTCAGACTCTTATGATCACTAAAATTATTGAATGTTGCTCCATACAGAAAGTGTATCCAGATCTTCAATGCAAACATAATAGTAGCTAACTCCAAATCATGTGTAGGGTAGTTCTTCTCATTCGTCTTCAACTGTCTCGAAGCATATGCCACTACCTTTCTATTCTGCATATGTACACAACCTAAACCCTGATGCGAAGCATCACAATATACCTCAAAAGGTTCATTGGGATCAGGTAAAACCAATATTAGGAAAGTAGTCAATCGTCTCTTCAACTCTTGAAAACTCTCTTCACATGCATTAGTCCATACAAAAGCTTGATTCTTTCTTGTAAGTTGAGTAAGAGGTCCTACTATCTTGGAAAATCCCTCGATGAATCTTTGGTAATAACTGGCTAACCCCACAAAACTACGGATCTCTGTTACAGTCTTCAACTTTTCCCATTTAAGAACTATTTCAATTTTCAATGGATCCACTGCAATTCCTTCCTTTGAAATGACATGCTCCAAAAATTGAACTTCCTCTAACCAAAACTCGCACTTTGACAACTTGGCATACAACTGCTTCTCTTTCAGAATCTGGAGAACCACACTGAGATGTTCAACATGTTCCTCCTGACTTCAAGAATATATCAGGATGTCGTCAATAAAGACAATGACAAATCTGTCTAGATAAGGACGAAAGATCTTATTCATGTAATCCGTGAATATTGTAGGAGCGTTCGTTACTCCAAAAGACATCACTAGGTATTCATAATGCCTATAGCGTATCCAAAATGCCGTCTTAAGAACATCCTCAACCTTTACACGAATCTGGTGATAACCAGAATGTAAGTAATCTTAGAGAAAACAATGGCTCCCTTTAGTTGATCCATCAAATCATCTATCCTTGGAAGTGGATACTTATTCTTGATCGTGATCTTGTTCAACTGGTGATAATCCACATATAAGCAAGAAGTTCCATCCTTCTTCTTAACCAATAGCACTAGAGCTCCCCATGGTGATACACTAGGTCTCACAAACTATTTTTTCAATAGTTCTTCCAACTGCTTCTTCAGATCAGCTAACTCTGATGGTGACATCCGATATGGTGCCATGGATATAGGACCAAATCTTGGTACAAGATCGATAGAAAATTCTATCTCTCATTCTGGTGGTAGTCCAAGTATCTCATCAAAAAAAACTTTGGGAAAATCATTAACTACAGGAATAGCATTCACATTCACCTCACCCTTGACCTCTAAGGAAAACAGTAACATGTATCCTTGAGCTCCTCCCCTCAAAGAAGCTTCAACTTGGTTAGCTGTCAAAAATCTAGAAATCTCAGTTTCAAAGAACACTAAGGTTTTATTGGAACAATCTAACAGGATATGGTTAAAAGATAACCAATCCATTCCTACGATCACGTCTATTTGTGAAAAGGGTAAACAATTCAAATTAACAAAAAAGTTTCAATCTCTAACAGTAATAGGACAGTTTAAGCAGACTTGAGAAGTAATAACGGGCTTAGTAGTAGGAGTAGTAATTATCAAGTCAAAAGGTAAAGAAGACATAAACAATCCTAGTTGATCCATACAGTCATTGGTAATTAAAGAATGGATTGCCCCGAAGTCATACAATACAGTTAAAGGCTTACCTTCTATGGCATAATCTCTCTTGATCAAATTTTCAGATTGGGAGGCTTCTGCTCCACTTATGGTGTAGACTCTCCATCCTTCTTGAAGCCTTGACGCATGTACATTATTAATGGAAGGCTCCATCTTTGGTTGAGTGCAGTCTCTAGAGATGTGTCTGGGCTTCCAGCATCTAAAATAGATTATACCTTTGATCGCACACTCCTTTGTCAAGTGATCTTTCCCACACTTCAAACATTTTGGTGAAGATGACTTGGTCTGACCAAAACAACTACCACTAGAACCTCTTCCAATTGATTATTGTTGCTACTGATTCCCCGGTGGCCTCGAACACAGTTTCTGGTTGAATCAGTTAACATTACCATTACCCCCCCTTTGGAACCGAGATGGTCCAAAGTTACAGGGTCTCGTATCCCGAGACTGATCCAATTCTTCAATCCGGTGACACATGTCCAACAAGGCTGGGAATAGCTCAATTCCCAAAGGCAGCACTATTCGCTTCAGATTATGCCTCAAAACTTCTTCGAACTTCTGACACTTCCTTTCCTCATTAGGCTAGAGTTAAAAGTACCTTGAGAACTTTGATAGGCTTTCAAACCTAGCAGCATACTCACTGACGTTCATTCTCCCTTGCTTTAGTCCAATAATGTCCATCTCCTTAGTGTGCCTCATACTAGCTAGAAAATACTTCTCCAGAAACTTGCTCCGAAACACTTCCTATGTGATAAACCTTCCTTCAGTTTCTAATAACCGTTAAGTTCCTGCCCACTAATCCTCACCATCTCCAACAAGCATGAAAGTAGCATAAGCTACCTTCCTTTCATCCGTGCATCCCATGCCTCTAAAGATCTTCTCCATTTCCTTGATCCAAAGATCCACTTTCTCTTGACCAGCCCTCTGATTTTGTTGTACTATTACATTAGCCATCCTCTGCATCGCTTCTGCAGCTACAACCATACTCTCACTGTCGCGTCCCATGTCCACATGCGCACCTCTACCACGAGCCATTGTCTTTCAATGATAGACTAAACAGAACATAAAGAAAACTAAGCATAGCCACTCAAGCAACATTGTCTCCTTTTGGAAACCAAACATAGAGAAACATACAGCACAAACAAGATAGACGTAACCACAAACCCGATAGACTAAACTTGGGCTCTGATACTAACTACTGTAACACCCTCGCTTGGGTATTACATTTTAGACCAACCTTTCATTTTAAACTTTATTTTTAAAACTTTATCCAAGTCATAATTAAGATTTAATATTATAAAATACAGGCTCTAAAATACTTTTTTGCGAATAACATAAACTTAACAGAATATAAATAAACTCAAGATATAGAGAACTGAATAAAACATTCCACACACACACACACACACACACACACACACACACACACACACACACATATATATATATATATATACATAAGGAACTGAATAAAACATAAGTACTTAGACTTACATACCAAAAGGACGTAAAAACATCTTAACATAACAAACTTAAACTAGTATAAGTTCATTACACCTAAGGGAAAGGTCTTCCACTGGATCCTCATCTGGATCCTCCTCAGGATCCTTACTAGACAAATTCCCTAGCCAATGAATGTCTCGGCAAAAGGGAGTTCGAGCAGAAGATATCTCAGAATCCTTCCTAGGAGAATAGTGAAGATCACCCCACAAATCCCTTAAAGGCATATGAAACCCTAGATAAATAGTAGCAGAAAAAGAAAAAGTAGTGACCCCATGGCGAGTCCTACTTAGGGATAGAGTAATGTCTCCGAAATACTCTATATGTTTCGTGTCCAAATGGACACGCCAGGCATCAGTGCCTCCATGGAACTAGACTCTCACATAACCCAGTAGATCTCTCCTTGCCGCCATCGCAGTCTTCAAAGAGCATAAACAAAAAATAGAATAGGTAAAACAAAACATAAAGAGGTGAGATCCCCTACATCATATACAGTATGGTAGCAAGAAATAATAGTAACAATTAAGTCATAGAGTACAGAATTAACAATTACAGTTATAATATTATCAACAGATAATTAAACGATATAGATATTTCACCACAAAATGTTTACTGACTATGCAAATGCACAATGAACTGACATTTACTCCATGGAGCTAAAACCAAACATCAGAAAGAATGATGAGGGAGTCATGTCTGTTTATCGTTAGCCTCAAATCAAGTGCTTTCAAAAATATTAGTGTACGCATCATGGCTTATACAAGACATTTTACACCAGATCGGGAATAGGAATAGTGTCTTATCGAGATCGTCGGTGCATTGCATAGTCACCACGGCCTAGTAGAGCTACTAATTGGCCACTTTTGGGATACCCATGCCCCGATGCCTCCTAGGTCATTCATAGACCTTCACTACGCAATTCGCACCCGCACAAAGGTGTAATTCATCTCCTAGGCATACAGCCTTAACAACAAAGTCACCACGACTTTCACAATGCATGATCACATGACTATTGCTGTATGCCCTAGAGGCTAATACATTTGTCTGTATTTACATACATTCTATTATGCTATTTTAATATATGAGGCATTTCATTTATTGTGTTTTTTTTAATAAACATAATAAAGTCCTTAGAATAGTAAGTTTGATGCCATTGGACATCAAGTGGATGACTTAATCGTGAGATCCTTTTGGTTAGAATCTTAAATGTCCCTAGTCAAGTATTATTGTTAACTAGAACAACAATAATTCATTGAGACTAGTATGTGCATAGACTGATGACCATATCTCACGGGTCATGGATATGAGATATCAAGTCTTCACATGGGTACATATTAGAGTAATTATATACTGGACTGACCCGTCATGAGAACGGTACATGGATCGTTACGTGAGTATCATAAGCGATTCTCATAGTGACAATGGTGTCTGTGATCCTTTGACCTGAAATCACTATGATCCCTACATGAGGAGCTGTGTGTTTTAATACCATCAAACGTCATCAGTAACAAGGTGATCATAAATTTGGTTATTGGACATACTGCGAATCATGCAGAGGGATGTGAGTGACCTAGATAGGATTTGTCACTCCTACATAACAGGAGCAATATCTTCAGGCCCCTTGATTGAGTGAGACTGCGAAATGCATGGCCATGCTCAAATGAGTCAATATGAGATATTGATTTCATTTGTTGTTACAAAGTCTACTCGAGTATCAAGAAACGAATGATTGGACTATACAAGGGTGACGCATTCCATGCCTTGTGTTTAATCTAGATATCTTGACAAATGGACTAAACGATACGAAAACATTGGTCACGGAAAGGTTATGTCAAATCACTGACATTCTTATTACTTGGATAGCAGCGATGTGTTGCTAGATATCGCTCACTACTTGCAATATTAAAATGGGATTTTAATGTTACTGCCAATATAATGAGAACCTGCAGGATCACACACATAGAGTAAACTAAAATTGGAGCAATAAATTCAAGTTAGTCTTGGATTCAATTATAGGCCAGACTCATAACAGATGAGTCTAGGGTTGCATAGCTTACCTTGTTGCTGCTCACACTCACTTAAGACAGTCACTATTATAAATAGTACTACTAAGGGGCTGCTAAGACACACATATTACAGAACCCTAGCCGCACCTATAAAAAAGTGAGTGAGTGAGTGACAGGTTTCTTCTCTACTCTTCGCAGCTAGCACTGTGTGAGAGACCTGAGGCTCCTTTTTATGGATGTTGGACGTTCGTGAGTCTGTTCGTGTGGATACCGCAGAGACATTATTTCTATTATGGTGTTGGTGATTCATGTCACTTCCTTTTGATCACGCTTCAAGAGGTAAATTATTTTAAAACTCGGATTATGGCTTTTCGCATAGATCCTTGGTGGGAATCCTATTTTTTCACTACGTGATGTATCCGTAATTCCTAACAATGACATGATAAAATCAATAATCACTAACAGCATAAATTCCTTGAAAAACAAGCTATCATTGGCTTAAGTCATCAACTGACATATCTGGGTCCAATACGTCAACTCGACAGTAAAACTACTAATTTTCTCAAAACGTGAAGCATTTTCACTGTATTTCACAAGCATATAACACTTTTTCTTACGTCTCCAAACCACGTAACATCTTACGTCATTTTTCAACCTTGAAAACATTTTAAAACATTTTCTCAATTGCGTAAACATTTTAAGACATTTTCCTTTACTTTTACTAAAAACACACTTAAATAAAACATTATAAATTTCAATCATCCTTCAAAACTTATTTCCATTGTCAAAAATTAATTCTTTTAAATAACAAAACTTTGTTCATCTTCTTTTTAATTTGTGAATTCTTAAATCCTATTCTAGTCCCATAATCATCTAAGTTTTCAATTAATAAAACATTTTTTTGCCTTGAATACCCTATTTTAGGCTACATGGCCGTGAGCCCTAGCATTCTTTGGAACCAAAAACTTGTCTTTCACACATGATTCAAAGCATGTAAAGCATTTCAATCATTAATTCATGCAATAGCAATTTCAGGCATACCATAAAAATCACATAATCACATATAGTCAAACAAACATAAATCACAAAATACAGACAACCAAGTGAATAAATCCTCACATAGATTTTTCACCAACCAAACATAAAATTCGTTCCTCACCACCAACATGGTCGATGAGGTTAATCTCCCTCTTACCTTAGATGATGATCAAAGCTCCTTGTTGTGTTCTTGAAAAAGCATCTCCTTCCAAAAACATTCTTAAAACAAAACATACATACAAGCATCAACATCTAGGGCTTGAAACAAGATGATCATGAATCAAGATTATGGTCTAGAACTTGAAAAGAAATTTAGAAATGAAGATAAGAAACTTCACCTAGAACATTCAAACTTTAAGCTTTGAGAAAGAGATTGAAGATGGATGGTTTTGAAGAAACTCACAACAACAAAGTGTTTCAAAAAGGTGTTTAGATTCAAGAAGTGAGTTGTTTGGAATGGATCAAGATTGAGGGTGAAGAAGAGGTGTTGACCGTGACTAACCAAGGAGAGAAAAAAGAGAGAGTTTTGATAGATGGTTTCACAAAAACAAAACAAGAAAACTTAAGAGAGATAATAAACTATTTTTGGTCACAAAGCTTCTCCTAGAAGCTCCCTTGGCCGTGGGCCATCAAGGGCATTTTGGGCAAGGCATCTCTTACAAGCTTCACTCCAAGCTTATTTAGGAAGCTTTCCTCTAAGCTTTTTTAGGAAGCTTTCCTCCAAGCTTGTTTAGGAAGCTTTCTTCCAAGCTTGTTTAGGAAGCTTTCTTCCAAGCTTGTCTAGGAAGCTTTCTTCCCATTGGCTCGAAAACAAGTGAGTCATGAAAAGAAAAGAGAAAAGGTTAAGACTAGGTTTGTAACACCCCCTCCGAGGAGCAGTACATTTTAGACTGACTCTTACATTTTAAAAACTTTCAAGTTGTGAAATAGCTAATCTTATAAAATACGAGTTCAAAAATTTTATTTGAACAGATAATATAAGCTTACTGAAATAAATAAAAGACTCAAGTTATAGGAACTAAAAAGGCTTTTCATAAAACAAAGTTTACTACATCTTTAAGTACATCATTTGTATATCCCAAAAACATAAAACTTAAGTACTCCAAAATAAACATACCTATACATTATAACTACTAAATGAAAATTAAGCCTTGTCCAAGTACAAACACTTGAAGAACGGGCTCTTGTACCCAATCTTAATCCAAACCCCCTTCGGGATCCCCAATAAACAAAGCCCTCAGTCTGGGCATGTCACTCGGACCTGAGTCCGAGCAGTCGACTCCACAGAGCCCTCCCTATAGGAAGCTCTCTGATCATCCCAAAGCTCCCCAAGGGGCATGTAGAACTCCAAGTGAACATCTGCATCCATGATAAATGTGACTGCCTCATACCGGGTCCTGCTCTAACTCAGAGTGACAACTTCGTCATGCCGAACGCGTCCCGTGTCCCACTAAACACTCTATGCTCTGATGCCTCCATGGAACTATAGCCTAGTGAAACCTCCCGGGTCTTGCCTTGCCGCCATCACAAACTTTTCCATCCTAAATATGAAACAAAAGTAGACAGAATAATACAATAGAAGAGGTGAGATCTCCTACATCAATACCATCATGGCAGCAAGAAACACAACGAAAAACATTAGCGCCTTTCATACACAACAACATCAAGTAATAGTAGATATAATCATATCAATGCAGGAGTGTCATAGAACAACCAACATAGTCATGTTATCAACTGATAAGTAATTTAGTAGTGTACATCAAGACAAATATATATATAAGTATAGGTCATGTCACAATAATGACTATGCATATGTATGATGTGTATGCTGACCATCCTTATACACAATGCAACCAGTTCCTACTCTATGGAGTTAAGGTTCAGAGATTAGCATTCCAGAAGATCTGTCCCTCCTCAAAAGATAGTCTACGCCGGATTATGAAAAGGATAGTGCTTGTCTGGTCTTCGTCGTGCATTGCAATAATTTTCCATGGCCAGGGGTATATAATGTGATAGTGGTCACTAGATGGATCACCTTGCCTTGACGCCCCCTGAGATCCATCCAGGATCACATTTATCCAAATTCTCGCTCACTCCTAGGCATCACAAGCCGACAGTCTAATGCTTAAGTGCATGCTCAAAGAATCAAACCACCGTTGTATCATTTCCAATAGTATTAGGGAAACTGCCTATACGATTATTCAATACCATTAATATCAATGATATTATATAGCCGCCCATACAAATACATAATACCAATGATCCACTCGGGTCTAGCACTTCTGCCTAAAGGCACAAGGCTAAAATCCATAATCCACTTAGGTCCAGTACGTCGGCCCAAGGCACAATGTTAATGTATGCTATCACAAAGGATTTTAGTCATGCAAATTCAAGAATCATTACTGTCAAGTCACGTGGAGCATTTCATAATTTCTATAGTATATAGAAACATTAGGTCTTCTTTAGTCTTTAATTATTATGTTCTCAAGAATGAAGATAGAAATTAATCCAAATCACCAGCTACTTCTAACTAAGTTCCTCGAATAACCTATCCTCATATCATTTATGAAAAAAAAAATCATAATGTCCTTACCTTACCATTCATTTCCTTTTCATCTAAGTCTTTCAAATTTTCTCTATTTCTTTCTCAAGCTTGTTTTTCCTTTCAAGACTGAAACTCTCTCTTTTGCTAAATGATAAAAGTTATTCTTTTTCATCCTTATCTTATAAATTCCTAATTAAATTCCTCGATTATCATATCATCTAGATCCACCACTAATAAGTCAATTTCCATTATCCCCATTATCTCCAAAATTGTTTCCGTTGGTATATTCAAAAGTTATTACTCCTCAAATCGCAACATTATAATTATCTTCAGTCTTACTCATAAATCCCTAAACCCTAATCTATCTTCCAAATCACCTAAACAATATTTCCTAACATTCTTTCTAAAAATTCCATTATTCAACTTCTAAATAAAATTATTTCCATCCTAATTACTCTTCCACCTCATTATCAAATATTTTAGGTCTCCAATTCACTCTTACTTCTAATTATCAAGTATCATGGCCAAAAATTAATTTTTTTTCAATGGTAAAATTTTCTTTCTTCTTTCATTCAACTTATAACCTTATAAATCATATCTTTATCACCTAATCATCTAAGTCCTTGATAACCAAATATTCTTCTCATGGATATCTCTTTTTGGGCCAAGGTGGCCGTGAGCCTCAAGGGTCAAAGGAAACCAAATAAATCATTCTTTCTCAACACAATCATAATATGCCACTTACTTTAATCGTCATAACCAATTAAATTCATGCTCACTATCAAAATCACATAATATCCATTAAGTCATCAAAATCATCTTTGTATATAACAACATCATATAATCATACCAAATCAAACAAACATAAATCAAAATAACACAATCGAGTGGATGAATCCTCACGTGGACTCTCCACTCCCAACACAACCATTTGTTCCTCACTACCATAGTATGGTCGATGAGGTTAATCTCCCTCTTACCTTAGGTGTAGTCTTCTAGCTCCTTGTAAGTCCTTGTGTAGCAAACTTTTTCCACCAAGAGGTTCATAAAATCAAAGCAAACACACAAGAATTTGTACCTAGGGCTTGAATAAGATTACCATAGGTCAAAGTATGCTTTTACATTCTTCAAAATAAAGCAAGAGAGAAGATTCAAGAACTTTACCTTAAGATTCTTGAACTTGGGATTTGAAACAAAGCTTAAAGAAATACTTGAAGATGGATGAACTAGAGATTTATTTCCACACAAAAGTGTCTTAGAATGATGTAGAGACTTAAGATCCAATGTTATCTTGAATTATTGAAGATTTGGTGATGTGTTTTGGGGGTTGGCCGTGATCTTCAAATGGAAAAAGTGAGAGTTTTGTGTTTAGTTTTTGGTTGCTTGAATGGAAGGATGAACAAGTGATGAAGTAAGTGTAGAATGGCCCTCCAAAAATGGTCTTAGTCGTGGGGATGTAGAGAAAATGAGAGGAGAAAGCAGTAATCAAAGTCTCACCTTAAGAGCTTCATGTTAGGGTTTGAAAGAAAATGATGAAGATGAGAGAACTAGATGATGATCTTAACATAGAAAATTATCCATGAAGTGTGTAGATTCTAGAAATGTGATTAAATGGAGGAGAAAAAATGGAAGATGAAAATGAAGTGTGCTTTTCGTGAGATGTTGGAGCAATGGAAGAGAGAAAATGATGAGAGAGAATGAGATAGAAGCTTTAGGGTAGAGAGAGAAAGTGATAGAAAGTTTTGGAAAATGAAAAGATGGTAGCTTTTAGTGAAAAGATGACATCTTGTCATCTTTCCTCCTCCTCCAAAATCGTGTACACCTAGGAAAAAGGAGCAAAACTTCTTTTGCAAGTTTCTCCTAAAGTTTCTTTGAGAAGCTTTGCACATTTTCCCAACAATGTCAAATCATGCTGTCATGTAGTGATGTGACGATGTCACTTAGATGATATCATAAAAGTTACAGTTGTCACTGTCGGTATCTATTGTCCAATAGACAATAGGGTGTACCCAAATTTTATTCGTTTGATAAAATCTTAAAAATCAAAACTTCGTAAACTGTGTCCGACCTCGGGTTTAATAAGATCTCCTGTCACCGTTTCCACAGTCCAAGGTTTTCTAGCCTCGGGAAAAATATTTCACTTTCCCGGCTCCACTCGATGTGCACGTAAATTGAGAAATATATTAAAATAATCAAACAATTCAAATAATTTCAAAAAATTCACAAAAATCACAAATATTATAAAATGAGTATTTATCATGAAACAAGTAATTTCTGGGGTGTTACAACTCTCTCATTCTAAAAAGAAATTTCATTCTTGAAATTTGTTCTATCTTAGAACACATGCAGATAGTGTTCCTTGTAGAATGTTTCCAGATCTTTAACGCAATCATAACGACTAACTTCGAGTTTATGTAGAGTAACTCTTCTCATGTGCTCTCAGTTGTCTTGAAGCATACGTTACTATTACTTTTATTCACACAGGCACACGCCTAAGCTCTAATGTGAAATATCACGAGACATCTTGAAAGGTTTGTTGGAATTTGGTAGAATCAACACTGGTGAAATAGGCGAGTGCCTCTACAATCCTAGAAAATTTTCCTATATGTATCAGTTCCTGTAAAAACTTGACTCTTTCACGTGAGCTGGATAAGAGGTCCTGCCATCTTGGAGAATCCTGCGGTGAATCTCCGATACGAGCCAGCTAGTCCCATGCAGTGACGAACCTCTAATACAGCCTTCAATCTTTCCCATTGAAGAAATGCTTCAACTTTCGACGGATCTATAATAATTCCTTCCTTTGAGATCACGTGACCCTAAAGTTGAACTGCCTCTAATCGGAATTCACACTTGGACCACTTTACGCATAACTTCTCCTTCTTCTTCAGAATTTGAAGAACCACACTTAGATGTCCAGTAGATTTCCTCCGGACCTTAAGAATAGATCAAAATGTTATCAGTAAAGATAATGACAAATCAGTCTCTATAAGGAAGAAAGATCCTATTTATGTAGCCAATGAATACTACCGAAGCATTCATTACACGGAACGACATTACTAAATTCTTGTAGTGCTCATAATGCATCAGAAAAGTTATTTTGGGAGTATCTTCTACTTTCAAATGAACTTGATGATGACTAGAACGCGAACTGATCTTGGAGAAAATAGTGGCTCTCCTTCAGTTGATCCATCAAGCCATCTATCCTCAATCTCAACAGGAAATGTCTCGTAGATCAGGTCCTTTTCTAATTGTACTATATTCGGTACCAAAACATGGTTTGGATTAGGAACATATTTTTCATACTCGAGATACACGGAAAAAATACTATAAAGGTTAGAAAGAATAATAAAGCTATTTGGTATACCATCGGACCTATCCAATGAAGGATTTAATATGTTCTAATAAAATCTAGGAGTGAGTTTCGTGGATTCAAATCCAGAAATTTCTGTCTCAAGGAACACTAAAGTTCTATTGGAACGGAGTAACAAGATATGGTTAGAAAATAATCAATCCCTTTCTGAGGTCAAGTCTTTTTATGAAGAAGGCAAACAATTAAATTGGCAGAAAGGTTCCAATTTTTAGCAATAACAGGATAGTTCAAACAAACTTATGTAATAATAGTAGGCTTAGAAATGAGAATAGCAATATTCAAGTCAAAAGGAAACAAATACATAGACAACCCAATTCCAGAAATGAACTCTTAAAATTTCTTTGGAATAATTTAATAGGATATGGTTGGAGATAACCAATCCATTTTCAAGATCATGTCAAATATGTGAAAGAGGCAAACAAATCAGATCAACCGGAAAGATTCAGTCTTTAACAGGTCATAGGATAATTTAAACAACTTGGCTACCAACAACCAAGTCTTTGTAATAGGAGTAGAAATAACTTGGTCAAAAGGTAACGAAGATACAGATAATCCTAATTGATCCATACAGTTATATGCCATAAAGAAATGGGTTACCCCAAGAATTATACAGTATAGTCAAAGGATCATCTCTTATGACACAGTCTCCCTCGTTTAGGCCTTCAGTCTGGGATGTTGTTACTCTACTTGGAAAATTGACTCTTCCTTCTTCGTGAGATTGTGAAACACGTACATCACTAACGAAAAGTTTCATCTTTTGCGAAGTACAATTCCTAAACATGTGTCCTAGCTTTCCACACTTGAAACAAACTTTTCCCTTAATCGTACAATCCTTTGCCGCATGACCTTTTGCACACTTCTTACATGTCAGTAAAAATGCCACAGGTTGACTGGGTCTGCTACCACTAGCACTTCCTTCAACCATTTGTTGTTGATGTTCATTTCCTGGTGGTCGCGAATACGATTTCAGCTGGAATCACCTGACCTTACGATTCCTCTTTTTTCGGAACCAATATGGTCCAACGTTATGAGGCTCAATATCCTGAGATTGATTCAACTCCAACAAGATTTGAACCTCGGCTATCAATTCCTATTACTAAGTGGTCCTCTGATTCTGTTGCGCTGTTATGCTAGCCATTTCTTGCATTGCTTCCACAGTCGCAGCCATCCCTTCATTGTCGCGCTTCACATTCCCACGCGTATGTCTACTGCGAGCCATTGCCTTTTCTTGGAAAATAGATAAGTCAAAACACAATAGAAATAATGAGTAACCATTTCAAACAATATTGTCTCCCTTCGAAGACCAAGCAACACATCTCTATGTTTAGTTTCAGAGAAACACATAGCACAAGCAAGGCAAACTTACCCATAAACCCAAAAGATTCAGACTTGGACTTTACTCACACTAGAAGTACCACTTCAAAGGTGTAGGTACAAACAATTCATACGAGTTCAGTCATCCAACTAGACTCTCACTAGAAGAACTCCAATTTCTCCTAGTTCGCCTAGTTGAAGTCATAGCTACCTGTCCACACAGAACATTACATATTGAGTTGGCCAGTCCTCAATATCATGTAACGATGTAACAGTAACCACTAACATCTAACCTAAAGCAATTTATGCAATCCTCTTTTAACCTCTCAAACAAGAGACAAGGAAATGCACACCACACACAGGAATATCTACTTGTCTAAGCACAGTCAGTTCATACCCCGGCTCAACAGGATGAACTGCTTTGATACCACCTAATATAACACCCCCTCCGAGGAGTATTACATTTTAGACCGACTCTTACATTTTAAAAACTTTCAAGTTGTGAAATAGCTAATGTTATAAAATGCGAGTTCAAAATTTTTCTTTTAACAGATAATATAAGCTTACTGAAATAAATTAAAAACTCAAGTCATAGGAACTAAAAAGGCTTTTCATAAAACAAAGTTTACTACATCTTTAAGTACATCATTTGCATATCCCAAAAACATAAAACTTAAGTACTCCAAAATAAACATACCTATACATTATAACTACCAAATGAAAATTGAGCCTTGTCCAAGTCCAAACACCGGAAGAATAGGCTCCTGCACCTGATTTTCATCTAAATCCCCTTCGGGATCCTTAACAGACAAAGCCCCCAATCGAGGTATATCACTACGGATAGGAGTCCGAGCAGTCAACTCCACGGAGCCCTCCCTATAGGAAGCTCTCCGATCATCCCAAAGCTCCCCAAGGGGCATGTAGAACTCCAAGTGAACATCTACATCCATGGTAAATGTGACCGCCTCATACCAGGTCCTGCTCCAACTCAAAGTGATAA
Organism: Ormosia semicastrata; assembly: GCA_029884595.1. Lineage (NCBI taxonomy): Eukaryota > Viridiplantae > Streptophyta > Magnoliopsida > Fabales > Fabaceae > Ormosia > Ormosia semicastrata. Next base: position 35,651,778 of record JAQQTO010000045.1, read on the forward strand.
CTCCGTTATACCGAATGTGTCCCTTGTCCCACTGAACACTCCATGCTCTAATGCCTCCATAGAACTGTAGCCTAGCAAAACCTAGCGGGTCTTGCCTTATCGCCATCACAGACTTTTCCATCGTAAATACAAAACAGAAGTAGATAGAATAATACAATAGAAGAGGTGAGATCCCCTACATCAATACCATCATGGTAGCAAGAAACACAACGAAAGACAGTAGTGCTTTTCATACATAACAACATCAAGTAATAGCAGATATAATTATATCAATACAAGAGTGTCATAGAACAACCAACATAGTCATGTTATCAACTGATAAGTAATTCAGTAGTGTACATTAAGATATATATATATATATATAAGTATGGGTCATGTCACAATAACAAATATGCTGATTATGCATATGTATGATTGATGTGTGTGAAATAACATCATGTTTTGTTCTTGTTTTGCATGCATTCTTGAGCATTCTAGGCATTTTAGTTTCCCTTTTGGTTTGTTTTTCCCTTAGTTCAGATAACTGCGGTATTTTTGGTATTCTTGTGCAGGATTAATGTTGAATTGGCATTGGATTGAATGGAATGCTTACATCTTTGAAGTTGGAGCTTAATGGATAGCAAAAAGGTGCAAAAAGACCATTCCAGAGGGATCCACGGCCTGCTCGTGGAACCATCCATGGCTGTGGAACTCAAATGAACCAGAGTTGGCTTTTTGGCAGAACCATCCACAGCTAGGCCATGGAATGATCCACGGCCGTGGATCACAGTGCGTAGCAGTTTTTAAGTTTTTATCTTTATTTCTTTTGGGGGCTTTTTAGCTAATTAAAACCCTATGTTATAAATAGATGTTCTAAATACAATTAGGGGGTTCTAATTTGGTTTTCAAGTAGGCACATTGGAGGCTTTGGTTCTTGATCTTTCTTCCCTCTTCTCTCTTGGATTACGGGTTTGGATGTTTATGAATATGTTTTCTTGTTCCTTCTTCTCTATGTCTGAGTAGTTTCTTTTGTTTCTACGATTGGGCAATGCCCTTTGATACATTGATAATGATTAATTGACTTTCTTTCCCCTTTTATTAATCTTGAATGTTCTTTGATTCAATCCTTATTACTCTTATTTATGTGAATTTGCTGGCCACTTATTTGCATCTCATAGGCATTTAGGGACGTACTGAGAGGTGAACCTAGGTGTTGGAACCATAAGAATTGAACATAAGGTCTAAAGCACGAGAGTAGTTTTAGTCTTTCGAGGATTCAATGAATTACCATAAAGCGTAATGGGTTTAATTTAAATTCAATTACCACGAGAGTAGGAATTGGTTTAATTGGGCACAAATCTTATATCTTGAGAAAGAACATTAACTAATTTAGGGTAATTCACCATCAATTGAAGTTTAGATTTAATAAAAGGGTTGTCAATTAAGATTTGTCTTGTATCATTGTGGTACCCTAATCTTGGAAGCTTTCTTGAATCTGAATACCTTTCTTGATAACTTGCTATTTTTGTTCTAAATTCTGCATTTTGATTTTTATTTAATTACTTTGTTACTACGTTCTTCTTAATCAACAATCATATTCCCTTTTGTTTAATTTAATTAAATTAATTAATTTATTGGTATTCATAGACACAGTCCCTATGGATTCGATCTTTTTATTACTTGACGACGAAATCGTACACTTGCGGATCCCACGCATCAAGGTTTTGGCGCCGTTGCCAGGGACTGTGTTTTTCTTGAATATTAATTTAATTTTTAATTTAATTATTTTAAACTTTTTTTCTTTTTATCATATTCTTACGTTCTTATTTTTCTCTTTGACTCTCTGCAGGTAATTTCTCTTGTTTATGCAAAGTACTAGACGTTCCGTGACTTTTGTTGAAGCAGATCCTAAAATTGAAAGAACTTTACGTAGAAGGAGAAGACAACAAAGGCAAAGAGTAGGAGAAATACCTGAACCAACACTTGTCATGGCTGAAGCTGAGGATAATAGACCACTAAAAGAGTATGTAGCCCCTAATGCTCGGGGTTTACGATCTGGAATTGCTCGGCCAAACATTGAAGCTAGGCACTTCACCATACCTCCTGCCTTATTTTTTATAATAAGGCAGAATCAATTTGGAGGATTACCGTCAGAGGATCCTAATGATCATGTGGATATGTTCTTAGAGTTCTGTGAGACCCTCAAGATCGAAGGCGCCTCTGTTGAAGCTATTCGTCTCTGCTTGTTTCCATTATCTTTGAGAGATCGAGCTAGAGCTTGGTTGAAGTCTGTTCCCGCTGAGACGATAACTACTTGGGACCAATTGGAGCAAGCTTTTTTGGACAAATTCTTTCCATCTTCCAAGACTGGTCATCTAAGGACCCAAATCACATGCTTTGTTCAGAGAGATCGCGAGTCATTGTCAGAAGCTTAGGATAGATATAAGGCTTTGCTGGAGGCCTGCCCACACCATGGATTAGAGAAATGGCTAATCGTCCACACCTTCTACAATGGTTTAGAATATTCTTTGAAGGTGTCTCTTGACTCCGCAGCTGGTGGAGCTTTGATGAATAGAAGGCTCACGGAAGCTTATGAGATAATTGAGAGTGTAGCATCAAATCATTGTTGGGAATTGCGGATCAAAATATCTCGCAGCGGAATAATAGGATTCCCACACAAGATCCATGCGAAAAGTCCATAATCCGAGTTTTTTTTTAAAATTTACCTCTTGAAGCGTGATAAACACAAGCGAGGTGAATCACCAACACCGTAATAGCGATGATGTTTCTGCGGTATCCACACGAACAGACTTGCAAATGGAATCACGCCTCTGTTTCGTGGTGCTAGCTGCGAATAGAAGAGAAGAACCTTTCACTGTCTCTCACTCACTTTCTTAGGTGCGGCTAGGGTTGTGATGTAACATCTATAGCAGCCCCCTTAACAGTACTATTTATAATAGTGGCTGCCTTAAGTGAGTGTGAGCAGTAGCAAGGTAAGCTGTGCAACCCTAAAACCCATCTGTCATGAGTTAGGCCCACAATTGAATCCGAGTCCAACTAGGATCCTTATTGCTCCAATTTAGTCTGTTCTAAGTGTGCGACCCTGCAGGTTCTCATGACGTTGGTAGTAATATTAAAATCTCATTTTAATATTACAAACAGTGAGCGGTATCTAGCAACACATCACTGCTACCCAAGTAATGAGAATGTCAGTGATTTGACATAACCTATCCGTGATCAATGTTTCCGTGTCGTTTAGTCCCTTTGTCAAGATATCTAGATTGAACACAAGGCATGGAATGCGTCACCCTTGTATAGTCCAATCATTCGTTTCCTGATACTTGAGTAGACTTTGTAACAATAAATAAGATCAATATCTCATATTGACTCATTTGAGCATGACTATGCATTTCGCAGTCTCACTCAATCAAGGGGCCCGAAGATATCGCTCCTGTTATGTAGGAGTGACAAATTCCATCTAGGTCACTCACATCCCTCTGCATGATTTGCGGTATGTCCAATAACCAACTTTATAATCACCTTGTTACAGATGACATTTGATGGCATTAAAACACACAACTTCTCATGTAGGAATCGTAGTGATTTCAGGTCAAAGGACCACAAACACCATTATCACTATGAGAATCGCTTATGACACTCACGTAACGATCCATGTAGCGTTCTCATGGTGGGTCGATCCAATACATCATTACTCTAATATGTACCAATGTGAAGACTTGATATCTCATATCCATGACTCGTGAGATGCGGTCATCAGTCTCTACACATACTAGTCTCAATGTATTATTGTTGTCCTAATTAACAATAATACTTGACTAGGGACATTTAAGAATAGTGTTGTAACCAAAAGGATCTCACGATCAAGTCATCCACTTGATGTCCTATGGCATCAAACTTACTATTCTAAGGACTTTATTATGTTTATCAAAAAAGAACACAATAAATGAAATGCCTCATATATAAAATAGCATAATGTAAAAAACAGAAAATGTATTAGCCTCTAGGGCATACACCAACAATCTCCCACTTGCACTAGAGCCAATCAGGCATATATCTAATGCCTACAGACCTAGTGTGACCCTCATGCTTCTGCTGTGCAAGAGGCTTCATCAGTGGATCAGCAATGTTATCATCTGTTGGTACTCTGCATATCTTCACATCTCCTCTATCGATGATCTCTCGAATGAGATGGAAGCGCCTAAGTATATGTTTGGATCACTGGTGAGATCTAGGCTCCTTAGCTTGTGCAATGGCTCCATTATTATCACAATAGAGGTCCACTGGGTCCACAATGCTAGGAATAGTGCCAAGTTCAGTAATGAACTTCTTGATCCAAACGGCCTCCTTTGCTGCATTGGAGGCAGCAATATACTCAGCCTCTGTGGTAGAATCGGCGACTGTCTCCTGCTTTGAACTCTTCCAGCTCACAGCCCCACCATTTAGGCAAAAAACATAACCTGATTGCGATCTGGAGTCGTCCTTATCGGTTTGGAAGCTAGCATCAGTGTAACCTTTTACGACTAGCTCTTCCTCGCCTCCATATACCAAGAACGAATCCTTAGTCCTTCTTAAGTACTTAAGGATGTTCTTGATAGCGATCAGTGACTTTCAGGGATCGATCGGTACCTACTCGTCATGCTCAAAGCATACGAGATGTCCAGTCGAGTACATAACATGGCATACATGATAGATCCAATTGCGGATGCATATGGAATCTTGCTCATGCGATCCTCTCATCCCGGGTGGAAGGGATTGAGCCTTAGATAGGCTTACACCATGTGACATAGGCAAGAGTCCTTTCTTGGATTCATGCATGTTAAATCGTCTTAACACTTTGTCTATGTATGTACTCGACTTAGGCCAAGCGGTCTCGGTGATCTATCTCTATAGATCCCGATACCTAATACATAGGTGGCTTCGCCCAAGTCCTTCATAGAGAAGCGGTTCCTCTAACCAAGTCTTTACAGATGTAGGGTAGGGATGTCATTTCCAATAAGTAGTATGTCATCTACATACAATACTAGAAAGACAAGCGTGCTCCCACTAACCTTCTTGTAGACACAAGATTCTTCTTCATTCTTGATGAAACCAAACTGTTTGATTGTATCATCAAAATGAATATTCCAAAGCTTACGGAAGCTTGCTTCAATCCATAAATAGATCGTTGCAACTTGCATACCTTTCTAGCATCTGTGGAGTGGCAAAACCCTCGGGTTGTGTCATGTACACATCTTCGAGAAGATTTCCATTAAGGAAAGCGGTTTGACATCCATTTGCCAGATTTCATAATCATGGTATCTTTGCATGCAAGACAAGCAAGATCCGAACGGATTTAAGCATCGCAACCTGGGAAAAAGTCTCATCATAGTCTACACCATGAATTTTTTTGAAACCTTTAGCCACCAATCGCGCCTTAAAGGTATGCACATTACCATCCATGTCGGTTTTCTTCTTGAAAACCCACTTGCACCCAATGGGTTTTACCCCTTCAGGTGGGTCAACCAAGGTCCATACCTGGTTGGCATACATGGAATCCATTTCAGATCTCATGGCCTCAAGCCATTTCTCATTGATCCATGAGCAATACGTCACCTTGTTGGGTCATGAGAAATCCATATCTCTCTGGTTGATGACGTATCCTGTTAGACCTACGCAGGTCTTGTGCTACTAGAGCAGGTTGCTGTTCCACAACATTTTGTGGAGGCTGCTCTATTTCCACCATTGGTTCATTGCTGCTTTGTGAAACTTGAACTTCTTCAAGTTCTACTTTTCTCCCACTGGTTCCTTTGGAGATAAACTCTCTTTCTAGAAACACAGCTGTCCGTGCGACAAACACTTTGCCCTCGGTAGGATTATAGAAAAAGTATCCCTTGGTTTCCTTTGGATACCCCACAAAGAAGCATTTATCTGATTTAGGTCCAAGCTTATCAGAAACTTGACGTTTTACGTAAGCTTCGCAGCCCCAAATCTTCAAGAAAAACATATTGGGCCGTCTCCCGTCTATATCTCATATGGTGTCTTTTGAACCATCTTAGATGGAACACGGTTAAGTGTGAAAGCTGTCACATTAATGAGCATGTCCCCGGAAGGAGCCTGGAAGGTCTGCATGACTCATCATGGATCGGACCATGTCCAACAAAGTCCGGTTCCTCCTTTCAGAAACACCATTCCATTGTGGTGTTCCTGGTGGAGTGAGTTGAGATATTATCCCACACTCTTTCAGATGATCATCAAACTGTTGGCTTAAGTATTCTCCTCCTCGATCTGATCGAAGGATTTTAATACTCTTGCCAAGTTGGTTTTGTACTTCATTCTTGAACTCTTTGAACTTTTCAAAGGATTCGATTTGTGCTTCATAAGATATACAAATCCATATCTACTGAAATCATCAGTAAATGTAATGAAGTATTGAAAACCGCCTCTAGCTTCTGTGTTTAGTGGCCCACATACATCACTATGTATAAGGCCTAAAAGATCACTAGCCCTTTCACCTTGTCCAGTAAATGGGGCCTTTGTCATCTTCCCCAATAAACAAGATTCACATATCTCATATGGTTCAAAATCAAATGAGTCCAAGAATCCATCTTTATGGAGTTTGGAGATGCGTTTCTCATTTATGTGGCCCAAACGACAATGCTAGAGAAAAGTTGGGTTCAGATCGTTTGATTTAAACCTCTTTGTATTTATGTTATAAATGGGCGTTTCGAGATCAAGTACATAAAGTCCATTACTCAATTGTGCACTACCATAAAAAATATCATTCATATAAATAGAACAACACTTGTCCTTTATTATAAAGAAAAACCTTTCTTGTCCAAACAAGAAACAGAAATGATATTCCTACTAATAGCAGGCACAAAATAGCAGTTCTCTAACTCTATTACAAGCCCAGTGGGCAAAGATAATAAATAAGTCCCTACAGCTAATGCAGCAACTTTTGCTCCATTTCCAACTCGTAGGTCGACTTCGCCCTTCGTCAATGGTCTCTTGCTCTTTAGATCCACGCACATTTACACAAATGTGAGATCCACATCCAAGTATCTAATACCCATGATGCGAAGTAGATAAATTGACTTCAATAACAAAAATACACGAAGTGGAAGTCTCACTTCCCTTCTTCTTTGAGCTCCTCCGGGAACTTGGCACAGTTCCTCTTCCAATGTCCGGTCGACCGCAATGGAAGCATGTACCTTCCTTAGCCACTCCACCCCTTTGGTTTCAAGCTAGAAGTGCTAGGCTTGGACTTGTCCTTGCCCTTGCCCTTCCGGTTGTCCTTGGGCTTTTTTCTTTGTTTCTTGCCCTTATTCTTTTGCACCATCATTATGGCCTTCCCTTTACCTTTGTTGATGTTACGCTCGGCGATTCTCAACATACCTAACAACTACTGGTAGTGATTTGTCAATCTCATTCATGTTGTAGTTCATGACAAATTGGTGAAACTTTCCAAGCAACGATTGCGGGACTAAGTCAGTGGCCAACTCTTGGCCCAAAGGAAAACCCAGTCTCTCTAGGTTTTTAATGTACCCAATCATCTTGAGTACATGAGCACCAACAGGGCTTCCTTCTACCAGCTTGCACTGAAATAGTGCTTTAGAGACCTCGAATCTCTCATGCCTGGCCTGCTCTTGATAGAGCTTCTTAAGGTGTACGATCATATCGTATGCATCCATGTTTTCATGTTGCTTTTGGAGCTCAGAGTTCATGGTGGCCAGCATTAGACATCCAATGTCCAAGGCATCATCTTGATGCTTCTTATAAGCATCTTTTTCAGTTCTAGGGGCATTAGCAGCGGGTGGCTCAGAATAGGTTGTTCCAAAACATACGGCTTTTTCTCTTGCTTGAGGACAATCCTCAAATTCCTGTACCAGTCTAGAAAATTTGTTCCAGACAACTTGTCCTTCTCAAGGACGGATCGCAATGATAAAGTACCCGATGTGTTTATTGCCATGGTTATCTATTAACAGAAACATGCAAAATATAAGTATCATGCCATAAACATATTTAATGAGGTCTTTTAATTAAATATGCCTCCCACTATTTTATTCAAGTCAATGACCTTCAGCATTGACTCGGAAAATCCCATCGAAAGATTTCCTAGTGGGCCAAGATCCATATTTTACCTAGCTTTGAGTCAGCTTTGGCTGATCACCCAAAATTCAGTTATTTAGGTAGGAAACTCTTTTCAATTACATCACATGCAACTCTTGGATAGTTGGGTGAATAACACTTATTCTAATCCATCTAATGGACTAAAGCCCAACTTCATGCCTCTAAGCCTTCAATCCTATTGAAATGGCCTAGTTAAGTCAGACCCAATGGTTGGCATTTGGATATTACTCTTATCCCATCGCATCTTACTAATATAGATAAAGGCACCCGCTTTGCGCAGACCTACACTTAATCGATATTAGTCTTGATGAGTGCCACGCATTGGAAAGCATCACATAATGACTTAATATTTTCTTTGAGGGAATTTTATTATTAGATCTCACCATTTATTAAACTTGTTTAACATACCATAAACATCATCCATGCATCTCATACATATAAAGCATATAATAAATGTGACATGGTTATGGCCTCTAAGAGATTAGCATTAAAAATGCCAACTTCACCAAGTGTCTCCCACCAACGTCCTCACTTAATGCCATCTCCTTGTCTCCACATGATGATTACATTATAGAAACCTCTTTTACATTCGAGGGGTGTTAGATGAGAAGAGAATGTACAATCAGAATGTAGAGAGAAAGGCACGACACGCAGGTCGTATTTAAAATAACCAAAATAGCATAAAATAAAGACTAAGGTCATAACCATGCACCATGCATCTCTAAGAATACAGAAACACAAAGAAATAACACATTATTATTTTGTGAATTATAAAAACAAAGATTTGAATATCGCGCTTTCGAATATCACACACCACACAACGGGGTTCGGGGCAGCGCCCCGACTGGTTTCTTGGAGAAAAATTCGAGTTGGACCCCTTCTGCCTCCATGACGGCTAGGGCAACAACATTTGAACCCTAAGGCCCGCAAACACATGAACGCTTCATGTGCCGCAGGGGTAACTCACAGCCGCCATCACCTATCCAGAAACAAGGTTTCCAGAATTCGTGAAGACATGAACACTTCATGTCACGAGGAAGCTTCATAGCTGTCGCAAAACGGAAACAAGGTTTCCAAAACCTTGTGTCGCGCTGCTGTGTATATCGCATTCATACAGAAAAATGCAGAAACAGAAAGCATTCAAAATCGTTTTCGCAAAATTATATGAACATCTTCATGGTTTCAAAAACATCAACATGTTTCGTAAACAACAAATAAAATAGAACACGGTTTCATACATCATTATTTCGATTTCAGAAATAACATATAAAGATCATATCTTTTATGAAAGGAAAGCAACGAATCATGTTATCGCATATAACAAGAAAAGCAAAAAAAACCGAATCATAGTTTCGCAAGTGTCTCTGATACCACTGTTGGGAATTGCGGATCAAAATATCTCGCAGCGGAATAATAGGATTCCCACACAGGATCCATGCGAAAAGTCCATAATCCGAGTTTTTTTTAAAATTTACCTCTTGAAGCGTGATAAACACAAGCGAGGTGAATCACCAACACCGTAATAGCGACGATGTTTCTGCGGTATCCACACGAACAGACTTGCAAATGGAATCACGCCTCTGTTTCGTGGTGCTAGCTGCGAATAGAAGAGAAGAACCTTTCACTGTCTCTCACTCACTTTCTTAGGTGCGGCTAGGGTTGTGATGTAACATCTATAGCAGCCCCCCTTAACAAGTACTATTTATAATAGTGGCTGCCTTAAGTGAGTGTGAGCAAGTAGCAAGGTAAGTTGTGCAACCCTAAAACCCATCTCGTCATGAGTTAGGCCCACAATTGAATCCGAGTCCAACTAGGATTCTTATTGCTCCAATTTTAGTCTGTTCTAAGTGTGCGACCCGCAGGTTCTCATGACGTTGGTAGTAATATTAAAATCTCATTTTAATATTACAAACAATGAGCGGTATCTAGCAACACATCACTTGCTACCCAAGTAATGAGAATGTCAGTGATTTGACATAACCTATCCGTGATCAATGTTTCCGTGTCGTTTAGTCCCTTTGTCAAGATATCTAGATTGAACACAAGGCATGGAATGCGTCACCCTTGTATAGTCCAATCATTCGTTTCCTGATACTTGAGTAGACTTTGTAACAATAAATAAGATCAATATCTCATATTGACTCATTTGAGCATGGCCATGCATTTCGCAGTCTCACTCAATCAGGGGGCCCGAAGATATCGCTCCTGTTATGTAGGAGTGACAAATTCCATCTAGGTCACTCACATCCCTCTACATGATTTGCGGTATGTCCAATAACTAACTTTATAATCACCTTGTTACAGATGACATTTGATGGCATTAAAACACACAACTCCTCATGTAGGAATCGTAGTGATTTCAGGTCAAAGGACCACAAACACCATTATCACTATGAGAATTGCTTATGACACTCACGTAACGATCCATGTAGCGTTCTCATGGTGGGTCAGTCCAGGACATCATTACTCTAATATGTACCAATGTGAAGACTTGATATCTCATATCCATAACCCGTGAGATGCGGTCATCAGTCTCTACACATACTAGTCTCAATGTATTATTGTTGTCCTAATTAACAATAATACTTGACTAGGGACATTTAAGAATAGTGTTGTAACCAAAAGGATCTCACGATCAAGTCATCCACTTGATGTCCTATGGCATCAAACTTACTATTCTAAGGACTTTATTATGTTTATCAAAAAGAACACAATAAATGAAATGCCTCATATATAAAATAGCATAATGTAAAAAACAGAAAATGTATTAGCCTCTAGGGCATACACCAACAATCATCACCAATGGGCTAATGAAAGAGGCCATAACCCGAGAAAGCTCTCGGGAGGTAAGTTTGAGGTAGATGGTGTTGATTTAATTATGTCAAAGTTTGATTCTTTGAATAAACGTTTTGACATGCTTGAGAAAGCTCATGTTAATGCCATAGGTGCCTCTAATAATTTTTGTGAGATTTGTGGAGCACAGGGACATATAGGTGCCGAATGCCAAGTTGGAATTGGATCCTCACATGGTGCACTGGTGGAGCAAGTGGAATCATGCCATAATTTCTATGACTTCAACCAAAAAGAGAGGAATGATCCATATTCCTAAACTTACAACCCCGGTTGGAGGTCACATCCTAACTTCTCTTACCGGAATAATCAGTACCAAGCTGGGCAAGGTAATGCTAAACCCTCTTCTGGAATCCCACATGTACAAAAATCTAGACTTGAGTCTCTTCTTGAGAATTTTGTTGAGAGTCAGTCTAAGAAAAATGAGGAGTTTAGGCACCATGGGCAAGTTGTGACTGAGGCAATTAAAGAGTTGTCAGCTAAGGTTGACAATTTAGCTATTCATAATAAGATGTTGGAAACCCAGATTACCCAAAAAGCAAGTACTTCTCTTAGGCAACAAGGTAAGTTTCCTAGTCAACCTGAAGTCAACTCAAGCAATGAACATTGTAAAGCTGTGAGTTTGAGCAGTGGAAAAAAATTAGAGGATTCCTTGGGTATGGGGGAGAGTGAAAAAGATAAGGGAATTGAGGATAAAGAGACTAAGACACAGCCTTTAGAAGAAGAGGAAACTACTGAGAAGGTGTCTACGTATGTACCTCCTAAACCTTACTAACCCCCAGTTCCCTTCCCTCAAAGATTGGCTAAGGCGAAGTTAGATAGGCAGTTTAGGAAGTTCTTAGAGGTTCTTAAGAAATTGTACATTAACGTACCCTTCACTGAGGCATTAAAACAAATGCCTACCTATGCTAAGTTTCTTAAAGACATCTTGTCTAATAAGAGGAAGCTAGAAGACTATGAGACAGTAGCTTTAACTGGGGAGTGTAATGCCTTAATTCAAAATAAATTGCCTCCTAAGTTAAAGGATCCAGGTAGCTTCTCTATTCCTTATTTGATTGGCAACACAAATTTTGATAAAGCTCTGTGTGATTTGGGAGCTAGTGTTAGTCTTATGCCCCTTTCTGTGTGTAAGAAGTTGGAGGTGGGTAAGCTAAAACCTATAACTATCTCACTTCAATTGGCGGATCGGTCCGTCAAGTATCTTGTAGGCATCTTGGAGGATGTTCCTATCCGTGTTGGTAAGTTTTTCATACCTGCTGATTTTGTTGTGCTTGAAATGGAGGAGGATTCCCAAATCCCTATTATTCTTGGTAGGCCTTTCTTAGCTACTGCTGGTGCTATATTGATGTTAAAAATGGAAATTTATTCTTAACTATTGGTGATAATAAGGTTGAGTTTGATATTTCTAAATCTATTAAACAACCTTCTTTTGAGGACTCTTGTTACAGGATTAATTTATTGCACCAGGTGGTGGAAGAAGAGTCCACCAATATTCATATGGAAGATTCATTGGAGAGATGCTTGGTTGGTGGTGGCTATATTGATTCTAGAGGAGAGGTCGCTGAGTATGCCCGCTTGTTGGAGGCAACCTCAAAAATTCCTCCTTGTAAAGCCAAAGTGGAAAAGCTTGAGCCAAAGCCTAAGTCTAAAGACTGGGAAGAGGAAAAGGCTCCTAAGGTAGAACTTAAAACTCTTCCTTCTACTCTCAGGTATGAGTTTCTTAGTCCCAACTCTTCTTATCCTATCATTGTTAGTGCTAGCTTGAATGAGTTAGAGACTGAGAAATTGCTTAGGGCTCTTAGGATGCATAGAAAGGTCATAGGATATACTGTTGATGATATTAAAGGCATAAATCCTTCCTTTTGCATGCATAGAATTTTGATAGAACCTGACCATAAACCCTCTGTTGAGCATCAACGTAGGTTGAATCCTAATATGAAAGAGGTTGTTAAAAAAGAGGTTCTTAAGTTGCTTGATGCTAGGGTAATTTACCCAATTTCTGATAGTGAATGGGTTAGTCCGGTGCATGTGGTTCCTAAGAAAGAGGGGATGACTGTAATTGAAAATGAAAAAAATCAATTGATTCCCACTAGGATAGTCACAGGTTGGAGGATGTGCATTGACTATAGAAAGTTGAATAATGCAACTAGGAAAGATCACTTCCCTCTACCCTTCATTGATCAGATACTTGAGAGGCTAGCTAGGCATACACACTTTTGTTACTTAGATGGTTATTCGGGATTCCACCAAATCCCTATTCATCCTAGTGACCAAGAGAAGACCACATTTACTTACCCCTATGGCACTTTTGCCTATAGGAGAATGTCATTTAGTTTATGTAATGCCCCTGCTACTTTCCAAAGATACATGACTGTAATATTTTCTGAATTTATTGAAAACATCATGGAAGTTTTTATGGATGATTTTTCAGTATATGGTACTAACTTTGATGATTGTTTGTTTAATTTGTCTAAGATTTTACAGAGATGCGAGGAGGTTAATCTTGTTTTGAATTGGGAGAAGTGCCATTTTATGGTACAAGAGTGGATAGTGCTTAGACATTTGGTTTCTGGAAAAGGAATTGAGGTGGATAAGGTAAAAATTGAAGTGATTGAAAAATTGCCTCCACCGGTGAATGTGAAGGGAGTGTGAAGTTTCTTGGGACATGCCAGTTTTTACTGGAGATTCATTAGAGATTTTTCTAAAATTGCTAAACCTTTGTCTAATCTCTTAGTAAATGATGTTCCATTTAATTTTGATAGTAACTGTTTGAATGCCTTTTGCAGGTTGAAAGAAGCCTTGATCACTGTTCCCATTTTGCAAACACCAGATTGGAATCTACCTTTCGAGGTCATGTGTGACGCTAGTGACTATGCCGTAGGATAAGAAAGTGCATGCAATTTACTATGCTAGCAAGACACTTGATGGAGCTCAAGCAAACTATGCCAATACAGAGAAAGAGTTGCTAGCGATAATTTTCATTTTTGAGAAGTTCAGGTCCTATCTAGTGAGGTCAAAGGTGACTATGTACACTGATCATTCGACACTTAGGTATCTCATGAGCAAGAAGGAAGCAAAGCATCGACTTATCTGTTGGATCCTTCTCCTCTAAGAGTTTGATTTGGAAATTCTGGATAGAAAAGGGATGGAGAATCAAGTGGCAGATCATTTATCCAGGCTTGAGTAACCAGTGTTTGGGGAGAGCGATTTACCTATTAATGACTCTTTCCCTGATGAGCAATTGTTTGCAATTTTTGCGGAAAGTGCTCCTTGGTATGCTGACTATGCAAACTACTTGGTTAGTAAGGTTCTACCTCCTGAGCTTAACTATCAGCAGAAGAAGAAATTCTTCTCAGACCTGAAAAATTTTGTGTGGGATGACGCATACATATACCGGAGGTATGCTGACGGTATTTATAGGAGATGTGTCTCCGAGGAAGAGGCTTCGAGTATATTGAGTTATTATCATTCTACATCCTATGGAGGACATGCTAGTGCCCCCAAGACTGTAACACCCTCCTTAGGGCATCACATTTCCGACTCCCGACTCATAATCTAAAAAGAAGTTCACACAAAGTTTGAGTTATAAAAGATGGGTTTCAAAATTTCTTCTTTACTGAAACGTGAATTTACTGAAAATATTAGGTAATATTGAAAATCATATTTCAAATATTCATTATGCAATATTGACATCAATTAATATCCTAATTTAAAGAGAAATATAAAATTAACAGACTTATTTTTTTAACAGTAGCAAACCCCATGACGGGTCCTACTTAATAGCACGGTACAACACTAACGAGAAACTTTAACATACTTATTCCTTTTTCTATCCATCTTGATGCATCAGACATCTGTTCCTTTGTCAACACTGCACACCTTCGAGTCCTAAATGTCCATTCCTTATTGTTGTCACCAATCTCAGAGTATCCATCGCTCGTTATGTCTAAGATAACTCGATCCTTCTATTATTTGATTTTAACAGTACAGACACAGCAAAACAGCATAACAAAGAGGTGAGATCACCTACACCAATACTCTGATTTACATAAAAATACCAATACGGCCGTGGAACTCAAATGAACCAGAGTTGGCTTTTTAGTAGAACCATCCACGGCTACATCGTGGAATGATCCACGGCCGTGGATCGCAGTGCGCAGTAGTTTTTAAGTTTTTATTTTTATTTCTTTTGGGGGCTTTTTAGCCAATTAAAACCCTAGGTTATAAATAGATGTTCTGAATACAATTAGGAGGTTCTAATTTGGTTTTCAAGTAGGAACATTGGAGGCTTTGGTTCTTGATCTTTCTTCCCTCTTCTCTCTTGGATTATGGGTTTGGATGTTTATGAATATGTTTTCTTGTTCCTTCTTCTCTATGTCTGAGTAGTTTCTTTTGTTTCTAGGATTGGGCAATGCCCTTTGATACATTGATAATGATTAATTGACTTTGTTTCTCCTTTTATTAATCTTGAATGTTCTTTAATTCAATTCTTATTGCTCTTATTTATGTGAATTTGCTGGCCACTTATTTGCATCTCATAGGCATTTAGGGACGTACTGAGAGGTGAACCTAGGTGTTGGAACCATAAGAATTGAACTTAAGGTCAAAATCACGAGAGTAGTTTTAGCCTTTCGAGGATTCAATGAATTACCACAAAGCGTAATAGGTTCAATTTAAATTCAATTACCACGAGAGTAGGAATTGGTTTAATTGGGCACGGATTATGTATCTTGATAAAGAACATTAACTAATTTAGGGTAATTCACTCTCAATTGAATTTCAGATTTAATAAAAGGGTTGTCAATTAGGATTTGTCTTGTATCATTGTGGTACCCCAATGTTGGAAGCTTTCTTGAATCTGAATACCTTTCTTGAGAACTTGTTATTTTTGTTCTAAATTTTGCACTTTGATTTTTATTTAATTACTTTGTTACTACGTTCTTCTTAATCAACAATCATATTCCTTTTTGTTTAATTGAATTGAATTAATTAATTAATTGGTATTCATAGACACAGTCCTTGTGGATTCGATCTTTTTATTACTTGATAACGAAACTATACGCTTGCGGATTCCACGCATCAATGATGTGTATGCTGACCATCCTGATACACAATGTAACCAGTTCCTACTCCATGGAGTTAAGGTTTAGAGATGAGCGTTCCAGAAGATCTGTCCCCCCTCAAAAGACAGTCTACGTCGGATCACGAAAAGGATAGTGCCTGTCGGGTCCTCGTCGTGCACTACAATAGTTTTCCACAGCCAGGAGTATACAATGTGGCAGTGGTCACTAGGTGGATCACCTTGCCTTAACGCCCCCTGCGATTCATCTAGGATCACACTTATCCAAATTCTCGCTCACTCCTAGGCATCACAAGCCGACAGTCTAATGTTGAAGTGCATGCTCAAAGAATCAAACCACCGTTGTACTATTCCCATAAATATTAAGGCAATCACTCATACGATTGTCTAATACCATTAGTATCAATGATATTATATAGCCGCCTATACAACCACATAATATCAATGATCCACTTGGGTCCAGCACAAGGCTAAAATCCATAATCCACTTGGGTCCAGTACGTCAGCCCAAGGCACAATGCTAATGCATGCTATCACAAAGGATTTCAGTCATGTAAATTCAAGAATCATTACTATCAAGTCACACGGAGCATTTTCACAATTTCTATAGTATATAGAAACATTAGGTCTTCTTTTGTCTTTAATTATCATGTTCTCAAGAATGAAGATAGTAATTAATACAAATCACTAACTACTTCTAACTAAGTTCCTTGAATAACCTATCCTTATATCATTTATGAAAACAAAAAAAAAAACCACAATGTCCTTACCTCACCATTCCTTTCCTTTTCATCTAAGTCTTTCAAATTTTCTCTATTTCTTTCTCAAGCTTGTTTTTCCTCTCAAGACCGAAATCTTTGTTTTTCTAAATGATAAAGTTATTCTTTTCCATCCTTATCTTATAAATTCCTACTTAAATTCCTCGGTTATCATATCATCTAGATCCACCACTAATAAGTCATTTTCCATTATCCCCATTGTCTCCAAAATTGTTTTTGTTGGTATATTCAAAAGTTATTACTCCTCAAATCGTGACATTATAATTATCTTCAATCTTACTTATAAATCCCTAAACCCTAATCTATCTTCCAAATCACCTAAACAATATTTCCTAATATTCTTTCTAAAAATTTCATTATTCAACTTCTAAATAAAATTCTTTCCATCCTAATTACTCTTCCACCTCATAATCAAATATTTTAGGTCTCCAATTCACTATTACTTCTAATTATCAAGTATCATGGCCAAAAATCAATTTCTTTTCAATGGTAAAATTTTGTTTCTTCTCATTTTTAACTTATAACCTTATAGATCATATCTTTATCACCAAATCATCTTAGTCCTTGATAACCAATTATTTTTCTCATGGATATCTCTTCTTGGGCCAAGGTGACCGTGAGCCTCAATGGTCAAAGGAAACCAAATAAATCATTCTTTCTCAACACAATCATAGCATGCCACTTACTTTAATCGTCACAATCAATTAAATTCATGCTCACTATCAAAATCACATAATATCCATTAAGTCATCAAAATCATCTTTGCATATAACAATATCATATAATCATACCAAATCAAACAAACGCAAATCAAAATCACACAATTGAGTGGATGAATCCTCATGTGGACTCTTCACTCCCAACATAACCATTCGTTCCTCACCACCATAGTATGGTCGATGAGGTTAATCTCCCTCTTACCTTAGGTGTAATCTTCTAGTTCCTTGTAAGTCCTTGTGTAGCAAACTTTTTCCACCAAGAAGTTCTTAGAATCAAAGCAAACACACAAGAATTAGTACCTAAGGCTTGAATAAGATTACCATAGGTCAAAGTATGGTTTTACATTCTTTAAAATGAAACAAGGGAGAAGCTTCAAGAACTTTACCTTAAGATTCTTGAACTTGAGATTTGAAATAAAGCTTAAAAAAATACTTGAAGACGGATGAACTAGAGATTGATTTCCTCACAAAAGTGTCTTAGAATGATGTAGAGACTCAAGATCCAAAGTTATCTTGAATTATTGAAGATTTGGTGATGTGTTTTGGGGGTTGGTCGTGAGCTTCAAATGGAAAAAGTAAGAGTTTTGTGTTTAGTTTTTGGTTGCTTGGATGGAAAGATGAACAAGTGATGAACTAAGCGTAGAATAACCCTCCAAAAATGGTCTTGGCCGTGGGGATGTAGAGAAAATGAGAGGAGAAAGTAGTAATCAAAGTCTCACCTTAAGAGCTTTAAGTTAGGGTTTGAAAGAAAATGATGAAGAAAACTAGATGATAATCTTAACATAGAAAATTATCCATGAAGTGTGTAGATTCTAGAAATGTGATTGAATGGAGGAAACAAAAATAAAATATGAAAATGAAGTGTGGTTTCCGTGAGGTGTAGGAGAAATAGAAGAGAGAAGATGATGAGAGAGAATGAGATAGAAGATTTAGGGTAGAGAGAGAAAATGATAGAAAGTTTTGGAAAATAAAAAGATGGTAGCTTTTGGTTAAAAGATGACATCTTGTCATCTTTTCCTCTTCCTCCAAAACCGTGTACACTTAGGAGAAAAGATCAAAACTTCTCTTGCATGTTTCTCCTAAAGCTTCTTTGAGAAGCTTCGCACGTTTTCCCAAAAAGGTCAAATCATATTGTCATGTAGGGATGTGACGGTGTCACTTAGATGATATCATAAAAGTGACTAGATAGAAATGATCTACTAGATTTTTACTGTAAGCTATTATCCAATGGATAAAAGTTACAGTTGTCACAGCTAATATCTATTGTCCAATGGACAATAGGATGTATCCAAATTTTATCCGTCAGATAAAATCTTGAGAAACAAAAACTTCGTAAATTATGTCCGGCCTCGGGTTTAGTAAGATCCCCCGTCACCGTTTCGACAGTCCAAGGTTTTCCAGCCTCGGGGAAAATATTTTACTTTCTCGGGTCCGCTCGATGTGCACGTAAATCGAAGAATATTAAAAAAATCAAATAATTCAAATAATTCCAAAACAATTCACAAAAATCACAAATATTATAAAATGAGTATTTATCATGAAACAAGCAATTTTTGAGGTGTTACAAGGTTCATGACTAGTCATCTTACCATATATTTACTGGTAGCTATTACCCAATGGATAAAGACTATTGCTAGCAAAACCAGTATTTATTATCCAATGGATAATATGATGTACCTAGATTTTATCAGTCAGATAGAATCTCAAAAAAAAAATTTGAAATCCATTCCCAGTTTTGGGTTTAGTAAGCTCCCCCGGCCCTGCATGAACAGTCAAAATTTTTCTGGCCCCAATTTTTTTTTATTTTTCCAGCACTGCCTCAAACACACAAAAGCTCAAGAAAATAATAAAATAATCAAAATAAATCAAATAAATCACAAAAATCACGAAAATCATATAAAAACATAACTAATAGGAAAAAGGAATTTCGGGGTGTTACATCTTTCCCACTATAACACTACTTCAACTTTACTGGGGTCCACTGAAATTCCTCCTTGAGAAATTATGTGGCTCAAAAACTGAACTTTCATTAGCCAAAACTCATACTTGGACAATTTGGCAAACATCTTCTTTTCTTTCAGGACTTCTAAAACTATTCTGACATGCTGCTCATGCTCTTCCATTGTCTTGGAATAGATAAGGATGTCATCAATAAATACTACTACAAACCTGTCTAGGTAGGGTCTGAAAACTCTATTCATGTATTCCATGAACACTACTGGTGTGTTTGTTAACCTAAAGAACATCACAAGATATTCATAATGTCCATACCTAGTTCTAAAAGCGGTCTTAGGGATATCCTCTTCCCTAAGCCTGATTTGATGATATCTAGATCTCAGATCAATTTTGGAGAAAACTGAAGCTCCTCTTAATTGATCCATTAGATCATCTATTCTAGGCAACAAATACTTGTTCTTGATGGTTACCTTGTTCAACTGTCTATAGTCAACACATAACCTCATGGTACCATCTTTCTTCTTCACTAGTAACATTGGTGCTCCCCATAGAGAAACGCTAGGCCTAATGAATTGCTTGTCCAACAACTCCTCTATTTGTTTCTTAAGCTCTGCTAATTCTAGAGGTTCCATCCTATAGGGTGCTATAGATATAGGTCTTGTACCCAGTACTAAATCTATAATAAACTCTATATCTCTCTCTAGTGGCAACTCAGCTATATCACTCCAAAATACTCCTGGTATTCCCTCACCATAGGTATACTGTCTAGGTTCTGCTCAACCTTTACATCTAATGTGAAAAGAAGAACATATCATAGACCTCTTTCTTTCAAATAGTGATTGACCTGATTAGCATTGAGATAGAAAGACTCAGAGCAAACAACTTTGGTTAGTGTATCAAACATAAAAACTAAAGTCTTATCTGAACAATTTAAGACTACATGATTTGATGACAACCAATCTATACCAAGAATGATATCTATGTCCATAAGGAGTGAATAGATAAGATTTACGAAGAAAACTCTATATTCTACTCTTATACCAGAATCAAGACATACTTTCGAAGTTATGACTAGTTTACCAGTAGGTGTGGAAATATACAAGTCATATGGTAACTCTAACATAGGCAAATTCAACATCCTTACATAATCATAAGAAACAAAGGAGTGGGATGCTCCTGAGTCATACATGACATTTAAAAGATGATTATGAATTATGCCTTTACCTTGCATAAGATCAAAAGACTGGGCCACCTCTTTTTCGCCTAGAGTATAAACTCTTCCTTTAGCTAACAGCTTTGGGGTAGGCACATCTCTCTTCTTCAGAGGACAATCCTTAGAGAAATGCCCTGGTCGCTCACATGTATAACACATAGACTGGCCCACCAAACACGGTATGCCCCCATGTGTTTTCCCACATTTAGTGCACTTTAATATCTTAGATCTCATCTTACCTTTTCCTTTAGGATTGCTTGTTTTAGAAGCACCCTGCTTGTTCTTGTCATCGTCATGCTTTCTCTTCTGGAAGTCTTGTGCCCTTTCCTCTGGTTGAGGCCTATGAACACTTGACTCCACAATGCTACATTTGTTGATCAAAAAAGGAAAATCTCTGATCTCCATAGGTCTTATCATACTTTTAATCTCATTTCTCAAGCTAGTTTTGAATTTTAAACATCACCAATTCTCATCAAGATTATAACAAAAATGTGAAGAGAACTTCGATAACTCCTCAAACTTAGCCACAAACCTACTAACAAGCTCCCTTGTTCTAATTGCATAAACTCCACTTCCTTGTCATCATGTAGAGTCTATGGAAAATACTTCTCTAGAAAGGTTGTCTTAAAGACCTCCCATGACATTTGAGTTCCAGTGGCTTCTAGTGCTCTCTTTGTACTTTTCCACCAATACTCTGCCTCTCCCTTTAACATATAGGAGGCGAAGGATACCTTTTGCTCATCGGAGCAAATCATCACATCAAAGATCTTCTCTATCTCACTGAGTCATTCCTCAGCCTTAGGGGGATTATAAACGCCACTAAAAGGTGAAGGATTTGTTTGATGAAAAGCTAACAAGTCTTGAAAGTTTTGGTTCCTCCCGACTTATACCTCCTGCATTGGCTGTACAAGTTGTGTGGGTTATTGAGGTGGATTTGCTTCCATCCTCTTATGAACCCTAGTTGTAATAGCTATTTGTTCTCTTATAGCATTGACAGTTACAGCTGACGAGCACTAAACTCAATCAAAATTAAAATCGAGTTGTACCTATGACTTGTAGCATAGGAGTTAACACTGGATTGTCTCTCAAGGATCTTAGTTGTAAATTAATCAGATCTAGCTGAGATTGGGGGGAAAGAGTTGAGAAACAGAATACGAAATAACAGAATTAAGGAAAGAATAATTAATTAAAAGCGCAATCAATTCAGAAATATATCCGAAATTTGGTGGATTCTATCATAGATCACTAAACAAACATTTGAACTGCATTTGAATGATTAACTTGGAATTAACCGAAATCTCAGCATTAATTCCATAATTCATACTAGACAATCATCTAGAATTCAATTAACAATTGATACACAAATTCGCAATCGCATAATTAATGTTAGATCTATGTTAATTTTAGATCCGAATTCAATTAATCTAAGCACAAATTAGCACTTAACTTCTAATTTTGTGACTAAACTAGATTAATCAACCTAAATTCAATCAAAAATCTCAATCCCAAATCGAGATCCAATCAGATCAAGATTAAGAAAAAGAAGGGGAAGAAGAAGAATCCAAATACAAATCAAAAATAACGAAATCAGAACAAGATCTCAAGAATCCAAACTAAAATTTCTTCAAGAATCCCGAATTGATTACAAGGTGTTTAGCCCTCCATGAGAAGAGGAAAACTCAGAAAATGAAAATTAGAGAGAAGGGGAAAAGAGAGGAGAGAGTTCTAGAGAGAGGTGAGAAAAGTGTGGAATAAAAATTGATTCTCAGATTCCTACTTCTAAAACTATAAATTGCCCCCTAAATTGGCCTCTAGTGCCTCATTACACTTCCCAGACACAGTTGGGCCTTGTAGGAATGCAATGGTTCAAGTCTCATCTGAATTGGACTTAAATTGACCAAGATATGCTCATATTAATGCCATATGCTCCCCAAACCTGAGTATGAACTTCCAGGCCCAATTAGGTCCACTAGACATCCGATTGAGACTTGAGCTCTTTATCAAAGTTGTAGAGCTTCCTCTCAGATTTCCTACAATGTAAAATGCATAATTATCAAATATCTAGAACTCAAGATATGACCAAAATACAGAAACAGTGTAAAACCTCAACAATGTTGGGAATTATCGATCAAGCCTAATTTGAGCCCAAACTTATAAAACATGACCAAGCTCAAACAATTAAGTACATGGAGAGTGTAAATCACTAAAAATGAGGGCTTATTAATGTATAAAATATGTGATTATCAACAGTGGCCTGGTCCCACAAGGCATTAGCAGTAATGGTCATCTGGTTTCTCATTGCATTGGCTATAGCCATAACTGCTTCGACTATGTTGGGACCCTCTGAGGTTGAGTTCCTTGTTTCTCTAATTTGCCTTGGTGGTGTCATAGTTTCCTGCACACACAAAACAATACATATTGAGTTGATCATCCTCAATATTATGTAACCGTACAATAATAGCTATTAACAAACCAACCTAAGGTAAATCATGCAATTCCATCAAACTATCTCACACAAGAAACAAGAAAAGCACAATTCTTAAAAAAGAACTCTTAAATATCCCTAAGCATAGTCAGTCCATACCCTGGTTCAATAGAATGAACTACTCTGATATCATAATGTAGCATCCTAATACTGACATCTCGATATATGTAACATTTATTGTAACACCCTCCTTAGGGCGCCACACTTGGTGTTACTTAATTACCAAATTACCCCTTTATTAGAAATCGCGCTTGTAATATAAATACGAGTTATAAAATTTCTTAATGATAATAAGATAAACTTAGTAGAAAATAAAAACATAACAACATTGTCACAAATAATTTACATCATATATACATACAAGCCTTTAGTACTGTCATACTTAAATATTTTACAAATTAGACTTTCAAAATATTTAAACTTTAATTTAAAACTAACATATTGCCCAAGTCCTACTAGACAGCAGAACCCTCAAATGGGTCCTCCTCAAATTCCTCAGCATATAGGAATCTATCATGATGTGCAGTCCTACGGACAGGTGTCCGAGCAAACGACACAATACTAATCGCACTGGGAGTACGATAGTAAGCTCCCCAATACTACCTAATAGATATTGGGAATTCTAGTTGTACATAAATATTAACAGAAAAGTAAGGGTATCCTAAATGTTGCCTACTCAATCTAATATTTAGGTCTCCCATATAGTAAATACTCTCTCTCTCTAAATCAACGGTCCATGCCTCAGATCCTCCAATGAATGTCAGCCTCATGTAGCCAAGGAAAGTAGGCATCTCCATCTCTTCAAAACTCAACGTCCTCAACGGGAATCTGCTCTTCCTCAACTTCTCGCTTCACCTCTTGCTCAACGTCTTGACAAATATAAATATAATACAGAACATGCATACAAAGAAGTGACATCACCTACGCCATTACCAGTATGGTAGCAATGAAGATAAACACATACAATATCTCATACAACTATCATATCATAATTATAATTATGCCATCAATATCATTTATCAATAAAACACATGAAGTAAACAATATTTACAATCATACCACTAACAATAATCAAATATCCAATAAATCAATTATCATAAACACAATTACAATAATACCCTCAATGGCTACATATATGCACATAGACTCAATTTCCTACTCCATGGAGCTACAACTCAGGTCGGAGAGAGTGATTGAAAAGATTTGTCGATACCAACATGCCTCGGACCACGTGCTCAATCTTGCACATCTAGCATATACATGACAGTCTTTATCAGATCTTGATTAAGGATAGTGTCTCGGTTAGGATCATTGGTGTGTTGCGTCGGTCTAACCTACAGCACAGAAGAGTTATCCACTGCCCATTATAGGCAACCCGTACCCCAATGCCCCCAAGGTCAACTAGTGACTTACACTACGCATATTGCATCCACTCAAGAAGTGTAGTCTCTCCTAGGCAACTAGCCTCATACAGTCCATCGGACCTTTTCAATGCATGTACTATGCACTATTCACATTTCCAATTCATATCACATATCTGGGGTCCACACAATAATCTAACAGTATTATTACTGTATTTTAATCGCGTAGTCATATTTTCACATTTTCTTAATCGCGACTCAATTCTGTCGCCTTTTCAAAATCGCGTAGCGATTTTTCAACATTTTTCAATCACGTAAATATTTTTCATACGTTTTAAATTCAAAATTACTATTTTTCTCATTTAATACTAAAAATTCACTTTATTTTCCATATTTGCATAATAACCCCTCAAAAACATAATAATTATGTTTTAGTCCTTTTTCAATTTAATATTTCTAAAATGGTCCCTCACAAAATAATATTTAAGAATAGTCCCTCATAAAAATCATATTTATGAAATAACCACTCTTTTATAAAATATTTGTAATATGACCCCTCTAAAAATAATATTTACAATATGACCCCTCTAAAAATAAGTATTTATACAATGGCCCCTTATTTACATAATAAATAAATTTAGTCTCTCTTTTATAAAAATTTACGATATAACCCCCCTAAAAATCAGTAATTGTACAGTTTCCCAAAAATTGTTAGTTCTTTTCTTTACTTTACATAAAAATCATTTTACTTTGCTATACTCAAACTTTTCCAAATTCAATTAGATCTCTCAGTTCTCATTTTAATTCATCAGTTTAAGGACTTTGGTCCTTTTTCCATGGTAAGGCCGTGAGCCTCCTTGCTCTTTAGAGCATTCATACAATCGTTTTATCATGTTGTTCACATCCTAAATTACACATACACTCACATGCTTACATAATCACATACAGATAAACATATGTCAAAACAGTAATCATATATCACACATGCAAGCATAGAAACAAAACCATACACATCACAAACGCAATCAAAGAACATCAAACAATAGGTAAATAAACCCTTATGGATTTTTCACTAAACAAAACCATCCCCACACCACCAAAACTTGGTTGGTGAGGTAAAATCTCCCTCATACCTCTTGAAGACAAGTCTTTCAAGCTCCTCTCCTGCTCCTTTAATTGCGTGTGGCTCACAAACAATTCCTAACAATTCTAAAACAATTAGTAAAATCACATACAAAGTTTTATAATGATAAACCATGGAACAAACATGGTTTAGAAAATCACGAACATAAATTTAAACCATAAAAATCAAAGTTTACCTCTTGAGAAGTAAGGTAGAACTTGGATTTTGAAGTACTTAAAGTGTGATTTTGGGAAAACTTCCTACATGGAAAGTGTTTAGAAGGTTGTCTAGCTTTAGGAAATGATGAGAGTGAAAATTATAGATGATTGATAGTGTTTATGGGGTTAGGGGCCGAACCATACAGAGAGAAAAGGAAGGAAAATAGTGCTTTGGTGTTCTTGGAATTTTGAGAGGAAATAATGTAAGGTTTTTGGGTGAGAAAGAAAAGTGAATATTGTATGCACAAAGAAAGTGGGCTGCCATGTGAGTGTTGGAGAGTTTGAAGGGATTTACATGAAATTAAAATATCCAATTAGTTTCACACTTGAGAGCACATGGCTTATATCACATTTGGCCACTTAGATTGACCTAGAACAATGGAGAACATGGTGGAACAAGGCCTCTTGGCCGTGGGTTTCAAGTGGAATTAGGGGTCTAATTTGTTTTCAATTAATGTCTAATTACTTGCTAATTAATTAATTAGGTTAGGTTTCCTAATCAATCTTAATTAACATTCCAATTACATAATTGATTAATTAGACATATTATGGCATATATCATAGTCTCTAATTAAAATTAGGATATTTAATTAAGAATTAAATTATAACTAATTAACAATTAGATTAGTTTACTTAGCTTGTTAATTAGGCGATTAGATTAACCAAATTAGGTTTAATTAGTTACTAAGCAAAGTCAAGCCACTATTGTTGACTTCATCTTAGCCATTGGAATCAACTTGGTTTCCTATCCATTGATTTCATCTACGGTGGATATTACTTAGAGGTTTTATCTGGATTCATTTTACACCATTGATCGGATCAACGGTTATGATCAAAAGCGTCTAAATCTTGCTTTTCATCTAATGGTCCTTAATGAAGTCTATGCTTCTTTATTTGACTAATTCTCATTGGTTTAGAGTTTTCAAGCCTCCTTTGTTGACTTGTTCCTATTGGTTCAAAATTTTATCCAGTCAAAATCATTGAATGCTACTCTAAACGCGGGTCCCACAGACTTTTTCGGGTCCATGATCATTTTGAAGCAGATTTCTACTGTTTTTAAGACAGTAGGTACTGTCACATAAAATAATATTATAATAATATAAAATTATTTTATTGCACAATTAAATCCTAAAAATTAAAAGATTAATATATATATCAATCAGAATTGGGTTTAGTAAGATCCCCCAGCTCCAATTAATTAAAATAGATTTTTTGGGTCAAGAAAATTATTATTTTCTTGACTCGAAGCAAATCACACAAAATGATCAAAAATGATCTCAGAACAGTCAAATTATTTTTATAACACAGAAAATATAAAATAGTGTAATTCTGCTATTATTATTAACATAGTCAGAATTTGGGGTGTTACATTTATAAAGATAAATAGCATTACAATGTCACTACATACGTAATACATTGATAAAATACTCATAATGTACACTAAAGTCATTTTAGAGAGCCTTATAAAATGTGAAAAACATGATTACATAACAAAATGCATATATACAACATTAGCCTCCAAAAGGGCTAGGAGTATTATACATCTAATTACAACCCAAAATAGGTATAATTAATGCAAGTTTTGAACTAAAAACTGAAGAAACTAAAGCTACACTAGTCTTTCAGTTGCTTTTTCTTCTTTTTCTTTGAAGAAGCTTCACTTGGATTTACATGACAACACAACGGGGTGAGAATCAACAATTCTCAATATGAATAAACCAAAACCAGTCATACATAACATAATAAACATAATCTTAACACATGCTAAATAAGATATGTTTAAAGCTTTATAAGGTTATACTTTAAAAACTAAAGAAACCAAGTTAACATACATTCATACATACATACTTAGTTCAATTAAGAACAAAGATGTTTAACTAGGAATGTTGGTTTAGTGTATTATCCTGTGGCAAAAAGAGGGAAAGTTCATCCTCATAATATACGTACCCTAGCGCTATCGAGAAGCTAGGGCTGAATCTAGGCTCAAAAGAACCTTTTGGACTTTGCACTTATCTCCCTTGGCCAAATGATTGTGCACATCATTAAAGGATACTCACAAAGAATAATACTACCAGACCATCCTAAAATACATGCATCTAAACACCACATCATCACTCATTACAAGTGATATCTCAAGCAACATTAAGATACTAAAGGTGCTAAACACTTACCCAAGGCAAACCATTACTTTTGGTTGCTATAGGGTTTATACATTTCCAATACATACCAAAAAAATGCATAAGAGTCTCTAATCAATCACGGGTATTCATTACCTAGCCTAAACAAGCCTTACATGAAGCCCAAGAATGATAAACTTAACCTCCTTAAGTCCATAACCCTTTTTCCTCTTTAAAAGTTGATTATGACAAGCCAAATTCTAACTTTTGAATTGCCTATAATCAGTTATGGGACCCTTCTAATTGGTTATAGATTGAAATAACCTAATATAGCCTTCAACATCATGTTCCGGTCAAGCACAATAACTGGTTAGAGCCTTTCCCCTAATCAGTTATAGCCTAAAATGTCTCTCTACCAAGACACAATAATCGGTTAGCCTCTCCTGCTAACTAGTTATTATCGTGGTGTAACTTCTGTTACAAGAGAATAATTTGTTATCTAATTAGATAATTAGATAACCGATTATTCCTGAAGGAATGGCTCTTTGCCAAGCTAAGATAATCGGTTAGCCATGCTACTAACTGTTATCTAGTGATTCTCTGCATTAAAAACGTAGAGCATTCACGTGATCCCTCATTCCTTCCTTCTACTCAAGGATTATAAAAGATTTATTATCCTAAACTATAGTCCTCAAGCATAACTAACCTCTCATGCTCATTCTCAACCCATCAAACATGGAATTCAAACTAAAATCCAAAGAGCTACACACCCATTTTCATACCCATTTCTCAACTTTGATCCTAGGCATTCAAATGAGTTTCTCTAAGGTTCCTATCATCAAACATGTAAAAACTAAGTTAAGAATAGACCAAAACCAACCATAAAGGTATTATCCAAGCAAGGAAACATTAAAAACCCCTCAAAAACCTATTTTTCATCCATAGACAAACACATGAGATAAAGATGAAATTAGGGAGAAGAGAAGCACATAAACATAACCACCCCTACCTCTTGTAGTTGGTTGCACTTCAGACTTTGTCCTTTCCCTTTGTTTTTCTCTTCATTTTCTCTTCTTCCTCCTTATTTCCCTCTTCCTTCTTTGCTCTGTTTTGCTCTTTCAATGCTGCTGTTGGTTGAGAACATGAGAAAGTGAGTGAAACAAGTGTGAAAAGAAGAAAAAGAATGAAGAAAAGTCAGGAAATGGGGCTGGAACAACCGAGAATAGTGAGTCACTAAGTAACTCATTATTTTACTAAAACATTGTATCTATTAAGAACACTTAGATTTAACAAAATCAAGTTTCCTAGCTTCCAACAACTTTAGAATAAATCATAAAATTCATCTAAAAATTCATTTCATCATTTTTACATGATTTTTCGTATCTGTTACAAGGTAAACCGGTATTAAAACACACAACTAGTATACTTAAAAATACAAACTGACTTTGTTTAGCCTAAAACTTTAATTATATCTTGTTTCCTTCATTTGTGACTTAGAAATAAATTATCCATATTTATTTCCCTTAACTTACCATTTAAAGCCATTATCTGAGTCATTTTAAACTACTTTTCACCTTCTGTGTTGCAGCAAAGTCCCTAAACTAACTCAATTTGTCACACAATTAAACAGGCATGTTAAGCAAGTAATATGCTACCTTTGTAATCATATAGAAGTATAACATGTGATTAAGGGTACCTTTGTAATCATATACAAGTATAACATGTGATTAAGGGTATTATAGTATAACTCTAGTTTGCCTAATATGCATATAAGACTTTCATAGACATATCCAAAAAAAGACATTTATCAATTACTAATAGATATGCTCTATATAGGATGCAACAAAGAACACTTTGTGATTTTCATCTATAATCATCATTCTTTTTGTCTTGTATGTGTCATCATCAAAACTTAACATATTAAACCATTGGGGCAAACTTATTTTCACAATCTCCCCCTTTTTTATGATAACAAATCACCAAAAAAAAATATGTTGAGAAATATAGAAAAACAAATATTCGTGTAAGCATATCAAATAATAAGTACAAGAACATATTTTTCTTTCCAATTTTCACTCCCCCTATTTGACATCAACAAAAAGGCTTTGGAAGGAAAGATAATATTTTCTCTCCTCCTATAGATAAAACTCATGTTGCCAAAAAGAGTAGGATCATCAAAACTAAAAACTTCTTCAAGTTATTCAAAAACATAAATATCTCCCCTATTTGATTCTACATATGATTTAAGAATAGAGAGATAAAACAAGCATGCATTTAAGATATAAAATATTATTCATGCAAAGCTTGTCATATTTTGGTACATCAACATTTAGCATATGATAGTAATAAAACACTTTAAAGAATCAAACAAGGATGTAAGTCAAGAGATATAAAAAAAACTTAAGAACTAGGCTCCCCTTTATTGAAGCACAAGATGGATAAAGTAAAATATGTATGCCAAGACCATGTAAGCACATTACCATAAAGTAAAACAAGGCAAACGATACTTATTCTTAGTCTATCAATCAAAAACTATTTTAAAATTTCTCCCTCTTTCAAAAAGAATTTTATAAGAACGCATTACATTTTCAAAAGCATTTTAGAAGGGTAGAGAGGTTTCATATTAAAACTACATATTTCTTAAGAGTGATCAAACCCAAGTTAAAAGAACATCTGAAAGTATATCTTTACTCTTTCTCATTGAACAAGAGCCTTGAGAAAGTAAAACACTTTAAAGAATAAGACTTATCTTTTGAAGTATTAAGATGGGCTCTATAGAACATTTCAAAAGATTTATTTGAAAACTTTCTTAAACATTCTCTCGAGATTCAATAAAACTTTTCAAAACAAATGAATAGAGTACTACATATATAGCACATATCCAAAGATTTTCAAATTTTCAAGACAATTAGGAGGTGAAAATACTTTCAAGTTCTTAAGACAAGTTCAAATGATACTTAAGGATATGGAACTTGAAAAATTTCTTTCAAATATAATAAGGGATTTTGCTTTAAAAAACTTTTTAATCAAACTAGAAACTCTTTTCAAAATAAGAGCATGATTCTCATAGGTGTTATACCACTAAGAAATTATAGATTAAGAGAATCATAGATATCAAACATTCACTTGATGAAATATACTATAAGGATCAAAGCATGTATAGAACTAACATCATCCACCTTATATTCAATGACAAAATTAACAAGTTAATATCAAATTAGGCACTTTGTCAATACTTAGCATACTT
The DNA here is from genome assembly GCA_029884595.1 of Ormosia semicastrata. Classification (NCBI taxonomy): domain Eukaryota; kingdom Viridiplantae; phylum Streptophyta; class Magnoliopsida; order Fabales; family Fabaceae; genus Ormosia; species Ormosia semicastrata. Next base: position 35,683,035 of record JAQQTO010000045.1, read on the forward strand.
CTCATGTAAGGAAAACATATAATCATTTAAGATCAATTTATCAACAAGTATCATACAATGCGTAGCATATAGAATACCACAAAGGCTTAGGGATAGAGATACTTATTGACTTAGATAGAGAATGATGCTCCTTATTTATTGGTCTTCAATTTTGAGTTTTCTTCTTTTGAATTCTCCATTTTATTACACAAAAGTGTACTCTTTGGGTTTTTGTAGGTGACTCCAACTTCCATGCCTCAAGGCTCCTTGAGAATGTTGTGGTTCTTTATGTCATTCTTTTTATATTTTCACCACTCTTGGAAAACTTGGACCGCTTCAAATTTTTTGAACCTCAAGTAGCATAGTTGAATTTCACTTTAATGCACGCTTGAGCTAATAGTCATCCTATAACACAATTCAAAGTATTTTCTTTGGTATCCACTAATTTTGGATCCATAGGTGTTATTCATTGATTATTAATCCATTATGATTTCTTAAAGATCAGTTTTTCGTAACATGTAAATTGAGCACAACAAATTAAATAACCTATTGCCATTAAGCACATAGCCAATAGCATGCTTACTTTTATGATATATAGACAATTCAAAATAAAGCAAGTATACCTAGGCATTGTAGAACCTTGTGTATCAAGATATATAACAAATTAATGAACTATGTACACTAAGAATGAACAAAATCATGTGCTAAACATAATATTCAAATTTTACTAGGTACAAATGATTCAAACAATCACTTAAGGCCTACGAAGAAAATACCTAAAATTCATTGACTTTACAAGTGAATGTGCATAACAGGTAAAAAAATTTGATACCTTGGCCTTGGTAATCAAGGAAACTTTTTTCCTTACTCATTGCTTCTCTTTTGGAGTTTTGAACTTTACAAGTTTCACATTATGCATGTGAGAATTTTTAGTTGATGGATCCTTGCCTTCATGACCAATAAGTCTACCATTGGGCTTTAGAAGCATTCTTCTTGATGATTCCTCTTTTCTTTGACCAATTAATCCATCCTTTCGGGGAATTTTCTACATAATTAAAACACTAGGAGGGCGTTTTGATACCCACTTCATCCTGGGTCCATGAATTTTAGTACAAGGGCCTTTAAGATCTTTAGGAACCCATAACATACTATTTCTCATATAAGGATTTCTTCTATAATTGCATAAATGAGAACTATGTCCTAGATGACCACAAAAATTACAAACAATTAAATTTAATGATGGCTTGGTTCTTTGAAGATCATCTTTGGAAAACTTAATCCTTTTGTTGTAATTACATTCTATACTATTTTTGCCATAAGCCTTGCTTAAATTTTTATATGGATTAATATTAAATTTTTTCTCATTAACAAGCATGAAATGTAAGCAATTAAAATCATTAACTTTAGCAAATTCAGAATATGAGTCCTCAACTTGATTTTCTAAATCAGTGCACTTTTCACAAGAAGTTGAGGTTTCACATTTCAAAGGCATTTCCTCGTCAAGAAAAGCATATTCATTGTCAGCAATATAAAGAACATCAAAGGTGTCCAAAATTTCTTTGGCATTAGAAAAAATTTTAATTTTAGCATAAGCATCATCGTTCAAACAACTTCTCAAAATTTGCATAACTCTAATGTTCAAAGAAAAGCATTTATTGTTATAAGCATTCGAATCTTGTTTTGGTTTAGGAGAAAATCCATCAAGCACAACATCCCACAAATCAAGATCAATAGATTGCATATAAAATTCTATTCTAGCTTTGATGCATGAGGATATAGCGATTAAAATTCCGATAAAAATCAGTTGTCAGGCCCACCAGAAAATAAAAATCTTACAACTAGTTGTAGTTAGTAAGGGTCGATCCACAGAGAACCAATTCAATTAACACTATCAAGTAATTCCTGATTTAAACTCTGATTAATAATAAACAGTAAATAAGGGGGTTTTGGAGTTTTGATGAACAATGAACAACTTCAAAGGCAATAACAATAAATGAGTTGAAATCAACAATAAAAAAAAATTGATTAAGAGATTGAATCCACCACTAGATTTATATGATGATGTAAATCCACATATCCTTTTATTTCAACATGCCCAATTATGTTTTTATACAATTGTGAGAGTAAATCTCTGTTTTCCTTACGTGTTGGCCAATTTAGCAACTGTGACGCCCCTTTTTCCCAAGGGAACGTCTCACTTTCAATTACAATGCGAAAATAAAATTTATGTGAGTTAAGACCCGGTTCATTTTAATAATATATATATTTACTTGATTATAGTTGGGTAATTAAATTGGCCAGTATATTTTTTTTTTCTTTTTGTTACATTAACGTTAACGATAATCAATATCCATGGTGACGAAATATACATGGGAAATTAACATTTCATTTATATATATATATATAATTATCAAACTGTTTAGTTACAAAGCCTGGTATATGAAAACGCAAAACTATACCTGCCCCCAAAGGATTATACATACATATCCCTACGGTATCAGAATATACAGCCCACTATAGACAAAACATCAGGCCCCCCAAAATAAAAATACTGGTAGCCCTCAGTAGCTACAAGTAAGGTCAGTCCCTCAAGTGAGGAGGAATCGAGTCAGGATCCTCTTCAGGATCCTCTTCGGGGTCGTCCTCAGGAACTTCTTCGGGATCTTCCTCAGGATCTTCTTCATCAGAGAAAATCACCATAGGAATCGTAGAGTCACGGGACGGGGCCCGAGCTGTGGAACGAAAAGAGTCTTCCCGCGGAGTGAAATAACGGTCACCCCACATCTCGCATATCGTTAGTTGAAACTCCAAATGTAAACTAATACAGTATGTGAAGACAGGCGGCTCTGTTACCAAGTGGCCTCAATACTCAAGAGGGGGGTGAATTGAGTATGAAAACTAAGTTCGCAAATCTTTCACAAATCATTTGATAACTTATTTTTGTTGAAGCTATTGAATGATTAGAAATAATTGGAAGGATGAGATAAACACTTTTACTTATAACAGAAATAGTCTACGGAGACAGTATCCAAGAAAATCAATAAAACAGTATACAAAATAAACAGAGGAGGGTTTAGAGATAACAAACAATGTTGTTTATCCTGGTTCAATCACCAATCCACTTGTGATCTACGTCCAGTCCCCAAGCAACAACTTGAGATTTTCCACTATATCTTCAAGCTTCAATGGGTGCTTGACAACCACTACAACCTTGAGCACTCAACCCTTTTGGGATACCTCACCCTTGGAGCTTGAGTCTCTTCAACTAAGGGATACCTCACCCTTTACACTTTTGGAGGGATGCCTCACCCTCTTTACAAAGCAATAATGATAGATAGAATGAAGCTCTCAATAGAGCAGATGAATACAAATTGAAGCTCTAATATGCTCTCAAATATTTTTCACGTTTTTGACAGAAAACAAAGCAAGAAAATGATTTGAGGATTGATTCACATTTGGATGTATTGATAATCAGTTTTTGGTTCAAGGTCAACCTCAAATAAAGACCCAACTTTGGTATTTATAAGTTTCTCATTTAATAGAGCCGTTGGGGTTTTCTGGGCATGCATTAAATGCATTAAATATAGTCGTTGGACGTTGTCAGGATTCTTGTAATCGATTACACAGCTCAGGTAATCGATTACATATGTTGTTCCAACGTGTTCTTGACTTTCTGGGCTCTGTGTAATCGATTACATTCTTGGTGTAATCGATTACATGGCTTCTGACTTATGTGTAATCGATTACATTCTTGGTGTAATCGATTACATGGCTTTTGACTTGCTGTGTAATCGATTACATTCTTGGTGTAATCGATTACATGACTTCTGACTTGCTGTGTAATCGATTACAATATCCATGTAATCAATTACATGACTCTTTGAACGTGTTCATGCTTTTCTGGGCTTGATGTAATCGATTACATATATTGTGTAATCGATTACATGGCCTCTGACTTGCTTGTAATCGATTACATTTCTCATGTAATCGATTACATGCCTTCTGTTTGCTGTGTAATTGATTACAACCATCATGTAATCGATTACATTGACCTCTGAACACATTTTTCAAGTCCAATAAAGCTTGTAAGTCATTTCTAACACCTTGAGACAATTGTTTAAACATGAATCTTTTTAAGAGTGTTAGTTTTAAGATTGAAACACAAGTTTTCTTGAAAGCCATGTTTATCTTTGAAATTTCCTATTAATTTTGAAATCATATATTGAAAAACCATTTGAGAAATCTTGAGAGCATTTAACATTAGTGTCCTAAGTCTTATAACTAAATAAACCTTCTTGTCTTCTTTCTTTGATCTTGATTTTTCCTTTTGCGCTTGATCTTCACTATTGCACTTGATCTTCGCTTTTGTCTTTGTTATCATCAAAAACCATTTGACATGCCTTAGAGACATAAGCATTCACAGGCTCGTGACGTCTCCAGGCTAGAGATAACGACACATCCCCCGTATAGACGCAACGCTCAGAACCATAGTTGATGTACCAGCACTCTGGCCCTCCCAAGAAAGTCAGGCGCATATCTCCCAAAATTCTTTGCGTGCGTGGCTCCATATTCTTCTGCAGTCGCTCAGTCAAGATGAGGCTAAAAACCAGGGAAGTCAGGAGCTTCCGGTTCCTTGCAGTTATCTTCTATGGAATGTAGTATACGGACAAAATAGAAATGGAGAGACAGAGAAGAGGTAAGACATCCTACCATCATTACCAATTATAGCATCGAGAAACCAAATGGCGCAAAGCGCCCACATAGCATTTATGACAGCAATAATGGTAATAAACATTTAATAGCAATTATGATCAACCAAACAGTTCTAGGCAGTTATGTACATATAGATATATCAAAAGTACAACAGTTCTAATTATGATAATAATGTATGCCAGATAATTCATGGACTCACTATGCACACGTGCCCTCAATAACCAAAATCCTACTCCATGGAGCTAGACACAAAACAGTCAGAGAGAACGATCAGGAGGTATGTCTGTATTCCTTGGCTGCCCAGGCCCTCAAGTGCTATAATTCTCAAATTATCATCGTGCACATCATGGCATTTTACAAGACATTCTACACAAATCTCGATATAGGACAGCGTCTCGGTCCGGATCGTCAGTGTGTTTGCATTGGTCTGCCCCATGGACAGAGAGCTACCAGCTGCCCATTGTGAGGTACCCGCACCCTGACGCCCCCAAGGTCAACGAGTAACCTACACTTATCTATTCGCACCCGCACAAAGGTGTAAGTTCAACTCCTAGGCTACCGGCCTTAACCAAGTCCAACGGACAATTTCTTTCTTTTTGTTTAATGCATGACTCAATCATACTCTTCATGACCAACTAGGTCCATCATGCTTCAAATGCATGTCACATCATTTAACAACAAGAATTGATCCCATTCATGGGTCCACAACAAGCCAATAGTACATTTTAAGGATAACCACAATTTCCATTCATAGTCATGATAGAAGTCAACCATTAAATTCATCATGTGCCTCAAAAGCTCACCCAAACTCATGTTCTTCCCTGTTTATGAATCCCTAATTAATTTCTAGTCATCCAATTATTTATGATTTATGTGCTTTTATTAATCCAAAGGTTTTGAGTCCAGGAAGATACATGGTCAGAATCACCAACAAAGTCACAGATTTAATTGCTAGGTATTGGGTGATAAACCATACTTGTGAATTCAACGGAGACAATGTATTTAGTGGAGGATTGAGGCTGCCATTCGACGAAAAACAACATGGCAGAAGGATAAAAGATGGGAGAACATTTTATAACAAGATTGGCTAAAAATCAATTTCTGTCAGATGGGGGTTCTGTCGAACGGAGATCAAAACTGTCGAATTTTTCCAAAAGGTCAGCAGAAGTCCTATTTTGACGGATGTGGGTGTCGACGTTGGAGAAATCTCCCAAGTGTCGAACCGACGAAAAACACTATGGTCAGAAACTCTAATTCGACGGATCTTGACATTCTACTCGACGAATATTAACTTTGGAAGCTTCTATTAAATGGACAGGCAATCTACTCGAGGGGTATGTCTCTTGATAGGTATTAGCATTCTAACTCGATGAATATGTCACTCGACGGATGTGGTCACTCAGATTCAACGAATTTAGCATTGGAGGAGTTTCTCTCCTAAGTGGTCAGAAACTCTAATTCGACGGGTTTAGCCTGAAGATTAATTTCGACGGACATGGTCAGGAGTTCATCCTCGACGGATTTTGACATTGCACTAAATGACCAGGAATCAAATTCGACGGGCATGGCCAGGGTTCATACTCGACGGATTTTAATATTTCACTAGATGATTAGGATATCATATTCGACGGGTTTGGCCAGGAGTTCATACTCGATGGATTTTAACATTTTACTAAGTGATCAAGACATCAAATTCGACGGGTTTGGCCAAGAGTTCATACTCGACGGATTCTAACATTTTACTAAGTGATCAAGATGTCAAATTCGACGGGTTTGGCCAGGTTCATACACGACAGATTTTGACATTATACTTAATGGTCAGAAACTCAAGTTATTACCATTTCTCACCAAGAATCCCAAAATTTTAGTCTCAAAGCGTGGCCATCCGAGAGCCAGCCCAACGGCGTTCCTTCCAGATTATACGTTCCAGTACATACAGATATATCAAAACACACAAAACAATCAACTAGCATATATACATCACCAACAGCATACAAACAAAGATGACTCTCAGTACCAATCACAAACGATGTCCCTAAATGCTAAAAGAGGTTGAGGAGGAGTGTCTTCCTCTTACCTTGGAGAAGCACAAAGAAAGGCTGCTCCTTTTGGTCAGGATTTATGTTTTCAGCTTCTAGGAAATCCTTAAACATTTAAACGTGCAAAATCAGAACCCAATATTGAAATGAATACCCATGGTCATCAAAATGACAGTGGGTTACGAAAATGAGAGGGGAGGAAGAAAAAGCTAAGAGCTTTACCTTAAAGCTCCAACCTTTAAGCTTCAAAGACGTAAGAGAATGGAGATGGAGAAAATGGCAGAACTTTGAAGATGATTTCCTCAATGATGGTGGTCCTCCAACACAAAATGGTGCTAGGATTGTGACGGTTTGAAGAACAAAATGGAGGTGTGGGTGGATGGTGTTGCTGCTGTAGGGTGAAAGAGAAGAGAGAAAGATGAGTGAATAGTAGTGCGTATTGGGAGGAGGGAAATGTCGGAAGAAAATGAATTAGACCCTTTAATTCAAACGTCTTTGCACAAAATGGGAGGAGAGAGAAATAATAAAAATAATGGTTGGAGGAAGCTTCCTTGAGAAGCTTCGCGCGCTCCTCGATAAAGTACATAGTAAGCTTGTCTTCAAATTAAATACATCTGACAGATGATTAATTATACTGTGGAATTATTTTCTCAGTGAATAAAATTTACAATTGATGAAAATAATATTTTATTATTCATCAGATAATTTTATGATACCGCAATTTTATTTAACAGATAACACTTTGAAAAATATAAATCTCGCAAATTGTGCCCGGCCTCAGGTTTAGTAAGATCCCCCGTTGACACGTTGACAGTTCAAAGTTTACCAGCCTCAGGAAAAATATTCTATTTTCCCCGGCTCCGCTCAGTGTACACGTAAAACGAAGAATATATTAAAATATTCATCATTTCTAGAAAAATCCATAAAAATTCCTGAAAATCATAAATATTATAAAATGATCAGTTATAATGAAATAAAGAATTTTTGGGATGTTACAGCAACCGCTCAAATCAACTCCTAATTACTGATTAGTCATAAAGCAACCGCTCTTACAACTATCCAACAATTGCATTAAGATTTAGAAAACCAATTACACTAAGATCTAATCACACACCGGGATTAAATTACTTAGAACATATATTTCTCTAGATCTACTACCGCAATCGTGCATAATAACCCCAGATCTACCACTTTTATAACTGGCAAATAGCACAAAGATAATTATACCCACATGAACATCATACATTCCACTAGATCTACTACCGCAACCGCGCATAATAAACTCAGATCTACCACTTTGAAAGTGGGAACAAGTACAAAAATCTTCATACCAACAATAGATTCAGAAATATATGAATAAAAACATAACTGTGTTGAAATAATCAAATATGCAAGATTCACAACATCAATACTAGTGGTTTCATCACCCCCTTAACCAAGGGAGGTTTAGTTACACATAGCTAGAAGGAAATCACAAGAAAAGCGAGAAAGAACAACGAGAAGAAAGAAAGTGCGAGAAGAAAAACTAAAGCAAACGAGTTTCGAGGATTGAGGATGATGGATCTCCGATTGCTCGAACCCGAGACTCCAATCTTTGATCCAAGACTCCCCTCTCCTTCTCCAAGGAGTTGTAGCTGCTCTCCTAGGTCAGAACTCCCCCAAAAACGTGCCAAGGGTGTCAATATATAGGCCTCCCGCATAAACTTCGCGTAGAAGTTTCAATAATTGCTGTCTGTACTGCAAACCACGGCCGTGGTTGATTCTAGAAGTAAATTTGTGAATGCTAACTCTCAACCACGGCCGTGGTGGCCACCACGGCCTGGCCGTGGTTGATTCTGGAAGTAAATTTGTTAATGCTGACTCCCTCGAACCATGGCCGTGGTAGAAACCACGGGTAGGCCGTGTAATCTAACTTCCAAGCTCAATATGACCCATTAGACCTCCGAATCTGGAAAAGTGTTCAACATAAAAGTTGTAGATGTGGATCTTAACTATCAACCATAGAAATTTCAGCTCATTTGACAACTTGTAGCTCGAGATATGTCATGAATAGTATGCAAAGGTCAAGCTGTCAAGATCAGCACCCTTGCTTCAACTCCAATTTGAGTTATCTAAACGTGTGATTGGGCCTTTGAGGTTTTCATGAAAGTTGTAGATAATTGTCTTAGCTTTCCTACAAGACCAAAATCACATCAATCAGATATTTGAAACTCAAATTATAACTAGTTTACTGAACATTATCAAAGAGATAAATTAGGGCTAAGTCATGCAATAATTCCCTCAATGATCCAATTAGGCTTAATATCATAAAATATGTCAATACCAACTTAATTAAAGCTAATTGAACCTTAAGAAGCCCAGTGACTGAAAAGCATAATTCAATTATGAGTGCAAATGAACACATTTAAGCAAAGTTTCACAGTAATGCTCCAATTAGGGTTTGATATCAAAAACTAAGCTAAATGATGACAATTAAGCACAAATGGAGTTCAATGAATCAATTATAAGGCAACTAAAATATAGGAATAATCAACAGATCAATTACCCCCACACTTAGCCTTTTGCACTCCTGATCAAAAATATACAGTTCAACACAGTTTCACAACAAGCCAAACAATGCAGAATAATGAGCAAAGACCTTTGTGCATTTAGTTTTCAAAGCATTTAAACAATTCAAAATTTCCCTTTCTTAACAATCCAAGTTGACAAGCAAAATCAATTAAATTTCAGGGTTCAATCAACATGATAAATCCTCACTGAAATGCTCTCTCACTCAAGTGTTTCAGGCTTGTGTTTTCACTCAACAACTCATGAGAATATGCTTTACCATAGGCTTGTCAAGCCTCTACTTCTCCACTACTTAGATCACATGCAAACAGAGATCAAAAGGACTTTATTCAGGTTGTAATGGGGTTATGGTTAAGATAGGATACATCAAAGATAGACAAAGTTAGACCATAGGAACTAGAAGAGCAAAATGGAGAGATATTCAATCATTACACAGAATTTCCCAATAATCTTCAAATTCAAATTCCTATTATGTACATTTTCCTTTTTTTAATTTTTTTTTCTCTTTTTTTTTTACTTTAATTACATATATATATATATACACACCTTACATCCTATTCACAATGATATTTTGCCAGCATGAGACTTTTATATACAAACATAGCTAGGCAAATACATCATTAATTCAAATACCCCCACACTTATTCAAGAACCAATTTCCATCATAATCATAAAGCTCTTCTACTCCCTAAGGTAGGGTAGTAAAATGGTTTTTCACTTTTAGGTTTAAATTGAGCTTAGATAGAAGGAAATGAAGTCAATTAGGCTTAAATGGGTTAATCAATGGATAAAATGCAATATGACTATTTGGCTAGTAGTTATTTAAAACAAAATTGCCTTTATCATTTCAAATGCATGCAGTGGTCATTAGCAGCTTAAAAGAGAACCAAGACAAGTTCTGAAAAGCACAATAATCATGAGTGAAATCACACAATCAATGATCCAAAATGGCCTAAAGTTAGCCATTTACAACAAAGCCCAAAACTCACTCGGTTTCGATTCATCATTTTCAATTAAACCCTTTAATTTTTTAGAATTTCACCCGACAAGATCACTAGCCAGAAAGTTCATTCAATCATGCTCAAAGGTTTTTTTTTCGGGTCAATTGCTCACTAATCACATCACTTGAAAGCTTATCGGAAACTTTGAAAGCCCAATGGAGAAGTATCACAAGAAGAACAACACCATCAAGATCAAATACACTTACCCCAAGAAAGTTCAATCAGTCATTCAAATCCCAGGAGAACAATTCAGAAATCAACAGTATTCACAATAGAACAATGGAGAAGTATCCACACCCCCACACTTAAAACAAGCATTGTCCTCAATGCTACACACATCTAGAAAAGGAGAAACAATGACAAAGAGAATGCTACACACATCCAGAAAAGGAAAATAAGCAAAAACAGCTATATCACAACTGAAAGCAGAAACAAATCAACTATGAATGAAACCAGCAAATCAATAGTACAAATCAAATCCCAAATGTACACAATACAAGAGAATAAAAATACAATGGAAACTAAGGGGGGTACATTAATGGGGAAATGAGGGGAAATCTACATGACTCGATTAACACTGAGATGATAGGAAAACTCCTATGGATGATGATGTTCTTTGAAAAACAATAAGAAATCAGTTCAAAAACACAAGTCAGGGTCTTTTAAAGTCAGATTCCCAAGACTAAAACTCATCATGCTTGAGGGGATTCCCAAAAATCGACGAAGTTCATAAGGCACATATTCATAAGAATGCGTCTCAAGAGTAAAACTCTTTACTCAGTCCATTCATCATGAACTTAAAATTTAACTTCTCAATTGAATGAAATCATTCCCAAAGAACATATTTCAGCATGCAAAACAACAATTTACAAATGAACTAATTCTTAGTTTCGCTTGGTTTCCACTGTACTTAATCCACACAAATATCAAACAAACAATCCATTCAAACACACAATAAATCAAACCAAACACAAGGTTTTTTTTTTTTAAAGATTCAAATGCGTACAACCAACAAACAGATAAAAATATAATCTAAGAAACTCATAAAAATGCAAAATAAAAAAAGATAAAGAGAGCAAATCTGGTTGGGTTGCCTCCCAATGAGCGCTTAGTTTATTATCCTCAGCCTGACATTGTAACACTTTCAATGCTCCTCATATTATGGAAGGACGAGGGTCATCACTTCCATCTCTGCACTGTCAGGAGGTTCATGATAAGGTTTGAGACGATGACCATTGACCTTAAATGTTTTGCCTGAAATTTCACTCCTGATCTCAACTGCACCAAAAGGAAAAACATTAGTTACCACAAACGGCCCAATCCACTTAGAACGCAGTTTACCTGGAAACAATTTGAGTCTTGATTGGAATAGCAGAACTTTTTGTCCTCTGTGAAATTTCTTTCTGGAAATCAATTGGTCGTGGAATGCCTTAGCTTTAGTCTTATAAATTAGGACATTCTCGAAGGCCTCATTTATTAGTTCTTCCAGTTCCTGTAACTGGAACTTCCTTTGCTTTCCAACTCCTTCCAATTCCATATTTACTTGTTTAATGGCCCAGTAAGAGCGATGTTGCAACTCAACGGGCAAATGACAGGGCTTTCCATACACCAACCGAAATGGTGACATGCCAATTGGAGTCTTATAGGCAGTCGTATAAGCCCATAAAGCATCTTCAAGTCGAGTACTCCAATCCTTTCTTGAGGGATTCATTGTCTTTTCAAGGATTGATTTAATCTCCCGGTTGGACACTTCAGTTTGCCCATTTGTCTGTGGATGGTAAGGAGTGAAAATTCTGTGCATTACTCCATATTTCTTCAATAGAGCATCAAAGGTTTTGTTGCAGAAATGGGTCCTTTGGTCACTGATGATAGCCCTCGGGGTCCCAAACCTGGAGAAAATATGTGACTTAACAAAATCTGCAACAGTTTTAGAATCATCAAACCAGGTGGCTTTTGCTTCCACCCACTTAGACACATAATCAACAGATAAGAGAATGTATGTGAAACCAAATGAAGGAAGGAATGGTCCCATGAAATCAATACCCCACACATCAAAGACTTCCACAAAAATGATCGGAGTCTGAGGCATTTGATTACGAGGACCAATGTTACCTATTCTCTGACAGCGGTCACAAGACTTACAGAAGTTGTAAGCGTCTTTGAAAATTGTGGGCCAATAGAAACCACTGTCAAGCACTTTGTTGGCTGTCCTTTTACTGCCAAAGTGTCCTCCACATGCATAGGTGTGGCAAAAGGAGAGGATGGAGTGTGTCTCAGAATCAGGAATGCACCTCCTAATGACTTGATCTGCACAATGCTTCCATAGGTACGGGTCATCCCAGATATAGTATTTACAGTCACTCCTTAATTTATCTCTTTGGGCCTTGTTCAAACCCTCCGGAAAGTCCTTAGTAACCAGGTAGTTAACAATGTCGGCATACCAAGAGATTATGGTATTGACAACCATCAAATATTCATCCGAAAAAGTCTCCATGATAGGCATTTCTTCCTCTTCAGTTACCAACCTACTCAAGTGATCAGCCACCAAGTTCTCGCTCCCTTTCTTGTCTTTAATCTCCAAATCAAATTCCTGGAGCAATAAAATCCATCGGAGCAATCTAGGCTTTGCTTCTTTCTTTGTTAGTAGATACTTCAAAGCTGCATGATCTGAAAACACAATTACTTTAGAACCAATTAGATATGATCTAAATTTTTCCAAAGCAAATACAACAGCTAGAAGTTCTTTTTCTGTGGTTGAGTAATTAAGCTGAGCATCATTTAGAGTCCTTGATGCATAGTAAATGGCATAAGGAACCCTATCAACTCACTGTCCTAAGACAGCTCCTACTGCAAAGTCACTAGCATCACACATTAGTTCAAACGGTAACTCCCAGTTAGGTGGCCTGATGATAGGCGCAATAGTTAACAACTTCTTGATTTTATTGAAAGCTTCCATACATTTCTCATCAAAGTTAAAATTGACATCTTTTTGAAGAAGTCGGAAAAGGGGCAATGAGACTTTAGAGAAGTCTTTAATGAATCTCCGGTAGAAACCTGCATGACCAATAAAAGAACGAATCTCCCGCACACTAGTGGGTGGGGGCAAAGAATGCATGAGTTCTACCTTAGCTTTATCTACTTCAATTCCCCTAGCAGAAATTACATGACCTAACACAATACCTTCCTTTACCATGAAATGACATTTTTCCCAATTCAGTACCAGGTTAGTGTCAATGCATCTTTTAAGCACCAATGTTAAATGTTCCAAACAATTTTCAAAACCATTTCCAAAGACACTAAAGTCATCCATAAAAACCTCAATAATATTTTCAATGTAATCAGAAAATAAACTCATCATGCATCTCTGGAAAGTTCCTGGTGCATTGTAGAGTCCAAAAGGCATTCGCCTATATGCAAAGGTACCAAATGGACAAGTGAATGTAGTCTTGTCTTGGTCTTCTAGAGCTATGGCAATCTGATTATAACCTAAAAAACCATCCAGAAAACAATAATAAGAATGACCAACTAATCTCTCTAACATTTGATCAATGAAAGGTAAAGGAAAGTGGTCTTTTCTCGTGGCGGCATACAATTTCCTGTAATCAATACAAACACGCCACCCTGTCTGCAACCTAGAAGGAATAAGCTCATTTTCAGCATTTCTTACCATAATAATTCCAGATTTCTTTGGTACTACCTGGACTGGGCTTACCCACTTGCTGTCTAAAATGGGGTAGATTACCCCCACACTTAGGAGTTTCAGTATCTCCTTTTTCACAACTTCCATCATGGGAGGATTCAACCTCCGCTGGGGGTCTCTCACAGGTTTAGTATTCTCCTCCATTAATATCCTGTGCATACAAATGGAGGGACTAATACCCTTGATATCAGCTATTGACCAACCAATGGCTGTCTTATGTTCCTGCAAAATAGCTACCAATTTCTCTTCTTGCTCTTGGGTGAGTGACTTTGCAATTATTACTGGAAGGGTGTCCTTCTCCCCCAAGAAGATGTATTTAAGATGATCAGGCAGTGCTTTAAGTTCCAATTCAGGTGCCTGCACAACGGAAGGTTGAGGTATATCAGTGGTAACAAGTAAATCAACAAAAAGTTACCTCATGCTCTTCTAGAGTGGAAGAAAGCTCTTGTAAGGCAGCAACAATTTCATCAATGTCTTCACTCCATGGCTCTTCTTCACTCTTATTCTTTTCCTCCTGTACATCTAAGCTATGAGTTAGAATTGTATCAAGAGCATCAAAATGGTTAGTATCAAAAGCTGCAGAAATTAAAGAATCAAAAGGATCAAAAGAATTAATTAAACAAGCAGGGTGGACATCACTTGGGTATCTCATAGCTTCAAAAATATTGAATCTAATTAATTCCCCATCAAATTCCATTGTTAGAGTTCCTGAGTGCACATCAATTTTTGTCCGCGCAGTCTTCAAAAATGGTCTCCCTAACAAGATAGGAGCAGATTTGGGAGACTCATCCTCTTCCATGTCCAAAACATAGAAGTCTGCCGGAAACACTAATTCATTCACCTGCACCAAAACATCTTCAACCACACCCTTAGGGTATGCATTAGATCTATCAGCCAATTGAATAACAACACCAGTAGGTTCCAAAGGACCCAAGTATAAAGATGCATAAATAGAATATGGCATGACATTTATAGATACACCTAAATCAAGCATTGCCCTTTCAAACCTTGTGTTACCTATAGTGCATGGAATGGTGAATGTGCCAGGGTCCTTACATTTGGTTGGGAGTTTCTTTTTAATTACAGCTGAAACATTTTCTCCCACTTGGACCTTTTCATTTCCTTTTAACTTCCTCTTGTTAGTGCATAATTCTTTCAGAAATTTTGCATATCTAGGTACCTGCTTAATGGCATCTAACAAAGGGATATTAACCTCTTCCTTCCTAAAAGTCTCAAGTATTTCTTTTTCTGCTTCTTCTTTCTTGGTTTTAACCAACCTACTAGGAAAAGGAGCTTTAATGACATACTTAGGAAGGGGTTCAAAAATACTTACCTTAGGGGCTTTGGAATTTTGCCCCTTATCATTTGCTTCTTTGGGTGATTCATCTTTCTCTTGAGTGATTGGTGGAAGAGATGTAGGCTCATCCATCGTCTTTCTGCTTCTCAATGTGACAGCACTAGCATTTTTCCTTGGATTCACTTCTGGCTGTGAGGGTAGTTTCCCTGAAACTTGGCTTTGAAACTTGTTGAATTCGTGGACACCGCCCTATCGATTCGCAAGTTATTGATTGCAGTCCTTGTTTCTTGTTTGAAACTTTGTATGGTTGCATTTGTTTCTTGTTGGAACTGCAAATTATTAGTGGCCATTTGCTTCACTAGCTCCTCTAGTGAAGGCTCAGGTTGCTTAGGAGCTTGAACTTGCTGCTGTCTCTGAGGGAAAGGTGCTTGCCTTTGTTGGAATCCTGGAGGTCCATAAGCTGGAGGTTGATTTTGAGGTTGCTTTGCATAGCTGAAATTAGGATGATCCCTCCAACCTGGATTATATGTGTTTGAGTAGGGGTTGTAATTTTTTGAAAGTCCAGTATATCCCCCTACTGCTCTTACCTCCTCATTAGTGTCCTCTTGGAGAGTGGGACACATATCAGTGGGATGTCCAGATGAACAACAGATCCCACAAGCATGAACTGGTGCTTTGCCTGTATCCATTAATCGCTGAACCATAGCAGTCAATTGAGTCATTTGCTGCTGTAGAGTGGTTGTCTCTACTTCTTTCACTGCTCTTACTCCAGTGTCATTTCTAGAGTAAAACTGTTGAGTATTAGCAGCCATTCTTGAGATCAAGTTTCTAGCTTCTTGAGGAGTTTTATCAACCAATGCTCCTCCGCTAGCAGCATCAATCATGTTGCGATCCATCACTTGTAAGCCTTCATAGAAATACTGAATTAAGAGCTGCTCACTTATTTGATGATGAGGGCAGCTGAAACATAGCTTCTTAAATCTCTCCCAGTAGTCATGGAGTGATTCCCCATGCCTTTGTTGAATACCATAGATTTCTTTTCTGATTGTTGCAGCTTTTGAGGCAGGGAAGTATTTGTCTAAGAAAGTTTGGGCCATGTCCTGCCATGATTGGATGGATCTGGGTGGCAAGTAGTAAAGCTACTCCTTAGTTGAGTCTTTCAATGAGAATGGAAAAGCTCTCAACTTGACTTGCTCTACATGAATTCCTGCAGGCTTCATGCAAGAACATACCACATGGATTTCCTTCAAGTGCTTATTGGGGTCCTCTCCGGGTAATCCATTGAAAGATGGCAAGAGATGGATTAAGCCGAATTTTAATTCAAATGCCTCTTCATTTTCAAGAATGTCTATACATAGAGGCTGTTGCTCTAGATCTGAAGCACCCAATGCCCTTAAAGTGTTTTCTGCCATTGTCACTTCTTCAGATATTTCAGATAGCTCAGATGTCTCTGAACTTGATAGATCAATGTAACAGGCAGCTTGAATGTCAGCGGGTGTGAAGTGGAAGTTAGCCGGATGGAAGGGAAATTGAGGATGTGAAGTGAGTTGATCAATATAGTTCCTCAAATTTAGCAATCCTTCGTCTACCCCTTCAATGGACAACAACACCTACAAAACACTCAAAAAGAAAGATTCAAAACTAAAAATAAAATAAAAACAAAAATAAAAACAGAGTAAAAATAGAAAATAAATTAACAGTGTAATTGAAAAATTGGTTCCCTGGCAACGGCGCCAAAATTCTGATGCGTGAGGATATAGCGATTAAAATTCAGATAAAAATCAGTTGTCAGGCCCACCAGAAAATAAAAACCTTACAACTAGTTGTAGTTAGCAAGGGTCGATCCACAGAAAACCAATTCAATTAACACTATCAAGTAATTCCTGATTTAAACTCTGATTAATAATAAATAGTAAATAGAGGGTTTTGGAGTTTTGATGAACAATGAACAACTTCAAAGGCAATAACAATAAATGAGTTGAAATCAACAATATAAGAAAATTGATTAAGAGATTGAATCCACCACTAGATTTATATGATGATGTAAATCCAGATATCCTTTTATTTCAACATGCTCAATTATGTTTTTATGTAATTGTGAGAGTAAATCTCTGTTTTCCTTACGTGTTGGCCAATTTAGCAACCGCTCAAATCAACTCCTAATCACTGATTAGTCATAAAGCAACCGCTCTTACAACTATCCAACAATTGTATTAAGATTTAGAAAACCAATTACACTAAGATCTAATCACACACCGGGATTAAATTACTTAGAACATATATTTCTCTAGATCTACTACCGCAACCGCGCATAATAAACCCAGATCTACCACATTTATAACTGGCAAATAGCACAAAGATAATTATACCCACATGAACATCATACATTCCACTAGATCTACTACCGCAACCGCGCATAATAAACCCAGATCTACCACTTTGAAAGTGGGAACAAGTACAAAAATATTCATACCAACAATAGATTCAGAAATATATGAATAAAAACATAACTGTGTTGAAATAATCAAATATGCAAAATTCACAATATCAATACTAGTGGTTTCATCACCCCCTTAACCAAGGGAGGTTTAGTTACACATAGCTAGAAGGAAATCACAAGAAAAACTGAGAAAGAACATCATAAGAAAGAAAGTGTAGAAGAAAAACTAAAGCAAACGAGTTTCTGAGGATTGAGGATGATGGATCTCCGATTGTTCGAACCCGAGACTCCAATCTTTGATCCAAGACTCCCCTCTCCTTCTCCAAGGAGTTGTAGCTGCTCTCCTAGGTCAGAACTTCCCCAAAAACGTGCTAAGGGTGTCAATATATAGGCCTCCCGCACAAACTTCGCGTAGAAGTTTCAATAATTGCTGTCTGCGCTGCGAACCATGGCCGTGGTGGCCACCACGGCCAGGCCGTGGTTGATTCTAGAAGTAAATTTGTGAATGCTGACTCTCAACCACGGCCGTGGTGGCCACCACGGCCTAGCCGTGGTTGGTTCTGGAAGTAAATTTGTTAATGCCGACTCCCTCGAACCATGGCCGTGGTAGAAACCACGGGTAGGCCGTGTAATCTAACTTCCAAGCTTAATATGACCCATTAGACCTCCGAATCTGGAAAAGTGTTCACATGAAAGTTGTAGATGTGGATCTTAACTATCAACCATAGAAATTTCAGCTCATTTGACAACTTGTAGCTCGAGATATGTCATGAACAGTACGCAAAGGTCAAGCTGTCAGGATCAGCACCCTAGCTCTTGCTTCAACTCCAATTTGAGTTATCCAAACGTGTGATTGGGCCTTTAAGGTCTTCATGAAAGTTGTAGATAATTATCTTAGCTTTCCTACAAGACCAAAATCACATCAATCAGATATTTGAAACTCAAATTATAACTAGTTTACTAAACATTGTCAAAGAGATAAATTAGGGCTAAGTCATGCAATAATTCCCTCAATGATCCAATTAGGCTTAATATCATAAAATATGTCAATACCAACTTAATTAAAGCTAATGGAACCTTAAGAAGCCCGGTGACTAAAAAGCATAATTCAATTATGAGTGCAAATGAACACATTTAAGCAAAGTTTCACAGTAATGCTCCAATTAGGGTTTGATATCAGAAACTAAGCTAAATGATGACAATTAAGCACAAATGGAGTTCAATGATTCCATTATAAGGCAACTAAAATATAGGAATAATCAACAGATCAAGCTTTCAAAGGTTGCCAACAAACAAAGATCTTTAATTCTAAGTAATTAAGCTTTTAACAGAGCACGAGGCTCTGATACTACTTGTTAGCCATGACAACCATCACCCAAGAGGGGGGTGAATTAGGTGATTACAAACTTTTACAACACCATTAAGAAAATAAGCATTTTGAAGAACTCAATTGATAATTGTAGTAAAACATGCATAATAAAGGTACAATTATTAGAGATTACTCAAATACAACTTAGGTTATAGGACAAATCAAGCAAATAAGCTAGATATCAAGTTCAACTCAAGCATATATAATTAAAGTACAAATGTAAAGGAGATAGAGTTGAGAAGAGCAAACATAATGATTTATTTTGATTCAGTCACCAACCACTTGTGGTCTACGTCTAGTCCTCAAGTAAGTCACCCAAGATTTTCCACTATCACTTCAAGCTTGAACAGGTGCTTGAAACCTTTACAAACTAGAGTGCTCTTCACACCTTGGAATACTTCATCCTTGTACTTGAGCCTTGACAACCAGGGATACCTCACCCTTATAATTCCATGATGGATGTGTTACCCTCTTTACAATTCCTTAAGGGATTCCTCACCCTCTTTAAAATTCCTTGAGGGATACCTCATCTTCTTTACAATTCCTTGAGGGATACCTCACCCTCTTTACAAAGAATCAAAGCGTAGAAAAGGATGAAACTTTCACAAGAATATGTAGCACAAGTTGAAGCCCTATAAAGCTCTTCAAGAATATTTCACAATTTCAAAAACAAAGCAAAAAGAGATGAAAGGGATTATTCATGGATTAATGTATGGGAAATATGGTTTTAGGTTATTGGTTGTGTAAAAGATGACCTAAAACAATGTATTTATTGTGTTCTTAACAAAAGAGTCATTAGGTATCATTTAATACAGCATTAAAAGCTTAGAAAATAGTCGTTACTGACTTTCAGGCTTGTGGTAATCAATTACATGGCTCTTAGAACACGCTCTAGGCTTTCTAGGCTGATTGTAATTGATTACAAGGCTCATGTAATTGATTACGAAGCCTCTATTTCGTTAAACGTGTTTACAGCATTCTAATGCTTAGAAAACGACTTGACACACCTTTAACTTCTTCATTTCTCATTTTTTTAAGAAAATGACCACTCATTGGAAAGATCTTTGAGTTTATTTACATATGAGATAGGTTCAGTACAAAACTCAAAGTATTGTGAAAGTTATGATCAAAATAGTAACCAAAGGTTAGTTTTTCAAAACTCAAACTTAACTATTTTTCATAGTTTTTAACTACCACTATAACTTGTTTTTCAAAACTTGTTTGTTGGACATTTTAGCATGTAAGAACCATTTGTAAAGATTTAAAAACATATTTGAGATATCTAGAAAGCTTCTAGATATAGTTAGTCCTATAAAGTATTGGTCTTTGACTTGGTCCTATAAACTATACCATTTAATGCTTCCTTTGGACTTGGTCTTTGACTTGGCTTTGTTATCATCAAAACCTTCATTCTTGGTACTTGGACTATCCTACAAAGTATTGCTCACTTAAACAAATATAGTTAGTCCAAATTCATAATTCAACATCTTCATATGCATGATTCATAAATGTATAGCTCTAGTTAGTCTAACATGCATATAAGACTTTCATAGACACATCCAAATAAGACATTTATCAATTACTAATAGATATGCTCTATATAAGATGCAACAAAAAATACTTTGCGCATTTTCATCTATAATCATCATTCTTTTTGTCTTGTGTAACACCCCCTCCAAAGGGTATCACATTTCAAAATAACTCCTTATAATTAATTAATTACCCAAGCTATAACATATTTAATATCATTTAAATATGGGTTTTAAATTTTTTTTTCGTGGAAACATCAACTGATCAAATGAAAGTAACTAAAAATATAATAACTGAATAAAATACTTTTCATTTAAATAGAGTTTATTACAACTACACATTCATTATCTTTAAATACCCAAAAACATAATACCTAAGATATGAGCCCTTGTCAGAAGACAAATTCCCTAGCTGGGAATGTCTCGACAGACAAAAATTTGACCTAAGAATATATCTAAATTCTCTTTAGGAGTATAGTGAAATTCATTCCACAACTCCCTGATAGGTAAAACAAACTCCATATACACAACCGTAAAAGAAGAAGTAATGACCCAATGGTGGGTCCTACTTTCAGATAGAGTAATGTCACCACAGTACTCTATATATTCTGAGTCCCAATGGACACTCCAAGCAGTAGCGCCTTCAAGAAACTGTTATCTAAAGAAACCTAGTTGATCCTTCCTTGCAGCCATCGCCGTCTTCACAGATGTAGACATAAAATAGAAATAGATAGAATAAAATAACAAAGAGGTGAGATCCCCTACATCGCATACCAACATGGCAGCAAAGAAACGATACAAACAACAATATCATTCCATACATACAATCCATAGATTAATATAAAATCAGCAAATATATTTATGACATTTAATAAATAAATAATCAAACAAACTTGCAACACAATATCAGCCATAATGATAATACACAATCGTACAATAAATACTATATCACGACAGTAAGAAATGCTGACTATGCATATGCACGATGCAACCAGATCCTACTTCATGGAGCTAACTCAAGATTAAAGATGAATGTTCCAGAAGATCGATCCCCCTAAAAGACAGTCTATGCTAGATTATGAAAAGCAATAATGTTGTCAGGTTTACCAATGCGTTGCAATTAGTGTCCACAGGCCAGGGGTATTACGTGATATAATAATCACGGGTAGTAACCACTCCACCGCATGAATCACCGCGCCCTGACATCCCCCAAGATCTGTCACGATCCACTATCCTGTAAGTTCCCATTCATTCTTTAGGCATAAAACGCCCCAACAAATCAAGCGAATACGCTTTTCTATGCTTGATAACTGATTCAAACATATATTGTCATTGATCACACAATATAGCTTATTCACATGCCATCACATGGCAGTATCACCATATAATGCTCAAAAGAACCTTTAATCGAAACAAAGTACCGTTGTATCGTTCCCAATGATATTAACGCAACCACCCATACAATTGTCTAATACCATTAGTATCAATGATATTATGTAACCGCCCATACAATTACATAATACCAAAGATCCACTCGGGCCCAATACTTCAGTTTCACAAATTACTTAGTTCAATACATTGGCTCTACAGCAAAACTTGCTATTTCTTTCAATCGCGTAGTAATATTATCGCATTTTCATAATCGCGTAACACTTCTATTACGTTTTCAAATCATGTAAAGGTTTTTCAACATTTTCCCAATCGCATAAAGATTTTAAAATGTTTTCTCAATCGCGTAGCTAAAAATTACTATTTTTAAATCGTGTAAAATATTTCTAACATATTTTAAGTCCAAAATAAGATTTTTTCTCATTTAATATCAAAAATTGACCTTTTTTTCATTATTTGCATAATAGTCCCTCTATAAAATAATATTTACATAATAGTTCCTCTAAATAATATTTCCAAAATAGTCCCTCTTTCAATAGTATTTCCAAAATAATCCCTCTTTTAATAATATTTGCAATATAATCTCCTTAAAATTAGTATTTTCTACTGTTTCCCAGAAAAATGTATTTCTTAATTTTACTTAGGGTATTATAGCTCAAAATTTCCTAACGCCTTTCAAAACCCAGAGGGTGAGCTATACGTCAGTAACCTTCAAGTATTGGCTTTTATTTTACTACATAGCCTTAATTAAGCCAATTCTAATTTTAAAACATCATTTTCAAATTCATAAACTTACCAAATTGAATTCTTACTATTAAAACACCTAAGTCTACACTTTGTAAAATAGTTTTGGATCTTGAACATCAAAAATGGCATGTTGGCCGAATTCACATATTGCTTCAAAATTCATATATAAATCATTTCCTAACACTTTAGATCCTTATAGAATTACTTAATTAAATTTCTTGTCATAAAATCATTTAATCCTCAATTTGGAAAATAATTTAGAATCCTTAGTCATCTTTGTAGTGATGACGCCGTGTGCCTCTAGGCTCTTTGGAGTCTTCATACAAATTTTCCCATCACGTAATTAATATCCTAAATTACACAAGTATCATCATGCTTCCAAATTCACATAGGCAATCATACTACCAAAGCTATAAGCATAGTAAACACATACACAAATCATGAATATTTATCAAAGCAATAAAACAATCACATATAATCTATTAAGCATAAATCAAAAATCACACAATCGAGTGAATAAATCCTCACATAGATTTTTCACTCACAAACACAAACAATTCCATTCCTTCACCACCACATATGGCCAATGAGGTTAATCTCCCTCTTACCTGGTTGATGTCCTCCTAGCTCCTCATAAGATTCTTTTTGTATTGAACTTTCACCACCAAACAGATCTTAGAATCAAATCAAACATATAAAAATTAGTATCTAAGCCTTGATTAAGATGACCATAGATCAAACATTGTCTTAGGATTCTAAGAATAAAAAAAGAACCCATGTTTCAATATTTTTACCATGAAACCTTAGAACTTAAATCCAAGATTAAAGCATGAAGATGATGGATTTAGACCAAAGTCTCAACATCAAAGAGTCTTAGAATGATGTGAGGATTCAAGAAGTATAGTTAGTTGAAATTAAACAAACTTGGAAGGTGGTCTTAGCATGGTTGGCCATGAGTTTCACAAGGCAAGAAAGATAAGAACTTTTTGATCTCTAACTTGAAGAACAAGGTTGAAGATGAATGAATCTTGAGAAGTTCACAACATGAAAGTGTTTTGGATTGATGAGAAGATTCAATATATATAGCTAGATAAAATTATGAAAGATTAGAGATAGATTTGAAGGATGGTAGCCGAATTCTTCAAGAAAGAGAGAAGAATAGGGTTTTTGAGTGTTCTTAGTGTTCTTGGATTTCTTTAAAAAAATGAGAGAAAAGATGAAAGAAACTTATGGTCACAAAGTGTTTAGAAATGAAATGCAAAGTCCAATTTGCATGTCTTGGCCGTGGAGTAACCTTGGAGAAAAGGTTCAAGCTTGTTCAATAAGCTATTAATTGCTTCACATGGATGCACATGGCCTTAGTCATCAAGTGGTTATCATTTGATCATAAAAGATGAATCAAGAACCTCCTAGAAAAGCCTAGGTAGCCGTGGGGTTCAAGAAGCAAGCAACTAAGTTTTTAATTCCAGCTAAATTCTAATTACACTTAACTTAGATAGTTAATTCATCTAGTTGCATTTAAATTAACTTAGTTAGATCATTTAATTACATTCTAACTATCTAGTTACATGATTAAATCATGCTTTTGTCATGCATAGGTAATGATTCTAGAAACTCTAGATATTTTCTAGTAACTAAAGATTCTAAGTATTTGCAAACTTAGTTAACTCCTGTTAGTTACTACTTAGTCTATTTAAGTAACTAAGTTAGATTATCTAGTTACTCAACTAACAAATCTAACCATTAAAATTAACTACATCTCTTAGCCATTGATTAAATCTAAGGTGGATATCATAAGCTTCCTTATCAAGTTTGTTCTCACACCATTGATTAGATCAATGGTGATGATCTAAGGCTTCTTCATCAAGTTTTCCATCCAATGGTTCATAGCAAAGTCCAAGCCACTATGTTTGACCAATTCCTATTGGTTAATCATAAAGCTTAATAATGATGGTTCATGATTACTCTTAAGATATTTAGCTTAGATATTTTCACCTTTCATGATTACACTCGAGATATTTTGTTAATATATTTTCCCGGTAGATATTTATTCCTAGATATTTATCCTTAGATATTTACTAGGTGAGTCATCATAGAATTTTCTAGAATAGCTGAGTCAGCATGGTGAGTCGTAGTGCAGAGTCACCAGCTGAGTCATCAAGATATTTTTTTCTAACAAATATTATCAAATGGATAATAGCTACTGCTATTATTATACAATGGATAATAGAAAACTCAGATACAGAAAACCTCTGTCAACTGTTCTCGATTTCGGGTTTTGTAAGATCCCTCGATCCTGCCTTGACAGTCTAAAACTTTTTGGTCTAGGAAAATTTTTTATTTTTCCAGGTCCGCCTCGATCACATATATAGCTCCATATAATATTAAAATAATCATAAATTCAGAAAAATCTACAAAAATTCTCAAAAATCATAAAAATTATAAAACTCTTATATTTTCAGAAAAAATAAAGTTCAGACATATATTTCAAAAATAATATTAAAATATTCAAAATAATATTAAAATATTTAAAATAATTAAAAATTTTCAAAAATTCATAAAAACTCTTAAATATTATAAAACATATTTATTTTCAAGAAAAACGAAAAATCTGGGTGTTACAACTCTTCCCCTCTAAAAAAAAATTTTGTCCTCGAAATTTCTCTTACAATACATATAAAAAGATCTTACTCCTATATCTTGTCTTCAAACTTCCACGTAGCATTTCCAGTTACGTCATTGCGAATGATCCTCCTACTTTTCTTGGATTTCCTCCATCAGATTATTCAAATAATAATCGTAGCCCTTTAAAAATTCTAACAGTCATCCCTTCTTCGTTTCAAACTCTTCTTGATTGAACAGGTATTCCAAGCTCATGTGATCACCACAAACATTGTAGGTTGATTCATAAGAAAACGTTTTTAGATCTTCAACGCAAAATAGCCATCGCAAAATCTAAAATGTGAATCGGATAGTTCTTCTCATGCACTTTCCTTGCCTTGAAACATACGTCACTACCTTTCCTTCAATTAAAATTTGCACTTGAACTGCTTCGCGTATAACTTCTTCTTCTTCTTTAGAAATTGAAGAACCGCACTGAGATGTTCAGCATATTCGTTTGGACTTTGAGAATAGATCAGAATATCGTCAATAAGAATAATGACCAATTTACCTAGATAGGAAAGAAAGATCCCATTTATGTAATTCGTGAATATCACAGAAGCACTTATCACCTAGAATGGTATTTGTAAATACTTATAGTAACTATAACACATTTGAAAAACCGTTGCTGGAGATCACTTTGATTTTGATCAATCATATTAGGAGTATATTTGACTACTAATCGTTCACTAATCTTTTTGTTGTTGTGTTTTCTTGGTTTCAGGCGAAAATAGGTGATTTTGGGTGATTTTTCTAAATTTAGTACGGACAAACGTGCCCAGCATGAGCTAAAACTTTGTTAGTTGAAGAAAAATGGCCTAATAAACAAGTGCCTTGCTTGAGGTCACCCCTGGTTTGCCCAAATTCCATTATTTAAACCATTTTTTCAATTTTTTAAGATTTTTTATTGCATTTTTAATTTTTATTTTTATGTAGTTTTCATGCTGTGGCGGTCCTATTTTTTTTTAAAAAATGTATAGATAGGTTAACTAGATTTATTTTGGTAGCATTTTAGTATTGTGTAGTCTATTTTACATGTTTTATGTTTTTGAGTTTTGTATGTTACATGACTAGGTCTTCTACTAGACATTTACTTGATATTGATCTTGACATTGACAGAAACTTGCATATACTTAATAGAGCTTGTAGGCTTGGTGATAGAATTGTATCTGAAATTGAATTTGATGTTGAAACTGCAAGTGAACCTAAGAGCTCAAGTAGTGTTGCAACTATGGGTGATAACATGCATAATAGGACCTTTAAGGAACTTATTGCTCCTAATGTTACTTACCAGCCTTTAAGGATTCAATATCTCGATCTTGATGCAGACTTTAAACTTAAATATAGATTGATACATTTGTTGCTAAAGTTTCATGGTCTGGCAAGTGAGGACCCTCATAAGCATTTAAAGGAGTTCTATATGGTCTATTCAACCATGAAGCCATAAAGGATACCTGAGGAACACATCAAGCTAAGAGCATTCCCTTTCTTCCTTGCTAAAGCGGCCAAGGGCTGGCTATATTACTTTTCACTAGGTTCAATAATGTGTTGGAATGACATGAAGAGGTTGGTCTTGGAGAAGTTCTTTCCTGCATCTAAAGTTGTTGCCATTAGAAAAGACATATATGGTATAAGACAGATGATAGGAGAGACTTTGCATGAGTATCAAGAAATGTTCAAGAAACTCTGCTCAAGCTGTCCCTATCACCAAATTAGTGACCAGCTGCTGATCTAGTACTTCTATGAGGGCTTATTGCCTATGGATAAGAGCATGATTGATGCCGCCAGTGGAGGTGCATTGATTGATAAAACTCCAGTTGCTACCAGAGACTTAATTGCTAACATGGCTACCAATTCCTAGTAGTTTGGAACTCGAATGATCATTTCAACCAGAGGAGTTAATTTGGAACTCGAATGATCATTTCAACCAGAGGAGTTAATGAGCTTCATTTGTCTCATGTTAACCAATAGAGAATAGAGCATAGACTTGATGAATTGACTTGCTTAGTGAGATAGTTGGCAGTGGGACAACAATTACTTGTCTAGGGTCCTACAAGCGTGTGTGGCATTTGTTCTCCTTCATCTTATCCCACAGATGCATGTCGTACACTTCAGAATGATGGTTCTGTATTTCAAGATCATTTTGTAGATGCAATAGGTGTCTTTCTTGGTAAACCACAATACTAGCAGCAACAGCCGAGATATGATCTATACTCTAGCACATATAACCGTAGCTGGAGACATCATCCAAATATGAGATATGGTAATGCAACCTCACAGTAGTACAGGAAACCATTCCAGCAGTCATTCCAGTAACCACCAAGGCAACCATAGTTTTAGCCTCATGCTAGACCAAGTAGGTAGCAATTCTAGCAGCCTATGCAATAACCAAGGCCAGTAGCCATAAAACCCGAGCCTTCATTGGAGGATTTAGTGAAGCAGATAGCCATCAACAATATTCAATTCTAGCAAAGGACAAAGGCCTCCATACAGAATTTAGAAACCCATATTAGACAATTGGCTTCTTTCTTGAGTCAATTGTAGGCCCAAGGTTTTGGTCAACTTTCTTCGCAAATAATTCCTAATCCAAATGGGAATGTGAGTGTCATTATGCTAAGGTCTAGAAAATCAGTACAAGCACTAACTGAACCTCAAACTGCAAGCAAGCAACAACCAGTAGAGAAATTAGTTTTTGATGAACTAGCCTAAAATTTTGAAGGTAGAAAGAAATCAATGGTTGTTGTTAAGTGGCAGAAGCCTATAGTAGCCCTTCTCTTTCCACAAAGAGCCATTCAGTCTAGAAAGATAGATGAGGTTGAAAAGGATAGAGAGCTTCTTAAGACCTTCTGGAAAGTGGAAGTCAATATTCCATTATTGGATGCAATTAAGCAAATTCCAAAATATGTCAAGTTTCTTAAGGAATTATGAACCCACAGGAAGAGGTTGAAAGGTTATAAGAGAATTAGTATGGGTCAAAATTTTTTAGCCCTCATTCAGCCTATACCTCAGAAATGTAAAGATCCAGGGATTTTTACAATTCCATGTATTGTAGGCAATCACAGATTTAAGCATACCATGCTAGATTTAGGTGCTTTTATTAATGAAATACCTATGTCTATTTTCAATTCTCTTGGAGTTGGCCATTTTCATTCTATAGGTGTTTTGATTTAGTTGGCTAATAGAAGCAATGCATACCCAGCTGGGTTGATTGAAGAAGTGTTGGTAAGGGTTAATGAGTTGATCTTTGATGCAGATTTTTATATTCTAGAGATGGAGCTGGAGTCATCATCCAGTAAGCCTCCACTCATTCAAGGGAGGCCATTCCTCAAAACAGCAAGGACTAAGATAAATGTGCATGTAAGAACTTTATCCATGGAGTTTAGAGACTCTATTGTTTAGTTTAATATTTTTTATGCTACGAAGCATCTGATGGAGGAGCATTCTATTTTTTATATTGATTTAATTGCTAATTTAGTTTAGGAAACTTATAATGAGTTGTATGATGAATTCCCTGATTTTATTGATTTTAATGATTCTGTCTATTGCAATTCATGTACTGGTTGTGATGGTGACAGGATATGTTCTATTTGAACTGTGATTTCTGCATTCCTAAGAGATGATGATTCTATTTCTACATATTACGTAGTAGCTGCTGATTATAAGGACACTCAATTTGTAGCAATAGTGCAGCCACCTAGATTACTTCCTTTTATAGTTCAGCCACCAAAATTAGAACATAAGCCTTTGCCTGGGCACCTGAAGTATGCCTACTTGGCGGATGATGAGCAGCTTCCTATGATCGTGGCCAAGAACTTTCTTGCTGAACAGGAGGAAAGACTACTACAAATTCTGAGAGGGCATAAGAAAGCCATCAGATGGACTTCAAGCCATGGACAGCAGGAGTTCGGATTTGAAGATAATGTTTGTAATGGTCCTAACTCATACATAATAGCCATAGGTCGATTTAATGGCAACTTGACACTTTAGAGAGTTTTTGGCACTGATATTAAATTACTGAAAATTATTAGAATATCTTCCAGTTGTTCTCCTTGCTGTTTCACATTATGGGAATTGAAGAATGTCTTTGGGATCCTGGTCGAAGCCCTTGTGCTTCAGCTATAACTTGGTTATCACGCTTCAAGTAATGGGACCCCGGTGGGAGTTTATTGTCAGCTATAATAGGAGCTTAATGAACCACTTACAAGAAGTCTACCTCACCTGATAAGGATGTTTCTTTTCTCTCTCTTTTATTTTACTTGTCCTAAATTAATTGATGATTTGAGCTTTACATTGAGGACAATGAAGAATTTAAGTGTGGGGGAGGAATTTACATTTTGTTTTCTATTTTATTTCTATTTTTTATTTTATTTATGTTTTCTGTGTTTAATTTTGTTTCTATTTTAATCTTCTGTCTTAATATTTTATTTTTGTTCTACTATTAGTGTTTCGATTTTATTTTTCCATTTTGTTTTTAATTTTTCTATTTCTACTATTTTATGGTGTAAACAATTTTTCTATTTATAATTATGTTGTTCTGTTTGTTTTTTGTTGATATTTACTATTTCTATTTTGTTGTTGTTGTTTACTATTTCTATTTTCTATTTTTGTTTTCTATTTTTATTTTTTGTTTAAGTTTTACATTCAGTTTTAAACTATTTTGCTGTTTTAAATTTTGTTTTTACTATTTTTGAAGAAAAAAATGTGTGTTTTTAATTGCCTTCAAATGATGTTTTGGGATTTTTGAAGTTTGTGAGTTTGAAGCAGTTGAAATTCAATGTTCATAGCATGATTGATTAAATTATCTTCCTTCTTGAATTTCACATGCTTGGTTTTGGATGTTTGATTAGTGGATTGAGTTTGACAGATGCATGCCCTGTGAGATTTTGAGCTTATTGATAGATGGATTTAGCATTTGTGTCATTCTCTTCTTTCTTTTGTGATTTTCACTCACGGAAATTGATCATTCTAGAACTTTCTTTGATTCTTTTTTAGGCTACATTTTCACTTGCATGCATAAACATGATTGAGGCCTTCTTTCTTGAATTAGCTACTTTGGCCAAATAGCCAACCTTACATCATTTCCCTTTGATTAACCCCTTTGAGCCTATTTACCTATCCTTTGTCTTAGCTCATTATATGAATTTTGTGAAAAATCATGTTTTTACCTTACCTTAGGGAATGAGAGAGCATTGGTTCACTTTCATTGGAGAAGCTCTTTTTCTTGTGGGTAATTAATAGTACAAGTGTGGGGGTTGTGCAAATTGATGTGCAATATGTAAAGCGTTTGGTGAAAGAAAAAGAAAGAAAAAAAGCCAATTGAAAAAAGAGAGACAGAGAGAGAGAGAAAACAAAAGAAAAAGAATAAATGCAAGAAGGTTGTGAAAGAAAAGAAATCGAAAAAAAAAGAGAAGGAATATGTGAAGAGAATGTGCATTATATAGAATTGGGAGGGTAAAATTTCATGCTTGTTAATTGAGTTCCTCCCCAATGCTCTTTTATTCTCTTAGGTATTTAGCTTGTCATATCCATATTGTTTCCTTCCCTTACCTTGACTCTCATTACAACTTTCAATAAAGTCCTCATGATTTGTGTATATATGTGTTTGAGTAGTGGAGAAGTAGAAGATAAGCAAGCTTATGATAGTACAATTTTTAATGGGTTTAATTGAGTGAAATACCTACCTTTTAAACACTTGAGGGATTGAGAGTGTATCTTGTAACGCCCCTCTTCCAAGGGAACGCCACATGGTCAATTACAATGCGGAAATAAAGTTAGGTGAGTTGAGACCCGGTTCGTTTTAATAAGACGCGTATATTCACTAGATTATAGTTGGGTATTTTAATTGGCGGTTAGGTTATATATATATATACTTTTTTTTTTCTTGATTAGTAACCATATTGACGAGACATCAATGGAAATAAAAGATCAAACAGAAGTAAAACATGCATAGGAATTAACATCTGCATCATCATATATATATATATATAAGTTTATCAAAACATTTAGTTACAAGCCTGGTACATCAAAAGCAAAGCTATACCTGCCCCCAAAGTATTACATACACATCCCCACGGTATCAGAATTTACAGCCCACTACAAACAAAACATCGGGCCCCCAAAATAAAATCTTGGTAGCCTTCAGTAGCTACGAGTAACATCAATCCCTCAAGTGAGGAGGAATTGTGTCGGGATCCTCTTCGGGGTCTCTTCTTGGGTCGTCCTCGGGGACTTCCTCGGGATCTTCCTCGGGATCTTCCTCATCATCGAGGAAATCACCATAGGAATAGCAGAGACACGGGACGGGGCCCGAGCAGTAGAACGAAAAGAGTCCTCTCTCGGAGTGAAGTAACGATCGCCCCACATCTCACGTATCGGTGGTGAAACTCCAAACGTAGGCTAATGCAAAGCAGGTAAAGACAGGTGGTTCGTGGCGTCTCCGGGCTAGTGATATCGAGACATCTCCCGTGTAGACACGGCGTTCGAAGCGTAGTTGATATACCAAAGACTCGGCCCTCCTAAGAAAATCGACGTACATCTCCCAAAAATCTGTGTGTACGGGGCTCCATAGTCTTCTGTGGTCGCTCAGTCAAGATAAGGCCAAAAACCAGGGAAGTTGGGAGCTTCCGGTTCCTCACGGTTGTCTTCGATGAGACGCAATGTACAGATAAACAGAAATGGAGAGACAGGAAAGAAAAGAGGTAAGACATCCTTCCGTCATTACCAATTATAGCATCAAGAAACCAAACGGCGCAAAGCGCCCACATAGCATTTACAACAACAGTAATAGTAATAGTCATTCAAGAGCAGTTATGAATCAAGTAGACAGTTCCAGGCAGACATAGGTATATCAACAATATATCAATGCCAAACCATAATAATGATAAATGCAAATAATGCACGGACTCTTTACACATGAGCCCTCAATAATCAAAATCCTACTCCATGGAGCTAGACACAAAACACTCGGAGAGAATGATCAGGGAGACATGCTAGTATCTCGTCAGCCATAAAAACAAGTGCTTTCCAGAAAATAATCAGTCATTTTGCGCAACAAGGCTTTATACAGCAGCATTCTCACAAGATCTCGATATAGGACTGTGGCCAGTCAGGATCGTTGGTGCGTTTGCATCGGTTCGTCTCACGGTCCAGAGGGGCTACCACTGCCCTTTGTGAAACACCCGCGCCCCAACGCCCTCAAGGCCAACTACAGGACCCCACTTGTCTATTCGCACCCGCACTAAGGTGTGTTCAACTCCTAGGCAACTAGGCCTTACGACAGTCCAACGGACAAATTACAATGCATACAGACTCTATGCATAATCATGTATGATCATTATCGCGTACTATTCCATCATATGTCACAATTTGCCAAAGTAAGAATTAATACAGTCAATGGTCTCTCACATGGACCCACAATAGCATAATATTGTCATTAAATAGATCACTACCTTTTCAAAACGTATTATGAATTCTTGCTTAGGTTTAGCTTTACTTACAGGGTTTGTCTCTAAAGGAATTCTCTTAGTTAACTTAAATCCTCTTAGGTAATTTATTCATATGCCCTTAGAAGATTATTTTAAGATCTCAAAATCTCACACTCTCATGTTCTTCCCTGTTTATGCATCCCTAAGTAATTTCTAGTCATCCCATTTATTTATGATCAATATTCCTCTATTAGTCCCAAGGTTTAGGTCCAGGAAACTACACGGTCAGAATCACAAATTAAGTCACAGATTTCAATTACTAGGTGTTGGGTGATAGGTATACGTTTGAATTCGACAGAGACTACGTTTTTATGAATAATTGAAGTTGCTATTCGACGAAGAATAATGTAACAGGAGGAGGAAAGAATGGGAAAACATTTTTTACGTCGGATGGGGGTTACGTCGAGACGAAGAAATCATTTCTTTGTCGGATGGGGGTTGTCGGACGAAGATCAAAGCGTCGGATGGGGGTTACGTCGGACAAAGATCAAAGCGTCGGATGGGGGTTATGTCGGACGAAGATCAAAACGTCGGACCCTCCAGATGGTCGGCAAAAGCCTCTATTCGACGGGTATAGGTGTCGACGTTGGAGAAAATCTCCCAAGTGTCGAACCGACGAACACTGGTCGAAATCTCTAATTTTGACGGGTCTGGGGAAATTCATCTACTCGACAGGCATTGTCTCTCGAATTCGACGATTATTGACTTTGGGGTATTTTCTTGTAAGTGTCCAGGGACTCTATTCGACGGGTTTTTGGTCGGAAGATCAATCTCGACGGGCATGATCGAGGTTCATACTCGACGGATATTGACATTGTGTTTAGTGGTCGAAGATCTAAACTCGACGGATTTTCACTTAGTGTTTGCTGGTCAGAAATCTAAATTCGACGAGTTTGACATTCGACGGAAAGGGTCAGGAGTCTAAACTCGACGGATTTCAACATTTTACTAAGTAATTAGGTTATCACGTTCGACAGGTTTTAGGTTATCACGTTCGACAGGTTTTAGGTTATCACGTTCGACAGGTTTTAGGTTATCATGTTCAACAGGTTTGGCCATGGGTCCTTACTCGACGGATTTTAACATTTTATTAAGTGGTTAGGTTATCACGTTCGACAGGTTTGGCCATGGGTCCTTACTCGACGGATTTTATCATTCGACGAAAATGGTCAGAAATCTTCATTCGACGGATTTTGACATATCACCAAAAGATCAAGGCATTATATTCGACGAGTTTGGCCAAATTTCACACTATTACTAGTTTCCACATTAAGTTTCCAAATTCTGGGCTCAACACCGTAACTATCCGAAAATCACTCGGAACTCATTCCCTTCAATATTACACATTACAATACATCCAGTTATATTTATATATATGTACATTCAAACTCAGACAATCAAATAACACATATACCATACCACATACAAAAGCAGAAAGACCCTCAACAAAATCACAGACGTTCCTAAATGCTAAAAGAGGTTGAGGAGGAGTGTCTTCCTCTTACCTTAGAGAAGCACAAAGAAAGGCTGCTCCTTTTGGTCAGAAAATATATTTTCAGCTCCTAGAGATCCTTAAATATTCAAGCTCACCAAAATCAGAATCAAGTGTTGAAATGGATACCCATGGTCATCAAAATGACAGTGGGTTACGAAAATGAGGAGAGATGAGGAAAAAGCTAAGGACTTTACCTTAAAGTTCCAACCTTTAAGCTTCAACCGTGGAGGAAAAGAAGATGAAGAAGACGTAGGACTTTGAAGATGATTCCCTCAGGTGTGGTGCTTCTCCAAACACGAAATGGTGCTGGAGTGTGACGGTATTGGAGGATGAAAATATGAAGGTGGGTGGATGGTGCTACTAGAAGGAGAAATGGAAAGAGAGAAAGATGAGTGCTACGTACAGGAGGAGGAAAATGTGGGGATTGAAGAATGAATTAAGTCCCTTAATTCAAATGTGCAGCACAAAAAAAAATGGGAGGAGAGAGAAATATTAAAAAAAATGATTCAAAGAAGCTTCCTTGAGAAGCTTCGCACGCTTCTCTACGAAGTGCATAGTAAGCTTGTCTTCTTGATTAAATACCTCTGTCAGATGGTTTATTACACTAGCAGATAAAACCTCACAATGTAGACCTCGAAGCGTACGTGCTGTGTCCGGACTCGGGTTTAGTAAGATCCCCGTTGACACGTTGACAGTCCAAGGTTTACCAGCCTCAGGGAAAATATTTTATTCTCCCGGCTCCACTCAGCACACACATAAAACGAAGAATATATTAAAATATTCATCATCTCCAGAAAAATTCCACAAAAATTCTTAAAAATTGCAAATATTATAAAATGATCGTTTTTAACAACATAATGAATTTTCGGGATGTTACAACACTCCCCTTCTAAAAAGAAATTTCATCCTCGAAATTTGCATACCTTAGAATAGCTGTGGGTATTGCTCTCTCATCTTGTCTTCCAACTCCCAGGTTGCATCTCCAGTCACCTCGTTCCAGATCACTTTCACCAATGCGATCTCCTTGCCTCTTAATTACTTTATCCCGCTATCCTCGATTCTTATAGGAGACGTCTCATAAGTTAAGTTTTCTTTTAGTTGTACTGCGTATCTCGGTGCTATGATATGACTTGGGTCGGGAAGGTATTTCCGAAGTTGTGACACATGGAAAACATTATGAATGTTTGAAAGAAAAGGAGGTAAGGATATTTGGTATGCTACGGGACCTACACGAGCAATGATTTGGTATGGTCCAAGGAATTTAGGAGTGAGTTTTCTAGATTTTAAAGCCCGGCCCACCCCGGTCGTAGGTGTGACTTTCGGGAATACATGCTCACCTTCCTCAAACTCAAGAGGTTTTCTCCTTCGGTCGCATAACTCCTTTGTCGACTCGAGCCGTCCTTATCTTTTCCCTGAATCATTTTAACCTTCTCGGTTGTCCGTTGTATAATCTCGGGTCCAATAGTAAGGCGCTCGCCGTCTTGGTACCAACACATAGGTGTTCGACATCGTCGTCCATACGAGCTTCATAGGGTGCCATCCCTATGCTCGAATGATAACTTGTTGTTGTAGGTGAATTCTATCAAGGGTAGAATGTCATCCCAACTCCCGGTTGCTCTATGGTGCAAGCTCTAAGCAAATCTTCCAAAGATTGGATTGTTCTCTCCGACTGACCGTCGGTCTCGGATGATAAGCAGAACTAAGTTGTAATTTTGTCCCCAATGCTTCTTGCAAACTCTCCCAGAAATTTGAAGTAAACCTTGGATCTCTATCTGAAACAATACTTGTAGGCACACCGTGCAGTCTGACAATCTCTCCAATATAGATCTGAGTCAATCTCTCTAGCTTGTACTTGATGTTGATCGGAAGAAAATGTGCTGATTTCGTGAGTCGGTCCACAATTACCCAAATCGAATCATGACCTTTTCTTGTCCTTGGTAATCCGACTACAAAGTCCATTGCAATACTGTCCCACTTCCATTCCGCAATAGATAACGGTTGCAGCAATCCTGCTGGTCTCTGATGTTCCACTTTAACTTTTTGACAAACCAGACAAGTAGATACACGTCTAGTAACGTCACTCTTCATTCCGTGCCACCAGAACAACTTCTTCAAGTCTTGATACATCTTCGTCATGCCGGGTGCATACTC
Organism: Ormosia semicastrata; assembly: GCA_029884595.1. Lineage (NCBI taxonomy): Eukaryota > Viridiplantae > Streptophyta > Magnoliopsida > Fabales > Fabaceae > Ormosia > Ormosia semicastrata. The sequence continues at coordinate 35,719,597 of JAQQTO010000045.1, forward strand.
GGTTGGCTTGTGTGAGCATGATTAATGATGTATTCTCTAAGTTCTTGATTCCGAGGGACACAAACTCTCCCCGGAATCTCAAAATTCCATCCGTTCCCTCTGCAAACTCTGTTTCATTTCCTTGCTTCATCTGTTCCCTCACTTCTTGTAAGAATTTGTCCTTCTTCTGCTCTTTTCTTATGCTATCCATCAACTCGCTCGAGATGGTAACCATATTCATGCAAATCTTTCCAGGTTCTAACTTCACAAAAGACCATACATCTCTGAATTGCTCTATTAGATCCTTTTCCTTGATCATCAGGGCAGAGACACTGATCATCTTCCTACTTAGAGCGTACGCCACAACATTTGCCTTGCCAGGATGATACAGAAGTTGGAAATCGTAATCCTTCAGGAATTCTAACCACCTCCGTTGCCTCATGTTCAACTCCTTCTAATCATACAAATACTTCAGACTCTTGTGATCACTGAAAATGTTAAATGTTGCTCCGTAGAGAAAATGCCTCCATATCTTCAGAGCAAAAACTACGGCCGCTAGCTCCGGTGTCGTGCGTCGGATAATTCTTCTCATGCACTCGCAAGCGCCTTGAAGCATAAGCCACCACTCTTCCATGTTGCATAAGCACGGATCCTAGCCCTTGGTATGAAGCGTCACAAGTACACTTCAAGCTGTTCATTCGGATCGGGTAGCACTAACACCGGTGAGGTAGTCGGTCGATTCTTCAACTCTTGAAACTTCGCTCACAAATTTGTCGGTCCACTCAAAAGTTTGGTTTTTCCTTGTGAGTTGTGTAAGTGGCCCAACAATCTTGGAGAATCCCTCAATGAACCTCCGGTAATATCCCGCTAAACCCACAAAGCTTCGAATCTCTCGTCGCCGACTTCGGCCTTTCCCATCGCAGATCGCTCGCACTTTCGATGGATCCACAAAGCAATCCCACTCTTTGAGATCATGTGACCTAGAAACTTGACTTCTTCCGGCCAAAACTCACATTTTGTGGTTTGGCATACAATTCTTTCTCCTTCGAGAATCGAAGAACTATCCGAGGTGTTCAAAGCATGGTCCTCCCGATTTTGAGAGTATACCGAGAATGTCATCAATGAAGACCACAACGAACTTATCCAAGTAAGGTCGAAAGATTCGGTTCATGTAGTCCATGAAGATAGCTGGTGCATTCGTCACACCAAACGACATCACCAAATACTCATAGTGACCGTATCGGGTGGCGAAAAGCAGTCTTGGGCACATCCTCTGTCTTCACTCGTATCGATGATACCCGGATCGCAGATCAATCTTGGAAAACACTTGCCGCTCCCTTCGGTTGGTCCATCAAGTCGTCAATCCTCGGGAGTGGATATTTGTTCTTAATCGTCACTTTGTTCACCGCCGATAGTCCACACATAACCTTGAGGTGCCATCCTTCTTGCGAACTAACAACCCTGGTGCTCCCCCATGGTGACACACTTGGCCTGACAAATTGCTTTTCCAAAAGCTCTTCTAGCTGTTTCTTTAGCTCGGCTAACTCTGTCGGTGCCATCCGGTACGGTGTTATAGACACAGGACCAGTTCCCGGTACTAAGTCGATAGTAAACTCTATCTCTCGAGCCGGTGGTAAACCAGGCACACTCTCAGGAAAGACTTCGGGAAACTCATTCACCACTGGAATTGTGTCCACATCAACCTCATTCTCAATTTTCAAAGAAGACAGTAGCATGTATCCGTGAGCTCCTTCTTTCAAGAGAGCTTGAACTCGGTTGGCCGTCAGAAATCTAGAATTCTCATTTAGGGGAAAAACTATGGTCTTTCTGGAACAGTCTAACAGAACATGGTTAGAAGACAACCAGTCCATCCCTAGGATAATATCTAATTGGGAAAGGGGTAAACAAATCAGATCGACCAAAAAGGATCGACCTTCAACAATCAATGGACAGTTTAAACAAACTTTGGTAGTAACTACTGGTTTATCAGTGGGGGTAGAGACAGTTAAGTCAAAAGGTAAGGACGACACAGGTAGACTCAGTTTTTGCACACAGTCATACGATATAAAAGAATGGGTTGCCCCAGAGTCATACAGTACAGTTAAAAGATTACCTTCTATGATACCTTCTCCCTGTATCAAATCTTCGGATTCGGAGGCTTCAGCTCCGCTCATAGTGTAAACTCGTCCTCCAGCTTGCGGTTTCTTGGCTTTCGCAACATTCATTGAAGGTTCGACCTTCGCTTGATTGCAGTCTCTGTAGATGTGTCCAGGTTTCCCACATCGGAAACAGATAATCCCTTTAATAGGACAATCCCTTGTCAGATGATCTTTTCCACACTTCCGGCATTTGGAGGGATATGCCAAGTTTTGACCAGTCCGGTTCCCACTAGAACCTCCACTTGAACTTCCACCCATGGCTTGTTGGTGACTTCCCGTTGGTCGAGAGTATGGCTTCTTCCTGGAAGCGGTTAGCACTTGTTATTGCCGCCTCTCCGGAATCTCGCAGGCCCAAAGTTTCTATTCCTCATATCTCTAGATTGCTCCAGAGCCTCTACATCACAGCAAGTATCCAGCAGTTGTGAGAATTCATTGATCCTTAAAGTGATCACGGCTTTCCTCGGTTCGTACCTCAATCCTTCCGTGAATCTTCGGCACTTCCAAGCCTCATCCGGTTGGTTACGAAAGTAGGTCGAAAAGCGTGACAAGTTTTCGAATCTCGCTGCGTACTCACTAATGATCATATTCCCCTGTCGCAGTTGAGGAATTCGACTCCTTCGCATGCCTTGCACTCGCAGAAAATACTTGTCCAAGAACTTTTCTTTGAACAACTCCCGTGTAATATCTCGGTTCGTAGCTTCTAGCATCCTCCGCACTCCATTCCACCAGTTCTCGGCGTTGCCTACCAAAGATAAAAGTAGCATAATCCACCTTCTTACCCTCGGCGCAATTCATTCCTCGAAATACCTTCTCCAACTCCTTGATCCACAGACTAGCTTTGTCCAGGATCAAATTCTCCTTTAAATTGAGGAGGATTATGGCGTCGAAACTCGCTAAATTCGAGCATCGGCAGTAGCCTCTAAGCTGTTGAGCGGCTCGCTCTTGTTGTTGCGTAACTCTCTCTTCTTTGTCGTCGTGCGGCTTGCTCGGTTCTTTGTCGTGCGATGACCTCGCCATCCTTTGCATCGCTGTAATAATTTCTTTGCCATGTCTTCCTTCGTGCCATCTCACTTTCTCAGATTGATTATTGAAAACACAGAAAAGTCAGTTGCATTCACTAAGAATACCAAACACTACTCCTTTACGAATACCATTCAGAGAACACACAGCACAAACAAGACAGACTCAACCACAAGATCCAAAGAAACATAAACCGGGGCTCTGATACCAAGAATGTAACGCCCCTCTTCCAAGGGAACGCCACATGGTCAATTACAATGCGGAAATAAAGTTAGGTGAGTTGAGACCCAGTTCGTTTTAATAAGACGCGTATATTCACTAGATTATAGTTGGGTATTTTAATTGGCGGTTAGGTTATATATATATATACTTTTTATTTCTTTCTTGATTAGTAACCATATTGACGAGACATCAATGGAAATAAAAGATCAAACAGAAGTAAAACATGCATAGGAATTAACATCTGCATCATCATATATATATATATATAAGTTTATCAAAACATTTAGTTACAAGCCTGGTACATCAAAAGCAAAGCTATACCTGCCCCCAAAGTATTACATACACATCCCCACGGTATATCGAATTTACTGACCCACTACAAACAAAACATCGGGCCCCCAAAATAAAATCCTGGTAGCCTTCAGTAGCTACGAGTAACATCAATCCCTCAAGTGAGGAGGAATTGTGTCAGGATCCTCTTCAGGGTCCTCTTCGGGGTCGTCCTCAGGGACTTCCTCGGGATCTTCCTCAGGATCTTCCTCATCATCAGAGGAAATCACCATAGGAATAGCAGAGACACGGGACGGGCCCGAGCTGTAGAACGAAAAGAGTCCTCTCTCGGAGTGAAGTAACGATCGCCCACATCTCACGTATCGGTGGGCCGAAACTCCAAACGTAGGCTAATGCAAACAGGTAAAGACAGGTGGTTCGTGGCGTCTCCGTGCTAGTGATATCGAGACATCTCCGTGTAGACACGGCGTTCGAAGCGTAGTTGATATACCAAAGACTCGGCCCTCCTAAGAAAATCGACGTACATCTCCCAAAAATCGTGTGTGTACGGGGCTCCATAGTCTTCGTGGTCGCTCGGTCAAGATAAGGCCAAAAACCAGGGAAGTTGGGAGCTTAGGTTCCTCACGGTTGTCTTCGATGAGACGCAATGTACGAGATAAACGAAATGGAGAGACGGGAAAGAAAAGAGGTAAGACATCCTTCCGTCATTACCAATTATAGCATCAAGAAACCAAACGGCGCAAAGCGCCCACATAGCATTTACAACAACGGTAATAGTAATAGTCATTCAAGAGCGTTATGAATCAAGTAGACAGTTCGAGGGAGACATAGGTATATCAACAATATATCAATGCCAAACCATAATAATGATAAATGCAAATAATGCACGGACTCTTTACACATGAGCCCTCAATAATCAAAATCCTACTCCATGGAGCTAGACACAAAACACTCGGAGAGAATGATCAGGGAGACATGCTAGTATCTCGTCAGCCATAAAAACAAGTGCTTTCCAGAAAATAATCAGTCATTTTGCGCAACAAGGCTTTATACAGCAGCATTCTCACAAGATCTCGATATAGGACTGTGGCCAGTCAGGATCGTTGGTGCGTTTGCATCGGTTTGTCTCACGGTCCAGAGGGGCTACCACTGCCCTTTGTGAAACACCCGCGCCCCAACGCCCTCAAGGCCAACTACAGGACCCCACTTGTCTATTCGCACCCGCACTAAGGTGTGTTCAACTCCTAGGCAACTAGGCCTTACGACAGTCCAACGGACAAATTACAATGCATACAGACTCTATGCATAATCATGTATGATCATTATCGCGTACTATTCCATCATATGTCACAATTTGCCAAAGTAAGAATTAATACAGTCAATGGTCTCTCACATGGACCCACAATAGCATAATATTATCATTAAATAGATCACTACCTTTTCAAAACGTATTATGAATTCTTGCTTAGGTTTAGCTTTACTTACAGGGTTTGTCTCTAAAGGAATTCTCTTAGTTAACTTAAATCCTCTTAGGTAATTTATTCATATGCCCTTAGAAGATTATTTTAAGATCTCAAAATTTCACACTCTCATGTTCTTCCCTGTTTATGCATCCCTAAGTAATTTCTAGTCATCCCATTTATTTATGATCAATATTCCTCTATTAGTCCCAAGGTTTAGGTCCAGGAAACTACACGGTCAGAATCACAAATTAAGTCTGATTTCAATTACTAGGTGTTGGGTGATAGGTATACGTTTGAATTCGACAGAGACTACGTTTTTATGAATAATTGAAGTTGCTATTCGACGAAGAATAATGTAACAGGAGGAGGAAAGAATGGGGAAAACATTTTTATGTCGGATGGGGGTTCTGTCGGACGAAGAAATCATTTTCTTTGTCGGATGGGGGTTCGTGTCGGACGAAGATCAAAGCGTCGGATGGGGTTCGTCGGACGAAGATCAAAGCGTCGGATGGGGGTTACGTCGGACGAAGATCAAAGCGTCGGACCCTCCGGATGGTCGAAAAAGCCTCTATTCGACGGGTATAGGTGTCGACGTTGGAGAAAATCTCCCAAGTGTCAAACCGACGAACCCGGTCGAAATCTCTAATTTCGACGGGTGCGGGGAAATTCATCTACTCGACGAGGCATTGTCTCTCGAATTCGACGATTATTGACTTTGGGGCATTTTCTTGTAAGTGTCCAGGGACTCTATTCGACGGGTTTTTGGTCGGAAGATCAATCTCGACGGGCATGATCGAGGTTCATACTCGACGGATATTGACATTGTGTTTAGTGGTCGAAGATCTAAACTCGACGGATTTTCACTTAGTGTTTGCTGGTCAGAAATCTAAATTCGACGAGTTTGACATTCGACGGAAAGGGTCAGGAGTCTAAACTCGACGGATTTCAACATTTTACTAAGTAATTAGGTTATCACGTTCGACAGGTTTTAGGTTATCACGTTCGACAGGTTTTAGGTTATCATGTTCGACAGGTTTGGCCATGGGTCCTTACTCGACGGATTTTAACATTTTATTAAGTGGTTAGGTTATCACGTTCGACAGGTTTGGCCATGGGTCCTTACTCGACGGATTTTATCATTCGACGAAAATGGTCAGAAATCTTCATTCGACGGATTTTGACATATCACCAAAAGATCAAGGCATTATATTCGACGAGTTTGGCCAAATTTCACACTATTACTAGTTTCCACATTAAGTTTCCAAATTCTGGGCTCAACACCGTAACTATCCGAAAATCACTCGGAACTCATTCCCTTCAATATTACACATTACAATACATCCAGTTATATTTATATATATGTACATTCAAACTCAGACAATCAAATAACACATATACCATACCACATACAAAAGCAGAAAAACCCTCAACAAAATCACAGACGTTCCTAAATGCTAAGAGAGGTTGAGGAGGAGTGTCTTCCTCTTACCTTAGAGAAGCACAAAGAAAGGCTGCTCCTTTTGGTCAGAAATTATATTTTCAGCTCCCAGAGATCCTTAAATATTCAAGCTCACCAAAATCAGAATCAAGTGTTGAAATGGATACCCATGGTCATCAAAATGACAGTGGGTTACGAAAATGAGGAGAGATGAGGAAAAAGCTAAGGACTTTACCTTAAAGTTCCAACCTTTAAGCTTCAACCGTGGAGGAAAAGAAGATGAAGAAGACGTAGGACTTTGAAGATGATTCCCTCAGGTGTGGTGCTTCTCCAAACACGAAATGGTCTTTGGAGTGTGACGGTATTGGAGGATGAAAATATGAAGGTGGGTGGATGGTCTTCTTTGGAAGGAGAAATGGAAAGAGAGAAAGATGAGTGCTACGTACAGGAGGAGGAAAATGTGGGGATTGAAGAATGAATTAAGTCCCTTAATTCAAATGTGCAGCACAAAAAAAAATGGGAGGAGAGAGAAATATTAAAAAAAATGATTCAAAGAAGCTTCCTTGAGAAGCTTCGCACGCTTCTCTACGAAGTGCATAGTAAGCTTGTCTTCTTGATTAAATACCTCTGTCAGATGGTTTATTACACTAGCAGATAAAACCTCACAATGTAGACCTCGTAAACTGTGCCCGGACTCGGGTTTAGTAAGATCCCCGTTGACACGTTGACAGTCCAAGGTTTACCAGCCTCAGGGAAAATATTTTATTCTCCCGGCTCCACTCAGCACACACATAAAACGAAGAATATATTAAAATATTCATCATCTCCAGAAAAATTCCACAAAAATTCTTAAAAATTGCAAATATTATAAAATGATCGTTTTTAACAACATAATGAATTTTCGGGATGTTACATATCTTATGAGGATCTATCATTCTTGATTCATTCTTTTAAAATTGAAGCTACCTGGCTTTTGGGTTTGAGATATGAAGAAATGTTACCTCATGAATGTTTTAATTCCTTGAATCTTTGCTTGCTCTTCTTGCTTATAAACTTTTGCATTCTTGAATATCATTAGAAATTGAGTCTTTTAGAGTTTTTAGCTTGAGTTTGTGTTATTTTTTCTTATTCCCTAATTTTGGTCTTATGTGTTTTGCCTACGAGTGCAAAAAGCTAAGTGTAAGAAAATTTGATAGCAATATATTTTATTCATTTAATGATCCTCTCACTAGGTTTATTTGACTTAATTAAATTAGTTTTGTCACATTTTATGATATTAAGCCTAATTGGATAATTGAAGGAATTATTGTATGAATTGACCTTAATTTGTCTATTAGGCAATGTTTAGTATTTTGGCCATAATCTGAGTTTCAAATATCTGATTGGTGTGATTCTGGTCTTGTAGGAAAGTTAAGACAAATCTCTACAAGTTTTATGAGACCTCAGGAGCTGAATCATACATTTGGATAATTTTAATTGAAGTTGAAGCAAGAGCTAGAATACTAATCCTGACAGTTTAACCTCTGTGCACTCATCAGCCCATGTCATGAGTTATAAGAGTTCAATGGATGATAAACTAAGTCCAAATGAAAGCTAAGATACAATTCTACAACTCTTATGAAGACTCCTAAGATAAACTATGTCATTTTGAGCATGCAATTGAAGATGAAAGGCAGAGGTGGGTTGGTGACGAGTTGGGCCACTTAAGTGAGCATAACTTGAGTTTTAGGTCTCTAAATGACATGGGACTTGGGCCCAATAATTCCTAATTGACCCAGCTTTGTACCCATTAGGATTCTGACCATGTAAGGCCAAATTAGGAGTTAGTTTAAGAGGGTTAGAGTAGAAGTACGAGAACCATCCTTTCATTCAGTACTTTTTACCTTCTCTTTAGATCTCTCTTCCTCTCCCTTCTCTCTAGATCTTTCTCTCATTTTTTGTAAGTTCTTCCTTCTCATTCATGGAATGGTAGAGCCTTTAATCAATCCAAGGGATTGACATTCTTGATGCTTAATTCTGAGATTCTATTTTTAATTGTTCTACATTCAATTATTAATCAAGTTCACTCCTTCCTTAGTGTAGCCAAAATTATGCAACAAAATGTAGAAGCTGAAACAGGGCAGCTAGCTATTTTACCAGAATCTTACCTTATTTTAAATTGAATCTGGGAACGCATGATGAGTGCAAAATTCTTGAAATTTTTACCTCTTATAGCTTTACATGTTAGCTTTAAAATTTCACTGGTATAATGTACTTTACACCTCGAAGTAAGAAGTTATGCAATCTGGTTTAATAAGTGTGAGTTTGCCTATTTCTACAGAATCTGTCTCAAAATAAAACCGAAACTGGTGTTACTTAGGTTGGCCTAAAAATATAAAATTTTTACTACATGAAGCCCTATATTTTAAATTTCAAATAAAGCAAGTGGAAGGTCATTTCGATGACTACAACTCAAGTTATGCTACCTGTAACACCCCAAAATTTTCTATCTCTTAAACAGTAATTTTGACAGTTAACAGAATTTTACTATTTAGTAATTTTTAGATGCTGTAAAATTATTTTGATTATTCCGTCAGCGTATTTGATCGTTTTGAGTGATTTACTCCGTGTCAAGTAAATAAAAATTTTCGGGCCGGAGAAAACTTTACACAATTTAATTTTTACCGTTAGGTTTTAATTATTTTACGTGATCTGATTTGATATTTGTGTGTTTTCTAATTTTTGTGATTTTATGTGTGATTATGAAAATTTTTACTGTTTGTGGGCTCAGGGGTGTATGTGGACCCAGATGGCCATACATAGGCCCAAGTGGGTCCCGCAAAGTAAAAAAATTTTCTACGCATAGAAATTTTTTACTGTTTAGATGGAGACAGTGGATCTTACTAAACCTGAATCCGAAAATAGTTTTAGAAAATTTCCTTCACTGTATTTTGTACTGTATTTAATTATCGGACGATAAAAATACAGTAAATATATTCTTTCGTGGGGTTATAACAGATAAAAATAAAATTCTATACTGTTAAGTCAATATTAGTGGTTTGGATATCCACCATCGATTTAATCACTGTTGAAGATTTAATCTTGATTTAATCAACAGTGGAGATTTGATCTTAAAAGTGAATAGGATCAATTATAACCGTTGGATGGAAATTAAATTAAGGGTAGAGATATAGTCTTATAAATGGCTATGACCATTATCAACCCTTGGATGTAGATTTAATCAATGGTGGAGATGGATCATTAATGACCATTGGATTTAGATTTAGATCAATGGTGGAGAATTGGTCATCAAAAAATGACTACAACCATTTTGGACCCTTGGATGTAAAGTTTGAAGGTGTAATCTTGACCCTTCATTTTGGAGACACATTCAATAATTAGGATTGCAAGCCAAAAATGATCCAATGGCTCAAATAAAGTCTTCCATCTATAACCTAAACCTAGTAACTATTTTTAATCCAAACCATTCTTTTAATCAATGGTTAGGATGGCTTAAAGTGATGGTTATGAAATTTGTCACATTTCGAGTGCATGAAGAGGGGGGACGGTTTGGAGAAGCAAGGAAGAAGGGAGACAATTTTGTATAGGCTTTTTAGGCCAAAGAAAAGGATGAAGACAATAGCCAAGTGTTAAGACCATTTCCTATTGATCATTAATGATCATGTTTTTCAAACTTCACTTTACACTTCTCTCCAATGCATGCTACGGCAATATCACTTTGGAAGACCAAGAAAATTCATTTCTACACTTCATATTATCACTTCTTCACCTTTTCCACTTAAGCTTCAAGAACAAACCAAAGAAAACTCCATTCTCCCTCCCAAAAGAAGACCATTCGGCCAAGCACTCTAATTCTCTCCTCCATCACTCTTTAATTTCATACAACCTAGTTTCTTGAATCCTTACCTTATTCTAAATAACTTTCATGTTGAAGACTTTCTCTAAATCTTCCATCTTGAAGGACTTTTACTAAGATCAAGTTCTAGAGTTTTTGTTGGTGAAGTGTAAGGAAACTTCATTTATTCTTTTTTTTTTCATGTTCTAAACCATGTTTGATTCATGGTTCCTCTTAATCAAGCTTAGTATACTAATTTCTATGTATTTTGTTTTGTATTTGAGAAGCCTTTGGTGGTGAAGGACTTGGAAAAAGAAGCAAATCAAGAAGCTTTTGAGGATCTTCAAGAGGTAAGAGGAAGATCCATCTCACCAACTAAGCATGGTGGTGAGAGATGGTTTTATATTTGATGGATGGTGAATCCATGTGAGGATTCATATCCATGGTCATGTAATAATTTGTGTGTGTTATGTGCTTTGATTATTTTTGTCTATGCTTGATATGCTTTGCATGATTTACTTGTGTATGCATGCTTAGTATGATTTTTATTTGCTTATATGGTATGCTTATGATATGCATGATGAAGATATATTGAATATATTATAATGAAAGTATGATAAAACAAGAAATTTTGGCTCCAAACGCCATAGAGAAGGTCACAGTTTTGAGCTTCCAAAACTAGGGATTTTATTGAAATTTTTCAAGAACAATGAAGTTAATTTTTAGTCCTTAAACTTAAACAAAATTTTGGCCAAGACACCAACCAATTTGGTGTTCAAAAAAATTATATTTTCATGAATGATAAACGTAAATGATTTGAGAAGTAAAGAAAATAAACAAAAGGGTTTGTTTTGCAAAAAGAATGCTCACGATTTTGAGTTATGTTTTCATGAATTTTTTTTGTAGAAACAAGAATGGAATTTATTTAAGTTAGAAAGAAAAAATATTTCATGGTTTCATTAGCCATCTATAATGTTTTGATAATTTAGAAAAATGTTTTGATGTTATAAAATACAAGAATTTTCAAATAAGGATTTTGGAAAGGGAATTAAAGTGTTATCAATTAAATGAAGTGGAATTTTCATAAATAAAAGAAAAAGAAGATTGAAAGTGTTGAACTTCAAATTATTTTAAAGAGAATCAATTTTTTAGAAGTGATTTAGAAATATAAAAGAAAACGTTTGTAACTTAATGATGATCACATATTTGATACATTAATAAGCTTTCATTCTTAGTCATTTACACTCTTTATGTACTTAATTGATTGAGTTTTATTATGTTTTGTAAATTTGGGCTCAAATTGGATTTAATTGAATTTTTCAGCATGATTCATATCTTACACTGTTTTTGTATTTGGGCCATATCTTGGGCTGTAGGTGGTATTTGGAGGTGATTCTAGTGGCATTTGAAAGATAAGAGAGATCTCTATAACTTTCATGAAGACCTCAAAGGCCCAATCACACGAGTAGATAACTCAAATTGGGATTGAAGCTAGAACTAGAGTGCTATTCCTGACAACTTGACCTATGTATACTGTTCATGCCATTGTTCGGAATCAGACTCCTTGAAGGTGATATTGGGCTTGGAAGTCAGAACAGAGGAGCTGTGACTGGGCCTGGGCAGTGTGTAGTAATTTGAACGTATCTGGAGTTATAGAAATGATATTGGACTCAAACTAAAGCCATTTGAAAGCTAAGATCCAGGCCTAAAACTTTCATGAAGACCACTTGATTCAAAAATGACGAATGCAATGACTTCAGAGCTGCATGATTTTGGAGACAAGGAATCTCCATAATTTCCCACTCACCTAAAGTCATTTGGCATTTTCCACTAATCCAACCACTAATGACTCAGCCTCCTTGTCATTTTGTATCTCTAATCCTCTATAAAAGGAGGCCTTGGTAGATCATTGAGGGTGTTAGGTGTTAGTTACCAAAATGATGTCATTTTGTTACTAGGTTTTCTTGTAGTAATTTACCTTTGTTCTAAATTAAAGTCATGTTCTTCTTCTTCTTCTTCTTCTTCTTCTTCTTCTTCTTCTTCTTCTTCTTCTTCTCTCTTTCTTTCTTCTTATCTATGAGTAACTAAGTTTCATTTTACTTAGGTGAAAGGATGAAGCTCTTGGTAATAAAGTAAGGTTAGATTTATTCTTCTCTTGTGCTTAAATGATTTATATTTTTCTAGTAACCATTATACATATTATAATTTGTTTCTTATAATTTAGAAACCATATTTGTAAAGAGGAGTTCTTGATTTGTTGTAGACAAAATATTGGCACAATGAATGCTTTAACCTATTTATAAGTGGTGGTAATATTTTTAGGAAACATAATATAATTACGTATATTATTTTAAATGGACTTTTAATGTTGTATTTTCCGATTGGAACCTCCATGTTGCGAGGATTCTAATTGAGTTATAAAAGGAATTAATATTACCTTTATTTTATTTACCAAGAGTGAATCTTTTTACCTAAGTAAATAATTTTAATTGTAGTAACAAAATATTCACTTCACCTTAATTAATCTTCAACAATTCCCTGTGGATTGACCTCGGACTCTCGAGAATTTTATTACTTGAGACAACCTGCCCTTGGGTTTACAAATGCGACAATTGAAAAGTGTGCATCAAGTTTTTGGCACCGTTGCTGGGGACTTGATTTGAAGACTGAATTTCTGGTGTAAAAAAAAAAATTTGTATATATACTAACATACTAACTAGTGGGGAACCTCTCCTTTTTAATTTACTGTGCATACTAACTTAGTGGGGAACTTCTCCCTTTTATTTTATGCACTAACTTGGTGGGGAATCTCTCCCTTTTACTTACTTTTTTTTTTCCTCTTTAAATTTACTTTCCGCACTTTATTTTTTTTTTTTTTTTTGCATTTTAATTTCGTACGATTGGGGGTAATTCTTCATTTTATTTTCTTGTACATTTTAACTTAGTGGGAGTAACTCTCCCTTTTATTTATTTATTTATTTTTTTTTTGTACTTTATTTTCTGTATTTATTTTCTATCATTTTTTTTGTTATTTATTTTCTATCTTTTTTTTATTTACTAACTTACTAATTCTCTTACTAACTATCTAACATTTTACTTTATCACTATCTAACTTTTTACTTTTTTTACGCTTCTAACATTTTAATTTATCTCGTATACTAACTTTTTAATTTTTATGCTTATTAACTTATTTGGTGGTTGGTTTATACCACATCTTTGTTAATATTTAATGGACGATTTATATTGCTATCTTGTACATTTTATTTTATCTTTGTAAGTTACTTGTTTATGCTTAATTGGTATCGTGATTTAAATTTGGTCGTTTGGTTAGAGTTAATTCGTACTTTACATATTGATTTGTTTGAATCACAATCACACACATTAAGCACAATGGCTGAAAGCGAAAGTGTGCATGATGAACATGAAAATCAACCGTTGCGAACCATGCGTGAGTATTTGCAACCATCCCGAAATTCTAGTCCATCATGTTTTATCTTTCCAGTCAATGCCAACAATTTTAGATTCAAGCCAGGTATGATTTCTTTACTTCCTAATTTTCATGGTTTAGAATCTGAAAGCCCATATTTACATTTAAAAGAATTTGAGGAAGTATGTACTGCTTTTCATGATCAAACTTGCACTGAAGAGGTTGTTAAGCTTAAATTATTTCCTTTTTCTTTGAAAGATAAAGCAAAAACTTAGCTTAACACTTTGAAACCAAGATCAATTGGCATATGGCAAGAAATGCAATGTGAGTTTTTGAAGAAATTTTTTTCAACACATAAAACCAATGCTTTGAAAAGACAAATCTAAATTTTTCCCAAAATTCAAATGAAGCATATTTTCAAAGTTGGGAACGTTTTAAAGATTCGTTGAATTCTTGCCCACATCATGGTTTTGAAAAATGGCGCACTTTAAGCTTCTTTTATGAAGGGTTTACACCTGAAACCAAGCAATTTGTGGAAACAATGTGCAATGGTGAATTTCTTGATAAAGAACCTGATGAAGCTTTAGACTATTTAGACCATTTGGCTGAAAATTCTCAATCTTGGCATGGTACTAATCGTTCTGAAAATTCAATTAGATTTAACCTTGCAAATGCTAATAAAGGAAAATATCATCTTAGTCAAGAAGAAGATCTAAATGCAAGGTTTGCTAGTTTGGCTAGAAAGGTTGAAGCCATGGAATCCGGGAAAGTAAAAGAAATCAAATCTGTGCAAAATAAAGAAATTTGTGGCATTTGTGATGAATTAGGACACTCAACAAATGAATGTCCAAAAATTCCTGTTTTTAAAGAAGTTATGCATGAGCAAGTAAATGCAATGAATAATTTTAAAAAGCCATTTACTTCTTCTTTTTTAGATACATACAATCCGGGATGGAGAAATCACCCGAATTTCAGTTAGAGGAATAGCAACCAGCCACAATTCATGCAACCACCACCTCCTCAGGCACAGCAAGATACTCAAAATCCTCAAGGATATGCACCCTATGTCCTACCATATAGGAAAATCCTTGAAGGAACATTGCATGCATTCAAGGAAAATCAAGAGGCTATCAATAGTCAAAATACTCAAGCCATGATTGACATAAAAGACACTCTTGCTAAACTTTCTTCTGCACTTGCCATTCATGAGAAAGGAAAGTTTTCCTCTCAACCTCAACCAAATCCTAAGGGTCAGTTTAGCCTAAATGAGGGTAGTTCAGAAAGTCAAAAAATAGATCAAGTCAACTCAGTGATAACTCTTAGGAGTGGAAAGGTTGTTGAAAAATAAATTCCTGAACTTTTTGAGAAAGATGATGAGTCAATTCCCAAAGATGAGGAAGGAGATGATAAGTCACCTAGCCAAAAGGAGATCAAACCCTGGTCTTCACCCCCATTTCCTCAAGCATTAAACAATTCAAGTAAAGTGATTCATAACAGTGACATTTTTGAAATCTTTAAACAAGTGAAGGTCAATATTCCTTTGTTAGATGCTATCAAGCAGATTCCTTGTTATGCCAAATTTTTGAAAGACTTGTGCACTGTTAAAAGGAAACATAATGTGAAAAAGAATGCATTTTTGGTGAGCAGGTAAGCTCCATTATTCAAAACAATAATGAGTTGAAATATAAAGACCCTGGTTGTCCTACGAGTTTCATGCATTATTGGTGAACATAAAATTGAACGAGCTTTACTTGATCTTGGTGCTAGTGTTAATTTGCTTCCATATTCGGTTTATCAAAGCAACTCAACCTTGGTGAGTTAAAACCAACTTCGTAACTCTTACTACTGGCGATAGATCAATTAAAATTCCAAAAGGAATAGTAGAAGATGTGTTGGTACAAGTTGATAAATTCATATATCCTGTGGATTTTATTGTCTTGGAAACTGAACCTATGGTTGATAGTTCTAAGTCAGTTCCTATTATTTTGGGTCGCCCATTTTTAGCAACATCTAATGCTTTGATAAATTGCAGAAATGGAGTGGTGAAGCTAACTTTTGGAAATATGACACTGGAGCAATGACACTGGAGCTTAATGTTTTCAACATGTGCAAGCAACCACAAGAAGTTTATGATGAAAAAGAAGAGATTGAAGGGATTGAGGCCATTATAGATGATCATCTTCAAATCAGGAGTTCTTCTGACCCATTAGAAATCTGTTTAATTAATTCATTTGATTCAGCTACACAATTAGATGATGATGTTTCTGAAATATGCTCTTTGCTTGACTGTACACGGGAAATGGAATACAAAGGATGGAAGCCAAGATTCGAAGAGCTAAAATCCATGAATGAAGATACCCATGAAGAAGTACCCACACTGGAACTGAAGCCATTACCTGATTGGTTGAAGTACACATTTTTGGGAGAAGAACAAAGCTCTCAAGTGGTAATTTCCTCATCCTTGACCAAAGAACAAGAAGGTAAGTTAATAGAAGTACTTAAAAGGCATAAAAATGCAATTGGATGGACATTAAAGGATATAAAAGGTATTAATCCATTAATCTGTACACATAGAATACATTTAGAGGATAATGCTAAAACATCTCAACAACCTCAAAGAAGATTAAATCCACACATGAAAGAGGTAGTTAGAGCTAAAGTTCTTAAATTACTTGATGTTGGAATTATCTATCCTATCTCTGATAGCCAGTGGGTAAGCCCTACACAAGTTGTGCCTAAGAAATCTGGAATAACAGTGGTTGAAAATGAAAAAGGAGAATTAATACCTACCCGAGTCTCATCTAGTTGGCGTATGTGTATTGATTTCAGAAAATTGAATGCAGCCACTAGGAAAGACCATTTTTCATTGTCATTTCTTGATCAGATTCTAGAAAGAGTAGCAGGACATCCCTACTATTGTTTTCTTGATGGTTATTCAGGGTATAATCAAATACCAATTGCATTAGAGGACCAAGAAAAGACTACTTTTACTTGTCCCTTTGGCACTTTTGCATATAGAAGAATGCCTTTTGGTCTTTGTAATGCTCCGGCAACTTTTCAAATATGCATGCTAAGTATTTTCAGTGACATGATTGAGCATTATTTAGAGGTTTTCATGGATGATCTGACAGTGTTTGGAAATTCTTTTGAAAATTGTCTTGATAATTTGGAAAAAGTTCTTAAAAGATGCGAAGAAAAAGGATTTGTGTTAAATTGGGAAAAATGTCATTACATGGTTACCTCAGGAATAGTGTTAGGTCATGTGATATCTTCTAAGGGAATTGAAGTTGATAAGCCCAAAGTTGAATTAATTGCTCATTTGCCTTTCCCAAAAACAGTCAGAGAAGTTCGTTTCTTTTTAGGACATGCAGGATTTTACAGAAAATTTGTAAAGGACTTTAGTGCTATATCTAGACCTTTATGTAATCTTCTAACAAAAGATACACCATTTGATTGGACTCAAGATTGTCAAAAATCTTTTGAAAAATTAATCGGTCTTTTGACTTCTGCTCCTATCATGCAATCTCCTGACTGGTCTTTACCTTTTGAGTTGATATGTGATGCTAGTGATTTTCTTTGTTGTTTTTTTAGGCCAAAGAAAGGAAGGTAAGCCTCATGTAATTTATTATGCAAGTCGAACTTTGAATAGTGCACAAATGAATTACACCACTACTAAAAAAGAACTACTTCCTGTAATTTTTGCATTAGACAAATTTTAGGCTTATGTAATTGGTTCATCCACTGTTGTTTTCACTGATCATGCTGCTGTTAGATATTTAATGTCTAAACAGGATGCCAAACCTAGGTTGATACGGTGGATCTTGTTGCTTCAAGAATTTAACATCACAATAAAAGACAAGAAAGGAGCCAAAAATGTTGTTGCAGATCATTTGTCAAGGCTGACAACAGGCTCATCTTTTGATAACACACCTATCAATGATTCTTTCCCTGATGAATTTTTATTTTCTGTCAATTCTATGTTGGAAATTTTTGCAGATATAATGCGCAGCGGAAAACAGGGATTTCCATCGAGGATCCATGCGAAAAAGCCATAATCTGAGTTTTTAAATGATTTACCTCTTGAAGCGTGAATCACTAACACCGTAATAAAAATGATGTCTCTGCGGTATCTACACGAACAGACTCACGAACGTCCAACGTCCACAAAGAAGAGCCTCACGTCTTTTGCACAGTGCTAGCTGCGAAGAGAAGAGAAGATACCTGTCGCTCTCTCACTCACTTTTCTGTAGGTGCGGCTAGGGTTCAGAATTGTATCTCAAAGCAGCCCCCTTAGCAGTACTATTTATAATAGTAACTGCCTTAAGTGAGTGTGAGTAGCAGCAAGGTAAGCTGTGCAACCCTAGACTCATCTGTTATGAGTTTGGCCCATATTTGAATCTGAGTCCAACTTGGATCCATTGCTCCAATTTTAGTCTGCTCTATGTGTGTGACCCTGTAGGTTTCTTATTACGTTGGCAGTAATATTAAAATCTCATTTTAATATTACAAGCAGTGAGTGGTATCTAGCAACACGTCACTGCTACCCAAGTAATAAGAATGCCAGTGATTTGACATAACCTTTCCGTGACCAATGTTTCCGTGTCGTTTAGTCCCTTTGTCAAGATATCTAGATTGAACACAAGGCATGGAATGCGTCACCCTTGTATAGTCCAATCATTCGTTTCCTGATACTCGAGTAGACTTTGTAACAACAAATGAGATCAATATCTCATATTGACTCATTTGAGCATGGCCATGCATTTCGCAGTCTCACTCAATCGGGGGCCCGAAGATATCGCTCTGTTATGTAGGAGTGACAAATTCCATCTAGATCACTCACATCCTCTGCATGATTTGCGGTATGTCAAATAACTAACTTTATAATCACCTTGTTACGAGATGACATTTGATGGCATTAAAACACACAACTCCTCATGTAGGAATCGTAGTGATTTTAGGTCAAAGGACCACAAACACCATTGTCACTATGAGAATCGCTTATGACACTCACGTAACGATCCATGTAGCGTTCTCATGGTGGGTCAGTCCAGTACATCATTACTCTAATATGTACCCATGTGAAGACTTGATATCTTATATCCATGACCCGTGAGATGCGGTTATCAGTCTCTACACATACTAGTCTCAATGTATTATTGTTATCCTAATTAACAATAATACTTGACTAGGGACATTTAAGAATAGTATTGTAACCAAAAAGGATCTCACGATCAAGTCATCCACTTGATGTCCTATGGTATCAAACTTACTATTCTAAGGACTTTATTATGTTTATCAAAAAAGAACACAATAAATGAAATGCCTCATATATAAAATAGCATAATAGAATGTATGTAAATATAGAAAATGTATTAGCCTCTAGGGCATACACCAACAATCTCCCACTTGCACTAGAGCCAACCAGGCATATATCTAATGCCTAAAGACCTAGTGTGACCCTCATGCTTCTGCTGTGCAAGAGGCTTCTTCAGTGGATCAGTAATGTTATCATCTGTTGGTACTCTGCATATCTTTACATCTCCTCTATCGATGATCTCTCGAATGAGATGGAAGTGCCTAAGTATATGTTTGGATCGCTGGTGAGATCTAGGCTCCTTAGCTTGTGCAATGGCTCCATTATTATCACAATAGAGGTCCACTGGGTCCACAATGCTAGGAATAGTGCCAAGTTCAGTAATGAACTTCCTGATCCAAACGGCCTCCTTTGCTGCATTGGAGGCAGCAATATACTCAGCCTCTGTGGTAGAATCAGCGACTGTCTCCTGTTTTGAACTCTTCCAGCTCACAGCCCCACCATTTAGGCAAAAAACATAACCTGATTACGATCTGGAGTCGTCCTTATCGGTTTGGAAGCTAGCATCAGTGTGACCTTTTACAACTAGCTCTTCCTCGCCTCCATATACCAAGAACGAATCCTTAGTCCTTCTTAAGTACTTAAGGATGTTCTTGATAGCAGTCCAGTGGCTTTCACCGGGATCAGACTAGTACCTACTCGTCATGCTCAAAGCATACGAGATGTCTGGTCAAGCACATAACATGGCATACATGATAGATCCAATTGCAGATGCATATGGAATCTTGCTCATGCGATCCCTCTCATGCTGGGTGGAAGGGGATTGAGCCTTAGATAGGCTTACACCATGTGACATAGGCAAGAGTCCTTTCTTGGATTCATGCATGTTAAATCGTCTTAACACTTTGTCTATGTATGTACTCTGACTTAGGCCAAGCAGTCTTAGTGATCTATCTCTGTAGATCCTGATACCTAATACATAGGTGGCTTCGCCCAAGTCCTTCATAGAGAAGCAGTTCCCTAACCAAGTTTTTACAGACTGTAGGGTAGGGATGTCATTTTCAATAAGTAGTATGTCATCAACATATAATACCAGAAAGACAATAGTGCTCCCACTAACCTTCTTGTAGACACAAGATTCTTCTTCATTCTTGATGAAACCAAACTGTTTTATTGTATCATCAAAACGAAGATTCCAGCTTCTGGAAGCTTGCTTTAATCCATAAATAGATCGTTACAACTTGCATACTTTTCTAGCATCCTCTGGAGTGTCAAAACCCTCAGGTTGTGTCATGTACACATCTTCGAGAAGATTTCCATTAAGGAAAGCAGTTTTGACATCCATTTGCCAGATTTCATAATCATGGTATGCTGCAACAGCAAGCAAGATCCAAACGGATTTAAGCATCGCAACTGGGGAAAAAGTCTCATCATAGTCTACACCATGAATTTGTTTGAAACCTTTAGCCACCAATCGCGCCTTAAAGGTATGCACATTACCATCCATGTCGATTTTCTTCTTGAAAACCCACTTGCACCCAATAGGTTTTACCCCTTCAGGTGGGTCAACCAAGGTCCATACCTGGTTGGCATACATGGAATCCATTTCAGATCTCATGGCCTCAAGCCATTTCTCAGATTCTGGGCCAATAATGGCTTCCTGGTAAGTCACAGGCTCATCTTGATCCATGAGTAATACGTCACCTTGTTGGGTCATGAGAAATCCATATCCCTCTAGTTGATGACGTATCCTGTTAGACCTACGCAGGTCTTGTGCTACTAGAAGCGAGTTCTTTGTTCCACAACATTTTGTGGAGGCTGCTCTATTTCCACCATTGGTTCATTACTGCTTTGTGAAACTTGAACTTCTTCAAGTTCTACCTTTCTCCCACTCGTTCCTTTGGAGATAAACTCCCTTTCTAGAAACACAGCTGTCCGTGCGACAAACACTTTGCCCTCGGTAGGATTATAGAAAAAGTATCCCTTGGTTTCCTTTGGATACCCCACAAAGAAGCATTTATCTGATTTAGGTCCAAGCTTATCAGAAACTTGACGTTTCACGTAAGCTTCGCAGCCCCAAATCTTCAAGAAAGACATCTTGGGCCGTCTCCGGTCCATATCTCATATGGTGTCTTTTGAACCGTCTTAGATGGAACACGGTTAAGTGTGAAAGCTGCATTATGCAGAGCATGTCCCCGAGAAAGAGCCACGGAAGGTTTGCATGACTCATCATGGATCGGACCATGTCCAACAAGGTCCGGTTCCTTCTTTCAGAGACACCATTCCATTGTGGTGTTCCTGGTGGAGTGAGTTGAGATATTATCCCACACTCTTTCAGATGATCATCAAACTGTTGGCTTAAGTATTCTCCTCCTCGATCTGATCAAAGGATTTTAATACTCTTGCCAAGTTGGTTTTGTACTTCATTCTTGAATACTTTGAACTTTTCAAAGGATTCTGATTTGTGCTTCATAAGATATACAAATCCATATCTACTGAAATCATCAGTAAATGTAATGAAGTATTGAAAACCACCTCTAGCGACTGTGTTTAGTGGCCCACATACATCACTATGTATAAGGCCTAAAAGATCACTAGCCCTTTTACCTTGTCCAGTGAATGGGGCCTTTGTCATCTTCCCTAATAAACAAGATTCATATATCTCATATGATTCGAAATCAAATGAGTCCAAGAATCCATCTTTATGGAGTTTGGAGATGTGTTTCTCATTTATGTGGCCCAAACGACAATGCCAGAGAAAAGTTGGGTTCAGATCGTTTGATTTAAACCTCTTTGTATTTATGTTATAAATGGGCGTTTCGAGATCAAGTACATAAAGTCCATTACTCAATTGTGCACTACCATAAAAAATATCATTCATATAAATAGAACAACACTTGTCCTTTGTTATAAAAGAAAAACCTTTCTTGTCCAAACAAGAAATAGAAATGATATTCCTACTAATAGCAGGCACAAAATAGCAGTTCTCTAACTCTATTACAAGCCCCGGTGTAAGAGATAATAAATAAGTCCCTACAGCTAATGCAGTAACTTTTGCTCCATTTCCAACTCGTAGGTCGACTTTGCCCTTCGTCAATGGTCTACTGCTCTTTAGATCCTGCACATTTACACAAATGTGAGATCCACATCCAGTATCTAATACCCATGATGCAGAAGTAGATAAATTGACTTCAATAACAAAAATACCTGAAGTAGAAGTCTCACTTCCCTTCTTCTTTTTGAGCTCCTCTAAGAACTTGGCACAGTTCCTCTTCCAATGTCCGGTCTGACCGCAATGGAAGCATGTACCTTCCTTAGCCACTCCACCCACTGGTTTCAAGCTAGAAGTGCTAGGCTTGGACTTGTCCTTGCCCTTGCCCTTGCCCTTCCAGTTGTCCTTGGGCTTTTTCTGCTGTTTCTTGCCCTTATTCTTTTGGACCATCATTATGGCCTTCCCTTTACCTTTGTTGATGTTCTCTCAATAGATTCTCAACATGCTTAGCAGCTCTGGTAGTGATTTGTCAATCTCATTCATGTTGTAGTTCATGACAAATTGACTGAAACTTTCCGGCAACGATTGCAGGACTAAGTCAGTGGCCAACTCTTGGCCCAAAGGAAAACCCAGTCTCTCTAGGTTTTCAATGTACCCAATCATCTTGAGTACATGAGCACCAACAGGGCTTCCTTCTACCAGCTTGCACTGAAACAATGCTTTAGAGACCTCGAATCTCTCATGTCTGGCCTGCTCTTGATAGAGCTTCTTAAGGTGTACGATCATATCGTATGCATCCATGTTCTCATGTTGCTTTTGGAGCTCAGAGTTCATGGTGGCCAGCATTAGACATCCAATGTCCAAGGCATCATCTTGGTGCTTCTTATAAGCATCTCTTTCAGTTCTAGGGGCATTAGCAGCAGGTGGCTCAGGAATAGGCTGTTCCAAAACATACAGCTTTTTCTCTTGCTTGAGGACAATCCTCAAATTCCTGTACCAGTCTAGAAAATTTGTTCTAGATAACTTGTCCTTCTCAAGGACGGATCGCAATGATAAAGTACCCGATGTGTTTGTTACCATGGTTATCTATTAACAGAAACATGCAAAATATAAGTATCATGCCATAAACATATTTAATGAGGTCTTTTAATTAAATATGCCTCCCACTATTTTATTCAAGTCAATGACCCTCAGCATTGACTCGGAAAATCCTATCGTAAGATTTCCTAGTAGGCCAAGATCCATATTTCACCTAGTTTTGAGTCAGCTTTGGCTGATCACCCAAAATTCAGTTATTTAGGTAGGAAACACTTTCCAATTACATCACATGTAATTCTTGGATAGTTGGGTGAATAACACTTATTCAAGTCCATCTAATGGACCAAAGCCCAACTTCATGCTTCTAAGCCTTCAATCCTATTGAAATGGCCTAGTTAAGTCAAACCCAATGGTTGGCAGTTGGATATTACATTTATCCTATCGCGTCTTACTAATATAGATAAAGGCATCCTGCTTTGGCAGACCTGCACTTGATCGATACTAGTCTTGACGAGTGCCACACATTGGAAGGCATCACATAATGACTTAATATTTGCTTTGAGGGAATTATTATTATTATTATTATTATTATTATTATTATTATTATTATTAGATCTCACCATTTATTAAATTTTTTATCATACCATAAACAACATCCATGCAACTCATACATAAAAAGCATATAATAAAAGTGACATGGTTATGGCCCCTAAGAGAGTAGCATTAACTAAGCCAGCTTCATCAAGCATCTCCCACTAACGTCCTCACTTGATCTTTGCCTTCTTGTCTCCACATCATAATTACATTATATAGAAACCTCTTTTACATTCGAGGGGAGTTAGGTGAGAAGAGAATGTACAATCAGAATGTAGAGAGAAAGGCACGACACGCAGGTCGTATTTATTAAAACCAAAAGGCATAAAAGAGAGGACTAAGGCCATAACCATGCACCATGCATCACAAAGAACATATAAACTCATAACAATAATACATAATTATTTTTCGTGAGTTATAAAAAGATAGAAAATACTGCGCTTTCGAATAACACACTACGCAGAGGCAGCACGGGGGTTCCTTGCGGGGTGCGGGGCAGCGCCCCGGGCCGAAAATTTGGACCAAAAACAAGAGCTGAATCTCTTGCGCCTCCCTTGGTGCAGCATGTGCCGCGCGACACCCTAAGCCCGAACAACATGAACACTTCATGTGCCACAGGGAACCCTTGCGCCGTCGTTCAACACTTGAACTTCAGGCGCCTCGTTGGCGGCTTGACATCAATACTTGATACTGCTACCGCAAAACAAGAATAGGGTTTCCAAAACCCCTTGCGCTGCGCCTCTTGTGCAGAAACAAGGATTCCATAACCCCTGCCACCGCAAGCCAAGAACAAGGTTTCCTAAACCCTTGCGTCGCGCATTGAAAATAAGGATTCCATAATGCTGTTTGTATCACATACATACCAGAAAGCTTCGCAAAAACATATATCTTAATACAAAATGGTTTTCACAGAACATATGAACATCTTCATGAAGTTTTGAAAACAACATCACGGTTTTACATACAACGTAAGAAACAGAATATGTTTTCGCAAAGGGTTTCATACGGTTTTCAGAAATAACATATTAAAGATCATATCTTTTGTCAAAAACAAGAACAGAAAACATGTTATCTCATGTAAACGAAAATAGAAAACCGAATCATGGTTTCGCAAGACTCTCTGATACCACTGTTGGGAATTTTTGCGGATATAACACGCAGTGAAAAACAGGGATTCCCATCGAGGATCCATGCGAAAAAGCTATAATCCGAGTTTTTAAATGATTTACCTCTTGAAGCGTGAATCACTAACACCGTAATAAAAATGATGTCTCTGCAGTATCCACATGAACAGACTCACGGACGTCCAACGTCCGCAAAGAGGAGCCTCACGTCTCTTGCACAGTGCTAGCTGCGAAGAGAAGAGA
Organism: Ormosia semicastrata; assembly: GCA_029884595.1. NCBI lineage: Eukaryota > Viridiplantae > Streptophyta > Magnoliopsida > Fabales > Fabaceae > Ormosia > Ormosia semicastrata. Next base: position 35,744,736 of record JAQQTO010000045.1, read on the forward strand.
AGATACCTGTCGCTCTCTCACTCACTTTTCTGTAGGTGCGGCTAGGGTTCAAAATTGTATCTCAAAGCAGCCCCCTTAGCAGTACTATTTATAATAGTAACTGCCTTAAGTGAGTGTGAGTAGCAGCAAGGTAAGCTGTGCAACCCTAGACCCATCTGTTATGAGTCTGGCCCATATTTGAATCCGAGTCCAACTTGGATCCATTACTCCAATTTTAGTCTGCTCTATGTGTGTGACCCTGTAGGTTTCTTATTACGTTGGCAGTAATATTAAAATCTCATTTTAATATTACAAGCAGTGAGTGGTATCTAGCAACACGTCACTGCTACCCAAGTAATAAGAATGCCAGTGATTTGACATAACCTTTCCGTGACCAATGTTTCTGTGTCGTTTAGTCCCTTTGTCAAGATATCTAGATTGAACACAAGGCATGGAATGTGTCACCCTTGTATAGTCCAATCATTCGTTTCCTGATACTCGAGTAGACTTTGTAACAACAAATGAGATCAATATCTCATATTGACTCATTTGAGCATGGCCATGCATTTCGCAGTCTCACTCAATCAGGGGGCCCAAAGATATCGCTCCTGTTATGTAGGAGTGACAAATTCCATCTAGATCACTCACATCCCTCTGCATGATTTGCGGTATGTCCAATAACCAACTTTATAATCACCTTGTTACAGATGACGTTTGATGGCATTAAAACACACAACTCCTCATGTAGGAATCGTAGTGATTTCAGGTCAAAGGACCACAAACACCATTGTCACTATGAGAATCGCTTATGACACTCACGTAACGATCCATGTAGCGTTCTCATGGTGGGTCATCAAGACATCATTACTCTAATATGTACCCATGTGAAGACTTGATATCTCATATCCATGACCCGTGAGATGCGGTCATCAGTCTCTACACATACTAGTCTCAATGTATTATTGTTGTCCTAATTAACAATAATACTTGACTAGGGACATTTAAGAATAGTATTGTAACAAAAAAGGATCTCACGATCAAGTCATCCACTTAATGTCCTATGGCATCAAACTTACTATTCTAAGGACTTTATTATGTTTATCAAAAAGAACACAATAAATGAAATGCCTCATATATAAAATAGCATAATAGAATATATGTAAATACAGAAAATGTATTAGCCTCTAGGGCATACACCAACATTCTATGCCTTGGTTTGCTAACATTGTCAATTTTCTTGTAACAGGTAAGATACCGCCTCAGTGGACACACCAAGATAGAAAAAAGTTTTTGATTGAGGTGAAAAATTTCTTTTGGGATGACCCATATTTGTTCAAATATTGTCCTGATCAAATCTTTCGGAGATGTGTACCCGACAATGAGGTAAGTAGTGTCATTAAATTTTGTCATTCAGAAGCATGTGGAGGTCATTTTTCTTCAAAGAAAACAGCTGTGAAAATCTTGTAGTGTGAATTTTATTGGCCCACTTTATTCAAGGACAGTTATACTTTTTGCAAAAGTTGTGAAAGTTGTCAAAAATTGGGGTCCATTTCTAAAAGAAATATGATGCCTTTGAACCTTATCCTTGTCATTGAAATTTTTGATTATTGGGGAATTAATTTCATGGGTCCATTTCCATCATCTTTTGGATTTGTGTACATTTTGGTTGCAGTTGATTATGTCTCAAAATGGATTGAGGCGATTCCATGTCGGCACAATGATCATAAAACTGTTCTAAAATTTTTAAAAGAAAATGTTTTGAGTCGATTTGGAATTCCTCGAGCTATCATCAGTGATGGGGGAACACATTTTTGCAGTAAACCATTTGAATCTTTAATGAAAAAATATTGCATTACCCACAAAATTGCAACCCCTTATCATCCTCAGACAAGTGGACAAGTTGAATTAGCAAATAGGGAGATTAAACAAATTTTGGAAAAAACGGTTAACCCAAATCGTAAAGATTGGTCTTTAAGACTAAACGATGCACTTTGGGCTTACCATACTGCTTTTAAAACATCTTTGGGCATATCTCCCTATCAGTTAGTTTATGGAAAACCTTGTCATTTGCCTGTAGAATTGGAGCATAAAGCATTTTGGACCATTAAAGCTTTCAACTTAAGTCTTGATGATGCTTCCAAGTTACGCAAATTGCAATTGAATGAACTTGAGGAATTAAGAAATGATGCATATGAAAACTCAAAGATTTATAAAGTTAGAACAAAAGCTTTTCATGACAAATCAATTTTCAGAAAAACTTTTGAAATTGGTCAAAAAGTTCTGCTTTATAATTCTCGCCTTCACCTATTCCCTGGAAAATTGAGATCTAGGTGGATTGGTCCTTATATTGTTAAACATGTGTATTCTTATGGGGCCATAGACATTGAGAATCCTAGGAATGGTATTGTATTTAAGGTTAATGGACAAAGACTCAAACCATTTCTGGAACATCAAGTTGTTGAGGTAGAATCCATTTCTCTTTCTAATCCTTGTTATGAGTAGAATTTATTTTAATGTTGTTTCTTTCTTTTTGCGTTCTTTGTGTTCCTAGGTTAAATGGCGGATAACGGTACTCGTGACTCTCAAGTCGCTTTGTTTTTCAGTTTTCCATAATAACGATTTCTTCTCCTTTCAAAATAGATGTCATTCTCTCAAATCTAAGAAAACATTTTCCTTCTCTCCCTCTAAATGCTCTAACAAAAGTCTATGAAGCTAGGTGTGAAAGACCGAGATTGTTAATGTATAAGGGCATCCCGAGAAGATATACATTTGGATAATCGAAGCAAAGGTTCGTTTAGCTGGTGAATCTTCAGATTCATTTGTCCCATACATGTCTGGTCTCGGTAAAAGTTCATTTTCAAAAAGGAGAAGAGCAAAAAGAATGAAAGTTTGTTACAAGTGTGTACGATGGAATTGCAACACGCGATGTCACTCTTTGGGGATGGTTTCTATAAATAGAGAAGATAAAATATTCTTCATTAAGAATGGACTGAGTAAGGAGTCATTAGATAATATCTTATTGACTCTTGAGACACATTCTTGTGGAGTTGTGCAGCGTGAACTTCTTAGTTTGTGGAATCTCTTCAAGGACGAACAAGAGCGTTATAGTCTTGGGAATCTGACTCAAAAAGACCCTGTTTGCCAATTTATAAGAAAATTGGATGAGAAGCTTATCCTCGACTCATAGAAGGCGTTTAAGCCGTTTCTGGACGTGAAACCAGAGGAAGATGTGAGCCACAATCACAACAACATGTATATATTATCTTGTACATTTTCAAAAAAAGAAAAAGAAAAAAAAAAAAAAAAAAAAAAAAAAAAAAAAAAAAACTAAAAAAAAATAAAAAAATAAAAAATAAAAAAAGGGCAAAACTTCGGTTGTACTTGGTCTTTAATTAGATTAGGAGCCCCTGCCAGTGGAGTGACAAACCCGTCATTAACTCGGGTGGACCTTCGTATGCTGGTCGGTAAATAAGGTTCGTGTGCCATGCTCTGCAGAGAGCCGCGCAAGCATTCCCAGGTTTTAACCAAAGGCTTTGCTTGTTGATGAACAGAAAGAAGCGTCCCGTGTTTGCATTCTCGTGTGACAATGCCTCTGAGCTGAATCCTGTGATTTAATGCCATGGGCTCTTCAGCGACCTCTCACTGGCTATGGTCGTTGGTGGTAGCTGTCAGATTTACGCACTTTAATTAGTGGCGTCGTAGCTCAATCCAAAATATCCCACAAGCGGGAGGGAGAAGAATGCTCAGATTGGCTGAGCCGTCTTGGTATTACTGCACTTATGACGCGCAGTATAAAGATCTGCCATGAAACCTATACATAAAGGTATGTAATCATTTGTTATTATTATTTTATCTTTGTATGATTTTGTTGAATTTTGGTTTTGGACAGACGATCCTTTGGATGGGATCCTTCGGGGGTTTCTAGACTTCTTTACCCTGATGGTTTTCTTGAAGTAAAAAAAAACAAAACAAAACAAAACAAAACAAAACAAAACAAAAACAAAAAAAAAAACAAAAAATTATTTTTAAATTTCAAACTTTTCTGACACCAGTCAACCTACCTGTAAGGAGCTATTATTACTTTTTCTATTCTCTTCCCTATTTAAACACTCCATTTTCTTTACTTTTCTGCAACTCTTAATCATTCAAAGAAAGGGAGTGTAGAAATGGAGGGAGCTTCTTCTTCAGTTCGTAGATTTCTCAGTATTGGTGTATTTTGTGGGACAAGTTATGGGAATGGTTTAGAGTTTGTAAACGCAGCAAGCACTGTTGGTAGAACACTTGCTGCGAGGAACATTCGTGTAGTATATGGGGGAGGTTGCATTGGGTTAATGGGGGCTGTATCACTTTCTGCATTTGTAAGAGGTGGTCAAGTTTTAGGTGTCATTCCTGAACCTTTAACTCGAAGGAACATCGTTGGAAAGACAATTGGACTGAAAATTCAAGTATCATCTATGCATGGACGAATGAAAGCAATACTTGAAAACTCTGATGCATTCATTGTTTTACCTGGTGGTTTTGGTACTTTGGAAGAAGTCTTTCAAGTTGTCTCTTGGGCCCAATTGAACATCCACCATAAACCCATAGGTTTGTTGAATGTTAATAATTTCTTTGATAATTTATTATCTTTTGTTGACCATGCTGTGGAACAGAAATTTGTCACACCTTCTGCAAGATGACTCCTTATCTCTGCTTCTACTGTTGATGAGTTGATTGATAAATTAGAAGCTTTTGTTTATGAACTGATCCAAAGAATTTCGAGATAGATTGGTCCGAAGGAAGCAGTGAAGGAAGTGGTGAAAGAAGCAAAATGAAAAGAAAGCCAGCCAAGACACTCCAACTATTTAAATAATTACAACCTTTAGTTTTATTTATCATACTTTGTTTCTGATTTGTGTGGGATTTTTCTTTTCAGTAATTGCAGCAACAGGTAATATATTCTATCCTTTTCCTATCTATGTTTTGACATTGAGGACAATGTTGTGATCTGGTTGGGGGGAAGGATGGTTGTAAAAAAAAAACCCAAAAAAACTCAAAAAAATATAAATTAGGAAGTGTGTTTGTTAATATGTTTATTGTGTTTATCATTAAAAAAAACCAAAAAAAAAATTTCATAAGTGTGTTTGTGAATATGTTTGTTGTGTTTGTCATCAATTTATTAACAACAAAAGTAATTAGGGATGGTAGAGTAAAGAGTAAATTATTTACTCTTGAGACGCATCAAAAATTGGTGGCAGAGTAAGGAGTAATTAGGGTAGTAACTAATTTATGTGGAAGTAGCAATTCAAATTCAGGGAAATTTGCATGATTGAGTAAATTGTCTTCTTTCTTAAAATTCACATGCTTGGTTATGAATGTTGAATTGGTGGACTGAGAATGATAGAATTATGCCTTGTGAGATTTTGAGCTTATTGATGAATGAATTGAACATTTGTACCATTCTTTTCTTTCTTGTGTGAATTTCACTCATGGAATTATTGCTCTAGAACTTGCTTTGATTCTTTTTGAGACTACATTTTCATATGCATACATGAATATGATTGAGGCATTTTTCTTGAAATAGCTACTTTAATCAAATAGCCAGCCTTGTTTAGCAGTATGTTGTCTCAATATGATATCAAGCACTCTTATGACTTCTTGGAAATTCTCTGATTCCTGGTAACATAAAGCATTAGAAATGACCTATTTCCCCTTACTTAACCCCTTTGAGCTTATTTGACTATTCTTTGTTTCGAACTCATTATGTGCCTTAAATGAAAAACCATGTTCTTACTTGACCTTAGGGAATAATAGAACATTAGTTTTGTCATTCGATGAGTTCTTGAACAAGTGTGGGGGTGTGTGTGCAGAATGGTTAAAAAAATGTATATATGATGTTCATTTTGTAAAAAAAATAAAAAATAAAAAAAAATCAAAAAAAATAAAAAAAAATCAATCAAAAAAAATTGTAAAAAGAAGAAGGTCAACAAGGTAATAAAGGAAAGGAAAAGAATATGTAAAGGGAATTTGTATTAGGTGGAGTTGGGATGAATTTTCATACTTGTTAATTGAACTCAGCTCTCATGTTCTTTTATTCTCTGGTGTTTAACTTGTCATATCTATATTACCTTCTCCTTTACCTTGACCCCATTACAACCTTGAATAAAGTCCTCATGATTTGTGTGTACATGTGTTCTGAGTAGTGGAGAAGTAGAAGATAAGCAAGCTTATGGTAGTGCAATTTTCATGGGTTGAATTGAGTGAAATACCTACCTTTTAAACACTTGAGGGATTGAGAATGAATCTTGTGAAAATCTATCATTCTTGACTCATGCTTTTCAATTCAAATAACCTTGCTTGTTGATTTGAGAAGTGAAGATATGTTACCTCATGAATGTTTTGATTACTTGAATGATTGCTCTTCATTTTTAAATATTATTAGAAATTGAGTCTTTTAGAGTGTTTAGCTTTTGAGTCTGTTTCGTTTCTTTTTTTTTTTTGAGTGATCTTATGTGTTTTGCTCAGGAGTGCAAAAAGCTAAGTGTGGGGGAGTTTGATGATCACATATTTGATACATTAATAAGCTTTCATTCTTAGTTATTTACACTCTTTATGTACTTAATTGATTGAGTTTTATTATATTTTGTAAGTTTGGACTCAAATTGGATTTAATTGAATTTTTCAGCATGATTCATATCTTACACTGTTTCTGTATTTGGGCCATATCTTGGGCTGTAGGTGGTATTTGGAGGTGATTCTAGTGGCATTTGAAAGATAAGAGAGATCTCTATAACTTTCATGAAGACCTCAAAAGCCCAATCACACGAGTAGATAACTCAAATTGGGATTGAAGCAAGAACTAGAGTGCAGTTCCTGACAACTTGACCTATGTATACTGTTCATGCCATTGTTCGGAATCGGACTCCTTGAAGGTGATATTGGGCTTGGAAGTCAGAACAGAGGAGCTGTGACTGGGCCTGGGCAGTGTGCAGTAATTTAAACGTATCTGGAGTTATAGAAATGATATTGGACTCAAACCAAAGCCATTTGAAAGCTAAGATCTAGGCCTAAAACTTTCATGAAGACCACTTGATTCAAAAATGACGAATGCAATGACTTCAGAGCAGCATGATTTCGGAGACAAGGAATCTCCATAATTTCCCACTCACCTAAAGTCATTTGGTATTTTTCACTCATTTTCCACTCATCCAACCACTAATGACTCAGCCTCCTTGTCATTTTGTATCTCTAATCCTCTATAAAAGGAGGCCTTGGTAGATCATTGAGGGTGTTAGGTGTTAGTTACCAAAATGATGTCATTTTGTTACTAGGTTTTCTTGTAGTAATTTACCTTTGTTCTAAATTAAAGTCATGTTCTTCTTCTTCTTCTTCTTCTTCTTCTTCTTCTCTCTTTCTTTCTTCTTATCTATGAGTAACTAAGTTTCATTTTACTTGGGTGAAAGGATGAAGCTCTTGGTAATAAAGTAAGGTTAGATTTATTCTTCTCTTGTGCTTAAATGATTTATATTTTTCTAGTAACTATTATACGTATTATAATTTGTTTCTTATAATTTAGAAACCATATTTGTAAAGAGGAGTTCTTGATTTGTTGTAGACAAAATATTAGCACAATGAATGCTTTAACCCATTTATAAGTGGTGGTAATATTTTTAGGAAACATAATATAATTACGTATATTATTTTAAATGGACTTTTAATGTTGTATTTTCTGATTGGAACCTCCATGTTGCGAGGATTCTAATTGAGTTATAAAAGGAATTAATCTTACCTTTATTTTATTTACCAAGAGTGAATCTTTTTACCCAAGTAAATAATTTTAATTGTAGTAACAAAATATTCACTTCACCTTAATTAATCTTCAACAATTCCCTGTGGATCGACCTCGGACTCCCGAGAATTTTATTACTTGAGACAACCTGCACTTGGGTTTACAAATGCAACAATTGAAAAGTGTGCATCACTTAAATTTACTAACATAGAATTTATTTATTGGGTTTTGGAAAATATTAGAAAATTTAAAGTTAGAAACAGTAAATTAAATCAACTAAATGTGATTTTGTAAGACTAGATCAATAAAAAGTGATTTTGAGAAAATATATTAAGGAAAAGATTTTTGACTAAGAATAAGAAGGGAATAAAGTAAGAAATTATATTATTATAAGAAAAGTCCGAAGTAATATTTTTAAAGTTAAGAAATATAAATATGTATATGTATGCCATGATTTGATGGTGGAAAGGAAATTGATTTTTAGTTCCAAAGGCCAAGGGGGAGGTTACGGTTTTGAGCTCCCAAAAATTAGAGTTCATGTTAAAAATTTTCAAGAATAAGGAAATTAATTTTTGGTTCCTAGAACTTAGTGAATTTTGGCCAAGACACCTCTGAATAGGTGTTCATAAATTAATAATTTCATGAAGGATGAAAATGGATGATTTAAAGAGTATGAAAAATAAACAAAGGGTTTGTTTTTCAAGAGAACAAGAATACGGTCTTTGAGAAATTTTTATTGATTTATTTTGTGTAAAAAGATCTTAAGTGTTTTTCTAAATATGAGTTTTGAATGAAACGGGCAAACATTGATTTTAAGGATTTGTAAATAAAGTGAACAAGGATTTGCAAAGAAAGTGAAAAAGGATTTGTAAAGAAAGTGAAAAAGGATTTGAACCAATGGGTTTGGTTTTTTTATAACCATCGGTACTTCAGTTTTGAAAATAAAATTTTAATGGTTTTGTTTGTGTAAAACCATATCAATTTAAAAGGAAAAATGTTTTGATAATTTTCAATAGTCATGTCCACGTTTTTGAAGGCTTATAATGCCTAGATTTTGATGAAACAAGGTGATTTTTCAAGTGAGAATATAATTGATTTAATACAAGGAATTTGAAAAGGGAATCAGAGTATTTTGATCACTTGAGAAATTAAGTTTTTGTAAATGAAAATATTTTCAAACTTCAATATATTTTGAAGAAGGTTGTGTTTGGAAATGATTTAGGAAAAATGAAGAATATAGTGATATTATGAAAATTTACTAACGTATAACTTATTTTGAGTTTTGAAGTACGTTAGAAAATGTTAAGTTTTGAAACGTTGATTTATATCAATGGAAAAGTGATTTTGTGAATTATATTTTGGAAAAGGATTTCTTGAATTAAGAAATGTGGAAAAAGATTTTCTTGAATAAGGAAAATATGAAAAATAAAATATAAAGTTATATTATTTTGAGAAAAGTTAAAAAAGAATTTTCGAAGGCTAAGAAATATTTTCTGTAATGAAATTATGATGAAAAATGTTTTACGTATCTTAAAAATGTGATTTTTAAAGTACGCAATTTGAAGAATATGTTGAAATTAATATTTATTTATTTAAGTCAAAATAATGTTTGGAATATTGAGGAATATTTTACGTAATTGTAAAATATTGAAAAATATTTTATGTATCTTAAAAATGATTTGAAATACAAGTAAAATTTTTTACAAGATTTAAAAAATGTTAGCATATTTCTACGTGATTTGAAAAATATTAAAATATTTCTACGTGATTTGGAAAGTGTTTAAATATTTTACACTATTAAAAATATTATTGAAAAATCACTACATGATTAAATAATGAGAGAATATTTTTTCATAATTTGAACTATTGTTAAAAAAACAATCACTATGTGATTTAAAAGTGATAGAATATTTTTACATAATTGTGAAAATGACAGAAAATCTTATGTGATTTGGAAAGTGTTTTAAATATTTTGAGAATGATGGAAAATGATTTACGCAACTTAAAAGAATCATTTTTAAGTTATGCGATTTTGAAAATGGTGGAAAATCGTTACGCAATTTGAGAAAACGTATATTTTTATGTGATTGAGAAAAATGTTAAAAAATTTAATACGTGATTTAAAGGTGCAACAGAAGAGTTGCAGTATTTTTAAAACGTAATAAAAGCATTTTGAAATTTTAAAAAAACATAACAAGAGTGTTACGGTATTGTGAAAATGTAAAAGAAGTGTTATGGTATTGTGAAAATATAACAGAAACGTTTTGGAATTGTGAAAACGTAACAGAAATGTTTTGGAATTGTGAAAACGAAATGGAAATGTTGCACAATTTTGTGAAAAAATGACGAAAGTGTTTTATAACTATGAAAATGTGATAATATGATTTTCCTGTTGAAAATATAGTATAAATATTGTAGAACCAAGTATATGGATCTTTGTGTGAGAAAATGACATGTTTTGCCTGTGATTGGCATTTGGTGCATTATACATGCATTGGAAAGATATGTTTGTGATTGGATTTGGTGCATTATACGTGCATTGAAAAAATATGCGTTGAAGCATATGATTACATTGAACAAATGAAATTGAAAAGATTTGGCTCTTTGGGGTTGGACTTGCACTGATATATTCGTGCATTGTATAAAATATAGCTAATAGCTATTATGGCCCTTGTGGTTGAAGAGGGAATGAGAATTAATAGTGAGGTCTATGATGGATCTTGGGGGCGTCGAGGCGCGGCGGTCGACCAGTGGACAGTTGGCGAGTACCCTATGCCACTTGGCGATGCAGTTCGTTGCAACGCATTGACGATACCCGACAAGAACACGATTCTTTTCAACGACTGGGAGATTGTCTTTGGGTTAAGGCTGACAATTAACCAGAGCATTCTTCTCGAAGTTGTGAAAACCTCCATGGAGTTGTTTTTGATAAACTGAGTCTTTGTGCATATGCATAAATCTGAGCATTTATATCTGTGTGATATATTAATTGAGGAATATTGGTTATGACAATTATTTTGAATACTTGGAAGATGATGATGATGATAATGCTGAGGGCATTATCATAATTATTGTTTATGATAATTGAATTGATAAATAATTGGATGATGATAGTTAATTAATGTTGATGGCATGATCATAATTGTGGTATGATCTATCTGTATGATATTACTGTTTGTGTTATCTCTGTGCTGCCATGTTGGTATTGGTGTAGGTGATCTCACCTCTTTGTTATATTATTTTACTTTGTCTGTATTGTTAAAATTATACAGTAGAAGGAATGAGTTGTCTTAGATATAATGGGTGGTAGATACTCAGAGATTGATGGAAACATTGAAAAGTGGCTGTCTCAAGTTCGAAGATGTGCCAGGTAGACAATGAGTAAAGTCTGATGCATCAAGATGGACAGAAAAAGGAATAAGTATGTTAAAGTTTCTCGTTAGTGTTGTACCGTGAAATTAAGTAGGACCCGTCATGGGGTTTGCTACTGTTAAAAAAAAATAAGTCTATTAATTTTATATTTCTCTTTAAATTATGATATTAATTGGTGTCAATATTGCATAATGAATAGTTGAAATATGATTTTTAATATTACCTAATATTTTCAGTAAATTTACGTTTCAGTAAAGAAGAAATTTTGAAACCCATCTTTTATAACTCAAACTTTGTGCGAACTTCTTTTCAGATTATGAGTCGGGAGTCGGAAATGTGATGCCCTAAGGAGGGTGTTACACTACCAACACTACAAGCTGTCAAGATTGGGTTTTCTGCATAACTTAGTTCCTAACCGAGTTTTCTGCATTACTTGGTTTCTAACTGAGTTCTAAACCTTAAAACCAGTTCCTAGATGTTCTCCAACATCACTCATGATCACTAATCATATGGTAACACTTATAAACACTCTTAGCTTATTGAAGCATGGATCAAAGGAAATAAACATGAACCTAAAAAATACTCATTTTTCATCTTTAAACACAAGAAGATATATAGATGTTTATGAGTTCAAAACTATCAACCAAGCATCCAATAAGCTAGAAACAACTCAATTCAGGACATAGAAACAAAGAACATCCAAGGAAAATACAAACTCAACTCAAACCCATTTTCACCCATTAACCATGCATATAGCTTCAAAGATGAGAATAGAAAAGAGATAGTTACAAATCAAGTTTCCCTCTACCTCTCTTGTAAAGTTGAATCTCAAGCCTTGTCTTTGCCTTTCTTTTCCTCTTCTCCTCCTCTTCTTTCTCTGATTTTCTTTCTTCGTTTGCTCCTTTGTTTTCTTTCTTTTTTTCTGCTGAAACACATTGAGTATGTGAGGGAACAAAAAGTCAAAAGTTTATAAGATAGGAACGTATGATTTTTAGGGGAAAATTTCTTTGTTGAAACTTTATATCTTTTAGGAATACTTTGATCGTACTAAATCAAGTTTCCTAACTTTCAAATATATTAAAATAAAACCTAGGATTCACCAAAATCCTAGTTTTACCATTTTTATACTTTTCTATATCTGCTACAAGTCAACAACAACAAGAACAACAACCAAGCATTTTCCCACTAGGTAGTGTCGGCTACATGGATTAAACGACGCCATTATGCTCTATCATAAACCAAGTTTTTAAAAATGTCATTTAAATCTAAATCTTTTTTAATCATTTCATTTATAGTCTTTATTGGTCTTCCTCTACTTCTAACTATTGGGCTATTCTTCACCTGATCTACTCTTCTTACAGGAGCTTCTAAGGGTCTTCTTCTTACACGTCCAAACCACCTAAGGAGAGATTCTCCCATCTTTTCCACAATAGGTGCTACCCCTACTTTCTTTCTAATGCATTCATTCCTAATCTTATCCTAACCTGCTACAAGTCAATCCAGTATTGAAATACATAATCAGTGTATTTAAAAATATCAAACCAACTCATTTTATCTTGAAACTTTAACTACATCTTCATCCACATATTTGTGACTTAGAAATAAATTATCCATATTTATATGCCCCCCATCTAAGCAGTTTATGTTATTACTTGAGTCATTTTAAGTTACTTTTCACTTTTTGTGTTGCAGCAAAGTGTTTAAACAAACTCATTTTGTCACAAAAATTAAATAGACATGTTAAGCAAGTATTATGATACCTCTATAATCATATACAAGTCTAACATGCTAAAAAGAGGACGTTACACATAGATATTATGAAAAATTCTAGGATTCATTTCAATCTTATTCTTATTATTACTCTGTTGTTCACATACCTAAAATTGTTACTTAAGTTCTATTACTCTTCCTTAAGTTACATTAAACATAAGGAAATAAGCTAATGAGATTGCATGTATCCACCTTAACATGTTCTCAGTACTAGTAAATTCTCATTTTTTTACTTGATAATTTGGTCTTTAAACACTCACTTAGTGTTACTAAAAATACTAAGCTAACTCAGTTAATTCTCCAAAATTAACCACATTACTTTGTATTTATTTGTAACCTTGAAATAAATTCTCCATATTTATTTTTCTCATTCTAGCAGTTTATGCTACTTTCTAGACTATTAACAATTATTTTTCACATTCAGTATTATAAGAAAATAGTCTAACTAATTTAAAAAGGTTACCAAAGTTAACAGGTAACTTTTACAAGAGTTACTGAACTTCTATAACCATGATTAATACTAATTGGTTACAAAGCATGTTACATTAGACAAGATGAAAAACACAATACACTCTTCTCACACATTCTATTGATACCTACATGAACCTACCTTAACTAAAATCATGCAGTAGGAGGTGTCGTTGCTCTGTAACTTGTGTAAATACACTCTTTGAGTGATTTTGAGTGCTACCCACGGTGAAACATCACCCATTTAATTCTTAGATCTTGAGAGATTGATAGTGAGTTAGTGGGTTGTATTAGTCACTCTGAACTATGTTTTTAACTTAAAAAGGTTGCGGTCCACGAAATACTTGCATGTAAATATTAACTAGAGAGGTTGAATTGATCAAAGAATATACTCAGATCTAGTGAAAATCTGAATAAGGGGCTGGGAACTAGATGTAATCCATGTGATTAAGAGTGAGCCAATATAAAATCTCTTGTATTAAGATTCTTCTTCCCTTATCTTTGTAGTTTGTGTATTCTTTTTTTTTTAATCATATTTCATGCTTAATGAACTAATTTTTACAAGTTAAAAACTAAGTTTTAAAGTAAAGTTTTTTGGTATCTAAGCTTTCTGCCATTTAAAATGTGTTTGAAATTAATGTCTTTTAATTAAGGTATAAAATCAAGTTTACAAGTCTTTAAAAATATTTTAAAAAGATACCTACAACTTAATTTCAAAATCAACTAACTATTGTTCTATCTAACCAGATTGAGAAGAGTGACACTTCTCAACTATCTCTTGTATTTATTTTGATTTTTTTCAACTCTAAGTTGACTTCAGAAAGATTTGAGAAGAATGACTATGATTGCAAAAATTCTATTCTTTAAGGAGCACAATTTAACTTTTCTTATACTTTTCGCCAACTTCACATAGAAATCACATAAACTGAGAGGAAATAAATTGCTGCTAGAGAATGATTAATATTGGCTTGCGAGGTGGGTTTAAATATATACTCATAATGGAATGTGGTGGTGACTTCTCTTATAATGGTACCATCCTACAATACATTTATTTTTTAGCTTCCTAGTTCGATAGCTTTAAGTGTGTTTTCATTCCACGTCTTTGTAATAAGGTGGTTGATATTCTTGCTAACTTTGTAAGAGAGTATACTCAGCCCATATGGGTAGAGTAACCGCCTCATACTCAGCATATGGGTAGAGGAACTGCCTCACTTCATTGATGTTTTGGGTTTTAATGCCTTTCGCTGTTTAAATTTTTGAAGATTAAAAAAACCTAAAATAGATATACATTGAATATTTGTTTATAAATGGAATTTTTGACTTGCATTTTTTGTTTTTTTCCCTTAATTATTTTATTGCTCCGGCTGCTGAGCAGTGAATTATACATGGCGAGGAGCGCGTGGACTTGAGAATTTTGGTTCAGCAAGAGGACAGATCTGAAGGTGGGTCCATCGCTGTGCTCCCACAATTGGTAACCGCCACCGTTTGATCCGGCAAGGAGCATCATAGCCGCACAAATATTGATGACTTTGCATATGCTTGCTGATTATTCTTATTTACTTATTTAGGGTACTAGAGGTCTAATGGGATCTGACGTATTCAACTTTTTAATTAGGGTTTGAGAAAAGGCAAAGTTCTGTAATCTTTAGTCTCAGGCCCAATATTCATAGGGATTGATGGGAAAATGCAAAAATTAAAAATTAAAAACCCCTAAATTCTCCTATAAATACCATATCTTCCTCTCCCCTAAACCTACACTCTTTAGCCTCTCTCCCTTGGATTAGGGTTCTGATTATGTTGTGAAGCATCCATGCCATTTTTATTTATTTTTTCTTTTGGGCTTGTGATCTTCAGTGTTCAATATCATGGCCCTCTTTGTATTCTTCCACAGCTTTCTTGAACTGCATCTAAGAGTTCCTTTGCATGCACGCCATGGCACTCTTCAACACTTTGGTGCGGTTCAATAAAGCTGTGGGAAGATACAGAATGGGGTCAACTACAAACTTCTGACACAGGATTCGGCTCTAATGCTTGGTATCCAATTATCAAAAAATTTCGTTTTTAACTGCTTTGAAATCATTTATTGAATTTGAGATATATGTATCTGATTAGAATTCTGAGATGCAGCAAACAACAAAGAATGAACTTATGTCATTTCTCGAAAGGTAATTGAATGGATTTATGATAATGATGATTCAAAAGCAAATTGCTTCTTCTTCTTCTTGATTTAGCTGAGCAGGTATTGATTCGATCCAAAATAAAAGAAATTTCAGTTCTCAATTTTGATAGATGCGGAATTACCTTTGTAGATCTTCTCATAATTGTTTAAAGTATGATATATTTGTTTGCCTTTCTTTGCCCTTCTTTCCTCTTTTGTTTTGTCCAAGCATAAATGGGGAGTATACGATTGGAGATGGTTAATTTGCACTTGTCAAACATTTGTGATGCGTTGTATAGATGAAGATGTTTGATTTGAGATTTTTTTTTGTTTTTTGGCAATATGATTGAGAATATTTTTACTTTGTGGTCTAGCCAGCTAGTTCTGTCTGTGTTGAATATAATAATTTTAATCATTTCAACGTTAACTGCTTCTGCTCTTTTCATCTCTCTGTCTCTCGTTAGCCTTTTTCTTTTGTTGTGATTTGTGAACTGTCCCATGTGTAGCCTCCATTGCAGGCAAGTTACAACTTATTGTGGCTCAAAAGGTCGTAATTTGGGAATTCTTTATAGAAACATGTCTTACTCAATTCATCAAACCTTTGATCTGTACTCGTACTGTTTCAGTCGGCAAAGTTACAGATGGTTCAGTAATTTAATATATATTCCAGCCGGCAGATTCAGCTTAAGCATTAGTATCTATTAATTAATCACTATTTGAGTATTACTATATTGTTTCTTATACTTAATTTGCAAGATTGGAACAATTATACTGTTCTTATCTTAATTAACAAAAGAAAAAGAGAGTATATCTAGATTCATCATTGCTAGATCAAGATATTATTTTTAAAATATCTGCAAGTCACAACAAACACTCTTTTGTTTTGGGTGCACAGCACAGGGACTAACTGGAAGGAACATTTTCAGTTACATATTATTAGACGATGGACCACAAAGGGGTTACCATACTACCTTTATCTTCCGATTGGAACTTCCAAGGACTTATGAATGCGTTTAAGCCATTAGTTAGGGACCCTAGCTAGATGCCAAGTGAAGTTTTTATGGAAAATATTAGCCAATAAACCCCCCCCCCCACCCAAAAAATTTAACCTATAACAGTACTATGGTGATTTTTGCTATAGAACAAAGAAACCTACTTAAAAGCAATACAGAAGCAGCCTGCGAAGGAAACTAGGGTTTTCCTTTTCTCAACTAAGTTAGAGACAACCATTTTGCAAGAAATGGGCGTTTCAGATCATCTGCAAGTATTACTTCTTTTATTATTGCTACCTAGTGCTAAGACAGTTTGAATCAGACTCAATTTTTTTTTTTGTTAAAATTCCGGAGGCAGTAGAAATTAGAAACAGAAAAAGTATTTTGATGTATAAAAAAGATAGGACTGGTCTTGCATGGCCTTGAAGAAATGGCTGATTCCAATATTACTGTATCCCAGAAATTTATTTTCCTTAATTTTGTATTTGAGGTGAGCTTCAGCTGCATGAATTTTAGACGGACTTTTCAGATAGTGCGGCATTCACGGGTATTTGAGTCCATACAATAAATAAGTCCTCCCTTTTTCTCTTTTTCAAAAGATAATAATGCAAAACTCATATGACCATGTTACTTTAATGGCAAGATCAATATCCTAATCCAATGTAGCCCACTAATCTAACATATATTCCCATTTGTTCCTCATTCCATGGCTTTATTATTGTTTTTACGAGGGTGTTAACTACTTTTTATATTCACTATTGTTATTACCTCCTTTACTTTAAAAGTGGCTCTCACTCATCATGATTTTCTTTGCTTTTATTTCCTTTAATTAATTATGATGGACCTGATTTATTGTGGTCAAATCATGTGCATTCTGGGATTTGATTATCCGAGTTAATTTTACGTCAATAGCATTTTCTTTGGATTAAGATAGAACCGCAAAAGTTAGATTTCCTTGTGTTCCATGATGTGCAAGAGTGGAAGATAGGTGAAAAGAGTTAAACGACAGAGGTAATAAATTAGTAGACAACCCTCTTGATCTTGCTGTCTTGCCAGTGCCTCTTTAGTCTTGTGGCTACAACCATCACACTTGAAAATTATTAAAATTTTGTTGTTCTTGATGAGCTTCTAACTTATCCCATTGCATATTGGTCTAACTAGCTAGCTAATAGAGAAAATTCAATTTTGATTGGATCATGATTCTGATCTTAGCGACCACCCGAAAAATGATAATCCATTCTGCTGGTCATGATTGCATTTTCTATGCATGAAAGGTGGATGTTCCCGCATTAATAAATAGGGTATATATACTTTTCTACTTCTATATTCAGTCATTGTTAATTTGATACCATGCATTCTCATGAAATTTTTGGTCCTTTTCTATCCCTTCACAAAGGCAAGGATAAGAAGAGAAGAAGAAATTCAATAGTTTCTTGTTAAGGTTAAAATGCACATACTGCCTGAGGCATAATACACAGGTTGAAATTTTTACCAGAATGATCATTGATCATCATGATTCTTCTTTTTTCAAGGGTACATTTATTTCTAATTTCTCATCATGGGTCAACATTGTTTTCTTTTATTGTTGTTTTGGCATTTTCACATCAGAAAGGGAAAAGTGTTACTATTTTCATTGAGCGTCCTCTTTGTTTGGATGGCTGATCACCAAATTACTTACGTCACCCTACCATTGATGGTGGGCATGCAGTGTTATTGTTGTCATTTCTCTTTCATTCAAGTACCCCATTGTAAACTAGATTGAATTTTCATCTATAATCTTTCACGGGCATGTAATATGAACAGTGAACACAGCAAGAATCTGAAGGATCTGCCGACATTATGCTTAATGAGTATCATACAAGCTTTGATTGGATCTGGTTTTTTTTGGTCTTCTTCTATACTGTTTAAGGCTCACAATTAATGACCACCATGAACAACAGAACAATGTATAATATTTTTTCCCCTTAATTTGTTGCTACTCATTTCTTTATCCTTCTAGGGTTGAAATTAGTGGCATTTCACGAACTCTTATTCATTACTTTGAAAGCAAATTCTTGAGAAGACTCCACCTTCCCTTTGGAAAAACAAATTTTGTCTTAAGATTGTTAAAAAATAGATGTTACAGAATATGGAAATATAAAAGATTGTGCTTGAAACGTGAATTGAAACATTGTTTTTAAAATGAACTTTACCCCTACTATTTGTTGCAGGATTATGGCAAATTGTCTCTAGGAATTATCCAAGCACCTAAGGATTATCACGCAACAATTATGATAACCCCACTTTCAAGAATTATCTTGAAGAATGTTTGAGAAGATAGAAGGCATGGAGAAAGATTCACGTAGATGCTATCTCAAGTTTATCATCCTAGTGATCTACAATTATATTTATAGTAGAACTCTTGAATGAATATGACTGTTGACAAATAGTCATTAAATTGTCAGATCAAAAAACACCTTTACTCACCGAGCGCCTAGGCGATGAATATCGAGCCCCAAGCGTGCAAGTGGCATAAAACGTTAGTTTCTATTTCTCTCATTGAGTACTTAAGCGCTTAAAACTGAGCAGGTAAGTGCGCACTGGAAGCCTAAGCAGTGGGTTTCAAGTACTTAAGAACTTAGATGATAGAATGAAACCCAATGCTTCCTAGTATTGGGCGCTTAAGCGGTGACAGACCAAAATGAATTTGAATTTTTGCCCAGTAAAAGCACTTAAGCATTAGGAATAGGGAGCTTAAGCAGTCAGTTGCCAGAAACTTTCTCCCGCTTATTTTAGAAACTATGCCACTTAGTTTGTAAAATTAGACATATACCTTTTCATATCCATATAGGTTCATGCATAAAAGAAAGTATCTCTCGACTTGAACTTTACCTTAATGTAAGTGCCCCAAAGTTTTAACGTAATTTGCGATGGCTATATGCTTTGAAACACAATAACTTATGTTAAAGTACCACACACATGCTCTTATAATACTTCAAGATCAATTCACAGAAAACACTTGGCGCTAATATGACCATATGATGCATTATCCTAGTTTTCATTAACATTTCCAAAAATCTACTTAATACTTCTGATAAGAGTGGCACCACTCCTTATGTTCACAGAGGCGAAGTTCCTTTAAGGTCTTATTTAACTAGGCTTCTGTTAACTTTATTAAGAGTTTATTACTTATCCTCTTGAAACTTTTATAATTTGCACTAGACTTGAAATGGTAGTATTTCTCTAGTGCTTCAAGTCACTTATCAATAACTTATTATTACCCATTAAACCTTTAAACTAGAGTTATTCTAGATAAAGGTTGAGTTTTTGTTATTAGTGAATTTAATTAAAGGGTTTTAATCTCATTCCATTTGATGTTTTCCTCACCAACTCTTTTGTGAGTCCTTTTGTAAAAGTATCATTCAAGTTATTACTTGACTTGACATATTGAATTGTAATTATTCCATCACAGATCAATTGCCTCACATATTCATGCCTTGGACTAATATGTTTAGACTTTCCATTGTATACTTTATTAAATGCTCCAAACATAATAGCTTTACTATAACAATGTAAAGAAATGATTGGCATCAGTTCTGACCATAATATTATTTTCAATAACTGATCTCTTAGTCATTTTGCCTCTTTACATGCACCAGTCAAAGCAACAAACTTCGATTCCGCAGTAGAATGAGTTATACATGCTTGTTCCTTAGATCGTCAAGAAACTACTCCTCCACCAAGGGTAAAGACCTATCCAGAGGTCAACTTGTTGTCATTTGTGATAAGTCAATATTTGTGATAAGTTAATATTTTATAGTCTTACACTGGATAAATTTTGCTTATATTTATTGGTGAATTTTAGATGAATCATTATCATTGTCTTCGTTTTCACAGATTTAGAGAGATTTAACATATTAGGAGTGAAAGCAGGTTAAGACACTGCGATTTAAGAGTAAAAGAGGACTATTTTGGCTTAGACATGGCCATGTGAGCGATTGAGGAGTTAGATACAGTCATGTCTAACTTGCAGAACGCTTCTGTGTGACTCTTTTTAAGAGACACAACCATGTCTTTTGGTCACATGGCCGTGTCTCATTTACAGTGTGAGTTACACAATTTAGGCTTACACAACCATGTCGAGCTTAGACACGACTGTGTGAGGTCTCTTGTGCCTAAAAATAATAGTTTTTCACCTCAAACATTATAAATAGAGGCAAATCCCTAATCTTGAAGCAGACTTTTGCAATGACAGATTTTGAGAGGCAAATGCTAGGGTTTTGAAGACAAGTGCAAGAGCAATTGAAGATCAACCATTGAAGACATCTTCTCCTTCTTCATCTTCTCCATCTTCTCCATCTTCTCTTTTTATTTTACTTTTTCCCATCTTCTTGAGATAGAATCATGGTTATTTCTTTAACTTTTGTTCTTATTTATGCTACATTGGCCATGAGTGGCTAAATTCCTTTTCCTAGGATTAGGATGCAACTCTCTACTTTTCCATGTTGAATTGTTAATTTGATTCTTTGTTAATGGAAAATTATTGTTCTTGATTCATTCTTAGTATGCTTAATGCTTGTGGTATGTTGCGCGCCATATTTATATGATCTTAGGATTTAGGTGAATGATCGAAAGATGAAATCTAATTGCTTGATAATCTAATAATTGAACTTAGGAATTGAGACTTAGACATAGGCTTAAATCCTTCGAAGAGCAAACGATTGTCATAAAACTTAATGGGTTGGAACTTGGATTAATTGCCATGAGAATGAGATTGATGAAGTTTTAGCACGTTTTTAATACCATTAAATTGAGCTTTAAATAATTTAGGACAAATTTTCTTCAAAAATATGATGTGTGAAATCTGCAAGTGTACGGTTTCGTCGTCAAGTAATAAAAGATCGAATCTACAGGGACTGTGTCTATGAATACCAATTAATTAATTAATTAATTAATTTAATTAAACAAAGGGGATAAAATTATTGATTGATAAGAATGTAGTAACCAAGCAATTAAGTAAATAATTATTAAAGTACAAAATTAAGAACAAAAACAACAATTTATCAAGAACGGTATTCAGATTCAAGAAAGCTTCCAAGATTGGGGTACCACAATGATACAAGACAAATCCTAATTGACAACCTTTTTATTAAATCTGAAATTCAATTGAAGGTGAATTACCTTAAATTAGTTAATGTTCTTTCTCAAGATACAAGATCCGTGTCCAATTAAACCAATTCCTACTCTTGTGGTAATTGAATTTAAATTGAACCCATTACACTTTGTGGTAATTCATTGAATCTTCGAAAGGCTAAAACTACGCTCGTGATTTAGACCTTAAGTTCAATTCTTATGGTTCCAACACCTAGGCTCACCTCTTAGTACGTCCCTAAATGCCTATGAGATGCAAATAAGTGGCCAGTAAATTCACATGAATAAGAGCAATAACGATTGAATCAAAGAACATTCAAGATTAATAAAAGGGAAAACAAAGTCAATTAATCATTATCAAAGTATCAAAGGGCATTGCCCAATCCTAGAAACAAAGAAAACTATTCAGACATGGAGAAGGAGAGACAAGAAATCAAATTTAAGAACATCCCAAACCCGTAACAATGGAAGAAGAAATGAGAAAGATGAAGATCAAGAGCCTCCAATGTGCCTCCTTCAAACCAAGTTAGAACCCCTAAACTATATTCAGAACATCTATAAACACCCCTAAGCTTTTAATTGGGTAAAAGGCCCCAAAAGAAATAAAAAATAAAACTTAAAAACTGCTGCGTACTGCGATCCACAGTCGTGGATCATTCCACGGCCTGGCCATGGATCATTCTGCCAAAAAGTCAAATCTGAGTCATTTGAGTTCCACGGTCGTGGATGGTTACGGCCTAGCCGTGGAACTCTCTAGAATCTCTCTTTCCTTCTTCAAGTTGCTGCTCGATCCATGGCCGTGGTTTGATCCACAGGCAGGCCGTGGATCCCTCTGGAGTGGTCTTTTTGCACCTATTTGCTATCCGTTAAGCATCCAACTTCAATCATGCAAGCATTCCATTCAATCCAAGGCCAATTCAGCATTAATCCTACACAAGAACACCAAAAACGTCGCAGTTATCCAAACTAAGGGAAAAACAAACCAAAAGGGAAATTAAAATGCCTAAAATGCCCAAAAATGCATGCAAAATAAGAACAAAACATGATGTTATTTCACACACATCAAATCCCCCCAAGCTTAAGAATTTACTTGTCCTCAAGCAATAACTAAGGCCAAACCAAAAAGTGGGATCAAAAGACAATAATGAATTAGGAACCCGAGAAAATAATTATCCAAGCAATAGGCTAAGGCAATCCAAGAATCAGAGAGGTCATCAAAATCAAGTCCAATTAGAGGCTAAGTTCTCAGAAATCATGCATCCTCACTGATTGAATTAAGTTCACTCCACTAACCATACTCAAAATGTTTAAGGGTGAGAACATTACGCTCAAAATCCTTCAAAGAAAATGCACTTCTATATGCTTGATAAGAAACCAAATTTCCACTAATAATTAGCATGCATACAAGAATTAAAAGGTCTTTCAAGAGTTGTAATGGGGCCATGGGAATAATATTAGGTAAGGTAGAGAAAGGAAGGTATACACAAAGGGCTCATCAAAATTTTCAATAAGTACAAGAAATCCAATAGAACATAAATGGAGTAAAGACATTTTTAAATCAAAAGCATAATTCCACATTTCCAAACATTTTCTCCCTTTCTTTTCTTTTCAAGCTTTCATCTCATGATTTTTCTTTTATTTTCCTTTCTTTTTTTTATATCAATTTTTCCCTTTTTTTTTGAGAAAGAGAAAGCTCAAATACATATGATTCCTAACACAACTTTCAAACCCAATTTGCTCCATTTAATATTCTAAATAATTACCAACAATGTATTATCATAGGCATCAAGAAAAATAATTATGCAATAGGCTCAAAATGAGCAACTAGTGGATGAAAGTGTAACAATTTCAGAAGGCCAGAAAAATACCTAAGATGCCTTAATCACATTCAAGCATGCAACTAACAATTTCGCCTCAAAATGGTTTCAAATCAAGTTCTAGAGCATAAGATCAATGAGAAATATCACTCAACACAAAAAATGGGAGCAAAAATCATATAGTGCATAAATCCCATATAAGCTCAAAACTCACATTTAGAGGTTTAAAAATTCAATGAGAAGCACAAATTCAGAGAACATTATGCTAATTATCAACTGTCAAAAGATCACCTCTACTATCAATTAAAATAATGCCTGTTGCCTACCATAAGAATCAACAAAATGGGTTCCAAATCAATACCATCTCAAAATCCTCAAAAGAGAGGGGCACAAGTTCAGCCAAAAAGCCGAGAGATATAATGGTGTGAAAATGAGACATGAAAATGCAATACAAAATGAGACATGAGAATGCATAAAACTAATGATCTAAAATGAAAATGAAAATGCCCTCAAGCTTAGAACTTACATTGTCCCTAATGTAAAAATCTACAACTAGAGAAAGGAGAAAACAAAAGAACTCACTGCGGTGGTGGGAAATCTTCTGGTGTTCAATCCATAGCCATAGAATTTTCCATGGGCTGGGTGTGGAACTTTCTGACTTCACTCTCCTTCTAATTTGAGCTTCAAAAAGGGTCAAACCTAAATAAGATCCATGAGATAAAGATCAAACTAATAATCCAACACACAAAATCAAAAGAAAAAGAATAAATTAAAAGGAAAAAAATAAAGAAACTTGGGTTGCCTCTTAAAAAGCGCTTGTTTAAAGTCATTAGCTTGACTCTGGTCGAGTTTCTGTGCTCAGGTGATGTCAATGAAGTTGTGCTTAGTCCTAACTCCTTTAAAGTGTTTCACTCTCTGGCCATTTATTATGAAAGGTTCATGGCCTTCTTTCTTCACCTCAAGCACATCATAGGATAAAACTCGACCAATCTCATATAGCCCTGACCATTTCGACCATAACTTACTAGGACAGAAACGTAGAAGTAAGTTATTGACAAGAACTTTATCCCCGAGTTTAAATTCACGCATCTCGACACACTTGTCATTCTGCTTCTTAGGTCCTTTCTTGCAGGGCTTAGACTTCTCAAATTTTGTAGTACCCTTGGGCAATGTCTTTTCTAGCATAGCATCAGCCACTGATTCTCGCACACCTGAAAGCACAACACTATCCACAACATTAGTAGCATCTATGCGATTACATGAATTTAAGGAATTAGAATTATTTTCAGATTTAAAAACATAAAAAATTACTTCCTCATCATTCAATCGCAAAGTCAATTTCCCTTCGTGGACATCAATGATCGCCCTTCCAGTGGCAAGGAATGGACGCCCAAGTATGATCAACATTGTAGCATTAGCTTCCATGTCAAGCACAATAAAATCCACTGGCATATAAAACTTACCAATCTTAATAGGAACATCCTCCAAGATGCCTACGGGGTATTTGACGGATCGATCTGCCAATTGAAGGGAGATAGTTGTGGGTTTTAGTTCACCCACCTCCAACTTCTTACACACAGAAAGAGGCATAAGACTAACACTAGCCCCCAAATCACATAGAGCTTTATCAAAATTTGTGTTGCCAATCAAACAGGGAATAAACAAATTACCTGGATATTTTAACTTAGGAGGCAATTTATTTTGAATTTAAGCACTATACTCCTCAGTTAAAGCTATTGTCTCATATTCCTCTAGCTTTTTCTTATTAGATAAAATGTCCTTAAGAAACTTAGCATAGGTAGACATTTGTTTCAACGCCTCATTGAATGGTACATTAATGTACAATTTCTTTAGGACCTCTAGGAACTTCCCAAATTGCCTATCTAGCTTGGCCTTAGCCAATCTTTGAGGGAAGGGCACTGGGGGTTGGTATGGTTCAGGGGGTACATACTTAGACACCTTCTCAGTAGTTTCCTCTTCTTCTAAGGGTTGTGTCTTAGTCTCTTTATCCTCAATTCCTTTATCTTTTTCACTCTCCCCCTTACCCGTGGAATCCTCTAATTTCTTTCCACTCCTCAAACTCACAGCTTTACAATGTTCATTGCCTGGGTTGACTTCAGGTTGACCAAGAAACTTACCTTGCTGCCTATGAGAAGTGCTTGCTTGTTGGGCAATCTGGGTTTCCAACATCTTATTATGAATAGCTAAATTGTCAACCTTAACTGATAACTCCTTAATTGCCTCAGTCACAACTTGCCCATGGTGCTTAAACTCCTCATTTTGCTTAGACTGGCTCTCAACAAAATTCTCAAGAAGAGACTCAAGTCTAGATTTTTGTACCTGTGGGATTCCAGAAGAGGGTTTAGCATTACCTTGCCTAACTTAGTACTAACTATTTCAGTAAGAGAAGTTAGGATGTGACCTCCAGCCAGGGTTATAAGTTTGAGAATATGGATCATTCCTCCCATTTTGGTTGAAGTCATGGAAATTGTGGCATGATTCCACTTACTCTACCGGTGCACCTTGTGAGGATCCAATTCTAATTTGGCATTCGGCACCTATGTGTCCTTGTGCTCCACAAATCTCACAAAAATTGTTAGAAGCACCTATGACATTTACCTGAGCTTTTTCAAGCATGTCAAAACATTTATTCAAAGAATCAAATTTTGACACGATTAAATCAATACCATCTACCTCAAACTTATCTCCCGAGAGTTTTCTCGGGTTATGGCCTCTTTCATTGGCCCATTGGTGATGATTTGAAGCAACACTCTCAATTATCTCATAAGCTTCTATGAGCCTTCTATTCATCAAAGCTCCACCAGCTGCGGAGTCGAGAGACACCTTCGAAGAATATTCCAAACCATTGTAGAAGGTGTGGATGATCAACCATTTTTCTAACCCGTGGTGTGGGCAGGCTTCCAGCAAAGCCTTATATCTGTCCCAAGCTTCTGACAATGACTCTCCATCTTTCTGAACGAAGCTTGTGATTTGGGTCTTAAGATGAGCAGTCTTGGAAGGTGAAAAGAATTTGTCCAAGAAAGTTTGCTCCAATTGGTCCCAAGAAGTTATCGTCTCAGCGGGAACATACTTCAACCAAGCACTACCTCGATCTCTCAAAGATAATAGAAACAGACAGAGACGAATAGCATCAACAGAGGCACCTTCAATCTTGAGGGTCTCACAGAACTCCAAGAACATATCCACATGATCATTAGGATCCTCTGACGGCAATCCTCCAAATTGGTTCTGCCTTATCATAGACAGTAAGGTAGGAGGTATGGTGAAGTGCCTAGCTTCAATGTCTGGCCGAGTAATTCCAGATAGCAAACCCCAAGAATTAGGGGCTGCATACTCTTTTAGTGGTCTATTATCTTCAGCTTCAGCCATGACAAGTGTTGGTTCAGGTATTTCTCTTACCCTTTGCCTTTATTATCTTCTCCTTCTACGTAAAGTTCTTTCAATTTCAGGATCTGCTTTGATAAGAGTCCCAGAACGTCGAGTGCTTTACATAAACAGGAGAAATTACCTGCAGAGAGCCAAAGAGAAATCAAGAACGTAAGAACCAGATAAAAAGAAAAAAGGTTTAAAATAATTAAATTAAAAATTAAATTTATATTCAAGAAAAACACAGTTCCTGACAACGGCACCAAAAACTTGATGTGTGAAATCCGCAAGTGTACGGTTTCGTCGTCAAGTAATAAAAGATCAAATCCATACGGACTATGTCTATTAATACTAATTAATTAATTAATTCAATTAAATTAAACAAAGGGGATAAAATTGTTGATTGATAAGAATGTAGTAACCAAGTAATTAAGTAAATGATTATTAAAGTGCAAAATTAATAACAAAAACACTAATTTATCAAGAAAGGTATTCAGATTCAAGAAAGCTTCCAAGATTGGGGTACCACAATGATACAAGACAAATCCTAATTGACAACCCTTTTATTAAATCTGAAATTCAATTGAAGGTGAATTACCTTAAATTAATGTTCTTTCTCAAGATACAAGATTCGTGCCTAATTAAACTAATTCCTACTCTTGTGGTAATTGAATTTAAATTAAACTCATTACACTTTGTGGTAATTCATTGAATCCTCGAAAGGCTAAAACTACTCTCGTGATTTAGACCTTAAGTTCAATTCTTATGGTTTCAACACCTAGGTTCACCTCTCAGTACATCCCTAAATGCCTATGAGATGCAAATAAGTGCCAGCAAATTCACATGAATAAGAGCAATAAGGATTGAATCAAAGAACATTTAAGATTAATAAAAGGGGAAACAAAGTCAATTAATCATTATCAAAGTATCAAAGGGCATTGCCCAATCCTAGAAACAAAGAAAACTACTCAGACATGAAGAAGGAGAGACAAGAAATCAAATTTAAGAACATCCCAAACCCGTAACAATGGAAGAAGAAAGGAGAAAGATGAAGATCAAGAGCCTCCAATGTGCCTCCTTCAAACTAAGTTAGAACCCCTAAATTATATTCAGAACATCTATAAATACCCCTAGGGTTTTAAGTGGGTAAAAGGCCCCAAAAGAAATAAAAAATAAAACTTAAAAACTGCTGCGTACTGTGATCCACGGCCGTGGATCATTATGCCAAAAAGCCAAATCTGAGTCATTTGAGTTCCACAGCCGTGGATGGTTCCACGGCCTGGCCGTGGAACTCTCTAGGATCTCTCTTTCCTTCTTCAAGTTGCTGCTTGATCCATGGCCGTGGTTTGATCCATAGGTAGGCCGTGGATCCCTTTGGAGTGGTCTTTTTGCACCTTTTTGCTATCCGTTAGGCATCCAACTTCAATCATGCAAGCATTCCATTCAATCCAAGGCCAATTCAGCATTGATCCTGCATAAGAACATCAAAAACACTACAGTTATCCGAACTAAAGAAAAAATAAACTAAAAGGGAAATTAAAATGTCTAAAATGCCCAAGAATGCATGCAAAACAAGAACAAAACATAATGTTATTTCACACACACCAGAATATAATTGAACATTAGCAAAGATAGGATTACAATTTATCATAGGGAGTAATGTAGTGAATTCCTAGTCCTAAGCCTATAAATCTTGGTTGAATCTTTACTTTTCAAGATTTGTTTGCTTTCTTTATTGCTTTGATTTTCATCTTGATTTTAATTAAGCTTTCACTATTGATGTTTATTGCTTAAATAATTAAAGTCACCGTAAAAGTTAGTAATCAATTGGTTCTCATGGGAATGATCTTTATTTTACTACTTGTACGATCCATGCGCTTGTGGAAAAGTTATAATAAGTGTTTGGCGCCATTGTCGGGGATCGTGTTGATATTAACACAAGCGGCAATTTGGTTGATTTATGCATTTTTTATTTTTTTATTTTATTTTATTCTTATTTATTAATTTTCTTCTTTGAATTTTTAGGTGTTATATATTTTTTATACGTAGAACGAGGAGTCAAGACGATCTTACTATTCCCATTGATCTTGAGATCGAGAGGGCACTTCGTCATATCAGAAGGGAAAGAAGAACACTAAGAGTTGAGAAAGACCACATGGCGAACAATGATAATCAAGTCGCCAATCAAGAGTGAAGGCTGAGAGATTATGGAACCCCCAACCCTAACACTCGTTAGTCTTCCATTGTGCAGCCACGGGTAGAGGCCAAAAATTTTGAGATCAAGATGTCATTAATCCAAATGGTCCCACAATTACAATTTGGTGGGTCACCAACTAAGGACCGAAATCAGCATTTGGATGAATTCTTGGAAATATATGACACAATAAAGATAAATGGGGTTTTAGCTGATGCTATACGGGTCAGGCTTTTCCCCTTGTCTCTTAGGGGGAAGGCACAGAAGTGGATACACTCGAAAACCCCAAATTCGCTTACCATATGGGACTTGATGGAACAAGCTTTCTTGGACAAGTAATGCGGATTAAAAGTTACAAACCAAAGTGCAAATTATTTCAAGTAATAAATTCTCAGGAGTCCGAGGTCGGTCCACAGGGAATTGATGAAGAAATAAGCTTTGACGTAAAGTAAATATTTTGTGTCAACAATAAAAGTGATAAAACTTAGTCACAAATAAAAAAAACTTATTTGGGTTAGGAGATCCACTCTTGATAAATAAATTAAGGACAATATTAATTCTTTTTATAACTCAATTAGAATCCACACATAATGGAGGTTCCAATCGAAAAATAAAACATTCAAAGTTCATTAAAAATTATATACGTAATTATATTATGATTCTTTTAATCATCTATTAACACCACCACCCATAAATGGAATCAAGCATTCATTGTGCCAAAATCTTGTCTACAACAAATCAAGATCTCCACTTTACAAGGAGGGTTTCTAAATTGATTGAAAACAAAATACAACACGTATAATGACTACTTGAAAATATATTATATAAGCAAAAGAAAGAAATTAATCTAACCTTAACTTATTACCAAGAGCTTCACCCTTTCACCTAAGTAAAATGAAACTTAGTTACTCATAGATAAGAAGAAAGAAAGAGAGAAGAAGAAGAACATAACTTCAATTTAGAACAAAAGAAAATTACAACAAGATAAATAAACAACACAATAGCATAATCTTGGCCTCTAAGACCAAGACTCTCCAAATGATTAGCCAAGGCTCCCTTTTATAGAGGATTAGGGATACAAAATGACAAGGAGGTTGAGTCATGAGTGAGTGGATGAGTGAAAAATGAGAGGAAAATGCCAAATAATTTTTGATGAGTAGAAAATTATAGAGATTCTTTGTCTCTGAAATCATTAAGCTCTGAAGTCATTGCATTCATCATTTTTTTCACCAAGTGGTCTTCATGATCTTAACTATCTTTTGATAAAATTTTAGCTCTAAAGACCAACTATAGCCCGAGATATGGCCCAATTACTGCCTACTATTTAGGCCCAGTTTCAGTTCCTCTATTCTGACTTCTAAGCCCAATATGACCTAGTAGACCTCAGAATATGGAAAAGTGTTCAACATGAAAGTTGTATAGTTGGGTCTTAACTATCAACCATCAAAATTGCAGCCCATTTGACATCCTATAGCCCGAGCTATATCATGAACAATATGCATAGGTCAAGCTGTCAAGGTCAGCACCCTAGTTCTTGCTTCAACTCCAATTTGAGTTATCCAAATGTGTGATTTGGCCTTTGTGGTCTTCGTGAAATTTATAGGGAATTATCTTAGATTTCCTATAAGACTAGAATCACATTAACCAAATATTTACAACTCAAGTTATAGCCAGTTTACTGAATACTGCCAAAAAGATAAATTAAGGCTAATTCATGCAATAATTTTTTAATGATCCAATAAGGTTGAATATCATAAAATATGTCAAAACCAACTTAATTAAACCTAATTAAACCTTAAGAAGCCCAGTGAGAGGATTATAAAATGTATAAAATATATTGTTATCAAATTCTCCCACACTTAGCTTTTGCACTTTTGGGCAAAACACATAAAAAAAACTAGGGAACAAAGAAAAAATGACATAAACTCAAAAGCTAAAAACTCTAAAGGATTCAATGAATCAAGAAGAGCAACCAGACATTCAAGGGATCAAAACATTCATGAAGTAATATTTCTTCGCAACTCAAACCAACAAGCAAGGAAACTTCAGTTGAAAAGAATGAATTAAGAATGATAGATCCTCACAGAATTCACTCTTAATCTCTCAAGTGTTTAAAAGGTAAGTATTTCACTCTATTCAACTCATGAATAATTGCACTACCATAAGCTTGCTTATCTTCTACTTCTCTGCTACTCAAAAATAACATGCACACAAAAATCAAGAAAGTTTTATTCAAGGTTGTAATGGGGCTATGGTAAAGGAGAGGGGTAATATGGATATGACAAGTTAAATACCAAAGAGAATAGAAGAGCATTATGATACAGTTAGAGTGGAGAAGATGTTTGAGAACATTCAGTTTAAATTTCCCAAGGATTTCTTAATTCCTTCTCTGTTTGCTTCCTTCTCATAAAGGACAATGACTAATATTTGACTAATGTTTTGTTGAAGATCAATGCCAAATTGGTAGGTTGAATTCATTGTTAGGCCTGAACATTCTCCTTCTCTTCCTGTTGTTTCCAAGCATCCACTCTCATTCTAGGTATGAATATATTACAAGGTGCATTCTTTGATTGCAGCGGTGGTCAGCTCTTTTTTTTTTCCTTTTTTTTTCTTCTTTTTTGAGGAACATTTTGCACACACACCCCCACTCTTATTAAAAAAACTCAACTAATAATAAAGCCAATGCTCTCTTATTCCCTAAGGTTAGGTAAGAATATGGTTTTTTTTAAGGCACGTTATGAGTTAGAAACAAGGAATGGTCAAATAAGCTCAAAGGGGGTACATAA
The DNA here is from genome assembly GCA_029884595.1 of Ormosia semicastrata. Taxonomy (NCBI): domain Eukaryota; kingdom Viridiplantae; phylum Streptophyta; class Magnoliopsida; order Fabales; family Fabaceae; genus Ormosia; species Ormosia semicastrata. The sequence continues at coordinate 35,776,557 of JAQQTO010000045.1, forward strand.
GGGAAAATATGCAAAATTTACTCCTTACTCTGCCAACCTTAATTAGTTTTGCTGTTAGTAAATTGATGACAAACATATAAACACAACAAACATATTAACAAACACACTTCCTAATATTTTTTTTTGATTTTTTTTTTAGTTTTTTTTTCACAACCATTTTTCCCCCCAACCAGATCATAACATTGTCATCAATGTCAAAATATAGATAGGTAAAGGATAGAAGATATTACCTATTGCTGCAATTACTAAAAAGAAAAACCTTACACAAAATTAAATAGAAATAAAGTACGATAAATAAAACTAAAGATAAAGGAAAGTTATAGATGAAGTGTCAGATCACACTCTTATTCCTTGCTGCCTCCCTTGCTGCTTCCTTCTGACCAATCTATCTGAGCTATTACTGGTTCATGTTCATAAACAAAAGTTTGTAATTTATTAATTAATTCATCAACAATTGAAGCAGATATAAGGAGCCGTCTTACCGAAGGTGTGATAAAGTTCTGTTCCACAGCATGGTCAACAAAAGATAACAATTTATCAAAGAAATTATTAACATTCAACAAACCTATGGGTTTATGGTGGATGTTCAGTTGGGCCCAAGAGATAATTTGAAAAAGTTCTTCTAAAGTACCAAAACCACCTGATAAGGCAATGAATGCATCAGAATTTTCAAGTATTGTCCTTATTCGTCTATGCATAGATGATACTTGAAGTTCTAGCCCAATTGTCTTTCCAATGATGTTCCTTCGAGTTAAAGGTTCAGGAATGACACCCAAAACTTGACCACCTCTTAAATGTGCAGCAAGTGATACAACCCCTATTAACCCAATGCTACCTCCCCCATATACTACACGGATGTTCCTCACAGCAAGTGTTCTACCAACAATGCTTGTTGCATTTACAAACTCTAAACTCTTCCCATAACTTGTCCCACAAAATACACAGACACTAGTAAATCGACGAGCTGAAGAAGAAACTCCCTCCATTTCTACACTCACACTCTTTTTGAATGATTATGAGTTACAGGAAAGTGAAGAAAATGGAGTGTTTAAATAGGGAAGAGAATAGAAAAAGTAATAATAGCTCCTATATGGGTAGGTTGGCTGTTGTCAGAAAGGTTTGAAATTAAGAAACAATTTTTTTATGTTTTTTTTTATTTTTATTTTTTTTTTGACTTCAAGAAAACCATCAGGGTAAAGAAGTCTAGAAACCCCTGAAGGATCCCGTCCAAAGGATCGTCTGTCCAAAGCCAAAATACAACAAAATCATACAAAAATAAAATTATAATAATAAATGATGGCATACCTTTATGTACAGAGAATTGGTGGCATATCTTTATACTGCTTGTCACCAGTGCAGAAATACCAAGACGGCTTAGCCAATCTGGGAATTCTTCTCCCTCCTACTTGTGAGATATTTTGGATTGAGCTACAACGTAACTAATTAAAGTGCGTAAATCTGACAGCTACCACCAACGACCACATCCAGTGAGAGGTCGCTGAAGAGTCCATGGCATTAAATTATAGGATCCAGCTCAAAGGCATTGTCATGCGAGAATGCAAACACGGGACGCTTCTTTCTGTCCATCAGCAAGCAGAGCCTATGGTTAAAACTTGGGAATGCTTGCGTGGCTCTCTACAGAGCATGACACATGAACCTTATTTACAGACTGGCGTGCGAAGGTCCACCTGAGTCAATGACGAGTCTGCCACTGGCAGGGGCTCTTAATCTAATTAAAGACCAAGTACAACCGAAGTTTCGCCCTCTTTTTTATTTCTTTTATCTTTTCTTCTTCTTCTTCTTTTTCTTTTTTTTTTTTTTTTTTTTCTTTTTTTTTTCTTTTGAAGATGTACAAAATAATATATACATGTTGTTGTGATTGTGGCTCACATCTTCCTCTGGTTTTACGTCTAGTAACGACTTAAACGCCTTCTATGAGTCGAGTATAAGCTTCCCATCCAATTTTCTTATAAATTAGCAAACAGGATCTTTTTGAGTCAGATTCCCAAGACTGTAACGCTCTTGCTCATCCTTGAATAAAGTGGGCCAATAAAATCAACACTCACTATTGGGCACACATCTCCGAATAATTTGATCAGGATAATTGAGGCAAGATATTTCATGTTGCAAGAAAATTAATTATGTTAGTGAACTAAGGCATAGAATTGACAGAAAAAAAATTATCAGGAAAAGAATCATTGATAGGTGTAATATCAAAATGTGAGCCTGTTGTAAGTATAGACAAATGATCTGCAACAATATTTTCAGCTCATTTTGAATTCTTAAAGCAACAAAATCCACCGTATCAACCTAAGTTTGCAAAAACTTGTTGAGAAAATTGACAAGTGCATCGAATTATTAAAGTAATAAAGTTGACGATTAAGAGAGAAAAAAAACTAAAACACACAAAATTAAGAGGGAAAAAAGAGAACAAAATGCATGAATGCAAAACACATTAAGGATGTAAACACATGAAATTAAAACACTAGGGATTTGACTTCACTTAATTCAATAATCTATTATAGACAATAGAGTAGCTTTGTGACATTCATTTTATTTAATTTCTAATCATTCAATTGATGGGGAGAATCCAGTAATTAATTAAAACTCAATTCCTTAATCTAAACCTTAACTCTTAAAGGCATGACCTTTACTCTATGGATTCTCATGGAAAATACCACAATTCTCCCACACAACCTATAACCTCCATTCTTAGATGATTATAAATCATGACACTTATTATTTATGATTTAGGACATATGCAAACCTTCCGATTCTACATATACCTCACTAGATCAATTTATAAGTGACTAATTCATAAAAACATTAAGAATCATAATAAGCACTCAAATTGAATAAAAAAATTAATTAAAATTTCAATCTTAATACATGTCGATTGAATCAAGTTACGTCTTCACCTTAAAAACACACAAATTTAACTACACTTGACAAAAGAGAAAAAGAAATAGGAAGAATAAAATTAAAAATATATACAGAGCTCAACCTTCCATAAAAAAAATTTATTAACAAGTAGGATGTAAACCGCCATGGTAAAAATAATAAAATAATAATAATAATAATAATAATAATAATAATAATAATAATAATAATAATAATAATAATAATAATAATAATAATAACAAGTAGGCGATAAACCTACCATTAAATATTAACAAGGATGTGGTATAAACCACCACCAAATAAATATTAACAATGATGTGGTATAAACCGACCACTATATATATATATTAACATGTAGTAAATAAATATTAATAAGGGTGTGGTATAAACCAACCACCGAATATATATATTAACAAATGTGTGGTATAAACCAAACCATCAAATAAATATTAATACATAGTAAATAAATATTAACAATTGTGTGATATAAACCAACGACCAAATAAGTTAGTAAGCGAGATAAATTAAAAAGTTAGTAAGCGAGATAAATTTAAAAGTTAGTAAGTAAGTAAATTAAAATATTAGATAGTTAGTAAGAGAGTCGATAGTTAGTAAGTTAATAAGCAATAAAATTAAAAGGTTAGTAGGTTAATAAGTTAGAAATAAAATACGAGAAAGTAAAATACGAGAAAATAAAGTACAAAAAATAAAATACAAAAAATAAAGTGTAGAAAGAAAAGTGCGAGAAAGTAAATTTAAAATATGAAAACCGGAGAGAGGCAGAGCCCCACCAGAGCCGGAGAAGGAGGAAGAAGAGAAAAGTCAAAATTAAGATATTATTAAAACATAAAGTAAAAACCAGAGAACTGGTAAGCTGATTTTTTGCTCCGGCAAGAGAGAAGAGAAGAAAAAAGATTATTTCATTCATGATTAAAGATTATAGAGGGAGAAAGGGAGAAGGGAGAGTTTCTCTCAAAAAGTTAGTACGTTAGTATGTAAAAAAAAAAATAAAAGATTAGAATATATATATATATATATATATATATATATATGCACAAGATCCATAGAAAAAAAATATAAATATAAATATACAAAATATTTACAACATAAATTTGTTCTTCAAATCAAGTCCCCAACAACGGCGCCAAAAACTTGATGCGGATTAAAAGTTGCAAACCCAAGTGCAGGTTGTTTCAAGTAATAAATTATCGGGAGTCCGAGGTCGGTCCACAAGGAATTGAAGAAGAAAAATTCTTGGTCGTAAAGTAAATATTTTGTCACAATAATAAAAGTGATAAAACTTAGTCACAAATAAAAAAAAACTTACATGGGTTAGGAGATCCACTCTTGGTAAATAAATTAAAGACAATATTAATTCTTTTTATAACTCAATTAGAATCCACACAAAACGGAGGTTCTAATCAGAAAATAAAACATTCAAAGTTCATTAAAAATTATATACGTAATTATATTATGATTCTTTTAATCATCTATTAACACCACTACTCACAAATGAGATCAAGCATTCATTGTGTCAAAATCTTGTTTACAACAAATCAAGATCTCCACTTTATAAGGAGGGTTTCTAAATTGATTAAAAACAAAATACAATACGTATAATGACTATTTGAAAATATATCATTTAAGCACAAGAAAGAAATTAATCTAACCTTAACTTATTACCAAGAGCTTCACCCTTTCACCCAAGTAAAATAAAACTTAGTTACTCATAGATAAGAAGAAAGAAAGAGAGAAGAAGAAGAAGAAGAAGAAGAATAACATAACTTCAATTTAGAACAAAAGAAAATAACAACAAGATAAATAAACAACACAATAGCATGATCTTGGCCTCTAAGACCAAGACTCTCCAAATGATCAGCCAAGGCTCCCTTTTATAGAGGATTAGGAATACAAAATGACAAGGAGGCTGAGTCATGAGTGAGTGGAGTGGAAAATGAGAGGAAAATGTCAAATGAATTTTGATGAGTGGAAAATTATGGAGATTCTTTGTCACCAAAATCATTAAGCTCTGAAGTCATTGCATTCATCATGTTTTCACCAAATGGTCTTATGAAACTTGTAGGCCTGGATCTTAACTATCTTTTGATAAAATTTCAGCTCCAAAGACCGAATATACACCGAGATATGACCCAATTACTGCACATTATTCAAACTCAGTTTCAGTTCCTCTATTCTGATTTCCAAGCCCAATATGACCTAGTAGACCTCAGAATCTGGAAAAGTGTTCACATGAAAGTTGTAGATTTGGGTCTTAACTATCAACCATCAAAATTTCAGCCGATTTGACATCCTATAGCCTGAGCTATGTCATGAACAGTAGATCAAGCTGTCAGGATCAGCACCCTAGTTCTTACTTCAACTCCAATTTGAGTTATCCAAACGTGTGATTTGGCCTTTGAGGTCTTCATGAAAGTTGTAGGGAATTGTCTTAGCTTTCCTACAAGACCAGCATCACATCAACCAAATATTTGCAACTCAAGTTATAGTCAGTTTACTAAACACTGCCAAAAAGATAAATTAAGGCTAATTCATGCAATAATTCTTTCAATGATCCAATAAGGTCCAATATCATAAAATGTGTCAAAACCAACTTAATTAAACATAATTAAACCTTAAGAAACCCAGTGAGAGAATTATAAAATGTATAAAATATATTGTTATCAACAAGTACTATCCACTTAGAAAAACAATCAAGCTTCGTCAAGACGTCACTATATTCTCCCAAAAGGAAGATGAATCACTTCTTGATGCATGGGAGAGTACAATGATCTCATTTGTCAGTGTCCACATCATGGCTTGCAAGATTTTGTTGTTATGCAGACATTCTATGTTGGGTTAACTTTTCTACAAAAGCAACTCTTGATGTCGCAGCTGGCGGTGCTTTGATGGCAAAGACTCCAATAGAGGCAAGGGCTTTGAAAACTGAGGTCACTTCTAACATTTATTTGTGGCCAAGTGAGGGATCATCTTCAAAGAAGCAAGCTAGAATGATAGAACTTGATATTATTATTATGTTGAATGTCAAGTTTGATGCCTTGACTAAGTCACTTGAGAAGCTGAATGTCAATGCTGTCGCTACTCCCAACAAAACTTGTGAAACATGTGGAGGAGGGAATTTGGCTTTGGAATGCAATGCAGTAGAGAGGTATTCTGAAGACCCGTCTTTGGAGCAAGTGAATTATGGGTAAAATGACAATTTCAATGCTCAAGGAAATCCCTTCTCCAACTCATATAACCCCAGATGAAGAAACCACTCCAATTTCTCATATGGCAACCAACAACATGGGGCTCCATCCAACAATAGACCTCCACCTAGATTCCAACAACCTCAATAATCTTCTCAAGGAGCGAAGTCCAATTTAGAAGCCTTCATGGAGAACTTCATAGTTACCCAAAAGGAGCAGAATCAAGTCATTCAAGCACAAGTGCAACAACATGGGGAGTCCATCAAGCAAATCAAAACTCGCTTAGATCAAATAGTCACTCACTCTAAGATGCTTGAAAGTCAAATAGCCCAACAAGCAAGCTTGTTCAACATGACTCAAGGGCAAATACCAAGTCAACAAAAAACTAACCCATGGGAGTAAGTTCATGCAATTTCATTGAGAAATGGTAAGCAACTTGAAGGCTCCACAAGAGAAGAAAAACTTGAAGATAAGGAAACCAATGAAAAGGAGGAGAAGCAAGAGAAGAGCAAAGATAAAGAAGGAGATGAAGAAAGCACTAAAATGTATATTCCTCCAAAAGCATATGTTCCACTTTTGCCCTTCCCTCAAAGTTATCAAAGGGTGAAGCTTGACCATCAATTTGGAAGATTCTTGGAGGTACTTAAGAAGCTTTACATTAATGTTCCTTTTACAGAAGCTCTCTCCCAAATGCCCTCTTATGCTAAGTTCTTGAAGAGATTCTCTCTAATAAGAGGAAGCTTGAGGACTATGAAACTATTTCTTTGATGGGAGAATGTAGTGCAATCATCCAAAATAATTTTCCACCTAAGCTTAAAGATCCGAGTAGCTTTTCAATTCCGTGCTCAATTAGGAATATGAATATTAACAAGGCTTTGTGTGATCTTGAGGCAAGTGTGAGTTTGATGCTCATTTCTATTTATGAGAAACTTGATATTGGGGAGCTCAAACCAACCACCATTTCTCTTCAAATGGAGGATAGGTCAATTAACCATCGTGTTGGCATATTAGAGAATATACCATTAAAGGTGGGAAAATTTTACATACCAGTCAATTTTGTTGTGCCTGAGATGGAAGTAGATGTTCAAACCCCCATCATCTTAGGCAGACCATTCATAGCCACCACTGGAGCCATGTTTGTTGTGAAGCATAGGAAAATAACCCTCAAAGTAGGTGAAGAAGTTGCTGAGTTCAATTTGTTTTAAGTTTCCAAGAAACTGGCCATTATCGATTCTTGCTTGAAGGTTGATGTGGAAGAAAGGCTAGCTAAAATCCATGCACAAGACATCTTAGAGAAGAGTTTGGTACACAATAGCAACACAAACGATGAAGATGAAGAGGTGGTGACCTATGCTCAAATTTTGGATGCATGCCCAACCGTTCCCCTTTCTCAAATTAGTAAACTCAAGGAACTCAAGGTCCTCTCAACCGAAGACTCCTCACTTAAAGAAAAGGAGGCCCCAAAGGTAAAGCCTAAACTGTCAGAAAAGATTTTGCCCAAGGCTACCACCAACTTTGAGAATGCCAAGCTTTATAAGAAGAGACAAAAGAAGCGACATGACATGGGTAACAAGCAGCCACTACAAGAAATCAGGAAATCAGCGAGGGAAATTTCCCTCTCTAATCCCTCGCTAATCCCTCGCTAATACACTTAGCGAGGGATTAGCGAGGGATAAGTTAGTCACTTTTTTTTCATCGCTAATTAGCAAGGGAAAGCATTCCCTCTCTATTCCGTCTCTAGAAAATTTAATTCCCTCGCTAATCCCTCTTTAATCCCTCGCTAATATGCCTCCATTATTCCCTCACAAAATAGCGAGGGAAATTCTATCACTATTACGTCGCTGTATGATATACCAATTTTGTATCATGTCAACCAATTTCCCTCACTATTCCCTCGCAATTCCGTCGCTAACAATTCCCTCGCTATTCCCCTGCTAATCCCTCCCTAACTACCTCTCTGATTCCCTCGCTAATACCTTGCTAATCCTTCTCTAACTGTTTGTGTGATTCCCTTGCTATTTCATCGCTATTCGCTCGCTAAATATTCCCTCGCTATTCCCTCACTAATATATTGCATCACTATTCTCTCGCTATTCCCTCGCTAATTACCATTATGATATTCTGTCGCTAATCCCTCGATAATCAGGTTTTTTATTAATAACCTATATATATATTATTACTTTCCTAAAACCTGCATATCAAACCACAGCAGCAAATAGAAATCCAACAACAGCAAACAGAAATCCAACAACAGCAAATAGAAATCCAACAACAGCAAACAATCTAATAATTGTAAATTGCTACAACAAAAAACTTGTACAAATAATCCAATAATATAGTTGAAAGTTAATATACAAATAATCAATCCAATATAGTTGAAAGTTAATATGAAAATAATCAATCCAATATAGTTGAAAGTTATTATACAAATATTGACAAGAATAAAAAAATGGCAATCAGTCTATGTTGGCTTTGTCTTCGTCTTCGTCTTCCTCTCGACCCTCCCTAACACCTTGCAATGGTGGTTATGGAGCAACATTTGTTGATTTGATCGTAGATAGGAACGATTGGAAGGGCGCTAACATAGGGACAAGTTGACTCTGGACAAACGAAGCCATCGCTGCTGCCACTACTGTATTTACAACTTCAGATATGTCCTGTGTCAACGGTGTAGAGCGGGAAGGACCTGCAATCGGGAAGGATGAAGCTTGCATGGTGTTATTACGAATGTGCAAGCTATTACCTATGCCAAGCATACGTCCCTTCTTGTTGGGACCCGCCACATCCAACCAGACCTCCGGGTCAACCATAGGGTGAGAGGAAGAGTTTTCTCCATATTTTTCTATCATTGCGGTGTCATATGACTCCTAAAAATAACAAAATAAGAAAAATATTAAAAAAACCTAAAATATATATGACTTTGAAATCAGGAGACACCTATAATAAAATTCCTCGAGCGCTCAGAAACATAGCTTCCGTCTTTCTTCTTATGAACTTTTGTATAGAGATCTCTGTAAGAAACTAGATGCTTTAACTCTGCCTCCTATAATCCCATATGGAAGAATATTATATAATAAACACATATCAAAAGTAAGGCAATCCCTCTAAAATACTATAGCATACTCAAGATAGACAAATAACTCAAGTAATTATAACACGTTAGTACACAGATTAATAAAATAAAATAAAACTCAGAAAAGTCTAGATTAATAAACAGATTACCATCAAAACTTTAAATGAGAAAGTTATATTACCATCTTGCTCTTGTGCTGACTAAAGCTTATCAACCTACCTATATGCTTCAAGGCATCAGGCATGGCTGCCCTGTTCCTTCGGGCAACTGCAGACCTCGTCATCCATTTATCTGTCAGCTAAATGTCGACTAGGCCATCCCACACTTCCGTCCTCATTCCTCTAGGCCCATGACCCTTAACATCAGCCAAGTTGTTTGAATTTGCCTTCTTAAAGGCCTTATCTCGTGCTTTGTTCAAATGGTCTGGATAACGGTCCAAGATAGTCCGTTCCCAGACAATTCTCGCCATGCCGCGATCAACATCAGATGTGAACCGATGCTTAGCCTACACAAGTGTTATGTATGTATATTTATTTTTTAATAAACATATAATATATAATTCTATAAACACAATTACTTACCATGAAGTCGTTAAATAGTATTTCCTTCATCTCAGCTGGATAACCTCGCCACGTATTAGCCGGAACAGGGATCCTTGTCATGACATTGTACATAATGTCACATGTCACTCTCGATGGGAGAAACCTCCTCCTATAAGTACAAGAAGATAATGTTAGTAATCTAAAAGTAAATACATGTAATAAAAGATGATAATCACTATTACTTATGGTTCAGGGACAGGCGCCACATATATAAGTTCCTTGCTATTTGTTTCTACATTGGATTCTCCACATGAAGGCACCACATTCGGGTCGTTAGTGGGTGGGTCAGCAGAGGGTGGCATAGAAAGGGTTGGGTCAATAAGGGGTAGGACAGAAGCAGATGCGCCTCCAATGGTCAATGGAGTAGACGCTGGTATGCCTGCACTGGTCGATGGGCTAGTAGCTGAAGTTGCACCTAACATAATTATACATAAACAAAAAAATACATATATATTACATTTATATAAACCATGAGTTAATAATATTTTCTTCCATTTATCCTATAGGTTTACCTGGAGAGGGCTGAGAATGCTGTAGTGGTGGAAAATCATGGGCAGATGAAACATTACGGCCTCTCCCACGACTGCGTCCAGCACCTCTACCTCGAATGGTCATGATGAATATTTGCATAAGGAAACATAATGAAACATGACGAGTTAAGAAATTATATGTCAATAAAAATCTCAAAATATAATAATGATATTTTAGTGTAAATACCATTAACGAAATTTTCAAGAACAAGCTTTAATTTTAACTACTTGAGTCTAAAGCAAAAGATTCCTCATCTTCATCTAAGAATTCATTAATTTCATTATTTTCGTTGTCATCAATGAACTCATCATCAACCAGAATGTCCATTGGATAATGTATATCACGTATGTTCACTTCTTCCATTTGGGCATGTGTATCAAATAAGGAGACTGCTTCATCATCTATGACAGGATTGTGTGTTCCAAGGGATCCATCATCTTGGTAATAATCAATGGCAGTTAGGTCATTCAATTCATCACTTTCGTCATTCAATGTCTCAGTCACGAAGAGTTTTGCTCTAACCTTGCAAGTTGCCCACCATTCACCATTAGCTTTATTCCCGTTTTGTGGGTACCTTGTATAGTACACTTGTTGTGCTTATTAGGCTAAGACGAATGGCTCATTTGAGTGACGTCCACCAACTCATATCTCTCATCAACATTGACTCCATTTATCGGGTCAAACCAATGACATTGTAAAAGAAATACTCTGTTTTGATTTCCTACATATGACAATTCCAATATATCTTCAACGATGCCATAATAGTCGAAGTCATTCTCACCATATATACTACCTCTAACATATACACCACTATTCATGGTAGCTTTATTTTGTTCGTACACCTTAGTATGAAATCTATACCCATTAACTATTAAGCCACAGTAAGAAGTCATGGACTTGGATGGACCATAACTTATCTCTCGTATCATTTGATCCTCGACTTGACCTATATTAACCTGTATCATTACATAGATTGTAGATAGTTGTAACATCTAGCATAATGAACATTGAATTTAATATGATAGATCACTATTATGGATAAAAAGACTCACCAGATATTTTAGCCACCTACTAAAGTCCTTATCTCGAGCTTCCAATATTTGATCATTAGTGATATTGGGATCTGTTTCCCTTAAAGAATCCTCAAATTGTCTAATCAATACAATAATTAATATTTAGCATAAATTTAGCACATTAATAACAAATTCATTAGATAGAGAGTAGACTTACTGGAGATAAGGTTCTACTTCTCCACAACTTACAAGCACATATGTCTCAGTAATCTGAAGTTCTACATCCGTCAAGAATCTATTTCGACCTCTCTCGATAGGATGACATGGATGTTTAAAAATAGACAACCATTCATTAATTGTATCTTCTCCACCGTCGTCATTCTGAGGAACTTGAGTGCGCCTGGTCTGTAGGTGGGGATCAAAATACATGGAAGCAAAATTAGAAATTTCTTCTAAAATATACACTTCACAAATAGATCCTTCAACTTTTTCCTTATTTCGGACCTTTTTGTTCAAGTACAGCATACACCTCTCAAAGGGGTACATCCACCTGTAATGCACTGGTCCTCCAACCTTAGCTTCATAAGGGAGATGCACGACTAGATGTTCCATCACATTAAAGAATGTTGGAGGGAAAATCTTCTCTAACTTGTAAATTATTTTAATGATAGAAAGCTCTGCATTCTCCATAGTGGAAGCACGAATTTCATTTGCACAAACTTCTTTAAAGAACAAGCTTAGTTTAGTTAACGGTCCCCATATAGGTTTTGGTAAGATATCACGAAATGCTAGAGGAATTAACCTTTGCATAAAAACATGACAATCGTGACTTTTCATTCTATATATCTTCCCACCGTCTACATTGATGCAACGTACGATATTCGATGCATACCCATCAGGAAATTTCAACTGTTTTCTCCACTCACACACCATCCTTCTTTGATTGGCATCCAAGACATACGTCGCCTTTGGTTTTTTACACTTGCCATTCTTAACTATTAGCTCTAAGGTAGGACGTTTGCATATTATCTTCAAATCTTTTCTTGCATTTGCATTGTCTTTTGTCTTGCCCTTTATGTCCATGACAGTGTTGAAGATATTGTCAAACACGTTCTTCTCGACATACATAACATCTAAATTATGTCGTATTAGATTAGTGGACCAATAAGGCAATTCCCAAAATATGCTCTGCTTCACCCAATTGTGGTGTATACCAAAGCCATCTTGTTTTTGTTTACTTGAATTCAAGCTAAAAATGACTTTCTTAAGTTAAGTCACTCTATTCAAGACATCTGTCCCACTCAGCCATTGCGGTGGATTAGATTTTTCCACTGTTGATCTCTTAAAAGAGTTTCGATCACGGCAAAATGGATGATCAAAAGGAAAAAATTGACGACGACAATCAAACCAACAATATTTCCTACCGTGCTTCAACACAAATGACTTACTGTGATTCATACAAAGTGGACAAGAAAGTTTTTCATGAGTGCTCCACCTAGACAGTATTCCATAGGTTGGAAAGTCACTTATTGTCTACAATAAAGCTGCTTTCATATCAAAATTTTGCTTCCTCCAGGCATTATAAGTTTCCACCCCATCGTCCCATAATATCTTCAGATCGTCAATTAGGGGTCTAAAATAGATATCTAAACTTTTACCTGGTGACTTTGGTCCAAGAATCACAATAGTGAGGAATATGTATTCCTTTCTCATGCACATACTTGGAGGTAGATTGTACGGTGTAACAAAAATAGGCCAACATGAATATGGTATGGCTGAACCACTGAATGGATTAAAACTGTCTGTAAATAGGCAAAGCTTAACATTTCAAGCGTCTAGCGCAAATGTTGAATGGGTAGCGTCAAATCGTTTCCAAGCCTCAACATCAGCTGGATGCCTGATCACTGATTCATCTTGACGCACTTCATCCACATACCAACTCATATACTGTGCAGTGTTTTTGGACATAAATAGATGTTGGAGTCTTAGCATAATGAGAAAATATCGCAACACTGAGTGCAGCACATCCTTCTCATTCGATGAACGTCCCGCCTTCGGTTTGAATCATGGGTGTCCACATACTAAGCAAACTAAGTAGAGTCGCCTAACACTGTATTCTTCGTAATACAACATGCACTGATTAAGACACACATCTATCTTCTCATATCCTAATCCCAACTCACAGACCATTCTTTTCGATTTGTAGAAGTTTTCGGGTAACCTTTTAGGCTCTGGAAGCATGCTTTTAATTATGACAATCATTCTATCATAACAACTCTCACTCATGTTAAACTCTAATTTCAAGTTCAAAAGTTGAGTTACAGTTAATAATTTCGTGTGCTTATGGCAACCATCCCATAAAGGTTGGTCAGCGTCTCTTAGCAAGTCATAAAACTTCGCAGCTGACGGATTTGGATCCTCTTCTAAATCTCGAGCTTCTGGATTTAATCTATCACCTGCGGTATCCATAACCATATCCACGTATGGATTCCTAGGCTCCACTTCATCATCATGGACAATGGATGTTGAGCCGCTATCCCCCCATTTGTCCTCACCACGAATGGTCTAATTTACATAATCATCCACAAATTCGTACTTATACAGATGTTGTTCTACCCCAAATACCTCCAACCAAGCACGATTCTTACATCTAGCATATGGAAAAGGGATGCGATTTAATGCATCAGTAACTGTCGGGTCTCCTTGAGCAACCTTAGTGAAATCATTAACTCCATCCTTGAATTCTTCACTTACATAGCCAGTACGATCATTTCTTTGTAACATCTAACTTCGATCGGGTCTCATGATTACTGAAATTGGTTTAGCATGTTAATACAAATCCTTATATCTCCATCTCCTTCTTAACATTGTATGGCCCTATCCCATTCGATAAGAAACATTTTCAAAACTTGATTAATAGTTATTCCTTAAATCTCATATTTTATACTTGACAAAATTTTGGCAGCATTTCCCATTGGTCTCCAAGTGCATGACTTAAACGCAGTGAAATCTACCACGTTTAAGTATACACCCAGAGAACAAAAGGAAATGTAGCAGACTGAAATTTCAACAAGTATAAGATATAAGATTTAAAGAATAACTATTAAGCAAGTGAAGAAAAAATTTCTTACCAAACTGTCCCACTTGGACAATTCAAGATTCAATACAATGAGTAATACCAACAATAGGTATGCATGCTCATTAATATTGAATCTCAAATGGGAAACTAAGGTTTTTCTCAACTTTTTACTCGAATAAGAAAATAAAACTTTAAGCATATGTTAAAGCACAATCAAAAGTTAAATCAAACCAATATTCTTAACATATAATTCGTTAGAAATTCATAACTTTTATTTTCAACATCAAAGATTTGATGTCATATTTAGATAGTCCTAAATGTGCTGCGATAAGAGAGAAAAGTATTTCTTAAAGTGTTTTGAAATGTGCTTATTCTGATTTGTGAATTTCAATCACCTGAGGAAGAAATGAAGAAAAATGTTCTGAAAGTGGTGAAGCAGTGTGTAATTACTTGAGGGTGTGGAAGCTGATTATATTAGAAATGATATTCTCCTTGACTTTTTCAAGAACGTCTGGGTTAGGAGGATGGCTTTAGATCGAAGCAACTATAAGCAACTTGTGGAGACTATTGTAGAGATAGCAAACAAAGTTGGCATTGCCGATATTGTAGGGAGAATTGTTGAGGATCTTAAAGATGAGAGTGAACCTTACAAGCGAATGGTTATGGAAACTATTGAGAAGGTGGTCACTAACTTGGGAGCATCTGATATAGATGCCCAATTGGAAGATCTTCTGATTAATGGTATTCTTTATGCCTTCCAAGAGCAAACCAGCGATGATGCTAATGTGATGCTTAACGGGTTTCTATCCACTATTATGACATAAATCAAATAAGCTATATAATTCATACCTTCATTTATGCTATATAAATTTTTTGAAATTGGACCAGTTTTGATAGCATCTATTTGACATATTCAGTCAACAAAATGATTGCTATACACTCATACTAGTAGTAACTCTTGCTTAATAAAACAGTATGAGACATATTCAGTCAATTATTTCTGAGTTATAATATTTAATGGAAAATACTATTGGAAGCCCCCTCCCCCACATTGAGACAGACAATTTAAGAATATATAATACATTGAAAAGATCTCTCACCCCCACTTAAATTCATTGTGAACCCACCACACCCTTATTTCTACCCATTCAACATGTGGCTATTATTATCTTTCACCTAGTGATAATGACTAGTCACCCTAAAGATCTCTCACATGATTCAGTTATGTCTTATTATGTAATGACCACCATACCCTTATTATGGAGAAAATTTGTACTAGTTATTAATATTGTCCTAATATTATCTTCTGAATCTGATTAAGCAGAAAATTTGACCAATAAATCCCCCTCAATGGAGCACAGATTATACTCAGATTATACAGGTTATTGAATGACTAAATTAAACCAAAACGGATAGCAAACATTTTCAGCCAGAGTAAACTGTATAAAAATGGAGAACATTAAAAAAAAGTAGACTACTAAGGGGTTTTTAATCAACCTTAGAAAGTTTCATCAAAGAATTGGATTTTTTTTAGGCCAATGTACACAAAGCCATTCAAAAACAAAAGTTGGTATTAAAAGATAATTCTATCTTAGCTCAACAAAAGTGTATCAACAGTAAAAAGTGTTCATAGAAAACACAATCAATTCAAGGTCCATACTCCATATTATTTAAACATCATCAACAAGAGTAGATGTTATTTAACTTTAAAAGACTTAAATTTGCTAAAAGAGATAATTTGTCATTCATAAAATCAGTTAATTACTCAGAACCATTAAAAAAAAGTTTAGTTGAGTTGTGTACAAAATAGTGACTTGAGTTTAAGTAACTACCTCTAATAGTAGTACAATTGAGGTGACCTTTATAAGTGGGTTCCAAAGAAGAAGAAATGTAGGAGCTCAATAGAACAACCAACACTAGAATGCTCTAAAGACTTGAGTTTAAGTAAGTATCCCTGTACATATAATGAAAAAGCACATATATCATCCATTATCACAAGCAGGCATTTTCATCATTAGAACATAGACAATAACTAAATGACCATGTACCCAACATCTCACACCTCTCTTCACAACCTTGTTATAGGGATTATGATACAATGATGAATAAGATCTGTTTGTCTTGTGCAGAGAGATTAAAACACATCCAATATCATTGTATAGATTTTAAAGAAGTCTCATATATTTCTCCATGTATTTCAAACAATGAAATGAAACAAAAAAATAATGGAAGAAGGCTTACCGTGGAAGAAATATAATGGTAGAGAGGAGAGAAATGAGAAAGTGGATAGAGAATGAGAAATATAAGATTTACTGAATATGTGAAAAGTGAGTGTACATCAAGCTAAATATGTGCCACTTGTAACCAACTTACTCACTCAGTAAAATAATGTAACTTACTTCTAACTAACAATAACTGCACTTTATAGCAATAGTCAGTTATGTAGAGAACTAGTAAACACATCTCAACTAGAGCAAATTAATTAGCAATCTAAGTTAGCATTTACAAGGTTGAACCCTATGCTTGACACCGTTGCATAAATTGGTATCTCAGTTAAATTGGGTAAAGATATATGGTGTAGACTACAGACCACGGGCTTGGGTTGGGATCATAAAGCTCTTCTGCTGAATATGTCACAGGATAAAATTAAATTACTGATATCTAAGATAATTTGATTCAATTGCAATCACATTTATCATTGATTTCCTTAATCAAATTGACTGTTAGTTACTACTTACATGTACCAGCAGATCATTCATCACAATGAATCCAACAATAACAAAAAATTAAAGAAACAAAAACTCAAAATTAAATATAGTTCAGGGAGTTCACAAGATAGAATAGTGGAATATATGTCATTAAACAGAAGATACCTATTTTTTTAATGAAATGAATGACTGTAAATTTGGCTGAATTTTATCTAACAGTTAATGTTTGATTGTATCAAATTCGAATAGAAGAAGATTTAAAAGGTAGTCAAAGAAACATACAGAGACAACGAGAGCAGAGGTGGCAAAGGCAAATCCTATAATTTTGGTGGCGTCAACAAATTTGTGAGCCAAGTCCTTGAGTTTAGCCTGAAGTGATCTTGGGTAAAGAGTGAGGAGTGAAGTGAGTTTATTGATTGCTTACTGTGAGGCAACAGACGGGAGAAAGAAGAAAACTTGAATGGAAGAAAGAAATAATAGAAGAAGGCTTACTGTGGTTGCTCGTCACTCGCGTCATTACAGAAGGAGGGGAAGTCACTCGCGTTGCGTGGCTGCCGTGCTCAGCTCCGGGGAAGGGCTTGGGTGGTGGAGGGGAAGGTCGTATGGCTGTGAGTGGGAAGGAGATTTGATTTGGGGAAGAAGAGGGAATTTCTATCTAACCTAAACCTAAAGGAGATGTTTTGGCTCTTTTCTGAGTGGGCGTGATTTCTAATTTTAGTAAGGGAAATTATTCCCTCGCAATTCCCTCTCTGAATTTAGCAAGGGAACTTAATATCTCGCAATTCCCTCTCTGAATTTAGCGAGGGAACTTAATACCTCATAATTCCCTCTCTGATTTTGTAGAGGGAACCTATTACCTCGCAAATCCCTCGCTGATTTTAGCGAGGGGACTTCTTCCCTCTCAATTCCCTCACTAATTTTTTCGAGGGAAATAGTCCCTCTCATTTCCCTCGCAAATTTTAGAGAGGAAAATAATTTACTCGCCATTGCTTCGCTATTTACTCGTTGTATCCCCTTTGGATTTTGTTTTGAAATTTAGTGAGGGAATGTGTTTTCCTCGCTAATCCCTCGCAATTTTCTAGCTAATTAGATAGGGAATTGCGAGGGAAAATCTCCCTCGTAAATTTTCATCGCTAATTCATAAATTTCTTGTAGTGAGCATAGGTTTAAGCTTGGGGATAAAATTTTTGTGAATAACTCACTTCTACATTTCTGTCTTGGTAAGTTGTGGTCAAAGTGGTATGGACCATGTGAGATTGTTCGAGTCTTTTCATACGGAGTGCTTGAGGTGAAGAAAGAAGGCCAACAGGTATTCTTGATAAATGGTCAGAGAGTGAAACACTATGAAGAGGGAGTGGGGACTAAGCACCACTCTATCGACATCACCTAAACATGGCATCAACCCATAGTCAAGCTAATAACTATAACTTAGCGCTTCACAAGAGGCAACTTGTGTTTCTATCATTTCTTATATTTTCGTTTAGTTTTTGCATTTGGTTTTTCAATTTTTGCTTTGTTTTCCCCAATAATAATAATAATAATAATAAATTATCTTGACCCCTTTTGTTTTTCTTGTGCAGTTTTTGACAACATGTCGCCTGTAACATCTCGAATTTAATAACCATAATACAACCAAAATATATTATAGTGATTAGATTCAACCATGCTACTTACTACAACTATGCAATTTCTAATATAACATATTAGCATTATATAGAAAATATGATTCACAAATGAATATATATATTACACAACATCTGTATTTCTCATAAATACAATACGTACATCATTTCAAAAGAAACTACTTAGCTACACTAAGCTAAGCATTCCAAGCTCCTACTTGTCTTCATTTTCCACAAGTCTTCCTCCCTAGAATCATTATGGAAACACACACACGGGGTGAGAATCACAAATTCTCAATAGATAAAATCCTTAAATCATGTCATCATAATCATTCCAACCATTTCAGGGGAAAACACATTTCTAAAAGCAAGTCACATGCTTATATAAACTAAAAAGGTGGTAAAAGCCAAAATCATGTCCTTTCTCTTCCCAAAATAGATTATCATTTTATAAGTTTGTATAAAACTCATTTATCACAAACAGTTTTCAAGCGATGACCACACTCACGAAAACATCATCTTCATCTCAGAGACACCAAAGCATTATCTCCATCACAGAGACACAACAATAATATTTCTATCTTAGAGATATATCAACAATAACAACAACAACAACATCTCCATATCAGAGATACATCAATAATAACAACAACAATCTCCATCTCAGAGATATATCAACAATAGCAACAATAACATCTCCATCTTAGATATGCGCAACTACCCATACAATTGCAATATCATGAGTTCATATCATAATAGTAACTGCCCATACAATCCCCATGCTATGCCAAATGATGTCTAAGGTTTATGCCTATGCAATATCTTAAGCATGGAATAAGTAATGTTATGATACCAAATCTATGGCAATGTCATGATATGCATGAGTCCTGAACAAAGTAATGGAAGTCACATCCATAAACCTTGAACAAGCAATGGAAATCCATCCAGCAAAAATCTCTTTGGGTAGTGAAGTCCATCAACTACGCGGTCATCATTATCACAGAGGAAATTCATCCTCCCCGGGTAGTGAATTCCATTAACTACACGGTTATTGATAATTAACAAGGAAATCCATCCTCAAAACCATAAGGAAATACATCCATAATATCACAAGGAAATCTATCCTCAAAACCATAAGGAAATCCATCCTTAATATCATAACAAACATAGAGAGGATATTACCCACCTCAAATATGTTCCACAAACATATCATGCAATACAATTACTAATTACTTCCCATAATTAGCTCTATAATTGATTTATATGCATTTCAAGTTCATTTCACAAACACTTCATCAAATACTTCTAAAAGTACCTTAACACTCTTAAAAGAGCATACATGAATGATTTGAACACTTCGGGAAGCTCATTTCCTCAATTCATCCCAATACACAATATATGTATATATAGCCATGTCTAATTATTTCCCATAATTAACATTACAAATCAACTTGATTCAATACATTCACCCTTCATTGAATACTCCTATTAGAGTCTCAACACTCACCAAGAAGCATAAAAAAAGAAACTACACCATTCCTAGGTTCAATTGCATCACATAATAATTTTCTATCTAAAACTGGATCTCACGCCACAACACACCATGGCCATGCCGTGACACTGGGCACTTTGTCTCCTTATGTCATGACATGTCACACCTTGTGCCATGGCGCAAGCTGTAAAACATGGATTCTGCAGAATTCTGCAAATCTGAATACTATTCCATTAGAACTTACCCCTCATCTAATCACTGAAACTTCATATTCAAGTGATTTCTAACCTTCCACAAGGTTTATCTACATATAGCAACTCTTATTCAACTTTGATTTCACTCAAAATCATAACTCATGGAAAATCAACCACTTCAAAACCTAAAATCCCAAAACTAAACTCAAATGGAATTCAAGGTGTACAAGGGATGGAAATCCATTTCCATGCCCCCAATAACTCATAAACAAGCCATCCTCAGGTTCTCCAACAAGATTCAAGCCAATGTTGGTGTATGGCCTAGAGACTGATACTTTTTTTTTGTATTTACATATATTCTATTATGCTTATTTTAATATATGAGGTATTTTATTTATTGTGTTCTTTTTTGGTAAACATAATAAAGTCCTTAGAATAGTAAGTTTGATGCCATAGGACATCAAGTGAATGACTTGATCGTGAGATCCTTTTAGTTAGAATACTATTCTTAAATGTCCCTAGTCAAGTATTATTGTTAACTAGGACAACAATAATGCATTGAGACTAGTATGGGCATAGACTGATGACCACATCTTACGGGTCATGAATATGAGATATCAAGTCTTCACATGAGTACATATATTAGAGTAATTATTTACTGGATTGACCTGCCATGAGAACGCTACATGGATCGTTACATGAATGTCATAAGAGATTCTCATAGTGACAATGGTGTCTGTGGTTCTGTGACCTGAAATCACTACGATTCCTACATGAGGAGTTGTGTGTTTTAATGCCATCAAACATCATCTGTAACAAGATGATTATAAAGTTAGTTATTGGATATATCGCAAATCATGCAGAGGGATGTGAGTGACCTAAATGAGATTTGTCACTCCTATATAACAGGAGCGATATCTTCGGGCCCCCTGATTGAGTGAGACTACAAAATGCATAGCTATGCTCAAATGAGCCAATATGAGATATTAATTTTATTTGTTGTTACAAAGTCTACTTGAATATCAGGAAATGAAAGATTGGACTATGCAAGGGTGATGCATTCCATGCCTTGTGTTCAATTAAGATATCTTGACAAAGGGACTAAACGACATGAAAACATTAGTCACAGAAAGCTTATGTCAAATCACTGACATTCTTATTACTTGGGTAGCAGTGATGTGTTGCTAGATACCACTCACTACTTGTAGTATTAAAATGGAATTTTAATATTACTGCCAACGTAATAAGAACCTGTAGGGTCACACACATAGAGTAGACAAAAATTGGAGCAATGGATCCAAGTTGGACTCAGATTCAAATATGGGCCAGACTCATAACAGATGAGTCTAGGGTTGCACAGCTTCCCTTGCTGCTGCTCACACTCACTTAAGGCAGTCACTATTATAAATAGTACTGCTAAGGGGCTGCTAAGAGACACAATTCAGAACCCTAGCCTCACCTACAGAAAAGTGAGCGAGTGAGCGACAAGTTTCTTCTCTTCTCTTCGCAGCTAGCACTGTGTGAGAGACGTGAGGCTCCTCTTTGCAGACGTTAGATGTTCGTGATTCTGTTCGTATGGATACCGCATGGACATCATTTCTATTATGGTGTTAGTGATTCACATCCTTCCTTTTGATCACACTTCAAGAGGTAAATAATTTAAAAGCTTGAATTATGGCTTTTCACATGGATCCTCGATGGGAATCCTATTTTTTCGCTGCATTCGCAATTCCCAACAGTGGTATTAGAGCGTCTTGCGAAACCATGATTCGGTTTTCTATTTTCGTTTACATGAGATAACATGTTTTCTGTTCTTGTTTTTGACAAAAGATATGATCTTTAATATGTTATTTCTGAAAATCATATGAAACCCTTTGCGAAAACATATTCTGTTTCTTATGTTGTATGCAAAACTGTGATGTTGTTTTCAAAAACCCATGAAGATGTTCATATGTTTTGTGAAAACCATTTTGTTTTAAGATGTATATTTTTGCGAAGCTTTCTGGTATGTATGTGATACGTACAGCGCTATGGAATCCTTATTCTCAATGCGTGGTGTAAGGGTTTAGGAAACCTTGTTCTTGGTTTGCGACAGCAGGGGTTATGGAATCCTTGTTTCTGCACAAGAGGCGCGACGCAAGGGGTTTTGGAAACCCTATTCTTATGTTGCGGCAGCAGCATCATGTGTTGATGTCAAGCCATCAAGGAGGCACCAGAGGTTCAAGTGTTGAACTACGGCGCAATGGTTCCCCGCGGCATATGAAGTGTTCATGTTGTTCGGGCTTAGGGTTCCGCACGGCACAAGGGTTCAGCGGGACCCCCGTGTTACCTCTGCGTAGTGTGTTTTTTGAAAGCGCGATATTTTCTATCCAATTTTATGACTCCTGAAAATAATACTGTATTATTGTTTTGAGTTTGTATGTCCTTTGAGATGCATAGTGCATGGTTATGGCCTTAGTCATCCTTTTATTCTTTTTGGTTTTAATAAATACGACCTGCGTGTCGTGCCTTTCTCTCTACATTCTGATTGTACATTCTCTTCTCACCTAACTCCCCTCGAATGTAAAAGATGTTTCTATATAATATAATTATGGTGTGGAGACAAGAATACAGCATCAAGTAAGGATGTTGGTGGAAGATGCTTGGTGAAGCTAGCTTTCTTTATGCTACTCTCTTAGGGGCCATAACCATGTCACTTTTATTATATGCTTTATATGTATGAGATGCATGGATAATGTTTATGGTATAATAAACAATTTAATAAATGGTGAGATCTAATAATAATAATAATAATAATTCATTCAAAGTAAATATTAAGTCATTATGTGATGCCTTCAATGTGTGGCACTCGTCAAGACTAGTATCGATCAAGTGCAGGTCTGCCAAAGCAGGATGCCTTTATCTATATTAGTAAAATGCGATAGGATAAAGGTAATATCCAACTGCCAACCATTCGGTCTGACTTACCTAGGCCATTTCAATAGGATTGAAAGCTTAGAGGCATGAAGTTGGGCTTTGGTCCATTAGATGGATTTGAATAAGTGTTATTCACCCAACTATCCAAGAGTTACATGTGATGTAATTGGAAAGTGTTTCCTACCTAAATAACTGAATTTTGGGTGATCAACCAAAGCTGACTCAAAACTAGGTGAAATATGAATCTTAGCCCACTAGGAAATCTTACGATGGGATTTTCTGAGTCAATGTTGAGGGCCATTGACTTGAATAAAATAGTGAGTGACATATTTAATTAAAAGATCTCATTAAATATGTTTTTAGCATGATACTTATATTTTGTATATTTTTGTTGATAAATTACCATGGCAACAAACACATCAAGTAACTTATCACTGCGATCCGTCCTTGAGAAGGACAAGTTATCTGAAATGAATTTTCTAGACTGGTACAAGAATTTGAGGATTGTCCTTAAGTAAGAGAAAAAGCTGTATGTACTAGAACAGCCTATTCCTGAGCCACCTGCTGCTAATGCCCCTAGAATTGAAAGGATGCTTATAAGAAGTATCAAGATGATGCCTTGGACATCGGATGTCTTATGTTGGCCACCATGAACTCTGAGCTCCAAAAGCAATATGAGAACATGGATGCCTACGATATGATCGTACACCTTAAGAAGCTCTATCAAGAGCAAGCCAAGCATGAGAGATACGAGGTCTCTAAAGCACTGTTTCAGTGCAAGCTGGTAGAAGGAAGCCCTGTTAGTACTCATGTACTCAAGTTGATTGGGTACATTGAAAACCTAGAGAGACTTGGTTTTCCTTTGGGCCAAGAGTTGGCCACTGACTTAGTCTTGCAATCGTTACCAGAAAGTTTTAGTCAATTTGTCATGAACTACAACATGAATGAGATTGACAAATCACTACCAGAGCTACTAGGCATGTTGAGAACTACTGAGCAGAACATTAACAAAGGCAAAGGGAAGGCCATAATGATAGTCCAAAAGAATAAGGGCAAGAAACAGCAGAAAAAGCCCAAGGACAACTGGAAGGGCAATGGCAAGGATAAGTCTAAGCCCAGCACTTCTGGCTTGAAACTAATGGGTGGAGTGGCTAAAAAAGGTTCATGCTTCCATTGTGGTCAGACCGGACATTGGAAGAGTAACTGTGCCCAGTTCCTGGAGGAGCTCAAAAAGAAGAAGGAAGTGAGACTTCCACTTGGGTATTTTTGTTATTGAAGTCAATTTATCTACTTCTGCATCATGGGTATTAGATACTGGATGTGGATCTCACATTTGTGTAAATGTGCAGGATCTAAAGAGTAGTAGACCATTGACGAAGGGCGAAGTTGACCTATGAATGGGAAATTGAGCAAAAGTTGCTGCATTAGCTGTAGGGACTTATTTATTATCTTTGCCCACTGGGCTTGTAATAAAGTTAGAGAACCACTATTTTGTGCCTGCTATTAGCAGGAATATCATTTGTATTTCTTGTTTGGATAAGAAATGTTTTTCTTTTATTATAAAGGACAAGTGTTGTTCCATTTATATGAATGATATTTTTTATGGTAGCGCACGATTGAGTAATAGACTTTCTGTACTTGATCTCGAAACGTCTGTCTATAACATAAATACAAAGAGGTTTAAATCAAATGATCTGAACCCAACTTTTCTCTAGCATTGTCATTTGGGCCATATAAATGAGAAATGCATCTCCAAACTCCATAAAGATGGATTCTTGGACTCGTTTGATTTCGAATCATATGAGATATGTGAATCTTGTTTATTGGGGAAGATGACAAAGGCCCCATTCACCGGACAAGATGAAAGGGCCAGTGATCTTTTAGGCCTTATGCATAGTGATGTATGTGGGCCACTAAACACACTCGCTAGAGGAGGTTTTCAATACTTCATTACATTTATTGATGATTTTAGTAGATATGGATTTGTATATCTTATGAAGCACAAATCAGAATCCTTTGAAAAGTTAAAAAAGTTCAAGAATGAAGTACAAAACCAACTTGGCAAGAGTATTAAAATCCTTCAATCAGATCAAGGAGGAGAATACTTAAGCCAATAATTTGATGATCATTTGAAAGAGTGTAGGATAATATCTCAACTCACTCCACCAGGAACACCACAATGGAATGGTGTCTCTGAAAGGAGGAACCGGACCTTGTTGGACATGGTCTGATCCATGATGAGTCATGCAAACCTTCCAGGCTCCTTCTGAGGATATGCTCTGTTAATAGCAGCTTTCACACTTAACCGTGTTCCATCTAAGATGATTCAAAAGACACCATATGAGATATGGACTGGGAGATGGCCAAGTATGTCTTTCTTGAAGATTTGGGTCTGCGAAGCTTATGTGAAACATCAAGTTTCTGATAAGCTTGGACCTAAATCAGATAAATGCTTCTTTGTGGGGTATCCAAAGGAACCAAGGGATACTTTTTCTATAATCCTACCAAGGGCAAAGTGTTTGTCGCACGGATAGCTGTGTTTCTAGAAAGGGAGTTTATCTCCAAAGGAACCAGTGGGAGAAAAGTAGAACTTGAAGAAGTTCAAGTTTCACTAAGCAGCAATGAATCAATGGTAGAAATAGAGTAGCCTCCACAAAATGTTGTGGAACAACAACCTGCTTTAGTAGCATAAGACCTGCGTAGGTCTAACAAGATACGTCATCAACCAGAGAGATATAGATTTCTCATGACCCAGCAAGGTGACGTATTGTTCATGGATCAAGATGAGCCTATGACTTACCAGGAAGCCATTATTGGCCCAAAATATGAGAAATGGCTTAAGGCCATGAGGTCTAAAATGGATTCCAGGTATGCCAACTAGGTATGGACCTTGGTTGACCCACCTGAAGGGGTAAAACCTATTGGGTACAAGTGGGTTTTCACGAAGAAAACTGACAGGGTTGGTAATGTGCATACCTTTAAGGCACGATTGGTGGCTAAAGGTTTCAAACAAATTCATGGTGTAGACTATGATGAAACCTTTTCCCCAGTTGCGATGCTTAAATCTGTTCGGATCTTACTTGCTATTACAGCATACCGTGATTAAGAAATCTGGAAAATGGATGTCAAAACTACTTTCCTTAATGGAAATCTTCTCGAGGATGTGTACATGACACAACCTGAGGGTTTTGCCACTCCAGAGGATGCTGGAAAGGAGTGCAAGTTGCAATGATCTATTTATGGATTGAAGCAAGCTTCCAGAAGCTGGAATCTTCGTTTTGATGATACAATAAAACAGTTTGGTTTCATCAAAAATGAAGAAGAATCTTGTGTCTACAAGAAGGTTAGTGGGAGCACTACTGTCTTTCTGGTATTATATGTAGATGACATACTACTTATTGGAAATGACATCCCTACCCTACAGTCCGTAAAAACTTTGTTAGGGAACTGCTTCTCTATGAAGGACTTGGGCGAAGCCACCTATGTATTAGGTATCAGGATCTATAGAGATAGATCACTGAGACTACTTAGTTTGAGTCAGAGTACATACATAGACAAAGTGTTAAGACGGTTTAACATGCATGAATCCAAGAAAGGACTCTTGCCTATGTCACATGGTGTAAGCCTATCTAAGGCTCAATCCCCTTCCACCCAGGATGAGAGGGATTGCATGAGCAAGATTCCATATGCATCTGCAATTGGATCTATCATGTATGCCATGTTATGTACTCGACCAGAAATCTAGTATGCTTTGAGCATGACGAATAGGTACCAGTCTGATCCCGATGAAAGTCACTGGATTGCTATCAAGAATATCCTTAAGTACTTAAGAAGGACTAAGGATTCGTTCTTGGTATATAGAGGCGAGGAAGAACTAGTTGTAAAAGGTTACACTGATGCTAGCTTCCAAACCGATAAGGATGACTGCAGATCGTAATCGGGTTATGTTTTTTGTCTAAATGGTGGGGCTATGAGCTAGAAGAGTTCAAAGCAGGAGACAGTCACTGATTCTACCACAGAGGCTGAGTATATTGCTGCCTACAATGCAGCAAAGGAGGCCATTTGGATCAGGAAGTTCATTACTGAACTTGGCGGTATTCCTAGCATTGTGGACCCAGTGGACCTCTATTGTGATAATAATGGAGCCATTGCACAAGCTAAGGAGCCTAGATCTCACCACCGATCCAAACATATACTTAGGCGCTTCCATCTCATTCGAGAGATCATCGATAGAGGAGATGTGAAGATATGTAGAGTACCAACAGATGATAACATTGTTGATCCACTAATGAAGCCTCTTGCACAGCAGAAGCATGAGGGTCACACTAGGTTTTTAGGCATTAGACATATGCCTGATTGGCTCTAGTGCAAGTGGGAGATTGTTGGTGTATGCCCTAGAGGCCGATACTTTTTTTTTGTATTTACATACATTCTATTATGCTTATTTTAATATATGAGGCATTTCATTTATTGTGTTCTTTTTTGGTAAACATAATAAAGTCCTTAGAATAGTAAGTTTGATGCCATAGGACATCAAGTGGATGACTTGACCGTGAGATCCTTTTGGTTAGAACACTATTCTTAAATGTCCCTAGTCAAGTATTATTGTTAACTAGGACAACAATAATGCATTGAGACTAGTATGTGCATAGACTGATGACCACATCTCACGGGTCATTGATATGAGATATCTAGTCTTCACATAGGTACATATATTAGAGTAATTATGTACTGGACTGACCCGCCATGAGAATGCTACATGGATCATTACATGAGTGTCATAAGCGATTCTCATAGTGACAATGGTGTCTGTGGTCCTTTGACCTAAAATCACTACGATTCCTACATGAGGAGTTGTGTGTTTTAATGCCATCAAACGTCATTTGTAACAAGATGATTATAAAGTTGATTATTGGACATACCGCAAATCATGCAGAGGGATATGAGTGACCTAGATGAGATTTGTCACTCATACATAATAGGAGCGATATCTTCGGGCCCCTTGATTGAGTGAGACTACGAAATGCATAGTCATACTCAAATGAGCCAATATGAGATATTAATTTCATTTGTTGTTACAAAGTCTACTTGAATATCAGGAAACGAAAGATTGGACTATGCAAGGGTGACGCATTCCATGCCTTGTGTTCAATTTAGATATCTTGACAAAGGGACTAAACGACACGGAAACATTGGTCAGAGAAAGGTTATGTCAAATCACTGACATTCTTATTACTTGGGTAGCAGCGATGTGTTGCTAGATACCACTCACTGCTTGTAATATTAAAATGGGATTTTAATATTACTGCCAACGTAATGAGAACCTGCATGGTCACACACATAGAGCAGACTAAAATTGGAGCAATGGATCCAAGTTGGACTCGGATTCAAATATGGGCTAGACTCATAACAGATGAGTCTAGGGTTACACAGCTTACCTTGCTGCTGCTCACACTCACTTAAAGTAGTCACTATTATAAATAGTACTGCTAAAGGGCTGTTAAGAGACACAATTTAGAACCCTAGCCACATTTACAGAAAAGTGAGTGAGAGAGCGACAGATTTCTTCTCTTTTCTTCGCAGCTAGCACCGTGTGAGAAACGTGAGGCTCCTTTTTATGGACGTTGGACGTTCGTGAGTCTGTTCATGTGGATACCACAGAGACATCATTTCTATTACGGTGTTGGTGATTCACGTCCTTCCTTTTGATCACGCTTCAAGAGGTAAATAATTTAAAAACTCAGATTATGGCTTTTCGCATGGATCCTCGATGGGAATCCTATTTTTTCGCTGCGTGATGTATTCGCAATTCCTAACAGTCAAAACAACTAAAAATAACTCAAAACCTAAATCACCACATCAAGTCATAACTCAAGAACAAGATGAAGAGAATAGGAAAATGAGTCAAGAACAAAGTTTTCCCCTACCTCAAGATCTTGAAGATGGCTAGGGATGGATCCAAGCTCTCCAATCCTTGCTTGCCTCTTGGTTTCTCCTTTTTCTTTCTCGTCCATGGTTCCCTTCTCTCTTTTCTCTTCTATTTTTTTTTGTTTCTTAGTCGTAAGTCACTTATAAAGAAAAGTCAAATTTGGCTTCTCACAAATAAGCACTAAAACCTCGATCTGCTAAGAATACTTAGATTTCACCAAATCTAGTTTCCTAACTTCCAACGGATTCAAAATAAATCCTAAGATTCATTAAAAATCCTGTTTCACCATTTCTCTATTTCTTCATATCAACTGCTAGTCAAACAGGCATTAAAACACACAACCAATGTGCTTAAAAAAGCCAAACTAACTTTGATTATCTTCAAACTTTAACTGTAGCACAATTCACACATTTGTGACCTGAAAACAAACTTTTCACATTTATTTCCACTAACTAAGTAGTTTAAGCCACTCCCGGAGCAAATAATAGCTATATTTCACGCATAGTATTATAACAAAGTGACTAAACGTACTCAGACAGTCACAAAACTAAACAGGTATTAGGCTACCTCTGTAACCATATACAAGTCTATTATATTTCTCAGGGTGTTACATCACCGCTCAGTTAGACTAGATGTTTGTGTTCATGGCTACACGCCTCCCTCTGGCTCCACCTCTCCCACCGACTTCGTGATTATGCATTTCCGTTTTTCAAGGAAGTTTCATTGACCTTTGTTCTATTATTTTTCTTATTTAAAAATTAAGGACAATGTTTATTTTAAGTATGGGGGGAGTACTATTAAATTTACTCTTAAATTTAGTGAAAAATTTTGTGAATTTAATGACTACTTGAGTATTGCTAGTAATCAAGCTAGAATTGTGCATTAATTTCTTGATTATTTTCTGAGCTGATAGAAATTTGTTTGAGAAGGGAATCCACTACTCATGAGTTGATTTTGTGTGAAACAATCTTTTTCAATTGAGTATTGAAATATTTAGCATCTTATTTGAAAATTAGTCATGTCTACTTGCATTTGTTATCTTTATTAACATTAGCTAGATAGTGAGTTTTGAGCTTTAATGATTGGGTTTTTCATAAACAAAAATCCTATTTTTCTACTGGAGTAGATTTCTCTTGATTGATGTGCGCTAGAACTTGCTTTGACATATTGTTAAGACTTTAATGATTCACATACAGACTTGAACATGATTAAGGCAATTAAGCTTAATTCTTTCTTGACTTTCAGAGTTGCATTGATAAAATGATCCCTTAGTTGCCACATTTTAGCCTGAAATTGATTTCTTTAAATACCCAATTGAATAATCAGGTTCGATTCTTTGAAGCAGCTAATGTGTTAATTGAAAGGTCTTGAAAGGCTGGTTTTGTCTTCAAGGGTTGAAAGAAAGAAAAGAAAAAAAAAATGAAAGATGAAAAAAAAAAGGAATGGAAAAAGAAGAAGAAAGAAAAGGATTGTTGGTGAAGAATAATGAGAATTTTAGGTTGAAAATGAGAATCTGTTATACCCTTGTGCATAATGTTCTATTTATTATCTTTTCAACCTGATTCTATTTTTGTATCGATTTATCCATGAATATTTTTTACCCTTATTTATCTTTTTCCTAACTTTCTATTATACCCTTGTCCCCGTTACAACGAAAAAAAATCATTTTGATTCTCATGATATATGTGATTTGGAAGTGGAGATGAGATTAATAACCAATCCTATGGTTTTGCATTTTTCTAGTGAAATTTGAGTGATCTCTTTGTCCTTAAACACTAAAGTGTTGGAAGGATAAGTGATCTAAAATGGTTGGTAAAGAGAAAAGATGCAAGTTAGACTCAAGCCTCTAATTGTGTTAAGAGCTAAACTATCTTGCTTGATTAGATTTGATTGCCAAGCTTAATTGAATTTTTAAATTGTGGAATTTTCCTTGATTCTTGTTTCTTGATGTTGAGTTTAATATTATTTTTTATGTTTATTCTTTGCTTGAGGACAAGCAAAAGCTCAACTGTGGGGGAATTTGATAAGCCTATATTTTATAGTCTTATATTGGATAAATTGTGGAGATTTGCTTATATTTATTAGTGAATTTTAGATGGAATCTTATCATTGTCCTTTTTTTTTTTGTAAATTTAGAGAGATTTAACACATTTGGAATGAAAACAGATGAAAACACTACGATTTCAGAGTAAAAGAGGACTATTTTGGCTTAAACATGACCATGTGAGCAATTGAGAAGTTAGACATGGCCATGTCTAAGCTTAGACATGACCATGTCTAACTTGCAAAATGCTTCCTTGTGACTCTTTTTAAGAGACATGGCCATGTCTCTTGGTCACACGGTCGTGTCTCACTTATGGTGTGAGCTATGCAATTTAGGATCACATGACCATGTCGAGCTTAGACACGGCTGTGTGAGGTCTCCTATGCCTAAAAACAATAATTTTTCATCCCAAACATCATAAATAGAGGCGAATCCCTAATCTTGAAGCAGACTTTTGAGATGGCAGATTTTGAGAGGCAAAGGCTAGGGTTTTGAAGACAAGTGTAAGAGCAATTGAAGATCAACCATTGAAGACATTGTCTCCTTCTTCATTTTCTCCATCTTCTCTTTTTATTTTACTTTTTCCCATCTTCTTGAGATAGAATCATGATTGTTTCTTTAACTTTTGTTCTTGTTTATGCTATATTGGCCATGAATGGCTAAATTTCTTTTTCTAGGATTAGGATGTAATTTTTTACTTTTCTATGTTGAATTGTTAATTTGATATTTTATTAATGTAAAATTATTATTTTTTATTCATTCGTAGTTTGCTTAATGCTTGTGGTATGTTGCACACATATTTACATGATCTTAGGCTTTAGGTGAAGGATTGAAAGATGAAATCTAATTTCTTGATAATCTAATAATTGAACTTAGGAATTGTGACTTAGATATAGGCTTAAATCCTTCGAGGAGCAAACGTATAAAACTTAATGGGTTTGAACTTGGATTAATTGCCATGAGAATGGGATTGATAGAGTTTTAGCATATTTTTAGTGCCAAGAAATTGGGCTTTAAATAATTTAAGACAAATCACCTTCAAGAACATAATTTAACATTAGCAAAGATAGGATTACAATTTATTATAGGGGGTAGCGTAGTGAATTCCTAGTCCTAGGCCTTTAAATCTTGGTTGAATCTTTACTTTTCAATATTTGTTTGCTTTCTTTATTGCTTTGATTTTTGTCTTGATTTTAATTATGCTTTCACTATTGATTTTTATTACTTAAATAATCAAAGTTGTCATAAGAGTTAGTAATCAATCAATCCTCGTGGGAATGATCTTTATTTTACTACTTATACGATCTGTGCGATTGCGGAAAAGTCATAACAATTTGCTCTAGTTGCCTAACTAGCATATATATATATATCCTTCCAGTACTATTGGAAATTTTCCATAAAATAGTCCTAGATGTATGGTTTTCTTAAGATATGTAACATCCTAATAAAAATGTAACATCCTAATATTGAAATCCTAGTATATCTTATATATATAACTGGATAAGTAGTATTAGCTATGCTACTTTTAACTTAATCATTCATCTAATCCGTAACATTTATAAAAATAAATCATTATGGAGAGCCTTGTAGAAATATTATCCACTTAAATACATACAACCTTGTCTCAAATACCAAAATATAAATATACATCTGTTCACAGCTATTATCAAATATACAAGAGTTTACTGAAAAATAACTACTAAAATCATTAAACTACTTTTGTCTTCAATCTTCTTTTGTTGCTTGCACTTAGATGAACTTTCACCTGGATTTACATGGAACACACGGGGTGAGAATTTTACAATTCTCAGTATAAGTGTACCAATACAGCAGTCATATAACAATATAAAACCCATAAATATCTGACATAAAACTGTAAGTGGCAATCAAGCTACTAATCATTACTCAATCCATAAACATCATAAATAAATCAGTACAAGCCATTAAATTGCTACTCAATACTCTAGGAACATACACATTCTCTCTCTATGTAATGTTCCCAATCTAGCCATAACTCTGAACTAATTCACATTTAAATAATCAATGATATTCTACAACTGCCCATACAATTGTAAAATACTAATGAGTAAGGCACACATAAACAATCAATGATATTAAACAATTACCCATACAATTGTCTAATACCATTGAGCAAGGCACACATACACAAAGAATTGCAAATATAAACAAAAATCAAGAAATGTAATGATAATATGATGTATGATTATGCTCATGCAAAGGTGTATGTTAGTGTAAATGTAATGTCATGAAACTTGACTATTCCTCTCTGTGGTAGGGAGGGAATCTATCATCTCAAAATGTTACCTCCTTAACCTACCAGATAGGGAGGGAATATGTAACCTCCTGTAACCTACCTTTAACTGAAAACTAAGTGGACTTTTTCACTACTTTAAACTATTAGGAATAGCAAGTATATATATATATATGAGTGTGTGAAGAATGTGGTGTTATGTTTAACTTTTACATAACCACCACATAAACTCTATACTAAGTTTATTCTAGCACTACTAGCTCTATCTCAACTCTATGAGAGCTTTCATGCCCTATGGCACTCCTCTATTGCCAACAAACTTAGTATACTTCCTTTCTTTGCACTACTAGCTCTACCTCACCTCGATGAGAGCTTTCATGCACTATAACACTCAACTATCGCCAACTAGGCACCATGGCACTTCAACTCTTGTTAACTCGGCAATATGGTCCTTAACTCTTGTTAACTCGACACTATGGCCCTTAATGATAACTCCTTAAACTGTAATTATTTGTGCTCTATATCTGTGCTATATTGGTTGCTTAGTCCTTATTTGTATGCATGAATGGAAGACTTTAGCATCATATTCATCTAATTTCAACTTGATGACTTCCATTATGATTTTGAGCAAATACTTCCAAAACTATGATGAATTGAGTACATTTGTATTTGATATTAGAATGGTAATTTCTCTATTATATACAGGGCTCCAATAAAGCTTAGAAATGAAGACTTTGGAGTAGCTTTGGACCTAGAAGCCCAAGAGAAAGCCAAATTTGAAGATCAGCATTCAACGCCACGGTGCAGGCATGTCAATGTCGCGGCAGTGGTGATTCCCCTGCATTAGTACTAGAACCCGAGGCTAGAGTGCTGCAGCACTAAAAACTAGATGCCACGGTGTCTGTGACCTAATTGTACGCGCGCCGCAACATGATGTTTTTAATGCCGCAGCGTGACTTTATTTTTATAACCTATTAATACTGTTGTATTAGTTTTACACAGGATCTTTTATCATTTTTGGAGAGTAGCTGCTAGCTTTAGGGTTTTGAAAACTAGAGAAAGCTAGTGAAGTCAAGGTTGGAAGCCATCCTCTGCATGGAGAGTGATTCAAGCTTAGAAGATGAAATCTAATGAGCTTCCTCCCTTTCCTCTCTTCTTTCTATCTTTATAGCTTCATGATCATGATTTATATGTTTGTACTTTTATGTTTCATGGCTAGCTAAGTTATGTATAGAGTTTTCTTTTGATTCTCCTATGGATATTGATGAGTTTGTAATCTTTTGAGTATATATTGATGTTTAGTATATTCAATCATATGGTGCTTAATGCTTCTGATTGTTTGATCAGCTTTTGATTGATTTGTTGAAATCTGATGAACCTAGACATAGGAATTTGGATGTTAGATCTAATGTATGGTTGATGCATGTTCAATTTCATTCAATTGGCTTAGATAAATTGATTCACTAACTAGATAGAAATATATCTTTTAGTCATGTATAGTGGGTGTTTGAGAATAGATCATTCATGAGTGGAGTTTGCACTAGTTCTCATAGAAACATAGTGAGTTAGGTAAATAAAACTATGGTTAATTGACTTAGACATAAGCTTTTAACTAAATCAGATTCTTAAGCTAACTTAACAATTCATTGATGTTAGAGTGCATGATATTGATCCAATGGCAGCATTATCAGCTCAGATGGCAACATTAGCAAGTAAGCTGGATCGTTTGGGGAACAGTCAGCAACAAAGTCCATTTGTGCTGTGTGACAAGTGTGGAGAAACTCATTCAAGCGATAGGTGCCCTTCTAATTTAGAAAGTGCACAATACGTTGGTAACTATCGCACGCAACAGAATAATCCATACTCGAACCAGTATAACCCAATATGGAGGAACCATCCCAACTTGTCTTGGAGGGATAATCAAGGAGCTTCCTCATCTGCTCCAGTGAATGACAGACCCTATAATCCTTCTAGATTCCCCTCCCAATCAAAACAATAAATGCAAGATAGGAAACCCTCTTTGGAAGACATGTTTACACAGCTGATGGTCAAGATAAATTCTTATATGACAAAGACAGATGCTCAGTTAGCAAAGAATGATGTGATGTTTCAGAACCAATCTACTTCTTTACGAGCATTGGAGACCCAAGTAGGGTAGTTGGCTAACGCCATCAACAATAGGCCCCTAGGCACCCTCCCGAGTGACACTGTTAATAATATGAAGGGTGCCTCAAATAAGCACTGTCATGCCATTTCATTGAGGAGTGGCAAGAACATTGAAGGGAATCCAAAAACAAAGATGCTTGAAGAGGAAACTGAAGTTGTCCAAGAAAATGAGGCAGTGAGCCAAGATGTTGGGCAAAATCAGGATATTACCAAGAGGAATGGTGAGGAGAAGAAGAAGGAGTTCAAGCCTTATATCCATCCTCTATTTTTCCTCAGTAGGCAAGTAAGCAAAAAGCTTGAGCATCAATTCCAAAAATTCTTAAAAATGTTCAAGAAGCTGCACATCAACATCCTATTTGTAGAAGCTTTAGAACAAATGCCAAACTATGTAAAATTCATCAAGGAAATTCTATCAAAGAAGAGAAAGCTTGGTAAATTTGAAACTGTTGCCCTGACGGAGGAGTGTAGTGGCAATTCTACTTAACAGACTTCCTCCTAAGCTCAAAGATCCTGGAAGCTTCACCATCTCCTACACAATTGGTGAGAAGTTCACTGGCCAGGCATTGTGTGACTTAGGAGCCAGTATTAATTTCATGCCCTACTCCATTTACCAAAGATTAGGTTTGGGGGAAGTTACACCTATTTTAGTTACTTTACAGTTGGCGGACCGAACCCTTACTCATCCAAAATGAGTTATTCAGGATGTACTGGTTAAAGTGGATAAGTTTATGTTCCCTGCGAATTTCATCATACTTGATATAAAGGAGGATAACAAAGTCCCTTTGATCTTTGGCTGGCCATTCCTAGCAATAGGAAGAGCTCTAATTGATGTGGAGAAAGGTGAACTCACCATGAGGGTTCAGGATCAAGAGGTAATTTTCAATATTTTCAATGCAATAAAAAGCCCTCAAGATCAAGAAAGTTGCACTTTGGTGAGTATAGTGGATGGGATGACATCCAAGCAAAATGATAAAAGTGAAGCCTGTGCTCCAAGAGAAAATCAAGTCATCTTTGATGGTGAAATGGAAAATGTAGAGCTGGACCTGCTCAAAGCAGCTATGGTGGTAAATTTATTTGATTCACTTATTGAGCAAGCTCCAAATTTAGAGCTTAAAGTCATGTCATTCCAAATGTGTCAAGCCAATTTTGAAAATTAGGAAGAAGATCCTTTTCCCTTATATAAATGCATTTGGAACAACAGATTAAGTCCTACCGGGACTATAAATTAGGCCCTTTTTGGGAGGGAACTCAAATTTTAATTTTATGTCTTAATTATGTAAATATATTGATTTTGAGGTTTTTGTATATTTCTGTATTACATTGTGTTATTTAACCTTGTAGGCATGTTTTGCAAGAGCTGGAGGCCATATTTGGGCAAAAGACCTGGCTGGAGTGAAGTTGCTGTAGAATTCTGCAGGTAGACTCCTCATGTCGCGGCGTTAGTCTTATAATGTCGTGGCGTTATCCTGATTTAAGCCAAATTCTAGTGAGCACAGCACTGCGACGCACCAAACCCTCATGTTGCGACGTTAAGTGCATCAAAAAAATAAAAAGTAAAATCAATAAATAGTAATCAGTAATTTTATTTTTAAATTTAAAACTGGTGGGAATTAATGCCCGTCGGGCGCAAGTAAGGTAACGCCGCGACGTGAAGGGGTAGATTGGGTTAAGTGCCACAATGTTTTGTTTGCCTTCCTATTCTCCCATTTCTTTATTTTCTGTTTCCCTCATTTCTCTCCCTTTCTCTCATAACTTCTTACGTTTCTTCTTGCTCTCACCCTCCCGTCCTCTCATTCCCATCGTGTAAGGTACATTTTTCTTTATTTTTTATTTTTGTGAAAATATACATTTGTTTATTTTCTTTGTATTTTCTTTTTCCTTTGTTTCTATACATATTTTTAGTTATTTTTGTGATAATTGTTAGTGAATAGGATAGTTACTTTTAAGTTTTTTAGTCTATGTTAGAATTTGTGCTTAGATTGCATGACAATTTAGATTAAATCTGTTGTTGTTGAGTTTTCTGGGCTAATTTGCTGTGTGTGCCATGACGTTGAGTTTGAATGTCGCGACGTTACTTGAAAATTGTTGAATGCCATGACATGGTATTGAATGTCGCAACATTGTGACCCAGATTTTCCAGAAGTGCTTTGTTTTACAAATGCCATACACTTTTGCTTATTCAATTTTAATAGTTTGCAATTCTTTTTCAGGTGTAATGGCACATAAACGTCAGCCGTGATCTACCAGTGTAACACCCCTCGATTTAATAACCACGACACAATCATCATTATACCATGGATACTAAATTTTGGAGTGCTATAACTTTCAAATAATATTTATCCAAATTAAACCTTTGTGCATATACAGAAAATATGAGCCACGGATGAAAATAATACATAGCCGTCATTAGCACATATAATTCAACAAGCCAAAATCAAAATACAGTTCATAGGACTAGATAATTAATTTAAAGCATACATAACGCAGTGCATTTCACATACTGCTCAAATCAAATACATCAAGTTGGATTTCAAAATGCAGGCATACTTAATTTACACCTTAATATAACTAGTACAGAAGGAAACATAAACTACCCATAAAGACATCCACATATAAGGAGTTGGGCACTCCATCAGATCCACCTCGGGATCATCCCCCGATTCACCTGAAGACACAAAGACAGGACAGAGTGCAGTTCCACGAGTAAGTGCCCTAGCAGCTAATGCCATCGAATCCTCGTCCTCTCTAGGAGTGTGAATCGAGTCACCCCATAGTGTTACCAAGTGGCCTCAAACTCAAGAGGGGGGTGAATTAAGTTTATAAAATATTTTCACAAATCTTTCGTAAAACGTTTGTTGAACAATTTTCGTTGAAGCTATTAGATGATTTAAGTGAATAGATAAATGAGATTGAATACTTCACTCACAAATTAAACAATCTAATATAAGTAGCATTCAAGCAAGCATATAAAATAAATGCACAAATATAAAGAGATAAGTTTAGAAGATCAAACACAATAGTTTATCCTGGTTCGATCACTAATCCACTTGTGATCTACGTCCAGTCCTCAAGCAATCGCTAGAGATTTTCCACTATCTTCAAGCTTCAATAGGAGCTTGATAACTTTTACAATTGAGAGCACTCAACACACCTTGGGATACCTCACCCTTGTGCTTGAGCCTCAAATAGGGATACCTCACCCTTTACAACTTTTGAGGGATGCCTCACCCTCAAGGGATACCTCACCCTTTACTAACTTTGAGAGATGCCTCACTCTCTAGGGATACCTCACCCTTTAATCTAGAGGGATACCTCACCCTCTCTTTATAGATTACACAAAGTGTAGAAGATAGAAACTCTCTTGAAGAGTAGATAATACAACTTGAAGCTTATAGGTATATAGGATTTACATACTTAGCTCAAAACAAAGATTTGAAGAAAAAAATGATGAAATTCATTTTCAATGCTCAAGGGTAATTTTCAGAATGTTCTCCTACTTGTTTTTGATGCCCAAACACTTGTATTTATAGCCCAATGAGTTTTAGAGTCGTTGGAGGGTTTTAGAAATGATTTTCTATGAAAACTAACCATTTATAGCCGTTAGAAACATTCCTGGGCACTTGGTAATCGATTACAAGTTTCATGTAATCGATTATAAGCTTTTTGGGCACTTTGTAATCAATTACATACTTTGTGTAATCGATTACACGGCTTCTGTCAACATTGTAATCGATTACATGACTTGTGTAATCGATTACACCATTTCTGGTTTTGAAAACTGACTTTAAAAGGTCATAACTTCTTCATTTCTTATCCGATTAAAGCGAATGACTAATCATTGGAAAGATCTTTGAGTCTATTTTCATATGAAAGAGGTTTCAGAACAAAACTCAAAGTATTTCGAAAGATATGATTAAAAGAGTAACCAAAGGTCAGATTTTCAAAACTCAAACTTTAATTAGTCATAACTTTTTCATTTCCTATCCGTTTAAAGTAAATAACCACTCATTGGAAAGATATTTGAGTCTATTTTCATATGAAATTTTTAAAACAAAATGCAAAGTAGTTTGAAAGTTATGATCAAAAGAGTAACTAAAGGTCATTTTTGTAAAATACAAACTTGACTATTTTTTATAGTTTTGAACTATTACAATAACTAGCTTTCCAAAACAGTTTGTTGAGCATTTAAACATTTTAGAAATACTTATAAATATGTTTAAAACTTGTTTAAGCTTAGTGTGATTCCTTTTTACTTTTACATAAGATCTAAGTCCTATAAGCTAAGCTTGAAGAGTCTTGGGACTTGATCTTTGCACTTCCATTCCTTTCTTGTTTGTTATCATCAAAACCACTGCTTTAGTCAATGCCAATTACATTCTCTCCTTTTTTGATGATGACAAACATTCATTTGAGAAAAGAGTTAGTTCAAATAAATTGGAATTCACAAAAGGTATATTAGAGACTTACTCCCCCTCTATTTTTCAAGAGGTGATTTGATCAGAGATTGCATAGCTCCCCCTTAATTTTGAAATTCCAAGATCATTGAATTTGTACTTTATTATTTACCTTTTCTCAAAGACCCATAAACTTTTCTCCTTTTTGTCATGATCAAAAAGATATACAAGATATAGATTTTGACAAAGAGAGAAGTGATAGAGCAAAACCATTGCTAAATAATGAATATTCAATAAGGAATTCAACCAAATCAGCATTATATAACCAGAATATTCATTGAAAAATATCCATTTCAAAATAATGTAATAAAAGTTAGATTATGCAGCAAAAAAGTCATATTATGTAGCAAGATAATGGCATTATGTAGAAAAATATGTCTTTATATAGCAAAACAGCAAAAAGTATGAATTGTGCAATAAATGACCAATTTATGCATTGAAAGTTAGATTATGCAGCAAAAATGTCACATTATGCAGCAAAATTAATGGCATTATGCAGAAAAATATGACTTTTCCAACTATAACATGATATTCAAATTAAAACATAAATAAGAATAAGAAATTGATATCACCAAAAGTGTGCTCTTTGAGTTTTTGTAAGTGATTCCAACTTCTAAGCTTCAAGTCTTCATGACTCTTGGAGAACTTGGACCATTTCAAGTTTTCACTTCACTTTAGTGCATGCTTGAGCTAATAGTCACCCTACAAGATAATTCAAAGCATTTTCTTTGGTATCCACCAATTTTAGATCCATAGGGGTTAGTCATTGATCATTAATCCATTATGCTCTCATAAATATCAAATTTTCCATAGTATGTAATTTGAGCACAACAAATTTAAACAATCAATTACCAATAAGCACATAGCCAATAATATGCATGCTTTCATGATATATAGACAATCTTAAGTAAAAAT
Source organism: Ormosia semicastrata (assembly GCA_029884595.1). Classification (NCBI taxonomy): domain Eukaryota; kingdom Viridiplantae; phylum Streptophyta; class Magnoliopsida; order Fabales; family Fabaceae; genus Ormosia; species Ormosia semicastrata. The sequence continues at coordinate 35,817,674 of JAQQTO010000045.1, forward strand.
GATTATTTTAGCATTGAAAACCATTTTTAAAACCTGTGTAATCGATTACAATATGTGTGTAATCGATTACCAGCCCTCTGGAATCCATGTGATCGATTACATGTTTAGTCTAATCGATTACACGAGTTCTGGAGACATTGTAATCAATTACATAGTATGTGTAATCGATTACACGCTCTCTAACTTTGCTTGGAATGCTTGGTAGAGCCTCTGTAATCGATTACAAAGGTCTTGTAATCGATTACAAGCTTGTTGAAAACAGTTTTTGCACTTTAAACAGTAAATGACCAAACTTAAACATTCAAAAAGGTTCCAAATCAATTCCAAACATCATAAAGGCATAAAAACAGACTAGTTCTTGATCTAAAACACATGCTTTTGCAAAAACACTATTTTTATCAAGGATTAAATCACTTTGTGAATTTTGAGCAATTTGGTGCAACAAAAACACAATATTGTGCAGCAATACAACATATTATGTATCAACATACCATATTATGCACCAAGATAGCACATTATGCAGCAAAAGTGCTCTTTATGCAGAAACTTACATATTATGCAGAAGAATGATGAATTATGCAGCAAATTAGATGCATGATTAAACCATTATGTCAAGTTTAAAAAAATTGAAATTATGCATGTTATTTCACACAAGATGCATATTCATTTAGCATATACAAGACATATAAAAGATATTTTTCAAGATGTTAACCAAGTAAAGCATAGAACAAGACTCCACTTAACCAAAGGATGCAAGTTCAAGCCTTTTGGAGACAAGGAGGACAACATGAAGCATTTTCTTATTTTATGCTTGGAGCAGCCACTTTTCAAGATATCCAAAGTTAATTCTTGGCCTTCAAACTCAAGAGGGGGGTGAATTGAGTTTATAAAATATTTTCGCAAATCTTTCATAAAACGTTTGTTGAACAATTTTCGTTGAAGCTATAGGATGATTTAAGTGAATAGATAAATGAGATTGAATACTTCACTCACAAATTAAACAATCTAATATAAGTAGCATTCAAGCAAGCATATAAAATAAATGCACAAATGTAAAGAGATGAGTTTAGAAGATCAAACACAATAGTTTATCCTGGTTCGATCACCAATCCACGTGTGATCTACGTCCAGTCCTCAAGCAACCAGTTGAAATTTTCCACTATCTTTAAGCTTTAACAGGTGCTTGATAACCTTTACAATTGAGAGCACTCAACACACCTTGGCATACCTCACCCTTGTGCTTGAGCCTCAAATAGGGATACCTCACCCTTTACAACTTTTGAGGGATGCCTCACCCTCAAGGGATACCTCACCCTTTACTAACTTTGAGAGAGGCCTCACTATCTAGGGATACCTCACCCTTTACTCTAGAAGGATACCTCACCCTCTCTTTATAGATTACACAAAGTGTAGAAGATAGAAACTCTCTTGAAGAGTAGATAATACAACTTGAAGCTTATGGGTATAAAGGATTTACACACTTAGCTCAAAACAAAGATTTGGAGAAAAAGATGATGAAATTCATTTTCAATGCTCAAGGGTAATTTTCAGAATGTTCTCCTACTTGTTTTTGATGCCCAAACACTTGTATTTATAGCCCAATGAGTTTTAGAGTCGTTGGAAGGTTTTAGAAATGATTTTCTATGAAAACTAGTCGTTTATAGCTGTTAGAAACGTTCCTGGGCACTTGGTAATCAATTACAAGCTTCATGTAATCGATTACAAGCTTTCTGGGCACTTTGTAATTGATTACATACTTTGTGTAATTGATTACACGGCTTCTGTCAACGTTGTAATCGATTACATGACTTGTGTAATCGATTACACCATTTCTAGCTTTGAAAACTGATTTTAAAAAGTCATAACTTCTTCATTTCTTATCTGATTAAAGCGAATGACCACTCATTGGAAAGATCTTTGAGTCTATTTTCATATGAAAGTGTTTAGGACAAAACTCAAAGTATTTTGAAAGATATGATCAAAATAGTAACCAAAGGTCAGATTTTCAAAACTCAAACTTTAATTAGTCATAACTTTTTCATTTCCTATCCATTTAAAGCAAATAATCCACTCATTGGAAAGATATTTAAGTCTATTTTCATATGAAATAAGTTTCAAAACAAAACTCAAAGTAGTTTGAAAGTTATGATCAAAAGAGTAACTAAAGGTCAGTTTTGTAAAACACAAACTTGGCTATTTTTCATAGTTTTGAACTATTACCATAACTAGCTTTCCAAAACAGTTTGTTGAGCATTTAAACATTTTAGAAGCACTTATGAATATGTTTAAAACTTGTTTGAGCTTAGTGTGATTCCTTTTTACATTTACACAAGATCTAAGTCCTATAAGCTAAGCTTGAAGAGTCTTGGGACTTGATCTTTGCACTTCCATTTCTTTCTTGTTTGTTATCATCAAAACCATTGCTTTAGTCAATGCCAATTACACATAGCTCCCGAATGGGTAGGGCCAACTCCAGATGTACTGATTTAGTAAGAGTCAGGATAGGGTTTCCATCACGAGTCCTCCTCACGGTCAAGATCAAATGCCCAATAAACCGTATGCGCTCGCCGGCCCAATCGACTCGCCATGCATTGGCGCCACCAGTGAACATAATACTAACGAATCCAATAGAACCCCTTCTTGATGACCTCACCAAATATAAGAGATCAAACCAAGTAAAATTTGGAAGGAATCAATCGCGTCCCCTCAACAGTCTTTAACCAAGAGTTACATAGGACAAGAATAATATATATAAAAGGTGAGATATCCAACTCCATTACCAATTATGGCAGTAAGAAACATAAACGGCGTAGGACGCCCACGTAGCATTACAAGAAATATAAACAGTATAAAGAAGCAGAAATTAAACAACTTAACAATCCTAGGCAGTTATAACATTAATAAGATAGCAGTTCCAGTCATCATATAAATTAAACGCTAAGTAATATATTGACTCACTATGCACATGTACATGATATCAAAATCCTACTCCATGGAGCTAGACACAAACATTGGAGATGAACGTCCTAGAAGATTTGTCCCCCCTAATTAGACAGTCTACGCCGGGTCATGAAAAGCAATAGTGGGTTGTCAGGCTGCCAGTACGTTGCAACAGTGTTCACGGCCAGGGGTATATAATGTGATAGCATAATCACTGGTGAATCACCGCGCCCTGACGTCCTCATAAGGCCTATTCAAGGCCCCACTATCTTGTAAGTTCTCGTTCACTCCTAGGCATAAAACGCCATAACTGTATGATGCTTAAACTCATATTTAATGAAATCAAATCACATCTGACTCAATAGTCTATCTGATGTTTCTAGGGTCCTGTTCGTCGGCCCAATAGCACAATGATGCCAATGCATGTTCTCTCAGAGTATCTCAATTATACAAATTCAAGAATCATGCATTTTAAAATCATAAGCCAAAATAGTCATCAACAGATTTGGGTCCCACTCATGGGCCTGATAACGAGGTCGTCATTCGTAATTAATTTAGGACATACCATTGTCTCATAAAGTTTTATCATTGTTCTTCTCTTTGTCCTTAATAAGCTTCATTTAATTAAATGTCTTATGATTCTCAAAGTCTCACTTACACTCTTAATTCTCGTTTCTTCTAATTCAATTAGTCATTCTCTTTATTTTAAAATTAAATGTCTTATGATTCTCAAAGTCTCACTTACACTCTTAATTCTTGTTTCTCTAATTCCATTAGTCATTCTCTTTATTCATAATAAAACTTCTTTAATTAAATGTCTTATGATTCTCAAAGTCTCACTTTAATTTAGCATTTCTTATGAAATTCTTCTCCAGAGGAATTCTCTCATTTTGTTAAGTTCCTTACTTTAAATTTGGTCACATTTACTTAGAAAATTATTCTAAGGCTTCCCAAGTTTCACACATCCTTATTCTTTTCTTAGGTTCAAGGTTCCTTTTAGGTTATCAAATCGATTTCCTTCTATTACATTATTAACTATTTAATCACTTAATTAATTAATTGTTATAGTTGCATGAAGTTACATGAATTGAGACATAAATAACCCTAGAGGCCGTGAGCCTCTCTAAGATTTGGATTCCCAAATTTTCATTCAATTAATTACATGTTATCCTTTTAATTAATTATATTTTCAACTTGTTACAAATTTTCACCAAGAACACCTAATTTTGGGTTCATGGCCGTAAGCCTCATAGGAGAGGGCAAGAGCCATTTTGTTTCCATTCAAGTTTCCAATCCATCCAAGCACATCAATATATATATTCAATCAACCAAACAACTCAAACAAATTAAAAACAACATATAGTCATAAAAGTCATACAACAAATAGAGTAACCCTACTAGGGTTCCTCACAACCAATACAAAATTAAGTTCCCTACTACCAAGAGTGGTTGAAGAGGATCATCTCCCTCTTACCTAGAGAAGAAAACAAGCAATGGAACTCCCTTGAAGCTCCTTGAAATTTTGAATTCACACCATCATAAACCCTAGAAATTTCAATCCCATCAAACCAATACCAAAGCTTGAAACATAAGAAATAAATGGTCACAAGGAAGACCTTAAAAATGAAAATGGAAGAAGAGTTAGGAGAAAACAAGAATCTCACCTAAAAGTTTGAAGCTTGAACTTGAAGAAGAAGATGGTGAAGATGAAACCTTTTCAAGAAATCACCAACTAGAGATGTGTTTAGATGATGAAGGAGATTAAGAAAATGTGGTTGGTTAGAAATTTTGTGATGATAGAGGGCAAACAAGAGGGCTGGCCGTGTGGTATGTGTAAAGAGAAGGAGGAGAAAAATGAGAGGAAGATGAAGGTAGAGAGAGAAGTTGATAGAAAAATGAAATAAGATTTTAGGGTTTTTGAAATTAGAATTGATTAGTTAATTAAGTGAAACACAATTCTTGGCTCCAAAATGGGGGGGCTGCTGCCTTGTGGGAAGGGAGGAGAGAGAGAAGTGAGTAGCTTCTTTGAGAAGCTTGGGAGCTTTTCCAATAAAGAAGGATTTGATTAGACATAAAGATGATAACTTTAGGATAAGATAAAGTGATAAAATAATTAAATAATAAGGTGGTTAGAATTTCACTACAAGCTATTACCCAATGGATAATTGTTACAGTGTACAAAGCCAGTATTAATTATCCAACAGATACTAAAGCGTATCACAAAATTTTAATTAACGGTACGTACAGAGATTTTATTTATCAGATAAAACATCAAAAAATGTAAACTTCGTAAACTGTGCCCAACCTCGGGTTTAGTAAGATCCCCTGTCGACGCTTTCACAGTCCAAAGTTTACCAGCCTGAGGGAAAACATTTTGTTTTCCAGGCTCCGCTCAGTGCGCACACAAAATGAGAAATATATTAAAATATTCAACATTTTTAAAAATATTCACAAAAATTCACATAAATCAAAGATATTAGAAAATGACTATTTATCACGAAACAAAAAGTTTTCAGAGCGTTATACTGGCTCTGCTCAGTGGGCACGTAAAATGAAAAATATATTAAAATATTCAACATTTCTAGAAAATTCCAAAAAAATTTTCAAAAATCACAAATATTGGGAAATGACTATTCATGATGAAACAAACAATTTTCGGGGCGTTACACTGACTCTGCTCAATGTTCATGCAAAACGAGGAATATATTAAAATATTCGATGTTTTCGAAAAAATTCACAAAAATTCTCAAAAATCTCAAATATTATAAAACGACTATTTATGATGAAATAGATAATTTTTGGGATGTTACAACTTTACCATTCTAAAAAAAAAATTCATCCTTGAAATTTTCATACCTTTCTAGCTCCCACATTGTGCCCCCAAGTACATCATTCCCAATCGCTTTTACTGATGTAGTATATTTTCCCCTTGAATTATTGGCATCCTTTCTTGAGTCATCTTAACTTTATCCTCTGCTTGTTGTACAAACTCGGGTCCAATCGCAATCCTTTCACTGTCTCGGTGCCAACACAAAAGTGTCTTATATACCGTCCACGTAATGCCTCATATTTAACTCCTTCTAATCAACCAGATATTTCTGACTCTTTATGATTACTGTAGACGTTAAAGGTTACTCCATGTAGAAATGCCTCCATATCTTCAATGCAAGTACACAACGGCTAGCTCCAAGCTTGTGGAGGGTAGTTCTCCTTATGTACTCCCGATCGCCTTGGAGCATACGCTACTACTCCTTCTATCCGCACAAGCTCACGTTCTAAATTCTAACGCGAAGCATCAATAGGTATCTCAAAAGGTTCGTTGAGATCAGGCAGAATCATCACTGGTGAAGTAGTTGAGTGTTTCTTCAACCCTTGCAAATTTCCTCCATATGCATTGGTCTATACAAAACTTGACTCTCTCGTATGAGTCAGATGAGAAGTCTTGCCACATTGGAAAAATTTCGCGACGAGTCTCCCGTACTAACCAACTAATTTCATCTGGCTACGAATCTCTGTTATAGTCATCGGTCTTTCTCATTGAAGAACTGCTTCGACTTTCGATGGATCTCTAACAATTCCTTCTTTTAAAGATCACGTGACTCAAAAGTTAAATTGCCTCTACCCGAAATTTGCACCTAGACAACTTCACGCGTAACCCCTCATTCTTCTTCAGAATTTGAAGAACAACAAGATACGTTTGATATGATTCAGTGTGGTTCCTCTGGACTCTAAGAATAGATTTGAATGCTGTCAACAAAGACAATGACAAATCTATTTTCAACAGGGAAAAAAATCCTATTCACGAAATTGATGAATGTTACCAAAGTGTTTGTTGCACGGAACGATGCTACTAAACACTTGTAGTGCCTGTAATGCGTCTGAAAAGCTATCTTGAAAACATTCTTCTGCCTTCATATAACTTAATGGTAGTCCAGAACACAACTGATCTTGGAGGTAACAACGGCTCCCTTCAGTTGACCCATTAAACCAATTAACCTTGACTTTAACAAGAAAAGTCTCACAGGGTAAATTCTCATGTAATCGCATTGCATTCAGCACAACGGTTTAAGTTGAGTTTAGGAACACCTTTTCTCAATCGAAGTACATTAGAAACATTATAAAGGTTAGATGAAAAAGTAGGGAAGTCACTTGGTTTTACACTGGACCCTTCCAACGAAGAACATGAGATGGTTTGATAAAATTTAGGAATGAGTTTCATAGATTCAAATCCAGGAAATTTTTGTCTTAAGAGACATTATGCTTCTGTTAGAACAGAATGATGAGACATGGTTAGAAAACATCCAATCCCCTTTCTGAGATCAAGCCTATTCACGAAGAAAGTAGATAATTGAATTGGAAAAAGGGTTCCAATTTCTAACAACAATAGGATAGTTTTAAACAAACTTGTGTAACGAGAGCAAGCTTATAAACCAGAACAGTAGTATTCGGGTCGAAAGGAAGTAAATACACAGATGATCTAATCCCAAAAATAACTCTTAAATTTTCATTGGAATATTTCAACAGGCTATGGTTGAAAGATAACTAATCCTTTTTTTTTACATTACATCTAATTTGTAAAAGATGTAAACAAATCAGATGAACAGAAGGATTCAGTCTTTAACAGGTCATAGAAATAATTTAGACGACTTGGCTACCATCAACAAGTTCTTAGTAGTAGAAATAGAAATAACTTAGTCAAAAGGTGAAGAAGATACAAATGATCCTAATAGACTCATACAATCATATGTCACAAGGAAATGGGTTATCCCTCGAATTATACAATGGAATCACAGGGTTATCTATTGTAGCACAGTACCCCTCTTCATTTCGGTCTTCAATCTGGGTGGAGGAATTAACTCTCCTTTGTTCGTGAGATTTTGAGATGCATACATCTCTGACGTAAAGCTTCATCCTTTGCGAAGTATAGTTCCTAGCAACATGTCCTAGCTCTCTAAATTTGAAACAAATTATCCCCTTGATCGCACATGGAGGCTTCATCCCATGCAAAGCACAATCCTTTGACATATATCCTTGCTTTTCGCACTTGAAACAAATTATTCATTCAATCGTACAGTCTCTTGTTAAGTGGTCCTTTCCGCACTTCTTACACCTTGGTAATAATACCACGGTTGGATTGGATTTACTACCACTCGCACCTCTTTAATGCGTTTTTCGTCTCTATTGCTCCCTCGATCGCCGCAAATACGGTTTCCACTTATGCTGATTGATCTTCCTATTATTCCTTCTTTGGAACTTAGGCAATCTTGAGTTTCCCCAAAATTGAATTTCTTCTAACAAAATTTGAACCTCAACTTCCAATTCTTGCTACTGTACGGCCCTTTGATCCTGGTGTGTTATTACATCAATCATTCTTTGCATTACTTTGGCTGCCACAGTCATACCATCATCGTCATTCCCCACATTCACACGCTTATGTCTACCCCGAGCCATTGCCTTCCTTCAAGGGCAACTAAATTAAAACATAAAGAAAATCAAAAGCAATCAATCCAAACATTATTGTCTCCTTTTGGAAACCAAACACAAGAGTCACACAACCCAACAAGACAAACCCAAAAGACTCTAACTTGAGCTCCTTCATTCTGCTTTCTACGGGGTGATCTCCTGTAAATCTTTATCTTCCAAGTAGCTCCTCGAACCATACTTACGCCAGATATTCTTCTCCCGAAAGAATTCAGTTCTCCAAAATGTCTTGGACACTTCAGTCCACAAACCTTACAAGTCCTATTTTAACTTCCCATTTCTAACCCATTGACTCAAACAATTCTAGAGGTAACACAACAAGGGTATAAATGCAAGTAAACCCTAGACAAGTTCAGTTACACTAGTTGAGCTTCTTACTAAAAGAACTTCTATTCGCTTAATACGCCTAGGTGAAGTCATAGTTTTTCGTCGACACAGAACATTACACATTGAGTGGGCCAATACCCAATATTATATGTCTATGCAATAGTAGCTACCAACATTCAACCTATAACAAGTTATGCCTTCCTTTCCCAAACATCTCTATCAAGAGACAAGGAAGTGCACAACACACTAAGAAACTTCTAATATGTCTAAGCATAGTCAGTCCATACCCCAACTCAACAGGATAAACTGAGCTCTGATACCACCTAATATAACACCTCTCAATTTAATAACCATGGCACAATCGTAATTATACCACGGATACTAAATTTTGGCGTGCTACAACTTTCAAATAATATTTATCCAAATTAAACCTTTGTGCATATACAGAAAATATGAGCCACGGATGAAAATAATACATAAGTCATCATTAGCACATATAATTCAACAAGCTAAAATCAAAATACAGTTCATAGGACTAGATAATTAATTTAAAGCATACATAGCGCAGTGCATTTCACATACCGCTCAAATCAAATACATCAAGTTGGACTTAGAAATGCAGGCATACTTAATTTACACCTTAATATAAGTAATATAGAAGGAAACATAAACTACCCATAAAGACATCCACGTCTAAGGAGTTGGGCACACCATCGGATCCACCTCGGGATCCTCCCCCGGTTCACCTGAAGACACAAAAATAGGATATAGTGCGGTTCCACGAGTAGGTGCCCTAGCAGCTGATGCCATCGAATCCTTGTCCTCTATAGGAGTGTGAATCGGGTCACCCCACAACTCCCGAATGGGTAGGGCCAACTCTAGATGTACCGATGTAGTAAGAGTCAGGATAGGGTCTCCATCACGAGTCCTCCTCACGGTCAAGATCAAATCCCCAACATACCGTATACGCTCATCGGCCCAGTCAACTCGCCACGCATTAGTGCCACCAGTGAACACGATCCTAACGAATCCAATAGAATCCTTTCTTGATGACATCACCAAATATAAGAGATCGAACCCAGTAAAATGCAGAAGGAATCAATCGCGTCCCTTCAACAGTCTTTAACCAAGAGTTACATAGGACAAGAATAACATATACAAGAGGTGAGATATCCAACTTTATTACCAATTATGGCAGTAAGAAACATAAATGGCATAGGGTGCCCACGTAGCATTACAAGAAATATAAACAATATAAAGAAGCAGAAATTAAACAACTTAACAATCCCAGGCAGTTATAACATCAATAAGATAGCAGTTCTAGTCATCATATAAATTAAACGCTAAGTAATATATTGACTCACTATGCACATGTACATGATATCAAAATCCTACTCCATGGAGCTAGACACAAACATCGGAGATGAACGTCCTAGAAGATTTGTCCCCCCTAATTAGACAGTCTATGCCGGGCCACGAAAAGCAATAGTGGTTTGTCAGGCTGCCAGTGCGTTGTAACAGTGTTCACAGCCACGGGTATATAATGTGATAGCATAATCACTAGTGAATCACTGCTCCCTGACATCCTCATAAGGCCTATTCAAGGGCCCACTATCTTGTAAGTTCTCGTTCACTCTTAGGCATAAAATGCCATAATTGTATGATGCTCAAACGCATATTCAATGAAATCAAATCACGTCTGACTCAATAGTCTATCTGATGTTTCCAGGGTCCAGTTCGTCGGCCCAATAGCACAATGATGCCAATGCATGTTCTCTCAGAGTATCTCAATTATACAAATTCAAGAATCATGCATTTTAAAATCATAAGCCAAAATAGTCATCAACAAATTTGGGTCCCACTCATGGGCCCGATAACGAGGTCGTCATTTGTAATTAATTTAAGACATACCATTGTCTCATAAAGTTTTATCATTGTTCTTCTCTTTGTCCTTAATAAGCTTCATTTAATTAAATGTATTATAATTCTCAAAGTCTCACTTACACTCTTAATTCTCGTTTCTTCTAATTTAATTAGTCATTCTCTTTATTCATAATAAACTTATTTAATTAAGTGTCTTATGATTCTCAAAGTCTCACTTACACTTTTAATTCTTGTTTCTCTAATTCCATTAGTCATTCTCTTTATTCATAATAAAACTTTTTTAATTAAATGTCTTATGATTCTCAAAGTCTCACTTTAATTTAGCATTTCTTATGAAATTCTTCTCTAGAGGAATTCTCTCATTTTGTTAAGTTCCTTACTTTAAATTTGGTCACATTTACTTAGAAAATTATTTTAAGGCTTCCCAAGTTTCACACATCCTTATTCTTTTCTTAGGTTCAAGGTTCCTTTTAGGTTATCAAATTGATTTCCTTCTATTACATTATTAACTATTTAATCACTTAATTAATTGTTACAGTTGCATGAAGTTACATGAATTGAGCCATAAATAACTCTAGAGGCCATGAGCCTCTCTAAGATTTGGATTCCCAAATTTTTATTCAGTTAATTACATGTTATCCTTTTAATTAATTATATCTTCAACTTGTTACAAATTTTCACCAAGAACACCCAATTTTGGGTTCATGGCTGTAAGCCTCATAGGAGAGGGCAAGAGCCATTTTGTTTCCATTCAAGTTTCCAATCCATCTAAGCACATCAATATGCATATTCAATCAACCAAACAACTCAAACAAATTAAGAATAACACATAGTCATAAAAGTCATACAACAAAGAGAGTAACCCTACTAGGGTTCCTCACAACCAATACAAAATTAAGTTTCCTACTACTAAGAGTGGTTGAAGAGGATCATCTCCCTCTTACCTAGAGAAGAAAACAAGCAATGGAACTCCCTTGAAGCTCCTTGAAATTTTGGATTCACACCACCATAAACCCTAGAAATTTCAATCCCATCAAACCGATACCAAAGCTTGAAAAATAAGAAATAAATGGTCACAAGGAAGACCTTAAAAATGAAAATGAAAGAAGAGTTAGGAGAAAAAAAGAATCTCACTTAAAAGTTCTAAGCTTGAAGCTTGAAGAAGAAGATGGTGAAGATGGAACCTTTTCAAGAAATCACCAACTAGAGATGTGTTTAGATGATGAAGGAGATTAAGAAAGTGTGGTTATTAGAAATTTTGTGATGGTAGAGGGCAAACAAGAGGGCTGGCCGTGTGGTATGTGTAGAGAGAAGGAGGAGAAAAATGAGAGGAAGGTGAAGGTAGAGAGAGAAGTTGATAGAAAAGTGAAATAAGAGTTTAGGAATTTTGAAATTAGAATTGATTAGTTAATTAAGTGAAACACAATTCTTGGCTCCAAAATGGGGGGGGGGGGGGGGGGGGGGGGGAACTACTGCCGTGTGGGGAGGGTGAAGAGAAAGAAGTGAGTAGCTTCTTTGAGAAGCTTGAGAGCTTTTCCAATAAAGAAGGATTTGATTAGACATAAAGAGGATTGCTTTAGGATAAGATAAGGTGATAAAGTAATTAAATAATAAGGTGATTAGGATTTCACTACAAGCTATTACTCAATAGATAATTGTTACAGTGTACAAAACCAGTATTAATTATCCAACAGATAATAAATCGTATCACAAAATTTTAATTAATGGTACGTACAAAGATTTTATTTATCAGATAAAACCTTGAAAAATATAAACTTCGTAAACTGTGCCCAATTTCGGGTTTAGTAAGATCTCCCGTCGATGCTTTCACAGTTCAAAGTTTACCAGTCGCAGGAAAAACATTTCATTTTCTCAGCTCCGCTCAGTGCGCACGCAAAATGAGAAATATATTAAAATATTCAACATTTCCAGAAAATTTCACAAAATTTCACATAAATCACAAATATTAGAAAACGACTACTTATCACGAAACAAAAAGTTTTCAGAGCGTTATACTGGCTCTGCTCAGTGGGCACGTAAAATGAGAAATATATTAAAATATTCGACGTTTCCAGAAAATTTAAAAAAAATTTCCAAAAATCACAAATGTTAAGAAATGACTATTCATAATGAAACAAATAATTTTTGGGGCGTTATATTGACTCTGCTCAGTGTGCACGTAAAATGAAAAATATATTAAAATATTTGACGTTTCCAAAAAAATTTACAAAAATTCTTGAAATTCTCAAATATTATAAAATGACTATTTATGATGAAATAGATAATTTTTGGGATGTTACAACTAGCCAGCGCAACAAGGTGCCATCTCCTCCTCTAGTATTTGATCAGAGGAGATTTGTCTCAGTCGCAGCCACTCAGAAATATGCAGCATTGGTTACTAAACTAGTAATCATTGAGCGCAAGTTTTCCTTTATGAAAACCATCCATGAGGACATCGAGAGGACCATCCGTTTGCTGGGATGGGGCCATTTCGCTAAACACCCTGAGGTGGCAGTGCTACTATTAGTTCGCAAGTTCTATGCGAACATAGCTTTTGCCGCACCAGGTGCTACTACTGTCATGGTAAGGGGATGCCAGGTCTCTTATGCTATAGAGGACATTCGAGCTGAGATGATACTGTAGCCCCCTGCATTGCTATATGAGTTTACTGAGTTTTGTCGCTAGGAGCCCAAGGAGGGTATAGATCTTAGTGTGGTCACTGCCAGGATTTGTATTACTGAATCTCAATTGGTGCAGTTAACCATGAGCATCCAGATGAATAGGACACACTATTTTACTCGAGCTTGTTTGATGCTGGAGGCTAAGGCTTGGTACCATTTCATATCTACCAGAATCCTCTCGTCGAACAACTTGTCGGAGGTGACCCGAGATCGAGCCATTCTTATAAATGCTATTCTAGAGCATCGATCCATTAACATTGCTCAGATCACCAGAGTAGCGAGGAAGGCCAGAAGCCTTTTCTTTCCCTCACTCATTCATGCACTGTGCCGGAGGCAGGCCATACAGACCGGTCCACATGAAGAGAAGACAGATGTAAAACAACCTCTCAATGAGTATTTCATTGTAAGGTTGAGGGGACTAGCAGCTTCAACACCAGCTCGTCAGAGGCAGGCTCGTAGAGAGCCTAGAGTAGTAGGACCTAATCCAGCAGCCGCAGCACTTGAGCCCTAGGTAGCACCTACAGCTGACACAGATTGGCGTGCCAAGATGGAGGCTCGACTAGTCTATATGGAGACCCAGAGCACACAGATGACAGCTATGCTGTCTTACACTATTCAGGGGCAGCGGTGAATGGAGGAGCGCCTAGGACTTCCGATGGGGGACTTCCCAGTTCTTGCCTTCCTGCCCACTGCTATCGCAGACCCCTCCCAAGCTAGACCTTCAGGAGCTCATGCTGATGCTGGTGATGATGTAGAGGGTGACGATGGAGAGGATGATGATGATACCGATGCTAAGGCCCCGGACAGTGATGATCCACTCATCTAGCCTTATTGCATTCAGTGCATTTTTCTTTCATTGTATTTCATTATATATATATATATATATGTATATATTTTTTTGTACGGTGAGGACACTATTTCCCTCAAGTTTGGGGAGTGTCTTTGAATTTATGTTTTTACTTTATGTTTTGATTTTATATGTGGTAGTTTTATCATATTTTCGTACTATTATGTTAATATGCATGTGTTTTAGTAATATGTTTATATTAGTATCATATTTAAGTAGTATGCGTATATGTTTTATTACTTTTATTTTGATAATAACCATAGGAGCAAGTATCTTGATAAAAGTTTTTGAAAATCCCATTCAAGATACAATTGGCGTTCCCTTTCACATTATGGTTGCAATGTTTCATTAACATGATGAATAATGTTGAAAATTTTTGAAGAATATCATGTAGCCAAAAAGTAGTGTGTATGATTGTCCAATGATAGATATGGATGAAAATTGACCTTCATTTTTCTGTGAATCCATATGCAATCTTTGGTACATGCTGAAGTACTTTAGTTTCTTTTTATGTATGATGTATTTCCCCTTTTCATGCTTATCGAACTTTGAAAAGGATAAGAATTTTTGTCTAGAGAAAGTTTATGGACAATACATGTGAAAAATTTGATTATCCTTGAAATTGTTTTGAAACTCTCTTGAGATAAAATCCTAGGTTATGCATGACTGAGGAAATGATTAGGGCATTGTTTGGACCGATTGAGCCTTTCGAGCTTACCTTGTTATGATTTTATCATAGGTCCATTTTTGAAACTTTATATATGTTTGGCCTTATATGTTTTTCATAACCATTGTGCTCGTTAACCTGTTAACCATTCTAATGCATATGAAAGTATTACATTTTCTTCTTACCATCATTGTTTATTAAGTACATAATATGTTATTTCTTGAAGTAAGTCTTGTGATTAGGTGTATTAATGATTCAATACAAAATGAGCTTGAAGGAACCAGATGCAGTCAAAGAAAAGAAACAATGTTTTGCAAAATGAAAAGAAAAAGAAAAAAAATGAAAAGAAAAGAAAAGAGAAAAAGAAAAGCAAAGCATAAGAAAAGAAAAGTACAAAAAGCATCAAAATGGTTCTGGCGAGTTTTCTACTTTTACTATTGAATACCCTGCTAATATCAGTTAGTGGCTCAAGACTTGAAATAACATGTTTATGTTTCTCAATATTTGTGTCAAATCTTATCCTTTTATTTTGTTACCTACTACCCTTGGCCTTACATTATAAGCTAATGAAAGTCCTTTTTGATCCTCAATTTTGTGTGATTTACATTAGTGGAGAGAGACTTGCATTACAATCTTATGGATTCTATGATTTATATTCATGTGTATATTCATAACCTCATTTGGGTGAATCTGAATTGAATGGAAGAAGTTTTGTTTGCATGATTGTGAGAAAAATATCTTGTATGAAAGGAAGCCATGCATGTTAGTGTAACACCCCCCGAAGGGCATCATATTTCAGACCAACTCCTTTTAATTCTTTACCCAAGTTATAAAATATTTCGTATTATTTTAAAATGGGTTTCAAAATTTATTTTTCGTGGATAACATAAACTTACCAAATTTTAGAAACATAAGATACAAGAACTGAATAATATACACCTCTAGTGCATAACATAGATTAGTAACAACTTAATTACAGAAAACTTACATACTAAAAAGAACACATAATTACCATATAAAAACTAAACCTAGCTCAAGTCCAAAAACTTGAAGAATAGGGTCCTGAACCTGATCCTCCTCCAGATCCTCCTCGGGATCCACAACGAACAAATTCTTCGGTCGGGGCATGTCACTACGGACAGAAGTTCGAGCAGTTGACTCCACAGAGTCCTCACTAGGGGTAATTCTACAATTACCCCATAATTCCCCAATAGGCATATAAAACTCTAAGCAAACAGTAGCGTCCAAAGAAAACGTAGCAACCGCATGCTGGGTCCTACTCCAAAGCAAGGTAACGTCTCCAACATACTGAATGCGCCCCATGTCCCAATGGACTTTCCACGCTTCGATGTCCCCATAAAATTGTACGCTAACAAAACCTCGTGGATCTTGCCTCGTCTCCATCGTAGACTTCTTAAAACGTAAATATAGAACAGAACAAACAGAACAATACAATAAAAAAGTGAGATCTCCTACATCAATACCATCATGGCAGGAAAGAAACAATAATGACAATAATGTCATTTATACAAAATAATATCACAGAATAACAGATATAATTATGTTATCAACTAACAGATAGTTTAACAATATATATATCACACATAAGAATACTGATCATAACATAAAATAAGTATACAAACCATGCTTATGCACAATGAATTGACCCCTCTTATGCACAATGCACCTATTCCCTACTCTATGGAGCTAAACACAAATTCGGAGAGAATGATCCAGAAGATATGTCTGTATATGGGCTGCCTCAGACCAAAGTGCTATAATTTATCAACGTGCACATCAAGCATTATACAAGACATTCTATGCCAGATCAGGAATAGGAATAGTGTCCTGTTGAGATCGTGGTGTGTTTACATCGGAAATCACGGCACAGTAGCGCTATTCAACTAGCCTCCTATAGAATTACCGCACCCGACGCCCCCAAGATCCATTATAGACCTTCATCACGCAATTCGCACTCGTACTAAGGTGTAATTCAACTCCTAGGCAATAATTGCCTTAACAGACACCGACTGACAAATAATGCATGATCAATGACTTTATGCATATTACAAGTCTTTACCGTCTATAACCATATGTTGATATATCTAGGTTCACTATATTAGCCAGATAGTAAATTACTGTATTTCTCAATTGCGTAACATTTTATCGCATTTTCACAATCGCATAATAATTTTTTAACATTTTCTCAATCGCATAGAGATTTTAAAACATTTTCTTAATCGCGTAGCTAAAAATCATCATTTTTAAATTGCGTTAAGAGTTTTTCTACATATTTTCAATCGTGTAAAACATTTTCTCAATATTCTAAACTCAAATTAAAATTTTTCTTATTTAATATAAAAATTAGACTTTAATTCCAATATTTCCTTAATAAATCACATTTAAATAATATTTCTAACATTTTCTCACTAAACCTCCTCCAAATAATATTTCTTAACGTTTTCCTCAAAAACTTATATCATCTAAATTAATTCAAGATATCTCAAAATCTTTGTTCTTTACTCTTAATAAAACTTTATTAAATAAAATATTTTAAACTCCAAACTATCATTAAAAATTATTTCCTTGCTAAAACTCTCCTAAATAATATTTTCTAATATTCTTTCCAAAACTTATATTATTTTAATTTAATGAAACATTTTCCATCTTCCTTATTAAAAATCCTTTTAAATAAAATACTTTAAGTTTCAAACTTAATTCTCAATCCTATTTCCCAATACCATGGCCGAAAATCATTCTTTTGCTTAATGATAAAATTTATTCATTTCCATTCTTATCTTAGAAATCCTTAATTAAATTTCTTAACATTAAACCACTAAATTCACAATTTATAAATCTTTTTCATCTTTCCAACTAAAACTCCATTAAATAAAATACTTCAAATCTCCAAATTACTTCTTAGTCCTGATTTCACTATATTAGCCAAAAATCACTTTTTAATTAGTAATAAAAATATATTTGTTTCCATTTTTTATTTTGTAGTCCCTTCATTAGCTTTCTTATCACTAATTCCCTAGGTTAACATTTAATAAAACATTTTGCATTGTTGAGGGATTCAGAGATTGTGCAGGTATGAGACTACATAGTTGATGATGACTTAAAGGAATTGATTAGCACCACCCATATAAACAAGATGTATCTTCTTTTCGGGAGCCAAGAACATAAGTACTCCATAGTTAAGCGTATTTGACTTGGAGTGTAACACCCCAAATTCTGACTATGTTAATAGTAATAACAGAATTATACTGTTTTGTATTTTCTGTGTGTTATAAAATTAATTTGACTGTTTCCAAATTGTTTTTGATTGTTTTGTGTGATTTGCTTTGGGTCAGGAAAATAATAATTTTTGGGCCGGGGAAAATCTTATTTGATTTATTGGAAGACGGGGGATCTTACTAAACCCGAATCTGAGAGACACAGAAAAAAATCTTTTAATTTTTAGAATTTATCTGTGAAATAAAAATATTTCACAAAAAATATTTGCTATTTTATTTATAGCAGCTTCTGCTATAAATTATTTGACTTGATATATTTTAATTGACAAAAAATATGCTTAGAATATTTTCTGTAACCTAATTTAAAATGAACTAATAGGAATTGGTCAAAAACGATGGTTGGACTTTTCTAACCAATAAGAAATGGTCTAAGTTGAAATATTTAACTAGTTACAAAGTAACTAAATAAAACTAACTTAGTTACCTAATTGCCTAATTAAGGAACTAAATAAACTAACCTAGTTACTAATTAATTAGGATCTAGTTACTAGTTAAATATCCTAATTCTATCTAGAAGCCATGACTAGGCATGACATATGCAATGACCTAATTAACTAGTTAGCTAAGTAACTAGATAGTTAATCATGTAACTAGAAAACCTAATCTAGTTAGTTGTTATTTGCTTAAAGTGTAACTAGATTAAAATTGAAAACAAACTAAGTTACCTTTCCTAGAGGGCCACACGGCCAATAAGGCTTCTCAAGCCTTCTTGAATGGTCTTTTGTGACCATTGCATGACACTTTGATGACCAAGCCATGTGCATTTGCATGTGAACACAAAGTGTGATATTTTGGTTGCATGTTTATCTCCTAACTCTCCTATACACTACCTCACGGCTGCACCTCTCTCTTATCACTCTCAAATTTCATTTTCTCTCACCTAAAAGCTAAGCCTTCATTTTCTCTCAAAAATCCCAAGAACACAAGAACACTTTTCTTTCTTTTCTTCCTTGGGGGATTCAGCCATATCACCCAAAACCACTTCCAATCTTCTATAATTTTACTTCTTTACATTTCCTAAACCTAAACCCTATTCTAAACACTTTTCATTCAGAAAGTTTTGTCAAAATTCTACTCCTTCTACCTCAAAATTCAAGCTTTGGTTTACTTCCCTAAAGGTAAACTTTTGATTTTATGGTTTTAAGTTAAGTTTTTGATTTTCTATACCATAATTATTCCATGGTTCTTTGTTATTAAGCCTTGATTATGACTTTGGTAATTATTTAAGAATTTTTAGGGTTTTTGATTGGTTTGTATGAAATCAAGGAGAAGGAGGGAGTTTGAAGATCTTGTCTTCAAGAGGTAAGAGGGAGATTTAACCTCACCAACCAAGTGTTGGTGGTGAGGAGATGGTTGTGTATGATGAAAAACCCATAAGGGTTTATTCACTTGTTGTTTAATGCTTCTTTGATTGTGATTGTGTTGTTTATGATTTTGTGTTTGTGATTGCATGTGTGATGACATGATTATAGTTTTGATAAAATGCTTGTATGTATAATTTTGGAAGCATGAAAATATATGTATAATTTAGGATGTGAATAACATGTTAGAAAGATCACATTAGAGCTCCAAAGAGCTTAGAGGCACACGGCCTCACTAGGTTCAAGAGGACCAAGAGTCCTAAAATGATGATTTTAAATTGAAGATTAAAGGTTCCATGAAACTAAAATGAATTAAGGTGTTTTACAAGGATTTAAAGTGTTAGAAAAATGAATTACAATGAGTTTTGAAGCAAGAATGAAAATTTGGCCAACATGTCATTTTTCATAATGTAGACCTAAATTATTTTATCAAGTGTAGATTTAAAGGTTTAATCGAGAAAGAGAGCATTTTGAAAGAGTTTGGATCTAGTAGCAAGCAAAATACTTTTTGGAAAACAAAATGATGTAATTAAATACTTAGGTTATGAAATAGATGTCAATACTTGAAGTTTTCTAACGTATAGCTCACCTTATGGGTTTGGAAGCGCGTTAGGAAAATTTGAGCTGTAATATTTGAAGTAAAGTAAAGAATTACCATTTTTTGGAAAATAGTAGAAATACTAATTTTTAGAGGGGTTATATTGTAATATTATTTTTGGAGGGGTTATATTGCAAATATTTTCTAAAAGAGGGACCATCTCGTAAATATTATTTTATGAGGGACTATTATGTAATTTTTATTTAAATGAGGACTATAACGTAAATATTATGTTATAGAGGGACTATTATGTAAATATCAAAAGTTAGGTCAATTTTTGGTATTAAATGAGAGAAATCATATTTTTGATTCAAAACATGTTAGAAATATTTTACGCGATTGAGAAACGTTGAAAAATGAATATGCGATTTGGAAATGCAACAAAAATGTTGCGCGATTGAGAAAACGCAAAAATATGATTACGCGATGAAAATACAATAATGATACTATTGAACCGATAAATGAACCCTAAATATGAGATGATGAATTTGAACTGTGAATAGTGCATTGTACATGCATTGGAAATGTCCAATGGACTGTACGAGGCTAATTGCTTAGGAGAGAATACACCTCTTGAGTGGGTGTGATACGCGTAGTGTACGTCACTTGTTGACCTTTGGGGGCATCGGGGTGCGGGTTGCCTACAGTGGGCAGTTGGTAGCTCTTTTGGACCGTAGGTTTGACTGACGCAACACACCGATGATCCTGACTGAGACACTATTCTTAATCAAGATCGGATAAAGACTGTCGTGTATATACTAGATGTGCAAATGATAGCACGTGGTCTGAGGCATGTTGGTACAGACAGATCTTTTCGATCACTCTCTCCGACCTGAGTTTTAGCTCCATGGAGTAGGAAATTGAGTTTATGTGCATATGCATAATTATTGAGCATTGATATCGGTGTGATATTTGAACTGTTGAATATTTGGAGAATATTGAGGGTATTATCATAATTATTGCTTATGATAATTGAATTGTTGAATAATTGGATATTGTTGAGGGCATAATCGTAATTATTATTTATTACATATATTGTGATGATATGTTGATGGCATAATTGTAATTATGGTATGATGTATCTGTATGATATGTTGCATGTGTTTATCTCCATTGCTACCATACTGGTATTGGCGTAGGTGATCTCACCTCTTTGTATGCCTATTTGTATTGTATTTATAATTTTAAAGACGTTGAGCAAGGACTTGAGCAAGAAGGTGAGGAGGAGCAGATCCCTGTAGAGGAAGCTGAGTTTTGAGAAATTGGAGATGCCCAGTTTCTTAGGATACATGAGGTTACAATTCCATGGAGGATCGAAAGCGTGGCACGTTGACTTGGATAGAGCATGTATTTATTACATAAGAGATTTAAATATTACTTTAAGTAGACTTTATCATGGACACCCATATTTTAGTGTAAATATTTATGTACACTTAGAGTTTCCATTATCCATTAGGCAGTACTGGGGGACTTACTATCGTACTCCTAGTGAGATTAGCATTGTGTCGTATGCGCGGACACCTATCCGTAGGACTTCGCGTTAGTCCAAATTCTTATTTACTGAGGAATCCGAGGAGGATCCATCTGAGGGTTCTGCTGATTAGTAATACTTGGGCAGTATGTTAGTTTTAAATAATGTTTAAATATTTTGAGAGTCTAGTTTCTAAATATTAAAATATGACAATACTAAGACTTGTGTATGTATATATGATGTAAATTATTTATGATGATGTTGTAATATTTTTATTTTCCACTAAGTTTATCTTATTGTTATTAAGAAATTTTACAACTCGCTTTTATATTATAAAGCATATTAATAATTAAGGGGGTAATTTGGTAAATGAGTAACATATATGTGATACCCTATGGTGGGTGTTACATGGAGCACTTGTGGAATGGGTGACCTCCTGGGAAGTTTCCTAGGATGCGTATGAGTGAGGACAAAGCACACTGAAAAGACTCGTGTTGGTTTGTGGGGACACTCATCGATCCTGTAGGCAGTCTCGGGACGTTACAAATGGTATCAGAGCGAGCCCTCTCCCAGTATGGTGTGGTTCGAGGACGAACTATGCGGAAGCTGGTGGGCATGTGACACCGGGGGCTGACGAGGGCGGGGAGTGGCCATCAGTGCAAAAGATGAAGCACGGACAAGGAGCGGCTCTTAGCAGGCTTCTAGGCGGAGGGACATATGAATGAACTGAATACATACCAGAATGAGAGGGATTCAGAGACTGTGCAGGTATGGGACTGCATAGTTGAGGATGGCTTAAAGGAATTGATTAGCACCGCCCATATCAACAAGATGTATCTTTTTTTCGGGAGCCAGGAACATAAGTACTCCATAGTTGAGTGTGCTTGACTTGGAGCACTCGTGGGATGGGTGATCTCCTAGGAAGTTTCCTAGGATGCGTGTGAGTGAGGACAAGGCATGCTGAAAAGACCCGTTTTGGTTTATGGGGACACTCATCGATCTTGTAGGCAGTCTCGGGACATTACAATATCAAAGCAATAAAATCACATAAGCGAAATAAATATAAATCACACAAGCACACACATATGGTGAATAAATCCTCATATGAATTCATCGCCATCATACAATTTTGTGTCCCTCACCACCATAATTGGTTGATGAAGTTAACCTCCCTCTTACCTTGTATGTAGCTTCCTAAGCTCCTTGTGTGATCCTTTCTATCAACTTTCTTCACCAAGTGATTCTTAAAAATCAAAGAAAACACAAACATATTAACATCCAAGGCTAGAGTAAGGCAACCATAGATCAAATATTGTCTTAGGATTTTAAAAATCAAATAAGAAATCAAGTTTCAAGATCTTTACCTTGAAACCCTAGAACTTGAATCTAAAAATCAAGCTTGAAAATGATTGAATCAAGGCTTGATCACAACATAGAAGTTGCTTGAAATGGTATTTAGGATCATGTAGTATGGTTCGTTTAAATTATAAGTGATTGGAAAGTGTTTTTAGGTACAAGGCCATGAGCTAGTGGAGAGAAAATGAGAGAAAATGGTGTTAGCTTTTGAGAGAAAAGATGATAGCTTTGAAAATGTAATTGAAAAATGAAACTTAGCCACTTTAGGGGCTTCAAGGCCGTGAGATGCAAGGAGAGATAAAGAGATATTTTAGTTTACTACAACCATTCTCAACCATGGATTCAATCAAGGGTAGATATCCTAAGCTTCTTCACTAAGCTTTCCTTCACAACCATTGATTAGATCAATGATGGACATCCAAAGCTTATTTACTAAGTTTACTATCACAACCATTGATTAGATCAAGGGTTGATATGCAAAGCTTCTCCTCTAAGTCTTGTCATCCAATGGTTCAAACCAAAGTCAAGCCCTCTTTGCTGACTTCAACTAGCTTCACCATTAAGCTTTCTTCCTATTGGTTAGCTTCACAAGTAAGCTTCCTTTCTATTGGTTCTTCATAAAGTCATAGCCTCTTTAGTTGACTAATCTCAAGATATTTTCTAAAAGATATTTTCCAAAAGATAGATATTTTCTAGATATTTTCAGAAACTATTACCCAATGGATAATAGCTACTGCTAGTTATTGTCCAATGGATAATAACATTACACAATGAATAAAAACATTACCCAATGGATAATAACATTATCCAATGGATAATAGAAAACTCAGATACATAAAATTTTTGTCAACTGTTCCCAGTTTCGAGTTTAGTAAGTTCTCCCGACCTCGTATTAACAATCTGAAACTTTTCGGTCTGAGAAAATTTTTTATTTTTTCGGGCCTGCCTTAACACACATACAGTCTAAAATAATATTAAAATAATTAAAATAAATAAAAAATTCCTAAAAATTCACAAAAATTCCTATTATAAAACTTATAAATATCAAGAAAAATAAAAAATCGGGGTGTTACAGTTAGCATGATGAGGATTGTATATGTGTGAAACTGATTGTGAGGCATATGCACTCTGAGGTTTTATACAATCTTCATACACTAGTTGGTTTAAGTGAAAGAGGAATGTTAAATGTGGCTGAATGCAGGTTATTAATGTTGATCTATGTAAATGTACTTTGTTTTGCTCGAGGACTAACAAAAATCTAGGTTTGGGGGTGTGATCACTCTATAAAATGTAGTTATTTGTGTCCTATATCTGTGCTATATTGGTTGCTTAGTCCTTGTTTGTATGCATGAATGGAAGACTTTAGCATCATATTCATTTGATTTCAACTTGATGACTTTCATTATGATTTTGAGCAAATGCTTCCAAAACTATGATGAATTGAGTACATTTGCATTTGATATTAGAATGGTAATTTTTCTATTATATACAGGGCTCCAATAAAGAATAAAAATGAAGACTTTGGAGTAGTTTTGGACCTAGAAGCCCAAGAGAAAGCCAAATTTGAAGATCAGTATTCAACGCCGCGGCGCAGGCATGTCAATGTCGCGGTGGTGGTGATTCCCCTGCATTAGTACTAGAACCCAAGGCTAGAGGACTGCAGCGCTAAGAACTGGATGCCACGGCGTCTGTGACTTAATTGTACCTGCGCCATAGCGTGATGTGTTTAATGTCACGATGTGACTCTATTTTTACAGCCTGTAAATACTGGTGTATAAGTTTTACACGAGATCTTTTATCATTTTTGGAGAGCAACTGCTAGTTTTAGGGTTTTGAGAACTAGAGAAGTCAAGGTTGGAAGTCATCCTCTACATGGAGGGTGATTCAAGCTTAGAAGATTAAATCTAATGAGCTTCCTCCCTTTCCTCTCTTCTTTCTATCTTTATTGCTTCATGAACATGATTTATATATTTGTACTTTCATGTTTCATGGCTAGCTAAGCTGTGTATAGAGTTTTCTTTTGATTCTCCTATGGATATTAATGAGGTTGTAATCTTTTGATTATATATTGATGTTTAGTATGTTCAATCATATGGTGCTTAATGCTTTTGATAGTTTGATCAGTTTTTGATTGATTTGTTGAAATATGATGAACCTAGACATAGGAATTTGGATTTTAGATCTAATGTATGATTGATGTATGTTCAATTTCATTCTATTGGCTTGAATAAATTGATTCGCTAATTAGATAGAAATATACCTTTTAGCCATGTATAGCGGGTGTTTGAGAATAGATTGTTCACGAGTGGAGTTTGCACTAGTTCTCATGGAAACATAGTGAGTTAGGTAAATAAAACTGTGGTTAATTAACCTAGACATAAGCTTTTAACTAAATTAGATTCTCAAGCTAACTTAACAATTCATTGATGTTACTTGTAAGGATTACATGTCATTAGTTGAAATAGGAGGTGAAAAAGGATCCTCTATTCTCTATTTATCTATTTATCTTAGTTTTATTACTTTTCAGTCTTTATATTTCTTTTAAATATTCTTTTATAAATTTGATTTACTTGGATAGGATAAATTAGACTATTGGTTAAAATTTGGCTATTACAAGAAATATATATTCCTCGTGGGAACGATATCTGACTCCTAGCTATAATACAAGTGCGATTCGTGCACTTGCAGTAAGCAAAAGAGCAAACACTTAGCCCTTGTCAAACTTGCTTAGCATACTTGTATCTTACTTCCTCATCACTTCCCAAGAGATATCTATGCATCACTTTGTTTCTTAATAAACTAGACTGTTATCTAAGGCAATCCATGCTTAATGGATGTGATCTGTTAATAATTTCAATTCTTAAATGCCTTTTGTTTGATCTAATTGGATTCCATATGTGCTCAATTGTTGATATTTAGCTAAGTTTATGCTTTAGAGCTTAATTGGATATTTATCGTAAAACTATGCTTAAATGTGGTTATAAACACTCATAAATGAATTATACTTTTCAGGATATCTTTGAGTGTTTGAGTCCATTAGCATTGAACCGAGCTTGATGACCATTTAAGGAGAGAGATGGATGCTTAAGAAGATCGATTTTATCCCTAGAATCAAAGGAAG
Source organism: Ormosia semicastrata (assembly GCA_029884595.1). NCBI lineage: Eukaryota > Viridiplantae > Streptophyta > Magnoliopsida > Fabales > Fabaceae > Ormosia > Ormosia semicastrata. The sequence continues at coordinate 35,843,704 of JAQQTO010000045.1, forward strand.
AAGAGCAGTTATGAAGATTCAAGGATACATTAGAAGAAAGTGGTCAACACGGCTCGTGTCAAATGACACGGGGTAGGCCGTGTACTCCTCTGACTATTTAAAGACTGGGTCAAATTCTATTTTTGGACAACATGGCCCGTGTCAAATGACACGGGGTAGGTCATGTACGTCACTATCTTCACAAGGAAAATCAGTTTTCAGCCTTGACCGATAACACGGCTCGTGTCATATGACACAGGTTGGGTCATGTTCTTCTCTGACTTTGAAATTAGTTGGAATTTTGTCACCAAATTCAGACATGGGTTGGGCCATTTTATATGACGTGGCCCATGTCATCGGCTCAGGAATTTAAATTCGAGTTTTAATGTTAAATTAGGTATCAAAACCTATAAATAGGGTGGCTTAGAGTCCCTAAGGGAGATCTAGACAGAGAGAGTCGTCAAGGAAACTGAGGGAAAGACAAAGACCAAGAAAGAAAGAGATTCGATTGAGGATTAGAGACTCGAATTCGAGCGATCAAAGATCAATCATTCTCAAGCCTTGGAAACTAGTTTGATCTTTAGTTTTCTTTTCTTCTTTTGTTCTGAATAATGTTTTTCTTTAATTCTTCTTCTGTTTTTGAATTTGCCATGTGTGGCTAAACTTCTTGATTGGTTAAGGGAAGATGAAACTCTAGTTTTGATTATGTGAATCTTGCATATTTCTTTATATCAATATAATTATGTTTTTATTCATATGTTTCTGTTCTTAAATTAATATAATGATCTTTATATTCTTGCCAAATTTCAAGAGTGGTAAAACTAATGAAACATATGATCTAAGTAATTTAATCCCGGTGTGTGATTAGATCTTAGTATGATTAGTTTTCTAATTCTTAATGCAATCATTAGGTAGATGTAAGAGTAGTTGCTTTACAAATAACTAATGGTTAGGGTTTGATTTAACGGTTGTTGAATTAAGCGAAACTTAAGAAAAACAAGGGATTTATCTCACAATTACATAAGAACATAATTGATCATGTTGGTATAAAGAGTATGTAAGTTAGCGTAATCATATAAATCTAGTGGTGGATTCCATCTCTTAACCAATATCTTTAATTTGGTAATTCAATTTGTGTTTACTGTTTTTGTTTTAAGTTTAATTTCTCTTTTTAGTTTTAATTAACAAAACCCCCTTTTTACTTTTTACTGTTTTATTGTTCATCAGAGTTTAATTTAGGAATTGGATTGATAGTGTCAATTGAATTGATTTTATGTGGATCGACCCTTGCTTACTACAACTAGTTGCAAGGTTTTTATATTTTTGGTGGAACTTGGCAACTGCTTTTGATATAATTCTTAATCGTATTCCACACCACACCAAATTTTGGCACCATTGCAGGGGAACTAATTTTCCAAGTACACTATTAATTTGTTTCCTATTTTTCTCTCTATTTTTTTTTAATTTTAATAGTTTCAGTAGTTCTCTTCAACTGTCTTGCAGGTGTTCATGTCCGGTGAAGAGGTGTACGAGCAATTGAGAAATTTGAGGCAATACTTTGAACAAATCAGCTCGCAACATCAAATCCCACTCCAATTCACACCTGCTGACATTGAAGCTGCCCGTCACATAGACCTTTCAAGTTCTGAGGCATCTGAGATATCTGAGCTACCTGAAGAAGTAGTGATGGCAGAAAATACGTTAAGAATGTTGGGTGCTCCGGACTTGGACCAACAACCTCTGTGCATAGAAATTCCTGAGAATGAGGAGGCTTTTGAGTTGAAATCTAGCCTAATCCATCTTTTGTCATCTTTCAATGGACTAGCCGGAGAAGACCCTAACAAGCATCTGAAGGAAATCCATGTTGTGTATTCTAGCATGAAGCCCACATGAATTTCAATGGAGCAAGTCATGTTGAGAGCTTTTTCGTTTTCCTTGAAGGATTTTGCAAAGGAGTGGCTATACTATTTGCCATCCGGATCCATCCAGTCATGGCAGGACATGGCTCGAGCTTTCCTAGATAGATATTTCCCACTTCAAAGGCCGCCACTATCAGAAAAGAAATTTGCGGCATCCAACAAAGGCATGGTGTAACACCCCAAATTCTAACTATGTTACAATAATGACATAATTTCACTATTTAGTGTTTTCTGTGTGATATAAAAATAATTTGACTGTTCCAATACTATTTTTGATTGTTTCGTGTGATTTGCTCTGGGTCAAGAAAATAATAATTTTTAGGCCGAAAAAATTCTTATCTGATTTATTCGGAGGCAGGAAATCTTACTAAACCCAAATCTGAGTTACTCATAAAAGAATCTTTTAATTTTTAGAATTTATCTGTGAAATAAAAATATTTCACTGATAAATATCTACTTTTTTATTTATAGCAGCTTCTGCTATAATTTATTAGACCTGATATATTTTAATTGACAGAAAATGTACTTAAAGTATTTTCTGTAACCTAAATTAGAATGAACCGATAGGAATCAGTTAAAAACGATGGCTGGACTTTTCTAAACCAATAGGAGTTGGTCAAATAAATTGGCATGGACTTTATTATAGACCATTGGATGAAAAGTTTGATTAAGATGTCTTTGATCATAACCGTTGACCAGATCAATGGTGTGAGAACAATCCTGATAAAACCACTAAGTAATATCCACCTTAGATTAAATCAATGGTTAGGAAATAAAGTTAATTTCAAGGGTTGAGATTTAGTCAAATATAATGGCTTAACTAAGTAGCTAATTAAAACTAATTTAGTTAGCCTAATTGCCTAATTAAGAAACTAAGTGAACTAACCTAGTTATTAATTAGTTATAATCTAATTACTAATTAGATATCTTAATTTCATCTAGAAGTCATGACAAAGCATGACATATGCAATGACCTACTTAATTAATTAGTTAAGTAATTAGTTAGTTAATTAAGTGAAATTTGGAAACCTAACCTAATTAGTTAGCTATCTAATTAGCATGTAATTAAGGTTTAAGTGATGTCAAATCTTGTCCCTAATTCATTGAGGCCACACGGCCAAGGAGCCTTGGGAGGCTTCTCCAAGCTTCTTGAACCATCTAGCATGACCATTGCATGACCATTTGTGACATAGGCCATGTGTCTTTCAAATGTGAACACAATAGGATATTTACTAGCAAAGTTTATCCTTTAATCTCTCCTATACTCACCTCACGGCTGCACCCTCCAATTACACTCTCATTATTCACTTTTTCACTCACCTAAAAAGCTTAGCTTTATTCTCTCTCAAATTCCCAAGAACATTAAGAACATTTTCCCTCCCCTTTTCTCTTTGGGTTTCGGCCCCAACACCCAAGACCACCATTCATCTTCTATAAATTTTTCTCTTAACATTTCCTAAACCTAAACCACCTCCTAAACACTTTTCATTTAGGAAGTTTCATCAAAATCCTATCTTCAGTGCTTCAAATCCAAGCTTTAGGTTACTTTCCTAAAGGTGAACTTTTGATTCCTTGGTTTAAAATTAAGTTTTTGATTTTCTAAACCATGATTGTTCCATGGTTCTTCATTATTAAGCTTTGTTTGTGATTCTACTAATTTTTAAAGAATTTTAGGGAATTGTTTTGGTTCATACGAAAATCAAAGAGGAGGAGAAGCTTGAGAATTCTTGTCTTCAAGAGGTAAGAGGGAGATTTTATCTCACCAACCAAGTTTTGGTTGTGTGGGGATGGTTTTGTTTGGTGAAAAACCCATAAGGGTTTATTCACTAGTGTTTGATGCTTCTTTGATTGTGTTTGTGATGTTTATGTTTTTGTTTTTGTGATTGCATGTGTGATGATATGATTACTGCTTTGATAAATATGCTTGTATGTATAATTATGGAAGCATGCAAGTGTATGTGTAATTTAAGATGTGAATAACATAATGGAACGATTGCATGAGAGCTCCAAAGAGCTATAAGGCTCACGGCCTTACAATGAAAAAGAGGACCAAAGTCCTAAAAATGATGGATTCAAATTGAGAATTGAAAGTTTAAATGAGAAAGAAGTGGTTTTGGAAGAATTGGAATTTAGTAGTAAGCTAAATGATTTTTAGAAAGCAAATTGATATAATAAATGGGTTATGAAATAAAATCGGATGTCAATACTTGAAGTTTACTGATGTGTAGCTCACCCTATGGGTTTTGAAGCACGTCCGAAAAATTTGAGATGTAATATTTGTAGTAAAAGAAAGAATTATCAATTTTGGAGAAACAGTACAAATACTGATTTTAGAGGGGTCATATTGTAAATATTTTATAAAAGAAGGACTATATTGTAATTAATATTTTAAGAAGGACTATATTGCAAATTATTATTAAAAGAGGGGTCATATTGCAAATATTTTATAAAAGAGGGACTATATTATAATTAATATTTTAAGAAAGACTATATTGCAAATTATTATTAAAAGAAGGGCCATATTGCAAATATTTTATAAAAGAGAGGTTGTATTGTAAATACTTAATAATAGAGAGACTATTTTGTAAATATGAGATTTATGAGGGACTATTGTGAAAATATTATTTAAATAAGGACTATAATGTAAATATTATGTTTTTGAGGGACGATTATGCAAATATGAAAAATAAAGTCAATTTTTAGTGTTAAATGAGAAAATAGTATTTTTGATCTAAAACGTGTGAAAATATTTTATGCGATTGAGAAAACGTTAAAAAATTGATACGCGATTTGAAAATGCGACAGAATTGTTGCGAGATTGAGAAAATGTGAGAATATAATTACGCGATGAAATTATAGTAAGGATACTATTGGGTTAGTATGTAAACCCCGAATATGTGATAATAATTGGAATTGTGAATAGTGCATAGTACATGCATTGGGAAGGTCCGATGGACTGTATGAGGCTATTTGCCTAAGAGAGAATACACCTCTTGAGTGGGTGCGATATGCGTATTGTAAGTCACTCGTTGACCTTGGGGGCATTAGGGTGCGAGTTGCCTACAATGGGCAGTTGGTAGCTTTTTTATACTGTGGGTTAGACCGACGCAACACACCAATGATCCTAATCAAGACACTATTCTTAATCAAGGTTTGATAAAGACTGTCGTGTATATGCTAGATGTGCAAATCTAAGCACGTGGTCTGAGGCATGTTGGTACAAACAGATTTTTTTGATCACTCTCTCTGACCTGAGTTTTAGCTCCATGGAGTAAGAAATTGAGTCTATGTGCATTTGCATAGTTATTGAGGGCACTATCGTAATTATTGTTTATGATAATAGAATTGTTGAATATTTGAATACTGGTAGTGGCATGATTGTAATTATTGTATTACATGTGTTGTGATGTTAAATGATGTTAATGGCATAACTATAATTATGGTATGATGTAGCTGTGTGATATATTGTATGTGTTTATCTTCATTGCTACCATACTGGTAATGGCGTAAGTGACCTCACCTCTTTGTATGCCTATTCGGTATTGTATTTATACTTGTTAAGATGCCGAGCAAGAAGTTGACCGAGAAGGCGGAGAGGAGCAGATTCCTGTAGAGGAAGCTGAGTTCTGATACGATGGAGATGCCTTGTTTCCTTGGCTATATGGGGTTGATGTTTTGTGGAGGATCTGAGGCATGAAACGTTGATTTGGAGAGAGAGCGTATTTATTATATGGGAGATTTAAATATTATTTTGAGTAGACAACATCTTGGACATCCTTACTTTACTGTGGATATTTATGTACACCTAGAGTTTCCAATATCTATTAGGCAGTACTGGGGGACTTACTACCGTACCCTTAGTGAGGTCAGTATTGTGTCATCTGCGCGGACACCTGTCCATGGGACTTCGCGTCGGCCTGGATTCCTATCTTCTGAGGAATCTGAGGAGGACCCATCTGAGGGTCCTGCTGAGTAGTAGTACTTGGGCAGTATGTTAGTTTTAATTAATGCTTTAAATATTTTGAGAGTCTAGTTTGTATATATTAAAGTATGACCATTCTAAGACTTGTATATGTATATATGATGTAAATTATTTGTGACAATGTTGTAATGTTTTTATTTTTCACTAAGTTTATCTTATTATTATTAAGAAATTTTACAACTCGTATTTATACTACAAAACACGATTTATGAATAAATGGGTAATTTGGTAATAAAGTAACATGAAATGTGATGCCCTAAGGAGGGTGTTACACATGGGGAATCACTTCATGAATACTGGGAGAGATTTAAGAGATTGTGTGCTAGTTGTCCTCAACATCAAATCAGTGAACAACTTCTGATACAGTACTTCTATGAAGGTTTGCTAGTGATGGACCACAACATGATTGATGCTGCCAGTGGAGGAGCTTTGTTGATAAGACTCCTCGAGAAGCAAGAAACTTGATATCTAGAATGGCTATAAACACTCAACAATTTTTCACCCAGAATGATACAGGAGTGAGAGCAGTTAAAGAGGCCGACACAACTAGTTTGCAACAATAAATGACCCAGTTGACTACCATGGTTCAGAAGCCAATGGACAATGGGAAAGCACCGGTACAGGCATGTGGGATTTGTTGCTCTTCAGGACATCCCACTGATATGTGTCCCACTCTGCAAGAGGACACAAATGAAGAGGCCAAGGCAGTGGAGGGATTTTCTACACCATCTAAGAAGTACAACCCTTACTCCAACACATATAATCTGGGGTGGAGAGATCACCCCAACTTTTGCTATGCAAAGCAGCCCCAAGCTCAACCTCAAACTTATGGACCTCCAGGGTTTCAGCAAAGGCAAACACCTTTTCCTCAGAGGCAGCCACAAGTTTAAGCTCCTAGGCAACCTGAACTTTAATTGGAAGAGTTAATGAGACAAATGGCCACCAATAATATTTAGTTTCAACAAGAAACAAGGGCCACAATCAGTACCTTGCAAAACCATGTGGGGCAATTAGCCACTGAGATCAACAAGGTTCAGAGTCAGATTTCTAGAAAACTTTCCTCACAGCCAGAGGTGAACCCAAGAGAAAATGCTAGTGCAATCACTTTGTGAAGTGAGAAGACACTTGATGAACCCATATTTTCCTAAGTCACTAACAACAAAGCTCAAAAGCCTAAGGAAGTAAAAGAGGAGGGGCTCAATTCTAAGACCCCTAAGGTAAGTGTTTCTGAACCACTCCCTAAATATGTCACTAAGGCCCCTTTTCCGAGTAGGTTGGTTAAAAATAAGAAAGAAGAAGTGGATAAAGAGATCTTAGAGACTTTTAAGAAAGTTGAAGTTAACATTCCTCTATTAGATGTCATTAGGCAAGTGCCTAGATATGCTAAGTTCTTAAAAGAATTATGTACTAACAAAAGGAAGTTGAAAGGTAATGAACAGGTCCAGGTGGGAGCAAATGTTTCAACTGTTTTTAATAAGAAACTCCCAACTAAATGTAAGGATCCTGACACATTCACTATACCATGCACTATCAGTAATGCCAGGTTTGAGAGGGCAATGCTAGATTTAGGTGCATCCATGAATGCCATGCCCTTTTTTATTTATGTATCTTTACATCTAGGACCTTTAGAACTAACTGGAGTTATCATTCAACTGGCAGACAAGTCTAACGCATACTCTAAGGGGGTTGTTGAAGATGTTTTGGTGCAGGTAAATGAATTGGTGTTTCCGGAAGATTTCTGTGTGCTAGACATGGAGGAGGACAAATCCCCTAACTCTGCCCCCATTTTGTTAGGGAGACCATTCCTAAAGACTGCACGGACTAAAATTGATATGCATTCGGGAACATTGATAATGGAATTTGATGGAGAGTTGATCAGATTCAACATCTTCGAAGCCATGAGATACCTGAGTGATGTGCACTCTGCTTGTATTATTGATTCCTTTGATGTTTTTGAGTCTTTAATTTCTGCTGTTTTTGAGTCTGATCAACTTGATGCCCTTGATACAGTTTTGACTCACAGTTTAGATTCCCAGGAATTAAAGAAGCATGACAATAGAAAGCCATGGAGCGAGGAGGTTGATGAAGAAGTGGCAGCCTTGCATACGCTCTCTTCCATCTCAGAAGGACATAAAGTATCGTATGTTGAGCTACATATTACCACTGATATACCTAAACCTTCTATTGTGCAGGCACCAGAGTTGGAATTGAAGGAATTCCATGCCCATTTGAAATATATCTTTCTAGGTGAGAGGGAGACACTCCCGGTGATAATTGCTAAATCCCTTACCCAAGAGCAAGAGGAGAGATTAATTTCTGTGTTGAAGGAACACAAGACAGCCATTGGATGGACTATTGCAGACATCAAGGGTATTAGCCCCTCCATTTGTATGCACATAATCTTAATGGAGGAGGGGGCTAAGCCAGTGAGAGAACCACAGAGGAGGTTGAATCCTCCGATGATGGAGGTTGTAAAGAAGGAGATACTGAAGCTCCTAAGTGTGGGGGTTATCTACCCAATTTCTGATAACAAGTGGGTACACCCGGTCCAGGTAGTACCAAAGAAATCTGGCATTACTGTGATAAGAAATACTGAGAATAAGCTTATTCCCACTAGATTATAGATAGGGTAGCATGTTTGTATAGATTATAGAAAATTGAATGCTGCTACCAGAAAAGACCACATCCCTTTACCCTTTATTGATCAAATGTTAGAGAGATTAGCTGGCCATTCTCATTATTATTTTCTGGATGGATTTTCTAGTTACAACCAGATTGCTATTGCTCTAGAAGATCAGGACAAGACCACTTTTACTTGTTCTTTCGGCACCTTTGCTTATAGGCGAATGCCTATTGGACTTTGCAATGCACCAGGGACTTTTCAGAGATGTATGGTGAGTCTATTTTTTGATTATATAGAGAACATCATTGAGGTCTTCATAGATGATTTTAGTGTATTTGGGAATAGCTTTGAGAAATGCTTGGAACATTTAGCATTGGTTTTAAAAAAGATGCATTGACACTAATCTTGTTTTAAATTGGGAAAAATATTATTTTATGGTAGAAGAAGGTATTGTATTAGGTAATGTCATTTCTGCTAGCGGCATTGAGGTCGATAAAGCTAAAGTAGAGCTTGTGCGTTCATTACCCTGCCCACTAGTGTGCGGGACATTCATTCTTTTCTTGGTCATGCAGGTTTTTATCGGCGCTTCATCAAAGACTTCTCCAAGATATCAACGTCCCTCTGCACACTTCTCCAAAATGATATGTCATTCCATTTTAATGAGAAGTGTGTGGATGCTTTCACCAAGCTTAAAGAGTTGATGACCAAGGCACCTATCATTCGGCCTTCAAATTGGGAGCTTCCATTCGAGTTAATGTGTGATGCCAGTGACTTTACAGTAGGGGTTGTCTTAGGACAGTGAGTTGATAGGGTTCCTTATGCTATTTACTATGCATCAAGGACCCTAAATAATGCTCAACTGAACTATTCCACAACTGAAAAAGAGCTTCTTGTTGTAGTTTTTGCTTTAGAGAAATTTAGATCTTATTTAATTAGTTCTAAAGTAATTATTTTTTCTAATCATGTAGCATTGAAGTACTTACTGGCAAAGAAGGAGGCGAAGCCACGATTGCTCCGATGGATTCTGTTGCTCCAAGGGAGCGAAAACTTGGTGGCAGACCATTTGAGCAGGTTGGTAACTGAAGAGGAGGACATACCTATCCAAGAGAGCTTTCTGAATGAGCATTTAATGGCTATCACAACCATCATTTTGTGGTATGCTGATATTGCCAATTACTTGGCCACCAAGGACTTTCCGGAAGGCCTGAACAAGGTGCAACGAGATAAGCTGAGGAGTGATTGCAAGTATTACATCTGGGATGATCCTTACCTTTGGAAGCATTGTGCGGATCAAGTGATTCGACGGTGCATCCTGGATTCCGAGATTCACTCCATTCTCTTTTTTTGTCATACCTATGCTTGTGGAGGACATTTCAGCATAAAGAGGACAGCCAATAAAGTACTTGACAGTGGTTTCTACTGGCCCACCATTTTTAAAGATGCTTACAACTTCTGTAAGTCATGTGACCGCTGTCAGAGAACAGGTAATATTGGTCTGCGAAATCAAATGCCTTAAACTCCAATAATCTTTGTGGAAATCTTTGATGTTTGGAGCATTTACTTCATGGGACCATTCCCTCCTTCTTTTGGTTTCTCCTATATTCTTTTAGTTGTAGATTATGTTTCAATATGGGTGGAAGCGAAGGCCACTAAATCTGATGATTCTAAGACTGTTGTGGATTTTGTGAAGTCCTATATTTTTTCTAGGTTTGGTACTCCCAGAGCTATCATTAGTGATTAGGGGACACATTTTTGCAACAGAACCTTTGAAGCCCTTTTGAAGAAATATGGTGTGGTGCACCGGACCTCTACTCCTTACCATCCTCAGACAAATGGCCAAACTGAGGTGTCCAATCAGGAGATCAAGTCTATCCTTGAAAAAACTGTGAATCCAATGCACAAGGATTGGAGTACTAGACTTGCTGATGCTTTGTGGGCTTATCGGACTGCATACAAGACCCCGATTGGCATGTCCCCATTCCGATTGGTGTATGGGAAGCCCTGTCACTTGTCAGTGGAGCTAGAACATCGATCTTACTGGGCTATCAAGCAAGTTAATTTAAACTTGGAAGGTGCTAGAAATCAAAGAAAGCTCCAAATATAGGAGTTGGAAGAACTGAGGAATGAGGCTTTTGAGAGTGCCCTCATTTACAAGGCCAAGACCAAAGCATTCCATGATCACATGATCTCCAGGAAAAGTTTCAACAAAGGCCAAAGAGTGTTGCTATACTAATCCAGACTCAAATTATTTCATAGTAAGCTACGATCTAAATGGATTGGACCATTTGTAGTAACTACAGTTTTTCCTTCTGGTGCAATGGAGATCAAGAATGAGGCATTTGGAAAGACATTCAAGGTTAATGGGCACCGTCTCAAGCCTTACTATGAGCTTCTGGAGAATGCAGAAGTTGAGGACATACCTCATCTTCATCCATCTTATGCAGAACAATGAGGAGCATCGCAATGTCTGGCTGAGGACAATAAACCAAGCTCTTATTGGAAGACAACCCAATCAGATTTACTTTCTTTTCCCTTTCTGTTTTGCGTTGTGTAGTTTCTTAGTTTAGCCATTTTAATGTATTTCTTGCTTAATGATACCTGTATCTTTGCCGGTATTTATGTTTTGACTTACTCAGTTTGGTTTGATTGCATGAGTTCATGGTTTGTTAAGTGCGTGCAGTCATAAGGAGCAAATTGGAGTGATTTTATAAGTCAGAAGCCTACACGGGGTGGGCCGTGTTAATGGACATGGCCCATGTCCCCATGACAGTAACCCCAGCTCTTAACAGAGAGGTACATGGGGTGGGTCGTGTCACATGACATGGATCGTGTTTTCGTAGGTAGCAGGTTCTGTATTTTTTCCAAAGAGGTACACGGGGTAGGCCATGTCATATGACACGGCCTGTGTTGTCGTGCTTAGCAGAACCCATGTTTGGCAGAGGAGTACACGGGTGAGGCCGTGTCATATGACATGGCCTATGTACTCGTGACAGATTTCATTTAACCCCATTTTAGGATTTTTTTCCCCAATCTTTTCATCTTCTCTACACAACCCCCTGCCCCCCACCACCCTCTCTTCCTCCAAAAACCTTCTTCTTCCATTTTCACCATCTACATTCACCATTTTCAACCATTTTTCACTTTCCATCTCTCAAATCTCTCTTCATTCTTTCTTTCTCCTTCCATTTTCCCACCATTGTCTCCATCATTCTCCCTACCCACGTGCCCACCATAGCCACCACCACAATCTTTCATTGTTACGCCATTTTCAACCCTATTTCTCCCTACATTTCTTCTCACTTATCTACTTTTTTTCCATACCCTTTCCTTCACATTCCCTATCTCCCCACCATTCTAAAGTTCATGGTCCTATTTTATTTCCTCTTCTTCTTCATTTCTTCTGATTTCCTTAGTGATGGGTCCTAAGAAGCGCACCAAGGTCACAACTGCTTCCTGTTCACACCACCCCCATCATACCTCCTCTAGGCGTGCACGGTCTCCATCACCCCTACATGAGCCATCACCCCCTCAGGTACCAGTCAATCCCATAGACAGAAAGGTAGTGGTTCTCACTCGATTTTTGGATGTAGATACCCTTAGGGCTATAGGGTTGCATGATGAGGTTTTTGCTTTATTGAGTAGGATTGGTTGGGTAGAATTTGCACTGTTGAATAGGCCTACATTTGTTGAGTTGACTAGGGAGTTCATTTTTAGTTTTAACCGTAAACTGTATCCTCTGTGTGATCAGGAAAAGTAGCCTAGTGAGATCACATTTAGGATGTTAGACAACTCTCATACTGTTGACATTCACTTGTTTCATGTTGTTTTTGGTTTTCCTGAGGGGCACAATATGCTACCCCATGATTTTAATTCTGATCGTGTATAGTCTGCTCTGATTGTGTCTAGGTCTGGTAGCTATGACCCTAAGATGTCTAAGGCTTCTAGGCTTAGGTCCCCTGTACATCAATATATTCAGAAATGGTTGGCTAATACCATCTGTGGTAGGGGGAAAGTCAAGGCACCATTAGCCGTTTTGAATTATTTTTCTTACACTGCATGCTTAAGGAAGAACCCGTCAATGGGGGGTATTGGCTTTGTAATCAGTTTCACCATGTTGGGATCAATTTAGCTGGCCGTATAGTGCTGGGGGTATGTCTCTGCTATTGCTGCTCATTTTGATTATCTGGACCTGCTAGAGGAGGCCCCGGTCTAGGGTCTCAATGTTATTGATGGGGCCATTTTGGTGTCTATGAAGCTGTGCACCCGTCAAGATGGTGCTCTCCTCTTGATCGGAGATGATGGAGTTACCCTGCCTAGGATAGATCCAATCCCTGAGCCTCATGAGGATGTTGCAGTCTCCCCACCTCTAGAGTTTGCTGATGATGTAGGACCTTCCACTCAGCCTGACACAGCTTCCTATGATGTTGTTTTGGCTCGTATTGACTGCTTGGAGCTGGACCATGCTGCTCGCTTCCAAAGATTAGAAGATCACTTTCAAGCATTGGAAATCTCTCGTGATCAGAGGATGGATGCCATTGATGGCAAGCTTGATCTCCTGCTTCAGCGTTTCTCCTATCCCCCTCCCCCATCCTGATGTATTTTCATTTTCTTTTGAGAAATTGTAATTAATTTTGCCTAGATTAGTGGACATTGTATTGGTTACCATTTTGAATTTGACTGTGCTTCATGTTGCCGGAATCAATTTCTTTGCATATGCTTTGCTGATTTATTTAGGTTCCTTTTATCTGTTGTGTATGCTTTGACATTGAGGACACTGTCTATTCTAAGTGTGGGGGGGTCTAGGTTTGACCTTAATTGCACATTCTGATGTTAATTGCGTATCTGGTGCATGTCTTTCTAATTGGTTTTTAGAGTATGCTGAGCAATGATCAAACGATTTATTTTTATTGATAGGTTTTTAAGCCTAAAGGAGTTGACTTTCTTGCTTCTAAACCCACAATGAGAGGTTTTAAAAATTGAAAGAGTTTTGAGAATATGATAAAATTGGGACCTAGTGAGTTTTTATTTTGGGCCTTGATGTGAATGACTAATTTTAAGTCATTTCTGTTCTTTGTTGTGTGATTCCACTTGTGATTATATGCTTTTCAGAACTTAATCTAACTCTCTTTTAAGCTGTAAATGATCACCGTACATTTTTTAGATGATAAAGGCATTTCTTTCCTTCAGCTACTGGCTAAACAACTGTCCTTGCATTTTGATCCATTGTTTCACCCCTTTGAGCCTGAATAACATCCTTTCTTTTTATTATAGCTCATTACTATTTTAACAGTGAAAAACCATTGCTACCCTACCTTACGGAGTAGAAGCGATTGATAATTATGTTGGGAATTGTATTTGAATAAGTGTGGGGCTGATTACACTGTTTTGTTTAGTTTTGATTAAAAAAAATCTCAAAAGAGAAAAGAAAGAAATGAAAAAGAGAATGATAAATTTGGTTGATAAATGGAGAAAGTCAAGCAAAAGATGAAGATGGATTGAAAAGTGCTGGGGTGATTGTGCAAAAAGAGTTTGATTTTTATATTCCCCTTTGTTTTTCTATTTCCGATGGTCTAACTTTGTTTATCCTTGATATATTCTACCTTGACCTTGACCCCATTACAACTTGATTAAAGACCTTTTGATCTTTGTGTGCATGTGATTTAGGTGGTGGAGAAGTAGAAGCTTGTCAAGCCTATGATAGGGCATGTTTTCATGAGTTGGTTGAGAGTAAATACAAGCCCAAAACACTTGAGTGAAAGATAGTGTATCAGTGAGGATTTATCATGTTGATTTAACCCTGATATTAAATTGACCTAACTTGCTGATTTGAACTATTAAGAGAGGAAATTCCTGATTGCTTAGATTCCTTGAAAGGACTAATGTGTGTAGATCTTTGCTCATTGTTTAGTACTTTTATTACTCTTTGGGAAGCATGTGCTTGATTTTATGTTTTTGCCCAGGAGTGCAAAAGGTTAAGTGTAGGGGTATTTGATCTGTTAATAATTTTAGTTCTTAAATGCCTTTTGTTTGATCTAATTGGAGTCCATATGTGCTCAATTGTTGATATTTAGCTAAATTTATGCTTTAGAGCATAATTAGATGTTTATTGTGAAACTATGCTTAAATGTGATTATAAACACTCATAAATGAATTATACTTTTCAGGATATCTTTGAGTGTGAGTCCATTAGCATTGAACCGAGCTTGATGACCATTTAAGGAGAGAGATGGATGCTTAAGAAGATCAGTTTTATCCCTAAAAGCAAAGGAAGAAGAGCAGTTATGAAGATTCAAGGATGCATTTGAAGAAAGTGGTCAACACGGCCCGTGTCAAATGACACGGGGTAGGCTGTGTACTCCTCTGACTATTTGAAGACTGGGTCAAATTCTATTTTTGGACAACACGGTGTAACACCCCTCGATTTAATAACCACGGCACAATCATTATTATACCGCGAATACTAAATTTTAGTGTGCTACAACTTTCAAATAATATTTATCCAAATTAATCCATTGTGTATATACAGAAAATATAAGCCACGAATGAAATAATTCATAAGCCATCATTGGCACATAAAATTCAACAAGCCAAAAATCAAAATGCAGTTCATAGGACTAGATAATTAATTTAAAGCATACATAGCGTGACGCATTTCACATACCGCTCAAAATGAAATACATCAAGTTAGGCTTCAGAATACAGGTAAACTCAAATTACACCTTAACATAAGTAATGTAGAAGGAAACATAAACTATCCATAAAGACATCCATGTCTAAGGAGTTAGGCATTCCATCGGATCCACCTCGGGATCCTCCCCTGAGTCACCTGAAGACACAAAGGATAGAGTGCAGTCCCGCGAGTAGGTGCCCTAGCAACTGATGCCATCGAATCCTCATCGTCTTTAGGGGTGTGAAGCGGATCACCCCATAGCTCCCGAATAGGCAGACTAAACTCTAGATGCACCGATGTAGTAAGAGTCAGGATATGGTCTCCATCACGAGTCCTTCTCACAGTCAAGATCAGGTCTCCAACGTACAGTATACGCTCTCCAGCCCAGTCGACTAGCCACGTATTGGCGCCACCAGTGAACACGATCCTAACGAACCTAATAGAGCCCCTTCTTAATGACATCACCAAATATAAGAGATCAAACCAAGTAAAATCCGGAAAGAATTAATCGCGTCCCATCAATAGTCTTTAACCAAGAATTACATAAAACAAGAACAGTGCAAGCAAAAGGTGAGATATCCAACTTCATTACCAATTATGGCAGTAAGAAACATAAACGACGTAGGACGCCCACGTAGCATTACGAGAAATATAAACAGTATCAAGAAGAAGAAATTAAACAACTCAACAATTCCAGGCAGACATAGCATCAATAAAATAACAATTCCAATAATCATATAAATTAAATGCCAAATGATATATGGACTCACTATGCATATGTACATGATATCAAAATCGTACTCCATGATACTAGACACAACATCAGAGATGAACATCCCAGAAGATCTGTCCCCACTCAATAGACAGTCTACGCCGGGCCACGAAAAGTAAAAATGGTTTGTCAGGAAGCCAGTGCGTTGCAACAGCATTCACAACCAGGGGTATACAATGTGATAGCATAATCATAAGTGAAATGCCGTGCCCCGACGCCTTCAAAGGACTCATACAATACCCCACCTTCCTGTAAGTTCTCGTTCACTCCTAGGCATAAAACGCCATAACTGTATGATGCTCAAACGCATATTCAATGAAATCAAATCATATATGACTCAAAAGTCAATCTGATGTTTCCAAGGTCCAATTTGTCGACCCAATAGCACAATGATGCCAATGCATGTTCTCTCAAAGTATCTCAATTATACAAATTCAAGAATCATACATTTTAAAATCATAAGCCAAAATAGTCATCAACAGATTTGGGTCCCACTCCTGGGCCCAATGACAAAGTCGTCATTCATAATTAATTTTGGACTTACCATTGTCTCATAAAGTTTTATCACTGTTCTTATCTTTGTCCTTAATAAGATTCAATTAAATAGATGTCTTATGATTCTCAAGGTCTCACCTACACTCATAATTCTTGTTTCTTTAATTCAATTAGTCATTCTCTTTATTCATAATAATATTTATTTAATTCAGCGTCTTATGATTCTCAAAGTATCACTTTAATTTAGTATTTCTCATGAAATTCTTCTCTAGAGGAATTCTCTCATTTTGTTAAGTTACTTACTTTAAGTTTTATCACATTTACTTAGAAAATTATTCTAAGACTTTCCAAGTTTCACACCTCCTCATTCTTTTCTTAAGTTCAAAGGTTCCTTTTAGGTTATCAAATTGATTTCCTTCCATTACATTATTAACTATTTAATCACTTAATTAATTGAATGTTATAGTTGCATAAAGTTTCATGAATTAAGTCTCATTTAGCCCTAAAGGTCGTGGGCCTCACTACGATTAGGGATTCCAATTTTCAGGCTTTTTATTGTGTGTTATCCTCTTGATTAATCATGTCTCCATCTTGTTACAATTTTTCACCAAGAACATCCACTTTTGGGGTTCAAGGCCGTGAGCCTCATGGAGGAGGGCAAGCGTCATTTTACTTCCATTCAAGTTTCCAATCCATCCAAGCACATCAATATACATATTCAATCAACCTAACAACTCAAACAATTTAAAAACAACACATAGTCATAAAAGTCATACAACAAAGAGAGTAACCCTAGCAAGGGTTTCTCACAACCAATCACATAATCAAGTTTCCTACCACCAAGAAAGGTTGGAGAGGATTATCTCCCTCTTACCTAGAGAAGAAAACAAGCAATGGAACTCCTTTGAAGCTCCTTGCAATTTTTGGATTCACACCTCCAAGAACCCTAAAAATTATAACTTCATTAAATCAACAAGAAAACTTGAAAAAGAATAGATCAATGGTCATAAAGAAGACCTTGAACACAAAAATGAAGAGAAAAGGGTGAGGAACCAAGAAACTTACCTTAAAGCTTCAAACTTGAAGCAAGAAGAAGAAGAAGATGGTGAAAATGGAACCTTTTCAAGAAATCACTAACTAGAGATGTGTTTAGATGATGAAAGAGATTAAGAAAATGTATTTGGTTGAAAGTTTTGTGATGGTTGAGGGCTTGAGAGTGTGGTGGCCGTGGGGTGGGGTGTAGAGAGAAAGAGGAGAAAGTTTGAGAAAGATGAAGGTAGAGAGAGGAGTTAATAGAAAAGTGAAATGAGCTTTTAGGGTTTTTGAAATTAGAATAGTATAATTAATTAAGTGAAGCACATTTTTGGCTCCAAAGAGGGAGCATGCTGTCGTGTGGGGAGAGAGGAGAGGAGAGAGAAGATGAAGCTTCTTTGAGAAGCTTGGGAACTTTTCCAATAAAGAGGATTTGATTAGACATAAAGGAGATTACCTTTGGATAAGATAATGTGATTTAATAGTTAAAATAATATGGTAATTAGGATTTTACTATAAGCTATTACCCAATGAATAATTGTTACAGTACACAAAGTCAGTATTAATTATCCAACAGATAATAAAGCGTATCGCAAAATTTTAATTAACGGTACGTACAGAGATTTTATTTATCAGATAAAACTTCAAAAAAATATAAACCTCGTAAATTATGCCCAACCTCTGGTTTAGTAAGATCCCTGTCGACGTTTCCGCAATTTAAAGTTTACCAGCCTCAGGGAAAACATTTCGTTTTCTTAGCTCCGCTCATCGCGCACGCAAAATAAAAAATATATTAAAATATTCATCATTTCCAGAAAAATTAACAAAAATTCTTAAAAATTACAAATATTGAAAAATGACTATTCATCATGAAATAAACAATTTTTGGACTGTTACACTGACTCTGCTCAGTATGCATGCAAAACGAGGAATATATAAAAAATATTCAACATTTCCAGAAAATTCCAGAAAAATTTTCAAAAATCACAAATATTAGAAAATGACTATTCATGATTAAATAAATAATTTCCAGAGGTGTTACACTGACTCTACTCAGTGTGCACGTAAAATGAAAAATATATTAAAAATTTCACATTCTCAAAAAATTACAAAAATTCTAAAAAATCACAAATATTATAAAATGACTATTTGTGATGAAACAAATAATTTTCGAGATGTTACAACTTTCCCCTTCTAAAAAAAAATTTTGTTCTCGAAATTTAGTCTATCTTAGAATACACGTGGATATTGTTCCTTGCAGAATGTTTCCAGATCTCTAACTCAATCCCAACGGCTAACCTTGAGCTTTTGTGAGGAGTAACTCTTTTCATGGGCCTTTAGTTTCATCACTCCAAATCGCTTTTACTGGCATAATATCTTTTCCCCTTGAATTATTGGCATCATTTCCTGAGTCATCTTAACTTTATCTTATGCTCGTTGTGCAAGCTCGGGTCCAATCGCAATCCTTTCACTGTCTCAGTGCCAACACAAAAGTGTCTTACATACCATCCACGTAATGCCTTATATTTAACTCCTTCTAATCAACCA
Source organism: Ormosia semicastrata (assembly GCA_029884595.1). NCBI lineage: Eukaryota > Viridiplantae > Streptophyta > Magnoliopsida > Fabales > Fabaceae > Ormosia > Ormosia semicastrata. The sequence continues at coordinate 35,862,724 of JAQQTO010000045.1, forward strand.
GATATTTCTGACTCTTTATGATTACTGTAGACAATAAATGTTAATCCATGTAGAAATGCCTCCATATCTTTAATGCAAGCACACAATGGCTAGCTCCAAGTTTGTGGAGGGTAGTTCTCCTCATGTACTCCCGATCGCCTTGGAACATACGCTACCATCTTCCCATTCTAAATAAGTACCCATCCCGAACCTTGATGTGAAATACCACAAATTTGCTGGAATCGCGAAGTAGTCAGTCATCTTTTTAACTCTTAAAAACTTTCTTCACATGCCTTGGTCCATAGAAAAACTTGATTCTTTCTCATAGGTTGAGTGAGAGGTTCTGCTATCTTGGAAAATCATGCGGTGAATCTCCGATACTAGCCAGCTAATCCCACATAGTGACGAATCTCCAATACAGTCTTTGATCTTTCCCATTGAAGAACTGCTCCAACTTTTTGACTGATCTCCAATAATTTCTTCTTTTAAAGATCATGTGACTCAAAAGTTAAACTGCTTCTACCCGAAATTTGCACCTGGACAACTTCACGCGTAATCCCTCATTCTTCTCCAGAATTTGAAGAACAACAAGATACGTTCGGTATGATTCAGTGTGGTTCCTCTGGACTCCAAGATTAGATTTGAATATCGTCAAGAAAGACAATGACAAATTTGTTTTCAACAGGGAAGAAAATCCTATTCACGAAATCGATGAATATTACCGAAGTGTTTGTTGCACGGAACGACACTACCAAACACTTGTAGTGCCCGTAATGCGTCTGAAAAGCTGTCTTGAAAACATTCTTCTGCCTTCATATAACTTGATGGTAGTCCAGAACACAAGCTGATCTTGGGAAAAACAACGGCTTCCTTTAATTGATCTATCAAACCATCTATCCTCGATCTTAACAGGAAATGCCTGAATTTAGGAACACATTTCCTCACTCGAAGTACACTAGAAACATTATAAAGGTTAGAAGAAAAGATGGTGAAGTCATTTGGTATACTACCGGACCCTTCCGACGAAGAACATGATATGGTTCGATAAAATTTAGGAATGAGTTTCATGGATTCAAATCCAGGAAATTTCTGTCCCAAGAGACACTAAATTTCTGTTGAAATAGAATGATGAGACTTGGTTAGGAACAACCAATCCCCTTTTTGAGATCAAGCCTATTCACAAAGAAAGTAGATAATTGAATAAGAAAAAGGGTTCCAATTTCTAACAATAATAGGATAGTTTTAATAAACTTGTGAAATGAAAGCAGGCTTACTAACGAGAATAGTATTATTCGGCTCGAAAGGAAGTAAATGCACAGGCAACCCAATTCCAGAAACGAACTCTTAAAATTTCATTAAAATATTTCAATAGGATATGGTTGGAAGATAACCAATCCCTTTGTTAATTTTACATCTAATTTGTAAAAGAAGTAAATAAATCAGATCGACAGAAGGATTTAGTTTTTAACAGGTCATAGAAATAATTTAAATGACTTGGCTACCATCAGTAAGTTCTTAGTAGCAGAACTAGAAATAACTTAGTCAAAAGATGACAAAGATACAAACGATCCTAATAGACTCATACAATCATATGTCACAAGGAAATAGGTTATCCCCAGAGTTATACAATGGAATCACATGGTTATCTACTGTAGCACAGTCCCCCTCTTCATTTCGGTCTTCAGTCTGGGTGGAGGAATTAACTCTCCCTTGTTCATGAGATTTTGAGGTGTTTACATCTCCGATGGAAAGCTTCATCCTTTGCGAAGTACAGTTCCTAGCCACATGTCCTTGCTTTCCATACTTGAAATAGATTTTTCCCTCGATTGCACAGTCCCTCGTTAAGTGGTCCTTTCCGCACTTCTTACACCTTGATAACGATACCACGGTTGGATTGGATTTACTACTACTCGTACCTCCTTCATGCGTTTGCTGTCGCTTTTGCTCCCTCGGTCGCCACGAATACGGTTTTCACTTACGCTGATTGATCTTTCTATTATTCCTTCTTTGGAACTTAGGCAATCCCGAGTTTCCCCAAAATTGACTTTCTTCTAATAAATTTTGAACCTCAACTTCCAATTCCTGCTGCTGTGCGGCCCTCTGATCCTGATGTGTTGTTACATCAACCATTCTTTGCATTACTTCGGTCGTACCATCATTGTCATTCCCCGCATTCACACGCTTATGTCTACCCCGAGCCATTGCCTTCCTTCAAGGGCAAACAAATCAAAACATAAGGAAAATCAAAAGCAATTAATCCAAACATTATTGTCTCCTTTTGGAAACTAAACACAAAGAGTCACACAACCCAACAAGACAAACCCAAAAGATTCTAACTTGAGCTCCTTCATCCGGCCTTCTATGGCGCGATTTCCTGTAAGTCTTTATCTTCAAGCAACTCCTTGAACCATATTTACGTCAAATATTCTTCTCCCAAGAGAATTCAGTTCTCCGAAACATCTTGGACGCTTCAGTACACAAACCTTACAAGTCCTATTTAACTATCCATTTCTAACCCACTGGCTCAAACAATTCTAGAGATAACACAACAAGGGTATAAATGCAAGTAAACCCTAGACAAGTTCAGTCATACCAGCTGAGCTTCTTACTAACAGAACTTCTATTCGCTTAATATGCCTAGGTGAAGTCATAGTTTTTTGTCCACACAGAACATTACACATTGAGTGGGCCAATACTCAATATCATGTAACTATGCAACAGTAGCTACTAACATTCAACCTATGGTAAGCCATGCCTTCCTTTCCCAAATATCTCTATTAAGAGACAAGGAAGTGCACAACATACAAAGAAACTTCTAACATGTCTAAGCATAGTCAGTCCATACCCCGGCTCAACAGGATGCACTAAGCTCTGATACCACCTAATGTAACACCCCTTGATTTAATAACCACAGCACAATCGTCATTATACCGTGAATACTAAATTTTAGCGTGCTACAACTTTCAAATAATATTTATCCAAATTAATCCATTGTGTATATACAGAAAATATGAGCCACGAATGAAATAATACATAAGCCGTCATTGGCACATAAAATTCAACAAGCCAAAAATCAAAAAGCAGTTCATAGGACTAGATAATTAATTTAAAGCATAAGTAGCGCGACACATTTCACATACCACTCAAAATAAAATACATCAAGTTGGGCTTCAGAATACAGGTAAACTCAAATTACACCTTAACATAAGTAATGCAGAAGGAAACATAAACTACCTATAAAGACATCCACGTCTAAGGAGTTGGGCACTCCATCAGATCCACCTCGGGATCCTCCCCCGGGTCACCTGAAGACATAAAAACAGGATAGAGTGCAGTCCCGAGAGCAGGTGCCCTAGCAACTGATGTCATCGAATCCTCGTCGTCTCTAGGGGTGTGAAGCGGAACACCCCATAGCTCTCGAATAGGCAAAGCAAACTCCAGATGCACCGATGTAGTAAAAGTCAGGATATGGTCTCCATCACGAGTCCTTCTCACAGTCAAGATCAATTCTCCAACGAACCATATACATTTTCCAGCCTAGTCAACTCGCCACGCATTGGCGCCACCAGTGAACACGATCCTAACGAACCTAATAGAGCCCCTTCTTGACAACATCACCAAATATAAGAGATCAAACCAAGTAAAATCTGGAAAGAATCAATCGCGTCTCCTTAATAGTCTTTAACCAAGAATTACATAGAACAAGAATAGTGCAAGCAAGAGGTGAGATATCCAACTTCATTACCAATTATGGCAGTAAGAAACATAAACGGCGTAGGACGCCCACATAGCATTACGAGAAATATAAACAGCATCAAGAAGTAGAAATTAAAAAACTCAACAATTCTAGGCAGACATAGCATCAATAAAATAGCAATTCCAATCATCATATAAATTAAATGCCAAATGATATATGGACTCACTATGCACATGTACATGATATCAAAATCCTACTCCATGGAGCTAGACACAACATCGGAGATGAACGTCCCAGAAGATCTGTCCATCCTCAATAGACAGTCTACGTCGGGCCACAAAAAGCAATAGTGGTTTGTCAGGCAGCCAGTGCGTTGCAACAGCGTTCATGGCCAGTGGTATACAATGTGATAGCATAATCACAAGTGAAATGCCGCGCTCCGACGCCCTCAAAGGACTCATACAATGCCTTACTATCCTGTAAGTTCTCGTCCACTCCTAAGGGTATATAATGTGATAGCATAATCACTAGTGAATCACCGCACCCTGACATCCTCATAAGGCCTATTCAAGGCCCCACTATCCTGTAAGTTCTCGTTCACTCCTAAGCATAAAACATCATAACTGTATGATGCTCAAATGCATATTCAATGAAATCAAATCACATCTGACTCAAAAGTCTATCTGATGTTTCCAGGGTCCAATTTGTTGACCCAATAGCTTAATGATGACAATGCATGTTCTCTTAGAGTATCTCAATTATACAAATTTAAGAATCATACATTTTAAAATCATAAGCCAAAATAGTCATCAACAGATTTGGGTCCCACACTTGGGCCTGATGACAAAGTCGTCATTCATAATTAATTTTGGACTTACCATTGTCTCATAAAGTTTTATCATTGTTCTTATCTTTGTCCTTAATAAGATTCAATTAATTAGATGTCTTATGATTCTCAAGGTCTCACCTACACTTTTAATTCTTGTTTCCTTAATTCAATTAGTCATTCTCTTTATTCATAATAAAATTTATTTAATTAAGTGTCTTATGCTTCTCAAAGTCTCACTTTAATTTAGCATTTCTTATGAAATTCTTCTCTAGAGGAATTCTCTTATTTTGTTAAGTTACTTACTTTAAGTTTTATCACATTTACTTAGAAAATTATTCTAAGACTTTCCAAGTTTCACACCTCCTCATTCTTTTCTTAAGTTCAAAGGTTCCTTTTAGGTTAACAAATTGATTTCCTTCCATTACATTATTAACAATTTAATCACTTAATTAATTGAATGTTATAGTTGCATAAAGTTTCATGAATTAATTCTCATTTAGCCCTAGAGGCCGTGGGCCTCACTAGGATTAGGGATTCTAATTTTCATCTTTTTTATTGTGTGTTATCCTTTTGATTAATCATGTCTCCATCTAGTTACAATTTTTCACCAAGAACACCCACTTTTAGGGTTCAAGTCCATGAGCCTCATGGAGGAGGGTAAGAGTCATTTTGCTTCCATTCAAGTTTCCAATCCATCCAAGCAAATCAATATACATATTCAATCAACCAAATAACTCAAACAATTTAAAAACAACACATAGTCATAAAAGTCATATAACAAAGAGAGTAGCCCTAGTAAGGGTTTCTCACAACCAATCACATAATCAAGTTTCCTACCACCAAGAGAGGTTGGAGAGGATTATCTCCCTCTTACCTAGAGAAAAAAATAAGCAATGGAGCTCCCTTGAAGCTCCTTGCAATTTTCGGATTCATACCTCCAAGAACCCTAAAAATTACAACCTCATTAAATCAACAAGAAAACTTGAAAAAGAATGGATCAATGGTCATAAAGAAGACCTTGAACACAAAAATGAAGAGAAAAGGGTGAGGAACCAAGAATCTTACCCCAAAGCTTCAAACTTGAAGCAAGAAGAAGAAGATGGTGAAAATGGAACCTTTTCAAGAAATCACTAACCAGAGATGTGTTTAGATGATGAAGGAGATTAAGAAAATGTATTTGGTTGAAAGTTTTATGATGGTTGAGGGCTTGAAAGTGTGGTGGCCGTAGGGTGGGGTGTAGAGAGAAAGAGGAGAAAGTTTGAGAAAGATGAAGGTAGAGAGAGAAGTTAATAGAAAAGTGGAATGAGCTTTTAGGGTTTTTGAAATTAGAATAGTATAATTAATTAAGTGAAGCACATTTTTTTCCAAAGAGGGAGCATGCTGCCGTGTGGGGAGAGAGGAGAGGAGAGGAGAGAGAAGATGAAGCTTCTTTGAGAAGCTTAGGAGCTTTTCCAATAAAGAGGATTTGATTAGACATAAAAGAGATTACCTTTGGATAAGATAATGTGATTTAATAGTTAAAATAATATGGTAATTAGGATTTTACTATAAGCTATTACCCAATGGATAATTGTTACAATGCACAAAGCCAATATTAATTATCCAATAGATAATAAAGCTTATCGCAAAATTTTAATTAACGGTACGTAAAGTGATTTTATTTATTAGATAAAACCTCAAAAAAATATAAACCTTATAAACTGTGCCCAACCTCGAGTTTAGTAAGATCTCCCGTCGACATATCTGCAGTTCAAAGTTTACCAGCCTCAGGAAAAATATTTTGTTTTCCCGACTCTGCTTAGCGCACGCAAAATGAGGAATATATTAAAATATTTGTCATTTCTAGAAAAATTCACAAAAATTCTCAAAAATCACAAATATTAAAAAATGACTATTCATCATGAAACAAATAATTTTCAGAGTGTTACACTGACTCTGCTCAGTGTGCTCGCAAAATGAGAAATATTTTAAAATATTCGACGTTTCCAAAAAATTTCAAAAAAATTTTCAAAAATCACAAATATTAGAAAATGACTATTCATGATGAAATAAACAATTTTCGGAGGTATTCCACTGACTCTGCTCAGTGTGCACGTAAAATGAGAAATATATTAAAATATTCAATATTTTTGAAAATTACAAAAATTTCCAAAAATCACAAATATTATAAAATTAGTTTTCTGCCTTGACCGATAACATGGCCCCTGTCATATGACACGGGTTGGGCCATGTTCTTCTCTGACTTTGAAATTAGTTGGAATTTTGTCACTAGATTCAGACACGGGTTGGGCCGTGTTATATGACACGGCCCGTGTCATTGGCTCAGGAATTTAAATTCGAGTTTTAATGTAAAATTAGGTATCAAAACCTATAAATAGGGTGGCTTAGAGTCCCTAAGGGAGATTTGGACAGAGAGAGTCGTTAAGGAAACTGAGAGAAACACAAAAACCAAGAAAGAGAGAGATTTGATTGAGGATTGGAGACTCAGATTCGAGCGATCAAAGATCAATCATTCTTTAGCCTTGGAAACTAGTTTGATCTTTAGTTTTCTTTTCTTCTTTTGTTCGGAACAATGTTTTTCTTTAATTCTTCTTCTGTTTTTGAATTTGCCATGTGTGGCTAAACCTCTTGATTGGTTAAGGGAAGATGAAACTCTAGTTTTGATTATATGAATCTTGCATATTTCTTTATATCAATACAATTATATTTTTATTCATATGTTTCTGTTCTTAAATTAATATAATGGTCTTTATATTCTTGGCAAATTTCAAGAGTGGTAAAACTAGGATTGTTATGCGCGGTTGCGGTGGTAAAATTAGTGAAACATATGATCTAAGTAATTTAATCCCGGTGTGTGATTAGATCTTAGTGTGATTAGTTTTCTAATTCTTAATGCAATCATTAGGTAGGTGTGAGAGCGGTTGCTTTACAAATAAGTAATGGTTAGGGTTTGATTTGAGCGGTTACTGAATTAAGCGAAACTTAAGGAAAACAAGGGATTTATCTCACAATTTCATAAGAACATAATTGATCATATTGGTATAAAGAGTATGTAAGTTAGCGTAATCATATAAATCTAGTGGTGGATTCCATCTCTTAACTAATATATTTAATTTGATAATTTAATTTGTGTTTACTATTTTCGTTTTAAGTTCAATTTATCTTTTTAGTTTTAATTAACAAAATCCCCTTTTTTACTTTTACTATTTTATTGTTCATTAGAGTTTAATTTAGGAATTGGATTGATAGTGTTAATTGAATTGGTTCTCTGTGGATCGATCCTTGTTTACTATTACGAAGTGGCCTCAATACTCAAGAGGGGGTGAATTGAGTATGTAAAACAAGTTCGCAAATCTTTCGCAAATCGTTTGATAAACAATTTTAGTTGAAGCTATTTGATGATTAGAGATGATTGGATATATGAGATAAATGCTTTTACTTATAAATGCAATAGCCAAAGGGAACAATATTCAAGCAATTCAATAAAACAGTGCTTAATATAAAGAGAAGGGTTTAGAGAAAACAAACACAATGATTTATCCTGGTTCGATCACCAATCCACTTGTGATCTACGTCTAGTCCTCAAGCAACAGCTAGAAATTTTCCATTATTTCTTCAAGCTCAATAGGTGCTTGACAACCTTTACAACCTTGAGCACTCAACACTTTAGGATACCTCACCCTTGGAGCTTGAGTCTCTTCAACTAAGGGATGCCTCACCCTTTACACTTTCTGGAAGGATGCCTCATCCTCTTTACAAAGCAATTTGGATTGAAAGAATGAAACTCTCACAAGAGTAGATGATTACAAATTGAAGCTCTAATATGCTCTCAAAGATTAACCCACGTTTTTCACAAAAACAGAGCAAGAATGGATTTGAGGATTGAATCACGTTTTGAAGTATTGGCAATTAGTTTTTGGTTCAAGGTTAACCTCTAATGAAGACCCAACATTGGTATTTATAAGTTTTGCAATAAATAGAGCCATTGGAAGGTTTTAGCCAAGCATTAAATGCATTTAATATAGCCGTTGGATACTGTCAGGATGTGTGTAATCGATTACACAACAAATGTAATCGATGACATTGTTGTTCCAACGTGTTCTTGGCTTTCTGGGCTCTGTGTAATCGATTACATTATTGGTGTAATCGATTACATGACTTCTGTCTTGCTTGTAATCGATTACAATTTCCATGTAATCGATTACTTGACTTCTGTCTTGCTGTGTAATCGATTATAATATCCATGTAATCGATTACATGACTCTTTGAACGTGTTCTTGCCTTTCTGGGCTTATTGTAATCGATTACATTATTGGTGTAATCAATTACATGGCCTCTGACTTGCTTGTAATCGATTAGATTGATCATGTAATCGATTACAAGGCCTCTGTTTGCTATATAATCGATTACAAACATCATGTAATCGATTACATTGGCCTTTGAGCACATTTTTCAAGTCCAATAAAGCTTGTAAGCCATTTCTATCAGCTCAAGATATTTGATTAAACATAAATCCTTTTATGAGTGTTAGATTTAAGATTGAAACTCAAGTTTCTTAAAAAAACATGTTTAGCTTTGAATTTTCTCACTTATTTTGAAATGATATATTGAAAAACCATTTGATAAATCTTGAGAGCATTTAACATTAATGTTCTAAGTCTTATAACTAAATATACCTCTTGACTTCTTTCTTTGATCTAGATATTTTCTTTTGCACTTGATCTTCACTTTTGCACTTAATCTTCACTTTTGCCTTTGTTATCATCAAAAACTATTTGACATGCTTTAGGGACATAAGCATTCACATTCTCTCCCTTTTTGATGATGACAAACTGATCATAGGAAAAAGAAAGAGTTTTTGCATTTGTGTATAATAGAGATTTAGGCGCAATGCTCCCCCGAAGTTTATGCATGATATTGAGTTAGATTTTTCATGTAAAAAGCTTAAGAGCTCAAAAGCTCAATAACTCCCCCGTACACATGCAACCTTAATTAGATTTCATTTTTCACTATTCTCTCCCTCGTTGGCATTATCAAAAAGAATAAGCATTTAAAAAATAGACAGCATTTCAGCTATATTTCATGATTTCCTAAGTATTGGCAAAACAAGAAATCCAAAAAGAATATTCAATCCAACCAACATTCAAAAAGCCAAACATTCAGAGAATATAATCAAAGCTGATTCAAGTTCATATATCATTAAAAAAACATGTACAATGTAACTTATCATAACCAGTATAGCCAATAACCAAAAACACCAAAAACATATACCAATGTTATATAACTGAGCCAAAAAGAAAAAAAATACAATGTAGTCATAAGCAAATAACAATGAGAAACATCAGGGCAATGGGCCATGATCACTATCAGTAGTCTCGCTGTCACTGTCTGGATCCATAGCAATGTCTCCTAGATCAACGTTATCATGGCCGGGCTCAAGATCGTCCTCAGAGTCTAGGAACTCCTCATTATCAGCAGGGATGCCAGATGGACCAACATAGGACAGGGGAACAGGAGAGGCAGAGGATGTGGGAGGTGCAGCAGCAGCACTCGGAGGAATATGAAGTCCAGCCAAGAGGGATCCAATGGAGGCAAGCTCCTGATCTGAGTAGTCCATCCTCAGCTCAAGGTGATCTATCTTCTGCTCAATGCGATCCATGCGTGTGTCTACAGTAGCACTCAGGTTTCGCATCTCTTGGAGCAGGAGGTCTAGTGTAGCTGGAGCAGGAACAGGAGCAGGGGCAGGATGCTGAGCCTCTTCATTATCATCACTATCCGGATCATGATGGATATGTCCAAAGGTGCCATGGGCAATGTTGTGCCACCTATCGTCGACTTTGTAGAGCTGAAGCTTCTTCAAGGTATGCAAGCCAATGGATTGTGGTCCTTTTGAGCTGGTGTCCTTGGACTCCTCAGCCAAGGAAATACGACAATGCTCTAGGCTGGCTGTTACCAGTATAGCAAATGGGAGAGCAGAGTTCTTTTTTTTCTTTACATCCAACATGTGCTCTATAATGTAGTAACCCCAATTTATTGGTCGCCCAGTGGTCATTGCCCATAGGGACACCACATCATCCTTGAGAACCTGGGAGTAATTCCCTCCCCTGGGAATCAACCCCCAGACCAAAAGATAGTGGAGAACCCTGTTCTCCATGGTTAGGCCAGTGGTCATAATTCTCTTTTTGGGATCACTGGGGGGATAGTAACCAGTCCTAATCAGTGAAAGAAGAGCAGCCTTATGCTCAAACTCATGACCCCAGATATTGGCATTTCCATAGAAGTTTGCTCTATCAGGAATGAGCTTGGTCAGCCTATACCACTCAGCCATAGCTATCTTGATTTGTTACTTCTTCACCTTTGATATTAAGTAATTATGTTCAAATTTCAGATTTGCATTAAAGACTCTCACTAGGTTTGGATAAATAGCCTTCTCCATACTAAGGAAACCTAGCAATCCCAAGTTTTCAATGGTTCTAAAACTCTCCAGAGGTTCACTCTCACAGAAGGTGATGGGAAGATACCTGGGGGAAATAATCTTGCGTAGCTAGAAGTTCTTCTGAAACAACTCAGCTCTCTTCACGGTGGTGAAGTGGCGAGTGAGGTCCAGGCCATAAATGTTGCGTGAAGCTCTACTTGAGGACCCTCCAATGGCAACCCTTGTTCTTGGGCGCTTTGACCGATGAGAGGATTCAGCCATGTGAAGATGAAGAGGAGAGTGGGATGAGTGTAAAATGCTTGGAGATGAGTAAGGAAAGAGAGAGGGATGAGTTTAGGGCAGAGAAGCGAAGATAGTGTTTGTGAGTGGTGATGGGGAGATTTGGGTGAGGGATTGTGATGGGATTTGAGAGATGGGCTATGTGGAGAGGAGTTTTTCGAGTTAGAGGGAGGTGAAATGATGGAATTTGAGGGAGATTTGAGTGAGAAAGAGAGATTGAGAGGTTTAGGTTGCGTGGGAGCAGAGGAGGAAGACGAAGTAGTTGAAGAGTTTCTGAGAAATGAGCTCTGCGCTCGTCAGAAACCTTTTAAAAAACCTTGTGTAATTGATTACATTGGGTTTGTAATCAATTACAAGCATTCTGGTTCATATGTAATCAATTACATTTTTGGTGTAATCGATTACCATGCTTCTGGGGAACCTTGTAATCGATTACATAGTTAATGTAATCGATTACCTGAGTTCTGAGTTGATTGTAATCAATTACAAAAGTTGTGTAATCGGTTACATGCTTGACAGAACCTATGTAATCAATTATTGTAATCAATTACCAGCACACTTTAACTTAGATTTTGCATTCCAATCAGCATAGAATCAATTTTAAACCATTCAAATCAGTTCCAGAGCATCTTAGATCAATTCAAATCATCATGTAAGCATATAATCTAATCATATTATGATTCAAATCATATAATTGTTCAAAATTACTATTTTTACCAAGAATTAAACCCTTTTTGGTGAAATTATAAGGTTGTTGGGTTACTTGGGAGTCTTGGACATGAGGGAGCACCTGCAAAACAACTTAGGGGAAATCTCCGACGCTCAAGTCAATATTGGATACAAATATGATTAAAAACTCAGAGATTATGCAGCAAAGTGGCATGATTATGCAGAAAATCACAAGTTATGCATTAGTTTTAGCATTATGCAGCAAATAGTTAAGTTATGCATGATTGATCCAATATACCAAGTTCATTTCTTATATAAAAAAATGCTTCTTTTGTTAGGGGTTTAGTGAAAATGTCAGCTAGTTACTTTATGGTTTCTACAAATTCAAGCATACAATCACCTTTTTGAATATGGTCTCTAATGAAATGATGTCTTATTTCAATATGTTTAGTCCTAGAATGCAAAATGGGATTTTTGGACAAATTAATTGCACTAGTATTATCACATCTTCTGGGGATGTGATAAAGCTCAAGACCATAGTCCAAGAGTTGTTGTTTCATCCAAAGGATTTGAGCACAACAACTCCCAGCTGCAACATATTCAGCTTCAGCTGTAGACAATGCCACACTATTTTGTTTCTTGCTATGCCAAGAAACTAGTGAGCTTTCAAGCAAGTGGCATATCCCATTAGTGCTCTTCCTATCCATTTTGCATCCAGCAAAATCAGAATCGGAATACCCAATAAGGCTACATAAGGCATTTTTAGGGTACCATAAACCCATTTGTGATGTGCCTATTAGATATTTCATTATTCTTTTAACAGCACTTAGGTGTGATTCTTTAGGATTAGCTTGATATCTAGCACACATGCATACACTAAATATTATATCAGGCCTACTTGCAGTGAGATAAAGGAGTGAGCCAATCATACCTCTATATTTTGTAATTTCTACCGATTTACCTCCTTCATCCTTGTCCAAATAGCAAGAGGTGCCCATAGGAGTAGCCATATGCTTGGCATTTTCCATTCCAAACTTCTTGAGTAGCTCCTTGCAATACTTGGATTGGCTTATAAAAGCTCCTTCTCTTGTTTGCTTGATTTGGAGACTAAAGAAAAAGTTGAGCTCACCCATCATGGACATCTCAAACTCACTATGCATAATATTTGAAAATTCTTTACAAAGAGAGTTGTTAGTAGCTCCAAATATAATGTCATCAACATAGATTTGAACTAGAAGTATGTCATGCATTTTGTGTTTTATGAAAAGGGTAGTGTCAACTTTGCCTCTAGAAAAACCTTTTTCTAAAAGGAATTTGTTCAACCTTTCATACCAAACTCTAGGAGCTTGTTTCAAGCCATAAAAGGCCTTTTTCAATTTAAAAACATGGTTGGGCATTTCAAAATCCTTAAAACCAGGAGGTTGTTCCATATACACCTCTTCTTGTATAAAATTATTTAAGAAGGCACTTTTGACATCCATTTGAATTGAAATCCATGATGCAAGCATATGCAAGTAACATTCTAATGGCCTCTAATCTAACTACAGGAGCATAAGTTTCTTCATAGTCTATGTCTTCTTCTTCATTATAACCCTTAGCTACAAGCCTAACTTTGTTTCTTATTATTAAACATGTTTCATCAAATTTGTTCCTAAAGACCCATTTGGTGCTAATTATAGGATGATCATTGGGCCTTGGAACTAATTCCAAAACTTGATTTCTCTCAAATTAGTTTAGTTCTTCTTGCATGGCCATGATCCAATGTTCATCATTAATGCCTCATTTATGTCTTTAGGTTCAACTTGAGAGACAAAAGCTAAACGATTACATGCATCTCTAAGTGAGTTTTGAATGATTACCCCTTTTGATACATCACCTATCACCTTGTCGAGAGGGTGAAATTTTGATGTCCTTCATTCCTTGGGTAGATCCATGATTTCTGAGTCCTTTTGCCATGAGTGATCAAGGAGTCTCTCTTCTTGCTTCTTGAATTCTTTCTCTTGATTTTCTAAGTGCGTCTTTGCCAAGATTTCTACAACATCATCAACAAGCTCGTTTGGGTAGTTTCATCAAATGCAACATGTATAGACTCTTCTATGGTCATATTATTATAGACTCTAAAGGCCTTACTATGTATAGAATAGCCAATGAATATCCCCTCATTAGATTTTGCATCAAACTTCCCCAAATTATCCTTTCCATTATTCAAAACAAAACATTTACATCCAAAGACATGAAAATATGACACATTTGGCTTCTTTCCTTTATACAATTCATATGGATTTTTCTTTAAAATTGGCCTTATTAGGGCTCTATTCATAACATAACAAGCGGTGTTAACCGCATCCGCCCAAAAATACTTAGGAAGGTTGGCCTCATTGAGCATAGTTCTTGCCATTTCCTCTAAAGATTGATTTTTCCTTTCTACAACACCATTTCCTCAATGCCATGTTCATCACAAAAGGTTTCAAATTCATAATTTTCAAATTCACCACCATGGTCACTTCTTATGGATGCAATACAAAAACCTTTATCATTTTAGATAATTTTGTCAAGCTTTTTAAATGATTGAAAAGCATTATTTTTGTGGGCTAAGAATAATGTCCATGTAAATCTAGAAAAATCATCCACAATCACCAATGCATAGTAATTCCCACCAAAGCTCATAGTTCTAGAGGGCCCAAAAAGATCCATGTGCAAAAGCTATAAAGGTCTAGACGTTGAAACCATGTTTTTAGCTTTAAAAGAGACCTTTACTTGTTTTCCCTTTTGACATGCATCACAAAGTTTGTCTTTTTCAAATTTGAGCTTTGGAAGACCAATTACTAGTTCTTTAGAAACTAATTTGTTTAAGTGATCCATATGAATGTGAGCAATTCTTCTATGCCATAACCATGAATCATTTTCTTTACTCATAAAGCATTTAGCATCATTTGAGGAAATATCATCAAGACTAAGCATATATATATTATTGACTTTGTGACCAATAAACTTAACTTGCTTATCATCCTTTCCCTCAATTATGCAACAAGAAGAATTAAATATAACTCTATTTCCTTTATCACACAATTGACTAATGCTAAGCAAATTATGTTTAAGTCCTTCAACAAGTAAAACATTATCAATAAATGATGAAGGGATCTTACCAACTTTGCCAATTCCAAGAATCTTCCCTTTGTTGTTGTCACCATATGTGACATGACCATGTTTCTTGTGGGTAAGGGAGGAGAACTTGGAGCCATCACCGGTCACTATCAAGATACCAACTTGAGCTCTTGGTCTTCAAGAACACCTACAACACACATTCAAGTTTTAACCTTTGGTACCCAAATTATCTTGGGTCCTTGTGTGTTAGAGTTGGGTATGGTGCCTTTAGGAACCCAAACCCTTTTTATTCCAACTTTAGTATTTATGTTTTTTCTAACATTACAAGTGGATGCACTATGCCCTTTCTTACTATAGTGAAAACATTTAACAAAGGGACTACTTGAAGTATTTGAGAAAACAAAGAAATTCTTATAAGACTTTTGATGGTTATTTGGATTAAATCCCAAACTGGCTTTTTGAAAAACACATTTTTGTTTCCTTAACAACACATTCAAGTTATCTCTTCCAAAAGTAAATTTTGCAAGAGTGTTGTTCAAGTCTTCAATTTCTTTTTCAAATGCTTTGCATGATGAACAAGGTAATGATATGGATGTGTTATCATATGAGGAACAAGTCATGCATAATGAATTAGCATCAATAAGTCCTAAGGTCTCATTTTCAATCTTAAGTTCATTTATCTCCTTACTTAAAATAGAAACTTTGTTTACCAATAACAAAATTGTTTTGTTAGAGGACAAAACCATTTTTGTGAGCCTCAAAGATTCATCATGCAATTCTTGAAAAACATCTTGCAATTCATCATATGAAGGTAGAGATTCTGAGTTAGAAGAAGTTACCTCGGTGTCGGTCTCTTCACTTTCTTCTCCTTGAGCCATGAGACAAAGATGAGCTTCTTTATTCTCTGAACTATCGAAAGAGCTTAAGTCATTGTCCTCCTAAGCTATGTATGCTTTCCTTCCTTTCTTTTCTTTGGAAGGCCTTTTCTCAAACTTCTTCGTCTTCTTGAGATACATAGGACACTCCATTTTCATGTGCCCCGATTTTCCACATTCATAGCATTTTGGAGGAGTAGAGGATCCTTCTCCTTTGTGATACACTTTCTTTTGAGGAAAGGGTGGTCTTCTTTGAAATCCCTTTTTCTTTAGGAATATTCCAAACTTTCTCACAAGGAGACTAAGATTCTCCTCACTTAGCTCAACACTTTCAGCATCCTCTTCACCATCTTCATCATCATCTTCAATTGTAGAAAAGGTGGCTTTGAGTGCGATTCCCTTCTTCTTTTTATCATGCTCTTCATTTTGATTAAGCCTATTTAGTTCCAGCTCATGTTCTTGAAGCTTTCTGAATAAGGTGGCTAGAGATATTGTTGATAAATATCTTGATTCTGCAATAGCCGTTACTTTGGGTTGCCAATTCCTGCTTAGACATCTCAAGACTTTGTTAATAAGATCCTCATTAGAAAATATCTTTCCCAATGAGATAAGATGATTAACAATATGAGTAAACCTCTTTTGCATATCTTGAATACTCTTACCTTGGTTCATTCTAAACAATTTGTATTCATGAGTAAGAGTGTTTATTCGAGATCGCTTTACCTCACTAGTACCTTCTTGAGTTACTTGTAGGGTATCCCATATTTCTTTTACGGTCTTGCAATTTGACATCCTAAAGAATTCATCATCCCCCAAAGATGTGGTGATGATGTTCTTGACTCTCAAATTGTATTGAACCTTTTTCTTATCATTATCGGTCCATTCATTTCTAGGTGTATTAATTTTCACACCATCTTTAGTTTGTGTTGGAACAAAAGCACCATTTTCAACGGCGTCCCACACATCTAAGTCAATAGCTTCAACGAAAATTTTCATCCTTTCTTTCCAATAGGCATAACCATCCCCATTGAAATAAGGAGATCTATTTACAGAAGAACCTTCATTTGAAAAATCATTTGAAGCCATCACTTCTCTTAAAGTTGCTAAGCTCTTTATATAAGAGTCTAGCTCTGATACCACTTGTTACCAAGTGGCCTCAATACTCAAGAAGGGGGTGAATTGAGTATGTAAAACAAGTTCACAAATCTTTCGCAAATCGTTTGATAAACAATTTTAGTTGAAGCTATTTGATGATTAGAGATGATTGGATATATAAGATAAACACTTTTACTTATAAATCCAATAGCCAAAGGGAACAATATTCAAGCAATTCAATAAAATAGTGCTTAATGTAAAGAGAAGGGTTTAGAGAAAACAAACACAATGATTATCCTGGTTCGATCACCAATCCACTTGTGATCTACGTCCAGTCCTCAAGCAACAGCTAGAGATTTTCCACTATTTCTTCAAGCTTCAATAGGTGCTTGACAACCTTTACAACCTTGAGCACTCAACACTTTGGGATACCTCACCCTTAGAGCTTGAGTCTCTTCAACTAAGGGATGCCTCACCCTTTACACTTTTTGGAGGGATGTCTCACCCTCTTTACAAAGTAATTTGGATTGAAAGAATGAAACTCTCACAAGAGTAGATGATTACAAATTGAAACTCTAATATGCTCTCAAAGATTAACCCACGTTTTTCACAAAAAACAGAGCAAGAATGGATTTGAGGATTGAATCACGTTTTGAAGTATTGACAATTAGTTTTTGGTTCAAGTTCAACCTCTAATGAAGACGCAACATTGGTATTTATAAGTTTTGCAATAAATGGAGCCATTGGAAGGTTTTAGCCAAGCATTAAATGCATTTAATATAGCCGTTAGACACTGTCAAGATGCATGTAATTGATTACATAACAAATGTAATCGATTACATTGTTGTTCCAACGTGTTCTTGGCTTTCTGGGCTCTGTGTAATCGATTATATTGTTGGTGTAATCGATTACATGGCTTCTGTCTTGCTTGTAATCGATTACAATATCCATGTAATCGATTACATGACTTCTGTCTTGCTGTGTAATCGATTACAATATCCATGTAATCAATCACATGACTCTTTGAATGTGTTCTTGCCTTTCTGGGCTTATTGTAATCAATTACATTATTGGTGTAATCGATTACATGGCCTCTGACTTGCTTGTAATCAATTAGATTGATCATGTAATCGATTACAAGGCCTCTGTTTACTGTGTAATTGATTACAAACATCATGTAATCGATTACATTGGCCTTTGAACACATTTTTCAAGTCCAATAAAGCTTGTAAGCCATTTCTAACACCTCAAGACATTTGATTAAACATAAATCCTTTTATAGTGTTAGATTTAAGATTGAAACTCAAGTTTCTTAAAAAAACATGTTTAGCTTTGAATTTTCTCACTTATTTTGAAATGATATATTGAAAAACTGTTTGAGAAATCTTGAGAGCATTTAACATTAATATTCTAAGTCTTATAACTAAATAAACCTCTTGACTTCCTTATTTGATCTTGATCTTTTCTTTCGCACTTGATCTTCACTTTTGCCTTTGTTATCATAAAAACCATTTGACATGCTTTAGGGACATAAGCATTCACACTTACTACAACTGGTTGCAAGGTTTTTATATTTTTGGTGAAACTTGGCAACTGCTTTTGATATAATTCTTAATTGTATTCCACACTACACCAGGATGCACAAATTCTCCTTACTTTCCCTTGTATACATGACAATCCTTTTCTCTAAGAAATTATCATTTTAGTTCCTTAATACTCTTAAAAAGATCTAAACAAGGGATTAAAACTAGTAGAATAGCTCAATTCTTCATAAAAATTCACCTTGTTCAATTCTGTTATGGGTGCCTGATTGCCCATTCTTCAATGTTTGGATGCTCGCTGGGTGCTTGGGTGCTCACTACCAAGCGCCTGAGTGCTCGTTGAGCAGCACCAAAGGAAAATCTCTCTGGGTGATGGCCCCCAAACACTGGCACTTGAGAGCCTGAGCGCCTATCCATCAGACAAGATTATGCAAAAGCTATTTCTGTATAATTATGGTTCTAAATCAAGATTTCTCCCTCAAACTCAATTTCTATATAATTTCCATCATCAAACCAAATCTCTAGTCACCTTGTAGACCTTAAATTATCTCTTAATTCAACCATACATAAATCAAAACTCAAATCATCAATCTTGAAACTCATTTTCCAACTAACCAAACAAAAGAAAACTATGGAACCTAAGGGTTCCAAACCATCAATCAAACTTCAAACTTGCTAGTATCTAGCTTATTTCAACCTTAGTAGCAAGAATCTAACATCTATTCCCACTTTTATCACCCAAAACCCTTTTTCCTCATCAAACCCTAACTAAGAAAAAGATGAAGATTAAGGGAAAAGGAAGAGAAACAAAAGGGAAAAGGAAGAGAAACAAACACCCTTACCTTGGTTGATCACCCTTGGCCTTGATCTTTCATTCTTCTTCTCTTCTTCCTTCTCTTTTCTCTTCTCTTCCTTTAGTCTCTATTTCTCTTCTCTTCTCTCTATTTCTTTCATTTTCTGGTCTCTACCGTGCGAAGAGAAGAATTGAGAAAAAGAAGTCTTTTGACTTCTTAAAGGATAACCATAAAGGTTATTTGATATTTTCATATATGTTAGGAACACTTATATTATACCAATTCAAGTTTTCTAACTTTCAACAACTCTAGAATAAATTCTATGTTTCATCCAATTTCTTGTTTTGTCATTACCTTATTTTCCATATCTGCACTAAGTCCATTCGGTATTAAAACACTCACTCAGTGTGCTTAAAAATATCAAACAAATTAATTTACCTTCAAACTTGAACTACCTCATTCTTAACTCATTTATAACTTAGAAACAAATTGTCCATTTTTGTTTCCCTCAACTTCACCTTTAAAACTATTTTTTGAGTCATTTTAGGTAACTTCCACTTTCTGTGTTGCGGTAAAGTGCCTAAACTAACTTAGTTTGCCACCAAATGTCACAGGCATGTCAAGCAAGTATTAGGCTACCTCTATAACCCTATACAAGCTTGACATGCTATCAGGGGTGTTACAAGATATCCTAGAACACTTCTAATTGTCTTCTAATGATCAATACCTAGATTACTCGAGTACCTTGAAAGTTTACAAATTGCAAAAGAAATATCTGGTCTAGTATGATGCATAACATACATAAGACTGCCAATGACACTAGTATACTTAATTTGAGCAATTGACCTACCAGAGTTTTCTTTTAGCATATGTAAAGCATCATAAGGAGTATCTGCCTATTTAATTTCCACATGCTTAAACTTGCTTGAGATTTTCTCCACATAGTGTGTTTGATTCAAGGCAAAACCCCCCACTATTTTCCTCATGTTAATATGAAAATTAGTATTTACCTCTCCAAGATCCTTCATTTTGAACCTTGAAGATAAATACTTCTTAGTTTCATTAACACCAGAGACCAAACATATTTGTCCTAATTATTAGTATGCCATCCATATATAAGCAAATAATAACACCAACACTTTCTATGAATTTAGAGTAAATGCACTTATCAGCATTATATATTATGCTTAAAACCATGAGACAAAATCACATAATCAAATTTCTCATGCCATTGTTTTGGTGCAAAACACAACAACTTCAACAACTTTTTACCATGATTGACAGTAGCAGAAAAACAAGTTTTCTAATCATTTTTCGAGGACTATTTGTGCCACTTTTTTGGTCTTATATGTTTATAAAAAATAGACTCAAAATTATTCATAATCAAGCATGAGTCATGTATTCAATTAACTTGATACTATCAATGCTTAAACACTTATAATATATGAAACATAAAACTTTCATATGAAACAATAAGTTACTTAATTTATAACATCATGACAGGCCTTTGACTATAAAAGCTCTTAATATACCATGCATACATTTTCAAAGAGAGGACCAACATTCACAAAATTCTCATATGTAAACAACAAAGTTTTCCACATAAAAGAATAACTTCAAATATAGATACTGACATGCATGTATCATTAATAAAAATATTCATATCTCTCAAAATTCATATTTAAATTTGGGTCCTAAATCATTCATTTGGGCTCTCATACCACATGTAGGATAAATCACATATTCTAATATATTCTAAATCATGATTCATGATATTAGAACATCAATCTACATCATATCCATAGAAAATAATTGCTTACCTTTCACCATGGACATAAATAAATGAACAAACTCTTGAAGAAACACAAGAATTTTGATTTCTCCCTCTTGACCCATTTCTTTATCCTTCCATGGGTTGAAATTAGTGTCACTTCATTAACTCTTGATTCATGACTTTGAATGTAGATTCCTGAGAAGACTCCATCTTCTTTTTGGAAAAATAAAATTCATCTTGAGATTGTTATGAAAATAGAGGCTAAAGAATATGGAAATATAAAGGATTGTTCTTGAAACATGAATGGAAACTCTATCCTTAAGACAAGTTTTGCCCCCACTATTTGCTGCAGGTTATGGCAAATCACTTTTAGGAATTATCTAAGCACCCAAGGATTATCATCCAACAATTATGATAACCCCACTTTCAAGAATTATCTTGAAGGATGTTTGAGAAGATAGAAGATAGAGAGAAAGATTTAGATAAATGCTATCTCAAGGTTATCTTCCTATTGATCTGCAATGCTATTTATAGTAGAATTCTTGAATGAATATGACTGTTGGCAGATCAAAAAACACCTCTGCTCACTAAGTGCCTAATTGGGCAAGTGGCTCATCGAGTGCTTAAGCGCTCAAGATCAAGCACCTAAGCACGAGCTAGGTGCCTAAGCGGTGGGTTCCGAGTGCTTAATGGCAAAATAAAATCCAATGCTTCCTAGTATTATACACTTAAGTGGTGAAAACTGGGTGCTTAAGTGATGAGAGACTAGAATGAATTTCAATTTTTGCCCACTAAGCACTATGGGATGCTTACACGGCGAGGTACCAAAAACTTTCTCCCACTTATTGTTACAAATTATCCTAACACTGTTCAACCTTGAAATCTCTTATTAATGTCCATTCCCCGCTGATATACGTTTGTGTTGCAAATTATTTTGTGAAAGAAGTGGGGTGAAATTTTATATGAAACACTATCGCTATATATGTATAAAATGTATCTTTACCATTGACAAGATGTCCATTAGTAAAGAAAAAAAATTCCTGCACATCAAAATTTGTATATCATTGTTACACCGATTATTGATGTTTCAAATATTGATTAGTTAACAGATTAATAATATATTTTAAAAAATTTATCAATTTATATATGTTGTTAACCAATAATTAAATTATGTGGTGGGAAATGAAGTCATTTGGGTCATGCACTCATGCTTGGAATAGTTGAATGGACAATGTTTTGGATGATAACCTTGACCTTACGTGGTGATACTCTATCTTGCACTTGAAGATTCGACCATGTAAACCTCTTAACATGAAAATGCACCTTGATGTTGCTTGAATTGAAAAATACGCACAAAATGCAAATCTGTTCAACATTCTACAAAGTAGCATCGTTATCAAAATTCTACTTCAATAGTCCATAGATATACGGAACCGCACTGTGCTATGCCTTTTCTATATATATGTTCAGCCCATGTTTGATTGAATCTTATTATTTTCCTTTTCTTTTTCTTTTTGAATAAGAGTGAACCATTTCAAATGCTTTACTTATACTAACCCAGACCCTAGTTATTCTATACATTACTTACGTGGCCCAAATGATATTGAAAGCATCTAGAGAAAGTAGAAACAAAAGGCAGAGATTAACATGACCATTAATTCTATTTAGGAATTGTCAATATTCAAAATGAATATGTATTTATTCTTACGTTTTAAAGTTGAATTCTTCATGTCCGTGTGTGCCTAGCTCACTTGTTGGTACATTTACTTGTAAGTTTTTAATAGGAGATTTAACATCTCTTGATAAAACATTTCTTTTTTATTTTCTTTTCTCTCTCCCTCCTCCTCAGACCCTCCAGTTTGGATTCCTTACACACCATCCAAGTGGTGAGACCTCCCCTAGGCTCTAGTAGAGTCTAGTACAAAAAAACAAAACATTGAACTCTTCATAGAGAAGCTCTAGCCGTCTTCTTGTTCTTCCTATCTCTAGTTTTGACTCTCCTTTATATGAGAGTGTAGGAGTACGGTTGTCATTCTCCTTCTGTATTGCAAATTCCACCCTCTTTTTTTTTTTTTTTTTGGTATTCTCCATAATTTGCTCAGATATGTTTGATTTTGAGTTTAGTTGTCCAAATCTATTTATCTCAACAAATCTTGTGACTTTATTGTCTCTTTTATGAGTGTGTTGGTTTTTTAATTTTAGGGTGCTCTCTATTAGTCCTCTTGTGGTTGTCTCTATTTTTAGAGGTGCCAAGTCGGCCGAGTCAACCTGCAAACTTGTGGGTTTTGACCCAACCCAACCCATAAAATACGGGTTGGGTCAAGTTTGTAGGTTGAGTCGGGTTAGAAAATATCCCAACTCGTAGTCTATGTGTCACGTAATGAGTTTGGAAACGTACAACCCACAGGTATTGTAACATCTTCTAAAATATGTTAGACTTGAAAATAGTTACGGAGTTAGCTTAATACTTGCTTAACATGCCTGTATAATTTTGTGACAATCTGAGTTAGTTTAGACACTTTGTTACAACCCGGAAGGTGAAAAGTAGCATAAAATGACCCATATATTAGTATAAATGGCTTAGTTAATGGAAATAGATGTGGATAATTTATTTTTAAGTCACAAATGTGTAGACTGTGATATGGTTAAATTTTGAGAATAATTAGAGTTGGTTTAATATTTTTAAGCATATTGGTTATGTATTTTAATGCCGGATTGACTAGTCACAGATACGAAAATTTATGATAATGGTGAGATAACTTTTTTTAATGAATATTAGAATTTATTTTAAAGTTGTTGAAAGTTGAAAAATTTGATTTAGTTAAATCTAAGTGTTTTTAACAGATCAGGAAGTACCAGTGTAGTATCATAAGGTCATAAGTCATCCACGGTTACAACCCCTTTAACTGACCTTTATACTCTATATTTCAAGCATTTCGTCTCACTTCACTCTTTTCTCTCATTTGTGAAACAACAAGCGAAGGAGAAAAACAAAGAGAAGAAAAGGAAGAAGAGGAAGACGAAGGCTAAAAGGAAGGCTAAGGTTTGAGATCATCCAAGCTTCACACTCCAACTTAGCTGCTAAAGGTCGGGGATTAGTGTTTGTAGCTTTTTTTCTCCATTTTTGCCATTGGTGCATATTGATGCATAATAGGTCAATTTGGGTTCTATAGGTGTTTGATGTGTTTTTCTTTCTTGAATGTGTGTCAGTGGTTGTTTATGACCTGTTCATGATATGAGTTTAAGTTAGAAACTTAGAACTCTTCATTTGGACTCTTGATGCACAAAGTGAGAAGTTAGGTCTTTGGATGAGTGATTTTGTCCTTGAATCCAAAGTTAATGGTTTGAGTTGGTGATTGATGTTTCCTATGTGCTAGTAAACTGGTTAGGGACCTAAGATCACCTAGAAACTGATTTGGAGTAGCTAAATTTGTGAAGTGCACCAATGGAACAATGCACAGCCATGTTTTTCTGCAGAATTCTGCAGCAAAACCACTTATGTCGCGGTATGCGTGATGCCATGCCGAGGCATGAGTCTCAGTAATTGGACTTGAGAGGAGCATGTCGCGGCGTGGAATGCACCACTCCGAGGTGTGCAAGGGGCTACGCCTAGGCGTTAGATGCAGGACTTTCTAGTATTATGTTTTTGATGTTTTGGAATTTCCTAAGTATTGGGATCACTCATATATGCCTTGTTAAGTGTGTTGAGGCACTAATGTTGGTATTTCATGGAGAGAATGACCACCTAGCATATGTGAGGAATTGAGAAACCTTAGGCATCCTTGAGATGAAGAATGCCATGGGAACTACTTAGGACCTTGTTCAACATGAGGTTGACTTTGAAATCATTTATGAAGTGGTGATGCAAGGTTCTAAGTATCAATGTGCTAGTCACATGATTCTTACTACTTTGTTGGATAAGTAAGGCTAAGATGTATATGTACTAGTATTACTTTTCCGCTAGATTATGAGGATCTTGTGATTGTTTCAAATGTGATTTGGAAATGCTCTTGCTTATTTGGTTTTCAAACTTGCTATATGCTATTTCCTATGTATTGTAACCTTAGATGGTGTGCACAACCATATGGCCTAAGAATGAGGTGTTGGATCTAATTCTCCTAACATTTATGCTACTATGGTTAGGGTTACTGGTATGTGGGTGAAAGTAGTACTCTTACATTGGTGAGAGGAAAGTATTCACCTATTACCAAGTAATGTATAGGTTCTCATGCCTATCTTGCTTAGTATATACAAGGGAATGTTGTTCCTAGGAATGTGCAAGTAACATGTGTTTTCTAAAATCTAAAATCTGCATTAGCATTGCATACTCTTATTATTAGCACATTGTGTAAGCATATCATACATCATAACATAAAGCATTGCATTTGTTGATGATTGTATGAGCAGTTGTCTTACTTGTTTGCTCTTCTGTTTGATGATATCCTACGATTGTATAAGTGATTGTTTGATATCATTGTTCGATATAAATGGGAGTTAGGTTATTGCTTGCCTTGCAAATGTTACGTAGAGTGTATGTATATATTTTAATAGTGTTGAGTAGTGGCTCATTTGTCTATTGCAAGATTAACTTGATATTGTTATTTTGGTTATTTGTTGTAAAAGAGTAATTGCTGGTTTTGGTTTACTCATATTGAGAAATTTATGATTTCTCATCCCTCTATGTTTCCATGTAAATCCAAGTCAAGACCTCCAAAGAGAAAGGTCAAGAAGAAGAAGCAATAGACTTCGTTTTAATTATTTTTGTTTCTTTATGTATCAGCTTGTATGTATTTACTTTGCTTTCTAGTTTGTAAAAGTATATGTAATACAATGTGGCCTTTTAGCAAATGATGTATATATATATATATAACATTTTTCTTCCTTCGTGGCTCTCTATAATGACAACACAGGTTATTATGGATTTATGTTTTATGCATTTCTAGGAAGTGACATACTTGATATGATTTATCTTGAAATATTTTGGTTATTTTACAATAATTCTATTAGGGTGTGGTTGTGATATTGTCAAGTGCACCAAATCGCAAAAGTAATAAAAAGTAAGTTAAGTATCGTTCCAACAAGAATTATGTTGTCAATTACTAAATTCACCAAATTGACACTATTCAAGCTATTAAAAAGAAAGTTGGTAAAAATAATAATAATAAAGAATAAGCAAAAGTAACAAAAGTAAAATTTAATTAATTGGGTAAAGTTTGAATACAATGATATGAAAATGTAAGGGGTCAAATTTCACTTGAACTCTTTTAATGCAAAATCAAATATTAGTTTAATCAAGTTTTATTCTAATGATTGAAGGTCAATTCCCAAAATTAATCAATATTCAATCCCTTGGTATATTAATCATCTTCACACTATTTAGAATTAACTATCCGTTAGTCTAACTCCAAATAGAGAAGGCATTATTAAAAACAAGGAAATTAAGAGAAAGACCACACAACCCACAATGTCTTTTCCTAGTGATTATGGAAATTATAGTATTTATCACAAGTTCTAGGTTCATGCAAGTTTTCCCAAATTGGTCAGATTTAGAAAAGCATTAAGAAAAGAGATAAACATATAAATCATGAAATAGAAACATTGATTAAACATAATAATGACTTTACATCATCAAAGAGCAAGATCCATCATCACCCTATCGAAAAAGGTTTAGTTACACATGAAAAAAGAAGAACACAAAGGGAAGAATACAGCAAACTCCATTGTAGATAAATGGAAAGGTTAAAGAGAATTCCTAATCTTCAAGCTTAATTGTGCTCACACCACTTTAGGGTTTGTGCCTCTTGATGGCTGCTGCGTTCTATCCAAGTATGTGTTCAATTTGACATAACTTTCCTTTTTATAAAGAACTAATGTGCTCAGTTATGCATTCAGTGCTTAGGCATTGGGTTTACAGTGCTCAAGCGCTAGCTCAATCTGAAAGAACGTGGTTGTGTACGCTTTGCACGCTTGGGAGCTCCACTCTTTGGGCTCAAGTGCTGAGACACTAAAGAGAAATTCGCTTGAGTGTTCAGCGCTCAAGCGCTAGACATCTGAAATAGAATTTCCTCTTTTTCTTACTTCTTCAAATGTCCAGTCTTTTCCATATGCAATTACCTATAAAAACACGTAAAACACATAATAAGAAAACCATTTAAAATAATAAAAACATAATAAAACTCAATCAAAGAAATTAAAAGAGGATGAAAGCCTAGAATTTGAACTGTAAAATATGAATTTTTAAAGGTTTATCACTCCCTCAAACTTAAGATTTTGCTTGTCCTCAAGCAAAAAGAGAAGCAAAAAATGAAACAAAAAGACTAAACAAATAAAAACTCAAAACCCAATAACTCAAACATGGTAATATCGGGTATTGACAATCATTCATATCCTTATAAATTGCTTCACAATCTAATTTCAAAGTGTCATATATGTACAATTCAATTATCACATCGCTCTCACATGCAACTCTTATGCAAAAATGACTTCCCAAAAATATGAATGAAAGACCAAATCTAGTCATAAAGTAT
This sequence comes from Ormosia semicastrata, assembly GCA_029884595.1. Lineage (NCBI taxonomy): Eukaryota > Viridiplantae > Streptophyta > Magnoliopsida > Fabales > Fabaceae > Ormosia > Ormosia semicastrata. Next base: position 35,890,324 of record JAQQTO010000045.1, read on the forward strand.
AAGTTTGAATAGGTTTATAAAACTGCAAATGCAAATCTAACCGATATCCATCGGATTGTTCTTCATCTCTCTCTCCACTAATTTAAACAGCACATAACTAATGATCAAAAGGGTCTTTACAAAGTTTGTAATGTAAGACCAAGGGTATGGGTAAAGAAAAAAAAGGTAGGATAATGAAAATAAAAGTTGATATACAAAATCATGCAAATTTTAAAATTCAAGTCACAGAATGTAAAAGAAGTGCAGAACAGAGCATATGAAATAACATTTTATTCATTTTTTTTCTTTTAACAACCTCCACCCCTAAACTTATTCTTTGCAATACTTTGGCTGGACTTTCTCTTTTTGAATTTCTTTTTTTTTGTTTCTGTTTTCAACTCTTGAAATATTTCATGCACAAAAAGTGAATAAGGCTTGAATAATAAAATAATACAAGATATGCACTCAATAGAAAGTGTGTAAAAAAATGATTTTTTTTCATTTTGGGTATGAGAAAGGTAAATGTGGGTAAAGAAAAAAAAATAGAGGCCAAACAATAATAAGGCTACAAAAGGGACCTAAGGATATACTGTGTTTACAGGTTGGCTTGAAAGACTCAAACGGTCCAAAGAAGGCCCTTATCATTTCCTTAATCATGCACTGCTTAGGATTTTGTCTCAAGAGAGAATCAAACAACTTCTAGATGCAAGTCATCCACACAAGTGTAATCCTATAAACTTTCTCTAAGCTTGACATGCATTTATATTTCAAGGTCTATCAAACATAAAGATTAGAAATGCATTCATACATAATCGAAACAATAGAGATAAATATAACTCTCAAGTTCTCATGTGATTTCCCAAGAAAATAGATCAATCCATAATTCAAGCAATCATTGGATATTCAATTCAACAAACCGACATGCACGGTTTCAACACAAAGACTCAAACCACAAAAGGGTGATGATGGCAAAATAAAATCAATAAAAAAAATAACTAAATGAAATAAATGCAAAAATAAAGGGCTAAAGGAAAGAAAAGAAAAATCTCTTTCGTAGCTGACAACTATAAACATCCCCCTATAAAGGCTCGAACTCGGGAGGCACATAAGCCGACTCAACATTAACTTCAAAACAAAAAACAAAAAATTATTAGTCAATAAAATAAGAAATAAAAAATGAATAGCAAAAGCAAATAACTAACAGAAACTGAAAGGATAAAAGAGTAAAGAAAAAGAAAGAAAATTTGGGTTATCTCCCAAAAAGTGCTTGTTTAACGTCATCAGCTCAACATTGCCTTTTAAACTCATCAAGGTGGCTTGAAGTAGGAGAAGTAAGATGACTTCTTTCCTTTTTCAGAATAATGCATCCATCTTTGATCAACAACCTTTGAAATGCCTCCCAACACAATTTATCAAAAGATGATAGATCATGTTTTGATTTTTCAGAAGATTTCGACCCTTTTTGCAATGAATTATGAGAGATGGGAGGACCTTTCTCTGTTTCATCATTCTTGGAAATAGGAGAATCAACATTAATCAATGGTGAAGGGCTCTTATCAGTCGACTTCTTTTGAGACTTATCTTTAATGCAATTAATGAAAGCATAAAAATCCGATGTTGGTGAAGACTTATCAAAGACATTGATAGTCACTTGATCTCCATCCACCCTCAAAATAAGCTCACCCCTAGGGACATCAATCAAAGCTCCTGAAGTAGCTAAGAACGATTTTTCAAGAATTAGAGGAATATTAGCATCCTCATCTATATCAAAAATTACAAAATCTGTTAGAAAGAATAATTTATCCACCTTTACTAACAATTCTTCAACTATACCATATGGACATTTGATTGACCGATCAACTAATTGAAGAGACATTGTAGTTGGCTTCACTTTTTCAATCCCAAGCTTACGAAGAATTAACAATGGCATTAAATTGATGCTAGCTCCTAAGTCACATGGAGCCTTCTCAATGGTTAGTTTGCCAATAGTGCATAGAATAGTGAAACTACCTAGATCCTTCAAATTTGGTGGTAGCTTCCACTGAATTATGGCACTGCACTTTTCAGTAAGTGCTACAGTCTCATCTTCCTTGAGCTTCCTATTCTTTGATAACATGTCCTTCATAAAGGTGCAAAAGGAATGTTTATCTACAACTGCTTGAAAATATCAAGGAACTTTGAGAACTGCTTCTCTTGCTTCTCTTGAGTGTCTTTCTTCACTCTCTAAGGACATGGCATCTTAGTGTATAGTGAAATGTCAAAAGGTTTTTCCAAATCTGAATCTTTCTTCTTTCTCTACACTCTTGGTTGTTCCTCTGTAGCTTTTTCCTTCTCAATCTCTTGTTCGTTATTGCCATCTTTCGTTTGGAATTGTCTTAAAAGATTAATCCCTTCCTTAGCATCATCTTCTTTCAACTGAGGGCTAATAACTTTTCTACTCCTCAAAGACATTACCATACATTGTTCTTTTGAATTAACCACTATATCACTCAATAAGGTGCCTGGAGGTCTCTTTGAGAACTGTTTTGCTATTTGACCCACTTGATTCTCTAAACTCCAAATAGCTGCTCCTTGATTCTGAAAATTAGCTCTTGTTTCCTTTATAAAAGTTTTGGTGCTAAGAATAAGTTTCTCAATAATACTTTCAAGGTTTGATAGCTTATCTTGTTGAGATTGTGAAGATGGTTGTTGATAGGGAGGTGGTGGTGGTCTTAGCACATTCTGATTAGTCCATGAAAAGTTTGGATGATTCCTCCACCCGGGATTGTATATGTTGGAATATGGGTTACCTTGTGGTCTTGAAGGATTGCCCATATAATTTACTAACTCTTAAGGAATAACACCTGAAATGCTTGCTTCGCATCCACCATTGGCACGGTTACCTCCACAGAAATTACAAATTATAGCTTGATGATTAACTGCATTTACCTGCATATTCCCAAGTTGCTTTGTAAAATTAGCGATTTGCTATGAAAGACTCTTATTCTGAGCAAGTAAGGCATCGAGAGTGCCAAGCTTCATAACTCCCTATTTAACTACTTCTCTCCCACTAGGCATCTGATATTCATTGGTAGCCATAATCTCAAATAATTCCTGAGCATCTTTACGAGTCTTAGTGTTCAAAGACCCACCTGTAGATGCATCCACCATAAGTCTTGTGGAATGATTCAAACCATTATAGAAGATCTGCACCTATTGCCAAACTTCGAAAGCATGATGAGGACATTTTCTAAGCAGCTCCTTAAATCTTTCCCACGTTTCATAGAGAGATTCTCCTTGATTTTGAGTAAAGCAAGCAATATCACTCATTATCTTCACAAACATTGATGGAATAAAATACCGAGTGAGGAGCTTACTAACCAGATCATCCCAAGTGGAGATGCTTCCTTGAGGCTAGGCTTGTAGCCAGCTTTTGGCTTTATCTCTCAAAGAAAACAGAAAGAGTCTTACTCGTATGGCATAATCACTAGCTCCATTATATTTGATAGTGTCACAGAGCTGCAATAAATTAGTAATATGCAAGTTTGGATCTTCTGCCTAACCTCCCCCAAACTGATTCTATTGCACTAGCTTTAGAAGCACTAGTTTGATCTCAATTGTTTGCTTGGATAGCAGGTCACACAATACTGGTTAAGATATTTTCAGAAGATAGAGTTGCATAGTCAATAAGAGTGCATCTTCTTTGTGCAACAGTGTTCTCAGCCATCTTTTCTTCTAAGCACATTCTTTCTCTAGCTGTTTTCCTGTTTGCTTTTTCTATTCTTGTTATATCTGGATCAAAAAGTAATTCTTCTGAATCCATAATACCTTCCATAAACAAACAAACAAGTAAACAGAGTGAAGTAAAGAAAAGGAAAATAAAATAAAAATAAAAATAAAAATAAATGACTAATAAAAATGAACAAAGAAAACAAAAATAAATAAAAATTAAAAAATTAAAAATAAAATTAAATAAGAAAAATAAGTGCTTAAATTAGTGTCTCTTCAACTACTATTCAATATTGAAAATAATAATTTACGACAACAGCACCAAAAACTTGTTATAATATTGGCAAGTGCACTAAATCGCAAAGCAATAAAGAGTGAGTTAAGTATTGTTCTCACGAGGATTATATTGTCAATTACTAAATTCGCCAAATTGATACTATTCAAGCTATTGAAAAGAGAGTTCGTAAAAACAATAATAAGAAAGAATAAGCAAAAATAATAAAAGTAAAATTTAATTAATTCGGTAAAGTTGGAAGACAATGATATGAAAGTGTTAGGGGTCCGATTTCACTTGAATTCTTTTAATGCAAAATCAAATGTTGGTTTAATCAAGTTTTATTCCAATGATTCATGGTCAATTTCTAAAATTAATCAATATCCAATCCTATGGCATATTAATCCTCTTCACACTATTTAAAATTAATTAATCCTTTAGTCTAACTCCAAATAGAGAAGGCAATATTAAAAACGAGGGAATTAAGAGAAAGACCACACAACCCACAACGTTTATTCCTTGCGATTGTGGAAATAATGATGTTTATCATAAGTTCTAGGTTCATACAATTTTTTTTCAAATCATACGTTAAACCAAAAATTATTCCTAAATTGGCCAAATTTAGAAAAGTATTAAGAAAAGAGATAAACACATAAATCATGAAATAGAAACATTGATTAAACACAATAATGAGTTTATATTATCAAAGAACAAGATTCATCGTCACCCTAATGAAAAACGTTTAGTTACACATGGAAAAAGAAGAATATAAAGGAAAGAATACGACAAACTCCATTGTAGATAAGTGGAAAGGTTGAAGAGAATTCCTAATCTTCAAGCCTAATTGCGCCCACACCACTTTAGAGTTTGTGCCTCTTAACGACTACTGCGTTCTGTCTAACAATGTGTTCAATTTGGCGTAACTTTCCTTTTTATAAAGAACTAACGTGCTTAATTACGCGTTCAGTGCTTAGGCATTGGGTTTACAACACTCAAGCGCAGGCCTAATCTAAAAGATTGTGGCTGTATACGCTTTGCGTGCTTAGGCGCTCCTCTTCTGGAACTCAAGCATTAATACTAAACAAGAACATAATGAGTTAATATGTTCTTATGTGATTATGAGATAAATCCCCTATTTTTCTAAAGTTTCGCTTAATTCAGCAACCGCTCAAATCAAACTCTAACCATTAGTTATTTGTAAAGCAACTGCTCTTACACCTACCTAATGATTACATTAAGAATTAGAAAATCAATCACACTAAGATCTAATCACACACCGGGATTAAATTACTTAGATCATATATTTCACTAGTTTTACCACCGCAACCGCGCATAGCAATCCTAGTTTTACCACCTCGAAATTTGGCAAGAATATAAAGACCTTTATATTGATTTAAGATTAGAAACATATGAATAAAAACATAACTATATTGATATAAAGAAATATGCAAGATTCACATAATCAAAACTAGTGTTTCATCTTCTCTTAACTAATCAAGAAGTTTAGCCACACATGGCAAATTCAAAATCACAAGAAAAACAGAAGAAAAATGTAGTTCAAAATGAAAGTACAAAAGCAAACTAAAGATCAAATGAGATTTCAAGGATTGAGGTTGATAGATCTCCGATTGCTCGAACCCGAGACTTCAATCTTCGATCCAACCCTCCTCTCTCGGTTTCTTAACTGTTTCTGAGCTGCCTCCAGGCCAGAACTCCTTCCTAAGAGCCTAAGCACTCTTATTTATAGGAATTTTGACATAACTATTTGTTAAAACGCAAAATTTGCCTTCTGATGCGAAAACACGGGCCGTGTCATTTGACACGGCCCACCCCTTGTCCGAGTCTGTCAACATATTTTCATAAAATTGCAAGTCAAATAAGGACACGGCCCACCCCCTGTCATATTACACGACTGTGTCATTTGACACAGCCCACCCCCTGTCAGGGGACATAGGCTCTGTCATTTGATTCCTTCATTTTCAACCCGGATTCTTTACAAAGACTTTTCTTTCATTGCTTCAAGAGGTGATATTGATCTCCTTGAATCCTTAGTTTTTTCTTCAAGTGAATAGTAAGTTTAATTTGAGGCTAATGGACTCCATCACTCATAGATCTCCTAAAAGAACATAATTCAATTATGAGCACTATAACCACATTTAAGCAAAGTTTCGCAATAATGTTCCAATTAAGCTTGATATCAGAAACTTAGCTAAATGATAACAATTGAGAATATATGGAGTCCAATTAGATCAAACAAAAGGCATTCAAAATATTAAAATTATCAACAAATCAAATACCCCAACACTTAACCTTTTGCATTCCTGGACAAAACATAAGACTAAACTAAGGAACAGGGAAAACAAAACAAATTCAAAACTTAAAAATTTAAAAGACTTAGTGTCCAATGATATTCAAGAGAGGCAAAAATTTGTAAGCAAGAGGAGTAAGAAAAGATTCAAGGGATCAAAACATTCAAGAGATAACAATTCTTTACATTTCCAACCGACAAGCAAGGTATCTTCAATTTGAAAAACATGAATTAAGAATGATAGATCCTCACATGATACACTCTCAATCTCTCAAGTGTTTACATGGTAAGTATTTCACTCAATTCAACGCATGAAAAAATGCACTGCCATAAGTTTGCTTATCTTCTACTTCTCCACTACTCAAACACATACACATACAAATCAAGAGGACTTATTTAAGGTTGTAATTGGGTCAAGGTAAAGGAAAGAAATAATATGGGTATGGTAAGATGAGCACCCAAGAGAATAAAAGAACATTGGGGAGAAACTCAATTGACAAACATGAAATTTTTATCCCCTTAAATCTATATAATGCACATTGTTTTTACATATTCCTTTCCTTTTTCTTTCTTTTCTTTTACAACCTTTCTTGAATTTTTTCTTTTTCTTTGCTTTTTTTTTTCACCAACACCTTGCATATTACACATCAACTTGCATAACCCTTATACCTGTCCTATTAAATACTTGCAAGCAAAAGAGCTCCTCCAATGAAAGTGAACCAATGCTCTCCTATTCCCTAAGATAAGGTAAAATCACGATTTTTCACATAAGGCATATAATGAGGTAAGACAAAGAATAGGCAAATAGGTTCAAGGGGTTAATCAAAGAAAAATAATGTAAGGTTGGTTATTTGGCCAAAGTAGTTAATCACAAAAGAATGCCTCAATCATGTTCATGTATGCAAGTGAAAATGTAGCCTAAAAAAGAATCAAAGCAAGTTCTAGAGTGATCAATATGACATGAGTAAAAATTACACAAGAAAGAAGAGAATGACATAAATGTTAAATCCATCCATCAAAAGGCTCAAAATCTCACCAGGTATACATCTATCAAACTCAATTCATCAATCAAACATCCAAAACCAAGTATGCCAAATTCAAGATGAAAGAAGAAATTTATAAATCATAACCTTGAATTTCAATTGCTTCAAACTCATAGACTTCACAAATCTCAAAATATCATTGGAAATCAAATAAAAACACAATTTAAAAAAAATAGAAAATAGAAATTAAAATAAAAATAGAAATAAAATAGAAAACAAAATGTCAATTCCTCCCCCACACTTAAATTCTACATTGTCCTCAATGTAAACCTCAACAATAAATAATCATTAATAGATCTAGGACAAGTAAGATAAAAGTGAGGGAAGACATATCCTTATCAACTGAAATAACAGAGGTAGATGAAGAGATTTCCACCAGGATCCCATTGGCGAAAGCATAATAACCAATTTATGCTTGAAATAACATGAGTGCTTCCACCGGGGTCGTATTGGCTGAAGTGTAATGACCAAGTTAAGCTTGAGGCATGATGGCTTCCACCGGGATCCCATTGGCCTTCCTTAATTTCTTTGGCTTCACCATTGGAAGGAAATATGTATACTTTTACAACTTCATTTTCATTGTTTATGTTGGACCCAAGTCCAAAAACAAAATCCACTTCAGTGGTGACTGCCAACTGGTGTTCTTCTCCTTGTGAAAATTCTTCAGTGGCTTGCAACTTCACATCCCTTTGGGTCTTAGAATCTGCAACTGCATTAAGAACCGTACTGATAGATCCTTCAATTCCATTAGCTGCTGAGTAAACAGAATCAGTAACTTTCAAGGATATAGAAATCTCAACACAAATGACACATATCATATCACCATCACAATCAGTACATGAGTAGCAATGAATAAGATTATTGAAACCAATAAAATTAGGAAATTCATCACACAACTCATCATAACATTTCTCCACCACATTAGGAAAGGGTTCAGGAATACTTACCTCGGGAGCCTTAGAGTTTTTCCCTTCCTCATTTACTTATTTAGGCTCTTGGTATTTTTCTTGAGTAGCTTGTGGGGAAGAGATGGGTTCACCTAACAAGTTCTCACTTCGTGACATGATATCACTAGCATTTTCCTCCACAGTCACTTTCGGAAGTGAGAGCCTTCAGAAAATAGGCTTTGCACTTTGCTGAGATTTGTGGATAATTGCCCTAGTAGGTTTTGCAGGTCGTTGAATGAGGCATTTGTTTCCTGTTGAAATTGAATGTTACTAATGGTCATTTGCCTCATTAGCTCCTTCAGTGAAGGCTCAGGTTGGCTAGGAGCTTGAATTTGTTGTTGCCTCTGAGGGAAAGATACTTGCCTTTGTTGAAATTCCAGAGGTTCCTAAACTAGAGGTTGATTTTGGGACCCCTCATTTGTGTCCACTAGGAAAGTGGGACACATATCAGTGATATATCCAGGAGATAAGCAAATCTCATAAGCATGTACTTATGCTTTCCCCATATCCATTAACCGCTTCACCAATGATCAATGGACATCAAAACCTACAAAACAATCGTAAAGAAGGAATTAAAAATTAAAAAAAAAACAAAAATAGAGTAAAAAGTAGGAAACAAATCAATAGCACAATTGGAAAATTAGTTCCCCGGTAACGGCGCCAAAATTTGGTGTGGTGTGGATTGTGATTAAAAATAATATTAAAAACAGTTGCCAAGTTCCACCAAAAATATAAAAACTTTGCAACCAGTTGTAGTAAGCAAGGGTCGATTCATAGAGAGCAAATTCAATTGACACTATCAATCCAATTACTAAATTAAACTCTGATGAACAATAAACAATAAAAAGTAAAAAGGGGGTTTTGTTAATTAAAATTAAAAATAGAAATTAAACTTAAAACAAAAATAGTAAACACAAATTGAATTACCAAATTAAAGATATTGGTTAAAAGATGGAATCCATCACTAGATTTATATGATTATGTTAACTTACATACTCTTTATACTAACATGATCAATTATGTTCTTATGTGATTGTGAGATAAATCCCCTATTTTCTTTAAGTTTCGCTTAATTCAGCAACCGCTCAAATCAAATTCTAATCATTAGTTATTTGCAAAGCAACTACTCTTACCCCCACCTAATGATTGCATTAAGAATTAGAAAACCAAACATACTAAGATCTAATCACACACCGGGATTAAATTACCTAGATCATATGTTTCACTAGTTTTACCATCGCAACCGCGCATAGTAATCCTAGTTTTACCATCCTCAAAATTTGGCAAGAATATAAAGACCTTTATATTGATTTAAGATTAGAAACATACGAATAAAAACATAACTGTATTGATATAAAGAAATATGCAAGATTCACATAATCAAAACTAGGGTTTCATCTTCCCTTAACCAATCAAGAAGTTTAGCCATACATGACAAATTCAAAATCACAAGAAAAATAGAAGAAAAACATAGTTCAGAATGAAGTGCAAAAGAAAATTAAAGATCAAACCAGTTTTTAGATCTCCGGTTGCTTGAACCCGAGACTCTAATCTTCGATCCAACCCTTCTCTCTCTATTTCCTAACTGTTTCTGAGCTGCCTCCAGGCCAAAACTCCCTCCTAAGAGCTAAGCACTCTTATTTATAGGTATTTTGACCTAACTATTCATTAAAATGCAAAATTTTCCTTCTGATGCTAAAACGCGCCACCCCCTGTCATATGACATGGGCCGTGTCATTTGACACGAGCCACCCCCTGTCAGAGGACATGGGCCCTGTCATTTGATTCCTTCATTTTCAGCCCAAACTCCTTACAAAGACTTTTGTTTCATTGCTTCAAGAGGTGATATTGATCTCCTTGAATCCTTAGCTCTTTCTTCTAGTGGATAGTAGGCCTAATTTGAGCCTAATGGACTCCATCACTCATAGATCTCCTGAAAGACATAATTCAATTATGAGCGCTATAACCACATTTAAGCGAAGTTTCGCAATAATGTTCTAATTAAGCTTGATATCAGAAACTTAGCTAAATGATAACAATTGAGCACATATGGAGTCCAATTAGATCAAACAAAAGGCATTCAAAATATTGAAATTATCAACAGATCAAATACCCCCACACTTAGCCTTTTGCACTATTGGGCAAAACATAAGATCAAACCAAGGAACAGGGAAAACAAAACAAATTCAAAACCTAAAAATTTAAAAGACTCAGTTTCCAATGATATTCAAGAGAGGCAAAAATTTGTAAGCAAGAAGTGCAAGAAAGGATTCAAGGGATCAAAACATTCAAGAGATAACAATTCTTCACATTTCTAACTGACAAGCAAGATATCTTCAATTTGAAAAGTATGAATTAAGAATGATAGATCCTCACATGATACACTCACAATCTCTCAAGTGTTTACAGAGTAAGTATTTCACTCAATTTAACCCATGAAATAATACACTACCATAAGCTTGCTTATCTTCTACTTCTTCACTACTCAAACGCATACATATATAAATCAAGAGGACTTTATTTAAGGTTGTAATGGGGCCAAGGTAAAGGAAAGAAATAATATGGGTATGGTAAGATGAACACACAAGATAATAAAAGAACATTGGGGAGAAACTCAATTGACAAACATGAAATTTTTATCCCCTCAAATCTATATAATGCACATTCTCTTTACATATTCCTTTCCTTTTTTTTTTCTTATCTTTCACAACCTTTCTTAAATTTTTTCTTCTTCTTTACTTTTTTTTTTCACCAACACCTTGCATATTACACAACAACTTGCACAACCCCCACATTTGTCCTATTAAATACTTGCAAGCAAAAGAACTCCTCCAATGAAAATGAACCAATGCTCTCCCATTCCCTAAGGTAAGATAAAATCATGATTTTTAACATAAGGCATATAATGAGGTAAGACAAAGAATAGGCAAATAGGCTCAAGGGGTTAATCAAAGGAAAATAATCTAAGGTTGGCTATTTGGCCAAAATAGTTAATCACAAAAGAATGCCTCAATTATGTTCATGTATGCAAGTGAAAATGTAGCCTCAAAAAGAATCAAAGCAAGTTCTAGAGTGATCAATATGACATGAGTGAAAATCACACAAGAAAGAAGAGAATGGCATAAATATTAAATCTATCCATCAAAAAGCTCAAAATCTCATCAGGTATACATCTATCAAACTCAATTAATTAATCAAACATCCAAAACCAAGTATGTCAAATTCAAGATGAAAGAAGAAATTTATAAATCATAACCTTGAATTTCAATTGCTTCAAACTCATAGACTTCACAAATCTCAAAACATCATTAAAAATCAAATAAAAACACAATTTTTTTTTCAAAAACAAAAAATAGAAATTAAAATAAAAATAGAAATAAAACAGAAAACAAAATGTCAATTCCTATTGCTTCAAGAGGTGATATTGATCTCCTTGAATCCTTAGATCTTTCTTCAAGTGGATAGTAGGCCTAATTTGAGGCTAATGGACTCCATCACTCATAGATCTCCTGAAAGACATAATTCAATTATGAGCGCTATAACCACATTTAAGCAAAGTTTCAGAATAATGCTCCAATTAAGCTTGATATCAGAAACTTAGATAAATGATAACAATTGAGCACATATGGAGTCCAATTAGATCAAACAAAAGGCATTCAAAATATTGAAATTATCAATCACTCACCTAAGGCAAACAATTACTCTTGGTTGCACTAAGGTTCTTAGCTTTCACATACAAACTAGATTAACTAACTAATATGTGAAAAGCGTAGTGTTATGTTTACCTCTTACATAAACACCACCTTATCATTCTTATAGACTCAACTCATCGTTTGATATATTCTATAATGTACAAGGTCCCACTTAACTAGAGACTTAGTGTATAACATTCCCTCTTCGAAACTAAATACACAAACTTATCCCCACTCAAGTGAATCTAACTCAAGAGTGGTTCTCACTCATAACTCTTTGTTGCTTAAGGTTCTAAGTACCTTCCCAAGGTAAACCACTACTTTTGGATCTCCTAAAGTTCATTCCTTCCTTATCCTTACTAGAGTGAATACTATAATCCATCCTAGTATACACGTCTCTGATGCGTCATCTCATCACATGTTGAGTGATATCTAATGCAACATTAGGTTGCTTAAGGTTGTACATTCTTACCTAGGGCAATCCTTCACTTTAGGATGCTCAAAGCCTTAAGCTCTCTCATACTTACTAGGAGATACTTTTCCTCTAGAAAATATCCCATTTTGTGTCTTAACACACAGTAGGAAGCATATATGAATGATTTCATCTAGTCCAGAACTTCAAAACATCAAAAATGATATTTTTGGAGTTCCTAGTGCTCACGCCGCAGCATAACTCTAGGCACGTCACGGTGCCCAACTGTTAGGTTCTCAGTCTGCAACAGGCCTAGAGTAGCACGCCGCGGCGTGCTGTGGCGAACATATCAAATTCAACCTAACACCTTGGCGTGGCCTTCTAACGCCATAGCAAACATGAACATTCAACCTCATGCTTCGACGTGACCTCCTCCATGCCACGACGTGCACTGCAAAACATGGTTTTTTCAGAAATTGTGTACTGTTCCAAAGGTTGATTTCTTACTTCCAATCATCTAATATCAGATTCCTTGTGATTTCTAGCACTAATCTAGGCCTCTAAACTTGTTGTAACTATTTTATAATTTATGGATTCTATTAGGCATAAATTTAGGTCCAAAATCATATAACTCTAACCATTGTCCAATTCTTAAATCTATGGATCCTAATTGTTGATCTTGAGCCATAATTGGCCATCTTACACTTACTAAGCTGAAACTATCCTAACCTAGTCCTTGGAATCAAGGACCAAGCCAAGAACATGGATTTGACTTTTCAAACCCCTATTTCCATTCATACAAAACTTAGGTTCAATCTAATGAACTAAGGAGAAAGATGAATAAAAACCCTTTACCTCTTGATGTAGATGAAGATCTTCAAGCTTTGATCCTCTTCCTTGATCTTCCTTCTTTTCCCTATTTCCTTTCTCTCCTTCAGCCCTTTCTTCTTTCTTTCTTCTATTTTTTTTCCTTCATTCTACAGTAGCTTTGCTGCCTTATAAAAAGAAAGAGTCGTGAGAGACTTTGTCTCTTGGGGCTGTAATGGAAAATTTGTATCTACTAAGAACACTCACACTACAAAAATTTTGGCTTTTGGCAATGAAATTTTTGGCAAGGCTTAAAAAACGTTGCCTAAAGTGGTATAGGCAACGTTTTTTACAAGTTGCTTTTAGTTATAGTTTTAGGCCACGGGTTTTAGGCAACGTTTAAAAAATGTTATCATAACAAGTATAGGCAACACTTTCTAACTATTCTCTAATTCTAAACATGTTTAGGCAACACTTTTGACACAACATTTAATAAACATTGCCTTTCTGAGAATATGCAACAGTTAAAAAGTGTTCCCATTATAATACCCTTTAGAATCAAGAAAAACATTGTTTATTTAACTAGTTTTGACACAAAATTTAATAAATGTTGCTTATTATAACCACTACGCGAGCACCTACTCAAATCCCAATCATAATTTCCTTCCTCAGATGATGCCCTCTCCCACTTAATCACTACGCCCTCTCATCTTTGCCTCTTTCGACCTCACTAGCAGCCTCCATCCTCAAAAAGCCAATAACCTTCACCTCATATCACCACTTCAATAAATAACCATCACTTTCACAAGAACCTATCTTCAACCTTCCACCATTAACAAATAACCACCACCCACAAATCTGAAAACCACTGTCACCCCCTCCTAGCATCGTCCTCCACGCGTAGCCAGTCATCGGATCGGTAACCACCTCCACACACAGCCAGTCTCCGTGACCTCCACGCCCAGATCCTAGGGACTCAAGCCACCGAACCCCGCCGGAGCTCCACACCAGATCCCTTCCGTCTAGTCGTGCACCGCCTCAACTCTGACCCGCAACCCATGCACCACGCCAAACCAGGTCGCTGTAGAACTCAGATCTACGCCTCTGTCTCGTCATTCAACTATAACATCAGATCTGCGACCTCCACGCCCAGCCACCATCACAACACCGTCAACAGATCCGAGCTCCATGCGCACCGCACGAACTGGACAGATCTGAGATTGCAACCAGATCATCTGCCGTCTGCACGACCGGTAGCACCCGCTCCTTCGCGTCACCTCTTGCGAAAACAGAGGTCTAAGCCTCTCACTTTCAGCTTATTCCTAGTAATATAATGGATTATTTACAACTATGTAATTGGAAGCAAGCCTAATTTGCAACCTAATAGTATAGGAACAATATAAGACAAGAATTACTTGAAATCTGTGAGTTTAAACTCAAACTGCATAATAGTTTATATAGCAGATATTTGGTGAAGGTCGCTTTTAGTGACCTTGCAAATTACTACCACTTTGTATTTATCATAGTTTATGAATTTATTTTTTCTTCCAGATAACGAGATAGGCAATTATGCAAATGAAGATAAAAGGTATTTGGAAACCTGGACTTATTAGAAATAATATGATGAGGTACTGAATTAGTGAACTACTCTTTTTAAGAAGAAAAAAACAACTGTTGAGTTCTGAATTAGTGAACTACTCTTCAATATAGCTCTGAGGTGTCAATTTCTTTATTTCTACCCGGACTTTCCTCTAATCGAGGCAAATTATGGGTAAAAATGATCACACTCAAAATTAATATTACCTAAACTCCAAACATGAAGATATTGTTATCAAGACAAACATTTTAATTATTGTGGAAAAAATTATGAATTTATCTCTTGGAAAAAAATGA
Source organism: Ormosia semicastrata (assembly GCA_029884595.1). NCBI lineage: Eukaryota > Viridiplantae > Streptophyta > Magnoliopsida > Fabales > Fabaceae > Ormosia > Ormosia semicastrata. The sequence goes on from JAQQTO010000045.1 coordinate 35,905,387, forward strand.
CATAGGTGAAAAATGAATCATTCTAGTAAAGGATTTATTTATCTTAAATATCCAAATAACAAGCTTTAGTTGAAATTATTTCTATTTTTTTTCCTAAGGTCATAAAATATAGTACATGTAGAGAGTGTATTTCTCCTAAAACTGTTTCCCAGCAGTGGGCTAGTTATATTTATTGAAACAAAGGTGAACATGCATCGGTAAATATTATCATCATTACTGCTTTACTTTTATTTTTTGTTCCTGATTTCTTTTGGAGTTCGAAAATGGTGACCAGCTCCCCAAAAAAAAAATGGTTACTACATCTTTCTCTATATTGTGTTGCACTAAAGAGGCAGGAGGTGCTCGTGAAATAGTTGTCGTTGAAACTAATTTCGGTGGTTCATGGAATCATCAAAATGATACTGAATTCAGTAATTTTATATTATAATATAATTGTAATTTGTAATAACATGTAAGTAGCATGATTGTTTCTTCCTATTTCACATAATCCTTAAAGTTTTATAACTTTTTCTTCTCTTTTTCTGTTGAGTTTTTGAAGTTTGGCAGTATGAGGGTGCCAACCTCTGAATGTTATATTCCACTGTTGCCTCCCGAGCTACAGCTTTGTGGTAGAACTATCATGACATGGAATAAAAAGTTCATTTTTCTCATCTCTTTTAGCCTAATGGTTCCTCTTGAACTTTATTGATATGTCATATCTCCTTTTCTTGCTGACTGTTTATTTTGTTAGAGGGTGATTGCTAGTGATATCAAGCATGTGTTTTTCGAGCTCTAGATTCTCCATATGATGGTTTGTGTTCCAGTTGTCATAAATTCATATAATGTTTTGAATCCCATTGGTCTAGTTTATTAGTGTTCTTTATAGGACATACACAGATAAATGGCTTACTTATTGTGGCATTTTTTTAATATGTTATGCATAAGCATCTTTGGTGGTAGCATCTCTTGAAAATAATATGCTATTCCATTCTTCAATAATTGATATAAACTGTAGTTCTGTTATCTTATTATTTCATAATGTGTGAGTAAAAGTTTGTCTTGTATGTTAATTTATAAGATCAGTGTATGCGTTAATTAGCTTCTAATAATTTACCTTTTATTAATGTATTATGATAATTCTTATTTTAGTAGTACAGCTGATCTGTATGCTTGCAGCTCCAAGGTTTAAACAGCTTTCACAGTTGTTCTCTTGCAAGCTATACATATGTTGAATTGACTTGTCATGCTTCCTTTGATTTGTTTCACTTGCTTTCTATATTTTCACATAAATTAGTTCATTTGCACATGATTTTTCAATGCTTTGATCAAATGAAAAACATGGAATGCCTTTTCTCTTAATATTTTATAACTCTCTATGATGCTTTTACCTTCCTGGTTACAATGGAATTGATTGTTATTAGTTTCCATATATGAATTGACATTCATTATTCTTCCTTTTCCATGGCAGAGAGTGCATATGCTAACATTCCAATGACTCCATATGAGCATCCTGGTGGCCAGTGAGTCCAACTTTACTCTTATTGAAATAGTGAGGATTCATTAAGTTATGGTTTTCATCTTTAAATTGTGTGCTTCTACAAATATCTTTTGTGTTGTCTCTATTCTCTTTTATGTATCTACAAATAACTTTGCTGGCTTGAAGCCTAATTTTTTCTTCTGGTTTATGTGCTGTTTTATTTCCTATAATAATCAGTTAACCTCGATATCATGGATGACATAGGATAATTGAAATTGGACCTGACAGATTCAAGATTCCTGATGTTCTTTTTAATCCATCCTTGGTTCAGGTGTGTGGCTTTCATACATGGATTTTTTTGTTAATCTGTTATTACGACTTTGCTAAATGGCACACTATTAGAAATTTTCCAATGCTTGATTCTATGCAATCCATTAAGCTTTAGAGCTTTCAACTTTATAATTGTCCTAGCATTTTCACTTGAGAAAATCTCTTTGAAGGAAATGCATTCCACATTAAGATTTTCAAGATTGGTAAACCTTTGAAGGAAACCCACAGGCAATTCGTCTGACATATGAAAGCATTGCAAGGAAAGAGCTTTTACAGCGTATAAATCATTATCACGATGTTCACCATTGCAAATACTTGTGACATCGTTGCTACTTAATGGCAATTCCTCTATATTGGGGATAACTTATAGAGCCAATGAAATAGGATTAAGGTGTGTCTGAATACTTCATAAAATATGTAAAATAAACTGATGGTTTTAACAACATGATACAATATTAGTTTTTGAAAATTAGAGATTTCAATTAATATCCAAAAAAAAACAACTGCCAAATTTCATTCTCATGTTATACTTAATTGCAAGTGAGAAACAAAAAATGATATGTAATTGATGTGTACCTTTTCAAATGAGAACATAGGTTGTCTATTTCATATGAACCGATGTTATGCTTACCTTTATGCATATTTGTTTTACATTATTAAAAATACTCATGCATTGATAAAAATTTAATGTTATAGAGCCCTGGTTCTCCATGGATGAGAAGGAGCCTATTGCCTATGCCAAAGTAGAAGTTGTTGAAGCATCTGACATGAAGCCATCAGATCTAAATGGTTATTTATTTTTCTGTGAGGATTTCCTGTTAGCCTCTTATATAATTTTTTTCTTGTGCATAACAAATTATATTATATTTCAAGATTAGAAGATCCAATGTAAAAGGTCATTTTATTAAGATTGAAAGAAAATGAAACTGAAGAAAATAAATGAAATTCTTTTATTGATACAACTTGTTGATACAATATGATGAATATCACATATATATACTATAAGTTTCTAACTAACTAGTAACGGACTCAACCGTTTTACCAACTTGTACAACTACTTAACTAACTAATAGAATAATACAAAACAAACATAAATAATAATAGCATACTGTGAAACCCCCCTTCAAGGTGGGAAGTATATGTTAGTAACTCCCAACTTGGATAATAATTGGTGAAAAAGAGGTGACTGAACTTGTTTTGATAAGAGATTCTGCTGATAGCATATGATTCGTGAGGCTCTGTTTTGATAACGTAAGGCTCTGTTTTGATAACGTGAGGCTTTGTTTTGGAGTCGCTAACCCCATAGCCATTAGCGTTGCTCTGCTGTGTTGGTTTGTGGTCATCTTCCACAATCGCAACATATAAGGAAAAACTTATCATTAGTTTTAAGAAATATAGGTAGTATATAGGATAGATATATTTGGTATATAGTAGCCATTGTTGAAGTCGTACAAATGTCGTGTTAGTTGGGTAAATTAAATCTAGTTGAACTAGCCACTATTGAAGTTATACAAATGCTATGTTGGGATTTCACGGTATATTGAATAAGTGACATTGGTGAATTTCTACTGGATCAACAATCTGGTTTATTATGATTATATATATATATATTTGTCAATCAATCATGTAGTGGGAATTTACGTTGTCTCATCTCAGAATTGGAAGAAACAAATCTGTTTTAAATAATAGCATTTTAATTAAATTGAAGAAATTGTAAGGGTAATAAATATGGGTTTCCTCATTTTGGATTAGTGTGTACAGGATGTACTTATTTCATTAGTAACATGACTCGTCAGTACCTTAAAATAATTTCTTTAATATATGGTAGTAGATAACATAATGGACTCTATTGATAAGATACTTGATGTGAGAAGGCTACTGGCAACGTTTTCTATTAATATGACTTTTGACAACATTTGTTAAATGTTGTCTGTTAATATGGCTTTTGGCAATGCTTATTAAACGTTGCCTAAAGTTATAAACATAGGCAACATTTGTTAAACGTTGCCTAAAGCTAAGGAATAGGCAACCTTATAAAAGCGTTGCCTAAGCTTATGATAGGCAACTTTCAAAAAACATTGCCAAAGTGTAAGAATGGGCAACACTTTATTGAAAAAGCGTTGCCTTAGGTTTTAGGCAACGCCGGCTTAGGCAACTGCCTGGCAATAGCTGAAAAGCGTTGCCTCAGAATTTAGGCAATGATTTTGGTTCTATGGCAACGTTTTTTAGCCCTTGTTAAAGGGTGAAAATGTTGTAGTGTCAGTTTTAGCTAAAACAAGTTTTCTAACTTCCAACAACTTTAAAATAAATACTAAGATTTATTTAAATTGTTGTTTTACCTATATTCTCTTTTTCATATATGGTAGTAGTTAATTCAGTATTAAATGCACAACCAATATGCCTAAAAATACTAAACTAACTTAGATTAACTTGAAACTTTAACTGTATCTTACTTAGCTCATTTGTGACCTAAAAACAAGTTATCCATACATGGTAATTTATGTAATTATATGAGTCATTTTAAGCTACTCATTAACTTTTGGGTTTCAACTAAGTGCCTAAATGAACTCAGATTGTCACAAAACTTCACAAACATGTTAAACAAGTAATGTGCTACCTTTTGTAGCCATATACAAGTCTAACATGTTACTAAGGGTATTATATTTCTCTCCTCCTTTTTAAAATTTTGTCCCCAAAATTACTCACCTCATGCAAACTACTCTAGGTAACTCTCTTAACTTGGAATTCTTACTACCATGTAATCCTTTTTCAGTAGTAGCTTTTCCCAATTGCACCTTTGTTAGAGGAAATTTGCTTATCTCTAAACTCTTGACCCCTCTGTTTGTGGATGGTAAGCTGTACTATAACATAACTTAGTTTTGAACTCCTCCTTGTAAGGCTTTCTAAAATCCGATGTGAATCTAGGATCTCTTTCAGACACTACATTCACTAGAACTCCATGCACTCTAACTATCTCCTTTAAAAGTAGTTGAACTACCTTATCTAGAAAATAGCTAACTTTACTTAGCAAAAAGTGGGCAGATTACTTAATCTATCCACCATTACCTGTAGCTCAACATATTCTGCTATGTTGTTTAACATACTAGGCCACTAAAATGTCTTCCTCAACTCTTGGAAAACCTTAGTAGCCTCTAGATAGATGGTATACATTCTCTTGTGAACCCCTTCTAGAATCCCTTCCTCGATTTTTGACCTACTTGGAATACAAAGTTTGTCCCTAAACCTCTTCATTCCATCATTCGCTATTTCAAAAATCCTTTTGGGTTCCTATGAAGATCTGCTCACTAATGTCCCTTAGAGCATACCTTTGAGTTTCTAAAATCTGAGTTCTTAAGCCTTTTACTATGTCCACCTTACTCACAGAGAGACTATCTGGCATCATAGTCACTGCGAGACTCAAATTTCTGAAACTCTCAAGAAATTCACTCTCTTTGACTATCATCTGGGACACTTGTTGGAATTTCCTACTTAGTGCATTAGTCACTACATTGGCCTTACCCGGATGATATCACAACTTAAGGTTATAAGCCTTGAAAAACTCCATCCATCTATTCTACCTCAAGTTCAGCTTCCTCTGATCAACAAGCATCTTGAACTATTAAGCACGGGACTCTGGAATTACCAACACTAACGTAGTAATCAACCTTCTCTTCAACTCTTGGAAACCATACTCACAATCTAGAGTCCACTACTAAGCACTACCTTTCTTAGCTGGTCTAATCAGGATAGCACTAAATGAGAATGTCTACTGATAAACTCTCTGCCTTTGGTTACAATGATTACTCTTCCCATTGTACCACTGCTTAAACTTTATAAGGGTTCTTTGTAGTTTCCCTTCTTGAGAAATTACATGGCCCATAAATTGTACCATTTGTAACCTAAAACTAACTTTTGGCTAACTTGGCATGTAACCACATTTTCTAAAATTTCTAAAACTACTTTCAACATACTTTTCATGTCCTTTCATATTCTTGAAAAACTCTTAGAAATCTACTTTTCTTAACTTTGATTCTATGATAACTAGATCTTAGATCATCTTATGAGAAAACCACGTTAGTCTCTTGCTCAACTGCCTATCATTAAGCACAGTCTCACACTTTAACTAAACAAGAACATAATATCATTTGTCTCTAAAACAACTAAATCATACCAACAAGGTAAGCAAGCTAGATTCACAAAGTAAACCAACATGATTTACAAGGTAAACATAGACTTTCCTTTTACACACCTTAAAAGATTTCTCTTTACATATGTTCTTACCTCAGACCAAGTTGGATGATTTTGTCGCCTCTGCTATGCCACTCTGATTGCGCACATAAGAAGCACACATATTTACCTACCAAGAATGGTTTATCCCCATATAACTTCTTCATCTAGCACATCTTGGTACCTTGGAGTCCGATTTACCTCTTTCCTTTAAGGTTGCTCATCTTAAAAGCACCTTACTCATACTTATCATCACCCCAAGCTTCCAGTTGAACTTGTGTTCCTTTGTCTGATAAAAATTAAGACTATGAGGTACCCTCACTGATCTCAACATCCGATTTCTTCCTCTTTAAGGAACTCTCTAACTCTTGTTCTGTTGTGGCTCTGAGATTATTTACTTCTACAACTTTACACTCACTGACTAGAGTGGAGAAGTCCTTAACCTCCATTTGCTTCACAACTCTGCTAATATCTTCTCCAAGTTCCACTTCAAATTTTACTTACTTCCAATCTTTATCTGGATGACTCATAAGATAAGAAAAGAACTTAGGATATTCTCTGAATTGCTCCATATACTGGTTCACGGTAAGATCCCCTTGCTCAAACTTTAGAAACTCTAGTTTCTTTGCTTTCCATAACTCAAGGGAATAATACTTGTCTAGGAAAGTAACTCTAAATGTAACGACCCGGGACTGCCTGCAGGATTGATGAGTGTCTCCACAAACCAACACGAGTCTTTTCAGCGTGCTTTGTCCTCACTCACACGCATCCTAGGAAAGTTCCCAGGAGGTCACCCATCCCATAATTGCTCCAGGTCAAGCACGCTTAACCATGGAGTTCTTATGTTCTAGGCTCCCGAAAAGAAGTTGCAACTTGTTGATATGGTTACACCAAATCAATTCCTTTAAGCCATCCTCAACTATGCAGTCCCATACCTGCACAGTCTCTGAATCCCTCTCATTCCGGTGCGTATTCAGTTCATTCATGCTTACCCTATGCCTAGAAGCCTGCCAGGAGCCGCTCCTTGTCCGTGCTTCATTGCACCGGCGATCACTCCCCGCCCTCGTCGGCCCCTGGGATGTCACATGCCCACCAGCTTCCGCTTGGTTCGTCCCCGAACCACACCGTACTGGGAGAGGTCCCGTCTCTGATACCATTTGTAACGACCCGGGACTGCCTGCAGGATTGATGAGTGTCTCCACAAACCAACACGAGTCTTTTCAGCGTGCTTTGTCCTCACTCACACGCATCCTAGGAAAGTTCCCAGGGGGTCACCCATCCCATAATTGCTCCAGGTCAAGCACGCTTAACCATGGAGTTCTTATGTTCTAGGCTCCCGAAAAGAAGTTGCAACTTGTTGATATGGTTACACCAAATCAATTCCTTTAAGCCATCCTCAACTATGCAGTCCCATACCTACACAGTCTCTGAATCTCTCTCATTTCGGTGCGTATTCAGTTCATTCATGCTTACCCTATGCCTAGAAGCCTGCCAGGAGCCGCTCCTTGTCCGTGCTTCATTGCACCGGCGATCACTCCCCGCCCTCGTCGGCCCCTGGGATGTCACACTAAACACCTTCCAGGTGATTCGAGTACCAACTATCTCTAGAAACCTCTCAACTTCAACTCATTAGCTTTTGGATTCTCCTACTAACTCATAAGAAGCAAGGTCACCTTCTATCCATCAATGCCAGCTATGACCTCAAAGATTTCTTCTATCTCTTGAAGCTATCTTTCAGCTCTGACTGAACTAATTCCCCTTGAAAAATAAAAGAGTAACTCTTCTGGACCGTAAGAGATACTAATCCTTCATGAGTTCCTCAATGTTCCGTAACTTTCTAAGTGAGTCCTTTTCTATTGATTTAGATAGTCTTATACAAATGGCAGTCTTCTCTCTCAAAATAGTAGCCATTTCTCTAATAGCTATGGTTATCTCCACCTTTACCAGTCTCCTGGTCTCACAAGTTCACCAAGTAGTTGTCATAGTTTCTTGTACACACAGAACATTACATATTGAGTTAGCTACGCTCAATATCATGTAACTGTGCGACAGTAGCCAATAGCATCCATACCTAAGGCTAGTCATGCAATTCCATTTGCATATCTCAAAAAAAGATAAAAGAATGCATAACATTATACTAAACTACTACTTATGCCTAAGCACAGTCAGTCTATACCCTAGCTCAACAGGATGAACTGTTCTAATATCAAAATATAACATCCTAATATAGATATCTAGGTATATCATAGATACACAAGAATATTATGTACTAGAAATGCCACTTCTACGTAATTAACTAACATATATCCACAATCACAATTGAGTAATTAAAGAAATCTTGAGAGATTGCAAAAAACTTAAACTCGTACATATATATATATATATATACATACACACACACACACACAACACTAGCCACAAAAGGGCATATTGTAATATATACTACTTAAAACATAGAAAGCAAATATAAACTTTCTACATCAGTTTTGTATACTAAAGCATATAAAAACTATACTAGTCTTTAAGCTTCAACAGCTTTCCCTTAGCAACGTCTTTACCTCGATTTACATGGAAGAACAACTAGGGTGGGAATTATAATTCTCAGTAAAAGCAATTCCAATACCAACTAGCTATAACATTGTATAACAAATATAATAATTGCTATAACTACTAACATAGGAGTTTCCTCCCTAAATCTCATAACTGCACACTACCAAGTAGTGCGATCTAAATCGATAGCCTACATACCGTTAGATATAAACAACTGGTCATACAATCGTAAATACCAACAACAATAGGCAATGGTCATACAACTATCTGTAAATGCAATGAGGATGATATGTAATATGATTATGCCTAAGAAAGATCCTAAAGATATGCTCGTACAATGTTTTGTTTTAAAATACATGCAGAGTTTCATTTAGAAAACAAAGAAGTTCATCAAGAACTGGTTCATTATATTATCTTGTTGGAAATAAAGGGAAAACTCATCCTCACTTCACACATACCCTGGCACACTGAGAAGTTCGGGCTGAATCCTTGTTTGCAAGAACCTTACGGACTCCCTACTTATTTTCTTTGGCCTTGGCACTATCTAGATATCAGGGTTATGTCCTTACTCAAAAGAGTCGTTCGGACACCCATCTATCTCTCTTGGCCTCCATGAATGGACATCAAAGGATACTCACAATGATTAATACTACTAGACCATTTCCATAGACATATATACATACTTATATACTTAGTTCATTTAAGACCTAAGCATATTTTACTAGGAACTTTGGCTTCTTATGTTTAACCTTTGTATAGAGAGGAGAATCTGTAACCTTATACTTGTCCGCTTAGGAACTTCTAATTCTTTTCCTTCTGGCTAAATGACCTTTTGTCATATAAAGTCATATTCTTTGGCAAACACTACCAATCCATCATATTTAATTCTATCTAAGACAACCCATTATCACTCATTACTTCGTAAGTGATCTCTATGCAACACTATATTGCTAAGGTGTTAGGTACTCACCTCAGGCAAACCATTACTCTTGGCTGTACTAAGGTTCTTAGCTTTCACATGCAAACTAGATTAACTAACTAGTATGTGAAAAGTGTAGTGTTATGTTTACCTCTTACATAAACACAACCTTAACGTTCTTATAGACTCAGGTTATCCTTTTATGTATTCTACAATGTACAAGGCCCCTCTTTGGAACTAAATACACAACCTTATCCCTACTCAAGTGAATCTTACTCAAGAGTGGTTCTCACTCACAACTCTTTGTTGCTTAAGGTTCTAGGTACCTTACCAAGGTAAATCACTACCTTTGGATCTCCTAAGGTTCATTTCTTCCTTATCCTTATTAGAGTGAATACTACAATCCATCCTAGTATACACGTCTCTAATGCACCATCTCATCACATCTTAAGTGATATCTAATGCAACACTAGGTTGCCTAAGATGCTACATCCTTACCTAGGATAATCCTTCACTTTAGGATGCTCAAAGGCTTAAGCTCTCTTATGCTGACTAGGCGATACTTTTGCTCTTGAAAATATCTCTTTTTGTATCTTAACACACTCTAGGAAGCATATACAAATGATTTTATCTAGTCCAGAACTTTAAAACATCAAAAATGACATTTTTAGAGTTCTTGGTGCTCATGTCGCTGCATAACTCTAGGCATGTCGCGGCACCTAGCAGTCAGGTTCCCAGTTTGTAGTAGGCCGAGAGTAGCACACCGCAGCACGGTGTCTGGCACACCGCGACACATGTATCAAACTCAACCTCACACCTCGGTGTGGCCTTCTCACGTTGCGGAAAACATGAGCAATCAACCTCATGCTACCGTGCACACTACAGAACATGGTTTCTGCAGAATTCTACAGAAACTGTGTACTGTTCCAAAGGTTGATTTCTTACTTCCAATCATCTAAGATCGGATTCCTTGTGATTTCTAGCACCAATCTAGGCCCCAAAACTTGTTGTAACTCTTTTACAACTTATGGATTCTATTAGGCATAGATTTAGGTCCAAAATCATATAACTCCAACCATTGTCCAATTCTTAAATCTATGGATCCTAATGGTTGATCTTGAGCCATAAATGACCATTTTACACTTACTAAGCTGAAACTATCCTAACCTAGCCCTTGGATTCAAGAACTAAGCCAAGAACATAGATTTGGCTTTTCAAACCCCTATTTCCATTTATGCAAAACCTAGGTTCAATCCAATGAACTAAGGAGAAAAATGAATAGAAACCCCTTGCCTTTTGATGTAGATGAAAATCTTTAAGCTTTGATCCTCTTCCTTGATCTTCCTTTTTTCCCCCTTTCTTTTCTCTCATTCGGCCCCTTTTTCTTTCTTTCTTTTGTGTTTCTTTCTTCCTTGTTCTGCAACAGCTTTGCTGCCTTATAAAAAGAAAGAGTCGTGAGAGACTTGTCTCTTGAGGCTGTACTGGAAAATCTGTATCTTCTAATAACACTCAGTTTTAGCTAAAACAAGTTTTCTAGCTTCCAACAACTGTAGAATAAATACTAAGATTTTATCAAAATTGTTGTTTTACCTATATTCTCTTTTTTCGTATCTTCTAGTAGCCAATTTGGTATTAAATGCACAGCTAGTATCATTAAAAATACCAAACTAACTCATATTATCTTGAAACTTTAATTGCATCTTTCTTAACTCATTTATGACCTAGAAACAAGTTATTTATACATGTTTCCCTCAACTTAGCAATTTATTTTATTATCTGAGTCATTTTAACCTACTTTTCAACTCCTAGGTTGCACCTAAGTGCCCAAATGAACTCAGATTGTCATAAAACTTCGCAGACATGTTAAACAAGTAATATGCTACCTTTTGTAACCATATACAAGTATAATATGTTACTAAGGGTACTACAACTTATGTTACTAGTGAAGAAAAAGAATGGTACCATGAGGCTCTGTGTGGATTATAGACATCCGAACAAGGTAACCATTAAAAACAGTATCTGTTACCAAGGATAGATGATCTAATGGATCAATTAAGAGGTGATGAAGTTTTTTCAAAGATTGATCTTAGGTCTAGGTATCATCAGATAAGGGTTAGGGAAGAGGATATCCCTAAGACTGCTTTTTGAACTAGGTCTGGGCATTATGAGTATCTCGTGATGTCCTTTGGGTTGATGAATGCACCGGTAGTGTTCATGGATTACATGTAACACCCTTCGAAGGGAATTACATTGAAGACCAACTTTTCATTTTAAACTTTATTTTTGAAAATTTACCTAAGCCATAATTAAGATTTAATATTATAAAATACGGGCTATAAAATTCTTTTCACGGATAGCATAACTTAACAAAACATAAATGAACTAAAGATATAAAGAACTGAATAAAATATTCCACATACACACACACACACACACACACACATATATATATATATATACATAAGGAACTGAATAAAACATAAGTACATAAGACTTACATACTAAAAGGACATAAATACAACTTAACATAACAAACTTAAACTGGCCCAAGTTCATTACACCTAAGGGAAAGGTCTTCCACTGGATCCTCCTCAAGATCCTCACTAGACAAATTCCCTAGCCAAGGAATGTCTCGACGAAAGGGAGTCTGAGTAGAAGATATCTCGAAATTCTCCCTAAGAGAATAGTGAAGATCACCCTACAAATCCCTTAAAGGCATATGAAACTCTAGATAAACTGTAGTATAAAAACAAAAAGTAGTAACCCCATGATAGGTCCTACTCAAGGATAGAGTAAGGTCTCCACGATACTCTGCTCGCTCCGTGTCCAAATGGACATGCCATGCATGAGTGCCTCCGTGGAACTGCACTTTTACGTAACCCATAAGATCTTTCCTCATCGCCATCACAGTCTTCACAGAGCATAACCATAAAAATAGAACAGATAGAACAAAACCATAAAGAGGTGAGATCCCCTACATCATATACCAGTATGGCAACAAGAAACAGTAATAACAATTAAGTCACACGGTACAAAATTAATAATTACAATCATGATATTATCAGCAGATAATTAAACAATACAGATATCTTTCCACAAAATGTTTACTGACTATGCAAATGCACAATAAAGTGACACTTACTCCATGGAGCTAAAACCAAACAATCAGAGAGAATGATCGGAGAGTCATGTCTATATATCGTTAGCCTCAAATCAAGTGCTTTCAAATATATTAGTGTACGCATCATGGCTTATACAAGACATTCTACACCAGATCGGGAATTGGAATAATGTCTCGTCGAGATTGTCAGTGCGTTGCACAGTTACCACGGCCCAGTAGAGCTACTAACTGGCCACTTATGGGATACTCATGCCCCAATGCCTCCTAGGTCATTCATAGACCTTCACTATGCAATTCGCACCCGTACAAATGTGTAATTCTTCTCCTAGGCATACAACCTTAACAACAAAGTCACCAAGATTTTCATAATGCATGATCACATGATTGAAATAAATCAATACTCATTAACAGCATAAATTCCATGAAAAATGAGCCACAACTGGGCTTAGGTCATCAACTGACATCTTTGAGTCAAGTACATTGGCCCAATAGCAAACTGCTAGCTTTCTCAAACGTGAAGAATTTTCACTGTATTTTCACAAGCATATAACACTTTTTGTTACGTCTCCAAACCACGTAACATATTACGTCATTTTTCAACCTCAAAAACATTTTAAAATATTTTCTTAATCGCATAAACATTTTAAGATGTTTTCCTTTACTTTTACTAAAAACTCACTTAAATAAAACATTTTAAATTTCAAATCATCCTTAAAAACTTATTTCCATTATCATGTAAGTTTGAAAGAAAAAAGCATGTAAAGTATTTCAATCATCATATTCATGGAATAGTAATTTCAGGCATACCATAAAAATCACATAATCACATATAGTCAAACAAACATAAATCACAAAATACACACAACCAAGTGAATAAATCCTCACATGGATTTTTCACTAACAAAACACAAAGTTTGTTCCTCACCACCAAGATGGTTGATGAGGTTAATCTCCCTCTTACCTTAGATGATGATCAAAGCTCCTTGTTGTTCTCTTGAAAAAGTTTTTATCTCCAAAGAGATCCTTAAAACAAAATAAACATACAAACATCAGCATCTAGGGCTTAAAACAAGATGACCATGAATCAAGATTATGGTCTAGAACTTGAGAAGAAAACTTAGAAATGAAGATAAGAAACTTTACCTAGAACCTTCAAACTTCAAGCTTTGAGAAAGAGATTGATGATGGATGATTTTGAAGAAACTTATAACAACAAAATGTCTCAAAAAGGTGTTTAGATTTAAGAAATGGGGTTGGTTGCAGTTGATTAAGATTGAAAGGTGAGGAAGAGGTGTTGGCCATGATCAACCAAGGAGAGAAAAAGAGGAGAGTTTAGGAGAGATAAAAAACTAATTTTGGGCACAAAGTTTCTCTTGGAAGCTCCATGTGGCCGTGGGCCATCAAGGGCATTTTGGGCAAGATTTCTCCTACAAGATTCACTCAAAGCTTGTTTAGGAAGCTCTCCTTCCAAGCTTGTCTTGGAAGCTTTCAAAGCTTGTCCTATAAGATTGCTTTCCAAGCTTGTCTTGGAAGCTTTCTTCCTATTGGTGCAACATAAAAAAAGTCAAAGTCATTAAACTTGACTCCAACAAGCTTTTCTTGGAAGCTTTCTAGTCATCTAACTAGATACTTACCGGTAGCTATTACCCAATGGACAAAAGCTATTACTAGAAAACTAGTGGTTATTGTCCAATGGATAATAGAACGTACCTAGATTTTATCAGTCAGATAAAATCTCAGAAAAGAAAAATTTTAAAATCCATTCCTGATTTCAGGTTTAATAAGCTCCCTCGGCCCTGCGTGAACAGTCAAAATTTTTTTGGCCCCAAATTTTTTTTATTTTTCTAGCACTGCCTCAAACACATAAAAGCTCAAGAAAATAATAAAATATTCAAAATAAATCAAATAAATCACAAAAATCATATAAAAACACAAAAACACATATATCAGAGAAAGAAAGGAAATTCAGGGTGTTACAACTCTTCCCCTCAAAAAGGAATTTCATCCCCAAAATTATCATACCTTAGAACAACTGCAGATATTGCTCCTTCATTCTGCCTTCTAGTTCCCACGTTGCATTTCCTAACACATCATTCCAGATTACCTTTACTAAGGCAATTTCTTTTCCTCTGAGTTGTTTCACTCTCCTATCTTCGATCTTAATAGGAAGTGTCTCATAGGTTAAGTTATCTTTTAATTGTACTGTATCAAGTGCTATGACATGGTTTGGATTAAGAAGATATTTTTGCAATTGCGACACATGGAAGACATTATGAAGTTTAGAAAAAAAAGGTGGTAAAGCTATTTAGTACGCTACCAGACCTATCCGACGAAGAATTTGATATGGTCTAATGAATTTATGAGTGAGCTTTCTGGATTTAATAACCCATCTGACCTCAATCATGGGTGTGACTCTCAAAAACACATGTTCACCTTCCTTAAATTCAAAGGGTCTTATTCTCTTGTCGATATAACTCTTCTGTCGACTTTGAGTTGTCCACATTTTTTCCTGGATCACCTTAACTTTTTCTGTAGTTTGTTGTACAAGTTCGGGTCCTAACACAAGATTTTCCCCATCCTGGTACCAGCACAAAGGCGTTCTATACCTTTGTCCATACAAAGCCTCATAGGGTGCCATCCTTATGCTTGAGTGAAAACTATTGTTATAGGTGAATTCTATCAGAGGTAAGAATTCATCCCAACTCCCAGCCTATTCCAAAACACAAGCTCTTAACAGGTCTTCCAACAACTGAATTGTCCTCTCTGATTGACCATCTATTTGTGGATGATAAGCAAAACTTAAATGAAATTTTATCCCCATAGCTTCTTGCAAACTTTACCAAAACCTCGACATAAACCTTGGGTCTCGATCAGAAATAATATTAGAAGGTACACCATGCAGTCTAACAATTTCACCGATATACACCTGAGTCAATCTCTCCATTGAATACTTTTTTGTTGACGGGTAAGAAGTGTGCGGACTTCGTAAGCCGATCAACGATCACCCATATGGAATCATAACCCTTTCGAGTTTTTGGCAGTCTAACAACAAAGTCCATTGCAATGCCATGCCATTTCATTCTAGAATAGCCGAAGGTTGTAACATCCCTGAAGGTTTCTAATGCTTAACTTTAGATTTCTGACAAACTAGACAAGATGTTACATACTTGGCTACGTCCCTCTTCATTCCTTGCCACCAATATAACTGCTTCAAATCCTAATACATCTTGGTCGTTCTTGGATGCATACTTAACTTGCTTTTCTAGGCTTCGTCAAGAATCAATCTTTTAAGCTCTGAATTACTTGGTATACAAACTCTATCTTTGAATCTTAAAATTCCATCTATCATTTCCTTAAATTTTGACATAGCGCCTAGCTTGACTAGCTCCCTTTCATCTTGTAAGTATTTATCACTTCTTTGTTTATCTTGAATTTCTTCCATAAATCCATTTGAAATAGTAACCATGTTCAAGCAAAGTCTTCCTGGTGCTAATTCCACAAATAACCGCATATCCCTGAATTGTTCTATCAATTCCCTTTCCTTGATCATTATAGCAGAGACACTAAGTATCTTCCTACTTAAGGCATCTGCTACAACATTCATTTTTTTGGGGATGATACTGAAGTTAGAAATCATAGTCTTTCAAAAACTCTAACCACCTCCTCTACCTCATATTCAATTCTTTTTAGTCAAACAGATATTTCAAACTCTTATAATCACTGAAAATGTTGAATGTTAGTCCATAATGAAAATGTCTCTAGATTTTCAATGCAATCACAACAGCAGCTAACTCCAAATCATGTGTAAGGTAGTTCTTCTCATGTGTTTTCAACTATCTCGAAGCATATACCACTACCTTTCTATTCTACAAAAGTACACAGCCTAAACCCTGGTGTGAAGCATCACAATATACCTCAAAAGATTCATTGGGATCAGGTAAAACCAATACTAGAGAAGTAGTCAATCATCTCTTCAACTCTTGAAAACTCTCTTGACATGCATCAGTCCATGCAAAAGCTTGATTCTTCCTTGTAAGCTGAGTAAGAGGTCCCTCTATCTTGGAAAATCCCTCAATGAACCTTCAATAATAACTAACTAACCCCACAAAACTACAAATCTCTGTTACAGTCTTTGACCTTTCCCATTTAAGAACTGTTTCAACTTTTAACGAATCCATTTCAATTCCTTCCTTTGAAATTATATTCCCCAAAAATTGAACTTCCTTTAAACAAAACTCGCACTTTGAAAACTCGGAGTACAACTGCTTCTCTTTTAGAATCTGGAGAACTACTCTGAGATGTTCAGCATGTTCCTCCTGACTTTGAGAATATATCAGGATGTCATCAATAAAGACAATGACAAATTTGTCTAGATAAGGATGAAAGATCCTATTCATGTAATCCATGAATATTGCAAGAGCGTTTGTTACCCTGAACGACATCACTAGGTATTCATAATGCCCATAGCATGTCTGAAACACCGTCTTGGGAACATCCTCAACCTTTACACGAATCTGGTGATAACCAAAATATAAGTCAATCTTAGAAAAAATAGCGGCTCCCTTCAGTTAATCTATCAAATCATCTATCCTCGGAAATGGATACTTATTCTTGATTGTGATATTCTTCAACTAGCGATAATCCATACATAAGCGAGAAGTTCCATCCTTCTTCTTAACCAACAGCACTGGAGCTTCGCATGGTGATACACTAGGTCTCACAAATTGCTTTTCTAATAGCTTCTTTAGATCAGCTAACTCTAATGGTGACATCCAATATGGTGCCATGGATATAGGACCAGATCCTGGTACAAGATCGATAGAAAATTCTATCTCTCGTTCTGGTGGTAGTTCGCGTATCTTATCAGGAAAAACTTCAGGAAACTCATTGACTACAAGAATAACATTCACATTCACCTCACCCTAAAACTCTGAAGAAAACAGTAACATGTACCCTTGAGCACTTTTCCTCAAAGATACTTCACCTTGGTTGGCCATCAAAAATCTAGAAATCTCAATTTCAGGGAACACTAAGGTTTTATTGGAACAATCTAATAGGATATGGTTAGAAGATAACCAATTCATTCCTAAGACTACGTCTATTTGTAAAAGATGTAAACAAATCAAATCAACAGAAAAGTTCTGATCTCTAACAGTAATAGGACAGTTTAAGTAGACTTGAGAAGTAACAATAGGTAATAGGACAGTTTAAGTAGACTTGAGAAGTAACAATAGGTTTAGAAGTAGGAGTAGCAATTATCAAGTCAAAAGGTAATGAAGACACAGACAATCCTAGTTGATCCACACAGTCATAGGCAATAAAAGAATAGGTTGCCTCCGAGTCATACAATACAGTTAAAGGCTTACCTCCTATGGCACAATCTCCCTTGATCAGATTTTCAGATTGGGAGGCTTCTACTCCACTTATGGTGTAGACTTTCCCTCTTGTTTGAGGTCTTGAACTACGCACATTGCTAACGGAAGGCTCCATCTTTGGTTATGTACAGTCTCTAGAAAGGTGTCTGGGCTTCCCGCATCTTTTCAGATTATCCCTTTGATCGCATACTCCCTTGTCAAGTGATCTTTTCCACACTTTAAACCTTTTGGTGAAGATGCTTTGGTCTGACCGAAACTACTACAACTAGAACCTCCTCCAATTGATTGTCGTTGCTATTGATTCCCTGGTGGCCGCGAATACGACTTCCGGTTGAATCGATTGACATTACTATTACCCCCCTTTAGAACTGAGATGGTCCAAAGCTACGGGGTCTTGTATCCCGAGACTGATCCAACTCTTCAATCTAATGACACTTGTCTAACAAAGCTGGGAATTGCTCAATCCCCAAGGGTAGCACTACTCTCTTCAGATCATGCCTCAAACCTTCTTCGAACTTTCGACACTTCCATTCCTCATCAGGATGGAGTTGAAAGTACCTTGAGAACTTTGATAGGCTTTCAAACCTAGCAGTATATTCACTGATGGTCATTCCCCCTTGGTTCAGTCTAAGAAACTCCATCTCTCCAAAAGACTTCCCATGTGATAAACCTTCCTTCAGCTTCCAACAACAGTTGAGTTCCTGCCCACCAGTTTTCATCGTCTCCAACGAGCATGAAAGTAGCATAAGCTACCTTCCTTTTATCCGTGCATCCCATACCTCTAAAAATCTTCTCCAACTCCTTGATCCAAAGATCTACTTCCTCTGGATCAAATTCGCCTTTAAACTGTGATGGATTATTGCAGTGAAACTCTGACAGATTATGAGTCTTTGTTGTAGGTTCCTACTATTGAGCAGCCCTCTAATTCTATTATACTATGACATCAGCCATTCTTTGCATCACTTTTGTAGCTGCGGCCATACTCTCATTATCGTGTCCTATGTCTTCTTGCGCATCTCTACCATGAGCCATTGCTTTTCCTCAACAATAAATTAAACTAAACACAAAGAAAACTAAGCATAACCATACAAGCAACGTTGTTTCCTTTTGGAAACCAAACACAAAGAAACACATAGCACAAACAAGACAGGCATAACCACAAACCCGATAGACTAAACTTGGGCTCTGAAACCTGTAACACCCCAACTTTTGGGATAATTATAATATAGTCCCGAAATGTACTATTTTGTGAATTCTGTGAGCAGTAAATTTAATTTGACTGTTTCGTGAGTGTACTTGACTGTTGTATGTGATTTGCTCCGACCTAAGAAAATAATAATTTTCTGGCAGGATAAATCTTATTTTAATTAATTGGAGCTGGGGGATCTTACTAAACCCAATTCTGATTGATATATATATTAATCTCGTAATTTTTCGGATTTAACTGTGTAATAAAATAATTTTATATTTTTATAATATTATTTTATTCAACAGTACCTACTGTCTCAAAAATAGTAGAAAAAAATTATTTGTGGACCCGAAAAAGTTCGTGGGGCCCACGTTTAGTGTAACAGTCAACGATGCTGACTGGGTAAAAATCTAAACCAATAGGAAATGGTCAAAATGGATGGCTTGACTTTCTAAACCAGTTAGAAAGAGTCAACAAAAGAAGCATTGACTTCTTTGTGAACCGTTGGATTATAAAGCTTACTTTAGAAGCTTTAATCTTAGCCGTTGATCAAATCAATGGTGAGATTAGAATTCAAGATTTATGACCAAGTAATATCTACCTTAGATCTAATCTATGGTTAGGAATTAAAGATGAATCAAGGGTTAGCATTAAGTCAAAAATTGTAGGCTTGACTTTGATTAGTAGCTAATTAAGCTTAATTTGACTAATCTAATTACTTAATTAGCTAACTAAGTGAACTAGTTTAATTCTTAATTTATTTTAATCTAAATACTAATGAGATATGTTAATATTGATTAAAGGTTATAATATATGTTAATATATACTAAATTAATTAGTTATATTATTAGTATGTTAACTAAAATTGGTTAGGATAATTAACCTAACAAATTACCTAATTAACTAGCATATAATTAGGAGTAAATGGAAAACAATTAAACCCTTAAAATGGCAAGGGGCACCACGGTTTTCCAGCAGCCAAGGGAGCTTGGTGGCTTGGTTCTACTAGCTTCTTGAAAGTCTCCAAGTGTCCTAAACCATGTGCACCACATGTGCATTCATTTGGATATTTATTAAGCCAAATCAAGCACTCAACCTCACCCCCACAAGGCCACTACGGCAGCAGCCCTTCCATTTCTCTCTCAATCTTTATTTCACACTTATCCTAAATCTAAGCTATTCATCTTCTCTCCAAAACTACCAAGAAGCCATGCATATTTTTTCTTCTTTTTCATTCTCCATATTCGGCCAACACTCACACCCACTCAACCAAACCTTCATAATTTCATCTCATCACATTTCTTGAACCCAAATCCCATTCTAAGCATCTTTCATTCACAAAATTTTCTCAAATTCCTACTCTATCTTGCCTAAAATCCAAGTTTTTGCTTACTTACTTAAGGGTAAGTTTGGTTTCTATGGTTCAAAATTGAATTTTTAATTTTTTTAACCATGCTTGTTCCATGGTTTCTCTATTTTGTACCTTGTATGTGTTTTTACTAATTATTTAAGAATTTTAGGAATTATTTTGGAGCTTGTACGAAATTTAGAGGAAAGGAGGAGATCTTACCGATTAATTTGTCTACAAGAGGTAAGAGGGAGATTTAATCTCATCAACCCTAAGTGGTGATGGGAAAATGGATTTGTTTGTGTATGGAATCCATAAGGATTCATTTGTGTGGTTGTTTATTGTATTTATTATTTATTTGTGTGATTGTTTATGGTTTTATTATTTTTGTGATTGTTTAAATGCTTTCCTATTTGTGATTTATTTTGCTATGCATGATTATAGCTTTTATTATTTTTGCTATGCATGTTTATGGCTTTAAATATATTGTATGTATATTATATGTGATTTAATAATTGTATGTTTTTATAATTATATAATTATTAAAGTAGGATGTGAATAACATATACGAAATGCATGAGTATTCCAAAGAATACACTATGAGGCTCACGGCCTTACATCCAAAAAGAGAACCAAAATGTTCTCGGTAATTTTCTAAATTACTTGATTTGAGAATCTAGGTAAAATAATTAAATTAAAAATGATTTAAGTTAATTATGGCCAACATGCCATTTAGAGTATAATTGAATACCATTTTATTTTTGATTTGGCCAACATGCCATTTTATTTTCTAAGATAAGGTTAGGTAATGGTTTTACAACATAAAATTGATTCCAAAGAATCATTGAGAAAATCAAAGGAAATTGATTCATTCTAGAATTTTAACTTAGCGAATATTAGTTTAAGTAAGAATTAATTCAGACGCTTGAAAAATACTAACGTAGAGCTCATTCTATAAATTTTGAAGCTGCGTTAGTAAGTTTCAAAGTGAAATTATTGGGTAAAAATAAAATAAACTATATTTAGAGGAAAATATTAAAAATACCTTATCTTGATTTTATAAGCAAAATCTTTGCCAAAATTTATTAAAATCGACGCTTAAAATGAAAAGATTCCATTCTATATTTAGAACACAAGGAAAATACATTACGTATTTTAAAAGTATTAGATATAGTTTTACACATATTAAAAATGATAATTTTAAGCTATTCGGTTAAGAAAATGAATTAAAAATCCTACGCGATTGAGAAAATGATTTAAAAGATTTTGCGATGATTAAAAATGTCAAAATATGTTTACACGATTTTAAAACGTTTGTGAAAACAACGAGATTGTGAAAATGCGATAAAATTCCTATGCGACTGAAAAATACTATCAGTTTTGCTGTCGGGCCAAAGTGGTGGACCCAGACATGTTGCGGTATAGTACTGTCAGGTGAGACGTGCTATACTGTTGAGATGTAGTACTGTCAGGTGGGACGTACTATATTTTGGTATTTTGTGACTGAGGGTATTTTGGTAATTTTTTGTAATTTTTCGTAATTATAGAAAATTTGGTTTATAAGGTTATTTTTGTAATTTTAGATCATGTTTAGAGTGTTGTGCCAATTTGGTTTATAATTGGCGATTGATTGATGAGGTGAATTACACCGTAATTGGTGTGATAAGCGTAGTGTGGTTCATTTATGAACTTGGAGGCATTAGTGTGCGGAGGATCCCATATGTGGACAGTGGTAGCACCTCTGGGCCGTGGTAACGAACAACACACTAATGATCTTGACAAGCACTATTCTTAATCGAGATCTTGAGGAGATTAATAAGTACTATGCCCGTGGTACACGATGTTTGATTTGTGTCTTGCTACACGATGTTTTGGATTTGTGGGCTATAGACACGACGTTTGAGTGCAATAGTTTGGTTGGGCAGCCATAAAGTATTATTAGTTTCTATTCGGATCATTCTCTCAGATATTCGTGTTTAGCTCCATGGAGTAGGAACGAGTCAGTGTGTGTTCATGCATTATCTGCACTTTACTGTTCATACATTATTTGCATTTTACTGCTTACTATAAACTGTGATAAAATGCATGATCTATTGCTTAGATATATTATGCATGATGTATTAAATTACTTTATTGTATATGATAAAATAGTATGTGTTATTGAAATATCTGCTTGTTGTTGTAATATCTGTTTGTATTGTCGTTTTCTTTATTGCCATGCGGGTAATGGTGTAGATTGTCTCACCTCTTTATTGTATTGTTCTGTCTGTTTCTACTTTATGTTTACATCATTGAAGACTACAATGGCGGCAAGGCGAGATCAATTAGGTTTCTTTAGGCTACAATTTCTCGAAGGCGCTGAGGCTTGGTATATCCACTGGGACACCGGACACATAAAGTATAGTGGTAACGTGACTTTATCAGTAAGTAGGACTCGGCAGGGGTTGGTTACTACACGTTACACGGTTGCTTTTGTAGAGTTTATTTTACCTATTAGGGAGTTGTGGGACGAGTTTCACTATACTCCTAGAGAGAATTTCGATACACTTTTAGGTCGAATTTCTATCGGTCAAGACATTCCTAACTAAGGAATTTGTCTGATGACGAGGGCTCATGTCTTAGGTGTTATGTTTTAGTAGTATACTGTCTTTTACTGTTTTATTAAATATTAATAGTTGTAATTTAGTTGTATACTTCAGACAAGAATCACATGTATATTATGGTGAATTTATGTTTGTTATATTTTGTGTTTACGCGTTAATTTATTTAATGTTAAAATTATAAAAGGAAAATATATATATAGATATCACAAATATTACTTAAGTATCAAATATTTTTATAACTTGGGTAAGGATTTTATTTATTTTTTATTTTTTTGCATCATAAATGTGACATCCCCAGAAAGGGTGTTACAAAACCAACTAATGTAACACCCTCCGAAGGGAATTATATTTAAGACCAACCTTTCATTTTAAACTTTATTTTTGAAACTTTACCCAAGCCATAATTAAGATTTAATATTATAAAATACGGGCTATAAAATTCTTTTCCCAGATAGCATAACTTAATAAAACATAAATAAACTCAAGATATAGAGAATTGAATAAAATATTCCATATATATATATATATATAAGGAACTGAATAAAACATAAGTACTTAAGACTTATACACCAAAAAGATATAAATACAACTTACACCTAGGGGAAGAGTCTTCCACTGTATCCTCCTCAGGATCCTCACTAGACAAATTCCCTAGCTAGGGAATGTCTCAACGAAAGGGAGTCTGAGCAGAAGATATCTCGAAATCCTCCCTAGGAGAATAGTGAAGATCACCCCACAAATCCCTTAAAGGCATATGAAACTCTAGATAAATGGTAGTAGAAAAAGAAAGAGTAGTAACCCTATGACGAGTCCTACTCCACGATACTCTACTCGCTCCGTGTCCAAATGGACACGCCAGACATCAGTGCCTCCGTGGAACTACTCTTTGACGTAACCATTCGGATCTTTCCTCATCGCCATCACAGTCTTCACAGAGCATAACCATAAAAACAGAACAGATAGAACAAAACTATAAAGAGGTGAGATCCCCTACATCACATACCAGTATGACAGCACGAAACAGTAATAACAATTAAGTCATAGGGTACATAATTAACAATTACAGTCATGATATTATCAGCAAATAATTCAACAATACAGATATTTTACCACAAAATGTTTATCGACTATGCAAATGCTCAATGAAATGACACCTACTCCATGGAGCTAAAAACAAACAATCAGAGAGAATGATCAGGGAGTCATGTCTGTATATCGTTAGCCTCAAATCAAGTGCTTTCAAATACATCAGCGTATAAGACATTCTACACCAGATCGGGAATAGGAATAATATCTCATCGAGATCGTCGGTGCATTGCACAGTCACCACAGCCTAGTAGAGCTACTAACTGGCCACTTGTGGGATACTCGAGCCTTGACGCCTCCTAGGTCATTCATAGACCTTCACTACACAATTCGCACCCGCACAAAGGTGTAACTCATCTCCTAGGCATAAAACCTTAACAACAAAGTCTCCAAGACTTTCACAATGCATGATCACATGATTCAAATAAATTAATACTCATTAACAACATAAATTCCATGAAAAACAAGCCACCACTAGGCTTAGGTCATCAACTGACATCTCCAGGTCCAGTACATCGACCCGATAATAAATTGCTATTTTTCTCAAACGTGAAGCACTTTCACTGTATTTTCATAAGCGCATAACACTTTTTGTTATGTCTCCAAACCACATAACATCTTACGTAATTTTTCAATCTCAAAAACATTTTAAAACATTTTCTCAATTGCGTAAACATTTTAAGATGTTTTCCTTTACTTTTACTAAAAACTCACTTAAATAAAATATTTTAAATTTCAAAGCATCTTTCAAAACTTATTTCCATTATAAAAATTTAATTCTTTTTAAATAACAAACTTTGTTCATCTACTTTTTAACTTATGAATCCTTAAATCCTATTCTAGTCCCCTAATGATCTAAGTTTTCAATTAATAAAACATTTTTTGCCTTGAAATACCCTATTTTAGGCTACATGGCCGTGAGCCATAAGCAATCCTTGGAACCAAAAAGCTTGCCTTTCATACATGATTCAAAGCATGTAAAGCATTTCAATCATCAATTCATGCAATAGTAATTTCAGGCATACCATAAAAATCACATAATCACATATAGTAAAACAAACATAAATCACAAAATACACACAACCAAGTGAATAAATGCTCACATGAATTTTTGACTAATAAAACACAATACCTTCAATGATGATCAAAGCTTCTTGTTGTCATCTTGAAAAAGTTTCTATCTCCAAGGAGATCCTTAAAACAAAATAAACATACAAGCATCAACATCTAAGGTTTGAAACAAGATGACCATGAATCAAGATTATGGTCTAGAACTTGAGAAGAAAACTTAGAAATGAAGATAAGAAATTGCACCTAGAACCTTCAAACTTCAAGCTTTGAGAAAGAGATTGAAGATGGATGATTTTGAAGAAACTTACAACAACAAAGTGTCTTAAAAAAGGTGTTTAGATTCAAGAAATGAGGTTGGTTGGAATTCATTAAGATTGAAAGGTGAAGAAGAGGTGTTGGCCGTGACCAATTAAAGAGAGAAAAAGAGAGTTTTGGTAGAAAGTTTCTCAAAAACAAAACAAGAAAGGTTTAGGAGAGATAAGAAACTAATTTTGGGCACAAAGCTTCTCTTGGAAGCTCCTTGTGGCCATGGGCCATTAATGGCATTTTGGTCAAGGCTTCTCCTGCAAGATTCACTCAAAGCTTGTTTAGGAAGCTCTCCTTCCAAGCTTGTCTTGGAAGCTTTCTTCCTATTGGTGCAATACCAAAATAGTCAAAGTCATTAAACTTGACTCCAACAAGCTTCTCTTGGAAGCTTTCTAGTCATCTAACTAGATACTTACCGGTAGCTATTACCCAATGGACAAAAGCTACTACTAGAAAACTAGTGGTTATTGTCCAATGGATAATAGAATGCACCTAGATTTTATCAGTCAGATAAAATCTCAGAAAAGAAAAATTTTGAAATCCATTCCCGATTTCGTGTTTAGTAAGCTCTCTCGGCCCAGCATGAACAGTCAAAATTTTT
This sequence comes from Ormosia semicastrata, assembly GCA_029884595.1. Lineage (NCBI taxonomy): Eukaryota > Viridiplantae > Streptophyta > Magnoliopsida > Fabales > Fabaceae > Ormosia > Ormosia semicastrata. The sequence goes on from JAQQTO010000045.1 coordinate 35,931,569, forward strand.
CCAGTCTCGAAATTTTTTTATTTTTCTAGCATTATCTCAAACACACAGAAGCTCAAGAAAAAAATAAAATAATCAAAATAAATCAAATAATTCACAAAAATGTCAAAAATCATATAAAAACACAAAAACACATATATCAGAGAAAGAAAGGAAATTCGGGGTGTTACATTGCATGAACAGGATCTTTCAACCCTACTTGGATCAGTTTGTTGTAGTGTTTATTGATGATATTCTAATATATTATAAGACTATTGAGGAGCATGAACATCACTTAAGGATAGTGTTGAAGACCCTTAAGGAGAATAGGTTGTTTGCCAAGCTATTTGGATCAGTTTGTTGTGGTGTTTATTGATGATATTCTAATATATTATAAGAATGTCGAGGAGCATGAACATCACTTGAGGATAGTGTTGAAGACTCTTAAGGAGAATAGGTTGTTTGCCAAGCTATCTAAGTGTGAGTTTTGGCTTTCACAAGTGTAATTTTTAGGATATATGATATCCCAGGGTGGGATTTGTATGGACCCAAGTAAGGTTGATGCAACGTTGTAGTGGGAGACCTACCACTGTGACTGAGATTAGGAGCTTCCTACGCTTAGCAGGGTATTATAGGAGATTCATAAAGGCATTTTCTAAGTTAGCACTACCCTTGACTAGATTGACTAGGAAAGGTAGTATTTTTTAGTGGACTCATAATTGTGAGGACAATTTCCAAGAGTTAAAACTAAAGTTAACTACTACACCGGTGTTGGTAATTTGGAATCCTTTGGAGAACTTTAAGGTGTACTGTGACACTTAAAATATGGGTTTGGGGTGTGTTCTGATGCAACATAGGAGAATAGTTGCCTATGCATCGAGGTAGTTGAGGCCACAAGAGGAGAACTACCCTACTCATGATCTGGAGTTAGCGGCTGTAGTGTATGCCTTAAAAGTTTGGAGACATTACTTATATGGAGTCCAATTTGAGATGTTCAGTGATCATAAGAGTTTAAAGTACTTATTTGATTAGAAAGAGTTGAACATGAGACAACTAAGATGGATAAAGTTTTTGAAAGACTATGACTTTGAGTTAAAGTATCATCTGGGTAAGGCCAATGTGGTGGCTGATGCACTGAGTATGAAATCCCTACATGTGTCCCAGATGATGATCCAGGAGAGTAAACTTCTTGAGAGTTTTAGAGACATGAGCTTTTTGTTAGTCATGGCAACCATTACCCAAGAGGGGGGATGAATTGGGTAATTATTAATTTTAATGCAACTTTGACAAATTATGCAATTTGATATTTTCAATTAACACATGCAGTGAAAAAAGTATAATAAATGTGTAATTATTAAAGATTTCACAGATACCACTTAGGTTATAGGATAAATCAAGCAAATAAGCTAGATATCAAATTCAACTCAAGCATATATAATTAAAGCACAAATATAAAGGAGATAGAGTTGAGAAAAGCAAATACTAAGGTTTATCCTGGTTCAGCCACCAACCACTTGTGGCCAACGTCCAATCCTCAAGTGAACCACCCGAGATTTTTTCATTAAATCTTCAAGCTTGAACGGGTGCTTGAAAACCTTTACAATTGAGAGCACTCAACACACCTTGGGATACCTCACCTTTGTGCTTGACCCTCAAACAAGTATACCTCACCCTTTACAACTTTTGAGGGATACCTCACCCTCAAGGGATACCTCACCCTTTTCTCTAGAGGAATACCTCACCCTCTCTTTTCAGATTATATAAGAATGTAGAAGATAGAAACTCTCTCAAAGAGTAGATAATACAAATTGAAGCACTATGGGTATTAAGGATTCACATTTTAAAGCTCAAAACAGAGCTTTGGAGAAATAGATAGTGAAAAATGAATTTAATGCTCAAGAATAATTTTCAGATTGTTCTCCAACATTTCTTTGATGCCCAAACACTTATATTTATAGCTCAATAATATTTAGAGTCATTGGGTAAAGTTTGGAAATAATTAATTAAGAAAACTAGCCATTTTATGACCGTTAGGAGCGTTTCTGGTTTGTAACTAATCGGTTAGGACATTGTCCTAATCGGTTAGGCCTTTTAGGAAAAGCCTTTTGACTTATCAAATAACCGGCTAGGCATTTGGCCTAATTAGTTAGGCCACTTTAAAGTACTTTTCACGATCATTTTAAACACATACTAACCGGTTAGGGAGTTACCCTAATCGGTTAGGCCATTTTGATAGCCAAATGTTATTTCCTTCAAAAACATATGCTAACCGATTAGCAAAGCTTCCTAATCGGTTAGGAAGCCATTTAAATCATGAAAAATGGTCATTTATATCATCCTAATTGGTTAGGACAAGTTCCTAATCGGTTAGGACATTTCAGAAACATGAAAATGGCTTCTGGTAGAGTGAATAATCAGTTAGGGAAAGTCCCTAATCTGTTAGGAGCTCCTGATTTTGAAAACTGACTTTAAACGGTCATAACGTCTTCATTTCTTATCCGTTTTAAGCGAATGACCACTCATTGGAAAGATCTTTGAGTCTATTTTCAAATGCGACAAGTTTCAAAGCAAAACTCAAAGTATTTTGAAAGATATGATCAAAAGAGTTATCAAAAGTCAGTTTTACAAAACACAAACTTGACTATTTTTCATAGAAATGAACTACCACCACGACTAGATTTCCAAAAATAGTTTGTTGGGCATTTAAACATTTTAGAAATACTTTTAAAGATGTTTAAAACTTATTTGAGCTTAGTGTGATTCTCATTTACCTTTACACAAGATCTAAGTCCTATAAGCTATTCTTAAAGAACCTTGGGACTTGATCTTTTGTCATCATCAATTCTTGATGTAATCCAAGCTTCCAAAAAATTCTTCTCTTCAAATCTTTTATATGCTTGGAACATCTTTTCATTCTCATTGTTCTTAAGTTGAGCATAGTTGTGATTTTTTGCTTTCTTGTTGCAATGCTTACTCTTAATACTTGGACTATCCTACAAAGTATTGCTCACTTAAACAAACATAGTTAATCTAAATTCATGATTCAATATCTTCATATGCATGATTCATAAATGTATAGCTCTAGTTAGTCTAAAATGCATATAAGACTTTCATATACACATCCAAATAAGATGTTTATCAATTACTAATGAATATGCACAATATAGGATGCAATAAAGTACACTTTGCATATTTTTATTTAAATAGAACCAAATCCAATATTAATTCATTATAACTCATATAAAATATTATTGGATATATTATATGAATAATGTTATATATATCTCATTGCATGATTATTAAGTGAAATATAACTAGATAAAGTACACAATCATGCATGATACAATATATCTCATTAAGTATATCTATGTAATATGATCAATATTCTTTTGTGATGCATTTGTCATCTATAAAGCACATCTATCAAGCATAAGCATCATTCTTTTTGTCTTGTATTTGTCATCATAAAAACTTAAAATATTAAACCATTTGGGGCAAGCTTATTTTCACACCTTTTAGTAATTGTGTTACCACATAGTCTCATTGTGAGTCAAATGGACATAGTGAGTGACTTAAGGACTCAGATCTTAGAAGCTCAAAAGGAAGATAAGGCTCTTAGGGATATAAGTAAGTAGATTTTTTTAGGGAATTCTAGAGAGTTTGATATAGAGGATGATGGGATGATTAAGTTTAGAGGTAGACGTTGCATTCCAGGTGAATCCGAAATCAAGGGTAGGATCCTTGAAGAAGCTCACTGTAGTTAGTACACTATTCATCCCAGGGCCACTAAGATATACTAAGACTTGAACAAGATTTTTTGGTGGTCTAGAATGAAGAGAGACATAATCGCGTTTGTATCTAGGTGCCTAACTTGTCAGAAGGTCTAGATAGAAGACCAGAAACCCACTAGGCCTCTTCAATCTTTAGGAATCCCTAAGTGGAAATGGGATTGTCACAATGGATTTTTATGACAGGGTTACCCAAGACTCAGTAAGGATTTAATGCAGTTTAGGTTATAGTGGATAGACTAACCAAGTATGCCCATTTTATACCTATTAGAGCTAACTTTTCCATGGATAGACTAGCCCAGTTATAACTTCAGGAGATAGTTAGAATGTATGATATTCTCCTTAGTATAGTTTTTGATTGAGACCCTAGATTTACATCTAGATTTTGGGGAGCCTTGTAGAAAGCTTTTGGTATAAAGCTTAGTTTGAGTACAACATATCATCCATAGATAGATGGTCAATCGAAAAAGACTATCCAAACCCTTGAGAATATGCTTAGAGCATGTATGCTAGAGCAAAAAGGTAGTTCGAATAAGTTCTTATCTTTAGTGGAGTTTGCCTACAACAACAGTTATCATACTAGCATAGGTATGACACTATATGAAGCACTTTATGGTAAAAAATGTAGATTCCCTTTATGTTGGTATGAGGTTAGAGAGAAAACCATCCTAGGACCATAATTAGTTTAATAGACTACAAATCAAATTAAAATGATCCATGATAGGTTAGTTATGGCTCAAAGTAAGCAAAAGAGTTATGCTGATAAGAGAAGGAGACCTCTAGAATTCAATAAGGGAGATTATGTTTTCTTAAGAGTCACTCCAACAACAAGGATTAATAGAGCATTGAGAACATGAAAGTTGAATCCTCATTTCATTGATCCTTACCAAATCCTAAAAAGAATTGAACATATAAGTAACCAAATTGCCCTTCCTCCCAATTTGTCTAATCTTCACAATGTCTTTCATGTGTCACAACTTAGGTAGTACAATCTAGATCCTTCACATGTCATAAGAAATGAATCTGTGCAGTTAAGGGTTGATTTGTCTTATGTTATGCAACCGGTAAGGATTGTGGACAGAGGGGTCAAAGAGCTTAAAGGTAAGCAGATTCCTCTAGTGAAGGTGTTTTGGGATGATGTTGGCTTTGAGGAGGCGACTTGAGAGTTGGAGTTCTATATGCAGCAAGACTATCAGAAGTTGTTTATATGAGGTAAGTAATTTTGGGGACAAAATTTTTGAAAGGAGGGAAGAAGTGTAACATCCTCTAAAACATGTTAGACTTGTAAATAGTTACAGAGGTAGCTTAATATGCCTGTGTAATTTTGTGACAATCTAAGTTAGTTTAGGCACTTTGTTACAACTCGGAAGGTGAAAAATAACTTAAAATGACCCAAATATTAGCATAAATGGTTTACCTAATGGAAATAGATGTGGATAATTTAATTTAAGTCACAAATGTGTAGACTAAGATATGGTTAAATTTTGAGAATAATCAGAGTTAGTTTGGTATTTTTAAGCATACTAGTTGTGTGTTTTAATGTCAGATTGATTAGTCACATATATCAAAATTTATGATAATGATGAGACAACTTTTTTAATGAATCTTAGAATTTATTTTATAGTTGTTGAAAGTTGAAAAACTTAATTTAGCTAAATCTAAGTGTTTTTAGCATATCAGGAAGTATCAGTGTAGTATCATAAGCCCATAAGCTATCCATGGTTATAACCCCTTTAGCTGGCCTTTATACTTGATATTTCAAGCCTTTTCATCTCACTTCACTCTTTTCTCTCAACCGTGCAGCAGCAAGCCAAGGAGAAAAACATAGAGAAGAAGAGAAGAGGAAGAAGAAGGCTAAAGGGAAGGCTAAGGTTTGAGATCATCCAAGCTTCAAACTCTATCTTAGCTGCTAAAGGTAGGGGATTATTGTTTGTAGCTTCTTTTCTCCATTTTTTACCAATGGTGCATATTGATGCATAATAGGTCAATTTGGGTTCTAGAGATATTTGATGTGTTTTTCTTACTTGAATGTGTTTTGATGGTTTTTATGACCTGTTCATGATATAAGTTTGAGTTAGAAACTTAGAGCTCTTCATTTGGACTCTTGATGCACAAAGTGAGAAGTTAGGTCTTTGGATGAGTGATTTTGTCCTGGAATCCAAAGTTAATGGTTTGAGTTGGTAATTGATGTTTCTTATGTGTTAGTGAACTGGTTAGGGATCTAAGATTACCTAGAAACTGATTTGGAGTGGTCAAAATCTATGAGGTGCACCAATGGAACAATGCACAACCATGTTTTTCTACAGAATTTTGCAGAAAAACCACTCAAGCCACAATGTGCGTGATGCCACGCCGAGGCATGAGTCTTAGTAATTGGAGCCAAGAGCAGCTTGCCGCGGCGTGCAAGGGGCTGCACCAAGCGTGAGATGTAGGACTTTCCAGCATTGTGTTTTTAATGTTTTAGAATTACCTAAGTGTTGGAATCACTCATACATGCCTTGTTAAGTGTGTTGAGGCACTAATAGGGGTATTTCTTGGAGAGAATGACTACTAGCATATGTGAGGAATTAAGAAACCTTAGGCATTGTAACACCCACCGTAGGGTATCACATTTATATTACTTAATTACTAAATTACCCCTTCATTATAAAATATGCTTTGTAATGTAAATACGAGTTGTAAAATTTCTTAATATCAATAAGATAAACTTAGCAGAAAATAAAAATAGTACAACATCTTCACAAATAATTTACATCATATATACACAAGTCTTAGTACTGTCATACTTAAATATTTACAGACCAGGTTCTCAAAATATTTGAACATTATTTAAAACTAACATACTGCCTAAGTATTACTAAATGGCAGAACCCTCAGACGGGTCCTCCTCAGATTCCTCAGCAGGTAGAAATCTGACTTGACGCGAAGTCCTATAGACAGATGTCTGCGTAGATGACACGATACTAATCTCACAAGGAGTACAGTAGTAAGCTCCCCAGTACTGCTTAATGGACAACGGAAACTCTAAGTGTACATAAACATTTACACTGAAATAAGGGTTCCCTCGATAAAGCCTACTTAAGGTAATCTTCAAGTCTCCTACATAGAAAATACACGCTCTATCTAGGTCAACATGCCACGCTTCCGGTCCTCCACGAAATTTCAACCTCATATATCCTAGGAAACTGGGCATCGCCATCTTCTTAGAATTCAGCTTCCTCCTCAAGAATCTGCTCCTCTTCACCTTCTTGTTCAATTCCTTGCTCAACGTCTTTACAAATATAAATACAATACAAAATAGGCATATAAAGAGCTGAGATCACCTACGCCAATACCAACATGGTAGCATGGAGATAACTACATACAATATATCATATAGATACATCACACCATAATTATAATTATGCCATCAATATTATTTATTTTCACAACAAATGTAATAAATAATAATTACAATAATGCTCTCAGTATTTTCCAAATATTTAACAGTTCAAATATCACACCGATATCAATACTCAATAATTATGCATGTGCACATAGACTCAATTTCCTACTCCATGGAGCTTGATGCACACTTTTCTTGACCAAGTCTACAAACTTGATGCGGGATTAATTGTTGCATTGCGAACCCAAGTGCAGGTTGTCTCAAGTAATAAATTTCTCGAGAATCCGAGGTCGATCCACAGGGAAGTGTTGAAGATTAATTAAGGTAAGGTAAATATTTTGTTACTACGATAAAAATTATTTACTTGGGTTAAAAAGATCCACTCTTGGTAAGTAAAGTAATAGTAAGATTAATTCCTTTTATAACTCAATTAGAATTCTCACATAATGGAGGTTCCAATCGAAAAATACATCGTTAAGAGTCCATTAGGTAATTATATTATGTTTCCTTTAATTATTACCACCACTTGTAAATGGGTTAAAGCATTCACTATGCCAATATTTTGTCTACAATAAATCAAGAACTCCTCTTTACAAGGGTAGTTTCTAAATTATCAGAAACAAAATATAACACGTATAATAGCTATTAGAAAATAAATCACTAAAGCACAAGAGAGGAATAAATCTAACCTTATTTTATTACCAAGAGCTTCACACTTTGACCCAAGTAGAGCAGAACTTATTTACACATAGACTAAAAGAGAGAAAAAGAGAAAAAGAGAGAGAAAGGAAATTAGAGGGAGGAGGAAATTCCTCAGAATTCCCCCTCCCCCGAAGTGTACCCAGCATTCTGAGCCTCCTGCCTATTTATAGGCAAATTCATGTTACTGTTCAAATGCACAGTAACATGACTAGTAAAACTTATTTGTTAAGTTTTCCTACATAATCAATGACGTTTTATTACTATTTTTTTCTTTTTTTAAAAATAATAATTGAGCAAATGCACAGCCATGCTTCTAATCATTTTTTCATTATTGAGAGAAGTGGTCTTGATGAAAGTTGTAGGCCTGAATATTTGCTTTAAAATGACTTTAGTTTGAGTCCAAAATCATGCTTAGAACTCAAGATATGGTCCAATTACAGCACACTATTTGGGCCTGATTTCAGCTCCTCTATTCTGACTTCAAAGCCCAATATCACCTATTAGACCTCAGAATTTGGAAAAGTGTTCAACATGAAAGTTGTAGGGAATTGTCTTAGCTTTCTACAAGACCAAAATTACATCAATCCGATATTTGCAACTCAAGTTATAGCTAATGTACTAAACACTGCCAAAGAGATAATTAAGGTAAATTTATGCAATAATTCGTTTAATGATCCAATAAGGTCCAAAATCATAAAATGTGTCAAAACTAACTTAATTAAGCTTAATTGAACCTTAAGAAGCCTAGTAAAAGGATTATAAAATATATAAAATACAGTGTTATCAGAGCTAAAACTCAGATCAGAGAGAGTGATCGAAAAGATCTGTCTATACCAACATGCCTCAGACCACGTGCTATATGTATTTGCACATCTAGCATATACACGACAGTATTTATCATATCTTGATTAAGAATAGTGTCTCGGTCAGGATCATCGGTGTGTTGCATCAGTCAAATTCATGGTACAGAAGAGCTACCAACTACCCACTGTAGGCAACCCGCACCCCGATGTCCCCAAGGTCAATAAGTGACTTACACTATGCATATCGCACCCACTCAAGAGGTGTATTCTCTCCTAGGCAATTAGCCTCATACAGTCCATCGGACCTTTCTAATGCATGTACAATGCTCCATTCTCATTTCAAATTCATCATCTCATATTCAGGGTTCACATATTGGTCTAACAGTATCTTTACTGTATTTTCATCGCATAATCATATTTTCACATTTTCTCAATCGCGTAGCTAAAATTACTACTTTTAAATTGCGTAAAATATTTCTAACGTATTTTAAATCCAAAATAAGACTTTTCTCATTTAATATAAAAAATTAACCTTATTTCCATTATTTACCTATTTGTCCTTCTATACGATAATATTTACATAATAACCCCTCTTTATAAAATAATATTTACATAATAGCTCCTCTTCAAATAATATTTCCAAAACAGTCCCTCATTAAATAATATTTACAATAAAGTCCTTTTTTAAAGAATATTTTCTATATAGTCCCTCTAAAAATATAATTTTCAATATCGTCCCTCTAAAAATTAGTATTTCTACTGTTTCCTAGAAAATTATATTTCATAGTTTTACTTGGGATCTTATAGCTCAAATCAATTATATTTCCATTTTGAAATCTCTTTGTCTCACAAAACCAAGGCAATACAAGCCTTTAAAAATCGTGGTACATGGCCATTAAAACCATCATATATCTTTCCTTCTAAACCAACTAAGTTCCATTCATGTTTTTACACAAACAAAACCATTAAAATTCCTCCAAAATCGTGGACACTTGGTCTTTGAAACCAACCCATCTTTTCTTTTTCCTTTCCTTTCTAATCATTCAATTTTACCATTCATGAAAATTTTAGTTTGGAAACACCTATTTTAAGATGTTGAGGCCGAAATTCTCATGGTCATTGGAACCAAAAATTTATTTTCCTTTCATCATGAAATCATGGTATACATATACAAATTCATCATATCATATAATCAAGCATACCTTAAAACAATAAAAATCATATAAAACATGCAAACACAAATAAATAATTTAAAACACATAAACACCCACACATAATTACATAACCAAGGATATGAATTCTCACATGGATTCACCATCCATCAAATACAAAATTCATCTCTCACCACCATACTTGGTTGGTGAGATGGATCTCCCTCTTACCTCTTGAAGAACCTCCCAAGCTCCTTGGTTTGCTCCTTGAGTAAGTGATTCACCACCAAAAGCTTCTTAAACACAAAATGAAACACAAGTTTATTAGCATATTAAGCTTGAATAAGGAGAACCATGGATCAAACATGGCTTAGAACATGAAAATAAGACAAGTGGTGAAGTTTCCTTACACTTCACCTCAAAAAACCTAGAACTTGATCTTGAAGAAAGTCTTTAAGATGAAAGATTTAGAGCTTAGACTTAACTACAAAGGTTCTTAGATTGATGTAAGGATGCAAGATATGTGATTGTTTAAAATTATAGAGTAATGGAAGGTGATTTGGGTGCTTTGACCGAAACTCACTTGAAGGGAGAGGAGAGAAAATTTTTGTAAAGTTTTAGGATTTTGGAGACGACAAAGATGAATAATGAAGTGCTCTTGAAATTTCCTATGGCCTTAAGCCATCAAAAATCGAACCCCCCCTCTTGTATGCTCAATGAGGGACAAATTTCACTAGCCACCATTTTGGGCATTGTTAGCCATTGATTAGATCAATGGTTAATATTAACATAGCTTCTAAGTATAGCTTCTATATTGATAAGACTAAATCTAGGCTATTGGATCTTTCTCCTTGAAATCCTAGCCACTAGATATATCTCCAAAATGAATGGTCAAGATCTCCTCTTCGTACTTTACATCCAAAGGTCACAAATGGTCCTAGCCACTTTGTTAGACCAAATCTCCATCCTTGATTAAATCAATGGTGGATATCCAAAGGCTTCAACATTAAGCTTGCTTCTTATTAGTCTGTCATAAAGTCATCATAACCACTAATATTGACTAAGCAGTATAATATTTATTTTTATCTACTATTACCCTACTGACACAATTAACTGTAGTTTTTATCGCCCGATAATTAAATACAGTACAAAACACAGTAAAAAAAAATTCCAAAATTATTTTCAGTTTTGGGTTTAGTAAGATCCTCCGTGCCCATCTCAACAGTATAGAATTTTTTGGCTCTGAAATTTTTTTCACTTTTTTGGCCCTGCTTGGGCCCACGTAAAGCCCCCTTGGGCCTACAACAGCCCAAGAATAATATTAAAATAATAAAAAATTATAAAAATCTCATAATAATCCACCAAATCATAAAAATTATAAAACTTATGAAAATCAAATCAGATTAGCAAAAATAATTAAGAATTAACAACAATAATTAAATTACGTAAGATTTTCTCCGGCCAAAAAATTATTATTTTCTTGACACAGAATAAATCACACGAAACGATCAAATATATTCACGGAATACTTAAAATAATTTTACAGTACACAGAAATTACTAAACAGTAGAATTCTGTTATTACTGTCAAGAGTTAGAAAGTTTGGAATGTTACAACTCTCCCCCTCTAAAAAGAAGTTTCGTCCTCGAAACTTGATTTCACACCCTCAAAATAAATATGGATATTGCTCTTTTATCTTATCTTCTAACTCCCATGTAGCTTCACCGCTTACATCGTTCCAAACTACTTTAACCAATGCAATTTCCTTACCTCGAAGTTACTTTGTCCTTCGATCCTCAATCTTGACTGAAAACGTTTCATAATTTAAATTTTCCTTCAGTTGTACGTTGTCTGGTTCGATAACATGAGTAGGATCAGAAATATATTTCCGTAATTGTGATACGTGAAATACATTGTGAAGATTTGATAGTAAAGGTGGTAATGCAATCTGATAAGCTACCAGACCTACCCGATGGAGTATCTGATACGGTCTGATAAACTTTAGAGTGAGTTTCCTTGACTTAATCACTCGTCCAACTCCAGTCATAGGTGTCACACGTAGAAACACATGGTCACCTTCTTCAAACTCAAGCGGTCTTTGTCTTTTGTCAGCATAACTCTTTTGCCGAGTCTGAGTTGTCCTCATCTTGTCTAGAATCATCTTCACTTTCTCAGTTGTCTATTGTACAAATTCTTGCCCTACAACAGCACTTTCACCATCATGATACCAACATAATGGCATTCTGCATCGTCTCCAATACAATGCCTCATAGGGTGGCATCCCTATGCTCGAATGAAAACTGTTGTTGTATGTGAACTCTATTAATGGCAAAAATTCATCCCAACAACTAGTTTATTCTAGAACATAAGCTCTCAACAAGTCTTCCAATGACTGAATCGTCTTTTCTGACTGACCATCTGTTTGTGGATGGTAAGCAGAACTTAGACATATCTTTGTTCCCATCGCTTCTTACAAACTATTCCAAAACCTCGATGTAAATCATGGATCTCGATCAAAAATAATACTGAATGGTACACCATGAAGTCTAACAATTTCGTTGATGTACACTTGAGCTAACTTTTCCATTAAGTGCTTAATATTAATAAAAAAAAAAGTGCGCGGACTTTGTAAGCCGATCAATAATTACATAGATAGAATCATGACCTTTCTGAGTCTTTGGTAGTCCTATTACGAAATCCATTGCTATGTCATCCCATTTCCATTCAGGAATAAACAATGGTTACAATATTCCTGATGGTCTTTGGTGTTCCACCTTAGCCTTTTGACAAACTAAATAGGATGATACATATTTCGTGACATCCTTCTTCATTCCTTGCCACCAATATAGCTGTTTCAAGTCTTGATACATCTTTGAGGCTCTTGGATGCATACTCAACTTACTCCTGTGGGCTTTATCCAAAATCAATTTCCTAAGTTTTGGATCGTTTGGTACACAAACTCTTCCTTTAAACTTCAGAATTCCATCAACACCTTCGTTAAATTCCAATACTGCTCCTTAGCTCCTTGCTTCCTCTGCTTCTTGCAAATACTGGTCACTGTTTTGTCCTACTCGTATTCTATCCATTAAATCACTTGAAATGGTGATTATGTTTAAACATATCTTCCCCAGTGTCAATTTCACAAACAAACGCATATCCTAAAATTCTTCTATCAGTTCCTTCTCCTTAATCATCATAATAGAAGCACTAAGCATTTTCCTACTTAAAGCATCCGCTACAACATTCGCCTTTCTGGGATGATACTGAAACTGAAAGTCATAGTCCTTCAGAAACTCTAGCCAACACCTTTGTCCCATGTTCAACTCTTTTTGGTCAAACAGATACTTCAAACTTTTATGACCACTAAAGACAGTGAACGTTGCCCCATAAAGAAAATGTCTCCACACTTTCAACACAAACACTACAGCTGCCAACTCCAAATCATGAGTCGGATAATTCCTCTCATGTACTTTCAACTGCCTCGACGCATATGCTACAACTTTACGATTTTGCATAAGTACACAACCCAATCCTTGGTACGAAGCATCACAATATACTTCAAAAGGTTCGTTCAGATCAGTAGAATCAAAACTGGTAAAGTAGTCAGTCGTCTTTTCAATTCCTGAAAACTTTCTTTGCAGGCATCAGTCCATACAAGCGGTTGTTTCTTTCACGTAAGTTGCGTAAGAGGTCCTGCTATCTTTGAAAACCCCTCAATAAACCATTGATAGTAACCGGCTAATCCGATAAAACTATGCATCTTTGATACAGTCTTCGGCCTTTCCCATTCAATAATTGTTTCCACTTTTGAAGCATCAACTTCAATTCCTTCCTCCGATATAACATATCCCAAAAAATATAACTTCGCTTAACCAAAATTCACATTTGGACAACTTGGCATATAACTTATTCTCCTTTAGAATCTGGAGAACCACTCTGAGATGCTCAGCATGTTCCTCCTGACTTCGAGAATAGATCAAAATGTCATCAATAAAGACAACAACAAACTTATCTAAGTACGAACGAAAAATCCTGTTCATAAAGTCCATGAATATGGCAGGTGCAATAGTCACACCAACCGGCATCACTTAATATTTGTAATGCCAATAACGTGTCTAAACGCAGTTTTGGGAATATCCTCCGCTTTCACACGTATCTGGTGATAACCAGAACGTAAGTCAATCTTGGAAAATACTGCGGCTCCTCGCAAATGATCCATCAGATCATTGATTCTTGGAAGTGAATATTTATTCTTAACCGTAATCTTGTTCAACTGTTGGTAGTCTACATATAGACAAGGAGTCCCATCCTTCTTCTTTACCAACGATACTGGAGCTCCCCATGGTGATACACATAGTCTCACAAATTGCTTTTCCAATAAATCCTCCAGCTATTTCTTAAGCTCTGCCAACTCTACTAGCGACATCCTGTAAGGCGCCATAAATATAGGTCCAGCTCCAGGTACTAAATCAATAGAAAACTCAATTTCTCTTTTCGGTGGTAGTCCAGGTATATCTTCAGGAAATACCTCAGAAAATTCATTAACTACAAAAATATCCTTTAAGACATCTTCACATCGAACCTCCAAAGAAGATATCAGCAAGTACCCCTGATCTCCTTCCTTCAAACAAGCTTCTACTTGAATAGCCGTTAGGAATCTAGAATCATTAACCTCAGGAAAAACTAACGTCTTACTGGAACAGTCTATCAGGATATAGTTAAAAGACAACCAATCCATTCTTAAGATTACATTAATCCTAGAAAGAGGCAAACAAATCAAGTCCACATAAAAGATTCTATCCCTAACACATACAGGACAATTCAAACATACTTTTGTAGTTATCACAAGCTTATCCGTAGGAGTAACAACACTCAAATCATAAGGCAATGTAATCACAGTCAATCCCAAATGCTCCACACAATCACATGCAATGAAAGAATGTGTTGCTCTCGAATCATATAACACTATTAAAAGATTACCTTCGATGGCACACTCCTCCATAATTAAGACCTCATATTTCGCAGCTTCTTCCCTACTCAAGGTATACACATGACCACCCGCCTGTGGCCTCGTAGTACAAACACTCCCTACCGATGGTTCTGCTTTCAATTGATCACATTCTCTAGAAAAATGTCCAGGCTTTCCACATCTATAACAGATAACCCCTTTATGTTGACAATCTTTGGTGAGATGATCTTTCCCACACTTGAAGCATTTAAGTGTAGAAGTTCTAACTTGACTTGCCTTACTACCACCAAAACTTCCTCCAAAAGATTGCTGTCAATTCTGACCTCTTGCCGATTTGGTATACGGTTTCTGCTGATAATGGTTGCCACCGTTACCCTTTCCTCATTGGAACCGTGTAGGTCCAAAGTTCTTATTCCTTGCCTCACGTTGATGATCAATTTCTTTAACCTTTCGACACTTGTCCAACAATACTGGAAACTGGTCAATATCCAAGGTTGTTATAGCTCGCTTAATATCAAACTTCAACTCCTCTTCAAATTTTTTGCACTTCCATTCCTATCCGGATGCATCTGAAAGTACCTCAAAAACGTAGAAAAGCTTTCGAATTTTGCAACATATTCACTTATGGATATCACCCCTTGCCTCAAACTAAGGAATTCCATCTCCTTAGCATGACGAACACTAGCTGGAAAATACTTCCCCAAAAATTTCTGCTTAAAGAGCTGCCACATCACAACTCTTCCCTCAGCTTGAATCAATCTTCGGGCTCCTGCCCACCAAGCTTCTCCATCTCCTACCAACACAAAAGTTGTAAAAGTAAGCTTCCGCTCATCGGTACAACCCATACCTTCAAATATCTTTTCTAGTTCTTTGATCCACAGATCAGCTTTCTCTGGATCAAATTCTCCCTGAAACTTTGGTGGATTATTTTTACGAAATTTTGACAAACTTTGAGCATCCTCAGTTGCCCTTTGGTTTTGCTGCACAACAACATCAGCCATCCGTTGCATTACTGCTACAGCTATAGCCATGTTTGGGTTATCATCGCCAATATTTCCAAATCCTGCTCTAGTATTCATGCATCCTCTTCCTCGTCCAGCCATTACGTTTTCTCAAATCAAACTAAACAACACAAAGAAGAGTTAAAGCCAATCTTCAAATAATATTGTTTTCTTTCAGAAAACAAACACAGAGAATACCATAACTTAAACAGCACAGACCTAACCACAAACCAGAAAAGACTCTAACTTGGGCTCTGATACCAACTAATGTAACACCCACCGTAGGGTATCACATTTATGTTACTTAATTACCAAATTACCCCTTCATTATAAAATATGCTTTGTAATGTAAATATGAGTTATAAAATATCTTAATATCAATAAGATAAACTTAGCGAAAAATAAAAATATTATAACATCTTCACAAATAATTTACATCATATATACACAAGTCTTAGTACTATCATACTTAAATATTTACAGACCAGGTTCTCAACATATTTGAACATTATTTAAGACTAACATACTGCCTAAGTATTACTGAACAGCAGAATACTCAGACTGGTCCTCCTCAGATTCCTCAGTAGGTAGAAATCCGACTTGACACGAAGCCCTATGGACAGATGTCCGCGCAGACGACACGATACTAATCTCACTAGGAGTACGGTAGTAAGCTCCCCAGTACTGCCTAATGGACAACAGAAACTCTAAGTGTACATAAACATTTACACTGAAATAAGGGTTCCCTTGATAAAGCCTACTTAGGGTAATCTTCGAGTCTCCTACATAGAAAATACACGCTCTATCTAGGTCAACATGCCATGCTTCCGGTCCTCCACGAAATTTCAACCTCATATGTCCTAGGAAACTAGGCATTGCCATCTTCTTAGAATTCAGCTTCCTCCTCAGGAATCTGCTCCTCTTCACCTACTTGTTCAATTCCTTGCTCAACGTCTTTACAAATATAAATACAATACAAAATAGGCATACAAAGAGGTGAGATTACCAATGCCAATACCAACATGGTAGCATGGAGATAACTACATACAATATATCATATAGATACATCACAACATAATTACAATTATGCCATCAACATTATTTATTATCACAATAGATGTAATAAATAATAATTATGATAATGCCCTCAGTATTTTCCAAATATTTAACAGTTCAAATATCACACCGATATTAATACTCAATAATAATGCATTTGCACATAGACTCAATTTCCTACTCCATGGAGCTAAAACTCAGATCGAAGAGAGTGATCGAAAAGATCTATCTGTACCAACATGTCTCAGACCATGTGCTATATGTATTTGCATAACTAGCATATACACGACAGTCTTTATCAAATCTTGATTAAGAATAGTGTCTCAGTCAGGATCATCGATGTGTTGCAACAGTCAAACCCACGGTACAAAAGAGCTGCCAACTGCCCACTGTAGGCAACCCGCACCCCGATGTCTCTAAGGTCAACAAGTGACTTACGCTACGCATATCGCTTCCACTCAAGAAGTGTATTCTCTCCTAGGAAATTAGCCTCATGCAGTCCATCGGACCTTTCCAATGCATGTACAATGCACCATTCTCATTTCAAATTCATCATTTCATATTCAGGGCTCACACATTGGTCTAACAGTATCTTTACTGTATTTTCATCGCATAAACATATTTTCATATTTTCTCAATCGCGTAGCTAAAATTACTACTTTTAAATCGTGTAAAATATTTCTAACCTATTTTAAATCCAAAATAAGACTTTTTTAATTTAATATAAAAAATTAACCTTATTTCCATTATTTACTTATTAGTCCTTCTATACGATAATATTTACATAATAACCCTCTTCATAAAATAATATTTATATAATAGCTCCTCTTTAAATTATATTTTCAAAACAGTCCCTCATAAAATAATATATGCAATAAAGTTCATTTTTAAAGAATATTTTCTATATAGTCCCTCTAAAAATATAATTTTCAAAATTGTCTCTCTAAAAATCAGTATTTCTACTGTTTCCTAGAAAATTATATTTCATAGTTTTACTTTGGATCTTATAGCTCAAATCAATTATATTTCCATTTTGAAATCACATTGTCTCACAAAACCAAGGCAATACAAGCCTTCAAAAACCGTCATACATGGCCATTGAAACCATCATATATTTTTCCTTCTAAAACAACTAAGTTCCATTCATGTTTTTACATAAACAAAACCATCAAAATTCCTCCAAAACAGTGGACACTTGGTCTTTGAAACCAACCCATCTTTTCTTTTTCCTTTCCTTTCTAATCATTCAATTTTACCATTTATTAAAATTTTAGTTTGGAAACACCTATTTTAAGGTATTGAGGCCGAAATCCTTGTTGTTGGGAATTGCGGATCAAAATATCTCGCAGCGGAATAATAGGATTCCCACACAGGATCCATGCGAAAAGTCCATAATCCGAGTTTTTAAAATTTACCTCTTGAAGCGTGATAAACATAAGCGAGGTGAATCACCAACACCGTAATAGCGACGATGTTTCTGTGGTATCCACACGAACAGACTTGCAAAAGGAGTCACGCCTCTGTTTCGCGGTGCTAGCTGCGAATAGAAGAGAAGAACCTTTCACTGTCTCTCACTCACTTTCTTAGGTGCGGCTAGGGTTGTGATGTAACATCTATAGCAGCCCTCTTAACAAGTACTATTTATAATAGTGACGCCTTAAGTGAGTGTGAGCAAGTAGCAAGGTAAGTGTGCAACCCTAAAACCCATCTGTCATGAGTTAGGCCCACAATTGAATCCGAGTCCAACTTGCATCCTTATTGCTCCAATTTAGTCTGTTCTAAGTGTGCGACCCTGCAGGTTCTCATGACGTTGGTAGTAATATTAAAATCTCATTTTAATATTACAAACAGTGAGCGGTATCTAGCAACACATCACTGCTACCCAAGTAATGAGAATGTCAGTGATTTGACATAACCTTTCCGTGACCAATGTTTCCGTGTCGTTTAGTCCCTTTGTCAAGATATCTAGATTGAACACAAGGCATGGAATGCGTCACCCTTGTATAGTCCAATCATTCGTTTCCTGATACTCGAGTAGACTTTGTAACAATAAATGAGATCAATATCTCATATTGACTCATTTGAGCATGGCCATGTATTTCGTAGTCTCACTCAATCAGGGGGCCCGAAGATATCACTCCTGTTATGTAGGAGTGACAAATTCCATCTAGGTCACTCACATCCCTCTGCATGATTTGCGGTATGTCCAATAACCAACTTTATAATCACCTTGTTACAGATGACGTTTGATGGCATTAAAACACACAACTCCTCATGTAGGAATCGTAGTGATTTCAGGTCAAAGGACCACAAACACCATTGTCACTATGAGAATCGCTTATGACACTCACGTAACGATCCATGTAGCGTTCTCATGGTGGGTCATCCCAAGACATCATTACTCTAATATGTACCAATGTGAAGACTTGATATCTCATATCCATGACCCGTGAGATGCGGCCATCAGTCTCTACACATACTAGTCTCAATGTATTATTGTTGTCTTAATTAACAATAATACTTGACTAGGGACATTTAAGAATAGTGTTGTAACCAAAAGGATCTCACGATCAAGTCATCCACTTAATGTCCTATGGCATCAAACTTACTATTCTAAGGACTTTATTATGTTTATCAAAAAGAACACAATAAATGAAATGCCTCATATATAAAATAGCATAATAGAATATATGTAAATACAGAAAATGTATTAGCCTCTAGGGTATACACCAACACTTGTGGTCATTGGAACCAAAAATTTATTTTCCTTTCATCATGAAATCATGGTATACATATACATATTCATCATATCATATAATCAAGCATACCTTAAGACAATAAAAATCTATAAAGCATGTAAATACCAATAAATAATTTAAAACACAAACATCCACGTATAATTACACAACCAAGGATATGAATCCTCACATGGATTCACCATCCATCAAATACAAAATTCATCTCTCACCACCATACTTGGTTGGTGAGATGGATCTCCCTCTTACCTCTTGAAGAACCTCCCAAGCTCCTTGGTTTGCTTCTTGAGTAAGTGATTCACCACCAAAAGCTTCTTAAACACAAAATAAAACACAAGTTTATTAGCATATTAAGCTTGAATAAGGAGAATCATGGATCAAACATGGCTTAGAACATGAAAATAAGACAAGTAGTGAAGTTTCCTTATACTTCACCTCAAAAAACCTAGAACTTGATCTTGAAGAAAGTCCTTGAAGATGAAAGATGTAGAGCTTGGACTTAACTACAAAGGTTCTTAGATTGATGTAAGGATGCAAGTTATGTGGTTGTTTAAAATTATAGAGTGATGGAAGGTGATTTGGGTGCTTTGGCCGAAACTCACTTGAAGGGAGAGGAGAGAAAATTTTTGTAAAAGCTTTAGGATTTTGGAGAAGACAAAGATGAATAATGAAGTGCTCTTGAAATTTCCTATGGCCTTAAGCCATCAAAAATTGAACCCCCCCTCTTGTACACTCAATGAGTGACAAATTTCACTAGCCACCATTTTGGGTATTGTTAGCCATTGATTAGATCAATGGTTAATATTAACATAGCTTCTAAGCATAGCTTCTATATTGATAAGACTAAATCTAGGCCATTGGATCTTTCTCCTTATAATCCTAGCCATTAGATGTATCTCCAAAATGAAGGGTCAAGATCTCCTCTTCATACTTTACATCCAAAGGTCATAAATGGTCCTAGCCACTTTGTTAGACTAAATCTCCATCGTTGATTAAATCAATGGTGGATATCCAAAGGCTTCAACATTAAGCTTGCTTCTTATTGGTCCATCATAAAGTCGTCATAACCACTAATGTTGACTAAGCAGTATAATATTTATTTTTATCTGTTATTACCCTACTAACACAATTAATTGTAGTTTATATCGCCCGATAATTAAATACAGTACAAAACACAGTAAAAGAAAATTTCTAAAATTGTTTTTGGTTTTGGGTTTAGTAAGACCCCCCGTCCCTGTCTCAACAGTACAGAATTTTCTGGCTCTGAAAATATTCACTTTTTTGCCCCGCCTGGGCCCACGTACAGCCCCTTGGGCCCACAACAGCCCAAGAATAATATTAAAATAATCAAAAAATTATAAAAATCTCATAATAATCCACAAAATCATAAAAATTATAAAACTTATGAAAATTAAATCAGATTAGCAAAAATAATTAAGAATTAACAGCAATAATTAAATTACGTAAGATTTTCTCCAGCCCAAAAATTATTATTTTCTTGGCACAGAGAAAATCACACGAAACGATCAAATATATTCACGGAATACTCAAAATAGTTTTACAATACACAGAAATTACTAAACAGTAGAATTCTGTTATTATTGTCAAGAGTTAGAAAATTTGGGGTGTTACAACTCTCCCCCTCTAAAAATAAGTTTCATTCTCGAAACTTGATTTCACACCCTCAAAATAAATATGGATATTGCTCTTTCATCTTATCTTCTAACTCCCATGTAGCTTCACCGCTTATATAATTCCAAACTACTTTAACCAATGCAATTTCCTTTCCTTGAAGTTGCTTTGTCCTTCGATACTTAATCTTGACTGGAAACGTTTCATAGGTTAAATTTTCCTTCAGTTGTACGTTGTCTGGTTCGATAACATGAGTTGGATCAGAAATATATTTCTGTAATTGTGATATGTGAAATACATTGTGAAGATTTGATAGTAAAGGTGGTAATACAATCTGATAAGCTATCGGACCTACCCGACGGAGTATCTAATACGGTCCGATAAACTTTGGAGTGAGTTTCCTTGACTTAATCACTCGTCCAACTCCAGTCATAGGTGTCACACGTAGAAACACATGGTCACCTTCTTCAAACTCAAGCGGTCTTCGTCTTTTGTCAGCATAACTCTTTTGCCGAGTCTGAGTTGTCCTCATCTTATTTTGAACCATCTTTACTTTCTCAGTTGTCTGTTGTACAAATTCTGGCCCTACAATAGTACTTTCACCATCATGATACCAACATAACAATGTTCTGTTTCGTCTCCCATACAATGCCTCATTGGGTGTCATCCCTATGCTCGAATGAAAACAATTGTTGTATATAAACTCTATCAATTGCAAAAATTCATCCCAATAACCAGTTTGTTCTAGAACACAAGCTCTTAACAAGTCCTCCAATGACTGAATCATCCTTTCTGACTGACCATCTGTTTGTGGATGGTAAGCAGAACTTAGACGTAGCTTTGTTCCCATCGCTTCTTGCAAACTATTCCAAAACCTCGATGTAAATCGCGGATTCCGATTAGAAATAATACTGGATGGTACACCATGAAGTCTAACAATTTCATTGATGTACACTTGTGCCAACTTTTCCAATGAGTACTTAATATTAATCGACAAAAAGTGCGCTGACTTTATAAGCTGATCAACAATTACCTAGATAGAATCGTGACCTTTCCGAGTCTTTGGTAGTCCTATTACAAAATCCATTGCTATATCATCCCATTTCCATTCAGGAATAGGCAAAGGTTGCAACATTCCCGATGGTCTATGGTGTTCCACCTTAGTCTTCTGACAAACTAAACAAGATGATACATATTCCGCGACATTATTCTTCATTCCTTGCCACCAATATAACTGTTTTAAGTCTTGATACATTTTTGTGGCTCCTAAATGCATACTCAACTTACTCCTGTGGGCTTCATCCAAAATCAATTTCCTAAGTTCTGGATCGTTTGGTACATAAACTCTGCCTTTAAACTTCAGAATTCAATCAACACCATCGTTAAATTCCAATATTGCACCTTGGCTCCTTGCTTCCTTTACTTCTTGCAAATACTGGTCACTATTTTGTCCTACTCGTATTCTGTCCATTAAATCATTTGAAATGGTGATCATGTTTAAACACATCTTCCCCGGTGTCAATTTGACAGATAAACGCATATCCCAAAATTCTTCTATCAATTCCTTCACCTTAATCGTCATAATAGAAACACTAAGCATTTTCCTACTTAAAGCATCCGCTATAATATTTGCCTTTCTGGGATGAAACTGAAACTGAAAGTCATAGTCCTTCAGAAACTCTAGCTAATGCCTTTGTCTCATGTTTAACTCTTTTTGGTCAAACAGATACTTCAAACTTTTATGGTCACTAAAGACTGTGAATGTTGCCCCATAAAGAAAATGTCTTCACACTTTCAATGCAAACACTACAACTGCCAACTCCAAATCATGAGTCGGATAATTCCTCTCGTGGGCTTTCAACTACCTCGACGCATATGCAACAACCTTATGGTTCTGCATAAGTACACAACCCAATCCTTGGTACGAAGCATCACAATATACTTCGAAAGGTTCGTTCGGATAAGGTAGAATCAAAACTGGTGAAGTAGTCAGTCGTCTTTTCAATTCCTGGAAACTTTCTCCACAGGCATCAGTCCATACAAACGGTTGATTCTTTTGCGTAAGTTGGGTAAGAGATCCTGCTATCTTTGAAAACCCCTCAATAAACCGTTGATAGTAACTGGCTAATCCGATAAAACTACGGATCTCCGATATAGTCTTCGGCCTTTCCCATTCAATAATTGTTTCTAGTTTTGAAGCATCAACTTCAATTCCTTCCTCCGATATAACATGTCCCAAAAATTGAACTTCGCTTAACCAAAATTCACATTTGGATAACTTGGCATACAACTGATTCTCTTTCAAAATCTGGAGAACCAATCTGAGATGCTTAGTATGTTCCTCTTGACTTCGAGAATAGATCAAAATGTCATCAATAAATACAGCAACAAACTTATCCAAGTACGAACGAAAAATCCTGTTCATAAAGTCCATGAATATGGCAGGTGCATTAGTCACACCAAACGGCATCACTTGATATTCGTAATGCCCATAACATGTCTGAAACGCAGTTTTGGGAATATCCTCCGCTTTCACACGTTTTTGGTGATAACCAGAACGTAAGTCAATCTTGCAAAATGTTGCGGCTCCTCGCAATTGTCCATCAGATCATCGATTCTTGGAAGTGGATATTTATTCTTAATCGTAATCTTGTTCAACTGTCGGTAGTCTACATATAGACGAGAAGTCTTATCCTTCTTCTTTACCAACAATACTAGAGCTTCCCATGGCGATACACTTAGTCTCACAAATTGCTTTTCTAATAAATCCTCCAACTGTTTCTTAAGCTCTGCCAACTCTACTAGCGACATCCTATAAGGTGCCATAGATATAGGTTTAGCTCTAGGTACTAAATCAATAGAAAACTCAATTTCTCTTTCAGGTGGTAGTCCAGGTATATCTTCAGGAAATACCTTAGGAAATTCATTAACTACGAAAATATCCTTCAAGACATCTTCACACTGAACCTCCAAAGAAGATATTAGCAAGTATCCCTAATCTCCTTCCTTCAAACAAGCTTCTACTTGAGTAGCCATTAGAAATCTAGAATCCTTAACCTTAGGAAAAACTAACGTCTTAGTGGAATAGTCTATCAGGATATGGTTAGAAGACAACCAATCCATTCCTAAGATTACATTAATCTTAGAAAGAGGCAAACAAATCAAGTCCACATAAAAGATTCTATCCCTAACACATATAGGACAATTTAAACATACTTTTGTAGTTATCACAAGCTTATCTGTAGGAGTAACAACACTCAAATCATAAGGTAATGTAGTCACAGTCAATCCCAAACGCTCCACATAATCACATGCAATGAAAGAATGTGTTGCTCCCGAATCATATAACACTATTAAAAGATTACCTTCGATGGCACACTCCTCCATAATCAAGTCCTCAGATTTCGCTGCTTCTTCCCCGCTCATAGTATAGACACGACCATCTGCCTATGGCCTCGTAGTACGAACACTCCCTACCGATGGTTCCGCCTTCAAATGATCACATTCTCTGGAAAATTGTCCAAGCTTTCCACATCTATAATAGATAACCCCTTTATGTTGACAATCTTTGGTGAGATGATCTTTCCCACACTTGAAGCATTTAAGTTTAGAAGTTCTAGCTTGACTTGCCTTACTGCCACCAGAACTTCCTTCAAAAGATTGCTGTCAATTCTGACCTCCGGCCAGTTTGGTATACGGTTTCTGCTGATAACGGTTGCCATCGCTACCCTTTCCTCTTTGGAACCGTGTAGGTCCAAAGTTCTTATTCCTTGCCTCATGTTGATGATCAATTTCTTCAGCCTTTCGAAACTTGTCCAATAATACTGGAAACTGGTCAATATCCAAGGTTGTTACAACTTGCTTAATATCCAATTTTAACCCCTCTTCAAATTTTTTGCACTTCCATTCCTCATCCAAGTGCATCTGAAAATACCTCAAAAAATTAGACAAGCTATCGAATTTGGTAGCATATTCACTTATGGACATCACCTTTTGCCTCAAACTAAGGAATTCCATCTCCTTAGCATGACGAACACTAGCTAGAAAATACTTCCTCAAAAATTTCTGCTTAAAGAGCTACCACGTCACAACTCTTCCCTCAGCTTGAATCAATCTTCGGGCTCTTGCCCACCAAGCTTCTCCATCTCCTACCAACATAAAAGTTACAAAAGTAAGCTTCCGCTTATCAGTACAACCCATACCTTCAAATATCTTTTCTAGTTCTTTGATCCACAGATCAGCTTTCTCTGGGTCAAATTCTCCATGAAACTTTGGTGGATTGTTTTTACGAAATTTCGACAAACTTTGAGCATCCTCAGTTACTCTATATTGTTTTGTTGCACAACAACATCAGCCATCCGTTTCATTGCTGCTACAGCTGCAGCCATGTTTTGGTTATCATCGCCAACATTTCCAAATCCTGCTCTAGTATTCACGAGTCCTCTTCCTTGTCCAGCCATTACATTTTCTCAAATCAAACTAAACAACACAAAGAAGAGTTAAAGTCAATCTTCAATCAATATTGTTTTCTTTCAGAAAATAAACACAAAGAATCACACAACTTAAACAGGACAGACCTAACCACAAACCCAAAAAGACTCTAACTTGGGCTCTGATATTAACTAATGTAATGCCCACTGTCGGGTATCACATTTATGTTACTTAATCACCAAATTACCCCTTCATTATAAAATATACTTTGTAATGTAAATATGAGTTGTAAAATTTCTTAATATCAATAAGACAAACTTAGCGAAAAATAAAAATATTATAACATCTTCACAAATAATTTACATCATATATACACAAGTCTTAGTACTATCATACTTAAATATTTACAGACTAGGTTCTCAAAATATTTGA
Source organism: Ormosia semicastrata (assembly GCA_029884595.1). Taxonomy (NCBI): domain Eukaryota; kingdom Viridiplantae; phylum Streptophyta; class Magnoliopsida; order Fabales; family Fabaceae; genus Ormosia; species Ormosia semicastrata. The sequence goes on from JAQQTO010000045.1 coordinate 35,957,651, forward strand.
ACATTATTTAAAACTAATATATTGCCCAAGTATTACTAAACAGCAGAACCCTCAGACGGGTCCTCCTCAGATTCCTCAGTAGGTAGAAATCCAACTTGACGCGAAGTCCTACGGGCAGATGTCCGCGCAGATGACATGATACTAATATCACTAGGAGTACGGTAGTAAGCTCCCCAGTACTGCCTAATGGACAACAAAAATTCTAAGTGTACATAAACATTTACACTGAAATAAGGTTTCCTTTGATAAAGCCTACTTAGGGTAATCTTTGAGTCTCCTACATAGAAAATACACGCTTTATCTAGGTCAACATGCCACGCTTCCGATCCTCCACGAAATTTCAACCTCATATATCCTAGGAAACTGGGCATCGCCATCTTCTTAGAATTCAGCTTCCTCCATAGGAATCTGCTCCTCTTCACCTTCTTGTTCAATTCCTTGTTCAACGTCTTTACAAATATAAAAACAATACAAAATAGGCATACAAAGAGGTGAGATCACCTACGCCAATACCAACATAGTAGCATGGAGATAACTACATACAATATATCATACAGATACATCACACCATAATTACAATTATACCATCAACATAATTTATTATCACAACAGATGTAATAAATAATAACTACGATAATGCCCTCAGTATTTTCCAAATATTTAATAGGTCCAATATCACACCGATATCAATACTCAATAATTATGCATTTGCACATAGACTCAATTTCCAACTCCATTGAGCTAAAACTTAAATTGGAGAGAGTGATCGAAAAGATCTGTCTGTACCAACATGCCTCAGACCACGTGCTATATGTATTTGCACATCTAGCATATACACGACAGTCTTTATCAGATCTTGATTAAGAATAGCGTCTCGGTCGGGATCATCAGTGTGTTACAACGGTCAAACCCACGGTACAGAAGAGCTGCCATATGCCCACTGCAGGCAACCCGCACCCTGATGTCCCTAATGTCAACAAGTGACTTACACTACGCATATCGCACCCACTTAAGAGGTGTATTTTCTGCTAGGCAATTAGCCTCATATAGTCCATCAGACATTTCCAATGCATGTACAATGCACCATTCTCATTTCAAATTCATCATCTCATATTTAAGGTTCACACATTGATCTAGCAGTATCTTTACTGTACTTTCATCGCATAATCATATGTTTGCATTTTCTCAATCGCGTAGCTAAAATTACTACTTTTAAATTGCGTAAAATATTTCTAACGTATTTTAAATCCAAAATAAGACTTTTCACATTTAATATAAAAAATTAACCTTATTTCCACTATTTACCTATTAGTCCTTCTATACAATAATATTTACATAATAACCCCTCTTCATAAAATAATATTTACATAATAGCCCCTCTTCAAATAATATTTCCAAAACAGTCCCTCATTAAATAATATTTGCAATAAAGTCTTTTTTTAAAGAATATTTTCTATATAGTCCCTCTAAAAATACAATTTTCAATATCGCCTCTCTAAAAATCAGTATTTCTACTGTTTTCTAGAAAATTATATTTCATAGTTTTACTTGGGATCTTATAGCTCAAATCAATTATATTTCCATTTTGAAATAATTTTGTCTCACAAAACCAAGGCAATACAAGCCTTCAAAAACCGTGGTACATGGCCATTGAAACCGTCATATATTTTTCCTTCAAAAAGAACTAAGTTCCATTCATGTTTTTACACAAACAAAACCATTAAAATTCCTCCAAAACCGTGGACACTTGGTCTTTGAAACCAACCCATCTTTTCTTTTTCCTTTCCTTTCTAATCATTCAATTTTACCATTCATGAAAATTTTAGTTTTGAAATACCTATTTTAAGGTGTTGAGGCCGAAATCCTCATAGTCATTGGAACCAAAAATTTATTTTCCTTTCATCATGAAATCATGGTATATGTATACATATTCATCATATCATATAATCAAGCATACCTTAAAACAATAAAAATCATATAAAATGTGCAAACACAAATAAATAATTTAAAACACATAAATACCCACACATAATTACATAACCAAGGATATGAATCCTCACATGGATTCACCATCCATCAAATACAAAATTCATCTCTCACCACCATACTTGGTTGGTGAGATGGATCTCCCTCTTACCTCTTGAAGAACCTCCCAAGCTCCTTGGTTTGCTCCTTGAGTACGTGATTCACCACCAAAAGCTTCTTAAACACAAAATAAAACACAAGTTTATTAGTATATTAAGCTTGAATAAGGAGAACCATGGATCAAACTTGGCTTAGAACATGAAAATAAGACAAGTAGTGAAGTTTCATTACACTTCACTTCAAAAAACCTAGAACTTGATCTTGAAGAAAGTCCTTGAAGATGAAAGAATTAGAGCTTGGATTTAACTAAAAAGGTTCTTAGATTAATGTAAGGATGCAAGATATGTGGTTGTTTAAAATTATAGAGTGATGGAAGGTGATTTGGGTGTTTTGGCCGAAACTCACTTGAAGGGAGATGAGAGAAATTTTTTGTAAAAGCTTTAGGATTTTGGAGAAGACAAAGATGAATAATGAAGTGGTCTTGAAATTTCCTATGGCCTTAAGCCATCGAAAATCGAACCCCCCCTCTTGTTCACTCAATGAATGACAAATTTCACTAGCCACCATTTTGGGCATTGTTAGCCATTGATTAGATCAATGGTTAATATTAACATAGCTTCTAAGTATAGCTTCAATATTGATAAGACTAAATCTAGGCCATTGGATCTTTCTCCTCGAAATCCTAGCCATTAGATATATCTCCAAAATGAAAGGTCAAGATCTCCTCTTCGTACTTTACATCCAAAGGTCACAAATGGTCTTAGCCACTTTGTTAGACCAAATCTCCATCCTTGATTAAATCAATGGTGGATATCCAAAGGTTTCAACATTAAGCTTGCTTCTTATTGGTCCATCATAAAATCATCATAACCACTAATGTTGACTAAGCAGTATAATATTTATTTTTATCTGCTATTACCCTAATGACATAATTAACTGTAGTTTTTATCGCCCGATAATTAAATACAGTACAAAACACAATAAAGAAAATTTTCAAAACTATTTTCAATTTTAGGTTTAGTAAGAACCCCCGTCCCCATCCCCGTCCCCGTCCCCGTCTCATCAGTACATAATTTTCTAACTCCTAAAAAATTTACTTTTTTGGCCCCGCCTGGGCCCACGTACAGCCCCCCTTTGGCCCACAACAGCCCAAGAATAATATTAAAATAATTATAAAAATATAAAAATCTCATAATAATCCACAAAATCATAAAAATTATAAAACTTATGAAAATCAAATCAGATTAGCAAAAAGAATTAAGAATTAACAGCAATAATTAAATTACGTAAGATTTTCCCTGGCCTGAAAATTATTATTTTCCTGACACGGAGTAAATCACACAGAATAATCAAATATATTCACGGAATACTCAAAATAATTTTACAGTACATAGAAATTTCTAAACAGTAGAATTCTGTTATTACTGTCAAGAGTTAAAAACTCTGGGGTGTTACAGGCATCCTTCAGATGAAGAATGCCATGGGAACTACCTAAGACCTTGTTCAACGTGAGGTTGACTTTGAAATCATTTATGAAGTGGTGATGCGAGGTTCTAAGTATTAGTGTGCTAGTGACATGATTCTTATTACTTTGTTGGATAAGTGAGGCTAAGATGTATATGTACTAGTATTGCTTTTTCGGTAGATTATGAGGATCTTGTGATTGTTTCAAATGTGATTTAGAAATGTTCTTGTGTATTTTGTTTTCAAACTTGTTATATGCTATTTCCTATGTATTGTAATATTAGATGGTGTGCACAAACATATGGCCTGAGAATAAGGTGTTGGATCTAAATTCTCCTAGTATTTATGCTACTATGGTCCAGGTTACCGGTATGAGGGTGAAAGTAGTATTCTTACATTGGTAAGGGGAAAATATTCACCTATTACCAAGTGGTTTATAGGTTCTCAGGCCTATCTTGCTTAGTATATACAAGGGAATGTGGTTCCCGAGAATGTGCAGGTAACATGTGTTTTCTAAAACCTAAAATCTGCATTAGCATTGCATACTCTTATTATTTGCTCGTCTGCTTGATGATATCCTACGATTGTATAAGTGGTTGTTTGATATCATTGTTTGATATAAATGGGAGTTAGGTTATTGCTTGCCTTGCGAATGTTACATAGAGTGTATGAATATATTCTAATAGCGTTGAGCAATGGCTCATTTGTCTATTACAATATTAAATTGACGTTGTTATTTCAATTTTTTGTTGTAAAATAGTAACTGCTAGTTTTGGTTCACTCATACTGAGAAATTTATGATTTTTTACCCCTCTGTGTTTTCATATAAATCCTGATCAAGACCCTCTAAAGAGAAAAGGCAAGAAGAAGAAGCAAAAGACTTAGTTTTAGTTATTTTGTTTCTTTATGTATCAGTTTGTATGTATTTACTTTGCTTTCTAGTTTGTAAAAGTTTATGTATTACGGTGTGGCCTTTTAGCCAATGATGTATATATATGACCTTTTTCATTCTTTGTGACTATCTATAATGACTACACATGTTATTATGGATTTATATTTTACGCATTTCTGGGACGTGACATACTTGATACGATTTATCTTGAAATATTCCGATTATTTTATGATAATTCTATTAGGATGTTACAGGTACCCAACCCACCCACTTTTTTTTTTAAATTAAAAAAGTCATTTAACTATAGTTTTTAACCATCGCAAAACGATCACTGAAAAAAATAATGGTTCATCTAGTGGAATGACATCGTTCCACTTTGAAGCCTAACAAAAGGCAAAAGCACTCACACACAGACAGTACACTCTTTCTTACCAATCACCATTTCGGCCACTCACTCCCAAATTCCCTGTCTCTCAAATAAAAAATTTAAATCCCTAACTTCTTATTTCAAGAACTATAGAGTCTTGAAAAAATAAAGAATGAAGTCAATTATTATGTCAATCCACATGATATGTGTGATGATATTGACTTCAATTAGTTAGAATAATTTGCTATTTATGAATGTTGGCCTATTAGCTTAGTTTAGTTTATTCCAGACTTAAATTAGTAAGACTTGTTAAGTTGTTATGCAATTATGTGTATTTAGTCTATCTTAGACTTATTATATTTGTGTAAGATTAGTTAGGTGAATTAATATGTGACTTGTTATGTTTATATAAGGCATGATATGTGTAACAAATTTTTGATTTCATATTTTGACTTTTTTTAAGGAAATTTTTTTAAACATATGTCGAACAAACGAGATCGATCTAATCAAACCTACTCTTGAGGGGATCGAGTTGGGTCGGGTAGAGGAAAAAATTTCCTTAACCCAATCCACTATTCTATTGAGCGGGTCGAGTTAAAAAATACTCTAGAACCCACCCAACTCATTCAGTCGACACCCTTACCTATCTTAATGGTAGAAATGTTCATGGGACGGGTTGGGACTGGTTTATCTTAACTCGAACCTAGCACAATTTTTTTAATTAGAGTGTTCATAGTCAAACCAAACCAATCTAAATAAAAAAATTTAAACTAAAAAAATCAAACAAAGAAAATCGATTAAGTTTAGTGTTTTTATGGTAAGAACAATCCGTTTGGTTTGACTTTTAGTTTTCATGTATGAAATTGAATCAAACCAAATTACACCAAAATTGTATATTTGTTTATGGTAAAATTTTGTCTAAGGACAAATTTGATTCCGGATCTTAATTCGGAGAAGTGAATTGCTTCTTCTTAAGATTCTCTAATTCCAGACTGATATTTAGGAAAGAACTTCAAGAGGTAATTTTGAAAAAAACATAAGATTATGTAAATTAAAATCCAAATATTATTGTGAAAGAAGTAACTTAGTAAAATAATGACAAATGAGTGAATCAATGAGAAAATGATTGAAAGAACATATTTTGAAAAAGTAAAGTTTGCTTTTAAAACTTAAGAAAATAGTAAAAAGAAAGTAATTAAATGGCATGAAATGTAAATGAAGTAAACTTGACAGCTAATGCAAAATGCAAGAATGTAAAGAACAAGAATTGAAACAAAGTGGTGTAAAAGACAATGAAAGTAAAGTTGCTAGTATATGAAGAACAGGGAAGTAAATTTACAGAAAAGTAAAGAAAGCGAGTAAATGAAAGCAATGAAAAGAACTCAAATGATCTTAAAAGAATCACTTGATCTAGAGTATAAAAGAGTTTGAAGTAAAGTAAAGATACTGAAAATAAAGTTAAAGATATGTAAATGTGTAGAAAAGTAAATGTACAGAAAAATAATGAAAGCATGTAAATGAAGGCAATTAAAAGAAATCAAATGATCCCGAAAAAATGACTCGACCAGGAGTAGAAGAGATTTTACAAAAATTAAAGACTGGAAACATAAATGATCTATAATTTAAACTTGCATTGAATTTGTAAATGGTATAGAAATGAAATTGGATGGAAACATACTTGACTAGACTTGTGTGTTTGCTCGAGATGTCACTGGGACGTGAGAGCGTGAGTACAAGTGTTTACAGGTAATGAATTTCCAACTCCTAAATGCTTCCATCCTTTTGGTATTTATAGACATTCTAAGTAATTACCCTTTTTATAGGATCTTGACATGTGTCTAAAACAAAAAAAATTGTCTAATGATTATTACTGATCCTTGTCAAGTAACTGCCAGATCTTTGTCAACAATCTTCGTACTACAAGTAACTGCTCAATCTCTGTTAGCAATCCTTGTATTGTCTTGATCTTGCACTTAAAATTGCTGCTAACTTCCATTTCAAATTTGAATCCTTTCCTTTGAATTCAAACTTGAATCTTTAAACATTTGCTGACTTTTGGTCGACACCCATTATTTTTGTTTTCATAAATTTGCTAAGTGTAGCTACTCTCTGGATCACAATTTTTGAGACTAACTTGAAATATCATCTCTGATATGATATCAAAATCACTTTTCCGATGCTAAATCAAAATTATCATTTTGATAATTTTGGGTCTTTACTACAACTTCGACTCTAATAAAACTAAAGTCGAAGGTCTCAATGTTCAAGACCTACTCGAAGTCACCACTTATGATATGAATTCAAAAGTATCATTTATCATATCAAATCGAAACTAATACTTGATAATTTCAATACTATTACAATTTTGACTCCAACTCGAAGTTATTATTTTGACTCCAACTTAAGGTAAAAGAAGCATTAAAGAGGACGGATAATGGAAAAGTAGTCGAGCTGGATATATACCTATTGAGGTATGGAAGTAGCTAGGAGAGAAAGGTATAAGCTAGCTCACGAAGCTGTTTAACGAGATAATGAGGTCTAAAAAAATGCCAAATGAATGAGGAGAAGCATTTTAATCCCTATTTATAAGAACAATGAAGATATACAAAACTGTGCAAATTACAGAAGAATTAAGTTCATGAGTCATACCATGAAGTTATGGGAAAGAGTAATTGAATGAAGATTAAGACAAGAGACTCATATTTTAGAGAACCAATTTAATTTTATGCCTGGGAGGTTGTAACACCCCAAAATTTCTTTCTTTCTCTGTTATATGTGTTTTTTTTATAATTTTTGTGTTTTTTTTGTGAATTATTTGATTTATTTTGATTATTTTATTATTATTTTTGGCCTTTGTGTGTTAGAAAGCGGTGCCGAAAAAATAAAAAAATTTTCAGGGCCAAAAAAATTTCAACTGTTGATGCAGGGCTGGGGAAGCTTACTAAACCCGAAACCAGGAACAAATTTTGAAGTTTTTCTTTTTTTGAGATTTTATGTGATTGATGAAATTTAGGTACCTTATATTATCCATTGGACAATAATCACTGGTTTTCTAGAAGTAGCCTTTGTCCATTGGTTAATAGCTACCGGTAAATATCTAGATGACTAGTCAAACTTGATGGTTATGACATCTTTATGGTGAGCCAATGAGAAACAAGCTTACATGAGAAGTTTGCATGGAGTCAACAATAATGACTATGACTTTCTAATGTGAACCAATGAGGAGAAAGCTTACATGACAAGCTTGGAAGAGAAAACTTTGACACTCAACTTCAACAAGTCTCACGGCCAAGAGGTTTCTAGGACTTTTGAGAAAGCAAAATTGATTACTTCATCCTCTTAAGTCAATCTTGTATAGTTTTCAAGAAACAAATCTACCAAAAACTATCACAAACTCTCTTTTTTTCCCTCCTTTGAAGCTCATGGCCAACACCTCTAATTCACTCTCAAATCTTGATTAATTCTAAATAGCCACATATCTTGAATCCAAACATCATTCCAAGATACTTTCATGTTGTGAATTTCTTCAAAATCATCCATCTTCAACCTCTTTCTTAAAGCTTCACGTTTGAAGGTTCTTAGGTGAAGTTTTGATCTTCACTTCTAAATTTTGTTTTCATGTTCTAGACCATAGTCTTGACTCATGGTCATCTTGTTGCAAGCCTTATATGTTAATGATTGTACGTTTGTTTTGTTTTAAGGATCTTTTTGGAGGTAGAACTTGTTACAAGAAGACATCAAAGGAGTCTTGCTCATCACTTAAGGTAAGAGGGAGATTAACCTCATCAACCATCTTGGTGGTGAGAAACGCATTTGTGATTTGTGAGTAAAAAAACCATGTGAGAATTTATTCACTTGATTGTGTGTGTATTTAATGGTTTGTGCTTGTTTTACTATATGTGATTATATGAATTTTGATAGTATGCATGAAATTGCTATTACATGAATTGATTATTAGAATATATGTATGCTTTGAATCATATGTGAAAGGCAAGATTTTTGGTCCCAAAGACCATTTGAGGCTCACGACCATTTAGCCTAGGATTAGGTTTTGTTAATTGAGAACTTAGATGATTAGGGGACTCAATTAGGATTAAAGGATTTACAAGTTAAAAAGAAGATGAACAAAGTTTTTTTAAAAGAAGTAATGATTTTCGGCCATGACAATGGAAATAATTTTTAAGGATGGTTTGGAATTTAAAATATTTTATTTAAGAAACTTTTTATTCAGAGTAATGAACAAAGATTTTTGAAATATCTTGATTTAATTAAAATAATATAAGTTTTTATGAAAAACGTTAGGAAATATTATTTAGAGGAGGTTTAGTAAGAAAATGGTAGAATAAAAGTCCTAGTTTTATATTACATGAGAAGAGTTTAAAATTGAGCTTAGAATATCAATGAAACATTTTGACGCGATTAAAAATATACAGAAAAAATCTTAGGCAATTTAAAAATGATGATTTTTAGTTACGCGATTAAGAAAACGTTTTAAAAATTTTATGCAAATGAAAAATGATGTAAAAATGTTACGCGATTTAGTAACGTAACAAAAATGTTATGCATTTGTGAAAATACAGTAAAAGTACTTTGCATTTGAGAAAAATAGTAGTTTTACTATTGGCCCGGCGTATTGGACCTAGAGACGTCAGTTGATGTTTCAGCCCAGTGGTGGCTTGTTTTTATGTGTAAGTCACGTAATTGTTAAATTAATGATTTATGAAGTCATTTGAACATGCATTGTGAAAGTCATTGTGACTTTGTTTGTTAAGGCTATATGCCTAGGAGATGAATTACACCTTTGTGCAGGTGAGAATTGTGTAAGTGAAGGCCTATGAATGACCTTGGAGGCGTCGGGGCGCAGGTATCCCATAAGTGGCCAGTTAGTAGCTCTATTGTGCCGTGGTGACCGATGCAAACACACCGAACGATCTCGACGAGATACTACTCCTTTCTAGATCTGGTGAAGACTATCTTGTATAAGCCATGATGCGCACGTTGAATAAATTGAAACAATTGAATTGAGGCTGATGATATACGGACATGTTTCCCGATCATTCTCTCTGATGTTTGGTTTTAGCTCCATGGAGTAGGGGTCCGTTCATTATACATATGCATAGTCTGTTCACATATTGCTGTGAAATATAGAAATGTATATTTGTTGAGTTATCCGTTGAAAGATATCATGACTGTAATTGTTGAATCTGTACTATTTGGATTTATTGTTATTACTATTTCTTTGCTGTCATGCTGGTATGTGATGTAGGCAATCTCACCTCTTTATGTTATTGCTCTGTCTGTTTATGTTTTATGTTTATGTTTGAGAAGACTGTGATGGCAACACTGCGAGATCTCCTGGGTTTCATTAGAGTACAGTTTCTTGGAGGCACTGATGCCTGGCTTGTCCTTTGGGATATAGAGTGCATAAAGTATTACAAAGATATTACTCTATCGATGAATAGGACCCGTCATAGGGTCACTACCTTTTCTTTTAATGTTATTGTATATGTAAAGTTTCATATGCTTATTAGGGGTTTGTGGGGTGATATTCACTATACTCCCAGGGAGGATTCCGATATATCTTCTACTTAGACTCCAATCTGTCGAGACATTCCCTAGCTAGGGAATTTGTCTTCTGAGGAGGAGGAGGATCCAGTGGAGGACCCTTCCCTTTAGGTGTATAAGCTTGGGCTTGTTTAGGTATTGTCATGTTAGTTATATTTATGCTTTTGGTATGTAGTCTTATGTATTTATGTTTCCAGTAAACTTTGTATATATATTAGAGTGTATTATTCAGTTCTTTATATTCCGTTAAGTTTATGTTATTCGCAAAAATAATTTTGAAACCCGTATTTTATAATATTAAATCTTTTATAACTTGGGCAGAGTTTTCAAAGAGTTGGTCTGAAATATAATGCCCTTCAGAGGGTGTTACAGAGGTCAACTACGGAAGTAATCTATCTTCTACGAAGATTGATGGAGAGGTATCAGAGGAAGCAAAAAGACCTACACATGGTTTTCATTTATTTGGAAAAAGCCTATGATAGGGTACCGAGAGAGGTCTTGTGGAAGGCTTTGGAGAAGAAAGGAGTTCGTATCACTTATATTCGAGTAATCTAAGATATGTATGATGGGATTAAAACTAGTGTAAGAACACAGGGTGGGGTTATAGAAGATTTTCCTATAACTATAGGACTGCACCAAGGGTCAACTTTGAGTCCATATCTTTTTACCTTGGTCTTGGATGTGCTTACTATGCATATCCAAGAGCTGGTGCCATAATGCATGCTTTTTTCAGATGATATAGTCTTAGTTGGAGAGTCGAGAAAGGAAACAAATGGGAAGCTAGAACTATGAGATAAGCTTTGGAAGAACATGGCTTCTAAGCAGGAGTAAGACAGAGTATATGGAACATAAGTTTAGTAAAAAGCATGCTAATGCTAGCTTAGTGGTGAAAATTGGAGACCATACCATACCACAAGTTACACAATTTAGGTATCTTGGATCTATCATACAAAATGATGGAGAGATAGAGGGAGACGTAAACCATAGGATCCAAGCTGGATGGATGAAATGGAGGAGTGCTTCAGGAGTTATTTGTGATAGAAAAGTGCCTCTCAATCTTACGGGTGAATTTTATCGCACAGCTATAAGGCTTGCGATGTTGTATGGTACTAAATGTTGGGCTATAAAAAGCCATCAAGAGTATAAGATCAGTGTCACAGAGATAAGGATGTTGCGATGGATGTGTGGCCATACAAGACAAGATAGGATTAGGGATGAATGCATTAGAGAGAAAGTAGGGGTAGCACCTATTGTGGAAAAGATGGGAGAATCTTACTTTAGGTGGTAACATATGCCCCCAAATATTTATTATCAAAGTATGAGAGATAAATGTTTATTTTTGAGCATTAACTTTTCAATTGAAATTGACTTAGAGCCTTAATTGTTCTTTATCAACTCAAAAATTGCTCTTTGTTTCGAATGTACATTTTTCATTTGAAATTTTAATGACAATTTATTTAATATGAAATCTTCACTTCATGAATCGTTGGTCTATATAGTTTCAAATATTTATCATTTATCGAAGTATTTCTTTTATTAGATTTAATATTCATAACCGAATACGCATTTCCAAAAAATAATTTTTCGATTCGATATGGTCCTTCCCAATTCAAGGACCATTTACCAAATAACTTTGATTTTTTCTCCATAGGTAATATAACCTTCAAAACCAAATCACCTAACTTGAACTCTTTTTTCTTGACTCAAAGATTATAGAATTTTGCAATTCTTTCTCTTTATCGAATCAAATTTTCAAGAGCAATTAACCTTTTTCATTTAAGTTATTTAGTTCATCAAACATCGAATCCCAATAATCTTGTGTGGGGATTGCATCTTGACATTGTAATCTAATTGATTGAAGATTAGTTTCGATTGGCAAACTTGTTTCCTGTCCATATACCAAATGATATAGCATAGTACCAGTCGCTTCTTTTGGAGAATTTCAATAAGCCCACAGAACTTGGCTTAATATCTCATGCTAACTTCTTGGTTTTTTACCATCATATTTCTTTGTTAATCTAATTAGAATTTTATTAGCTGCCTCAACTAGGCCATTAGCCTGAGCATAATAGGGAGTCGAAGTAAGTAACTTGATATTCTTTGATTTAACAAACTCAGTTATGTAATGACTAGTAAACACAGTTCCTTGATTAGTTGTTAGAGTTTGAGAGATACCAAACCTGTATATGATGTTTTCCTCGAAAAAATATATAATATTCTATTGAGTAACATCCTTTAAAGGGATTGCTTCGACCCATTTTGTAAAATAATCAATGGCAACTAATATGTATTTATGCCTTTTAGAAGATGGTGGGTGGATCTGTCTTATCAGATCAAGTGCCAATCCTTGAAATGACCCAAGTTTAATGATTGAGTGTAAGTCGTTAGCAGGATTATGAAAGATGGTATTCATGGCTCTTTGATGTGTGGCTCCAGCATTTTTTAATCCAAATAGCATGACTACCTATTCATAAGCGTCAATTACTCTAAGACATTAAAAGGTTGTCTTTGATGCATTTTCCTCTGCAATATAAATTTGATTATACCCAGAATAGTCATCCATAAAACTTAGGGTTTCATGGCCCGAAGTTGTGTCTATTAACATGTCAGCAATTGGCATAGGATATTTATCTTTAGGAGTAGCAGAATTTAAATCTCGAAAATCAATGTATACTCTTAACTTACCATTCTTTTTCATAACATGAACAACATTAGAAATCCAGTTAATATACTTGGAAGTTCAAACGAACTTAGTCTTTAGTAACCTTTTGATTTTTCCTTTTTGATCTTAAGCACCACTTTAGGAGCAAACCTCAATGGAGCTTGCTTTATTGGTTTTTGTCCTGCTCAAATTGGTAGTCCGTACTTTACCAAATCTCGACTGAGTCCGGACATTTCTTCATATTCTTATGCAAAATAGTCTTTATATTCTTCAAGCAAATGAACTAACTTGCACTTGAAATTTGTATTTATTAATTTACTGATAAAGGTAATTTTATATATTACATCATCACCTAAATTAACCTCTTCCAAAGGTTCTTGTACCTCTATTCTTTTAACATTAAAAGATAGAGAGACTTGTTCGAAGCCTAAAGAAGAGTTATCATAAATATAATCCAAGTTGGTGCCATCTGTGCACCAAAATTTTCAGCCATGTAAGCTAAAATTCGAGTCAATTGACTCAAAATTACACTTTCAGTGCAATTATCAGCCATATAGGCTGATATACAACTGTATCACCCTAATACCAATACCTTAGTATATCCAGAATATACAAGGGTAAACAGTATTAGCTACATCACTTCTAACTTAAAAATAACATTCTAGATTCAAAATAACCATACAGATTATTATAAAGAGACATGAGGGAAAGAAAAGTATATCTACATAAACTTTATACAACATAATGTACAAACCGAGCCTCAAAAGGAATAAGTTCAAAACAAAAGAACTAATGCATCCCAATGTAAATACTACAAAATATAAGCATTGGACAAAAAGTAAATAAAACTACTCTAGTTTATTTGCTTCTTCTTCTTCCCATTGGAAGAATCTTGACTTGGATTTATCATGCAAACAACAAATGAGGTGAGAATTCACAATTCTTAGCAGTATATACACATATATGGCATCATGATAACTCTAGTTGCTTTGGGAAAAAAAACAAGTTACTTAAAAACATGTAGAAAGAAGGCAAAAGCCAAAAATTGTTCCTTTTTCTTTCTGAGGGAAAAGTTCAATTATTCATAACTATGGTTCAATTATCACATAATTAACTATTCACAATGAATAAACTTATTAACAATAGATTATGATTGCAACAAGTAAATGAGTCACTACTCAATACCATTGGAACATTAACATACTCTTTCTATGTAACATTCACAAAGCTATCCATAATCTATATCCATAGTCATCAACCTTTCAAAGATAAAACACTTGTCCATACAATTGTTATTAAACTACAAATGCTTGTGCATGCTTAATATGCCCTAAGGAAATGATTATGAAATGTGATGTGATAATTGTAACATCCTAATATTTAAGCTAATGATATATCCAGAATTATGCATTAACAATCATATTAGAGAATGTCACTTAGATCAATATCAACTCTTTAATGAAAGGATACTTGTGTAAAATACAAAATATGAGCTTGAAGCGTAAGGATAATACATAATTATAGAATGGAGTCATATACAAATAATACATCAAAATATATTAAGTACATCATTTGCCACTAAGGCACAAAAGAATGGTATTTAACCATTTACAAAATATGATAACAAAAGGAATATATCTTCTATTAGCTCAAGTTCATCTCCATCTCTACAAGCTATAGGGGGTCATCCTGAAATCATCATGGAAATCAAAGAAGTGGGGTAAGAATCTCACAATTCTCAGTAGTAGTTGAAAAACGTGTCATCATTATCATTCCACCTATTTTGGGGAAAATCTTCTTTAAAAATATTTTATACAATTTTAGGAAAGTGGCAGAAAGCCAAAGTGGCTCTTTCCTCTTCCCGAAATAGACGGTTCAATTAATTGTTATAAAAATCATTTAATCATCAAATCATAAATCACTTTGTCCAATTCTCAAATTACTAAATCTGAAATCATAACATCAAGTTTCATTATTCAAATTCCATCATATCTTGAATCATCAAGACACATGTGTCATGTTAACAATTAATGGTATGGAGAGAATTGTTTGTCCTCACAATACTAATCTCTTGGTACTAGATGTTGGGAATTGCAGATACATCACGTAGCGAAAAACAGGGATTCCCACCGAGGACCCATGCGAAAAAGTCGTAATCCGAGTTTTTAAATGATTTACCACTTGAAGCGTGATCAAAAGGAAGGGCGTGAATCACCAACACCGTAATAGAAACGATGTCTCTGCGGTTTCCACACGAACAAACTCACGAACGTCCAACGTCCGCAAAAGGAGCCTGTCTCTCACACAGTGCTAGCTGCGAAGAGAAGAAAAGAAACCTATGCTCTCTCACTCACTTTTTCTGTAGGTGCGGCTAGGGTTCTGAATTATGTATCTTAGCAGCCCCCTTAACAGTACTATTTATAATAGTGACTGCCTTAAGTGAGTGTGAGCAGCAGCAAGGTAAGCTATGCAACCCTAGACCCATCTGTTATGAGTCTGGCCCATATTTGAATCCGAGTCCAACTTGGATTCATTGCTCCAATTTTAGTCTGCTCTATGTGTGTGACCCTACAGGTTCTTATTATGTTGGTAGTAATATTAAAATCCCATTTTAATATTACAAGCAGTGAGCGGTATCTAGCAACACATCGCTACTACCCAAGTAATAAGAATGTCAGTGATTTGACATAACCTTTCCGTGATCAATGTTTCCATGTCGTTTAGTCCCTTTGTCAAGATATCTAGATTGAACACAAGGCATGGAATGAGTCACCCTTGTATAGTCCAATCTTTCGTTTCCTGATACTCGAGTAGACTTTGTAACAACAAATGAGATCAATATCTCATATTGACTCATTTGAGCATGGCCATGCATTTCGCAGTCTCACTCAATCTGGGGGCCCGAAGATATCGCTCCTGTTATGTAGGAGTGACAAATCCCATCTAGGTCACTCACATCCCTCTGCATGATTCGCGGTATATCCAATAACCAACTTTATAATCACCTTGTTACAGATGACGTTTGATGACATTAAAACACACAACTCCTCATGTAGGAATCGTAGTGAGTTCAGGTCAAAGGACCACAGACACCATTGTCACTATGAGAATCACTTATGACACTCACATAACAATCCATGTAGTGTTCTCATGGTAGGTCAGTCCTGTACATCATTACTCTAATATGTACCCATGTGAAGACTTGATATCTCATATCCATGACCCGTGAGATGTGGTCATCAATCTATGCACATACTAGTCTCAATGTATTATTGTTGTCCTAATTAACAATAATACTTGACTAGGGACATTTAAGAATAGTGTTAAAACCAAAAGGATCTCACGATCAAGTCATCCACTTGATGTCCTATGGCATCAAACTTACTATTCTAAGGACTTTATTATGTTTATCAAAAAAAGAACACAATAAATGAAATGCCTTATATATAAAATAGCATAATAAAATATATGTAAATACAAAAAATGTATTAGCCTCTAGGGCATACACCAACACTAGACTGCTTTTGAGTTGGTGTGTTACCAAGTAGCCTCAATACTCAAAGGGGGGGTGAATTGAGTATGTAAAACAAGTTCGCAAATCTTTCGTAAAACATTTGATAAATAATTTTCATTGAAGCTATTTGATGATTAGAGATGATTGGATAAATGAGATAAACACTTTTACTTATAAATGCAATAGCCAAAGGGAACAATATTCAAGCAATTCAGTAAAACAGTGCTCAATGTAAATAGAAGGGTTTAGAGAAAATAAACACAATGATTTATCCTGGTTCGATCACCAATCCACTTGTGATCTACGCCCAGTCCTCAAGCAACCGCTAGAGATTTTTCACTATATCTTCAAGCTTCAATAGGTGCTTGATAACCTTTACAACCTTGAGCACTCAACACTTTGGGATACCTCACCCTTGGAGCTTGAGTCTCTTCAACTAAGGAATGCCTCACCCTTTACACTTTTAGAGGGATGCCTCACCCTCTTTACAAAGTAATATAGATTAATTGAATGAAACTCTCATAAGAGTAGATGATTACGAATTGAAACTCTAATATGCTCTCAAAGAATAACTCAAGTTTTTCATAAAAAAATAGAGCAAGAATGGATTTAAAGATTAAATCATGTTTTGAAGTATTGGCAATCAGTTTTTAGTTCAACGTCAACCTCTAATGAAGTCCCAACATTAGTATTTATAAGTTTTGCAATAAATGGAGCCGTTGGGGACTTTTACCCAAGCATTAAATGCCATTAATATAGCCGTTGGACTTTGTCAGATTGCGTGTAATCAATTACACAACAAATGTAATCGATTACATTATTGTTCCAACGTGTTCTTGGCTTTCTGGGCTCTATGTAATGTAATCGATTACATGGCTTCTGACTTGCTTGTAATCGATTACAATATCCATGTAATTGATTACATGGCTTCTGACTTGCTTTGTAATTGATTACAATATCCATGTAATCGATTACATGACTCATTGAACGTGTTCTTGCCTTTCTGGGCTCATTGTAATCGATTACCAACTTGGTGTAATCGATTACATGGCCTCTGACTTTCTTGTAATCGATTACATTGATCATGTAATCAATTACAATGCCTCTGTTTGCTGTGTAATCGATTACAAACATCATGTAATCGATTACATTGGCCTTTGAACACATTTTTCAAGTCCAATTAAGCTTGTAAGCCATTTCTAACACCTCAAAACATTTGATTAAACATAAATCCTTTCATGAGTGTTAGATCTAAGATTGAAACTCAAGTTTCTTTGAAAAACATGTTTAGCTTTGAATTTTCCCACTTATTTTTGAAATGATATATTGAAAAACCATTTGAGAAATCTTGAGAGTATTTAACATTAATATTCTAAGTCTTATAACTAAATAAACCTCTTGACTTCTTTCTTTGATCTTGATCTTTTCTTTTGTACTTGATCTTCATTGATCTTCATCTCTGACTTTATTATCATCAAAAACCATTTGACATACTTTAAAGACATAAGCATTCACACGGTGCACTTCAACCTAATCATACTTCTCGCTACACAAGACTACTTTGAGTAACCCAGA
Organism: Ormosia semicastrata; assembly: GCA_029884595.1. Classification (NCBI taxonomy): domain Eukaryota; kingdom Viridiplantae; phylum Streptophyta; class Magnoliopsida; order Fabales; family Fabaceae; genus Ormosia; species Ormosia semicastrata. Next base: position 35,975,775 of record JAQQTO010000045.1, read on the forward strand.
TCTAGACCACAACAAATGAGGGAATTATCCGTCCTCATACAGAGTTGTGAGTAGAGAGGGAATTATTCGTCCTCAACTACTTTGATAGGGAGGGTATCATTCGTTCTCACACTATCACTAATCCAGGAATGCCTCAAGTGTAAAGAGGGAATTATCTATCCTTAACTACACATTATCCCTAGAGGGCTTAGGTAAAGAGGGAGGGAATTATTCATTCTCAGCTTCAATACTCAAGTGGTAAGGAAATATCCATCCTCAACCACCCTTTCCAAGCCTCTTCCTAAGACCAGGGATATCCTAAAGGATAGGTTACTCATAAAATCGATCATTCATATTTAATCATCATTCTCATGTTATAATATCAAGCTTGGCTTCAAGTTTCCAAGCAAGATAATAGGTTAGCTTGAGGTTCCAATTGGTTCTCATCTTTCATCCACATCAAATTTTACGTCTCATAAACAGTTATCCACTTTGGGTAATGGTTATGAACTTCCCACAAGCTATTCTCATAAGCCAATAACCGGTTATCCATTTTGGTAATTGATTATGAGCTTATTTAAGCTCTCTGTCAAATAAGAATAACTGGTTAGGCATTAGTCCTAACAGATTATTACTCATTCCTCCTCTCTGCCAAGCCATCATAACCGGTTAGGCATTCATCCTAATCGATTATAGTAGGCCAAAAAGCTTTTTGCCATCACTAATAACCGATTATGGCCTACCCATAATCGGTTATTTGGGCTATCCTAGACATGAAAACAGAACACAAGGGAAGGAACCCCAGCACTAACCCATTCTCATATCAAAATCAATCAAAAACACATCAAGCATGGAACCACAACATCACAGAATGATATAACAAGCATGGGTAATCCTCAATCCACTGTGGAAATAAGTTTACCCCAAATGATTTTATATGTGAAGTTTTGATGATTACAAATACAAGACAAAAAGAATACTTTGCATATGTTCTTTGTTGCATCTTATATAGAGCATATCTATTTGTAATTGATAAATATCTTATTTGGATGTGTCTATGAAAGTCTTATATGCATGGTAGACTAACTAGAGTTATACATTTATGAATCATGCATATAAAGATATTGAATTATGAATTTGGACTATGTTTGTTTAAGTGAACAATACTTTGTAGGATAGTCCAAGTACCAAGCATGAGTATTGCAATAAGAAAGCAAAAAATCACAACTATGCTCAACTCAATAAGAATAAAAATGATAAAGATATTCCAAGCATTTGCAAGATTTGAAGAAAATAAATTTTTTGGAAGTTTGGATTACATCAAGAATTGATGATGGCAAAAGATCAAGTCCAAAGGTTCTTCAAGAATAGCTTATAGGACTTAGATCTTGTGTAAAGGTAAAAAGGAATCACACTAAGCTCAAATATATTTTAACATCTTTAAAAGTGTTTCTTACATTCTAAAATGCCCAACAAACTATTTTTGGAAAGTTAGTCTTGATGGTAATTCAAACCTTTGAAAAATACCCAAGTTTGTGCTTTTCAAAATTGACCTTTGGTTACTATTTTAATCATAACTTTCAAACTACTTTGAGTTTTGTTCTAAAATTATTTAATTTGAAAATAGACTCAAATATCTTTCCAATAAGTGGTCAATTACTTTAAACGGATAATAAATGAAGAAGTTATGACCATTTAAAGTCAATTTTCAAAAATAGTCAAGTTTGAGTTTTGAAAAGCTGACATTTGGTTACTCTTTTGATCATAACTTTCAAAATTTGTTGTGAAACATATTTCATTTGAAAATAAACTCAATGACCTGTCCAATGAGTGGTCATTTACTTTAATCAGATAAGAAATGAAGAAGTTATGATCTTTTAAAGTCAGTTTTCAAAACTAGAAGTAGTGTAATTGATTACACAAGTCTTGTAACCGATTACAACTTTGGCAGAGGCCATGTAATGGATTACCAAAAGTGTGTAATCGATTACCAAGTGCCTAGGAACGTTTCCAATGGTTATAAATGACTAGTTTTCATAAAAAAATCATTTCTAAACACCACCAATGACTATTTTATCACTTGGGCTCTATATATAAGTGTTTTTTGAAGCTTTTACAGCTCTTGAACACTTGATTTGATCCTTGAATCATCAAAATCATATTTTGAGTTTTAAAATGTGAATCCTTGATACCTGTAGAGCTTCAATTTGTATTATCCACTCTTGAGAGAGTTTCTTATCATCCATACTTTGTTCTTCAAGTTGTATATCTACTCTTGTGAGAGTTTCTAATCTTTCTCTTCATCTTGAAATCATTGTAAGAGGGTGAGGTATCCCTCAAGGTTGTAAAGGGTGAGGTATCCCTTGAAGTTGAGGCTCAAGCACAAAGGGTGAGGTATCCCAAGGTGTGGTGAGTGCTCTATTGTGTAAATGTTATAAGCACGCATTGAAGCTTGAAGATATAGTGGAAATCTCTAGTAATTGCTTGAGGACTGGACGTAGGCCACAAGTGGATTAGTGGCTGAACTAGGATAAATCTTGTGTTTGATCTTCTCAACTCTATCTCTTTACATTTGTGCCTTAATTATATATGCTTGAGTTGAATTTGATATCTAACTTATTTACTTAATTTATCCTATAGCCCAAGTAGTATTTTTGAAATATCTAATAGTTGTACCTTTGTCAAACTTATTCCGCTACATGTGTTAATTGAAAATGTCTAAATGTATAATTTCTCAAAGGTGTTTTAAAAATTTGTAATCACCCAATTCACCCCCCTCTTGGGTAATGGTTGCCATGGCTAACATCCATAAGTTTTCATCTTTTTCAAACTCAAAATCTCCATCATTTCAAGTTCAAGATCAAACTTGGTTTCAAAACCATTCCTTGTAAAAATCATAATTCAAATCCATCTCAAGTAAGCATTCTTTAAGAATTTACAAGAAAACAGGTTTAAAATGGAAAGTTTGAGAAAACACCCCCTACCTAGCTTGTAGTAGCTTTCCTTTTTCCTTTCTTGTTCCTCTTCCCCTTGTGCTCCTTCTTGTTCTTACCTCCTTCTCCTCCTTCTGCTAACTATGTGAAAATGGAGAGAATAGAGAGTGAAAAGTGAGAATGAGAAAATGAAATGATGGGTAACGTGAGAGAGAAAGAGTGACAGTGAGCAAAATTGGAGAAAATAATGGAAAATAGTGAAAATATCTTAGTTTAAGTGAGAGTGAGCAGAAAGCTACCGTGGGGAAACGTGTGTGATTACCATGCGACAATGAAGATGAGTTTTGATGATAACAAACATGGAGATGATGGGAAGATCAAGTCCAAGTTCTTCAAGTTTAGCTTTAGGACTTAGGATCTCTCTTGTACAGAGCTTTTATAGGATATCTCATGGTTTATCTTAAAAGATCTAAAAACATGTTTTTCTACAAACTAAATTAAAGTTTTAATATGGCTTTGAAAATCAAAGAGTTTGTGGCTTTTCAAAAATCACATGATCTATTTCTTAAAAGTATTTTTCATAACTTAAAACAGAGATATTCAAATAGCCTTGACGGTATTCAAATACAATCCTTCTGAAAAATGCTTTTTAGAACGTGTTTTAAATAGTGGTATTCGAATACCTTTTTGTGGTATTCGAATAACCTGCCTCTGAACTGTTTTATGAGAAAATGAAAAATAGTGGTATTCGAATACACCCCAGTGGTATTCGAATAGCCTGTTTCTAAATTGTTTTCTATGAGAACTGAAACCAGTGGTATTCGAATACTCCTTAATGGTATTCGAATAACCCACGAGATTCTGTTTTGGTTTTTGAATTTATACGTAAACGGATTTGCATTTATTATCATATTAATTTCCTCAACGATCATTTCTGATCAAAGGCTCTATAAATAAAGACATTGTCTCACATCTAAAACACACGAAATTTCTGAAATTATTTTGGTTATGCTAAAATGCTATTTACATATTTCTCTCTTTTTCTCTGTGCTCTTTTGGTAAAATTCTGAGATATTCTTAGAGAGCTCTATAGTGCTTCAATTTATATAATTTACTCTTAGTGAGAGTTTCTCTTCATCTACTTTCTATTATTCTGTATCGAGGGTGAGGTATCCCTCATGGTTTGTATAAGGGTGAGGTATCCCTGCAGGCTGAGACTTTAGCATAAGGGTAGAGTTTCCCTGTGTGTGAAAAGTGCTCTTTTGTGTAACGATTACAAGCACCTATTGAAGCTTGTATACATAGTAAAAAATCTCGACTTTCGAGGACTGGACGTAGACCACAAATGGGTTAGTGGTCGACCAGGATAAATACTGTGCCTGCTTCTCTCTTCTTAATCTCTTTAATTTATGCAATTTTAATTTACTATATATTTATATTCCGCTGCTTTTATTGTTTCTTTTCTTCTTCTCATTCCTTTTGTGCATTTACTTATTAAGTTTTAATATTTGTATTTTATTTTAAAAGAGGTTTTGCAAAATTTTTTTATACTCAATTCACCCCCCTCTTGAGTACTGGAAGCCACTTGGTAACAAGTGGTATTAAAGCTAGACTCTTGTATAAAGAGCTTAGCAGCTTCAAGAGAATATGGCTTCTTTAAATGTTTTTTCAAAAAGATCGTCCATAAACCGACCACCCTTTTTCAATGGGGATGGTTATGCATATTGGAAGGAAAGAATGAAAATCTTCATCGAAGCTATTGATCTAGATGTATGGGATGCTGTCGAAAATGGCGCTTTTATACTCACACATGAGGTCGATGGTGTAAGGACCGAAACACCACGAAATAAATGGTCTGATAAAGATAAAAGAAAAGTTTAATATAATTTAAAAGCCAAAAATATTATTACTACTGCTTTAGGATATGATGAGTTTTTTAGAATTTCAAATTGCAAAATTGCTAAAGAAATGTGGGACACTTTGCAAGTTACCCATGAGGGTACTAGTGAAGTAAAGAGGTCGAGAATCAATTCTCTAACTCGTGAATATGAATTATTCAGAATGAACCAAGGAGAAAGCATTCAGGAAATGCAAAAGAGGTTTACTCACATAATTAATCATCTTTCATCTTTAGGTAAAATTTTTTCTAACGAAGATTTGATTAACAAAGTATTGAGATATCTTAGCAGGATTTGGCAACCTAAGGTAATAGCTATATCAGAATCGAGGGACTTGTCGACAATGACTCTAGCTACCCTCTTTGGAAAACTTCATGAGCATGAACTAGAACTGAGTAGATTAAGTCAAAGCGAAGAAAATGATAAAAAGAAAAAGGGGATAGCGCTCAAAGCCACTTCCTCAACATTCGACAATGATGATGAAGAAAATGAAGAAAGCTCAGAGAACATCGAGGTAAGCGAAGAAAATCTTAGTCTGTTAGTTAAAAAATTTGGTAAATTTCTCAAGAAAAAGGAAACGCAAAGAAGACCTCCCTTCCCTCCGAAGAAGACTCATTACAAAGGCGAAGGAGCTTCATCGACTCCAACTTGCTATGAATGTGGCAAACCTGGTCACATGAAAATAGAGTGCCCAGTTTACCAAAAGAAAAAGGAGAAATTTGAAAAGAAGCCCTTCAAGGAAAGAAAAGGAAGAAAAGCCTATATAGCATGGGATGAAAATGACATGGATTCAACTAACAGCTCAGACAGCGAGGAAACTCAACTATGTCTCATGGCCAAAGGAGAAGAAGAAGAAAGCGAAAATGAGGTAAGTTCTAATATTACTTTATTGCCTTCTTACGATGAGTTACAAGATGTTTTTGAAGAATTACATGAAGAGTCTTTAAAACTCACAAAAATTATTTCTTCTTCTAAGAAAATAATTTCTTCTCTAGAAAATCAAATTCTTGTTTTAAATAAAGAAATAGAAGAATTGAAAGTTGAAAATGAAACTTTGGGAATCATTGATGCATGCACAAATCATTCTTCATATGCTTCTACATCTTCATCTTGTTCTTCATGTCATTTGCTTGAAAAAGAGATTGAAGATTTAAAGAACACTCTTTCTAAATTCACCTTTGGAAGGGATAACTTAAATATTTTATTAGGAAGACAAAGAGTGATTTTTCAAAAAGCTGGGATAGGTTATAACCCGAAAAATCAACAAAAACTCTATAAAAATTTCTTTGTGCATTCTAGTGTTTCAAGTAGTCCTTTTATTAAATGTTTTTATTGTGGAAGGAAAGGACATACTGCATTAACATGTAATGCAAGGAAAAACATAAATACAAAAATTGAAACAAAAATGGTTTGGGTTCCCAAGGGTACTATACCCAAAATTGACACACAAGGACCCAAGAAAGTTTGGGTACCAAAGGTTAAAAACTAAACATGTGTTATAGGTGTGCTTGAAAGTCAGGAGTTCAAATTGGTGTCTCGATAGTGGCTGCTCCAAGCACTTGACTGGGGATGACTCGAAATTCACCATGCTTATTACCAAGAATCATGGGAACGTTACTTATGGTGATAACAACAAAGGAAAAATTCTTGGAATCGGCTAAGTCAGTAAGAACCCTAACTCCTCTATTGAAAATGTGCTGCTTGTTGAAAGTTTGAAACATAACTTGCTTAGTATTAGCCAATTATGTGATAAAGGAAATAGGGTAATATTTGATTCAAATTATTGCATAATTGAAGATAAAAATGATAAGCATGTTAAATTCATTGGTCATAGAGTAAACAATATCTATATGATTAGTCTTGATGATATATCTTCAAATAATGCGAAATGCCTTTTAAGTAAGAATGATGATTCATGGTTATGGCATAGGAGAATTGCACATATTCACATGGATCACTTAAAGAAGTTGTGTCTAAAGAGCTAGTAATTGGACTACCCAAGCTTAATTTTGTAAAAGATAAACTATGTGATGCATGTTAAAAGGGTAAATAAATAGAGGTCTCTTTTAAAGCAAAAAATATAGTTTCAACTACTAGACTTTTACAACTTTTACACATGGATCTATTTGGACCCTCTAGAACTATGAGCTTTGGTGGGAATTACTATGCTGTGGTGATTGTGGATTATTTTTCTAGGTTTACATGGACTTTATTTCTTACAAATAAAAATGATGCATTTCTAGCTTTTAAAAGACTTGCCAAAGTTATTCAAAACGGAAAAAGGTTTTCAAATCTCTTCTATAAGAAGTGATCATGGTGGCGAATTTGAAAATAATATTTTTAAAAATTACTGTGATGAACATGGCATTAATCATAATTTCTCTGCCCCTAGAACTCCACGACAAAATGGAGTTGTAGAAAGAAAAAATCGTTCTTTAGAAGAAATGGCAAGAACTATGCTTAATGAGGTTGCTCTTCCTAAGTATTTTTGGGCGGATGCTGTAAGTACAGCTTGTTATGTAATGAACAGGGCCCTTATAAGGCCTATTTTAAAGAAAATCCTATATGAGTTATATAAGGGAAGAAAGCCAAATGTCTCACATTTTTATATTTTTGGATGCAAATGTTTTGTTTTAAATAATAAAAAAGATAACTTAGGCAAGTTTGATGCTAAGTCTAATGAAGGTATATTTCTTGGTTATTCAAATCATAGTAAACCTTTTCGTATATATAATAAAAGAACGATGACTGTGGAAGAATCTATACATGTTACATTTGATGAAACTGACCCAAGTGGATCGAGAAAGGATCTTGTTATTGATGATGTTGCAGAAGTCTTAGCGGAAACACACTTGGATGGCAAGGAAAAAGAAATCAAGGAGCGAGAGGATAAACAAAGACAAGAAGATTCACAAGCCTTGGAACTCCCCAAAGAATGGCAAACTTCAAAATATCATTCCCTTGATCAAATAATCAGTGATGTATTTAAAGGTGCAAGTACTCATAATTTTCTTAGAAATGCTTGTAATCATTTAGCTTTTGTTTCTTAAATTGAACCTAAGGATTTAATTAAAGCTTTTGATGATGAACATTGGATCTTAGCTATGCATGAGGAATTAAATTAATTTGAAAGAAATCAAATTTGGGAATTAGTTGCTAGACCTAATGATCACCCTATAATTGGAAATAAATGGGTTTTTAGAAAACTTGATGAAAATGGTTTAATAAATAGAAACAAAGCTAGATTGGTTGCAAATGTTATAATCAAGAAGAAGGAATAGATTATGAAGAAACCTATGCACTGGTAGCTAGATTAGAAGCTATTAGAATGTTACTTGCTTATGCTTGCATCATGGATTTCAAATTATATCAAATGGATGTTAAAAGTGCTTTTCTAAATAGCTTTATTCAAGAGGAGGTTTTCGTTGAACAACCTCCAGGTTTTGAAAATCATGAACTACCCAACCATGTTTTTAAACTTAAAAAGGCTTTATATGGCTTAAAGCAAGCTCTTAGAGCTTGGTATGAAAGGTTGAGTAAGTTCCTTTTAGAAAATGATTTTTCAAGAGAAAAAGTTGATACTACACTTTTCATTAAAAATAAAAAGCATAATATTCTTCTTATGCAAGTATATATAGATGATATTATTTTTGGTGCTACTAATGAATCCCTGTGCAAAGAATTTGCTAAGACAACGCAAAATAAATTTGAAATGTCAATGATGGGAGAGCTGAATTTCTTCCTCAGACTTCAAATCAAACAAACGAATGAAGGGACATTCATAAGTCAAACCAAATACTGCAAGGAATTGCTCAAAAGATTCGAAATGGAAAACGCTAAACACATGGCCACTCCGATGGACACTTCTTGCTATTTGGACAAAGATGAAGGAGGTAAATCAATAAAAATAACGAAATACAGAGGTATGATTGGATCTCTCCTTTATCTTACTGCTAGTAGGCCAGATATTATGTTTAGTGTATGCATGTGTGCTAGATATCAGGCAAACCCTAAGGAATCTCATTTAAGTGCTGTTAAACGAATAATGAAATACCTAGTAGGCACTTCACAAATGGGCTTGTGGTACCCTAAGGGTGCCTCATGTAACCTAATAGGCTATTCTGGCTCTGATTTTGCTGGGAACAAATTGGATAGAAAAAGTACTAGTGAGACATGCCACTTGCTTATTAGCTCTTTAGTTTCTTGGCATAGCAAGAAACAAAATAGTGTGGCTCTGTCTACCGCTGAGGCTGAATATGTTGCAACCGGGAGTTGTTGTGCTCAAATCCTATGGATGAAGCAACAACTTTTAGACTACGATGTTCAGCTTGATCACATCCTGATAAGATGTGATAACACTAGTACAATAAATATCTCTAAGAATCCCATTCTGCATTCCAGAACAAAGCATATAGAGATAAGACATCACTTTATCAAAGATCATGTACAAAAAGGGGATTGCGTTCTTGAATTTGTTGAAACATCTAAGCAACTTGCAGATATTTTCACTAAACCCCTAGCAAAAGAAGCATTTTTTTATATAAGAGGAGAATTGGGCATAATTGATCAGTCCAACATATAATTGCTTATTATTTGCTTAAATTTGTTTTTAATCTTTCTTGAATTATTACTGACTTGAGCGTCGGAGTTATCCCAAAATCTTTTTTGCAAGTATTCCATTAAAAGATAAGTTTTTCGTCTCTCAAAAATGTATTTTCTGGGTATATATATATGATATATTGTTTAAGTTATTCGAATACCTCCATATGGTATTCGAATATCATTGCTGTTATATGTGCAATCTTGTGTTTTTTCTAATAAGGCTATTCGAATAACTAAGTAGTCATTCAAATACCCTGAGACTTATCTTTTTCAGTTTTTACTCAGCTGCTCTGGAGTATTCGAATACCTTGTAAGATATTCGAATACTTGCTCGTCTTGCCTTTTCTTCTTTTTTGTGAGTATTCGAATACTGTAAAAAGCATTTGAATACCATAGATTGGCAGTCAAGCCAAATTTGGCCATCTATTCGAATACCTGGTGAGGTATTCAAATACCCTCTATCGGAAGACTGTGTCCTTTGATCTTTCCCAAACGTTTTATTCAAATAACTCCTCATGGTATTCGAATAGATTTGGGTATTCTTTAAATACCCCCCCTGCGTATCCGAATCGGTTTCTCTCTTTTCTTTCCGTTTTCAAAAACTCTTTGCTTTCCCTCCTCTCTCCTAAACCCTCTTTTTCTCACGTTTCTCACTGTTTCCACCCATTCTCTGTTGGTGTATGCCCTAGTGGCCAATACATTTTATTTGTATTGACATACATTATATTATGCTATTTTATATATGAGGCATTTCATTTATTGTGTTCTTTTTTATAAACATAATAAAGTCCTTAGAATAGTAAGTTTGATGCCATAAGACATCAAGTGGATGACTTGATCGTGAGATCCTTTTGGTTACAACACTATTCTTAAATGTCCCTAGTCAAGTATTATTGTTAATTAGGACAACAATAATACATTGAGACTAGTATGTGTAGAGACTGATGACCGCATCTCACGGGTCATGGATATGAGATATCAAGTCTTCACATTGGTACATATTAGAGTAATGATGTCTTGGATCGACCCACCATGAGAACGCTACATGGATCGTTACGTGAGTGTCATAAGCGATTCTCATAGTGACAATGGTGTTTGTGGTCCTTTGACCTGAAATCACTACGATTCCTACATGAGGAGTTGTGTGTTTTAATGCCATCAAACGTCATCTGTAACAAGGTGATTATAAAGTTGGTTATTGGACATACCGCAAATCATGCAGAGGGATGTGAGTGACCTAGATGGAATTTGTCACTCCTACATAACAGGAGCGATATCTTCGGGCCCCCTGATTGAGTGAGACTGCGAAATGCATGGCCATGCTCAAATGAATCAATATGAGATATTGATCTCATTTGTTGTTACAAAGTCTACTCGGGAATCAGGAAACTGAAGATTGAATTAAACAAGGGTGACACGTTCCATACCTTATGTTCAATCTGGATATTTGGACAAAGGGACTAAACTACACGGAAACATTGATCACGGATAGGTTATGTCAAATCACTGACATTCTCATTACTTGGGTAGCAGTGATGTGTTTCTAGATACCGCTCACTATTTGTAATATTAAAATGAGATTTTAATATTACTACCAACATCATGAGAACCTGCAGGGTCGCACACTTAGAACAGACTAAATTGGAGCAATAAGGATCCAAGTTGGACTCGGATTCAATTGTGGGCCTAACTCATGACAGATGGGTTTTAGGGTTGCACTGAGCTTACCTTGCTCATGCTCACACTCACTTAAGCACCACTATTATAAATAGTACTGTTAAGGGGGCTGCTATAGATGTTACATCACAACCCTAGCCGCACCTAAGAAAGTGAGTGAGAGACAGTGAAAGGTTCTTCTCTTCTATTCGCAGCTAGCACCGCGAAACAGAGGCGTGACTCCTTTTGCAAGTCTGTTCGTGTGGATACCGCAGAAACATCGTCGCTATTACAGTGTTGGTGATTCACCTTGCTTGTGTTTATCACGCTTCAAGAGGTAAATTTTAAAAACTCGGATTATGGACTTTTCGCATGGATCCTGTGTGGGAATCCTATTATTCCGCTGCGAGATATTTTGATCCGCAATTCCCAACATTCTCTTCATTCCATCTCCTCCATTTCTTTTCCTTCCATGGCCTCATCTTCCTCTCGCTCTAAGCGTCCTCATACGAAGACGGCTCCATGCAACAACCCGCTGGACCTTCGCAAGCTTTCCTCCAACGAGCAACAGCTTAGGCGCTTCATTACACACTTTCGAGAGCGTAATTTGGTGCAACCGAAGTACCTCGACTTAGGGTTCTTCAAAAGAGAAGGTGGTTTTAACTTTCTGAACCGGCTGAATCACCAAGCGTACTTCACTTCTGCTCTTACTCAGCTGCTCTGTATCCCGACCTAGTCAAGATGTTTTATTGCAACCTAAAGATCGAAGGTCAGGAGCTACACTCTAATGTTTACGACCAAACCATTGTGATCATACCCAGCGATTGGGTTCAGATGTTTGGCTTGCAGTCAACTGGCCGCTATACTAAAGAAGATTCACTCCTCCAGCTCTTCAACAAGAACAGAGCAATTGAAGATGTTCTAAGACCTGGGTTGGCTTTACCTTCGACTCAAAAGGGAGTCAAAGAAGGCATGATGAAGAGCCAGGATAGGCTCCTACATTATGCTTATGCCCACATCCTAGCTCCTATAGGTGGGAACTACGCCTACCTGAGTGAAGATGATGTGTTTATGCTGTGGATTCTAAAGCAAGGCCATCAGATTAACTGGCCCATCTTCATTATGAAGCATATGATGAGGGCAAAAAGTAAAGAGCGGTCTGAGCTTCCCTATGGCGTGATCATTACTGCCTTTTTAGGCAAGTATCCATATATTCTGGAAATCGAGCGAGTGACTTCGCTAACCCATCATCATGTTTTTGGGTCCTTTACCCTAAACAAAAAGAAGATGATCAAGACCGATGAAGGTTGGGTGTTCCTAGTGGAAGTTGATGATGATAAGGATGACCCTCAAGGCGATCCTGCTGCCCCTGCTACTGCTGCTATTGATATCCCTGCTCCTGCTCCTGTCACAAATAAGCAAATCCTGGATTCTTTGTTGGATAACAAAGCTTACATGGAGAACACCTTCACTATTTTGTTTGACAGATTAGCTGGAGTTGAGCGTGAATAGGCTGCACTTCGAGCTCTGCTGTCTGGCAATGAACCTGCCTCTCCTCCTCTGCCACCAGATGCCTATTTCTAGGACTCGCTTTGTTTTAGGATCTGTTGCTTATGTTATATTTGTTTGGCTGTTTGCTGTTTATTGTATTGGCTGTCTTTTTGATAAATATTGTATATGAACTTGGCCAATTATATTTAATGTAATGAGTACTTTTAATTAATCTGTTGCCATTTACAATCGTTTATTGTTTATCTCATGCATACTTATCAAAGTGCTTTATTGAATGAATGCATCCTTTTTGATCATGTCAAAAGGGGGAGAAAAATGATCAATCTTATTTGAGAAAAGACAGGTTAAATTGGATTAATACTGGTTGGATTAATACTGGCTCTTGAATTCCAAAAGAAAGGGGGAGAATGTGCTTGTTTTGTTATTAAATTACCTCTGAGAGTAAGTCTCCTATCTTTTTGAAATTCTAATTTATATGAACTAATGCTTTTCTCAATGATAGTTTGTCATCATCAAAAATGGGGAGAATGTGATTACTATGTGACAATAAAGATGAGTTTTGATGATAACAAACATGGAGATGATGAGAAGACCAAGTCCAAGTTCTTCAAGTTTAGCTTTAGGACTTAGGATCTCTCTTGTACAGAGCTTTTATAGGATATCTCAGTGTTTGGCTTAAAAGATCTAAAAACATGTTTTTCTACAAACTAAATTAAAGTTTTAATATGGCTTTGAAAATCAAAGAGTTTGTGGTTTTTCAAAAATCACATGATCTATTTCTTAAAAGTGTTTTTCATAACTTGAAACAGAGGTATTCAAATAGCCTTGAAGGTATTCAAGTACAATCCTTCTGAAAAATGCTTTTTAGAACGTGTTTTAAATAGTGGTATTCGAATAACCTGCCTCTAAACTGTTTTATGAGAAAATGAAAAACAGTGGTATTCGAATACACCCTAGTGGTATTCGAATAACCTATTTCTAAATTGTTTTCTATGAGAACTGAAACCAGTGGTATTCAAATACTCCTTAATGGTATTTGAATAACCCACGAGATTCTGTTTTGGTTTTTGAATTTATACGTAAATGGATTTGCATTTATTATCATATTAATTTCCTCAATGATGATTTCTGATCAAAGGCTCTATAAATAGAGACCTTGTCTCACGTCTGAAACACACGAAATTTCTAAAATTATTTTGGTTGTGCTAAAATGTTGTTTACATATTTCTCTCTGTTTCTCTGTGCTCTTTTGGTAAAATCCTGAGATATTTTCAGAGAGCTCTATAGTGCTTCAATTTGTATAATTTACTCTGAGTGAGAGTTTCTCTTCATCTACTTTCTAATATTCTATATCGAGGGTGAGGTATCCCTCAAGGTTTGTATAAGGGTGAGGTATCCCTGCAGGCTGAGACTTTAGCACAAGGGTAGAGTTTTCCTGTGTGTGAAAAGTGCTCTTTTGTGTAACGGTTGCAAGTACCTATTGAAGCTTATATACATAGTGAAAAATCTTAGCTTTCGAGGACTGGACGTAGACCACAAGTGGGTTGGTGGTCGAACCAGGATAAATATTGTGCCTGCTTCTCTCTTCTTAATCCCTTTAGTTTATGCAATTTTAATTTACTGTATATTTATATTCCACTACTTTTATTGTTTCTTTTCTTCTTCTCGTTTCTTCTGTGCATTTACTTATTAAGTTTTAATATTTGTATTTTATTTTAAAAGAGGTTTTGCAAAATTTTTTTATACTCAATTCACCCCCCTCTTGAGTACTGGAAGCCACTTGGTAACAACATGTGGGGTTTCCAAAATTTAAAAGTCTAACTGTATGCTTTTTATCTACTAAGGACACTTTAATTTCTCATAATTGAGTTTTCTCACCTTCATAAATGTCGTAGAAAATTCTAGAATTCACTTCTATTTTCCATATTGCCATTTCACCATTTTGCTTATACTACAATATTAGTCTCTTAAACTTCAGTGTTATAGATTTATGTTCAATTTAATCCAAGTCACTTCCAAAATTATCGAATATATTATTCAACATTTTATTGAGCTTCTATAACCTGATCAAATCTATTAGGTTAGAGAGAATGTTACAATTCTCCCTCCTTTTTATAAATTTTGTCCTCAAAATTTGCTTACCTCATTTAAAAAGCTACGGATAAACCTTCATCATGTGGGATTCGAGCTCCCATGTGGCCTTTTCTGAGTCACCTCCTACCTATAATACCTTTACCAAAGGAATTTGTTTTCCTCTAAGCTCTTTCACAGCCCTATTCATGATCCTTACAAGTCGAACTGTAAAAGTTAAATCATTTGTTAACTATATTTATTCATTTCTCAGAATATGTGAAGGATCTAGATTATATCTTCGGAGTTGGGAAACATGGAAAATGTCATGGAGGTTTGACAAATTGGCGGGTAAGGCTATTTAGTAAGCAACTGGTCTGACTCTTTTCAGAATTTAGAAGGGACCAAGAAATTGGGGTGTCAACTTTCTGGTTTTAATAGCCCTACTAACTCCTATAGTAGGAGTGACTTTAAGAAGCACATGTTCTTCTGCTTTGAATTCCAGGGGCCTTTTGCTCTTATATGAATAACCTTTTTACCTACTTTGGGCTGCTAACATCCTATCCTTGATCATTCTAATCTATTTGGTGGTTCGTTGAACTATTTCTGGACCTAGGATAGTTTGTTCCCCGGTTTCATACCAGCATAAGGGTGATCTACATTTTCTGCCATACAAGGCTTCATAGGGTTCCATTCCTATATTGGTGTGGTAACTGTTGTTGTAGGCAAACTCTATCAAGAGTAAGAACCTATCCCAACTACCTTGATGCTTAAGCACGCAGACTCTAAGCATGTCTTCTATAGTTTGGATGGTTCTTTCAATTTGGCCATCAGTTTGTAGATGATAAGTCGTACTGAATTCAGTCTTATCCCAAAGGCTTTATGCAGGGTACTCCAAAACCTAGATGTGAACCTAGGGTCTCTGTTTGATATAATACTTGAGGGAATCCCATGCAACCTAACAATCTCCTGAAGAAAGAGTTGGGCCAACCTATCCAATGACCAATTTACTTTTATGGCCAGGAAATGTGTAGACTTTGTCAATCTGTCCACAATCACCCAAATGGCGTCATGGCCTAATTGGGTTCTAGGCAACCCCATCACAAAGTCCATTGATATGCTTTCCCATTTCTATTTGGGAACCTCTAGGGTTAGAGGGGTCCTAAAGGTTTTTGGTGTTTTATTTTCACCTTTTAGCACACTAAACACTCAGACACATATTTTGCAATCTCTCCCTTCATGTTTGGCCACCAAAATATCTTCTTGAGGTCTTGATACATCTTTGTGGCTCCAGGATGAATAGTGTATCTACTCTTATAGGCTCTCTCTAAAATCTTTTCTTTGATTTCATCTTCTTGTGGAACACGAAGTCTATTTCTAAACATGAGTGTTCCATCCTAAGCCCTCTTAAAATCCTTTATCTTTCCCAATAGAATCTACTCACCATTCAACTTCAAAGCTTCATCTTCCTCTTGAGCTTCTCTAATTTGAACCCTTATATCATTCTGAATCTCTAATCTTTTCAAACAAAGACCATGTGGTAACACAGTCATTGCTAGGCTCAAATTTTTGAAGCTCTCAGGAGTTCCATCTCTTGTATCATCATTCGAGACACAGGCAAAAGTTTCCTACTAAGCGCATCAGCCATAACATTGGCCTTACCTAGATGATACTTTAATTCAAAGTCATAATCTTTTAGAAACTTCATCCACCTTCTTTACCTCATATTCAGCTTTTTTTTCTCAAAACAAGTATTTCAAACTCTTGTGATCACTAAAGACCTCAAACTTGACCCCATACAAGTAATGTCTCTAAATCTTCAAGGCAAACACAACTGTTGCTAGTTCCAGGTCATGGGTTGGGTAGTTTTCTTCATGGGGTCTTAGTTTCCTAGAAGCATAAGCAACTACCCTTTCATTCTGTATGAAAACACAACCTAACCCATTCTTCGAAGCATCACAATAAACCTCAAAGTTTTCTTGTGGATCTGGGATTACTAAAACAAGTGTGGTGGTTAATTTCTTTTTCAGTTCTTGAAAGCTATTCTCACATTTTTTAGTCCACTCAAAGGTGCTACCTTTCCTAGTTAACCTAGTTAAGGGCAAAGCTATTTGAGAAAAACCCTTTATGAATAATCTGTAATACCCAGCCAAACCCAAGAAACTCCTAACTTCCGTTACGGTGGTAGGTCTCTCCCATCGTAACACTACCTCTATCTTACTGGGATCCGCTGATATTCCATCTTTCGATATCATATGTCTCAAAAACAGCACCTTTT
Source organism: Ormosia semicastrata (assembly GCA_029884595.1). Taxonomy (NCBI): domain Eukaryota; kingdom Viridiplantae; phylum Streptophyta; class Magnoliopsida; order Fabales; family Fabaceae; genus Ormosia; species Ormosia semicastrata. The sequence goes on from JAQQTO010000045.1 coordinate 35,992,703, forward strand.
TTATCTAGAATTCAGATTTTGACAACTTAGCAATCAACTTCTTTTCCTTCAAGATTTCTAGAACCACTCTTAGATGTTCTTCATGCTCCTCAGTTGTCTTCCAATAAATGAGAATATCATCTATGAAGACGATGACAAACTTATCAAGGTATGGCCTAAAAGTCCTATTCATATAATCCGTGAAAATGGCAGGTGCATTCGTCAAGCCAAAGGACATCACGAGATACTCATAATGTCCGTACCTGGTCTTAAAGGCAGCCTTAGGAATATCTTCTTCTCTAACCCCGATTTGATGGTACCTTGACCTTAAATTAATCTTTGAAAACACTATAGTCCCTCTCAATTGGTCCATCAAATCATCTATCCTAGGCAATGGATATTTGTTCTTGATTGTGACCTTATTCAATTATCTATAGTCCACACATAATCTCATACTGCTATCCTTATTTTTCACCAAAAGTATAGGTGCCCTCAAGGTGAAACACTAGGTCGAATAAATTTTTTATCCAATAACTCTTCTATCTGCTTCTTAAGCTCTGAGAGTTCTAAAGGGGACATCCTATAGGAAGCTATGGAGATAGGCCCTGTTCTTGGCACTAGGTCTCTAGAAAACTCAATTTCTCTCTCAGGTGGCAGTTCACTCACCTTATCAAGAAACACCTCTGGGTAATCTCTCACAATAAGTATATCCTCCAAACTCTGCTCTTTTTCAAAATTCAACAAAAACAAGAGAACATAACCCTGAGTCCCTTCTACTAGGTTATTAGTGACTTGTTTAGCATTCAAGTATATAGACTCAGAAGGAGTGTTTAAAGAAGAGGTGTCTGATAAGAATACCAGTGTTTTATTTGAACAATTTAGAACAACATAATTTTTGAATAGCTAGTCCATGCCTAAACGAGGTCTATATCAACCAAGGGTAGACATATCAAGTTCACAAGGAAATCTCTATTTTTAATGGTCACACAATAGTTCAGACATATTTGAGAAGTGGTTACGTGTTTTCCAGTAGGAGTAGAAACTGAAAGGTCATAAGGGATATTTGAAACAGGTAACTCTAACTCCTTCACACAATTATAAGAAATAAAAGAGTGGGTTACCCTAGAATCATAAAGTATAATTGAAAGCTTGTCTTTAACCATACACTTACCCTATATGAGATCAGAGGATTGAGCTGCTTCATGACCACTCAGAGTTAATACTCTTCCTGTGGTCAAAGGTTTAGGGGTTGTAGCTTCTTGTCTCTAGGGACAGCTCCTGGAATAGTCTCCCCTTCTTGCCACAGTTGAAGCACTCCATTTAATCAATCCTGCAGACTCTGTCACCATGAAACCCTTCACATTTTAGACATTGTGGTCCTTTATCTTCTACCTTAACTTATTTTCCTTTTTCGTGCTGGTTCTTGAACTTAGAGAACTTTTTCTTAGGGTCATCATCTATCTTCTTCCTCTTTTGGAAGCCTTAAGGTTTTTGTTCCTGTTCCCTTTCTAATTTGGAAGATTCAATAATTCTACACTTGTTGACTAAAGTGTGAAAACTCTGGATCTTAAATGGCCTTACTTTCTCCTTTAAGTCTCCTTTCAATCCTGTCTCAAACTTGACACATTTCCATTTCTCATCCGGATTATATTTGAGATAAGAGGAGAACTTGGCTAACTCATCAAACTTCACCAAATACTGGCTCAACACCATATTACCTTGCTTCAATTCCAAGAACTCTATCTCTTTCTCTTCTTGGACATTTGGAGGAAAGTATTTCTCAAGTAAGGTGGCTTTAAACACCTACCAAGAAATCTGAGTCCTAGCAGCCTCAAGCAATCTTCTAGACTCACTCCACTAATTCTCAGCCTCTCCCTTCATCAAGAGGCTAAGGACACCCGCTACTCATCATTGCATGCCAGCACAGTAACTATCTTCTCTAATTCCTTATCCACCCTTGAGCCTTTTAGCCAGATCATACTCTCCATGGAAAGATAATGGGTTGCATTTTCTAAACTTAGCAAGGTAATGAAAGTTTTGTTCCCTTGTTACTGTCGATTCATTTTCTTGATGAGGATGTCGGTTGTTCCCAATCCTTTCTAGTTGTTCTCTCATAGCCACTGTCATGGAACCTGCCATCTCTCTAAACATTTCTATCATATCTTCCCTATCACTACAAGTAGACGTTCTACCTCCCTACGTGCACCTTGACGATGCCATAGTATCTTGCATACACAGAACATTATATATTGAGTTGATCAAGCTCAATATCATGTAATTATGTAACAGTAACTATGAACATACAAATACAAGGCTGTCATGCAAGTCCATCAATACACTTAGCATCATGTTAGGAAAATGCACAACATTCATGCTACAAGCATAGCTAGTCTATACCCGACCTCTAATAGGATGAATTGCTCTGATACCAATATGTAACATCCTAATTCTTAAGCTAATAACGTATCCATAATTATGCATTAACAATCGTATTAGAGAATGTCACTTAGATCAATATCTACTCTTTAATGAAAGGATGCATATGTAAAATACAAAATATGAGCTTAAAGCATAAGGATAATACATAATTATAGAATGGATTCATATATAAATAATACATCAAAATATATTAAGTACATCATTTGCCACTAAGAAACAAAAGAATGGTATATAACCATTTACAAAATATGATAACAAAAGGAATATAGCTTCTATTAGCTCAAGTCCAACTCCATCTCTACAAGCTGTTATAGGGGTCATCCTGGAATCATTATGGAAATCAAAGAAGTAAAGTGAGAATCTCATAATTCTCAATAGTAGTTGAAAAACGTGTTATCATAATCATTCAACCTATTTCAGGGAAAATACTCTTTAAAAACTTTTAATACCATTTTAGGAAGGTGACAGAAAGCCAAAGCGGGTCATTCCTCTTCTCAAAATAGACGGTTCCATTAATTATTATAAAAATCATTTAATCATCAAATCGTAAATCACTTTGTCCAATTCTCAAATCATTGAATCTAAAATCATAACATCACGTTTCATTATTCAAATTCCATCATATCTTGAATCATCAAGACACATGTGCCATGTTAATAATCGATGGTATAGAGGGAATTGTCCGTCCTCACAATACCAATCTGTTGGTACTATCCTACTTTCGGGTCAGTGCACTTCAACCTAATCATAGCTCTCGCTACACAAGACTACTCCGAGTAACCTAGATCAAGTCCACAACAAATGAGAGAATTATTCATCCTCATATAGAGTTGTGAGTAGAGAGGGAATTATTTGTCCTTAACTACTTTGATAGGGAGGGTATTATTCGTCCTCACACTATCTCTAATCCAGGAATGCCTTAAGTGTAGAGAGGGAATTATCTATCCTTAGCTACACATTATCCTTAGAGGGCTTAGGTAAAGAAGGAGAGAATTATCTGTCATCATCCTCAATACTCAGGTGGTAAGGAAATATCAATCCTCGACCACCCTTTCCAAGCCTCTTCCTATGACCAAGGATATCCTAGAGGATGTGTTACTCATAAAATCATTCATTCATATTCAATCATCATTCTCATGTTATAATATCAAGCATAATTATCAAATCAATTATGCATCACAATCATCATCTTCACATTCCCACATCATGATACGAATCTCATATTTCATCATATACGTAATATATTAACTCATCATGTTATCATTCAAATCGTAGTTCAATCATTCATAAGATCAAGTGTTCTTGAGGTCCCACACTCTTACATCAAGCTTGGATTCGAGTTTCCAGGCAAGATAATAGGTTAGCTTAAGGTTCCAACCGGTTCTCATCTTTCATCCACATCAAATTTTATGTCTCATTGATCTGTCGATTATTTTCATACTTTAAATGCCTTATGATTGATTTAATTGGACTCTATATGTGCTCAATTATTGATATTTAGATAAGTTTCTACTTTAGAGCTTAATTGGATGTTCATTGTGAAACTATGCTTAAATGTGGTTATAAACACTCATAAATGAATTATGCTTTTCAGGATATCTTTGAGTGTTTGAGTCCATTAGCATCAAACCAAGCTTGATGGCCATTTGAGGAGAGAGATGAATACTTAAGAAGATCAGTTTTACCCTCAGAAGCAAAGGAAGAAGGGCATTCATGAAGAATCAAGGCTGGATTAGAAGAAAATGATCAACACGGCCCGTGTCAAATGACACGGGGTAGGCCGTGTATTATTCTGAGTTTGAAGACTAGAAGATTTTGAAGAACACGGCTCGTGTCACATGACACGGGGTAGGCCGTGTACTTCTCTGACTTCACGAGGAAGAGTCAATTTCAAGCCTTGACCGAGAACACGGCCCGTGTCAAGTGACACTGGGTGGGCCGTGCTCTTCTCTGACTTTGGAATAGCTGAGAATCTGTCATCAGAATTGAACACGGGTTGGGCCGTGCAATATGACACGGCCCGTGTCGTCGCATCAGAAATTTAAATTCGAGTTTTAATGCTAAATTAGGTTTCAAAACCTATAAATAAGGTTGCTTAGAGCCCTTAAAGGAGGTCTGGACAGAGAGAGCCGTCAAGGGAACTGAGCGAAACACAAAGACCAAGGGGAAGGGAGATTGGATCGAAGAATGGAGTCTCAGGTTCGAGCAGTCGGAGATCGATCATCCCCAACTTTTGGAAACTAGTTTGATCTTTAGTTTTCTTTTGCACTTTCGTTCTGAACTATGTTTTTCTTCTATTTTTCTTGTGATTTTAACTTTGCCATGTGTGGCTAAACTTCTTGAATGGTTAAAGGAAGATGAAACTCTAGTTTTGATTATGTAAATCTTGCATACTTCTTTATATCAATACAATTATGTTTTTATTCATATGTTTCTGTTCATAAATCAATATAAAGGTCTTTATATTCTTGCCAAACTTCGAGAGTGGTAAAACTAGGATTGCTATGCGCGGTTGAGGTGGTATGACTAATGAAACATATGATCTAAGCAATTTAATCCCGATATGTGATTAGATCTTAGTGTGATTGGTTTTCTAATTCTTAATGCAATCATTAGGTAAGTGTAAGAGCGGTTGCTTTACAAATAACTAATGGTTAGGGTTTGATTTGAGCGGTTGCTGAATTAAGTAAAACTTAAGGAAGACATGGGATTTATCTCACAATTACATAAAAACATAATTGATCATGTTGGTATAAAGGATATGTAAGTTAGCATAATCATATAAATCTAGTGGTGGATTCCATCTCTTAACCAATGTCTTTAACTTGGTAATTCAATTTGTGTTTACTATTTTGGTTTAAGTTTAATTTCTCTTTTTAGTTTTAATCAACAAAACCCCCCTTTTACTTTTACTGTTTATTTTTCATTAGAGTTTAATTTAGGAATTAGATTGATAGTGTTAATTGAATTGGTTCTCTGTGGATCGATCCTTGCTTACTACAATTAGTTGCAAGGTTTTTATATTTTTGGTGGAACTTGGCAACTATTTTTAATATTAATTTTTAATCGTATTCCACACCACACCAAATTTTGGCGCCGTTGCCGGGGAACTAATTTTCCAATTGCGCTATTGATTTATTTCCTATTTTTACTCTGTTTTTATTTTATTTTTAATTTTTGATTCTTTCTTTCTGAGTATTTGTAGGTGTTGATGTCCATTGATCATGGATGCTTGTGAGATTTGCTTATCATCTGGACATCCCACTGATTTGTGTCCCACTTTCCTAGTAGACACAAATGAGGAGGTAGAGGTAGTATGGGGATATTCTGAATCGTCCGACAACTACAACCCCAACTCCAATACATATTATCCAGGGTGGTGGGATCCTCCTAACTTGAGTCATGGGCAGCAACAAGTTCAACCTCCTAGGCAACCTGAACCTTCACTAGAGGAGCTAATAAGACAAATGGCCACTAATAACATTCAGTTTCAACAAGAAACACAGGCTATGTGTAATGACCTGCAAAACTCTTTGGATCAGTTAGCCACAGATCTCAGCAAGTTCTAGAGCCAAATTTTTGAAGGACTTCCCTCACAATCAGAAGAGAATGTGAAGGAAGATGCTAGTGCTGTCACACTACGAAGTGGGAAGACGCTAGATGAACTCACCTCTCCTTCACAAACCATTGAAAAGAAAGAAACAGAGCCTGAAGAGGTAAGTGAGGAGGGGAAAAACTCTAAGGCTCCCAAGGTAAGTATTCTTGAACTCCTTCCTAAGGTGGTGGAGAGACAGTATGATGAGTTGTGTGATGAATTTTCTGATTTTATTGGTTTCAATAATTATATTCATTGTCACTCATGTACTGATATCATATGTGCTAATCGTGCTGAGATTTCTGCAGACTTGAAAGTTGATGATTTTATCTACAAAGCAGAATCTAAGACCCAAAGGGAGGTGGAATTACAGGCCACTGAAGAGTTTTCAAAGATAGAAGAAGAGAATCGGATGATGGGCACTGCTGAAGTGGATTTTGTTTTAGGGTCATGGTCCAATAGAAACAATGCATATGAAGTTGATGAAGTGCACATATTACTCTTCAGTAGTGAAGCCAAGGAAAATAAGGAAGGCCAATGGGATCCCAGTGGAAGCCCTCATGTCTCAAGCTTAACTTGGTCATTACACTTCAGCCAATGGGACCCCGGTGGAAACTCTCATGTTTTTTCAAGCATAAATTGGTTATTATGCTTTCGCCAATAGGATCCTGGTGGAAATTTCTTCATCTACCTCTGTTACTTCAATTAATAAGGATGTTTATTTCCTCTCTTTTATTTTACTTGTCCTAGATTTATTAATGATTGTTTATTGTTGAGGTTTACATTGAGGACAATGTAGAATTTAAGTGTGGGGGAGGAATTGACATTTTGTTTTCTGTTTTATTTTTATTTTTATTTTTATTTCTATTTTCTATTTTTGAAAAAAATTGTGTTTTTATTTGATTTTCAATGATGTTTTGAGATTTGTGAAGTCTATGAGTTTGAAGCAATTGAAATTCAATGTTATGATTTATAAATTTCTTCTGTCATCTTGAATTTGGCTTGCTTGGTTTTGGATGTTTGATTGATGAATTGAGTTTGACAGATGTATACCTAGTGAGATTTTAAGCTTTTTGATGGATGGATTTAGCATTTATGCCATTCTCTTCTTTCTTGTGTGATTTTCACTCATGTCATATTGATCACTCTAGAACTTGCTTTGATTCTTTTTAAAGCCACATTTTCACTTACATACATGAACATCATTGAGGCATTCTTTTGTGATTACCTACTTTGGCCAAATAGCCAACCTTGCATTATTTCCCTTTGATTAACCCCTTGAGCCTATTTGCCTATTCTTTGTCTTACCTCATTATATGCTTTATGTGAAAAACTATGATTTTACCTTACTTTAGGGAATGGGAAAGCATTGGTTCATTTTCATTGGGGGAGTGATGCGTGAAATCCGCAAGTGTACGGTTTCATCGTCAAGTAATAAAAGATCGAATCCACAGGGACTGAGTCTATGAATATCAATTAATTAATTAACTCAATTAAATTAAACAAAAGAGAGTGTGATTGTTTATTAAGAATAATGTAGTAACAAAACAATTAAATAAAAATCAAGAAGATAGAATTTAGAATAAAAACAGCAAGTTATCAAGAAGGGGGTTTTCAAGTTTAAGAAAGCTTCCAAGATTGGGATACCACAATGATACAAGACAAATCCTAATCGACAACCCTTTTATTAAAACTCAAATTCAATTGAAGGTCAATGACCCAAAATTAGTTAATGCTCTCTTTCAAGATACAAGATCTGTGCCCAATTAAACCAATTCCTACTTTCGTGGTAATTGAATTTAAATCGAACCCATTACGCTTTGTGATAATTCATTAAATCCTCGAAAGGCTAAAACTACTCTCGTGATTTAGACCTTAAGTTCAATTCTTATAGTTCCAACACTTAGGTTCACCTCTCAGTACGTCCCTAAATGCCTATGAGATGCAAATAAGTGGCCACCAAATTCACATGAATAAAAGCAATAAGAATTGAATCAATGAACAATCGAGATTAATAAAAAGGGAAACAACGTCAATTCATCATTATCAATGTATCAAAGGGCATTGCCCAATCCTAGAAACAAATGCAACTACTCAGACATCAAGAAGAAGAAAACAGAATTCAAACTTAAAAATATCCCAAACCCGTAACAATCGAAGAAGAAAGAGAAGGATCAAGAAATCAAGCCTCCTTCGTGCCTCCTTTCGAACTAGGTTTCAATCCAAGATAGAATACCCTAATAGCAATCAAAACATCTATTTATAGCCTAGGGTTTTTATGGGCTAAAAGCCCCTAAAAGAAATAAAAACAGAAAACTAAAATTTGCTGCGCGCCCCGAACCACGGCCGTGGTTGGTTCTGAGATGGAGGTTTCACTACTGGCTCTCAACCACGACCGTGGTGTAGACCACGGCCAGGCCGTGGTTGAGTCTGCTTCAAATTTCTTCAATTTCCTGGTTCCCACGAACCATGGCCGTGGTTGAGACCACGGGCAGGCCGTGGTTCCCTCTGGAATGGCCTTTTTGCACCTTTATTGCTATCCATTAAGCTCCAACTTCAAACATGCAAGCATTCCATTCAATCTAAGGCCAATTCAACATTAATCCTGTACAAGAACACCAAAAACATGGCAGTTATCCGAACTAAGGGAAAAGCAAACCAAAAGGGAAACTAAAACGCCTAAAATGCTCAAGAATGCATGCAAAACAAGAACAAAACATGATGTTATTTCACACACATCAAGGAGCTCTTTTGCTTGCAAGTATTTAATAGGACAAGTGTGGGAGTTATGCAAGTAGATGTGTAATATGCAAGGTGTTGGTGAAAAAAAAAAGCAAAGAAAAAAAAATTCAAGAAAGGTTGTAAGAAAAAAGAAAAGAAAAAGGAAAGGAATTTGCAAAGAGAATGTGCATTATATAGATTTGAAGGGATAAAAATTTCATGTTTATCAATTGAGTTCCTCCCCAATGTTCTTTTATTCTCTTGGGTGCTCATCTTATCATATCCATATTATTTCCTTTCCTTACCTTGGCCCCATTACAACCTTAAATAAAGTCCTCTTGATTTGTGTGTGCATGTGTTTGAATAGTGGAGAAGTAGAAAATAAGCAAGCTTATGGTAGTGCATTTTTTCATGGGTTGAATTGAGTGAAATACTTATCTTGTAAACACTTGAGAGATTGAGAGTGTATCTTGTGAGGATCTATCATTCTTAATTCATGTTTTTCAAATTGATGATACTTTGCATGTTAGTTTGAGATGTGACGAATTGTTATCTCTTGAATGTTGTGATCCCTTGAATCTTTTCTTGCTCTTCTTGCTTACAAATTTTTGCCTCTCTTGAATATCATTAGAAATTGAGTTCTTTAAATTGTTAGGTTTTTGAATTTGTTTTGTTTTCCCTGTTCCTTGGTTTGGTCTTATGTTTTGCCCAAGAGTGCAAAAGGCTAAGTATGGGGGTATTTGATCTGTCGATTATTTTCATACTTTAAATGCCTTATGATTGATTTAATTGGACTCTATATGTGCTCAATTATTGATATTTAGCTAAGTTTCTACTTTAGAGCTTAATTGGATGTTCATTGTGAAACTATGCTTAAATGTGGTTATAAACACTCATAAATGAATTATGCTTTTCAGGATATCTTTGAGTGTTTGAGTCCATTAGCATCAAACCAAGCTTGATGGCCATTTGAGGAGAGAGATGAATACTTAAGAAGATCAGTTTTACCCTCAGAAGCAAAGGAAGAAGGGCATTCATGAAGAATCAAGGCTGGATTAGAAGAAAATGATCAACACAGCCCGTGTCAAATGACACGGGGTAGGCCGTGTACTTCTCTGACTTCACGAGGAAGAGTCAATTTCAAGCCCTGACCGAGAACACGGCCCGTGTCAAGTGACACGGGGTGGGCCGTGTTGTTCTCTGACTTTGGAATAGCTGAGAATCTGTCATCAGAATTGAACACGGGTTGGGCCGTGTAATATGACACGGCCCGTGTCGTCGCATCAGAAATTTAAATTCGAGTTTTAATGCTAAATTAGGTTTCAAAACCTATAAATAGGGTTGCTTAGAGCCCTTAAAGGAGGTCTGGACAGAGAGAGCCGTCAAGGGAACTGAGGGAAACACAAAGACCAAGGGGAAGGGAGATTGGATCGAAGATTGGAGTCTCGGGTTCGAGCAGTCGGAGATCGATCATTCCCAACCTTTGGAAACTAGTTTGATCTTTAGTTTTCTTTTGCACTTTCGTTCTGAACTATGTTTTTCTTCTATTTTTCTTGTGATTTTAACTTTACCATGTGTGGCTAAACTTCTTGATTGGTTAAGGGAAGATGAAACTCTAGTTTTGATTATGTAAATCTTGCATACTTCTTTATAGTAATACAATTATGTTTTTATTCATATGTTTCTGTTCATAAATCAATATAAAGGTCTTTATATTCTTACCAAACTTCGAGAGTGGTAAAACTAGGATTGCTATGCGCGGTTGCGGTGGTATGACTAGTGAAACATATAATCTAAGCAATTTAATCCCAGTGTGTGATTAGATCTTAGTGTGATTGGTTTTCTAATTCTTAATGCAATCATTAGGTAAGTGTAAGAGCGGTTGCTTTACAAATAACTAATGGTTAGGGTTTGATTTGAGCGGTTGCTAAATTAAGCGAAACTTAAGGAAGATATGGGATTTATTTCACAATTACATAAGAACATAATTGATCATGTTGGTATAAAGGATATGTAAGTTAGCATAATCATATAAATCTAGTGGTGGATTCCATCTCTTAACCAATGTCTTTAACTTGGTAATTCAATTTGTGTTTACTGTTTTGGTTTAAGTTTAATTTCTCTTTTTAGTTTTAATCAACAAAACCCCCTTTTACTTTTACTATTTATTTTTCATCAGAGTTTAATTTAGGAATTGGATTGATAGTGTTAATTGAATTGGTTCTCTGTGGATCGACCCTTGCTTACTACAATTGGTTGCAAGGTTTTTATATTTTTGGTGGAACTTGGCAACTATTTTTAATATTAATTTTTAATCGTATTCCACACCACGCCACTCATAATCAGTTATCCATTTTGGGTAATCGGTTATGAGCTTATTTAAGCTCTCTGTCAAATGAGAATAACCGAATAGGCAAGAGTCCTAACTGATTATTACTCATTCCTTCTCTCTACCAAGCCATAATAACCAGTTAGGCATTCATCCTAACCTATTATGGTAGGCTAAAAAGCTCTCTGCCATCACCAATAACCGGTTATGGCTTGCCCATAACTGGTTATGTGGGCCATCCTGGACGTGAAAACTGAAAACACAAGGGAAGGAACCCTAACACCAACCCATTCTCATATCAAAATCAATAAAAAAAACACATCAAGCATAGAACACAAAACTCAAAATCTCTATCATTTCTAGTTTGAGATCAAACTTGGTTTCAAAACCATTCCTTGTAAAATCATGGTTCAAATCTATCATTTAAGCAAGCATTCTTCAAAAATTTACAAGAAAATAGGTTTAAAATGCAAAGTTTGAGAAAACACCCCCTACCTAGCTTGTAGTAGCTTTCCTTTTTCCTTTCTTGTTCCTCTTCCCCTTGTGCTCATTCTTGTTCTTACCTCCTTCTCCTTCTTTTACTGACCACATGAAAATGGAGAGATTAGAGAGTGAAAAGTGAGAATGAGAAAATGAAATGATGGGTAATGTGCGAGAGAAAGAGTGACAACGTGCAAAAGTGGAGAAAATGATGGAAAACAGTGAAAATATCTTGGTTTAGGTGAGAGTGAGCAAAAAGCTACCGTGGGGAAATGTGTGGGGTTTCCAAAATTTAAAAGTCCAACTATTTGCTTTATATATGCTAAAGACACTTTAATTTCTCATAATTGAGTTTTCTCACCTTCATATATATCATAGAAAATTCTAGGATTCACTTATGTTTTCCATATTGCTATTTCACCATTTTGCTTATACTGCAATATCAGTCTCTTAAACTTCAATGTTATAGATTTATGCTCAATTTAATCCAAGTCACTTCCAAAATTATCAGATATCTTATTCAACATTTTATTGAGCTTGTATAACCTGATCAAATCTATTAGGTTAAGAGAATGTTAAAATAATGTTTGTGCAATGTCATGAAACTTGCATATTCCCAAGAACCTTGTTCCTTGTATTTTTCTGGGTAGGGAGGGAATATGTTACCTCCTTAACGTACCTGGTAAGGAGGGAATGTGTTACCTCTTTAACCTATCGATAACCTTGGCCTTAAGAGCCTCCGCTCTGAGAATTTTAGGCTAGTCCCTAGGATTGATTACCTACATTTCTCTGGCCAAATACACACCATAATAACTCATCACAAGCTCGACTTCAACTAAGTGAAGTAGTAAAAACTCACAAACATGCAATTCTGACTTAACTTTATCACAAAAAGAGCAAATTCATGTTTCTAGTAAACCATCATAGCTCAACCTCGGTAAATAAGGGAGAAATTATCATTCAACATGCACCATATTATCACATCACAAGTGATATCAAGTGCAACACCATTGCTCTTCAATGATTAGTAACATACCTATGTCAATCCACAACCATTGGATGCACAAAGGCTTATTCTTTTACACATATGCTAGGTGGTTATTTCCTTCATGAAATATCCCTAATAGTATCTTAACTCACACTAAAAAGCATATATGAATGATTCCAACAAGCAAGAAACTCCATTTCCTCAAAATGAAAAGAAGGAAACAATATGTCCTTGGGTGCTTAATCGCTCACTTTTCTAGTGATTAATCGCCCCATGACAGCAAAGTTCACCCAATTTTTCTATCATTGGGCACTTCATCACCCGATTTCTGAGTGATCAATTGCTCAACACCAAACCATTCTGGCCTTGCGCGATTAGGTTCTCACTTCTTGGACACTTAGGAGCCCAACACATTTCCCATTTTGGAGCTAACCTATTAAGCGGCTAACTTTTGGATGCTTAATCGCCCAACATCAAAGTTTTCATACCCTGTTCCATTGAGTTTCTAACCAAACCTTGACCCCTAAACATAGGTCTTAAATGGTTTTTAACCTCATACATGGTCTCTAAATATATTAGAACTCTCAAGCACAATCTCAAATCAATAAATCATGGATTTATGAACAATGAGTAAATCATCCAAAACCCAATTTCCAAACTCACAATCATGAGGTTATATGGATATTTACAAATTTCAAAACTACAACTATGCATGTATCAACTCAATACAAATCATATCTCAAGTTCCTAACAAGTTCACCTAACTCAAACCATTGATAAACTTTTGAAAACCCATTTTCTATCCAAGTAAGCATGCACCATGCATCAAGAAGATGTAGAAAAGGAAAGAGCTAAGTAAGCAAACACCCCTACCTCAAGTTGTGTGACTGATGCTCAAGCTTAGTCTTCTTGCTTTTCCTTGGTCTTTCCTCGTCTTCCTTTGTCCTTTCCTTCTTCTTTTCTTCCTTTCTTTCTTCTTCTCTTTTTTGCTACTCCAAAATGTGAGATGAGAAAATGAGTGGAAAGAAAAGTCAAAGATGAATGCCAAAAGGAGAGAGGCAATGGAGAGATAAGGATGGGTTGAGATATTTTGTTGGAAACATTATATCTCTATCTTACAAAATCAAGTTTTCTAACTTCCATAGGTGTTATATAAAATTTTAGGATTCATCTCAATCCCAGTTTCATCATTTCATAATTTTTCTAGAAGTGTCACTTAAGTCTTATTACTCATCCTCAAGTTAAATTAAACCTAAGGAAATAAGCTAATGGGCTTATAGGTATCTACCTTAACCTGTACTTACTACTAGAAAATTCTCCATTCTTTACTTGATATCTTCACAAATTCTCATAATTTTTCAAGATATCTATCTATTTAATCTGGCTCTTAAACACTCACTCAGTATTATTAAAAATACTAAACTAACTTAGTTAATTCTCTAAAATTAACCACATCACATTCTATTTATTTGTAACCTAGAAATAAATTATCCATATTTATTTCCCTCATTTAAGCAGTTTAGGCTCAAATCTGAGTTATTATAAGTTATTTTTCACATTCAGTGTTATAACAAAATAGCCTAACTAACTCAAAAGGTTACCAAAGTTAGTCGATAATTCATGCAAAGGTTACTAAACTTTTATAACTATGATTAAGACTAATTGGTTAGGGAGGATGTTACTCAAGCCATGCGGCTCTTAAACATCATAATTATTACAACTTAAAGCTGAGTCAACTCAGCCAAAATCAATAAACAGGCGCTTGTAGGCCCTAGCATTACTATTACAAACTTAAAGTTGAATTGAATTAGCCTTAGGAATTAAAGTGAAACCTGTAGGGGTGAGGGCCACCATCTCAACCCCCTTCCTATCCAAAGCTATTGAGTCACATATACAAAAAGGTCTAACACCTAGTACGTAGATTTACAAATCTGCATGATTTTGATGGACTTGACAAAAAGTGTCATCAACTTCTATTATTTCGAGCTCCCTTGACTAGTTCCACAAAATCATTTTTTAGTGTAGGGTCGAAGGCACTGCTTCCACAGTATATATTGACGAGCGTCAAACTCAATCAAAATTACAACAGAGTTATGCCTATGGCTTGTAGCATAGGAAACAACACCGGATCGTCTCTCAAGGATTGTAAATGCAATTTAATAAATCAAGCCGAAATTAGGGAAAAGGATTTGAGAATTTAGAATTTGGTAATAATAGAATAAAAGTGAGAGAAATTCAATTAAAAGAGCAATCAACTCATAAATCTATCCAAAATTGGGTTGATTCTATCATAGATCTTTCAACAAACATTTGAAATGTAATTGAATGGTTAATTTGGATTCAACTGAAATCTCTGCATCAAATCTAGAATTCCAACTAGATAATCATTTAGAATTCAATTAACAATTGGCACACAAATTCACAATCACATAATTCATGTTAGGATCTATGTTAATTTGATCTCCGAATTCAATTAACCTAGACACAAATTAGTAACCTAGCCTCTTAATTCTGTGATTAATTTAGATTAATCAACCTAAATTGATTACAATTCTCAATCTTAAATCAAGATCTAATTAGATTAAACATAAATAGAATCACCATTAATGCAATCAAGATCAAGAAGAAGAGAAAGAAGAAGAGGAATCCAATTACAATTCAAATACAAAAACAAAACAAAGATCTCAAGAATTCAAACCACAATTTCTTCAAGAATCTTTGAATTGATTATAGAAGCTTAGCCCTCCATGGTCATCACCACAAAGTATCTTGAGGAAGAAGAAGGGAGAAGAAAGAAAAATCTAGATCTAGAGAGAGAAGGTGAGAAAAATGTGGAATGAAAAACTAATCTCAGATTTTTGTTTCTATAGCTATAAACTGCCCCCTAAATTGGCCTCTAGTATCTCATTACACTTCCCAAACATAGTTGGGCCTTGTAGGAATGTAATGGCCCAAGTCTCATCTGACTTAGATTTGAATTGACCAAGATATGCTCACTTTAATGTCATATGCTCCCCAAACCCGAGTCTAAACTTCCAGGCCCCATTAGGTCCACTAGACATCTGATTAAGACTTCAAGCTCTTCATCAAAGTTGTAGAGCTTCCTTTCAAATTTCGTACAAGGTAAAATGCATAATTTTCAGATATATAGAACTCAAGTTATGGCTGAAATACAGAAACAGCATCAAAACTCAATAATGCTGGAAAAATTTAGTTAGGCCAACTTTGAGCCCAAACTTACAAAACATGACCAAGCATTAATTAATTAAGTACCTGAAGAATGTAAATGACTAAAAATGAGGGTTTATTAATGAATAAAATTTATGATTATCAGTGTCCACTTCCTTCCCAGTAAGAGATTGTAGCTGGCCTTAGAGGGAACCACAATGAACAAGGTTGACCTTATCACTGAGGCCACCTTGATATCAAGAGCTATTGCTCCCTCTGATGTTGAAAACTTGCCATTAAAGTTTGTTACCACCATATTATGTGGTAACAAGTCAGTTTTCGATTTGCCAAATTTCTTCATCAAATTCTTAGACATCAAATTAATAGTTGTTCCACTATCAACCAATATTTTTCCAACCAGCTTTCCAGTTATTGTAGCTTTAATGAAAAGAGAGCATAGATGGCTTTTCATCTCTAGAGTAGGAGTGTTGAAGACTGCCGAGTTTTCCATGACCTCGATAGTATTTTCTTCGACTAGGTACAATCCAGACTCCTTAGAGTCATCTTCAAAGTTGTAACATCCCAAAATTTAATAACAATATAATCTATATTATACCATAGTAATTAAAACTAAGCATGCTACTTACAACACAAACACTTTCAATATAACATAACACATTATATAAGAAAATGTGAGCCACGAGTTATCCAACTTTCACATAACATTAGTATTTCTCATAAATACAAACTATATACAAAGATTACAACTAAGCCTCTCCAGACACAAAAGATACAATCTTTGTCCATGTGAAGCATATAAACTATATTGGTCTTTATATATCTTCTCCTTGCCTTTCGTAGAACTTGTACCTAGATTTATATGGCAATACAAACGGGGTGAGAAATCATAATTCTCAGTAGAAGTATTCTAAAACCATCACTTTACACAATCATAAAGAATAGGCAACTGCTTATACACTTGCAATGCATGAGTATGTTATGATTAGCAACCGCCCATACAATTGTCATGATATGCCAAATTATGCCTTATGTGCATGCCTATGCAATAACCTAAGTATGTAATGAGTAATGTTATGATACCATTAACAGGAATCTAATTCCATGGTATTGTCATGATATGCATGCATTTTGAACAAAGCATTGGAACCCGATTCCAACAGTCTTTTCTCCGAGTAGTGAATCTATCACTACACGATCTTCAACAACATAGAGGAATCAATCATCTCTAAGTAGTGAATCCGTCAACTACATAGTCTTTAACAACGTAGAGGAATCTTCTCTAGGTAGTGAATCTAACAACCACACGGTCTTCAATGACGTCTCATGAAAAACAAAAACTAATTACCTACAATAATTAGCATAATAAACCAATTTGAATCATCACATTCACACTTCATTAAATACTCCTATTGGAGTCTCATCACTCCTTAAGAAGAATAAAAGAAGGAACTACACCATTGGAAAGCTCTATGGCATCAAACAATAATTTTTGCCCAAGATTAGATGTCATGCCTCGGCATAGCACAGCCACACCATGGTGCCCTGCACTATACATACTCACGCCCCGACGTGGTTCTCAGTCATGTCGCGATGTATTGCTCTCGGGTTCATCCATTGAAACTCATGCCCCGGCATGGCATCTCTCACGCCACAGCGCAAGTGGTTTTTCTTTAAAATTCTGCAGAAAAACAGGGTCGAGTATTGTTGCATTAGAACAAAACCCTCATCCAATCACTTAAAACCAAATGATTTCTAACACCTCACAAGGTCCCTAAACTCATTTCAACTCTCAAAACTATTTTTGATTCACTCCATATGAATCAATGCATGATTCATAACCTTAAAAACCTAAAACCCCTCTCTTAGTTCAAGTGAGGTTATAAGTATTCAAGGGATGAAAAATGCATCACCAATCATGCAACGAACTAGAAACAAGTCATCCTCAAGTTCTCCAACAAGATTCAAGCCTAAAACACCAAATCACACTCAAAACCTATTTCTCACATCAAGCCAACTCTCATGAACAAGATAAAGAAAATAGAAGGATGTGTAAAAATAAAGTTTCCTACCTCTAATGGCCAGAAATGAAGTCACTAAGAAGCTCCTCTCCACCACTTCATTTTTCCTCTTCTTTGGTTGATGCTCCTTCTCTTTGGTCTTATTTCCTTCCTTTTCCTTTGCCTTTTCCTACTACAACCGAGAGAAGAGATAAGAATGAGATGAAAAATATCTCATTTTGAAGCTTAAAAGGGCAAGGGCAAAATAGCAGCAGCCGTGAGTGACTTGGTCACTTACGTGACCAATTGATAAATCCTGAGCTTTTAAGAACGCTTAGATTTCACCAAACCAAATTTTCTAACTTCCAAAAAGTTTAAAATAAATCCTAAGATTCGTCAAAAATCTTGTTTTACCTTTTTCATAATTTTTCATATTTGCTAGTAGTCAATCTGGCATTAAAACACACACATAATATGCTAAAAAATGTCAAACTAATTCCAATTAACCTCAAATTTTAACCACACCAACTTCCACACATTTATGACCTATAAAAAATCCTTTACATTTATTTTCATTAACTAAGAAGTTTAAGCCAATTCCGGAACTAATAACAGCTATATTTCACATATAGTACTAAAGCAAATTGGCTAAAAGTGCTTAGAAAGCCACAAAATTCAACAAGCATATTAAGCAAGTATTAGGCTATCTCTGTAACCATTTACTAGTTTAACATATTTCCGAGGGTATTACAGAAGTCCTCCTCAGGGTCTACTATAATTCCTGTAACAAAAAAGTTATATGGAAGAACGGAAACCATGTTAACTCCAAAGATGGTATCCAAATCATCCTTAAAATCGGATTCAAATGAATCTGTCATAACGTCCTCATCCATTGAACTTAAAAGTTTTAGTTTTGTATCTATCTTCAGGGTGATCCTTACACCACCTGAGCATATGACCTTTGTTTCAATTGCAACTGGGCCAACACTTGTTGTTGTTACTATTGTATGAGTCTTTAGGCTTTACGACACTATGTCTTAGACATGTAGGGGCTTAATGCCTAGTTCGAGGTCTATCCTGCACCTCTAATCTATATGTTAAGCTTAAAATTCTCACCAATGGAATATTGCATCCCCAACTCAAACCTATGCCAGTTTGGCTTGGTTTGAGGACTTTTCAAGGTTTGAGGAGGGTTCCTAAACCACTAGTTAGGGGCCATATTAGATGGAGGCACCCTCATTTTACCCTTCCTGGTCCTGTAAGAAGAATCACCCATTACCACTAAGTTATGGCTGGTGGGTTAATTGTTAATATGGATTAAACTTCCCATAGGGGCTTTCATCTTCTGCCTCTACTTGATGGTAGCTTAGTTTAACTTGGCTGCTAGCTTGTCAAATTCTATAATACATATGGGGTAGAGGGACACCTCCCTTTCACCTTCCTTTTTCCTAAGATGGAATTCCACCAGAGTTTCTCCTGTTTTGGGGAAAACTTCCTAATCATTAGCCTCGAAAGCATCAAGGTCACATTCAGAGGTGATGGCAAGGGCATATTCCCCTACTACTTCAACCATATATTGACTTCAGAAATCCCAATAGGCTCGATGTAGCTTGCATTTACCTCGAAAGGATCAATATCAATCTTCATGTTTTTCTTCTTGTTTTCAAACTATAGTCTTCCTTGGTGGATGCTCTTCTGTATTAAATCCCTAAAACGAATATAGTTATTAGTCAAATGACCATATCTATTATGATATTTACCGTACTTTTGACCTTTTATTTCCTGAACTGAAGGGAATTTATGTCCATTAGGAAGTCTAATTTGTTTATCCTTTAACAACACATCAAAAATTAAATCTGCTTTTGAAATATCAAAAGCATATGATGGCCTATTAAGGGATTTCATTTTATCCTTAGTTTGATTAGGCATTAAAGATGAGCAGGTATAGGGAGGACTAAACTTTAGTTCTATGATGTTAACCTCACTTTCCTCATCATCTTCGACCTCATCAACTTCGATAAAGGCTACCTTGTTATCTTTCAATTGTATATAATACTTATCCTGCACATCAGGAGTCTCGACATAAGCAATCTTCTCTTTTCTAAGGTGTTTCTTAAACCTCTCCTTTTCTAGTTTTAGTTGATCATTTTGTCTAACTTTATCTACAAGCTGAGACATATGTAGGAGTTGCTGATTTATTAATTTCTTTCAAATAGAGTAATCTAAGCCACCACCAGCCATCTTGATTACTTTAAATTTCGGGATGACTATAAAGCATCTAGCCTTCATCTGCCTAAATTTGGCCAAGTAATCATCAATGGATTCTCCATTACCTCTTTTGATGTTAAATAGATCCACGAAACTTACCTTAGTCTCTCCTCTAAAGAACTGGTCATAAAAATTCCTTTCAAGCTAGTTCCAAGAGTGGATCGAATTTGGTAGAAAAGTTGTAAACCAAGTAATGACATTCTTGGTTAAGGAGCTAGGGAATTATTTCATTTTTAAGTGTTCATTAGTGGCTATATCCCCTGCTTTGATGGTATATCGAGTAATATATTCCACAATAGACTCTCCACTTTCCCTAGCAAATTTGCTAGAGATTTTCGATTCTTTGCATCCTCTGAGCAATTTTTCCTATTGGATGAACTCAGGGAATGATGACACAAAATAGGGTTGATTTGCATATCCTACGTTGAAGCCATACATATTCAGCACCTGCTTAACTACTTGGTTGATGTTTTGATGCCCCCCAAGATTATTGAGCCTAATCCTTTCTAGAAGGTTGTCAGCATTTTGATTTCGCTTAACTATTTGGGATGCTGCATTTTAACCAAGTGGATTTTCTCTTGACTGATTATCCTCAATTGGATTATTAACACTGGGATTATTTACTAGTTGAGTATTATCTAGACACATAGGTTAACCATTTCCCCTCTGATTATCTATAGATTCTTCAGGATTGCCAAAGGCATCAGCAATCCTACTCATTTGCCTAGCTAATGTGGTAAAGTATCATTAGTTGATTCTATGAGTGAGGTTATCATAGTGGTCATCTGCTGAGTTAGCATATGGACCATCTCATGGTTACTTTCATTGATTTACTACCTAATATTATTTAGGGATGTGTCTGTGTTCCCTAAAGGAATCGAAGACAAATCAATGGGCAAATTAGGAAAAATTGGTGTTCCAATATTCAGCCTATCAGTTTGATTTGCACTAGTTCCTGTACCTTGGCCACTAGTATTTACCACTTGGTTTCTTGGTGAAGCATTGAGTATTGAACTTGTGTATATGGCTTGGATAATGCCTATATTTTGTGTAATATTTTGGAGGGTAAAACTAGGAGGCAATCAGTATAAGGGTGCAGTCCTATTCATCCCAAGAGTTCTATTTTCCAAATTGGAAATAGGGACCCCTGTGATTTCACCAATCATAGGATCCGAAGGTTATGGCAAAGTTGCAAAGACTATGGTGTCTCTACTGCCATTGGCTCTACTATTCCCTAACTGGGGGTTTTGAGCACTCATTGATGTATTATCAGATATTCTTAGCACTATTTTACCACTTCTTAATTGTAACACCCCAAATTCTGACTATATGAATAGTAATAGTAGAATTACACTGTTTTGTATTTTCTGTGTGGTATAAAAATAATTTGACAGTTCTGAGATCATATTTGATCATTTTGTGTGATTGCTCCTGGCCAGGAAAAATAATAATTTTTCAGGCAGGGGAAATTCTGATCTGCCTCATTTGGAGACGGGGGATCTTACTAAACCCGAATCCGAGTGACTCAGAAAAGAATCTTTTAAATTTTAGAATCTATCTATAAAAAATAAAAATATTGTACTGATAAATATCTGTGATTATATTTATAGCAGTCGTTGCTATGAATGTTGGACCCGATAAGTTTTAACTAATAGAAAATGTGTTTAGAATATTTCTTGTAATTAAAATTAAAATGATCCAATAGGATATAGTCAAAATAAATGGTTGGACTTTTCTAACCAATGAGAATTGGTCAAGGAAAGAAGCTTAGGCTTCCTTATAGACCATTAGATTTGAAGCTTGACTTAAAAGCTTTGATCTTCACCATTGATTCAATCAATGGTGTAAAACAAATCCTACCAAAACTATCAAGTAATATTCACCATAGATAAAATTAATGGATAGGAAATCAAATTGATTTTCAATGGATAGGATTGAGTCAACAATAATTGCTTGACTATTGCTTAGGAAACTAATTAACCTTAATTTAGTTGACCTAATTACCTAATTAAGAAATTAAGTAAACTAACTTAATTAGGGATTAGTTATAACTTAATCCTTAATTTAATATCCTAATTCTAAATAGAGGTGATGATGCATGCTAAATATGTTAAACTAAATTAGTTTTATACTTGGATGATTAAGTAAGGATGGTTAGGAAATTAAACTTAATTAATTAACTAATCAATTCACTAGTAATTAGGCTTGAATTAATAATGAATTAAGGACCTTAAACTTACCTAAACAGCCACGGTCCAGCAGCTGAATGGAGATGGTCCAGCAGAAAACTTGGAGCAGCAACACGGCCCAACAGCAACAGAATTGGACGTCCAGCAGCAGCAGCCATGGTTCAAGCAATTTGTGAAGCTTCTATGTAATATTTGAATACTCAAATGTCCTGCAAAGTCAAGTGTGTAACCAATGAGAAGTGAGTGTCCTTGTGCAATTAAAGAATGGATACTTACTCAAGCAAAAATGTCATTCACGGTCAATCACAAAACAGCATGCAGCAGCTGTAAAAATTAGGAGAATTATCCAAATAATTCTCTTCATTTCTCCTCACAAATCACACGGCAACAACTCATGGTAGCAGCTGGAAAGATTGGACAAATTACTCAAGAAAAATCATTTCAAATCTCACAAATTATCACACGGCTGGCAGCTGTCTTCATGCACTCAAAAATTAAATAATCACTCAAGTAATTCACACGGTCAGCAACACAATTTCATTCACGGCATGCAGCTGGAAGGAGGGGATAATTATGCAAATAAATCTCTCCAAATGTCACAAGTTATTATACGGCCAGCAGCTTCTTGAAACTTCCTCATCCTTTGCTTTTTATACTTATCAAATATAAGCTTATTTCTCTCAAACACCAAGGAACTCACGCACCTCTCTCCCATTTCTTTTCTTCACATTCGGTCACCACCTCCAAATCACACCATCAAGCCTTTAAACATTCATCTCTTGATTTTATTTTGACTCAAATTCTACTCTAATCATTTCTCCTTCACAAGGTTTTGTCACAAAACCTATCCTATCTTGTTTAAAGCTTCTTCAACCTTTTCCTAAAAGGTAAGCTTGGATTTAATGATTCAAAGCTTGATTTTTTTTTATTTTGTTAACCTTGATTTCTCCATGGTTTTCAATCTTGATTCTTATGTGATCCTTTACTAATTTTCTTGAAAATTTTAGGGCTTGTTTAGGAGATTAACAAAGTTTCAAGGAAAGGAGGAAAGCTTAGAAAGCTTGTCTTCAAGAGGTAAGAGGGAGACTCAACCTTACCACCCATGTTCGGTAGTGTGAGGATGGTTTGTTCGGTGAAAAATCCTTAAGGATTTATTTTGTTTGAGGTTAATCACCTATTGTTTGAGGTTCTTGGACCGTATTGATTGACCGTATTTGAGATGTGTCTCGCTTGTGTTTCTATGTTTGGATTTGTATTTGGGATGTGTCTATTTGTGTTTCTATGTTCGTATGTGTAATATCTGTGAGGTATAATTTTATTTCAATACTTGCTCGTATCTTTGTAATGCTTAAGGAACCGATAATATGGGTGTATGTGAAATATATCGTAGAGAAATTTATACCGTATGTATGTGAACTTTGTACTGTAAATTTTATGAGAAAGGGATTCAATTGTGAATGTTATGGAAATATGGGGTCATTATGTAAATTGATGGGTTTTGAGGGGCGAAAACATAATTAATATGTTTTTGAAGGACAAAAATGTAATTTATGTATTTTGAGGGACGAAAACATAATTAATCTGTTTTGAGAGACAAAAATGTAATTTATGTGTTTTGAGGGATTATTTTGCAAATATGAGAGAAATACAGTAAATTTTAATATTAAATTGAGTAAAACAGTAATTCTGATTTAAAACGTATGAAAAATATTCACGCGATTGAAAAACATTAAAAAATCATTACGTGATTTGAAAAGGCGACAGAATTGAGTCGCGAATGAGAAAATACAAAAATATGACTGCTCAATTAAATTACAGTAATACTGTTGTTAAATTATTATATGAACCCTGCACATGTGATATAACGGAAATTATGAATAGTGAATAATACATGCATTGGAAAGGTCCAAAGGACTGTGTAAGGCAAGTTGCCTAGGAGAGACTACACTTCCTGAGTGGGTGCGATAAGCATAGTGTAGGTCACTTGTTGACCTTGGGGGCATTGGGGTGCGGGTTGCCTACAATGGACAGTTGGTAGCTCTTCTGTACCGTGGGTTAGACCGATGCAACACACCAATGATCCGGACCGAGACACTATCCCTAATCATGATTTGATACGGATCGTGCATATGCTAGATGTGCGAGAAATTGAGCACGTGGTCTCGAAGCATGTTGGTGCCGACAGATCTTTTCGGTCATTCTCTCCGACTTGAGTTGTAGCTCCATGGAGTAGGATATTGAGTCAGTGTACATTTGCAATCATAGAGGATATATCATTGTAATTCTTACTCATGTGTAATTATAGCTCGTAATAATTAAAATATTGCATACTTGAGTATTGAAAATATAGCGTAATCGTAATTCTTGTTTTATTTCTGTGTAATTGATGATATATATAAGGTTAATGGCATAACTGTAATTATAGTATGACATCTGTATGATATTTTGGATGTGTTTATCTTCACTGCTACCATACTGGTATTGGCGTAGGTGATCTCATCTCTTGTATATATATGTTGTATCATGTTTATGTGCTGTTAAGAGACTGAGCCAGACATAGAGCGAGAAGCAGAGAAAGGTCTAGATTCCATTGAGAATTTCGAGTTTTGATGGCAGTGGAGATCCCTAGTTTCTTGGGTTACATGAGACTGACATTTATCGGAGGGAACGAGGCATGGACTGAAGATCTTGAGAGAGAGAGTATATATTATCTAGGAGATGTAAATATTAGGCGGGTAGGCTACGGTCGGGGAACCCTTACTTTTTCTGTTACTATTTATGTACAATCGAGTTCCCTATATCCATCGAGCAAAGACTGGGAGCGTACTATCGCACCCCTAGAGAGAGTAGTGTCGTATCGTCCGCTCGGACATTTGTTCCCGGACTTTACGTCGAGTTGGTATTCCCCACCCGGGGAGTCGAGGAGGACCCATCCGAGGGTCGGCTACTTACGAGGCTCTCGGTGCCTAGTAGTACTTGGGCAAAGATGTCAATGTAAATAATGTTTAAAATTTTTGGAGTGACTAGTTTATAATATTTACAGTATGATAGTGTTAAAGACTTGTATATGTATAACAAGAGACTTGGATATGTATAAATGATGTAAATTATTTGTAATGATGCTGTGATGTTTTATTTTCTGCTAAGTTTATTTTCTTGTTATTAAGAATTTTTTTAATTTTGTATTTTTCCCTACAAAGTACGTTATCTAAATAAGGTTGATTTGGTAATTATGTAACATAAATGTGACATCCTAAGGTGGGTGTTACATTAATCACAAAAACAAATAGAATTCTTCTAACTATCAATCTTTCGACTAGTTCCACCGAGTGTGCCAAATTGTTTATGGTAAACTTTTGTCTAAGGACAAATTTCATTTCAGATCTCAATTCGGGGAAAGGAATCACTTCCTCTTGAGATTCTCTAGTTCCCAGACTGATATTTAGGCAAGAACTTCAAGAGTTAATTTTGAATAAAACATAAGATTGTGTAAATCAAAATTGAAATATTATTGTGAAAGAAGTAACATAGTAAAGTAATGGTAAATGAGTGAATCAATGAGAAAATGATTGAAAGAACTTATTTTGAAAAGGTGAAGTTTGCTTTTAAAACTTAAGAAAACAATAAAAAGAAAGCAATTAAATGGTATGAAATGTAAATGAAGTAAACTTGACAGGTAATGTAAAATGCAAGAATGTAAAGAATAGGAATGGAAAGAAAGTGATATAAAAGACAATGAAAGTAAAGTTGCAAGCATGTAAAGAATAGGGAAGAAAATTTGCAAGAAAGTAAAGAAAGCTAGTAAATGAAAGCAATTAAAAGAACTCAAATGATCTCAAAAGAATCACTTAATCTGGAGTAGAAAAGAGTTTAAAGTAAAGTAAAGATACTAAAAATAAAGTTGTATATATGTAAATGTGTAAAAAAGTAAATATACAGAAAAATAATGAAAGCACATAATTGAAAGCAATTAAAAGAAATTAAATGATCTAGAAAAGATGACTCAACCGGGAGTAGAAGAGATTTTGCAAAAAGTAAATAGTAGAAAAGTAAATGAACTTGAATTTAAAGTTGCATTGAATTTATAAATGGTACATAAATGAAATTGGATGGAAATATACTTGACTAGACTTGTGTGTTTGCTCGAGATGTTTCTAGGATGTGAGAGCATGAGTACAAATGTTTGTTACTAATGGATTTCTAACCCCTAAATGTTTTCATCCTTTTGGTATTTATAGACATTCTAAGTAACTACCATTTCTAAAGGATCTTGACATGTGCCTAAAACAAAGAAAACTGCCTAATGATTATTAGTGATCCTTGTCAAGTAACTACCAGATCTTTGTTAGAAATCCTTGTGCTACAAGTAACTGTTCAATCTCTATCAGCAATCCTTATATTGTTTTGATCTTGCACTTACAACTATTGCTAACTTCCATTTCAAATTTGAATCATTTCTTTTGAATTCAAACTTGTATTTTCAAATATTTGTTGGCTTTTGGTTGAGACCCATTGTTTCTATTTTCAAAAATTTTCTAAGTGAAGCTACTCTTTGAATCTCAGTTTTCGAGACTAACTCAAAGTATTATCTCTTATATGAGATCAAAATCACTTTTCTGATACTAAATCAAAATTATCTTTTCGATAACTTTGGGTCTTTACTACAACTTTGACTCTAATAAAACTAAAGTCAAAGGTCTCAATGTTCAAGACCTACTCGAAGTCACCACTTATGATATGAAGTCAAAAGTACCATTTCTGATATCAAATCAAAACTAATACTTGATAGTTTCAAGACTATTGCAATTTCGACTCTAACTCGAAGTTTTTTTTTTCGATAACAAATCGAAACTACCATTTTGGTAACCTCCAAATCGAAAATGTTATTTCAATAACCTTATTACAACTTTGATTCTAATAGAATTATGTAAGTTCTTGAAGTAAGTCTTCGACTACACCTTGAAATTATCTAAATCGAAAAATGTTATTTTTTATATAAAGATAGTTACTCCTCAAGTCTTGGTTTTTTAGACTAATTCAAAATTACCATTTCTGGTAATTTATCAAAATCATCATTTCGATCACTTCAAGTCTACAATTTCGATTCTAGCAGAGTTAAAAAATGTGTATCCTTATGTCTTAGTAACTTTCATTCGTACTAAGTTTTACAATACACATTCAAAATTGTTTTAAATCAAAAAGTGGTTATTTTTGTGGTAAAATCCACACTACTAGAAATATCTTATTTAGAGACGGACAAATTCTATTTCTAAAATGTTAAAACTCCATCTCTGAATTTTAAAGATAGAATTGGAGACAAAAATTATTCCATCGGTAAAAGTTGTGCCTCGGATTGTTAGAGATAGAACATTTAATTTTGTCTCTAATTTAGAGACAGATTTGTTTTGTCTCTAAATAAAAAATTCATAATTTTTCAATTTTTTTTGAAAAATATAATAATAATTAAATTAGAGACGGCACCATTTCGTGTCTGATATCTCTAATTTCGTCTCTAAAAATTAGAGAAAGAAAATGATCATCTCTAATTTTTTAGAATTATCTTTTTAATATGCTTTTAATTTTATAACTAATCCTAATGCAATTGACCATCACAATAAGTCATATAGCATAAGAAATCACAATTTATTAACATCATCACAAGTTTTTTGTACCAAAATGCAAAGTAATAATTAATTGCCAGTACAAATATTTAAATAGTAAGTAGAAATATTTAAATTGTCAATGAAAATATAAATATAAAACTAATCACAGATTCGGGTTATCATAATTCGTAACATCGTCACCCATCTCCTCATCATCATGGTCATCCTCTTCTCTAGGTGCCGGATGGGAAGGTTCAGACTGTGAAGCTGCAAGTGATGGCATTCTAAATTGACTACCCAAAAGAAGAGTCCTAAACCTTTCCTCCCATTGTTCCATCTTCTACTCCATCATGTTTTGTTCAAGACTTTTTTGACGAAGCTCATATGTTAAAGCCTGATTTTTGGCCTGCATTGAAGTAATCTCCATTGGTGATACTCCATCAATGGAAGAGGAGGCAGGATTAGACGAAGATCCAATGACATTAGTTGCTTGTGAACCCAATCCATAGATGTGCCCTTTCTTGTTAGGGCCTCCAACAACATCCAAGTATACTCTTGACTGCTGCTACCTTCACTATTCTGGGATTGCCACTCAGTTATCCACCTTTCATACTCTTCCTAAAAAGTAGTTATAAGGCATTTGTACTTGAAAATTGATGTAACTTAAATGCTAGCTTATGCTTATCACAATCTTTGTTGCTTCCAAGGTGTTATACTCTTTTGAATTCTCCTTGGCTCTATGAAGCTACTTGTAAATGTCAAAAAAGCTTGGCTCCCTGTGTGATTGAACATATGTCTTTGAAGAATGGTTTCGATGATAACAAACAAGAAGACAAAAATGAAGATAATGGGAAGACCAAGTCCAAGATCTTTTAAGAATAGTTTTAGGACTTAGAGTCTTTGTATACGGAGCTCTCTTAGTATCTCACTGTTTTTGCAAGAAAAGAGAAAAATGGTTTTAATAATTTAACAAATAAATTTGAAAGTTTTTAGAAAGTTTTAAAACTATTTTTCAAACATAGTTATTCAAATAAAGGCAACATTATTCGAATAAAGCAGGATAAGATCTTTTTGTTTGCAATAGAATTATTCAAATAACATTGAGTTATTCGAATAAAGTTTTCGAAATCTTTCCTACGCACCTCTGTTTTTCAAAAGTGCTATTCGAATAGCACATTAACTATTCAAAAAACAAAGTCTTTTAGAAAAGCTTTTAAATGAAAGCTATTCTGTAATTGGTATTGACTAAAGCAATGATTTTGATGATAACAAACAAGAAAGGAATGGAAGTGCAAAGATCAAGTCCCAAGACTCTTCAAGCTTAGCTTATAGGACTTAGATCTTGTGTAAAGGTAAAAAGGAATTACACTAAGCTCAAACAAGTTTTAAACATAATTATAAGTGTTTCTAAAATGTTTAAATACCCAACAAACTGTTTTGGAAAAGTAGTTATGGTAATAGTTCAAAACTATGAAAAATAGTCAAGTTTGTGTTTTACAAAATTGACCTTTAGTTACTCTTTTGATCATAACTTTTAAACTACTTTGAGTTTTATTTTGAAACTTATTTCATATGAAAATAGACTCAAATATCTTTCTAATGAGCAGTCATTTGCTTTAAACGGATAGGAAACGAAAAAGTTATGACTAATTAAAGTTTGAGTTTTGAAAATCTAACCTTTGGTTACTATTTTGATCATATCTTTCAAAATACTTTGATTTTAGTTTTGAAACATCTTTCATATGAAAATATACTAAAATATCTTTCTAATGAGTGGTCATTCGCTTTAATCGGATAAGAAATAAAGAAGTTATGACCTTTTAAAGTCAGTTTTCAAAATTAGAAATGGTGTAATCAATTACACAAGTCATGTAATCGATTACAACGTTGACAGAAGCCGTGTAATCGATTACACAAAGTATGTAATCAATTACAAAGTGCCCAGAAAGCTTGTAATCAATTACATGAAACCTATAATCGATTACCAAGTGCCCAGGAACGTTTCTAACGGTTATAAACGGCTAGTTTTCATAAAAAATTATTATAAAACACTACCAAACGTTATTTTATCACTTGGGCTCTATATATAAGTGTTGTATGAAGCTTATACACTTAAGAACACTAGAATTGATCCTTGAAACATCAAAATCTTATTTTGAGCTTTAATGTGTGAATCCTTGATACCCATAGAGCTTTAATTTGTATTATCCATTCTTGAGAGAGTTTTCTATCATCTATACTTTGTTTTTCAAGTTGTATATCTACTCTTGTGAGAGTTTATATTCTTTCTCTTCGTCTTAATCTTTGTTTTGAGAGGGTGAGGTATCCCTCTTAAGTAAAGGGTGAGGTATCCCTTAGAGAGTGAGGCATCTCTTAAAGTTGATAAAAGGTGAGGTATCCCTTGAGGGTGAGGCATCCCTCAAAAGTTGTAATGGGTGAGGTATCCCTGTTTGAGGCTCAAGCACAAGGGTGAGGTATCCCAAGGTGTGTTGAGTGCTCTCAATTGTAATGGTTTTCAAGCACCCGTTCAAGCTTAAAGGTTTAGTGGAAAAATCTCGGGTGGTTCACTTGAGGACTGGATGTAAGCCACAAGTGGTTGGTGGCTGAACCAGAATAAATCATTATAATTGCTTTTCTCAACGCTATCTCTTTACACTTGTGCTTTAATTATATATGCTTGAGTTGAACTTGATATTTAACTTATTTACTTGATTTATCATATATCTCAAGTTGTATTTGAGTAATTCTTAATAGTTGTGCCTTTGTTAGACTTATTTCGTTGCATGTGTTAATTCAAAATGCATAATTTCTCAAAGTTGCAATAAATTTTGTAATCACCCAATTCACCCCCCCTCTTGGGTGATGGTTGCCATGGCTAACAAGTGGTATCAAAGCTTCATGCTTTGGTAAAAGCTTAACCGCTTGGAGTTAAAGATCCTTGTTTGTTTGGCAACCATTAAAAGCTTTTCAAATGGAAGGTTTTGAAATTAGTAAACCACCATTTTTTGATGGTGTGAATTTCATTTATTGGAAAGCTAGAATGGAAATTTATATGCAATCTATTGATATTGATTTGTGGGATATTGTGCTTGATGGATTTACTTGCAAATCAAAACAAACTTGGAATGCCTATGAAAAGAAATGCTTTTCTTTGAACATTAGAGCTATGCAAATTTTGAGAAGTGATTTAAATGATGATGCTTATGCTAAAATTAAGAATTGCTCTAGTGCTAAAGATATATGGGATGCTCTTGATTCTATCTATCTTGATAATAATAATTTTGTGCATAAAGTTGTATATAGAAAGCAAGAAGAGGAAAAGTCATTGAAGGAATCTTGTTGTGCAAAATATTCTCAAAATGATGCTCAATTTGAAGAGGTGGCAAAACAAGACAACAATGAGGAAGATGATGATTTCCTTAAAGAGCCAAGTATGCTAGGAATGAAGACTACTTCATATATGGCTAAAATAGACTTTGAGGTAAATAATACTAAACTAGATTATAGTCCTTTCTATGATGAGCTACAATGTGCATATGACGAATTATATGATGGTTTGTTGAATTTAAAAAATAAAAATTTATCTTGTTTGAAAAACATTTTCTCCTTTGAAAATGAAATTAAGATTTTGAAAAATGATTATGCTTTTCTTGATGAGGAAATGCCTTTGAAATGTAAAACATCAATGAAAAATGCATTAATTTAGAAAATCAAGTTGAGAACTTATATTGTGAATTTGCTAAAGCTAATGATTCTAATTACTTACAATCCATGATTGTTAATAAGAATGAAATTGATGTTATTTCACATGGAAATTCAAGTAAGGCTTGTGGCAAAAATGACATAGAATATAAAAATAACAAAAGGCTTATGTTTTCCAAAAATGATCTTCGAAGGACCAAGTCATCATTAAATTCAATTGTTTACAATTTTTGTGGTCATCTAGGACATATTTCTCATTTATGCAATTATAGAAGAAATTTTTATATGAGAAATGATATGAAATGGGTTCCTAAATATCCTAAATGTCCTAGTACTAACATTAAAGGACCCAAGATGAAGTGGGTACCAAAAAGTCCTCCTAGTGTTTCAATTATGCAGAAAACTTCTAAAAAGGATGGACTAATTGGTCAAAGAAAAAAGGAATCATCAAAGGGAATGCTTCCAAAGCCCATTAGTAGAAGTTTTGATCAAAGAAGGAAGATGACTTCAACCAAAGCTTCTCAAGTACGAAATGTGGAACTTGTAAATTTCAAAACACCAAAAGAGAAGCAATGGGTAAGGAAAAAAGTTTCCTTGATTAACAAGGCTAAGGTATCAAATGTTTTTACCTCTTATGAGCATTCACTTAAAAAGATAATGAATATGAGGTATATTCCTTGTAGGCCTTAGGTAAAGAGTAGAATTATATGCACTTGGTAAATTTTGAATATTATGTTTAGCACATGATTATATTTATTCTTGTTACACCTTTTGCTCACTATTTTTCATATTTCTTGATCATATGGTATTCTATGATTATGTATGCTTTCTATGCTTTAAATTGTCTATATATCATGAAAGTAAGGATGCTATTAGCTATGTGCTTAATGGTAATTGATTGTTTAAATTTGTTGTGCTCAAATTACATACTATGAAAAATTTGATATCTATAAGAGTATAATGGATTAATGATCAATGACTAACCCCTACGGATCCAAAATTGGTGGATACCAAAGAAATTGCTTTGAATTATGTAGTAGGGTGACTATTAGCTCAAGCATGCACTAAAGTGAAGTGAAAACTTGAAATGGTCCAAGTTCTCCAAGAGTCATGAAGACTTGAAGCTTGGAAGTTAGAATCACCTATAAAAACTCAAAAAAGCACACTTTTGATGATATCAATTTTTTATTCTTATTTAAGTTTTAATTTGAATATCATGTTATATCATAGAAATGTCATATTTTTCTGCATAATGCCATTACCTTACTGCATAATGTAACTTTTTTGCTGCATAATCTAACTTTTACTGCATTATTCTGAAATGAATAATTTTCAATGGATATTCTGGTTATATAATGTTGATTTAGTGTTAGTCATGGCAACCATTACCCAAGAGGGGGGTGAATTGGGTATTAAAAACTTTTTACAAAAGCTCTTAAAATAAACACAAATATTTAAGCTATTAAATAAAAGAGAAAGAATTGCGAGATAAAGAAAAAAAAGCTTTAAGAATAGCAAATAAATAAATGTGCAATAATATAAAATTAAGTAAAATAAAGAGATTAGGAAGAGAGAAGCAGGCACGATATTTATCCTGGTTCGACCACTAGCCCACTTGTGGTCTACGTCCAGTCCTCGAAAATAATTCAAGATTTTTCACTATGTATACAAGCTTCAATAGGTGCTTGCAACCGTTACATAGAAGAGCACTTTTCACACACAGGGAAACTCTACCCTTGTGCTATAAAGTTTCAGCCTGCAGGGATACCTCACCCTTATACAAACCTTGAAGGGATACCTCACCCTACCTCACCCTTATATAAATCTTGAAGGATACCTCACCCTCAATATAGAAAAATAGAAATATAGATGAAGAGAAACTCTCACTCAGAGTAAATAATACAAATTGAAGTGCTAAGAGGCTCTCAAAGGATATGTCAAATTTTCAGTAAAAAGAGCACAGAAAATAGGCGTAAATTGTAAATCACATTTTTCAGAGCAAGCGCAAATTAAATAGATAGCTGGGCTTCTTGCAGATGAGACCCACTGTCTCAATTTATAGAGTCGGATAGAAAATAGCTGTTGGAAGAAATTAATTCCATGATTAATATGAAAAAAGTGTCCGTTAGTTTCTATATTCGGATCTGTGTTTACCGTGTTTATTCGAATAAGCCTTTGGCTATTCGAATAACACGTTCTTTTAAAAACATTTTTGAAACTGGTTATTTGAATAACCTTCATGTTATTCGAATAACGCTTCCACAAAGAATTTCCTTTAGAAAACTGGTTATTCGAATAACTCTAAGTTTATTCGAATAACACTGGTTAAAACACCTTTCTGGGAAACAGTTCTATTCAAATAACTAACGAGTTATTCGAATAGCTAATATGAAATAAGCCATTCTGAAAACTCTTATTCGAATAACAGAAATGTTATTCGAATAACACTTTAAAACAGAGAGTCACGCAACAGCCAATATTGAAGCTTTATTCAAATAACCAATAAGTTATTCAAATAACTCAATTTATAAAACAGTTATAAAAGCTTGAAAAACATCCCAGAAAGTTTATCAAAAACACCAAAAACATTTTAAAGTTATTTTCAAGATCAAAACAGTTTTGGTATAAGTTTAAGAAAAACATTTTTGTCTTATCTTAATGCACTAGGAGATATCCAAAGAGATCCTCGAACACAGAGACTCTAAGTCCTAAAGCTATCCTTAAAAGATCTTGGACTTGGTCTTCCCATCATCTTCATTTTGTCTTCATGTTTGTTATCATTAAAAACATTCTTTAAAGACATATGTTTAATCACCTTCTCCTTGTGTTGAGCTTAATTGAGATCTTTTGCTTTCTTGTTGCAATATTCACTCTTGGTGCTTGGACTATCCTACAAAGTATTACTCACTTAAACAAGCATAATTAGTCCAAATTCATAATTTAATATTTTTATATGCATGATTCATAAATGTATAACTCTAATTAGTTTAACGTGCATATAAAACTTTCATATACATATCCAAATAAGATATTTATCAATTATTAAAGGATATGCTCTATATAAGATGCAACAAAGAACATAAGCAAAGTGTTCTTTTTGTCTTATATTTATCATCATCAAAACTTAACATATAAAACTATTTGGGGCAAACTTATTTCCACATTTAGTTGAAATCCTTATTGAATATTCATTATTTAGCAATGGTTTTGCTCTATCACTTCTTTCTTTATCAAAATCTATATCTTGTATATCTTTTTGATCATGACAAAAGGGGGAGAAGTTTATGAGTCTTTGAGAAAAGGTAAATAACAAGGTACAAATTCAATGATCTTGGAATTTCAAAATTAAGGGGAAGCTGTGCAATCTCTGATCGAATCACCTCTTGAAAAATAGAGGGGGAGTAAGTCTCTAATACACCATTTGTGAATTCTAATTTATTTGAATTAACTCTTTTCTCAAATGAATGTTTGTCATCATCAAAAAGGGGGAGAATGTAATTGGCATTAACTAAAGCAATGGTTTTGATGATAACAAATAAGAAAGGAATGGAAGTGCAAAGATCAAGTCCCAAGACTCTTCAAGATTAGCTTATAGGACTTAGATCTTGTGTAAAGGTAAAAAGGAATTACACTAAGCTCAAACAAGTTTTAAACATATTTATGAATGTTTCTAAAATGTTTAAATACCCAAAAAATTGTTTTGGAAAGGTAGTTATGATAATAGTTCAAAACTATGAAAAATAGTCAAGTTTGTGTTTTACAAAATTGACCTTTAGTTACTCTTTTGATCATAACTTTCAAACTACTTTGAGTTTTATTTTGAAACTTATTTCATATGAAAATAGACTCAAATATCTTTCTAATGAGTGGTCATTTGCTTTAAACGGATAGGAAACGAAAAAGTTATGACTAATTAAAGTTTGAGTTTTGAAAATCTGACCTTTGGTTACTATATTGATCATATCTTTCAAAATACTTTGAGTTTAGTTCTGAAATGAAAATAGACTCAAATATCTTTCCAATGAGTGGTCATTCGCTTTAATCGGATAAGAAATGAAGAAGTTATGACCTTTTAAAGTCAGTTTTCAAAATCAGAAATGGTGTAATCAATTACACAAGTCATGTAATCGATTACAACGTTGACAGAAGCCATGTAATCGATTACACAAAGTATGTAATCAATTACAAACTGCCCAGAAAGCTTGTAATCGATTACATGAAGCTTGTAATCGATTACCAAGTGCCCAGGAACGTTTCTAATGGCTATAAACGGTTAGTTTTCATAAAAAATCATTATAAAACACTACCAAAGGTTATTTTATCACTTGGGCTCTATATATAAGTGTTGTATCAAGCTTATACATCTTAAGAACACTAGAATTGATCCTTGAAACATCAAAATCATATTTTGAGCTTTAAAGTGTGAATCCTTGATACCCATAGAGCTTTAATTTGTATCATTCATTCTTGAGAGAGTTTTCTATCATCTATACTTTGTTTTTCAAGTTGTATATCTACTCTTGTGAGAGTTTATATTCTTTCTCTTCATCTTAATCTTTGTTTTAAGAGGGTGAGGTATCCCTCTTAAGTAAAGGGTGAGGTATCCCTTAGAGAGTGAGGCATCTCTTAAAGTTGATAAAGGGTGAGGTATCCCTTGAGGGTGAGGCATCCCTCAAAAGTTGTAAAGGGTGAGGTATCCCAAGGTGTGTTGAGTGCTCTCAATTGTAAAGGTTTTCAAGCACCCGTTCAAGCTTGAAGGTTTAGTGGAAAAATCTCAAGTGGTTCACTTGAGGACTGGATGTAAGCCACAAGTGGTTGGTAGCTGAACCAGAATAAATCATTGTGTTTGCTTTTCTCAACTCTATCTCTTTACACTTGTGCTTTAATTATATATGCTTGAGTTGAACTTGATATTTAACTTATTTACTTGATTTATCATATATCTCAAGTTGTATTTAAGTAATTCTTAATAGTTGTGCCTTTGTTAGACTTATTCCGCTGCATGTGTTAATTGAAAATATCAAAATGCATAATTTCTCAAAGTTGTAATAAATTTTGTAATCACCCAATTCACCCCCCTCTTGGGTGATGGTTGCCATGGCTAACATATTCGAATAACACAAGGTTATTCGAATAGACCTACTTTCACAGAACACAGTTTTTATCTGTGTTATTCGAATAACACATATGTTATTCGAATAACCTCTTTTAAAAATGTTTCTCACAAGAATGTGTTATTCGAATAACACAAAGGTTATTCGAATAACCCCTATTTCTGAAATAGAATCAAAAGCTCGTATACGTCTTCATAATGAGCATTTATTACACCCAACAGCTATTTTATTGATTTGCTCTATAAATAGAGACCTTGGGTCTTCTCTAAAATTTTCCCAATATTTTGAATAATTTTTTACTTGCTCTAACTCATGAATTATATTTTCTACGCTCCTTTTCGATCAAAACCGTGAGATATTCTGTATGAGCTCCTTTAGTACTTCAATTTGTATTATTCACTCTTAAGGAGAGTTTCTTTTCATCTATTTTATGCTCTATTGTAAAAAGGGGTGAGTGATATGTGTGAAACAACATCATGTTTTATTCTTATTTTGCATGCATTCTTGAGCATTTTAGGCATTTTAGTTTCCCTTTTGGTTTGTTTTTCCCTTAGTTCAGATAACTGTCGTGTTTTTGGTGTTCTTGTGCAGGATTAATGTTGAATGAGCCTTAGATTGAATGGAATGCTTGCATGTTTGAAGTTGGAGCTTAATGGATAGCAATAAAGGTGCAAAAAAGGCCATTCCAGAGAGATCCACGGCTTGCCCGTGGTCTCTACCACGACCATGGTTCGAGGGAATCAAGAAAATACAGAAAACTGAAACAGACTCAACCACGGCCTGGCCGTGGTGGCCACCACGGCCGTGGTTGAGAGACAGCTTAACAATCCTGAGTCTGAACTGACCACGGCCTGGCCATGGTGGCCACCACGGCCGTGGTTCGCAGCGCAGCAGAATTTTAGTTTTTCTGTTTTTATTTCTTTTAGGGGCTTTTAGCCTATAGAAGCCCTAGGCTGTAAATAGATGTTCTGATTGCAATTAGGGAATTCTAGCTTTGATTGAAACCTAGTTCGAAAGGAGGCACGAAGGAGGCTTGGGTTCTTGATCCTTCTTCTTCTTCTTCCATTGGTACGGGTTTGGGATGTTTTTAAGTTTGATTTCTGTTTCCTTCTTCTCTATGTCTGAGTAGTTACTTTTGTTTCTAGGATTGGGCAATGCCCTTTGATACATTGATAATGATGAATTGACGTTGTTTCCCCTTTTATTAATCTTGATTGTTCATTGATTCAATTCTTATTGCTTTTATTCATGTGAATTTGTTGGCCACTTATTTGCATCTCATAGGCATTTAGGGACGTACTGAGAGGTGAACCTAAGTGTTGGAACCATTAGAATTAAACTTAAGGTCTAAATCACGATAGTAGTTTTAGCCTTTCGAGGAATCAATGAATTACCACAAAGCGTAATGGGTTCAATTTAAATTCAATTACCACAAAAGTAGGAATTGGTTTAATTGGGCACGGGTCTTGTATCTTGAAAGAGAACATTAACTAATTTTGGGTAATTCACCTTCAATTGAATTTCAGATTTAATAAAAGGGTTGTCAATTAGGATTTGTCTTGTATCATTGTGGTACCCCAATCTTGGAAGCTTTATTAAATTTGAAAACCCCCTTCTTGATAACTTGCTGTTTTTGTTCTAAATTCTATTTTCTTGATTTTTATTTAATTATTTTGTTACTACGTTCTTATCAATCAACAATCATATTCCTTTTTTTTAATTTAATTAAATTAATTAATTAATTGGTATTCATACACACAGTCCCTGTGGATTCGATCTTTTTATTACTTGGCGACGAAATCGTACACTTGCCGATTTCACGCATCAAGTTTTTGGCGCCGTTGCTGGGGACTGTGTTTTTCCTGAATATTATTTTAATTTTTTATTTAATTATTTTAAACCTTTTTATTTTTACCATATTATTATGTTCTTGTTTTCTCTTTGACTCTCTGCAGGTAATTTCTCTGGTTTATGCAAAGTACTAGACATTCTAGGACTCTTATTGAAGCAGATCCTAAAATTGAAAGAACTTTACGTAGAAGGAGAAGA
The DNA here is from genome assembly GCA_029884595.1 of Ormosia semicastrata. Taxonomy (NCBI): domain Eukaryota; kingdom Viridiplantae; phylum Streptophyta; class Magnoliopsida; order Fabales; family Fabaceae; genus Ormosia; species Ormosia semicastrata. Next base: position 36,031,345 of record JAQQTO010000045.1, read on the forward strand.
CAATAAAGGCAAAGAGTAAGGGAAATATCTGAACCACCACTTGCCATGGCAGCAGCTGAAGACAATAAATCGTTGAAAGAGTATGCAGCCCCTAATGCTCGGGGTTTGTGATCTGGAATTGCTCGGCCAGACATTGAAGCCAGGCACTTCACCATACCTCCTGCCTTACTTTCTATGATAAGGCAGAACCAATTTGGAGGATTACCCTTGGAGGACCCAAATGATCATGTGGAGATGTTCTTAGAATTCTGTGAGACTCTCAAAATTGAAGGTGCCTCAGTTGATGCCATTTGCCTCCGATTGTTTCCATTATCATTAAGGGACAAAGCTAGAGTCTGGTTGAAATCAGTACCCACCGATACATTAACCACATGGAATCAATTGGAGCAAGCATTCTTGAATAAGTTCTTTCCTCCCTCCAAGACTACACATCTTAGAACTCAAATAACAAGCTTTGTTCAAAGAGACGGAGAATCATTATCAGAAGCTTGGGATAGATACAAGCGGCTGTTGGAAGCTTGCCCGCATCATGGACTAGAGAAGTGGTTGATTGTCCACACCTTCTACAATGGTTTGGAATATTCCTCGAAGGTGTCTCTTGACTCCGTAGCTGGTGGAGCTTTGATGAACAGAAGGCTGACAGAGGCTTATGAGATTATTGAGAGTGTTGCTTCGAATCATCACCAATGGGCCAGTGAAAGAGGGAACAACCCGAGAAAGCTCTCGGGAGGTAAGTTTGAGGTAGATGGTGTTGATTTAATTATGTCAAAGTTTGATTCTTTGAATAAACGTTTTGACATGCTTGAGAAAGCTCATGTAAATGCCATAGGTGCCTCTAACAATTTTTGTGAGATTTGTGGAGCACAGGGACATATTGGTGCTGAATGCCAAGTTGGAATAGGATCCTCACATGGTGCACCGGTGGAGCAAGTGGAATCCTGCCACAATTTCTATGACATTCCACCAAAGGTGCGCAATGATCCATATTCACAGACTTACAATCCCGGTTGGAGGTCTCATCCCAACTTCTCCTATCGGAACAATCAAAATCAAGCTGGACAAGGTAGTGCTCAACCCTCTATTGGTTTCCCCCAGGTACAAAAGTCTAAACTCGAAACTCTCCTTGAAAATTTTGTAGAGAGTCAAACCAAGCAAAATGAAGAGTTTAGGCACCATGGTCAAGTTGTTAGTGAGGCTATTAAGGATTTGACATCTAAGGTTGATAATTTAGCTATTCGTAACAAGATGTTAGAAACTCAAATAGCCCAACAAGCTAGCTCTTCATATAGACCACACGGGAAATTTCCAGGACAGCCTGAAATAAATCCTAATGAACATTGTAAGGCTGTGAGTTTAAGAAGTGGAAAACAACTAGAAGATTCCAAAGCAAAGGGGGAAAATGACAAAGATGGGAGGGATAAAGAAAAAGAAACAACTAGGACACAACCCTTAGAAGAAAAAGAGACCAATGAGAAAGTGTCTAAGTATGTACCCCCTGAGCCATACCAACCCCCAGTGCCCTTTCCTCAAAGATTGGCCAAGGCCAAGCTAGATAAGCAGTTTGGGAAGTTCCTAGAGGTTCTTAAGAAATTATATATTAATGTACCCTTCACTGAGGCATTAAAACAAATGCCTACCTATGCTAAGTTTCTTAAGGACATTTTGTCTAATAAGAGAAAGCTAGAGGAGTATGAGACCGTAGCTTTAACTGAGGAATGTAGTGCCTTAATTCAAAATAAATTGCCTCCTAAGTTAAAAGATCCAGGTAGCTTCTCTATTCCCTGTTTGATTGGTAACACTAATTTTGACAAAGCTCTGTGTGACTTAGGGGCTAGTTGGAGGTGTAAGAAGCTGAAACCCACAACTATCTCACTTCAATTGGCGGATCGGTCTGTCAAGTACCCCATAGGCATCTTGGAGGATGTTCCCATTAAGGTTGGTAAATTTTATATGCCTGTGGATTTTGTTGTGCTTGATATGGAAGCTGATGCTACAATGCCAATCATACTTGGGCATCCATTCCTTGCCACTGGAAGGGCTATCATTGATGTCCATGAAAGAAAATTGACTTTGCGATTAAATGATGAGGAAGTAGTTTTTGATGTTTTCAAATTTGAAAATAATTCTAATTCCTTAAATTCATGTAATCGCATTGATGCTACTAAAGTTGTGGATAGTGTTGTGCTTTCAGGTATACAAGAATCAGTGACTGATGCTATGCCCTGCAAGGAAGGACCAAAGAAGCATAGTGACAAGTGTGACGAGAAGCGTGAATTTAAAATCGGGGATAAAGTCCTTGTTAATAACTCACTTCTAGGTTTCTGTTCTAGTAAGTTATGGTCGAAATGGTCTGGACCATATGAGATTGTTCGAGTTTTATCCTACGGTGTGCTTGAGGTGAAGAAAGAAGGCCATAAGTCTTTCATGATAAATGGCCAAAGAGTGAAACATTTTGAAGGAGTAGGGACTGAGCACTACTCCGTTGACATCACCTAAGCACAGAAACCAAACCAAAGTCAAGCTAATGACTTTAAACAAGCGCTTCTTGGGAGGCAACCCAAGCTTCTTTATTTTTTTTTATTTTCCTTTTTATTTTTTATTTTTATTCTTTTGATTTTGTGTGTTAGATTGTTGTTTTGATGTTTGTCTTTTGGATTTTGTTTAGGTTTGACCCTTTTGGAAGCTCAAATTAGAAGAAGAGTGAAGTCAGAAGGTTCCACACCAAACCTATGGAAAATTCCATGGCCATGGATTAAGCACCAGAAGTTTTTCCACCACCGTAGTGAGTTCATTTCTTTTCTCCCTTCTCTAGTTTAAGATTTTTACATTGGGGACAATGTAAGTTCTAAGCTTGGGGGGTATTTTCATTTTCATTTTCTTATTTTCATTTTAGATCATTAGTTTTATGCATTCTCATGTCTTATATTGCATTACATTTTCATGTTGCATTTTCACACCATCATATCTCTTGGGTTTTTGGTTAAACTTGTGCCCCTCTCGTTTGAGGATTTTGAGATGATATTGTTTTGGAACCCAATTTGTTGATTCTTGTGGTAGGCTACAGGCATTGTTTTAATTGATAGTAGAGGTGATCTTTTGATAGTTGATAATTAGCATATGTTCTCTGAATTTGTGTTTTTCATTGATTTTTAAACCTCTAAATGTGAGTTTTGAGCCTATATGGGACTTATGCACTATATGATTTTTGTTCCCATTCTTTGTGTTGAGTGATATTCCTCATTGATCTTGTGCTCTAGAACTTGATTTGAAACAATTTTGAGGCAAAATTTTTGGTTGCATGCTTGAATATGATTAAGGCATCTTAGGTATTTTTTTGGCCTTCTGAATTTGTTACACTTTCATCCACTAGTTGCCCAATTTGAGCTTATTGCATATTTAATTTTCTTGATGCCTACGATGATATATTATTGGTAATCATTTAGAATATTAAATGGAGCAAAATGGGTTTGAAAGTTATGAAAAATGTGTTGGGAATCATATGTGAATGACATTTCTCTTTCTCAAAAAAGAAAAAAAGAAAAAAAAGAGAAAGAAAATAAAAGAAAATCATAAGATGAAAGCTTGAAAAAGAGGAGAAAGAGGAGAAGGAAAAGAAAGGAAGAAAATACTTGGAAATGTGGAGTTATGATCCTTTTTGAAAAAAAAATAATACCTTTGCTCCATTTATGTTCTATTGTATTTCTGGTGATTATTGAAAATTTGGTTAGCCATTTGTGCAAACCTTTCTTTCTCTACCTTACCTATCATCATTCCCATGGCCCCATTACAACCCTTGAAAGACCTTTTGATTCTTGCATGCATGTTGATTATTAGTGGAAATCTGGTTTCTTATCAAGCATATGGAAGTGCATTTTCTTTGAAGGATTTTGAGCGTATGGTTTCCACCCTTAAACACTTTGAGTGTGGTTAGTAGAGTGAACTTGATTCAATCAGTGAGGATGCATGATTTCTGAGAACTTAGCCTCTAATTGGACTTGATTTTGATTACCTCTCAGATTCTTTGTTTGCCTTAGCCTATTGCTTGGATATTGTTTTCTCGGGTTCCTCATTCATTATTTTCTTTTGATCCCACTTCTTGGTTTGGCTTTAATTTTTGCTTGAGGACAAGCAAAGTCTTAAGCTTGGAAGGATTTGATGTGTGTGAAACAACATCATGTTTTGTTCTTATTTTGTATGCATTCTTAAGCATTTTAGGCATTTTAGTTTCCCTTTTGGTTTGTTTTTCCCTTAGTTCGGATAACTGCCATGTTTTTGGTGTTCTTGTGCAGAATTAATGTTGAATTAGCCTTAGATTGAATGGAATGCTTGCATGTTTGAAGTTGGAGCTTAATGGATAGCAATAAAGATGCAAAAAAAGCCATTCCAAAGAGATCCACGGCCTGCCTGTGGTCTCTACCACGACCATGGTTCGAGGGAATCAAGAAAATGCAGAAAACTGAAACAGACTCAACCACGACCGTGGTTGAGAGACAGCTTAACAATCCTGAGTCCAGAACTGACCACGGCCTGGCCGTGGTGGCCACCACGGCCGTGGTTCGCAGCGCAGCAGAATTTTAGTTTTTCTGTTTTTATTTCTTTTGGGGGCTTTTAGCCCATAGAAGTCCTAGGCTATAAATAGATGTTCTGATTGCAATTAGGAAATTCTAGCTTTGATTGAAACCTAGTTCGAAAGGAGGCACGAAGGAGGCTTGGGTTCTTGATCCTTCTTCTTCTTCTTCCATTGTTACGGGTTTGGGATGTTTTTAAGTTTGATTTCTGTTTCCTTCTTCTCTATGTCTAAGTAGTTACTTTTGTTTCTAGGATTGGGCAATGCCCTTTGATACATTGATTATGATGAATTGACGTTGTTTCCCCTTTTATTAATCTTGATTATTCATTGATTCAATTCTTATTACTTTTATTCATGTGAATTTGTTGGCCACTTATTTGCATCTCATAGGCATTTAGGGACGTACTGAGAGGTGAACCTAAGTGTTGGAACCATTAGAATTAAACTTAAGGTCTAAATCACGATAGTAGTTTTAGCCTTTCGAGGAATCAATGAATTACCACAAAGCGTAATGGGTTCAATTTAAATTCAATTACCGCGAAAGTAGGAATTAGTTTAATTAGGCACGAGTCTTGTATCTTGAAAGAGAACATTAACTAATTTTGGGTAATTCACCTTCAATTGAATTTCAGATTTAATAAAAGGGTTGTCAATTAGGATTTGTCTTGTATCATTGTGGTACCCCAATCTTGGAAGCTTTATTAAATTTGAAAACCCCCTTCTTGATAACTTGCTGTTTTTGTTCTAAATTCTATTTTCTTGATTTTTATTTAATTGTTTTGTTACTACGTTCTTATCAATCAACAATCATATTCCCTTTTTTTTAATTAAATTAAATTAATTAATTAATTGGTATTCATACATACAGTCCCTGTGGATTCGATCTTTTTATTACTTGGCAACGAAATCGTACACTTGCGGATTTCACGCATCAGTGAGGTATCCCCGTTTGAGGCTCAAGCACAAGGGTGAGGTATCCCAAGGTGTGTTGAGTGCTCTCAATTGTAAAGGTTTTCAAGCACCCGTTCAAGCTTGAAGGTTTAGTGGAAAAATATTAGGTGGTTCACTTGAGGACTAGATGTAAGCCACAAGTGGTTGGTGGCTGAACCAGAATAAATCATTGTGTTTGCTTTTCTCAACTCTATCTCTTTACACTTGTGCTTTAATTATATATGCTTGAGTTGAACTTGATATTTAACTTATTTACTTGATTTATCATATATCTCAAGTTGTATTTGAGTAATTCTTAATAGTTGTGCCTTTGTTAGACTTATTCCGCTGCATGTGTTAATTGAAAATATCAAAATGCATAATTTCTCAAAGTTGCAATAAATTTTGTAATCACCCAATTCACCCCCCTCTTGGGTGATGGTTGCCATGGCTAACATATTAGAATAACATAAGGTTATTCGAATAGACCTACTTTCACAGAACACAGTTTGTATCTGTGTTATTGGAATAACACATATTTTATTCGAATAACCTCTTTTAAAAATGTTTCTCACGAGAACGTGTTATTTGAATAACACGAAGGTTATTCGAATAACCCCTGTTTCTGAAATAGAATCAGAAGCTCGTATACGTCTTCATAATGAGCATTTATTTCACCCAACAGCTATTTTATTGATTTGCTCTATAAATAGAGACCTTGGGTCTTCTCTAAAATTTGCCCAACATTTTGAATAATTTTCTACTTGCTCTAACTCATGAATTATATTTTCTACACTCCTTTTCGATCAAAACCGTGAGATATTCTGTATGAGCTCCTTTAGTACTTCAGTTTGTATTATTCACTCTTAAGGAGAGTTTCTTTTCATCTATTTTATGCTCTATTATAAAAAGGGGTGAGGTATCCCTTAAAGGTTTATATAAGGGTGAGGTATTCCTGCAGGCTGAGACTTTAGCACAATGGTAGAGTTTTCCTGTGTGTGAAAGTGCTCTATTTTGTAACGGTAGCAAGCATCTATTGAAGCTTGTATACATAGTGAAAAATCTCGGATAATTTTTTGAGGACTGGACATAGGCCACAAGTTGGTTAGTGGTCGATCCAAGATAAATATTGTGCCTGCTCTTCTTCTCTTTATCTCTTTATTTAACTCAATTTAATTTTATTGCATATTTATTTATTTGCTTTTCTTAAAGCTCTTCTTCTTCAACTTGTAATTTCTCCTTTTATTTAATAGCTTCTATACTTGTGTTTATTTTAAAAGTATTTGCGAAAAGTTTTTCAACTTAATTCACCCCCCTCTTGAGTATTGGAAGCCACTTGGTAACACCATGGACATCTGATTCGCCTGAAAATACAAAAAACAAGTATTAGTAGCCTAGAAAATTTATATATTTAGCCTCTGATGGAGTTGCACCCATGTCAGTAATGTGGCTAGCTCCTTAGTTCATATTTACAACCATTTGTCAGATGTTCCAAACTGTTGGACACACTGAGTTTTTCAACAATGAGTCCCCTAGTGGCATGAGAAACTTAGGCAATTCTTTGCTCTGCCTCAATATTGTAGTTGCTAGTAACGTTAGCAGCTTTATAGTAAACATGGTGTAAAATTTTACTAGAAAGCGAGGCCAACCTGATTGGCTTGACCGTGATATTAATAAGGGTAGATTAGAGAAACTCTATTTCATCATTACAGGATTGTGTGTGCTAAATATGTGCTACTTCATATTCTATGCTCGTCGCTATATTTAAAGGCCACTTTGAAAGGCTGAAAGTAGTGAACATCAGCGTACAATATTGTTTCAACATAAATAAGTACTTCTTATAACATCCTCTATAACATGTTAGACTTGTATAAGGTTACAAAGGTAGCATAATACTTGATTAACATGTTAGTTTAATTTTGTGACATTATTAGTTAGTTTAGGCACGTTGCTACAACATAGAAGGTGAAAAGTAACTTAAAATGACTCAAATAATAGCATTAAAGGCTAAGTTAAGGGAAGTAAATATGGATAATTTGTTTCTAGGCCACGTATGTATGAAATGAGATGTAGTTTAAGTTTCAAGATAAAGTAAGTTAGTTTGGTATTTTTAAGTACACTGGTTGTATGTTTAATACTAGATTGAATTGTAGCAAATATGGAAAAGTATGAAAATGATGTAACTAGGGTTGAGATGAATCCTATAATTTATTAGAATACTTATGGAAGTTAGGAAACTTGAATTGGTAAAATCTAAGTGTTCTTAACAGGTATAAAGTTTCAGCAAAATATCTAATTTTGCTTAAGTGTGTCACAGTTGCATATGAGTCACTTATGTTAACTTTCTTTCCTTGATATTTCTCATTCTCACCCACTCCCTCTCTTGTTTTCATGGTTCATTCAGTAGCAGTAGAAGAAAGGAAGACAAAATAAGAGAAAAAAGATGAAAGGAATGAAAAAAATGAGAAGGAAAAGAAGGAAAAGAAGAGGAAGGCTAAAGGCAAAGCTCAAGTTTGAAGTTCATCCTTACTACAAGAGGTAAGGGTGTTGTTTTCAATTGTTTCTCACCTCCCTAAATTCATCTTTGATTCATATTGCTTGTTCATGTATGAAAAGTGGGTTGTTGAGTGGTTTATGATGTTTCCTTGCTTATTTATGCTTTCAACGGTTGAGTTGGTCTGATCTTAGATTAGTTCTTGCAAGGTTGATGATAGAAACCTTAAAGAAACTCATTTGAATGCCTACGAAAAAAGTTGAGAAATAGGTATGAAATGGGTATGAAGCTCTTTGATTCTTAGATTTCATTCCATGCTTGATGAGTTGAGAGTGACCATGAGTATTGTAACATGCTTAGGGACCATATTTTAGGTTAGAAAACCATTTAAAACTTGAGATTGAAGGGTTAAAACTAGTTAGGAATTCAATAGAATAGGACATTTGATTTTTGGTGTTGAGCGCCCAGGCACCCAACAAGGAGCACCCATCAACCAGTATGAGTGTATCGTGCAGTAAGGTGATGGGCGCCTAGGTGCCAGATACGAGTGCCCAAGCGCCCAATAAGCAGAATGTTTCTACCTCATGAGCGCCTAAGCATTCAAGCTGGGTGCCTGAGCGCCCAACAGCAGGGGACATAGGGCAAAGTTTCTACCCAATAAGCAGAAAGTTTCTACCTCATGAGCTCCTAAGCACTCAAACTGGGTGCCTGAGCGCCCAACAGTAGGGGAAACAGGGTAGAGTTTCTGCCATCCTAACACCTAAGCACCCATCAGAGAACGCTTGAGCGTGTAGCCAGTGCCTGAGCGCCCAAGAGCCAACACCTAAGAGCCAAATCCATAATTTCACAAGATTCTTATCTTGTTGAAATAGGGTTTCCTACTTGATGGGACCCCTTATGCATGCTTTTTAGAGTATGTTAAGATGCTTTATGGATATTTCAAGAAGGAAATAACCACCTAGCATAAATAAGAAAGCTTAGGCATTTGAGCAACCAAAAGTGGTGGATTGCCTTAGATAGTTATCTAGCACCTTTGGCAACTTAGTGTTACTTTAGATATCACTTAAGATGTGATAGTGTAATGTATTAGATTCAAGTATACTAGGATGGATTGGTAGTATTTTTCCATTGAGTGTGACCTTACATGATATACATTGTCATTTGGCCAAAAGGAAGGGAATCAAATGTTCCAAAGGGAATAAGATAATCCTGACCATAGAGCTAGGGTTACATGTAGTATGAGATTATAATTTATGAAAAAATGCTTTAGTCTTAAATGAGCTAAGTATGAATGTATGTATGTTTAACTTGGTTTATCTAGTTACTAAAGTTAAACCTTGTAGAGAATTTAAGCATATCTTACTCTATATTTATTGAGATTATGTTTACTATGTTATGTATATTTTAGTAGTGGGATGCTTGTATTGAGAATTATTCATTCTCACCCCGTTTATTATTCCATGACAAATCCAGGTCAAGGCCCTTCCAAGGGTAAAAAGAAGAAGGAGTTGAAAGACTAGATTAGCTTAGTTTTTTTGCTTATAGATCAAAGTTTGTATACTATTTTATTCACTTTGTAACATATAAAGAGTTATGTATTACATTATACTGCTTTGAGGCAAAGATGTATATATATGTGTATGTATGTTTTCCCGCTTTCCATCAAGGCTCTCTATAATGAATTGATTAGTGATTATGGATATATTATAATGTTATTAGTTAAGAAGTGACATGGATAATACTATATATCTTTGTAAATGACAGGTATATAAAGATATTTGTATTAGAGTGTTACACTTCTACTTAGTAGGAAGTTTGCATATACATATAGTTGAAAAGAAAATTTGTTGTAACTGTATACACATTCATTGATAATGTTTCAGAGGATTTGAATTCATTTTCTATTTTTTGCCAAACATAGATAGTCATAATTTGTGTAATAAAAATTTGCCCATAACTTAGTATATCAAAGTGTTTGAAAGTGTTTCTTGAGTGGTTTCTTTATATATAAAGTGTAGTTTTTCAATGTTCAGAACTCAAGGATGATTCATGTTTTCCTTCGAACTAGTTAATCAAAATTTGGGTTACAGAATATGGATACCCCATTTTTAATTCGCATGAAGGAGCAGGTTATACTCATATATAGCACATGACAATCTCTATACAACATCACAAAAATCAAGCTAGCATCTAAGAGTAAATTAAATGTAGAATACAATAATTTGATAGTATATGGTATAATTATAAGGATGTACCATCACTCACCATTCTCCTACAATGCTTTGTTACAGATATGGATCCTCTAGTGTGCACATTGAGACCCTATTTAGATTGTCTAATTCTACTGTTTCTCATAGACATTGCTTGCTAGGAAGGATCACTCCATTTAACCTACAACTACGCCTTAACATCGAGATAAATCCATGTACCCTTATCCTTTTTATCACGCACTTTGAATAGATTATTTGATAGTGCACCAAATCCCTTAGTTTCAAAGATCTTTCTGATCATATTAATTAATCAAATTAATAATAGATTAATAACAAGACTTAAAAGGATATTACCCTAAAATCTCTAAACCACATATCACACACAGTATCAATCACGTCTATCCAACTTGTCCAAGGCTCTTCATACTTCCTTTTGAAGATAGTTGTTATATCACGCGTCATTCCAACATCGAGGTAAAACCTGTAAGTCAAAATATGTTTGTATGTGTATATATATATATATAACTATTCTTTTTTAATTAAATTTCATAATTAGAATAACTTACTGATCTTTGTTGGCCAGCATGATCCAAATACGTCTATCTACATCCTTTCTCCCCCACCTAATGTTCTGTGGTGTAGACGATTTTGTCTCAGGGTGTGGATGTGTAGATGAACTAGCTGAAAGGTCACCTAATAGATGTAAAGTTGCAGCTGAGGAGGGTGTAGGCCTAATCTAAGAATGGGGAGATAGGGTATGTGAAGATGGAATATGTGCAGCCCTGATATGGAATTGGGGAGATGGTATAGATGTAGGTCCAGTCTGAGAATGGGGTGATGGGATAGATGTAGGTTTAATTTGAGAATGGGGAGATGGGGTATGTGAAGATAGGATAGATGCAAGCCCGATCTAGTAATAGGGAGATGGGGTAGATGTAGGCCCACTCTGAGAATGGGGAAATGGGGTAGATCTAGGCCTAGTGTGAGAATGTGGAGATGAGGTATGTGTAGGCCTAGTCTGAGAGGTACCCCTCCCTCTCCCTCTCCCTTTCTCTTTACCTACCATCTATATGCAAAGGGTAATGATAGAATTTAATTAGGTATAATTAAATTAATATAGAAAATTAGTACAAAACTATTAAAATAATAAATTTAAAGAAATCCACAATCACGTAAGCATAATTTACTTAATAGGTCATGAATACATAACACATGATTTAATTAATAATTTCATTTAAAAAAAGACAAAATCTAGTTAGAATATATTTCTTCTTCTTCTTCTATTAAAATAATAAATTTAAAGAAATCCACAATCACGTAAGCATAATTTAATTAATAGGTCATGAATACATAACAAATATAGGACAAAATCTAGTTAGAATATGTTAATAGGTCATGAATACATAATACATACAGGACAAAATCTAGTCGAATATATCTTCTTCTTTTTCTTCTATTAAAATAACAAATTTAAAGAAATCCACAATCACGTAAACATAATTTAATTAATAGGTCATGAATACATAACACATGATTTCATTAATAATTTCATTAAAAAATAGGATAAAATCTAATCGAATATGTTTCTTCTTTTTCTTCTATTAAAATAATAAATTTAAAGAAATCCACAATCACGTAAGCATAATTTAATTAATAGGTCATGAATACATAACATATGATTCCATTAATAATTTCATTAAAAAACAAGACAAAATCTAGTCAGAATATGTTTCTTCTTCGTAATAGGTCATCAATACATAAGACTTCTTCTTAATAGGTTATGAATACATAACACATTATTTCATTAATAATTTCATTAAAAAATAGGACAAAATCTAGTCAGAATATGTTTCTTCTTCTTTCTTCATCTACTTCTTCCAAATCAAATTGGTTCAAGGTTGGACCGTGTACTTCCTCTGTTGGACCAGCTATATCAACAAGACTTTGTTCAAGATCATCGTTTGTAACTATCATAGGCATTTGTGGGACTGACTCATCTTGGTATGAATTATCTATGCCAGGCTTTTTTGTTTTTAAAGTTTGAATTGTGATTTGTGCCTTAGTTTTAATCACAACCGACCAACCTTGCTACTGTAACACCCTTTCTGGGGATGTCACATTTATGATGCAGAAAAATAAAATAAATAAAATCCTTACCCAAGTTATAAAAATATTTGATACTTAAGTAATATTTGTGATATCTATATATATATATATTTTCCTTTTATAATTTTAACATTAAATAAATTAACGCGAAAACACAAAATATAACAAACATAAATTCACCATAATATACATGTGATTCTTGTCTGAAGTATACAACTAATTTACAACTATTAATATTTAATAAAAATAGTAAAAGACAGTATACTACTAAAACATAACACCTAAGATATGAGCCCTCGTCATAAGACAAATTCCGTAGTTAGAAATGTCTTGACCGATAGAAATTCGACCCAAAAGTGTATCGAAGTTCTCTCTAGGAGTATAGTGAAACTCGTCCCACAACTCCCTAATAGGTAAAATGATCTCTACGAAAGTAACCATATAACGTGTAGTAGTGAACCCCTGTCGAGTCCTACTTACTGATAAAGTCACGTTACCACTGTACTCTATGTGTCCTGTGTCCCAGTGGACATACCAAGCCTCTGCGCCTTCGAGAAATTGTAGTCTAAAGAAACCTAATTGTCCTCCTCTTGCCGTCATTGTAGTCTTCGATGATATAAACGTAAAATAGAAACAGATAAAACAATACAAGAAAGAGGTGAGACAATCTACACCATTACCCGCATGGCAATAAAGAAAATGACAATACAAGCAAATATCATAACAGTACATACCAATATTTCATGCATAATATAACAAAGTAATACATATTAAAATAACACATACCATTATATCATGCATAATATATTAAAGCAATATATATTAAAATAACACGTATCATACATAATATATTAAAATAGTACATCATGTATTTTATCACAGAATATGGTAAGCAGTAAAGTGCAGATGATGCATGAATAGTAAAATGCAGGTAATGCATGAACACACACTGACTCGTTCCTACTCCATGGAGCTAAACACAAACATCTGAGAGAATGATCCGAATAGAAACTAATAATACTTTATGGCTGCCCAACCAAACTATTGCACTGTCAAACGTCGTGTCTATAGCCCACAGTCCAAAACATCGTGTAGCAGTACACAGTCCAAACATCGTGTACCACAGGCATAGTACTTATTAATCTCCTCAAGATCTCGATTAAGAATAGTGCTTGTCAAGATCATTAGTGTGTTGCCCGTTACCACGGCCCAGAGGTGCTACCACTGTCCACATATGGGATCCTCCGCACACTAATGCCTCCAAGTTCATAAATGAACCACACTATGCTTATCACACCAATTATGGTGTAATTCGCCTCATCAATCAATCGCCAATTATAAACCAAATTGGCACAACACTCTAAACATGATCTAAAATTACAAAAATACCATTATTATCCAAATTTTACCATAATTACGAAAAATTACCAAAATTCCCTTTGTCACCAAAAACCAAAGTATAGTACGTCCCACTTGACAGTACTAACAAAATACCAAAATATAGTACGTCCCACCTGACAGTACTACATCTCAACAAGATAAAGACGTCCCACCCTGACAAGATACTTATACCGCAACATGTCTGGGTCCACCACTTTGGCCCGACAGCAAAACTGATAGTATTTTTCAGTCGCGTAAGAATTTTATCACATTTTCACAATCTCGTTGTTTTCACAAACGTTTTAAAATCGTGTAAACATATTTTGACATTTTTAAACATCACAAAATCTTTTAAATCATTTTCTCAATCGCGTAGGATTTTTAATTCATTTTCTTAACCGAATAGCTTAAAATTATCATTTTTAATATGTGTAAAACTATATCTAGTACTTTTAAAATACGTAATGTATTTTCCTTGTGTTCTAAATATAGTATGGAATCTTTTCATTTTAAGCGTCTGATTTTAATAAATTTTGGCAGCATTTTGCCTATAAAATCAGTATAAGGTATTTTTAACATTTTTCTCTAAATATAGTTTATTTTATTTTTACCCAATAATTTCACTTTGAAACTCACTAACGCGCTTCAAAATTTATAAAATGAGCTCTACGTTAGTACTCTTCAAGCGTCTGATTTAATTTTTATTTAAACTAATGTCTGCTAAGTTAAAATTCTAGGACTGAATTTATTCCTTTTATTTTTCTTAATGATTCATTGGAATCAATTTGTGTTGTAAATCAATTACCTAACCTATCTTAGAAAATAAAATGGCATGTTGGCCAAATCAAAAATAAAATGGTATTCAATTATACTCTAAATGGCATGTTGGCCATAATTAACTTAAATCAACTTTAAATTAATTATTTTACCTAGATTCCTTAAATCAGTAATTTAGAAAATTACTGAGAACATTTTGGTTCTCTATTTGGTGTAAGGCCGTGAGCCTCATAGTGTGTTCTTTGGAACACTCATGCAAATCGTACATGTTATTCACATCCTATTTTAATAATTATACAATTATATAAAATTATAAACACATGCAATTATATAATCACATATAATATACATACAATATATTTTAAAACCATAAACATGCATAGCAAAAATTAATGAAAGCTATAATCATGCATAGCAAAATAAATCACAAATAGGAAAGCATTTAAACAATTACACAAATAAATAATAAATACAATAAACAACCACACAAATGAATCCTTATGGATTCCATACACAAACAAATCCATTTTCCCATCACCACTTAGGGTTGATGAGATTAAATCTCCCTCTTACCTCTTGTAGACAAAATAATCGGTAAGATCTCCTCCTTTCCTCTAAATTTCGTACAAGCTCCAAAACAATTCCTAAAATTCTTAAATAATTAGTAAAAACACATACAAGGTACAAAATAGAGAAACCATGGAACAAGCATGGTTAGAAAAATTAAAATTTCAATTTTGAACCATAGAAACCAAACTTACCCTTAAGTAAGTAAGCAAAAAGTGGGATTTTGGACAAGATTGAGTAGGAATTTGGGAAAACTTTGTGAATGAAAGATGCTTAGAATGGGATTTGGGTTCAAGAAATGTGATTGGATAAAATTATGAAGGTTTGGTTGAGTGGGTGTGGGTGTTGGCCGAATTTGAGAGAAAGAAAAGGAAGAAAAGTGTGCATGGCTTCTTGGTATTTTTGGAGAGAAGATGAATAGCTTAAACTAAGATAAGTGTGAAAATAAAAATGAAGAGAGTGAATTAGAGGGCTGCTGCCGTGAGGTGCCTTTGTGAGTGAGGTTGAGTGTTGAATTTTGCTAGTTAAAGATCTAATTGTGTTCACATGGTGTGTGCACATGGTTTATGACACTTGGAGGGTTCAAGAAGCTACTAGAACCAAGCCAACTCAAGCCTCCTTGCTGCCCAAAACCGTGGGTCTCCTTGGTATATTAAGGGTTTAATTGTTTTCCATTTACTCCTAATTATATGCTAATTAATTAGGCAATTAATTAGGTTAATTATCCTATTAAAACTAAATCAACATTCTAATCATATAATCAATTAGTTTAATATATATTAGCATATATTATAACCTTTAATAAATATTAGAACATCTAATTAGTATTTAGATTATAATTAATTAAGAATTAAACTAGTTCACTTAGTTAGCTAATTAAGTAATTAGATTAGTCAAATTAAGCTTAATTAGCTACTAATCAAAGTCAAGCCTACAATTTTTGACTTAATCCTAACCCTTGATTCATCTTTAATTCCTAACCATAGATTAGATCTAAGGTAGATATTACTTGGTCATAAAGCTATCATTCTAATCTCACCATTGATTAGATCAACGGTTGAAATCAAAGGCTTCCTAACTAAGTCTTCATCCAACGGTTCATACTAAAGTCCAAGCCACTAAGTTTGACTTCATCTTAGCCATTGAAATCATCTTGATTTCCTATCCATTGATCTCATCTACGGTGGATATTGCTTAGTGATTTTATCTAGATTCGTTTTACACCATTGATCGGATCAACAGTTAAGATCAAAAGCATCTAAATTATGCTTTTCATCCAACGGTCCTAAATAAAGTCTATGCTTCTTTTGTTGACCTTTTCTTATTGGTTTAGAAAGTCAAGCCATCCATTTTGACCATTTCCTATTGGTTTAGATTTCTACCCAGTCAGCATCGTTGACTGTTACACTAAACGTGGGCCCCACGAACTTTTTCGGGTCCACAAATAATTTTTCTACTGTTTTTGAGACAGTAGGTACTATTGAATAAAATAATATTATAAAAATATAAAATTATTTTATTGCACAGTTAAATCCGAAAAATTACGAGATTAATATATATATCAATCAATTGGGTTTAGTAAGATCCCATCTCCAATTAATTAAAATAAGATTTATCAGAGCCGAGAAAATTTTTATTTTCTCGGTCGGAGCAAATCACATACAACAGTCAAGTACACTCACGGAACAGTCAAATTAAATTTACTGCTCACAGAATTCACAAAACAGTACATTTCGGGACTATATTGTAATTATCCCAAAAGTTGGGGTGTTACAGCTACCCTTAAGGCTATTGTGTGTAGTACACTTGTTTTGATTGTTGTGCAAGAATAAATAGATCATAATTCTTATATCTTTTAGATGCTCTAACTTCAACAATTCTATAATTATCTATCCTTGTCCCTTGATTTAGGGTGGGATCAAATCAATCACATTTGAATAGAACTACCATCTTTAAGGGCCACCCAATATTGCATTTCAACAATATCAGTTAAAACCTCGTAGTAATCATTCTCCATTGTCTCATTCTCGCCACCTCAAACAAATACACCATAATTTGCTGTGCCCATCCCTTGACCATGATCTTTTATATTAAATTTGCAACCGTTTATTGCATATGTCTGCCAGATGTTTACTTTGTTTGAGTGCCTCCATGCTATTAGACCATTTGTGTACCACAAGTGCACAGGTCATTCAAGTAATACAGTGAAGAATAAAGTTCGTTCCCACAAGGATATTGGTTTCCAAAGCTAAATATCAAACAATAGCTTAATTAATTCTATTCAAGAACATAAAAATAGAAAAAGTGCAAATAAACTAAATCTAAACTACAAAGCAATAAAGATAATGTTTAGAACATTAGAGAATCATTTTTTGTAACACCCCTTGATGTAGCAACCGGAGCATAATCGTCATTACACCACAATTACTAAATCCAAGAGTGTCACAGTCATATGATAACAATAATTTAAATACTCAAGAGTCTATATATATATATTTTATTTAACTTGCATAAGTAGAAAATATAAGCCTCGAATGAAATATAAATATATTTAGCCCATAATACAACCATTGAAATAAAATCATATTCCTCATATACATATTTTATAGTCAGTTTACACAAATCACTAATGACATAGAATATAACAATTACAGAGTCCAATAAAATACAGCAGAGATAAAATACAAAAAAGGGGAAAAGTAGTAACCCAGGGATGGGCACTACCAGCAGACAAAGCCGCAACCCCATATGTACATAACGCATAGTGTCCCAGTTGACACGACGGGCATCAATGCCTCCACGCGGCTACACTCTTACGTAGTCGAAGAAATCTTGTCCAAATGCTCAAACCAATCAACCAAGGTGTGGTCTCTCTTTATCTTCCTCACGATCTCTTATCAAATATAAATATAAAACAGAAATGCACAAATATAGGAAAGAGGTGAGACACCCATCCTTCATTACCATTATTGGGTAAGAAAAAAACAAAGACATGGCGCAAAGCGCCCACCAAGCAATACAGTTCATATATTCATCAACAGAAATAGTGAAATTTATAATAAAAGCAATTCAATTCTAAGCAAATATCAGAATCAATACAACAGTGATATTTATAGTATAGGTAAAACAACAATAAGCAATAGCAGGCAGATCACAATAGTATTTCCAGAATCAACACAACAATAAGATAATCGTTTACAGAAGTACAACAGTTATCTTCACATTCACAGGTGTTCATGCTCAACAGTTTATGAGACTGACAATGAACGATGCACAATGCATTATGACACCACAATTCCTACTCCATGGAGCTAGACATAAACAGTCGGAGAGAAAGATCAGGAGACATGTCTGTAACTCGGCTGCCGCGGCCAAAGTGCTATAACTCATCAATTTATCCACGTGCACATCATGGCATTGTACAGACATTCTACGCTAGATCATGAATAGGACAGTGTCTCGGTCCGGATCATCGGTGTGTTGCATCGGTCTAACTCACGGTACAGAAGAGCTACCAACTGTCCATTGCGAGCAACCCGCACCCCGACGCCCCCAAGGTCAACAGAAGACCTACACTTGTCTATTCGCACCCGCACTAAGGTGTGTTCAACTCCTAGGCAACTCGGCCTTAACAATGTCCAACGGACGTTCTCATTCTTTTTGTGCAATGCATGACTCAATCATGCTCCTCATGACAACTAGGTTAATCATGCTTCAAATGCATGTCATATCATTTAGCAACAAGGTTTGATCCCATCCACGGATCCACATCAAGCCAATAGCACATTTCAAGGATAACCACAATCTCATTGATTAATATGTATGATTCACAATTTCATGCAATTCCATAATATGTCGCAATTGGCCAATATAAGCATCAATATACAAATGGTCACTCACATGGACCCATAACATCAGAATACGAGGATCAAGTCAATTGATGCGTCATTAGGTTCATTATGAATCCTAACTTAGTATTTGTTTCCATTTTCAAGGTTCATGTTCAAAATCAATTCTTAAAATCAATTTAACATTCCAAGGTTATTCAATTTCCCAAAACTTGCAATTTATTTAAGCTCTTAGGCCTCACACTCTCATGTTCTTCGCTCACTTAGAATTACCTTAAATTTTATGATGCTTTCACTCTTAGTCCTTTAAGATCTATGAAGTCTTGATTTTATTAAATCCTTCCAACTCATTAATTATCCATTTCATTACATAGGTTCCTAATTTCTTAATTCTTTATGATTCCAATTTATCAAAATTACATACTTACACTCAAAAATACCTTAGAGGTTGTGGCCTCACAATGGCTCAAATCTTAAATCCATTCAAGTCATCATCTACATGTCATTCCTCTAATTTATTTAAGTTATTCACTTGTTAAATTAACTCACCAAGAACCCTAATTTCTTGACCTAACTTTAAATTGAAACTGGGAACATATTACATGTGGGAAAATTCTGAAATTTTTATCACATGAAGCCTCATGTCTTAGATTTCAAATGGCACCGGTTTCATGTCCATACGACATCGGATCAAGAAATTATACAATCTGGTTTACTGACTGCCAGAATACCTTTTTCTGCAGAATCTGACGTGGGTTCAAACAGAAACTGGTATTGATTGGCTTGCTCCAAAATTCTGAAATTTTTACTACATGAAGCCTTATGTCTTAGTTTTCAAATGGCTCTAAAATCAGGTCATTCCGATATCGGTAGCTCGAGTTATGCAGCAAACATCGCTGACTGCTCACTGGATTCTGCAGAATCCGAAAATGGTTCCTTTGAAACAATTCTCAATTTCAATCATTCAATATCATTTTCTATGTGATTTTAAGTTCCTAACTAGTTCTTTAACACTTAGGAAACATTAATCACTAACTTAAACCTCTTGATTTGAAATCAAACCCAAAAATCACTCTCTTAGTTATTCATGACCTAGGTTCAAACTCAAGAACCAACTAGCTCCAATCTATGGATAAATCCATATATTTTATTTTCAATAAGCTAAATTCCACCCCAAAAACTGTGGCACTCCAAGAGAGGTTCTCAAATATTTTTCTTCCATTTCCAATCACGTAATCCAATCCAACATACCATTATATACAACAAACCAATATTCACCCCTAATTTCTAATCAAAATCGTGGCACCATGTTAAGGTAGGAAACTCCAAATTTTCCATTTAGCAACCCCAACATAATCAAGCACAATTAATACATCAAACACATTCAAGAGCATAATCAAGTATCAATCAAATTCAATAGCATAATCAAGTATCAATCAAATTCAAGGATACCAATTCATTCACAATTTATAATTCAAGCAAGCATACAAATAGCACACAAGGATGGATTTCTCTATCAACACACATACAAAGTCTTCTCACCACCATAAGTGGTTGAAGTGAGTAGTCTCCCTCTTACCTAAGTGAAAGAACAAGAAGAACACCAAGAAACTCCTTGCAATTTCGGATTTGAGCTCCAAAAACCCTAAAAAATTGTGACTTTGTTAGAATCAATACCAAGGCTTGAAAAATCAACCATGGATGACCAATAAGAAGATCACAACCACGAAAACAAGAGAAAAGGAAGAGTGGTCTTGAAACTTACCCAAAATGTTCAAAGTTGGAGCTTGGAGATAATGGTGAAAATGGAGGATTTTCAAGAAACTTCAAGAAGAAAAGGTGTTTAGAATGGGGAGGGGATTAAGAAAATGTAATTAGAAGAAATTTTTGTGAAGATTAGGGAAGAAGAAGGAGGGCTGGCCGTGGAGTTGCTAGAGAGAGGGAGGAGAGAATGGTTGAAGAAGGAATAAGAAGAAATGATGAGAGAGAAAGTGTTTGATAATTAATGGATTTGTATAATAAAATTTAAATGAAACAAAACAATATTTTGCCTTGCATGGGCTGCAGCCAGCCGTGCAAAGAGAGAGAGAAGAGAGAGGGAAATGGCTTCCAAGGGAAACTAGGGGTATTTGGGTCATTATTTGGTCAAAGCTTCTCAAAGAAGCTTTGATTATTTAATATTAAATTTGAATTAAAGTGAATGGATTAGACATAAAATAGATTGCATTAGGATAATGTGATAGGATTTCTAATGCATGCTATTATCCAATGGATAATAGTTACAATGTCGGAAGTCAGTATTAATTTATCTGATGATGAAATTTACACAGTATTTTATTATTCCGACTGCTAAATTTCTTGAAAAAAATGTGAAACCTCGTAAACTGTGTCCAGCCTCGG
This sequence comes from Ormosia semicastrata, assembly GCA_029884595.1. Lineage (NCBI taxonomy): Eukaryota > Viridiplantae > Streptophyta > Magnoliopsida > Fabales > Fabaceae > Ormosia > Ormosia semicastrata. The sequence goes on from JAQQTO010000045.1 coordinate 36,052,627, forward strand.
GTTTAGTAAGATCCCCCGTCGACAAGTCCATAGTTCAAGGTTCTCGGAGAAAACATCTTGTTTCTCCGGCTCCGCTCAGTGCGCACGTAAAACGAGAAATATATTAAAATATTTGACGTTTTCGAAAAAATCTCAGAAAATTCTCAAAAATTACAAATATTATAAAACGACTATTCGTCTTATTATTTTCAAATTTTTGAAGTATTACAATCGTTTTCCCCGACTCTGCTCAATACGAACGCAAAACGAGGAATATATTAAAATATTCATCGTTTCCGAAAAATTCTAAAAGAATTCACATAAATCATAAATATTAGAAAATAACTATTCGTAATAAAATTTTCCAACTTTGGGAGCGTTACAGTCGTTTTGCCAACTCTGCCCAGTGTGCACGTAAAATAAGAAATAATATTAAAATATTCCACTTTTTCAGAAAAAACCAGAAAAATTCCAGAAAATCCTAAATATTGTAAAATGATCATTTATCCTGAAATTATTAATTTTCGGGATGTTACATTTTTCACATCCTATTTCAACTAATAACATGCAATCCTTACAGGCAATATCAATGAAATGATTAAGTTAGCTTGAGAATCTAATTTAGTTAAAAGCCTATGTCTGGGTCAATTAACCATAGTTTTATTTACCAAAAACTCCTTAGTTAGATGCAAAATCTACTCATAAACGATCTATTCTCAATCGTCTGCTATGCATGGCTAAAAGGTATATTTCTATCCAATTAGTGAATCAACTTATCTAAGCCAATTGGATAAAATTGAACATACATCAACCATACATTAGATCTAAAATCCAAATTCCTATGTTTAGGTTCATCAGATTTCAACTAATCACTCAAAAGCTGATTAAACAATTAACAGCATTAAGCACCATATAATTAAACAAAACCAAACATCAATATATATTCAAAAGACTACACAATCATTAATATTCATAAGAGAATTCAAAGTCACCCCTAAATACAGCTTAACCAATCATTGAACATGAAAATAGAACCACAAAAATCATGTTCAAGATAGATGAAAGAGAGAAAAGAGAAAGAAGAAAGAAGGAAGCTCATAAATTTGACTCTTTAATGCTTGAATCTTCTTCCATGAAGAAGATTGCCTCCCTTAGGCTCCCTCAGCCTTCAAATAGTAAAACCTAGTGCAGCTTCTCTAAACTAAGTAAAGTGTAATTACAAAAATTTAATAAAATAGTATTTATAGGCTCATAAAAACAAGGCATATCACGGCATTAAACACATCACGCTGCAGCACGCATACAATTAGGTCACAGATGTCGTGGCGTCCATAAATTTGCATCACAGCGCTCTAGCCTCGGGTCTTTATACTGATGTAGGGGAATACACCACCACCACGGCATTGACATGCCTACGCCGCTGTGTTGTCTGCTGAGATGCAAATTTGGCTTTCTCTTCCACTTTTGGCTTAAATGCTCCATATATCATCTTGTTTGGAGTCCTTCCTATAATAGAGAAATCACCAAATCAATATAAATTACAAACTCACTCAATCTCTTACCAAATTAACACAATTTACTCAAAAACATATAGGAAGATATCCAAATTAGAATTTAACAAATATTAGCTTAAAACCTTCCAAATATAATTGTAAGGACTAAGCATTATTTTTAGCACAAAAATAGTGCAATAATAATTACATTATATGAAGTTATCACATGTCAAACTCCTCAAAAGTTCATCTTCAATGTTGTTACTAAACACCTATATCACAAATGGGTAAGTTAATTAGTTTTACCAAAACAATTAATGAAGGAATTAACATAGAAATCTAGTAGATGATATTTAGCATACATGTTCCTTAAACCATGTGGGAAATGTTGTGGAGATTTGTTTGTCCACTTGCAAGTCATTTAGACCAAGTTCTTGTAGCAAATCTGCATATAAGCTGAATTGAAATCACAAATTAAATCACTTTATAGATTTAATCATGATATGTGAAATTAAAAGAACAACTTAGAAGCTTACTTCGAAAAAGGCTCCACCTCAGGACAATTTAGAAGAACATATAAATGTGCAACATTCATTTCCCATTCTTGTAAGATTCAAGATTTACATTTTTCAATAGGATGATCTGGAAAATTTAATATAGAGAATGACAGATTGATTGAACAACCTTCACCTCCATCATCATTCTGTGAAACTCTTGTCCCTCTAGATGGAACAATGGGTGGATAGTAGTAAGATGCAAAAGTAGAGGTCTCCTACACTAAATAAGCTTCACAAATGAAACCTTCAACTATAGCTGAGTTTGTGACTTTATCTTTTAAGGTACGTATAAACCTATTAATTAAAACATCAATATAACAAATATCTTATGAAGATTTAATTGAAAAGAATAAAGATAGATAGATGACTCAGTCTTTCAAAGGGATACATCTATCGATATTGCACAAGACCACTGACCCTTGCTTCGTAGGGCAAATGAATTGGAATGTGCTCCATTGAATCAAAGAAAGTTGAAAGAAATATTTGTTTCAGTTTACATAAAATTATAGGAATGTTTTGCTCGATCTCTTGTAATTTTTCCTTTCTCAGCAATGGTGAAGTTAATTCTCTGAAGAATTGACTGAACCTAGTAAATGCATTCCAAATAGGCTTGGGTAATGCCTTAAATGCAATTTGTAGCACCCTAGAAAAGTATGTTAGACTTGTATATAGTTGCAGAGGTAGCTTAATACTAGTTTATCATGTCTGTTTAATTTTGTGATAATTTAGGTTAGTTTAGGCACTTCCCTACAATCCGAAAGGTGAAAAGTAACTTAAATTAACCCAGATATTAGCTAAAATGGCCTAGCTAATGGAAATAAATATGGATAATTTGTTTCTAGGTCAAAAATGGTAGATAAACATGTGGTTAAATTTTGAGGTTAATTGGAGTTAGTTTGGTATATTTAAGCATATTAGTTGTGTGTTTTAATACCGGATTGACTACCAGTGGATATGGAAAAATATGAAAATGCTGAAATAAGATTTTTGATGAATCTTAGGATTTATTTTAAGTTTGTTGGAATTTAAGAAACTGAATTTGGTAAAATCTAAGTGTTCTTAACAGACCTAAGATATCAGTGTAGTCACTTAAGTGACCAAATGACCACACGGTTCTCTTTATTTTTGCATTGACTCTTATAAGTCTTCAAAATGAGATATTTTATCATTTCTTACCACTTTCTCATGGTTGCAGCAGGGGAGCACAAAAGGAAAACCAGTAAAGGAGCAAAAGGAGGTTCATCATCAACCAAAGAGGAGGAAGATTTTAGTGGTGGAGAGGAGTTACTCACCGACTTCATTTCTGGCCATTGAGGTAGGGGAAAGCTTGTTTTGACCTCTTGCTTTTATTTTCTTCATTTGGTTCATGAGGGGCTGGACAAGGGAATGGGGTTTTGAAGTATGATTTTGTGGTTCTTGAGTTGAGTCTTCATAAGGAGCTTGAGGATGGCTTAATTGTGTCAAAATAGGTTTGTTGGATGCATAAGGATGAGTATTTCATCACTTAGATGCCTTAGTTCCCTTTTAGGCCAAAATTGGGGGTTTAGGTTTAGGTTGATGTTTGATTCACAAAATTGCATAATTGAGTGAAATTAAAGTGGTTTAAGAGTTGTAATGTGTTAATGGATTTTGCTTGATGTGAGAAATCAAGTGGAATTGAAGTTAGAGTAATTTGAGTAACTTTGTTCCTTAATGAAATAGTAACTCCATTTATAGAATTCTGTAGATTTCATTCTGCCCAGTCAGTGCTCAAGAGTTGAGTTCCTGGTGCTTAGGTGCTAGAAGGGCAGAAAAAGATCACTTTTGTGCTATGCAACCCACGCCTAAACACCTATTGTGGAGCGCTTGAGCGCGTATGAAGCGCTTGAGCACCAGGCAAGGAGCACCTGAGTGCCCATCACTGGGAAAAACATAACAGAGCCTTATTTCTAGTGAAAATGAAGGGGCTCACTTGTGTGGTTCTTTCTTTTATGCTTCTTAATGAGTAATAAGACTCATTTAGGAGTATTTGATGAAGTAAATTTTGAGATACATGTAAATCAATTATGGTGCTAATTATTATAGGTAATTAGTAATTGCTTTGCATGAGATGATTATGGAATATACTGATGAGCAATATCCTCTTTATGTGTTTATTGAGTAGTGAGGTGAGTAATATCCTCTCTATGATTGTTGAGCAGTGAGGTGAGCAATTCCTCACTATGTTGATGAGTATTTGAGGTGAGTAATTTCGCATTATATTTGTTAATGAATAATGGAGGTGAATCATATCCTCACTACGTCTAGTAATTCATGACATATTATAGCATATCTTAGAGTAGTTGAGGTGGGTAATATCCTCAATATGTCTGAGGACCCATGACATTCTTTCATGCATTCTTAGGACTTACATGGAAATAAACATTAGACATAATTTGACATGACATGTTAATTGTAAGGGCGGTTGCCACCATGACATGAACTCAAGACATTGCAATTGTATGGGTGATTGCACACTTTTGTGATTGAAATGTTAACTTAATGGTTGTATACTCTGTAAGAATGTATAAAATGCTAGTTATGGAATACTTTTACTGAGAATTGCGATTTCTCAAATGCTAATTATGGAATACTTTTACTGAGAATTGCGATTTCTCAAATGCTAATTGTGGAATACTTCTACTGAGAATTACGATTTCTCACCGCGATTGTGTTGTCGTGTAAATCTAGGTGCAAATTCTTCAAAAAGGAAGAAGAAGATGTATGAAGACTAGCATAGCATAGATGTTGTTTTAGACTGAGCTTGTATATAGTTTATATTTGCTTAGCTTGCTTTGAGTTCTGTATGACAATATTCCATTTTGAGGTTGTGATGTATATATATAAGCGTTGGTAACATGGCTCTCCATAATGATTTTTCTATGTGAATATTATGGGTTTCATTGTTAAAAGTAACATGGCCAATACTGAATATTCTTGTATAGGTCAGTATATCAGGATATCAGAATTTGGATGTTACATTATGGTATTAGAGCAGTTCATCCTGTTGAGCTAGGATATGGACTGACTATGCTTAGACATGTTTAGAGTTAGTTATGCATTTCTTGTTTCTTACATGTGATGTTTGAGTGAAATTGCATGACTTGCCTTGTGATAGGTGTTGTTAGCTACTGTTGCACGGTTACATGATATTGAGACTAATCAACTCAATATGGATTGTTCTATGTGTATAGGAAACTATGGCACCCAAGAGGTGAACTGGATGAACCAGGATCACACTTGGGGAAGGCACTGATATGGCCACATCTTTAATGGCAATGGCCAATGCCATGAGATAGCAAACAGAACAAGCAATCGCTACTGCTAACGCAATGAGAAAGCAGACAGCAATTACTACTATGGTACTAGAGAGGTTGGGACCTCAACAACTAGTACCACCACCAGCACTGAAGGTACTAGTCGAGAGGAACCAAACTTTTCTTGATATTTCAGAATTCAGAAGAATGAACCCTCTGATTTTTAGGGGCGACTACGATCCGATGAAAGCTGAAGAGTGGTTAACCGAGTTAGAAAAGATCTTTAAGGTTATAGTTTACTCGGATGAGCAAAGAGTTTCCTTCGCTTCCTTTTTGTTAGGAGGGGAAGCGGAGCAGTAGTGACGAAGTTCTAGGAGACTGTTGGAAGCAGCGGGGACACTGATCACATGGGAAGTGTTCAAGGACAAAATTGTGGAGTCTGATAATCTATAATTTCTTTTAGAGTGAAGATTACAAAATCTTCAAAAGAAGAGAAAGACGGATAGTGGATATGGGAAAAATATTTCTAAATCTAGCTACCCCAAGCAAAAGATGAGCAAGTTCAGATGGATGATTGTTAGGAGTAGTGTACCAAGTGTGGTACGCACCATGGGGACAAAGCCTGCTCTATTGACCAAATAAAATGTTTTCATTTTGGCAAATTGGGACACTACGCCAAGAATTGTCCACAGAAGAAAGAAGCCAGGACGGATGCTAGACCTACCGCTCAAGGGAGAGTCTATATTTTATAAGGCAATGAGATAACACCATCTCCTAGTTCAGGAAAAGGTGAGTACATGGTTGTACTTGTTGAGTAATTTTATTTTCTTAAGATTGGGTTGTACATGTATTTGCATGTCAATTTTTAAGAATTTTTACAATAGATAAACCAAATTTTAGGGACAAAATTTTAAAAAAGATGGGAGAAATGTAATAACCTAGAAAAGCAAGTTAGACTTGTATATAGTTACAGAGGTAGCTTAATACTAACTTAACATGTCTGCTTAATTTTGTGACAATCTAGATTAGTTTAGGCACTTTACTGCAACTCGAAAGGTGAAAAATAGCTTAAATTGACCCAGATATTAGTTAAAATGGCTTAGCTAATGGAAATAAATATGGATAATTTGTTTCTATGTCACAAATATGTAGCTAAACATGTGGTTAAGTTTTGAGGTTAATCGGAGTTAGTTTGGTATTTTTAAGCATACTAGTTGTGTGTTTTAATACCAGATTGACAACCAACAAATATGAAAAAATATGAAAATGGTGAAATAAGATTTTTGATGAATCTTAGGATTTATTTTAAGTTTTTGGGAAGTTAGGAACTAAATTTGGTGAAATCTAAATGTTCTTAACAAGCCGAAGATATTAGTGTAGTCACTTAAGTGACCAAGTGACCACACAGTTCTCTTTATTTCTGCCTTGACTCTTATAAGTCTTCAAAATGAAATATTTTCTCATTTCTCACTACTCTCTCATGGCTGCAACAGGGGAGCACAAAAGGAAAACTAACAAAGGAGCAAAGGGAGGTCCATCATCAACCAAAGAGGAGGAAGAGTTTAGTGGTGGAGAGGAGCTGCTCACTGATTTCATTTCTGGCCATTGAGGTAGGGGAAACCTTATTTTGACTTCTTGCTTTCATTTTCTTCATTTAGTTCATGAGGAGCTTAATGAGGGAATAGGGTTTTGAAGTATGGTTTTGTGGTTCTTGAGTTGAATCTTGATGAGGAGCTTGAGGATGACTTAAATGTGCCAAAATTGGTTTGTTGTATGCATAGGGATGAGTATTTCATCACTTGGATGCGTTAGTTCCCTTTTAGGCCAAAATTTGGGGTTTAGGTTTAAGTTGATGTTTGATTCACAAAATTGCACAATTGAGTGAAATTAAAGAGGTTTAAGAGTTGTAATGTGTTAATGGATCTTTCTTGATGTGAGAAATCAAATGGAATTGAAGTTAGAGTGATTGGAGCAACTTTGTTCCTCAATGGAATAGTAACTCCATCTGCAAAATTCTGCAGATTTCGTTCTACGCAATCAGCGGTCAAGTGTTGAGTGCCTGGCGCTTAGGATCCAGCAAGGCAGATAGAGAGCACTTTTGTGCTATGCGACCCGTGCCTAACCACCTAAGGAGGAGCACTTTAGCACGCGTGAAGTGCTTGAGCACCAAGCAAGGAGTGCCTGAGCGCCCATCGCTGGGTAAAATAGGACAGAGCCTTATTTTTGGTGAAAATGAAGGGGCTCACTTGTGTGGTTCTTTCTTTTATGCTTCTTAATGAGTATTGAGACTCTTTTAGGAGTGTTGGATGAAGTAAATTTTAAAATGCATGTCAATTGTGGTGCTAATTATTATAAGTAATTAGTAATTATTTTATATGAGATGATTATGAAACATAGTGAGGTGAGTAATATCCTCTCCATGTGTTTATTGAGCAGTGAGGTGAGTAATATCCTCTCTATAATTGTTGAGTAGTGAGGTGAGTAATTCATCCCTATGTTGCTGAGTATTTGAGGTGAGTAATTTCTTATTATGTTTGTTGATGAGTAGTGGAGGTGAGTCATATCCTCACTACGTCTGGTAATTCATGACATTTATAGCATATCTTAGAGTAGTTGAGGTGGGTAATATCCTTAATACGTCTGAGGACCCATGACATTCTTGAATTTCATTCAATCATAGGACTTGCATAGACATAAACATTAGACATAATTTGGCATAGCATGGTAATTGTATGAGTGGTTACCACTATGATATGAACTCATGACATTGCAATTGTATAGGCGATTGCATACTGCTATGATTGAAGTGTTAACTTAATGGTAAAGTATTTTGTATGAATGTATAAAATGTTGGTTGTGGAATTCTTTTACTGAGAATTGCGATTTCTCACCCTGATTGTGTTGCCATGTAAATCCAGGTGCAAGTTCTTCAAAATGGAAGATGTATAAAGACTAACATAGCATAGATGTTATTTTAGACTAAGCTTGTATATAGTTTATATTTGCTTAGCTTGCTTTGAGTTATGTATGACAATATGCCTTTTTGAGGCTGTGATATATATATATATAACTATTGGCAACGTGGCTCTCCCTAATGATTTATTTATGTGAATATTATGGGTTTAGTTGTTATAAGTAATATGGCTAATACTGAATATTCTTGTATAGGTCACGTATTTTGGGATATTAAAATTGGGATGTTACACTGTTGGTGTATGCCCTAAAGGCTGATACATTTGTCTGTATTTACATACATTCTATTATGCTTATTTCAATATATGAGGCATTTCATTTATTGTGTTCTTTTTTGATAAACATAATAAAGTCCTTAGAATAGTAAGTTTGATGCCATAGGTCATCAAGTGGATGACTTGGTCGTGAGATCCTTTTGGTTATAGCACTATTCTTAAGTGTCCCTAGTCAAGTATTATTGTTAATTAGGACAACAATAATACATTGAGACTAGTATGTGCATAGACTGATGACCACATCTCACGGTTCATGAATATGAGATATCAAGTCTGTTAGTCATGGCAACCATTACCCAAGAGGGGGGGTGAATTGGGTATTAAAAATTTTTTCGCAAATGTTCTTAAAATAAATACAAATATTTAAGCTATTAAATAAAAGAGAAAGAATTACGAGATGAAGAAAGAAAGCTTTAAGAACTGCAAATAAATAAATGTACAATAATATAAAATTATATAAATAAATGTGCAATAATATAAAATTACGTAAAATAAAGATTGCACAAAATAAAGAGATAAAGAGAAGAAGAGCAGGCACGATATTTATCCTGGTTCGACCACCAACCACTTGTGGTCTACGTCCAGTCCCCGAAACACAGTTCGAGATTTTTCACTATATGTACAAGCTTCAATAGGTGCTTGCAACCGTTACATGAAAGAGCACTTTTCACACACAGGGAAACTCTACCCTTGTGCTAAAGTCTCAGCCTGCAGGGATACCTCACCCTTATACAAACCTTTGAGGGATACCTCACCCCCTTTACAAACCTTGAAGGATACCTCACCCTCAATACAGAATAACAGAGAATATAGATGAAGAGAAACTCTCACTCAGAGTAAATAATACAATTTGAAGCTCTATGAAGCTCTTCTAAGGATATCTCAAATTTTGGCTAAAAGGAGCACAGAAATTTGGTAAAATATGTATCACAAAATAAAGCAAGAAGGAATCATTTCAGATAAATGGGTGTGTGTCAAAGATGTCCCAAAAACATGTATTTATAGTGGTCTTGAGAAAATAGCCGTTGGGTATCATTTAATATCACATTAAAAGCATAGAAAATAGCCGTTGCGAGATTCTGACCGTATTTATTCGAATAAGCCAAGTCTTATTCGAATAAAACCTTCAAACAATACGTTCCTAAAAGTCTTTATTCGAATAACAGGTTTACTATTCGAATAACCCTTCAAAAACAAGTTCTGGAACGCTTTAAGGGTCATGTTATTCGAATAGCCTTTTGGTTATTCGAATAAACCACTAAAAGCTCGGTCTGATATGAATTTTAAGGTGTGTTATTCGAATAACATTTGGTTTATTCGAATAAACCACTCAGCTTTTGAAAACTGACTTTAAACGGTCATAACTTCTTCATTTCTTATCCGTTTAAAGCAAATGACCAGTCATTGGAAAGATCTTTGAGTCTATTTTCAAATGAAATAAGTTTCACAACAAAACTCAAAGTATTTTGAAAGATATGATCAAAAGAGTGACTAAAGGTCAGTTTTGTAAAACCCAAACTTGGCTATTTTTCATAAAATTGAACTACCACCATAAATAACTTTTCAAAACTTGTTTGTTGGGTATTTTAGCATAGGAAAAACATTTATAAAAACATATTTGAGATATCCATAAGGCTTCGTACATAAAGACACTAAGTCCTAAAAGCTATACCATTTAATCTTCCTTTGGACTTGGTCTTTGACATGACTTCGATGTTTATCAATACCTTCATGAAATAGGCATTCACATTTTCCTTTGTGTAGAGCTTAATTGAGATCTTTTGCTTTCTTGTTGCAAGCTCACTCTTGGTACTTGGACTATCCTACAAAGTATCACTCACTTAAACAAGCATAGTTAGTCCAAAAACATAATTTAATATCTTCATATGCATGAATCATAAATATATAGCTTTAGTTAGTTTAACATGCATATAAGACATTCATAGACACATCTAAATAAGATATTTATTAAATATTAATGGATATGCTCTATATAGAATGCAACAAAGAGTATAAGCAAGATATTCTTTTTGTCTTGTATTTGTCATCATCAAAACTTAACATATAAAACCATTTGGGGCAAACTTATATCCACAAAGTCTTCACATGGGTACATATTAGAGTAATGATGTACTGGACTGACCTACCATGAGAGCACTACATGGATCGTTACGTGAGTGTCATAAGCGATTCTCATAGTGACAATGGTGTCTGTGGTCCTTTGACCTGAAATCAGTACGATTCCTACATGAGAAGTTGTGTGTTTTAATACCATCAAACATCATTTGTAACAAGGTGATTATAAATTTGGTTATTGGACATACCGGAAAGCATGTAGAGGGATGTGAGTGACCTAGACGGGATTTGTCACTCCTACATAACAAAAGCGATATCTTCGGGCTCCCTGATTGAGTGAGACTGCGAAATGCATGGCCATATTCAAATGAGTCAATATGAGATATTGATTTCATTTGTTGTTATAAAGTCTACTTGAGTATCAGGAAACAAAAGATTGGACTATACAAGGGTAACGCATTCCATGCATTGTGTTCAATCTAGATATCTTGACAAAGGGACTAAATGACATGGAAACATTGGTCACGAAAAGGTTATGTCAAATCACTGACATTCTTATTACTTGGGTAGCAGCGATGTGTTGCTAGATACCGCTCACTGCTTGTAATATTTGTAACACCCTTGTGGGGATGTCACATTCTAATTGCAAGAAAATAAAATCAAATAAAGTTCTTACCCAAGTTGTAAAACATTTGATATAAATAATGAGTTGTAAAATTTTTCTTTCTTTTATACTTGATAACATTAAATAAAATAACACGGGACAAAAAATAAAGCAAAACATAATCACACCATAATATATATATGATTTTGTCTTAAGTATACAAATAATTTACAACTATGAATATTTAATAAAGCAGTAAAAGGTCAGTATAATACTAAAACATAACACCTAAAACATGAGCCCTTGTCAGAAGACAAATTCCCTAGTCGAGAATGTCTTCACCGATAGAAATTCGACCCAAAAATATATCGAAGTTCTCTCTAGGAGGATGGTGAAATTCATTCCACAACTCCCTAATAGGTAAAATAACTTGTACGAAAGCAATCATTTAAAAAAAAGTAACGTTCCCATGTCGAGTCCTACTTACTGATAAAGTAATGTCACCACTATATTCTATGTGTCCTGTGTCCCAATGGACATACCAAGTCTCAGCGCCTTCGAGAAACTGTAGTCTAAAGAAACCCAATTGACCTCTCCTTGCCGCCATTGTAGTCTTCGATGATATAAACATAAAATAGAAATAGACAGAATAATACAATAAAGAGGTGAGACAATCTACATCATTACCAGCATGGCAATAAAGAAAACGACAATACAAACGAATATCACAATAATTACATACCATTATATCACATACAGAATATCAATTTAATACATCATACATTCAAACACAGACTATAGTAAACATTAAAATGTAGATAATGAATGATAACACACACTGACTCGTTCCTACTCTATGGAGTTAAACACAGATATCAGAGAGAATGATCCGAAGAGAGCTATCAGTACCCCAGGCTGCCCAACCAAACTATTACACTGACAAACGTCGTGTCTATAGTCCACAGTCTAAAACATCATGTAGTAGTACACAGTCCAATACATCGTGCACTACAGGCATTGTACTAAATAGTCTCCACAAGATCTCGATTAAGAATAGTGATTGTCGAGGTCATTTGTGTGTTGCCTGTTATCATGGCCCAAAGGCCCTACCAACTGTCCACATATGGGATTCTCCGCACACTAATGCCTCCCAGTTAAAATAATGAACCACACTACGCCTATCACACCCACAACACGGTGTAATTCGTCTCGTCAATTAATCGCTAATTACTAACCAAATTGACACAACTCTCTAAGCATGATAAAAAATTATCAAAATACCCTTAGTCTCAATATATTACCATATTTATGAAAATACACTCAATCTCAATGTTCCAAAATATAGTATGTCTCTAGTTGACAGTACTATCTCTCAACATGTTCGAGTCCACCACTTTGGTCCGACAGTAAAACTCACTGTTTCATTTAGTCGTGTAGAAATTTTATCGCATTTTCACAATCGCGTCGCTTTTACAAATGTTTTTAAATCGCATAAATATATTTTGACATTTTTGAACGTTGCGTAATGTTTTATAATCATTTTCTCAATCGCGTGAGATTTTTAAATCATTTTCTTAACCATATAGCTTAAAGTCTTTATTTTAACAATGCATAGGCTTTATCTAGTACTTTTAAACTACGTAGAATATTTTTCTCACATTATAAATATATTATGCAATCTTTTCATTTTATTTGTCTGATTTTAGTAAATTTTGACACAATTTTGCCTAGAAAATCAGTATATGGTATTTTTGACATTTTCCTCTAAATACTGTTCATTTTAACCTTACCTAACAATTACACCTTGAAACTTGCTAACGCGTTTCAAAACTCAGAGAGTGAGCTCTACGTTAGTATTTTTCAATTGTTTCTTTATTTCTTACTTATAATAAATTCTGCTAATTTAGAATTCTAGATCTAAGTTCATTCATTTTATTTCTCAAAGATTCATTGGAATCAAATTCTTTTGTAAATTAGTTACTTATCCAACCTTAGAAAATAACTTGGAATTCAAATGTACATTAAATGGCACGTTGGCCATAATTAACCTATCCTTCACAACTAATCATTAAATCATTGTCTAACTTCTAAATTATTTTCAAACTCATTGTTTTACCTAGATTCTTTAAATCATTGTTTTAGAAAATGTTTGAGAACATTTTGGTTCTCTTTTTCTTGGAGAAGCTGTGAGCCGCTATTGTGTTCTTTGGAACACTGATGCGATCCTTACATGTTATTCACATCCTACATTAATAATCATATATTTATAAACACATGCAATATATTTTAAAAACTATAAACACATGCAATATATTTTAAAAACTATAAACATGCTTGCAAATAAAATCAACCACAAATAGGAAAAATAATAAACAACCACACAAATGAATCCTTATGGATTCTTCACACACATACAATCCATTTTCTCATCACCACACAAGGTTGATGAGATTAAATCCCTCTCTTACCTCTTGAAGACAAGGATCTCCTAGTCTCCTCCTCCTCTTTGATTTTCGTTTGGACTCCAAAACAAATCCCTAAAATTCTTAAACAATAAGTAAAATCACATACAAGGCTTCATAATGGAAAACCATCGAACAAACATGGTTTAGAAAATCACAAACTAAATTTTAAACCATAAAAACCAAAGTTTACCTTTAGGGAAGTAAACAAAAGCTTGGATTTTGAACTAGAAGGAGTAGGTTTTCGACAAAACCTTCTAAAGGAAAAGTGTTTAGGATGTTATTTAGGTTTAGGAAAAGCTAAGAAGAAAATTATAGAAGATGTATGGTGGTGTTGGGTGTGTGAGCCGAAATACTAGAGAGAAAAAGAAAGGAAAAGATGCTTGGGTTCTTGGTATTTTTGAGAGAATAGAAGGCTTAGATTTAGGTGTGTGAAAAAGTGAATATTTAGAGTGTAATTGTGAGGGGCTGCCGTGAGTGAGTTTGTAGGAGAGATTGAGTGATAAGCTTGGATAGTAAATATCCATTTGTATTCACACTTGAAGCAAATGGCTTATGTCACTTGGATGGTTCAAGAAACTTGTGGAACTTGATGGTTTTGGCCTCTTGGCCGTGGGGTGTTAGTAGGATTAGGGGCTTGGTTTGATTTTAATTAAAAGCTAATCACATGCTAATTAAATAGGTAATTAATTAGGTTAGGTTCCCTAATTACACTTAATTAACATTCTAATTACATAACTAATTAATTAAACATATAATTGCCTATATCATAGCTTCTAAACAAAATTAGAATATCTAATTAGTAATTAGATTATAACTAATCAATAACTAGGTTAGTTTACTTAGTTTGTTAATTAGGCAATTAAAATGGTCAAATTAAGTTTAATTAGTTACTAAGTAAAGTCAAGCCACTATGTTTGACTCAATCTCAACCTTTGATTTTAACTTTAATTCCTAGCCCTTGATTTGATCTAAGGTGGATATTACTTAATGATTAAACTAGAATTGTTCTCACACCATTGATTTGATCAACGGTTATGATCAAAAGCATCTTAATCAAGCTTTTCATCTAATGGTCCACAAAGAAGTATTTGCCTCTTTATTTGATCACTTTTTATTGGTTTAAAATTTTCAAGCCACCTTTGTTGACTTGTTGTAACGACCCGGGACTATCTGCAGGATCGATGAATGTCTCCACAAACCAACATGGGTCTTTTCAGCGTGCTTTGTCCTCACTCACACGTATAGGAAACTTCCCAGGAGGTCACTCATCCCACAATTGCTCCAGGTCAAGCACGCTTAACCATGGAGTTCTTATGTTCTAGGCTCTCAAAAAGAAGTTACAACTTATTGATATGGCTACACCAAATCAATTCATTTAAGCCATCCTCAACTATGCAGTCCCATACCTGCATAGTCTCTGAATCCCTCTCATTCCGGTGCGTATTCAGTTCATTCATACAGACTCTCCGCCTAGAAGCCTGCCAGGAGCCGCTTCTTGTCCGTGCTTCATTGCACAGGCGATTGCTCCCCGCCCTCGTCGGCCCCGGGATGCCACATGCCCACCAACTTCCGCTTGGTTCATCCCCGAACCACACCGTACTGGGAGAGGTCCCGTCTCTGATACCATTAGTAATGACCCGGGACTGCCTACAGGATTGAAGAGTGTGTCCACAAACTAACACGGGTCTGATTTGTCCTCACTCACACGCATCCTAGGAAACTTCCCAGGAGGTCACCCATCCCACAATTGCTCCAGGTCAAGCACGCTTAACCATGGAGTTCTTATGTTCTAAGCTCTTGAAAAGAAGTTGCAACTTGTTGATATGGCTACACCAAATCAATTCCTTTAAGCCATCCTCAACTATGCAGTCCCATACCTGCATAGTCTCTGAATCCCTCTCATTCCGGTGCGTATTCAGTTCATTCATGTAGACTCTCCGCCTAGAAGCCTGCCAGGAGCCGCTCCTTGTCCGTGCTTCATTGCACCGGTGATCGCTCCCCGCCCTCGTCGGCCCCGGGACGCCACATGATTTTCTATCTCTTAAACAATAATTTTGACAATTAACAGAATTTTACTGTTTAGTAATTTTTGGATGCTGTAAAATTATTTTGATTATTCGGTCAGCATATTTGATCGTTTTGAGTGATTTACTCCATGTCAGGAAAATAAAAATTTTCAGGCCGGGGAAAACTTTACGTAATTTAATTTTTACTGTTAGGTTTTAATTATTTTACGTGATCTGATTTGATATTTGTGTGTTTTCTAATATTTATAATTTTGTGGATGATTATGAATTTTTTTACTGTATATGGGCACAGGTGGTCCTATGTGGGCGCAGGTGGCCGTACGTGGGCCCAGGTGGGTCCCACAAAGTGAAAATTTTTTCTACGGATAGAAAAATTTATACTGTTTAGACGGAGATAGGGGATCTTACTAAACCTGAATCTAGAAATAGTTTTTATAATTTTCTTTTACTGTGTTTTGTATTGTATTTATTTATCAGGTGATAAAAATACAGTAAAAATATTATTTGTAGGGTTATAGCAGATAACAATAATAAAAATTATACTGCGTAGTCAACAAAGACGGCTTGACTTGATTTGTACCCTTGGATGAGAATACTTAGTTTGAAGATTAACCATTGATTTAATCAACGGTTAAGAAACAAACTTAATAAAGAAGCATTGGATAATCACCATTGATTTAATCAATGGTGTGAGACTAAACTTAGTTAGGAAGGCTTTGATATCAACCGTCGATTTAATCAACGGTGTAGAATTAGTCTTGAAAAGTGACAGAGACCATTTATAACCATTGGATTTAGATTTAATCTACGGTGGAGATTTAGTCTTATAAAGTAACAAGGACCATTTATGACCATTGGATTTGGATTTAATCAATGGTGGAGATTTAGTCTTCTAAAAAGGCTATGACTAATTATAACCCTTGGATTAAAAGTAAGAAGGAGTAATCTTGACCCTTTATTTTGGAGACATATCTAATGGCTAGGATTTAAAGGAGAAAGATCCAATGGCCTAGATTGAGTCTTCTAATCAAAAGTCTACCTAAATCCTAACCATTGAATTAATCAATGGCTAGAAATGCTTCAAATAATGGCTTGAAAAAGATGACAATATTATTGCATGCATAATGCAAGGAGGGGACGGTTTTTGTAGTATTTTGGAGCTAAAGGTGATTTGATGACCATTATTACTTGTCATGGTCAATATTACATCATTCTTGACCATTATTGATTTGTTTGCATCCTTAGGAGAGTGTTTGGAGGGGGGGCACGGTTTTTGGTGCCTCAAGAGGATGGCAAAGTGGAAGACCATCATTATTACTCATTCTTGGTCTTTCTTTATCAATTTCAAGAAGCTAGATAAATATTTAATTATCTAGAAATATGACATGACCATAAGAATGTAATTAAATAATTAAAATATAGTTATAAAATCCTAACTAAACTAATTTAAGAGAAACTAAATGAATTAATTATTTAATTAAGAATTAATTATTTAATTAAGGAGTAATTAAGAATTGAAATAGAATCAAGACTTAGTTAATTTCCCCTTGGACTCCCACAACTGCAAGGTGCTTCTCCAAGGTTCTTGGATGGACTTTTATGACCAATGGATGGCATTTAGTGACTTAGACCATGTGAAGACCATGTGCATGCATGTGATAGCCTTCAATTGTGCTAAATAAATTTCTATCTCTCCATTCTTTCACTTCTATGGCTGCCCACTTCAATTCAATCCTCTATTTTTATTTTTTATCACACTTAGTAACACAAAGACCATTCTCTCTCTTCTCTCTCTTCCAATTGTTCAGGAACACCAAGAACAAATACAAAGAACACCATCTTCTCTCTTCTTTGAGCTATTCGGTCACCACCAATAGAACCACTTCCAATCTTTCATAATTTTATCTAATTACATATTTTGAATCCTCTCATCAATCTAAAACACTTTCATGTTGGGAACTTCTCAAAATTCACTCATCTTCATCACTCTACCAAGCCAAGAACACAAAAGTTCATATCTTTTCTTATTGAAGAATTTGGTCCATACTCATAAATCCCACTTCCAAGCTTAAATAATTTTATATAATCTTAGATCTAGAACCTATACACAATCCTAAGATACTTTGTAGTTGAGATCTAAGCCTAGTTCCATCATCTTTATGCTTGAATCTTGGATTTAAGTTTTAAGGTTTCAAGGTAAAAATCTTGAAACTTGGCTTTTTATTTAATTCTTAGAATCCTAAGACCATGTTTGATCTATGGTCATCTTAATCAAGCTTAGTATACTAATTTCTATGTATTTTGTTTTGTATTTGAGAAGCCTTTGGTGGTGAAGGACTTAGAAAAAGAAGCAAATCAAGAAGCTTTTGAGGATCTTCAAGAGGTAAGAGGGAGATCCATCTCACCAACCAAGTATGGTGGTGAGAGATGGTCTTATATTTGATGGATGGTGAATCCATGTGAGGATTTCAATCCATGGTCATGTAATAATTTATGTGTGTTTATGAGCTTTGATTTATTTGCTTATGCTTGATATGCTTTGCATGATTTTATGGCTTCGATGATATGCTTATATTATGCGTGATAAGTATATGGCATGCTTATAGTATTTATGATGAAATATATATGTGTGTATGTCATGATGTGGTGATGAAAAGGAATTCAATTTTTGGCTCCAATAGCCAAAGGAGAGGGTTCGGTTTTTGATGTCCTTGATTAGGGTTCATGTTGAAATTTTTCAAGAACAAGAGAATTGATTTTTGGGTCCCTAGAACAATGAGAATTTCAGCCAAGACACCTCAAAATAGGTGTTCACAAATTAATATTTTCATGAAAAATGAAAATGGATGATTTGAAGAGTATGAAAAATAAACAAAGGGTTTGTTTTTCAAGAGAACAAGAATACGGTCTTTGAGGAATTTTTATTGATTTATTTTGTGTAAAAAGATCCTAAGTGTTTTTCTAAATATGAGTTTTGAATGAAATGGGCAAACATTGGTTTTAAGGATTTGCAAAGAAAGTGAACAAGGATTTGCAAAGAAAGTGAAAAAGGATTTGTAAAGAAAGTGAAAAAGGATTTGCAAAGAAAGTGAAAAAGGATTTGTAAAGAAAGTGAAAAAGGATTTGAACAAATGGGTTTGGTTTTTATAACCATCGGTATTTCGGTTTTGAAAATAAAATTTTAATGGTTTTGTTTGTGTAAAACCATATCAATTTAGAATGAAAAATGTTTTGATAATTTTTAATAGTCATGTCCACGTTTTTGAAATCTTGTAATGCATTGATTTTGATGAAACAAAGTGATTTTCCAAGTAGAAATATAATTAATTTAATACAAGGAATTTGAAAAGGGAATCAGAGTATTTTAACACTTGAGAAATGAATTTTTATGTAAATGGAAAAGAGAGGTTGCAAGTGAGCCTCAATTTGTTTTAAAAAGAATTTATTTTTGTTAAAATTGATTTTAAAAAAAATGAAGAATACAATAGTGATTTGGTATTTTCTAACGTGTAACTCATCCGTTGGATTTTGGAAAGCATTAGTAATTTTTAAAGTTAAAAACATTGATTTAATTCAATGGAATTGTGAATTTGTGGAATATACTGTGAAAAAGGATTTTCTTGAGTAAGAAGATATATTAAATGAAGTAGAAAGTTATATTATTTTGAGGAAGGTTAATTTGGAAATGATTTGGGAAAAATGGAGAATATAATGGTATTTTAAAAATTTACTAACGTATAACTTATTTTTGAGTTTTGAAGTACGTTAGAAAATGTTAAGTTTTGAAACGTTGATTTATATCAATGGAAAAGTGATTTTGTGAATTATATTTTGGAAAAGGATTTCTTGAGTAAAGAAATGTGGAAAAAGATTTTCTTGAGTAAAGAAAATGTGTTAAATAAAGTATAAAGCCATATTATTTTGAGAAAAGTGGAAATGGAATTTTTGAAGAAATGAGAAATATTTTCTGTAATGGAATTGTGGTGAAACAAATTATTTACGTATCTTAAAAATGTAATTTTTAAAGTACGTGGTTTGAAATACCGTAAAATATTTCTAAGTGTTTGGAAATACAGTAAAATATTTTTATGCGATTGAGAAAAATGTTAAAAATTTTAATACGTGATTTAAAGGTGCAACAGAAGAGTTGTAGTATTGTGAAAACGTAACAGAAACGTTTTAGAATTGTGAAAACGAAATGGAAATGTTGCGCAATTTTGTGAAAACACGACGAAAGAGTTTTATAACTATAAAAATGTGATAATATGATTTTCCTATTAAAAATATAGTATAAATACTGTAGAACTGGTATATGAATGCTGTGTGAGAAAATGACATGTTTTGCCTGTGATTGGCATTTGGTGCATTATACATTCATTGGAAAGATATGTCTGTGATTGGATTTGGTGCATTATACGTGCATTGGAAAAATATGCGTTGAAGCATATGATTACATTGAACAAATGAAATTGAAAAGATTTGGCCCTTTGGAGTTGGACTTGCACTGATATATTCGTGCATTGTATAAAATATAACTAATAGCTATTATGGCCCTTGTGGTTGAAGAGGGAATGAGAATTGATAGTGAGGTCTATGATGGATCTTGGGGGCGTCGAGGCGTAGCGGTTGACCAATGGACAATTGGCGAGTACCCTGTGCCACTTGGCGATGCAGTCCGTTGCAACGCATTGACGATACCCGACAAGAACACAATTCTTTTCAACGACTGGGAGATTGTCTTTGGGCTAAGGCTGACAATTAACCAGAGCATTCTTCTCGAAATTGTGAAAACCTCCATGGAGTTATTTTTGATAAACTGAGTCTTTATGCATATGCATAAATCTGAACATTTATATCTGTGTGATATATTAATTGAGGAATATTGGTTATGACAATTGTTTTGAATACTTAGAAGATGATGATGATGATAATGCTGAGGGCATTATCATAATTATTGGATGATGATAATTGATTAATGTTGATGGCATGATCATAATTGTGGTATGATCTATCTGTATGATATTGCTGTTTGTGTTATTTCTGTGTTGCCATGTTGGTATTGGTGTAGGTGATCTCACCTCTTTGTTATATTGTTTTGCTTTGTCTGTATTGTTAAAATTATACAGTAGAAGAAATGAGTTGTCTTAGAGATAACGGGTGGTAGATACTCAGAGATTGATGGAAACATTGAAAAGTGGTTGTCTCAAGTTCGAAGATGTGCCGGGTAGACAAGGAGTAAAGTTCTGATGCATCAAGTTGATACAAGAGAAGGAACGAGTATGTTAAGATTTAATGTTAGTGTTGTACCGTACTATTAAGTAGGACCTGTCATGTGGTTTGCTACTGAAAAAAAAATAAGTCTGTTAATTTTATATTTCTCTTTAAATTGTGATATTAATTGGTGTCAATATTACATAATGAATAGTTGAAATATGATTTTCAATATTACCTAATATTTTTAGTAAATTTACGTTTCAGTGAAGAAGAAATTTTGAAACCCATCTTTTATAACTCAAACTTTGTGCGAACTTCTTTTCAGATTATGAGTCAAGAGTCAGAAATGTGATGCCCTAAGGAGGGTGTTACACTTGTTCCTATTGGTTTAGAATTTAGTCCAGTCAGAATCGTTGACTGCTTTTCTAAACATGGGTCCCACAGACTTTTCAAGGTCTATGGTCATTTTAGAGTAGATTTCTACTATTTTTGAGATAGTAGATACTGTCAAATAAAATAATATTATAATAATATAAAATTATTTTATTTCACAGGTAAATCCTAAAAATTAAAAGATTAATATATATATCAATCGGAATTGGGTTTAGTAAGATCCCCCAGCTCTGAATAATTAAAATAAGATTTTTTTCAGTCAAAAAATTATTATTTTCTTGACTCGGAGCAAATCACATACAACAGTCAAATACACTTACGAAACAGTCAAATTCAATTTACTACTCACTAAAATTACAAAACAGTACATTTTGGACTATGTTGTAATTAACCCAAAAGTTGGGGTGTTACAACTCTCCCCCTCTAAAAATAAGTTTCGTCCTCGAAACTTGACACATACTTAAAATAAAATTAGATACTGCTCTCTTATCTTCTCTTCCAACTCCCATGTGGCTTCACAACTTACATCGTTCCAAACTACTTTAACTAATGCGATCTCCTTTCCTCAAAGTTGCTTTGTCCTTCGATCTTCAATCTTGACTGGAAACGTCTCATAGGTTAAATTCTCCTTCAGTTGTACGGTGTCTGGTTCGATGACGTGAGTCGGATCAGAAATATATTTTCGTAGTTGTGATACTTGAAATACATTATGAAGATTCGATAAGAATGATGGTACTGCAATCTGATAAGCTACCGGACCTACCCAACGAAGTATTTGATATGGCCCGGTAAACTTCGGAGTGAGTTTCCTCAACTTGATCACTCGTCCAACTCCAGTCATAGGTGTCACATGTAGAAACACATGATCACCTTCTTCAAATTCAAGCGGTCTTCATCTTTTATCAGCATAACTCTTTTGCCGCATCTGAGTTGTCCTCATATTGTCTTGGATCATCTTCACTTTCTCAATTGTCTGTTGCACGAATTCTAGTCCTACAATATTACTTTCACCAGTATGATACCAACACAATGGTGTTCTACAGCATCTCCCATATAATGTCTCATAGGGTGTCATCCCTATGCTCGAACCAAACTATTGTTGTATGTGAACTCTATTAATGCTAGAAATTCATCCCAACAAGTCCTTTGAAAATTCTAACTATTCGTCTCTTCCGTATATCCAAGCCCCTCTTGATTGAACAGGTACTTCAAGCCCTTGAAATTATTGTGAATTTTATAGGAAAGAAAATGTCTTCAGATCTTCTTTGCACAACGACTATCGTGTATCCTAAAACGTAAATCGAATAATTCTTCTCATGCACATTCCACCACCTTGAAGTATACGTCACCACCTTTCTATTTAATCTCAACACTCAATCTAAATCCACGAGTTGAACTCCTTCTAACAGAATTTGCATTTGACTAGTTTCACGCATAACTCCTTCTTCTTCTTCAGAAATTGAAGAACTGTATTAAGATCTTCGGCATGTTCCTTCAAATTTTGAGAATAGATCAAAATATTGCCAATAAGGATAATGACAAATTTGCCTAGATGGGAAAGAAAGATCCTATTTATATAATTCGTGAATATCACCAAAAACATTCCTTACCCCGAATGGTAGTACTAAATATTCATAGTGCCTACAACGCGTCTAAAAAACTGTCTTAGGATATTCTCTACTTTTACGCGAATCTGATAATAACCAGCACGTAAATCGATCTTGGAGCGAACAACGAGTTCCTTCATTTGATCTTCTAGTTCCCCTGTCATCACATCATTCCAGATTTTCCTCATCAAGAGAAGTTGTTCTACTTGCCTATTTTTAATTTTAACAGAAAATGTCTCATAGATCAAGTTTTCTTCTAATTGTACTGTATTTGGTACTATGACATAAGTTGAATCAAGAATAATCCTTCTTAATTAAGATACATGGAAGACACTATGAAGGTTATAAGGAAAAGTAATGAGACTATTCAGTAGGTTACTAGATTAGTCCAACAAAGAATTTGAGATGGTCTAATAGATTTTGAAATGAACATAGTCCAATAATTTTAGAAATGAACTTTCTGGAGTCAAATCCAGAAATCTCAAGTCAAGGAAACACTAAAATTGCATTGCAACAATCTAGTAGGATATGGTTGGAAAATAACCAATCCATTTAAAAAGTCAGGCTCTTGAATAGATGTGATTTTAGATAAACAAATCAAATTAACAGAAAAGATTTGATATTCAATAGACATAGGCTAGAGTTAAAAAACTTGAGTATAAACAACAAGTTCAACAAGAAGAATAGAAATACTCAGATCATACTATAACAAAGACACGGATTAATCAAATTAATTTACTCAGTCTATTTGAGAAAGAAATAGATAAACCAGATCAATAAAAAGTTTCAAACTCCTATAATAATAGGATAGTTTTAAACAGGCTCAAGTAGTAATAGCAAGTTTAGAAGTTGAAGTAACATTATGAAAAGAAGTAAAACACAGATAACCCCAAAAGATTTACACAGTCACAGATCACAAGAGAATAGGTTACCTCGCGAATTATACAGCACAATTTTAAGATTACCCTCTATGGCACAACTTTCTCGCTTCTTAAGTTTTTGTATTTGAACATTCTCATTACACTCTTTGCACCGACTCTTTCTTCTTTTTGAGATTTTGAAACACATGTATTACTAATGGAAGTTTCCATCTTCAATTGATCACATTCTTTGGAGAATTGT
Organism: Ormosia semicastrata; assembly: GCA_029884595.1. Taxonomy (NCBI): domain Eukaryota; kingdom Viridiplantae; phylum Streptophyta; class Magnoliopsida; order Fabales; family Fabaceae; genus Ormosia; species Ormosia semicastrata. The sequence continues at coordinate 36,076,687 of JAQQTO010000045.1, forward strand.
CCAGGCTTTCTATATTTATAACAAATTATAATCTTAATTGTGCGGTTTCTTGTCATATGATTTTTTCCACACTTCAAGCACTTCGTTGGTGATGCCACAGTCTGACCAAAATTGTTGCGACTAGTACTTCCTTTCTTTGTTCGTTGTTGCTTCCCCGGTGGTTGTACATATGACTTTCACTGAAAATGATTGACCTTACGCCTCCTTCTATTTTAGATAATCGAAGGTTCTAAGTTACAACTCCTCGCGTCCGGTGGCTACTCTAATCCTAATAAGCTATGAAGTTCAATTATCAGTTCCTGCTGCTGAGCGATCATCTGTCTCTGTTGTACTGCTACTTCAATTATCTTTTGCATCACACTTCTAGTTGCGGTTATACGATCTTCATCACGTTTTGCGTCCACTTGCTCATGTTCATAACATTCCATTATCTTTCTTTGAAGACAAACAAAATCAACACACAACAAACTAAACGTAGCGATTTCGCACAAAATCGTTTCCCTTCGGAAACCAAAACATATCTCTGTGTTCAATATCAGAGATTCACACAGCACAAACAAGACAAACCTACCCACAGACCCAAAAGACTCTAACTTGGGCTCTAATACCAACTAATGTAACACCCTTGTGGGGATGTCACATTTTAATTGCAAGAAAATAAAATCAAATAAAGTTCTTACCCAAGTTGTAAAACATTTGATATAAATAATATGAGTCGTAAAATTTTTCTTTCTTTTATACTTGATAACATCAAATAAAATAAAAATGGGACAAAAAATAAAGCAAAACATAATCACACCATAATATACATATGATTTTGTCTTAAGTATACAAATAATTTATAACTACGAATATTTAATAAAGCAGTAAAAAGTTAGTATAATACTAAAACATAACACCTAAGACATGAGCCCTTGTTAGAAGACAAATTCCCTAGTCGGGAATGTCTTGACCGATAGAAATTCGACCCAAAAATATATCGAAGTTCTCTCTAGGAGGATGGTGAAATTCATTCCACAACTCCCTAATAGGTAAAATAACTTATACGAAAGCAATCGTTTAAAATGAAGTAACGATCCCATGTTGAGTCCTACTTACTGATAAAGTAATGTCACCACTATATTCTATGTGTCCTGTGTCCCAATGGACATACCAAGTCTCAGTGCCTTCGAGAAACTGTTGTCTAAAGAAACCTAATTGACCTCTCCTTGCCGCCATCATAGTCTTCGATGATATAAACATAAAATAGAAACAGACAAAATAATACATTAAAGAGGTTAGACAATCTACATCATTACCAGTATGGCAATAAAGAAAATGACAACACAAACGAATATCACAATAATTACATACCATCATATCATACAGAATATCAATTTAATACATCATACATTTAAACATAGACTATAGTAAACATTAAAATGCAGATAATGAATGATAACACACACTGACTCATTCCTACTCCATGGAGTTAAACACAGATATCAGAGAGAATGATCTGAAGAGAGCTATCAGTACCCCAGGCTGCCCAACTAAACTATTACACTATCAAACGTCGTGCCTATAGTCCACAGTCCAAAACATCTTGTAGTAGTACACAGTCCAATACATCATGCACTACAGGCATTGTACTAAATAGTCTCCACAAGATCTTGATTAAGAATAGTGCTTGTCAAGATCATTAGTGTGTTGCCCATTACCATGGCCCAGAGGAGCTACCAACTGTCCACATATGGGATTCTTCACACACTAACGCCTCCAAGTTCAAATAATGAACTACACTACGCCTATCACACCCACAACACAGTGTAATTCGTCTCGTCAATCAATCGCCAATTATCAACCAAATTGACACAACTCTCTAAGCATGATCAAAAATTATCAAAATACCCTTAATCTCAATATATTACCATATTTATGAAAATACCCTCAATCTCAATGTTCCAAAATATAGTATGTCTCCACCTGACAGTACTATCTCTCAACATGTCCGGGTCCACCACTTTGGCCCGACAGTAAAATTTACTGTTCCATTTAGTCGCATAGAAATTTTATCATATTTTAACAATCGCATCGCTTTTACAAACATTTTTAAATCGCGTAAATATATTTTACATTTTTGAACATCGCGTAATGTTTTTAAATCATTTTCTCAATCGCGTAAGATTTTTAAATCATTTTCTTAACCATATAGCTTAAAGTCTTTATTTTAACAATGCATAGGCTTTATCTAGTACTTTTAAACTACGTAGAATATTTTTCTTACATTATAAATATATTATGGAATCCTTTCATTTTATTTGTCTGATTTTAGTAAATTTCGGCAATATTTTGCCTAGAAAATCAGTATATGGTATTTTTGACGTTTTCCTCTAAATACTGTTCATTTTAACCTTACCCAACAATTACACCTTGAAACTTGCTAACGCATTTCAAAACTCAAAGAATGAGCTCTACGTTAGTATTTTTTAATTGTTTCTTTATTTCTTACTTATAATAAATTCCACTAATTTAGAATTCTAGAACTAAGTTCATTCATTTTATTTCTCAAAGATTCAATGTAATCAAATTCTTTTGTAAATTAGTTACTTAACCTACCTTAGAAAATAACTTGGAATTCAAATGTACATTAAATGGCATGTTGGCCATAATTAACCTATCCTTCACAACTAATCATTAAATCATTATCTAACTTCTAAATTATTTCCAAACTCGTTGTCTTACCTAGATTCTTTAAATTATTGTTTTAGAAAATGTTTGAGAACATTTTGGTTCTCTTTTTCTTGGAGAAGTTGTGAACCTTTATTGTGTTCTTTGGAACACTCATGCGATCCTTACATGTTATTCACATCCTACATTAATAATCATATATTTATAAACACATGCAATATATTTTAAAAACTATAAACACTTGCAATATGTTTTAAAAACTATAAACATGCTTGCAAACAAAATCAACCACAAATAGGAAAAACAATAAACAACCACACAAATGAATCCTTATGGATTCTTCACACACATACAATCCATTTTCTCATCACTACACAAGGTTGATGAGATTAAATCTCCCTCTTACCTCTTGAAGACAAGGATCTCCTAGTCTCCTCCTCCTCTTTAATTTTTGTTTGGACTCCAAAACAAATTCCTAAAATTCTTAAACAAAAAGTAAAATTACATACAAGGCTTCATAATGGAAAACCATGGAACAAACATGGTTTAGAAAATCACAAACTAAATTTTAAACCATAAAAACCAAAGTTTACCTTTAGGGAAGTAAACAAAAGCTTGGATTTTGAACTAGAAGGAGTAGGTTTTTGACAAAACCTTCTAAAGGAAAAGTGTTTAGGATGTTGTTTAGCTTTAGGAAAAGCTAAGAAGAAAAATTATAGAAGATGTATGGTGGTGTTGGGTGTGTGAGCCGAAATACTAGAGAGAAAAAGAAAGAAAAAGATGCTTGGGTTCTTGGTATTTTTGAGAGAATAGAAGGCTTAGATTTAGGTGTGTGAAAAAGTGAATATTGAGAGTGTAATTGTGAGGGGCTTCCGTGAGTGAGTTTGTAGGAGAGATTGAGTGATGAGCTTGGATAATAAATATCCATTTGTGTTCACACTTGAAGCACATGGCTTATGTCACTTGGATGGTTCAAGAAACTTGTGGAACTTGATGATTTTGGCCTCTTGGCCATAGGGTGTTAGTAGGATTAGGAGCTTGGTTTGATTTTAATTAAAAGCTAATCACATGCTAATTAAATAGGTAATTAATTAGGTTTGGTTCCCTAATTACACTTAATTAACATTCTAATTACATAACTAATTAATTAAACATATAATTGCCTATATCATAGCTTCTAAACAAAATTAGAATATCTAATTAGTAATTAGATTATAACTAATCAATAACTAGGTTTGTTTACTTAGTTTGTTAATTAGGCAATTAAAATGATCAAATTAAGTTTAATTAGTTACTAAGTAAAGTCAAGCCACTATGTTTGACTCAATCTCAACCTTTGATTTTAACTTTAATTCCTAGCCCTTGATTTAATCCTAGGTGGATATTACTTAGTGATTAAACTAGAATTGTTCTTACACCATTGATTTGATCAATGGTTATGATCAAAAGCATCTTAATCAAGCTTTTCATCCAATGGTCCACAAAGAAGTCTTTGCCTCTTTATTTGACCACTTTTTATTGGTTTAAAATTTTCAAGCCACCTTTGTTGACTTGTTCCTATTGGTTTAGAATTCAATCCAGTCAGAATCGTTGACTGCTTTTCTAAATGTGGGTCCCACAGACTTTTCAGGGTCTATGGTCATTTTGGAGCAGATTTCTACTATTTTTGATACAGTAGGTACTGTCAAATAAAATAATATTATAATAATATAAAATTATTTTATTACACAGTTAAATCCTAAAACTTAAAAGATTAATATATATATCAATCGAAATTGGGTTTAGTAAGATCCCCCAGCTCCGAATAATTAACATAAAATTTTTTCGGCCAAAAAATTATTATTTTCTTGACTCAGAGCAAATCACATACAACAGTCAAATACACTCACGAAACAGTCAAATTCAATTTACTACTCACTGAAATTACAAAATAGTTCATTTAGGACTATATTATAATTAACCCAAAAGTTGGGGTGTTACAATATTAAAATGGGATATTAATATTATTGCCAACGTAATAAGAACCTGCAGGGTCACACACATAGAGCAGACTAAAATTGGAGCAATAGATCCAAGTTGGACTTGGATTCAAATATGGGTCAGACTCATAACAGATGGGTCTAGGGTTGTACAGCTTACCTTGCTGCTGCTCACACTCACTTAAGGCAGATACTATTATAAATAGTACTGCTAAGGGGCTGCTAAGATACACAATTTATAGAACCCTAGCTGCACCTACAGAAAAATGAGTGAGAGAGCGACAAGTTTCTTCTCTTCTCTTTGCAGCTAGCACTATGTGAGAGACATGAGGCTCCTCTTTGCTGACGTTGGACATTCGTGAGTCTGTACGTGTGGATACCGCAGAGACATTATTTCTATTACGGTGTTGGTGATTCATGTTACTTCCTTTTGATCACGCTTCAAGAGGTAAATTATTTTAAAACTCGGATTATGGCTTTTCGCATGGATCTTTAGTGGGAATCCTATTTTTCTGCTGTGTGATGTATCCGCAATTCCCAACAGACATAATTGGGAGCAAACGTTGCATGAACACATGGCAATCATGACTCTTCATACTAAACAACTTTGCTTCCTTCATGTCAATGCATCTAGTGAAATTGGAGGCATATCCATCTGGTAGCTTCAATTGTTTAACCCATTCGCACATGGCTAATCTTTGTTGCTTAGTCAATGTGTATTGCACTTTGGGTTTTTTTAGCTTTCCACCTCCACCATCATGCAGCTCTAGATCCTTCCGTCTATAATATTCTGCCAAGTCCAGCCTAGCATTAAAATTGTATTTCGTCTTGCCCTTAATATCCATAACTATGTATAAGATATTAATAAACTCATTTCTCTCAATATTCATGACATCTAGATTATGTGGGAGAAGATTTGTTTTCCAATAAGGCAGTTCCCAAAAGATGCTTCATTTTGTCCAGCTGTGATAAATACCATACCCTGGCGGACTTTTCCGTACTAATTTAGTTATGTTAAGTATATGTCTTAACCTATCCCATTCTTCTTCACTAGTCATCCTTCGTACAGGTAATGAAGTCTCAATAAGTTTCTTTCTAAAAGCATTTTTGTTCCTTCTATAGCAATGATCATGTGGCAAGAATTGACGGTGACAATAAAAAAATGATGTCTTTCAAATATGTTTAAGCTTAAGTGCTTTTAAGTGCTCCATACAAATTGGATAAGCAAGTTTTCCCATTGTCATCCAACCTGATAACATCCCATATGCGGGGAAATCATTAATCGTCCCTATTAAACAAGCCTTTATGATAAAGTTTTATTGTCATGAGACATCATAGGTCATGATACCAATATTCCACAGAAGTTTTAGTTCATTTACAAGCAGCTGCAAGTACACATCAATTCGACTTTTTGGGTTGGAAGGGCCTAGAATTATAATAATTAAGAACATGAACTCTCTTCTCATGCACATCCACGGAGGTAGATTGTAAGGTGTAATGACTACTGGCCAACATGAATAAGTCCTACCTGTTTTGTCAAATAGAGCAAATCCATCAGCATATAACCCTAACCTTACATTTTGGGGGTCTTCTGCATATTCAAGATATGTTTCATCAAAATATTTTCAGGCTTCTCCATCATATAGGTGAGACAGAGACCCTGTCTCCCTCTCATTCTCACGAAGCCATCTCATTTGAGAACTTGTTTGCATTGAGGAATAAAGTCGTTGTAGCCTTGGGATAAGTAGGAAATACCACATTTTTTTTCTGAGGAATTTATTTGACCTTACCGTTTCTAGTGATGCTTCTATAATGGTCCTCACCACAAAACCTATAACTACGATGCAAATAGCCATCAGTAGCTATCGACAATATCAGCCCCTAAGTAGAAAGAGAAGGAACTATGTCAGGATCCTCCTCAGGGTCTTCCTTGTCAGAGGAGACCCTCATCGGAGCCACCGAGTTACGGGCCGGGGCTCGGGTAGTAGAGAGGAAAGAATCCTCTTGTGGGGAGTAATAACGTTCTCCCCATATATCCCTAATGGTCAGATAAAATTCTAAATGCAGACGAACACTACAGGTAAAGATGGGCAGATCGTATTGCCCCCAACCTAGCGACACCGTCACGTCTCCTAGATAAACACAGCGATCCGAAGCCAAGTTGATATGCCAGCAATCAGGACCTCTAAGAAAAGTCAGTCTCACGTAACCCAAAAAGCCTTAAGGATGGGTCGTCATGATCAAGTTGGTACTAGTCGAAGTCAGGCCAAAAATTGGGAACTCGTGTACTTCCCCTCCCTCTTCGCCGATGTCTTTGAAGAGACATAAATATAGACAGAAATAATAGAAATATAGGAAAGAGGTAAGACATCCTACCATCATTACCAATTATGGCAGTAAAGAAATAGAACGGCGTGAAGCACCCACATAGCATTTCAAAAGCAATAATAATCAGCATTAACTAACAACAGTAAATAATTAAGCAATTCCAGGCAGTCATGATATCAACAAAGCAACAGTCACAATCATCATATAAATAAATAAATGCCAAAATAATATGTAGACCCACTATGCATGTACACATGATATCAACATCTTACTCCATGGAGCTAGACACAAACATTGGAGAGAATGATCAGGAGACATGTCTGTAACTCGGCTGCCGAGGCCAACAAGTACTAAAATTCTCAATTTATCAACGTGCACATCATGGCATTGCACAAGACATTCTACACTAGATCGCGATATAGGATAGTGTCTCAGTCCGGATCATCGGTGCATTTGCATCGGTCTATCCCACGGTCTAGAAGAGCTACCAACAGATCATTGTGAGACACCTGCACCCCGACGCCCCCAAGGTCAACAGTATGACCTACACTAGTCTACTCGCACCCGCACAAAGGTGTGATTCAATATCCTAGGCAACATGGCCTTAACAATTTCATACTTCCACAATGCATGATAACTAAATGCATACTCATGTATATTTAACAATAATATACTTTTCCACAACATGTCACAATTTGGCCAAGATAAGCATCATCAAGTCTTCAAATGAGACATTACACATTTAGGGTTCATTATGGAAATAAGCCTTAATCTTCTATATTCTTCTCATTAAGTTTCTCTTAAGATAAATTAATTTGAGTTACTTTACATCTTACTTACACTCATGTCCTTCCTTTAATTTAGAATTATTCTAAGTTTTAGGATAAGATATCATTCTTGATTCTTTCCATTTTATGAATCCCTAATTAATTCCTAATTATTCAATTAATTAAGTTTCACTTAAATTTAGTATTTCTTATGAAATTCTTTTCTAAAGGAATTCTCTTGATTATTAGGTTCCTTGTTTTAAGTTTATCCATACTCACTTAGAAAATTATTCTAAGGTTTTCTAAGTCTAACACACTCTTATTCTTCCCTTTCCAAAAATCACTCTAGGTTATCAATTTAATTTTTCTTTCCAATCACAATGTTAATTACTTAACTCTTAATTACTAAATATCCAAGGTTTCCCAAAAATTACACAATTGGACCCAAAGTGGGGCTAGAGGCCGTGAGCCTCTCTAAAGGGTGAGAACCCAAATTTTTCTTTGATTCATTAATTGTTATTCACTTGATTACTCATCTCTTCACTTGTTGCATAATTTTAAATCATAAACGCCCTATGGAAGGGTTGTGGCCGTGAGCCTCAATGGGGAAAGCAAGGAATTCTTGCCCCCAATTCATGTTTCCAATCAATCAAAACCAATCCAAGATCATCAATATATATATACATTCAATCAAATAAATCATACATGATAAAATCAATACATAGTCATCAAAATTACACATCACAAAGAGTAACCTTAAAAAAGGTTTCTCATAACCAACACACAATACAAGTCTCCCACTACCAATAGAGGTTGAAGTGGATAATCTTCCTTTTACCTAAGGGAGAAAACAAGCAATTAAACTCCTTTGAAGCTCCTAGTGAATTTCGATTTCACTCCTCCAAAACCCTAGAAATTTCAACTTCAACCAATCAACACCAATGCTTGAAAAAGAGAAAATAAATGGTCATAAAGATGGCCTTGAAAATGAAAATGGAGAAGAGAAGGTGAGGAACCAAGAATCTTACCCTAAAACTTCAAACTTGAAGCTTGAAGAATATGATGAAAATGGATGATCCAAGTGATGCTTACCAAAGAGAAAAGAATAATGGTGATGAGAGGAGTTAAGAAATGTTGTTAGTTGGAGTAAACAAAAGAGAATGGAGGGTGATGGTGGTGTGGCCGTGTGGTGTGGTGGTAGAGAAAAGGAGGAGAAATTTTGAGAGAATAAGAGAGAAGAAAATGTAGAGAGAGAAGTTGATAGTAAAGAAATGGTAACTTTTTAGATTTGAAATTAGAAAATGTAATGATAAATGAAAAGCCATTTTTTGGCTCCAAATGGCCTTCATGGCCGTGTGGTGAGGGGAGAAGAGAGAGAATGTGTAGCTTCCTTGAGAAGCTTGGGAGGAAGCTTCCTTGAGAAGCTTCGCGCGCTTCTCAATAAAATAAAAAGTAATGTTGTCTCCTAATGTGAACACTCTAGAAAAGATGATTAACACTCTACTAGAGCTATTACCTAGTGAACAAAAGTTACAGTTAATAAAAATAGTATTTATTGTTCATCAGATAATTTTATGGTACAACGATTTTATTTATCAGATAAAATCTCAAAAAAATGTAAACCTCATAAACTGTGTCCGACCTCGGGTTTAGTAAGATCCCCCGTTGATGTTTCCACAGTCCAAAGTTTACCAGCCTCGGGGAAAATATTTCTTTTTCCGGCTCTGCTCATTGCGCATGCAAATCGAGAAATATATTAAAATAATCGATAATTCTGGAAAAATCTACAAAAATTCTCAAAAATCACAAATATTAAAAAATGACTATTCATGATGAAACAAATAATTTCTGGGGTGTTACACTGACTCTGCTCAATGTGCACGTAAAATGAGGAATATATTAAAATATTTAACATTTCTGGAAAAATCCAAAAAATTCTCAAAAATCATAAATATTATAAAATGATTATTTAGGATAAAACAAATATTTTTTGGGGTGTTACACGGTTGGGCGAGAAGTGTGGTCCATGGAGGCTAGGAGCAGAGAAGAGTTCTATCTTGGGTATAAGGGATTTCTAAAAGCTAAGTTGTTAACTTTTTATTTTGAATACATTAGCGACGGAAACAATCAGCCTCTATCTTTTATAAAAAAATAATTTTATTAATTAAATTATATAGATTATTTAGAGATGACATAGAGATGTAATTAGAGACAAAAAATTTAGAGATGGATAAATTCTATCTCTAAATTCCGTCTCTAAACCTATTTGACTTTTTAAAACCCAAAATTGATCATGTAGAGATGAAATCAGTGACAAAAAATTCTGAGATGGATAATTTTTGTCTCTAAATTTCATCTCTAAATTGTAAAATTTATTTTCCATCTTTAAATCATCAAATTCGTCTCTTTTTCTATCTCTATTAGAGATAAAATTGTATCCGTCTCTAAATAGGATTTTTTTTAGTAGTGTCAATCCGTTTGGTTTGACTTTTAATTTTCATGTATGAAATTGAATCAAACCAAATCACACCAAACTTGTATATGATATGTTTTTTTTCCATGATTTACATATTTATAGATTATTAGATTTTAGCTTATTGTTGTTTCTATAAAACTTTTTAGGCCAATTTATTGTTTTTATATATTCATGACATTTTTATTAAGATTATTTGGCAAATTTATTATATATTAAGTCATGAAAGAAAATAAGTTAAATTTGTGTTTGTTCAAAAAAAATTTTGATAAAAAATGAATTAGGCCATATCAAACCAAATTGATTAAAATTTGTTTGATTTGATTCGATTCTTCAATTAAAAGCAAATAAATCGATTCTTAATATAGAAAAACTAATTTGTTGATTTAAATGACTTTTTCTTGAAAACCAAATCAAACCAAATGGCAAACAATCCTATTAATTACGTATGAGGTAAAAGGCAACGTTTAAGGGCCCATTTGGTACAAAGGATAGGATAAGGCCTGATAGTATTAGACTTGATAATATACGACTTGATAGTATAAGACCTGATAGTATAAAGCTTAATACGTAAGGGTTGTAGATTTCGAGGTGTTTAGAATTGTAATGACAAAGTCTATATAAGAGCTTATATATCAAAACCCTATCAAGTCTAATCCCTCCCTCCAAGGCTTGATTAAGTTATTAATCATTTTAATGTATAAGAGAAGTTTAATGGATAAACTTATACAATACAGCATTTACACCAAATAACTGATAAGGTCATAATATATTGTATTAGCTTATCCTATCATACCTAATACGGCATGCCAAGCAAGCCCTAAAAACATTTATTCTTGCAATATGATGTTTCACTTTTTTTAATCATAATATAACCAAATCTAATGCTAACTTTCATTTACTATCGTAAAAGTATATATGTGTACTCATTTTGGTAAACAGTAAACAGAATTATCACCAAAAAATAAGTAGTAAACTTGTAGAATATGCATTGAGTTTATAACTCAATTAATCCCAGCCAAGTCTTTGAGACGTGAGTGCAATATTTAATAATAGAGGTTCGATGCGTTTTCAGACTACTTTTTCTGTTTCTATCCAGTTACTTGCATCCTCGAATATAACAAAATACAAATTATAAATGCTAAACAAAAACCATTTATTAGCCTTTTAACTGCTATTGAAACATTTTGTAGAGGGGCTTGAATCCCAAAATTCCAGTATACATACATTCCTTAGTGATGGAAAGCATTGTCATCAAAAGCTGACCCAGTGACACTATCGCAGACTCTTTCTTAAGTGGATTTTGGGTTAATTATCATCCTAAAAATGGACAAAGAATTAGTAGCAAGTTACACTGCAAGGAAACTAAGACATTTCTTTGTTTACCCTCAGACGTAAAAAAAATTAACAAATATATATATTTATCTTCATTATTCATATTTTATGTCCTAGGACATAGATATTCTAGATACCCATTATGAATCGCCCGCCAAAGTCTTCCTACTTCTCCAATGTTCCAATCAGATCCGAAGAGAAATCAATCAAAAGTCAGTGGACCTGAATTGAATCATGACTATATAAGCTATTCTGATATTCAGATTCGATATAGATGAAATCGTGGAAGCGGACCTTTGATTTCCTTGGACCACGTAAGAATTCGTCGTCCGATTGAATCTTCTTGTTCCTGAATGCTTCATAGGAATCCATCGCTATTCCTTTCTTCCACCGAGAAAGGTTCATTCCGAGTCACAAGAGCAATTTCTCTTTTCTTTTTTTCCTTTTTTTTTCATTATGGTAATGCAATACTAGAGATCTCAGAAATTGGGTTATTTCTAATTATGAAAACCTGATATTTAAAGGTTGATAATGTTAGAAAATGACTGTTGGTATCCTATGTGTTTACCAAAATATTTTAAAAATAACTAATTAGACTATGGTAAACCCTTTGTCCAATGGACAAAGTTTGATTCTCGATCTCAATTTGAGGAAGGGAATCACTTCCTCTTGAGATTCTAGTCCAAGTTAGTATCTTAAAGAAATGCAAATGATGATTTTGAATTTAAGACAATTATGCAAATCCAAAATCGAATATTTATGCGTGTTTTTAACTTAATAAAAAATAAGTTTGACGATAAAGAAACTTTGTTTTTCAAGAAATAAGAAGATGCAACTACAAATGAAAATAAGTAAAGTGTAAATGATAGAAATTAAAGGGCAATCGAAATAAATGTCACAAGTAATGTAAAATGCTTAAAATAAAGAGCATAAAGTAATGCGGTTTAAAGTAAATGCAATGAAAAATAAATGTGCAAGAATATAAATTGTAAGAAAATAAAGAAAGTAATTAAAAGAAATCAAATGATCTAGAAAGAACATTCGATCGGGAGTAGAAAAAAGTATTGCAATAAAGTAAAATGACTGAATTAAATGAACTGAAGATAAACTTGCATTGAATTTGTAAATTGTACAGAAATGAAAGTGAATGGAAACATACTGGACTAGACTTGCGTGTTGTTTGCTCGAAATGTCAATGGACGTGAGAGCGTGAGTTTACAAGTGTTTGTGAGTAATGAATTTTCAACCCCTAAATGTTTCCATCCTCTTGATATTTATAGACTTCCTAAGTAACTACCTTGTTTACAAGATTTTGACTTGTGTCCAAAACAAAGATAACTGTCTAAATGATTGGCAATCCTTGTATTCTTTGTCTGGTAACCACCAAATCTTTGTCAGCAATCCTCGTGCCACCAATAATTGCTCGATATTTGTTAGCAATCCTTGTGTTGTCTTAATCTTATATCTCTAACTGCTATTAACTTCTATTTTAAATTCAAAATCTTCCTTTCAAATTCAAAATTTGAATCTTCGAACATTGATTGGTTCCTACTCGAGGTTTCTTATAACTTTCAAAATTTTCTAAGTATAGCTACCCTTCTGGTGTTTCGATAGCCAATCGAATCCACAGTTCATCATTTGTCACAATGACCCCAAACTGGTATTTCCATCAAAATCAATGCTACAACTTCGACTAACTGATATTTGAATCAAAATTAATATTACAACTTTGATTCTTGTTCAAGAACAAGTCCATATGTTCACGTCGTCTTTATACTAAACCATCGAAATGGCAACAAATCGAAAAATGTTTATTTTATACCAACAGATGCCCCCAATATTTATTCTCAAAATATGAGAGATAAATATTTTAGCTTTTTGAATACTGCATTCGATCACCATTGGACTTAGGAATGTTACTAGGATTTTGCCTATTTTGCATCAATTCAACATAAAACAAAGCAACTGAAAGGTCAAGTGGCAAAATCTATAATTTGAGATTTAAATCTCCACTTACATAAACTGTCACTACATGGCCATTCCCCATTAACTAACTACCTCCACTCATTAGGGAATCACAAAGCCAATGATGGCTTTTAATGGATAAAAACAGCCTCAGCCGTACTCTATCATGTCAGCATTAAATGGAGTTACTGCGCATATTTTCTCTTCCTTATTATTTGAAAACCTCTATTTACATCATGGAGAAAAAGACTTCTCCCTTTCACTTCCCTTTCCTCTAATTTATGAGTTCTTCCTTATTTGACCACACTCTTCTGCCATTACTGAACCTTGAATCCTCCTGTCAAATTCTGTCTTTGTCTTTATTCCTCTCTCAAGATTCAAAAACCTTTAATCACCAATGGCCTCTTCTTCTAACAAGACTGATTCTTCTACCCAAGCTTCACACTCAAGCTCTGAATCACAAGAAACAATGGTTTTACTTGATGTTGCCACTGTGACTGCTCTAGTGATAAAAGATGGGGTTTTTTTACGCTCCTGATCCTACCACAGACCATTCTGAACTCTGGAAGTCCCAGGTAATGATCCCTTTTACCATTGGTAATTATAGGTTTGCATTTTTAGGTCCAACCCTTCTTGAAAGGGAATATACAAGCATTCAATCCTTTTTTCCTTGCATTAAAGGAGAAATAATAACTGCCTTCTATCCTTTTCTCAAAACTGATTTCTTCAATTATTTCTCAAAAAAATTTCGAAGCTCACCACCTATCAGTAATCATACGAGACCCCTTTTATCTTCGTTGGCTAAACCGTATCAAAAAAGTCAAAAGATCTGTTTGGAAGTCAGCTGGTATTTTCGATTTTATCTAACTGAGTAGGGAATGTATCGAATACAATGTGCCCATGATCATAAGTTCCATCTTTTTTGGAACAGAGCTACAACCCATGGGATGCTAACTCCTACTCTTTTCGACGTGGCTACCATCACTGGCCTTAAGCTTGTTAGAAGAATAGTCAAAAGTACCTTGAGTCCTAGAACTTCCATCGAGCCTAACTTCTCAAAATTTATATATATTGCCTTCATTCAGAATAACTATCTCGAAACAACAAAAGTTTCTAATGAAGAACATGTAGCATTTCTTATGTTCTGGCTCAGTGCTTTTGTTTTTTGCACCAAATCACTTCAAATCCTAAAATCTCTTCTTCCATTAGCCATCCTTCTCCACGAGGGTGCTCTCCTTTGTTTAAGCAAATTGATCCTTGCTTAATTCTATTCTTCGATGACAGAAGTCATAAATCTTCTTCGATCCAATGATAAACCCCTTACAAACCTTGGGGGACCATTCTGATTATTACAACTTTGGCTAAATGCCATCCTCAAACCACACCTTCAAAGTTTAAGTTTAGCCACTAATTACACAAAAAATTGAAGGTCCTTGATTATCTCAACTTTGCTATACCTCGCAGCCAGGCAATGAAATCGAAGACTTTAAATTTTGTTTCTCATTATTCATGAACATGCACCACCAATCGGATAATTTTGATTTCTCCCCCTTTGCTCCCCACGAATGTTGCCCGAAATGGTTTCAAGAACCATTTTTCTGTGAAATTCTTGGGGCACAATATGAAAACCTAGAAATATGGGCTCATACCTTAACTTCCCAAATTTTATCTCTTGGCCTCCCTAAATCAAATGACTTCAACCTCCAACTCTACCTTCCTTCCTATGCCTCGAGGCAACTTGGGTTTTCCCAATGTATTCCTACTTCAATTTCCCTAAAAGACGAACATCAAATATGTGAGTCTGAAGCTAGGGATCTTACATAGTATAAATACTTTTTGAAACAAAATATTGGTAGAAGAGAAGGTTTTAATCCTTTCGAGTGCACTCCATCATTTTACTCGACCTAGGGGTTCGAAGACTGGTAGAGAAAATATTACTTTTCTCAGAAGCCTACAATCGAAGAATGCTTCCAACGAATTACTAATTCATCTTCATCTCTGCAGACAAGAGTGGCTAGCAAGAAATCCAAAGGTATGCATCTTAAAGAGATTTCTAGATTTGAGAAATTATTCAAAGTCAAATATAATCCTCGAAACTTAAGACCGGTGGTTCGAGAAGCAGAACAAGTCCTAAAACAAAAGAAAGCAGAGCATCATCAATTATGTTATGCTCGTTTCATTAGTGCACTAGTTTCGAATCCTTTGGCTTCATTCAAACGATTTGAAACTCCACTAAAGTTTCCTTCACTTCCCAATGCTCCTTTTGGTATAGCCAAGCGACCAAACCCCAAGGGTGGAGTGTTAGGTGTTGTTAAGGATTCGAAGAAACAAGAAGTAACTTTTGCAACGGCTATTTGGACACCTGCCAAGTTCCAATTTATGGATACACTCGAGTAATAAAAATATCCACCATATGGTAAAGTCTTAAGCCCATAATCTTCATGTTCTTTGTTGATATTTTAACTATTATTTCTAAACTCGATATAATGTAGTTTCAAAAAGAACCAAAGTAATGGAGACTGAAAATAAAGGCTGAGAAGATGAGACACAAAGGCCAAGTAAAGTTCAGAAAATAAAGTTGAAGGCCTCAAGGACAACTTCATCATCTCAATCTTCGAAAAAAACCTCCTCTGGCACCTTCAAAAACAAAGATAGCTGAGAAAAAGAAAAAGGTGATCGAAATAACCACACTTACTGGCTCTTAATCAAAGGTAAATGATTTTTTTAAATTTTTTTATATAAACTCATGCCATATCTAAGTTCGATTCTCTTTCCATCTTTCCAGGAAAAGACAGTTGCTGAAAACCCAATAAAAACTAGACGTGTAAAGCATATTATATTGAAACAGGCACAAATTCTCCTTTCTGAAAGCTATGATGAGTCTTTGAAAGAGGATGAAGAGCCCATTACTTCAAAAAGTGCAAGACTAGCATCTGACACGTAAAAGGCCGAATCCTTAACGGTGAGTCATATATATATATATGTATGTATATATAAACTTTGTTTTCAAAATCTTTAAAACCACTAATATTTCTTTTATCTCGAATAGGAATCCTCCCCTAAAGAACATAGGGAATCTACTCTAATGTCCTTGAGAAAATTCAGGACACCTTCCCCTATCCCTTCTCCTCCAAGGGATTTGAATCTCTTTCCAAACCAACTCACCCCTGGGCCTGAAGTAACTTTAGCCTTGAGTTCTTATTTTGACGGGATGCTCGAAATCGCGGTTCAAATAGAAAAAAAATCCAACACTAGAGCTCAAGATGTCCCCATCGAAACTAATGTTGAGGTCAGATATTGAATAAATTTATCTAGTCCTTCACTTGTTTCAAATTATTCTAATCTTATTTCTATATTCTTCAAGAAAGCATAGTTTCTAAAGATGGGCCCAATTCCACGGTTCCTTTCGTCGAGACAAATGTTTAGGTTTATCACTATATATATATTATGTATTTTAAACTTGAAATATTACACTTAGATCAAAATCTCACGAAAAACATCTTTTCAATTTTCTTGAATTGCAGGCAAACATCAATTCTCCTCCTAAAGCCACCACTTCTGCTGATATCGAAGCTCCTATCTCGATTGAAGCAATACTGATTTCTTAGGCTATCCCCTCTTCTTCTGCCAAAGTCCAATAAGGACAAACTAAAATTACCTTCAAGGAAGAAGTAGAGATTATATGCATCGATGATGACAAGGATGAAAATGACATTCAGAAACGACTGGAAGATATTCTATCTAAACAATCTTTATCCTTGAAATCCCATCATTCCACAGCTCATTCTAAAATCGAAGTTCAAAGCATATCTGCCCCCTAACTCTTAAAAGAGCTGGTTGATCTTTCTAACCTTGGGAAATATCAAATTATGGCTGCCAAAGACAAAAAGAAAAAATTGTTTTCCCTTTTTGACTAACTGAACCAAAGCAAGCATCTTCTAGATTCAAATGCCCAATCAGTGGTTCAAGAGTTAGCCAACCTCACAAAGGACTTACCAACCAAGCTTCCTAACATTGATTAAGTTATCAACAATAATCAAGAACTACTCGAAAAGAAGAAGCAACTGATGATAACTATTGCTAAGGTAAAGGGAAAATGTTCGAAGTTCACTTTGGTTCTTTCATCGACTCAGTAAAATATTAACAAAAACAAAGAATGAATTGCTGAACTTAAACAAGAATTGTTAATACTTGAAGAACAAAAAGATGAACTTCTAGCCCTTGCTGAGGATTGTGCAAGTCAAGAACGAGCTCTCGATGAGGACTACCATCGATGGACCAACGAAGGTAACCAGGTGAAGCAAGCTATTTAAGATTTAGCCTCTTCCCTTGAGGCAGCTTCTAAGGAGAAGGCTAAGATCTTAGATGTTTGGGCCTCTTTATTTTCAAGGCTTCAATAAATTTGTATATTTTGTAATGACAATTCAAATTTTGACTACTTTTGAATCGAAACTCATGATGATGATTTTTTTTTTAATAATGAAATTTTGATCTCTTGAATGGTTGGTTTGTATGTCTTCAAGTATTTACCATTTATCGAAGTGATTTTTTTATTTGAATTAACCTTAGTAATCGAATAAGCATTACCAAAATAAACTTTTTTGATTCGATATGGCCCCTCCCAATTTGGGGACCATTTCCCAAATGACTTCAATTTTTTCCTTAGGAAAAATAACCCTCCAAACCAAATCACCTAAAGCAAACTCTTTTCGTTTGACTCGAAGATCATAGAATTTTGAAATCCTTTCTTTTTGTCGAATCAAATTTTCAAGAGTAGTTAATCTTTCCTCATCTAAATGATTTAGTTCATCAAACATCAAGCCCCAAAAATCTTGAGTAGGAATTTCATCTTGACGTTGGAACTTTAATTGACTGAAGATTAATTTCAATTGGTAAAACATTATCATGACCATATACTAAATGATATGGCGTTGTCCCAATAGCTTCCTTAGGAGAATTTCGATAAGCCCATAAAACTTGGCTCAGAGTCTTATACCAACTCATTGGCTTCTGACCAACATGTTTCTTAATTAAACCAATTAAAATCTTATTGGCTGCTTCGACCTGCCCATTAGCTTGAGCGTAATAAGGAGTCAAAGTAAGTAATTTGATCTTCCTTGACTTAACAAACTCAGTAATGTAACGACCAGTAAACATAGTGCCTTGGTCAGTAGTTAAAGTTTGAGGGATACCAAATCTATGAATAATGTTTTCTTCAACAAAATTAAAAATATCTTGCTGAGTAACATCTTTCAAAGGAATTGCCTCAACCCATTTTGTAAAATAATCAATGGCAACTAATATATATTTATGCCCTTTAGAAGATGGTGGATGAATCTGGCCTATCAGATCGAGGGCCCATCCTTGAAATAGCCAAGGTTTTATAATCGAATGTATATCACTCATAGGAATATGCTGAATGTTTCCATGCTTTTGACACTCCTCACAAGACTTAGCATATAAATGACAATCTTTAGCCATTGTAGGCCAATAGACTCTCTACTTGCGCAATACCCATTTCATCTTTTCACCAGCTTAATGAGCACCACAAATACCTTTGTGTACTTCAACTAAAGCTGTATATGCTTCTTTTTCACTTAGACATGTAAATAAATTCCTATCTATAGACTTTTTATAAAGTGAATCTCCCATTATAACATAATGTAAAGCTTTGTATTTTAATTTCCTTTCGACTGCTATGTTTGGGTTTCGTAAATAATTAACAATTGATTTTCTTCAATCAGAATCATTTATATCCTCAATTAAGCATACTTCTAAATTCTCGAATGGATATAACTTTTCTCTAATTTCGATCAATTTAACCAAAGTCAAACTTGAAATCTTGTAACCTGAAGCTATTTGGGCAAGCTCATTGGCTTTATAGTTTTCTTCCCTCAGAATATATTGTAATATAACTTCATCGAATTCACATAACAACTTTGCTGAAAAAACAAAGTACTTGAACAAATTCTAATTAATGCATTTATATTCTCGAGCCAATTGCTTAATAACCAACTGGGAATCACCCAATATTTTAATACTTATGGCTTTAAGTGAAATTAAAGTTTGTAAGCCAGCTATTAAAGCTTCATACTCAGCTGCATTATTTGAACATTCATGCTTTATTTCGAATAAAAATTTAGTTGGAGTCCCAATTGGTGAAATAATTAAAACCCCAATACCTACACCTCCACTGTGTTTTGATCCATCGAAATATAACTTCCACGGTTTCAAACCAACATAGTTAATGTCCTTTTCTTTGATGTCAACACAAGGTTGGTTGGTCAAAAAGTCTGCCAGCACTTGGCCTTTTACAGCCTTTTGTGGTACATACTTTAAAGAAAATTTCATTAAAGCAAAAGCTCATTTTCCTACTCTACCACGCAAGATAGGTTTGGATAACATGTACTTTATTATATCAGTTTTCGAAACAATAAGTACATTATGTGGCTTTACATAATATTTTAACTTAGTGCAAGAGAAATACAAAGCTAAGCATAATTTCTCGATTGCACTATATCTTGTTTCAGCATCTATTAAAACTCTACTAAGATAATAAATGACTCTTTTGATTCCATTCTCATCTTCCTAGGCTAACATACACCCAATAGTTTCATTTGATGCTGAAATATACAACTTCAAAGGGAATCCAAGCGCTGGGGGCGTCATTACTAGAGGCAAAAACTTGATGCGTGAAATCCGCAAGTGTACGGTTTCGTCGTCAAGTAATAAAAAGATCGAATCCACAGGGACTGTGTCTATGAATACCAATTAATTAATTAATTCAATTAAATTAAACAAAAAGGGAATATGATTGTTGATTAAGAAGAATGTAATAACAAACCAATAAAATAAAAATTAAAGTGCAAAATTTAGAACAAAGATAGCAAGTTATCAAGAAAGGGGTTTTCAGATTCAAGAAAGCTTCCAAGATTGGGATACCACAATGATACAAGACAAATCCTAATCGATAACCCTTTTATTAAATCTGAAATTCAATTGAAGGTTAATTACCCTAAATTAGTTAATGTTCTTTCTTAAGATACAGGATCCGTGCCCAATTAAACCAATTCCTACTCTCGTGGTAATTGAATTTAAATTGAACCCATTACGCTTTGTGGTAATTCATTGAATTCTCGAAAGGCTAAAACTACTCTCGTGATTTAGACCTTAAGTTCAATTCTTATGGTTCCAACACCTAGGTTCACCTCTCAGTACGTCCCTAAATGCCTATGAGATGCAAATAAGTGGCCAGCAAATTCACATGAATAAGAGTAATAAGAATTGAATCAATGAACAATCAAGATCAATAAAAAGGGAAACAACGTCAATTAATCATTATCAATGTATCAAAGGGCATTACCCAATCTTAGAAACAAAAGAAACTACTCAGACATAGAGAAGAGGAGACAAGAAATCAAACTTAAAAACATCCCAAACCCGTAACAATGGAAGAAGAAGGGAGAAAGATGAAGATCAAGAGCCAAAGCCTCCAATGTGCCTCCTCCCCAAAACCAAAATTAGAACTCCCTAATTGTATTTAGAACATCTATTTATAACCTAGGGTTTTAATTGGCTAAAAAGCCCCCGAAAGAAATAAAAATAAAAACTTAAAAACTGCTGCGCACTGCGATCCACGGCCGTGGATCATTCCATGGGCAGGCCGTGGAACTCCCTGGAATCTCTCTTTTCCTCCTTCAAGTTGCTGCTCGATCCATGGCCGTGGTTTAATCCACGGGCAGACCGTGAATCCCTCTGGAATAGTCTTTTTGCACCTTTTTGCTATCCATTAAGCTCCAACTTCAAACATGCAAGCATTCTATTCAATCCAAGGCCAATTCAACATTAATCCTGCACAGGAACACCAAAAACACCGCAGTTATCCGAACTAAGGGAAAAACTAACTAAAAAGGGAAACTAAAATGCCTAAAATGCCAAAGAATGAATGCAAAACAAGAACAAAACATGATGTTGTTTCACACACATCAAATCCCCCCAAGCTTAAGATTTTGCTTGTCCTCAAGCAATAACCAATGTCAAACCAAGAAGTGGGATCAAAAGACAATAAAGAATAAGGAACCCGAGAAAACAATATCCAAGCAATAGGCTAAGGCAACCTAAGAATTTGAGAGGTAATCAAAATCAAGTCCAATTAGAGGCTAAGTTCTCAGAGATCATGCTTCCTCACTTATTGAATCAAGTTCACTCTACTAACCACACTCAAAGTGTTTAAGGGTGGAAACCATACGCTCAAAATCCATCAAAGAAAATGCACTTCCATATACTTGATAAGAAACCAAATTTCCACTAATAATCAGCATGCATGCAAGAATCAAAAGGTCTCTCAAGGGTTGTAATGGGGCCATGGGAATGATGTTAGGTAAGGTAGAGAAAGGAAGGTATGACAAAGGGCTAATCAAGATTTTCAATAAACATAAGTAATCCAATAAAACATTAATGGAGCAAAGACAATTTTTCAATCTAAAACATAACTCCACATTTCAAAGAATTTTCTTCCTTACTTTTCCTTCTCCTCTTTCTCCTTTTTTTCAAGCTTTCAACTCAAGATGTTTCTTTTATTTTCTTTTTCTTTTTTTTTTTCTTTTGAGAAAGAAGAAGCTCATATACATATAATTCCCAACACAACTTTCAAACAACTTTCAAGCCCAATTTGCTCCATTTAATATTCTAAATGATAACCAACAATGTTTCAGCATAGGTATCAGGAAAATAAGTATGCAATAGGCTCAAAATGGGCAACTAGAGCATAAAAGTGTAACAATTTCAGAAGGCCAGAAAAATACCTAAAATGCCTTAATCACATTCAAGCATGCAACCAAAAATTTTGCCTCAAAAAGGTTTCAAATCAAGTTCTAGAGCACATGATCAATGAGGAATATCACTCAACACAAAGAATGGAAACAAAAATCATATAGTGCATAAGTCTCATATAAGCTCAAAACTCACATTTAGAGGTTCAAAAAAAAAATCAATGAGAAGCACAAATTCAGAGAGCATATGCTAATTATCAACTATCAAAAGATCACCTCCACTATCAATTAAAACAATGCCTGTTACCTACCACAAGAATCAACAAATTGGGTTCCAAATCAATACTATCTCAAAAATCCTCAAAAGAGAGGGGAACAAGTTCAACCAAAAAGCTGAGAGATATGATGGTGTGAAAATGCAACATAAAGATGCAATGCAAAATGAGACATGAAAATGCATGAAACTAATGATCTAAAATGAAAATGAAATTACCCCCCAAGCTTAGAACTTATATTGTCCCCAATGTAACAATCTTTAACTAGAGAAGGCATAAAAGAAATGAACTCACTGCGGTGGTAAGAAATCTTCTGGTGTTCAATCCATGGCCATGGAATTTTTCATAAGCTGGGTGTGGAACCTTCTGACTTTACTATTCTTCTAATTTGAGCTTCAAAAAAGGTCAAACCTAAACAAGATCCATGAGATAAAGATCAAACCAGCAATCCAACACACAAAGTCAAAAGAAAAAGAAAAAATAAAAAGAAAAACAAAAAAACAAAGAAACTTGGGTTGCCTCCCAAGAAGCGCTTGTTTAAAGTCATTAGCTTGACTTTGGTCTGGTTTTTATACTCAGGTGATGTCAATTGAGTAGTGCTCAGTCCCCACTCCTTCAAAGTGTTTCACTCTCTGACTATTTATCATGAAAGGCTTATGACCTTCTTTTTGCACCTCAAGCACACCATAGGATAAAACTCGAACAATCTCATATGGTCCTGACCATTTCGACCATAACTTACTAGGACAGAAACGTAGAAGCAAGTTATTAACAAGAACTTTATCCCCGAGTTTAAACCCACGCTTCTCTACACACTTGTCATTTTGCTTCTTAGGTCCTTTCTTGCAGGGCTTAGACTCCTCAAATTTTGTAGTACCCCTGGGCAAGGTCTTTTCTAGCATAGCATCAGCCACCGATTCCTGCACACCTGAAAGCACAACACTATCCACAATATTAGTAGCATCTATGCGATTACATGAATTTAAGGAATTAGAATTTTTTTCAGAATTAAAAACATCAAAAACTACTTCTTCATTATTCAATCGCAAAGTCAATTTTCCTTCATGGACATCAATGATTGCCCTTCCAGTGGCAAGGAATAGGCGCCCAAGTATGATCGACATTGTAGCATCAGCTTCCATGTCAAGCACAACAAAATCCACCAGCATATAAAACTTACCAACCTTAATAGGAACATCCTCCAAGATGCCTATGGGGTACTTGACAGACCGATCCGCCCATTGAAGTGAGATAGTTGTGGGTTTTAGTTCACCCACCTCCAACTTCTTACACATAGAAAGGGGCATAAGACTAACACTGGCTCCCAAATCACACAGAGCTTTATCAAAATTCGTGTTGCCAATCAAATAGGGAATAGAGAAGCTACCTGGATCCTTTAACTTAGGAGGCAATTTATTTTGAATTAACGCACTACACTCCTCAGTTAAAGCTACTGTCTCATATTCTTCTAGCTTCTTCTTATTTGACAAAATATCCTTAAGAAACTTAGCATAGGTAGACATTTGTTTCAACGCCTCAGTGAAGGGTACATTAATGTACAATTTCTTTAGGACCTCTAGGCACTTCCCAAACTGCTTGTCTAACTTCGCCTTAGCCAATCTTTGAGGGAAGGGAACTGGGGGTTGGTAAGGTTCAGGGGGTACATACTTAGACACCTTCTCAGTGATTTTCTCCTGTTCTAAGGGTTGTGCCTTAGTCTCTTTTTCCTCATTCCCCACATCTTTGTTACTCTCCCCATTACCCTTAGGATCCTCTAACCTCTTTCCACTCCTCAAACTCACAGCCTTACAATGTTCATTGCCTGGGTTGACTTCAAGTTGACCAGGAAACTTACCTTGCTGCCTAAGAGAAGTGCTTGCTTGTTGGGCAATCTAGGTTTCCAACATCTTATTATGAATGGCTAAATTGTCAACCTTAGCTGACAACTCTTCAATTGCCTCAGTCACAACTTGCCCATGGTGCCTAAACTCCTCATTTTGCTTAGACTGGCTCTCAACAAAATTCTCTAGAAGAGACTCAAGTCTAGATTTCTGTACCTGTGGAACTCCAGAAGATGGTTTAGCATTACCTTGCCCAGCTTAGTACTGATTATTCCGGTAAAAAAAGTTAGGATGTGACCTCCAACCGGAGTTGTAAGTTTGGGAATACGGATCATTCCTTCCCTTTTGGTTGAAGTCATGGAAATTGTGGCATGATTCCACTTGCTCCATCGGTGCACCATGTGAGGAACCCATTCCAACTTGGCATTCAGCACCTATATGTCCCTGTGCTCCACAAATCTCACAAAAATTGTTAGAGGCACCTATGGCATTAACATGAGCTTTCTCAAGCACGTCAAAACATTTATTCAAAGAATCAAACTTTGACATAATTAAATCAACACCATCTACCTCAAACTTACCTCCCGAGAGCTTTCTCGGGTTATGACCTCTTTCATTAGCCCATTGGTAATGATTTGAAGCTACACTTTCAATTATCCCATAAGCTTCTGTGAGCCTTTTATTCATCAAAGCTCCACCAGCTGCGGAGTCAAAAGACACCTTCGAAGAATATTCCAAACCATTGTAGAAGGTGTGGACGATCAACCATTTCTCTAACCCATTGTGTGGGCAGGCTTCCAGCAAAGCCTTATATCTATCCCAAGCTTCTAACAATGACTCGCTATCTTTTTGAACAAAGCTTGTGATTTGGGTCCTTAGGTGAGCAGTCTTGGAAGGTGGAAAGAATTTATCCAAAAAGGCTTGCTCCAGTTAATCCCAAGTAGTTATCGTCTCAGCTGGAATAGACTTCAGCCAAGCTCTAGCTCTATCTCTCAATGATAGAGGAAACAAGAGGAGACGAATAGCATCAACAGAGGCGCCTTTGATCTTGAGGGTCTCACAGAACTCCAAGAACATGTCCACATGATCATTAGGATCCTCTGACGGCAATCCTCCAAACTGGTTCTGCCGTATCATAGAAAGTAGGGCAGGAGGTATGGTGAAGTGCCTAGCTTCAATGTCTGGCCGAGCAATCCCAGATCGCAAACCCCGAGCATTAGGGGCTGCATACTCTTTTAACAGTTTATTATCTTCAGCTGCTGCCATGACAAGTGTTGGTTCAAATATTTCTCTTACTCTATGCCTTTGTTGTCTTCTCCTTCTACGTAAAGTCCTTTCAATTTCAGGATCTGCTTTAATGAGAATCCCAGAACGTCTAGTACTTTGCATAAACAAGAGAAATTACCTGCAGAGAGTCAAAGAGAAATCAAGAACGTAAGAACCAAATATAAAGAAAAAGGTTCAAAATAATTAAATTAAAAATTAAATTAATATTCAAGAAAAACACAGTCCCTGGCAACGGCACCAAAAACTTGATGTCGTAAAATTCGCAAGTGTACGATTTCGTCGTCAAGTAACAAAAAGATAAAATCCACAAGGACTGTGTCTATGAATACCAATTAATTAATTAATTTAATTAAATTAAATAAAAAGGGAATATGATTGTTGATTAAGAAGAACGTAATAACAAACCAATAAAATAAAAATCAAAGTGCAAAATTTAGAACAAAGATAGCAAGTTATTAAGAAAGGGTTTTCAGATTCAAGAAAGTTTCCAAGATTGGGATACCACAATGATACAAGACAAATCCTAATCGACAACCCTTTTATTAAATCTGAAATTCAATTGAAGGCAAATTACCTAAAATTAGTCAATGTTCTTTCTCAAGATACAAGATCCGTGCCTAATTAAACCAATTCCTACTCTCGTGGTAATTGAATTTAAATTGAACCCATTACGCTTTGTGGTAATTCATTGAATCCTCGAAAGGCTAAAACTACTCTCGTGATTTAGACATTAAGTTCAATTCTTATGGTTCCAACACCTAGGTTCACCTCTTAGTACGTCCCTAAATGCTTATGAGATGCAAATAAGTGGCCAGTAAATTCACATGAATAAGAGCAATAAGAATTAAATCAATGAACAATCAAGATCAATAAAAGGGGAAACAACGTCAATTAATCATTATCAATGTATCAAAGGGCATTGCCTAATCCTAGAAACAAAAGAAACAACTCAGACATAGAGAAGAGGAGACAAGAAATCAAACTTAAAAACATCCCAAACCCGTAACAATGGAAGAAGAAGGGAGAAAGATGAAGATCAAGAGCCAAAGCCTCTAATGTACCTCCTCCCCAAAACCAAAATTAGAACTCCCTAATTATATTCAGAACATCTATTTATAACCTAGGGTTTTAATTGGCTAAAAAGCCCCCAAAAGAAATAAAAAAAAAACTTAAAAACTGCTGCGCACTGCGATCCACGGCCATGGATTGTAACACCCCAAATTTCGTATCTCTTAAACAGTAATTTTGTGATTAGCTAATGTAATTTACTTGTTTAGTAATTTCGGATACTTGTAAAATTATTTTGATTATTCCGTCAGCGTATTTGATCGTTTTGAGTGATTTACTCCGTGTCAGGAAAATAATAATTTTCAGGCCGGGGAAAATCTTTCTGTATTTATTTCTCTTGACTGTTAATTATTTTTAACAATCTGACTTGATTTTCATACATTTTTTTAAAATTTGTAGTTTTTGTGAATGATTATGAATTTTTTGGACTGTATGTGGGCCCAGGTGGTCCTAGGTGGGCCTAGGTGACCTTACGTGGGCCCAGGTGGGTCTCGCAAAGTGAAAATTTTTCTACACATAGAAAAATTTGTACTGTTTAGACGGAGACAAGGGATCTTACTAAACCTAAATCCGAAAACAGTTTTAGAAATTTTCTTGTTTTGTGTTTGGCACTGTATGTAATTATCGGGCGATAAAAATACAGTAAATATATTCTTTCGTGGGGTTTTTAGTAAATAAAAATAGAAATTATATTGCTTAAGTCAACATTGGTGGTTTGGATATCCACCATTGATTTATTTAACGGTGAAGACTTGATCTTGATTTAATTAACGGTTAAGAAATAAATTTAATAAAGAAGCATTGGATAATCACCATTGATTTAATCAATGGTGTGAGAATAAACTTAGTTAGGCAAGTTTCAATATAAACCATAGATTTAATCAATGGTGTAAATTTGATTATATAAAGTGACCATTTACAACCATTGGATTTGGAATTGATCAAGGGTGGAGATTTAGTCTTAAAAAGTGACAAAGACCATTTATGACCATTGGATGAAGAATTAATCAAAGGTGAAGATTTGGTCTTCTAAAAAGGCTATGACTAATTATAACTCTTGGATTTAAAGTTTGAAGGAGCGATCTTGACCCTTTATTTTGGAGACACATCTAATGGCTAGAATTTAAAGGAAAAAGATCTAATGGCCTAGATTAAGTCTCCTAAAAATCAAAAGTCTACCTAAATCCTAACCATTGAATTAATCAATGGCTAGAAATGCTTCAAATAATGGCATGAAAAGATGACAACTTTACATGCATTATGAAGAGGGGGGACGGTTGGAGATGCTTGGAAAGGAGGAGACAAATTGGAGTAGCCTTTTTAGGCCAAAGAAAAAGATGACAAAGTGGAAGACCATGTGTTTCAAGTGTGAACCCAAAATGGGATATTATTTCAAGTAAAACTCTTCAAACTCTCCAACACTCACACGGTAGCCCACTCACTTTGCGCATGCAATTTCACTTTTTTCTCTCACCCAAAAATCCTCCATCTTATTCTCTCAAAATTTCAAGAACCAAGCAACCATTCCTTCCTTCCTTTTTCTCTCCATAGGTTCGGCCTCCTCACCCAAAAACACCTTCCATCACTTTTAATTTCATCCAACCATAGATCTTGAATCTACATGATATTCTAAGCAACTTTCATGTTGGAGACTTTCTTTAAATCATTCATCTTCATGGACTTCCTTCAAGATCAAAGTTATTGGGTTTTTGAGGTAAAGTATAAGAAGACTTCATTTCTTCTCTTCTTTTTCATGATCTAAACCATGTTTGATCCATGGTTCCTCTTAATCAAGCTTAGTATACTAATTTTTATATATTTTGTTTTGTATTTAAGAAGCCCTTGGTGGTAAAGGACTTCGAAAAAGAAGCAAAACAAAGAGTTTTTGAGGATCTTCAAGAGGTAAGAGGGAGATCCATCTCACCAACTAAGTATGGTGGTGAAAGATGGTCTTATATTTGATAGATGGTGAATCCATGTGAGGATTCCAATCCATGGTCATGTAATAATTAATTTTATGTTTATGAGCTTTAATTTATTTTCTTATACTTTGATTATTTTTGTCTATGCTTAATATGTTTTGCATAATTTTATGGCTTTGATAGTATACTTATAATATGCATGATGAGTATATGGCATGTTTGTGATATTTATGATGAAATATATATATGTATGCCATGATGTGTGGATGGAAAGAAAACTAATCTTGGTCCCAATGGCCAAGGAAGAGTTACGGTTTTGATGCCCTTGATTTGGGTCAATGTGAAAATTTTTCAAGAATAAAGAAATTAAATTTTGATCCCTAGAATAATGAGAATTTCGATCAAGACACCTCAAAATAGGTGTTCACAAATTTATATTTTCATGAATGATGAAAATGAATGTTTAGAAAAATAAGGAAAATAAACAAAGAATTTATTTTTCAAAGAGTACAAGAACATGGTTTTTGAGGAATTTTTATTGATTTATTTTGTGTAAAAAGTTTCTAAGTGTTTTACAAAACATGAGATTTAAATGAAAATAGCAATGATGATTTTAAGAATTAGCAAAGAAAGTGAAAAAGGATTTGCAAAGAAAGTGAAAAAGGATTTGCAAAGAAAATAAAAATGAATTTGAACAAATGAGTTTGGTTTTATAACCATAAGTCCTTCGGCTTTGAAAATAAAATTTTAATGATTTTGTTTGTGTAAAACCATATCAATTTAGAAGGAAAAATGTTTTGATAATTTTCAATAGTCATGTCCACATTTTCGAAGGTTTTTAATGCATTGATTTTAATGAAACAAAGTGATTTTCCAAGTAAAAATATAATTAATTTAATACAAGAAATTTGAAAAGGGAATCAGAGTATTTTAGCACTTGAGAAATGATTTGGGAAAAATGGAGAATATAATGGTATAATGAAAATCTACTAACGTATAACTTATTTTTGAGTTTTGAAGTACGTTAGAAAATGTTAAGTTTTGAAACATTGATGGAAAGGTAATTTTGTGGATTATATTTGAAAAAGAATTTCTTGAGTAAAGAAACATGGAAAAAGATTTTCTTGAGTAAGAAAATGTGAAAAATGAAATACAAAGTCATAATATTTTGAGAAAAGATGAAATGGAATTTTTGAAGGTTGAGAAATATTTTTCGTAATAGAATTGTGGTGAAAAATGATTTACGTATCTTAAAAACATAATTTTTAAAATACATGATTTGAAATACAGTAAAATATTTCTAAGTGTTTGGAAATATAGTAAAATATTTTTACGCGATTTGAAAAATGTTAAAATATTTCTACGTGATTTGGGAAGCGTTTAAATATTTTACACTATTGAAAATATTATTGAAAAATCACTACGTGATTAAATAATGATAGAATATTTTTACGTAATTGTGAAAATGACAGAAAATCTTATGTGATTTGGAAAGTGTTTTAAATATTTTGAGAATGATGGAAAATGATTTACGCAACTTAAAAGAATGATTTTTAAGTTATGCGAGTTTGAAAATGGTGAAAAATCGTTACGCAATTTGTAAAAAGTATATTTTTATGTGATAGAGAAAAATGTTAAAAAAAATTAAATACGTGATTTAAAAGTGCAACAGAAGTGTTGCAGTATTTTGAAAACGTAACAGAAATATTTTTGAATTGTAAAAATGTAACAAAATTGTTACGCGATTGTGAAAATATGGCAGAAGTGTTTTATGACTATAAAAACATGATAACATGATGATTACTGCCAAAATAGTGTATGAACACTGTGTGAGAAAATGTCGAGTTGCCTATGATTGGCTTTTGATGTATTTTATATGCATTGGAAAGAGATGCCTGTATTTGGTATTTGGGGCACTTTACGTATTGGAAAAAAAAATATGCGTTGAAGCATATGATATAAATTGAACAAATGAAATTGAAAAGTATGGCCCTTGTGGTTGGACTTGCACTAAGATATTAGTGCATTGTATAAAATATATTTTGAAAAATTATGAGTTAAACCTGTGATTGATATTCTATCTATGATCTGGTTTTTGGTGCATTATACATGCATTGGAATGGTCCAAGGGACTAGATAAGGCTAATTGCCTAGGAGGAACGTACACCTCTTGAGTGGGTGCGATATGCGTAGTGTAGGTCACTCGTTGACCTTAGGGGCATCGGGGTGCGGGTTGCCTACAGTGGGCAGTGAGTCGCTCTACTGTAACCGTGGGTTAGACCGATGCGACACTATTCTTAATCAAGATCTGATAAAGAATGTCGTGTATATGCTAGATGTGCAAAAATCAAAATGAGGATTTTAGCACGTGGTCTGAGGCATGTGGTACTGATAGATCTTTTCGATCATTTCTCTGACCTGAGTTTTAGCTCCATGGAGTAGGAAATCGAGTCTTGTGCATATGCATAATCTGAACATTTATATCTGTATGATATATTAATTGAGGAATGTTGGCTATGACAATTATTTTGAGTACTTGGATGATAATTAAACTGATAAATGATTAGATGATGATAGTTGATTAATGCTGATAGCATGATTATGGTATGATCTATCTGTATGATATTGTTATTTGTGTTATCTCTGTGCTGCCATGTTGGTATTGGTGTAGGTGATCTCACCTCTTTGTTATCCTGTTTTGCAGTGTCTGTACTGTTAAAATCAAATAATAGAAGGATCGAGTTGTCTTAGACATAACGGGCGATGGATATTCTGAGATTGGTGACAATAATAAGGAGTGGACATTCAGGACTCGAAGGTGTGCAGTGTTGACAAAGGAACATATGTCTGATGCATCAAGATGGACAGAAAAAGGAATAAGTATGTTAAAGTTTCTCATTAACGTTGTACCGTGCTATTAAGTAGGACTTGTCATGGGATTTGCTACTATAAAAAAAAATAAGTCTGTTAATTTTATATTTCTCTTTAAATTGTGATATTAATTGGTGTCAGTATTGCATAATGAATAGTTGAAATATGATTTTCAATGTTACCTAATATTTTCAGTAAATTTACGTTTCAATAAAGAAGAAATTTTAAAACTCATCTTTTATAACTCAAACTTTGTGCGAACTTCTTTTCAGATTATGGGTCGGAAGTCAGACATGTGATACCCTGAGGAGGGTGTTACATGGATCATTCCACGGGCAGGCCGTGGAATTCCCTGAAATCTCTCTTTTCCTTCTTCAAGTTGCTGCTCGATCCATGGCCGTGGTTTAATCCACGGGCAGGCCGTGGTTTAATCCACGGGCAGGCCGTGGATCCCTCTGGAATGGTCTTTTTGCACCTTTTTGCTATCCATTAAGCTCTAACTTCAAACATGCAAGCATTCTGTTCAATCCAAGGCCAATTCAACATTAATCCTGCACAAGAACACCAAAAACACCGCAGTTATCCGAACTAAGGGAAAAACTAACTAAAAAGGGGAACTAAAATGCCTAAAATGCTCAAGAATGCATGCAAAACAAGAACAAAACATGATGTTGTTTCACACACATCAATTAGCCAAACAATGCTTGATTTGATCGAATGCCTCTTAATGTTCTTCTTCCCATCAAAACTCTTCTTCAGCTTTGAGTTTCAAGAGTGAAGAGAAGACTTTCATTTTTCCAGATAAGTTCGAAATGAACCTTCTCAGAAAATTACCAGCGATGATTCTGCCTAATCTCATCGAGCCTTTTGAGATACCCATTGATGCCTTGCGTTAGATTTAGGAACACGAGCTTGAGCAAATAGAAGGTGCAGTTGTTGGGAATTGCGGATCAAAATATCTCGCAGCGGAATAATAGGATTCCCACACAGGATCCATGCGAAAAGTCCATAATCCGAGTTTTTAAAATTTACCTCTTGAAGCGTGATAAACACAAGCGAGGTGAATCACCAACATCGTAATAGTGACGATGCTTCTGCGGTATCCACACGAACAGACTTGCAAAAGGAGTCACGCCTGTTTCGCGTGTGCTAGTGCGAATAGAAAAGAAGAACCTTTCACTTGTCTCTCACTCACTTTCTTAGGTGCGGCTAGGGTTGTGATGTAACATGTATAGCAGCCCCTTAACGGTACTATTTATAATAGTGGCTGCCTTAAGTGAGTGTGAGCAAGTAGCAAGGTAAGTGTGTGCAACCCTAAAACCCATCTGTCATGAGTTAGGCCCACAATTGAATCCGAGTCCAACTTGGATCCTTATTGCTCCAATTTAGTCTGTTCTAAGTGTGCGACCTGCAGTTCTCATGACGTTGGTAGTAATATTAAAATCTTATTTTAATATTACAAACAAGTGAGCTGTATCTAGCAACACATCACTTGCTACCCAAGTAATGAGAATGTCGGTGATTTGACATAACCTATCCGTGATCAATGTTTCCGTGTAGTTTAGTCCCTTTGTCAAGATATCTAGATTGAACACAAGGCATGGAATGCGTCACCCTTGTATAGTCCAATCATTCGTTTCTCGATACTCAAGTAGACTTTGTAACAACAAATGAGATCAATATCTCATATTGACTCATTTGAGCATGGCCATGCATTTCGCAGTCTCACTCAATCGGGGGCCCGAAGATATCGCTCTGTTATGTAGGAGTGACAAATTCCATCTAGGTCACTCACATCCCTCTCGCATGATTTGCGGTATGTCCAATAACCAACTTTATAATCACCTTGTTACAGATGACGTTTGATGGCATTAAAACACACAACTCCTCATGTAGGAATCGTAGTGATTTCAGGTCAAAGGACCACAAACACCATTGTCACTATGAGAATCGCTTATGACACTCACGTAACGATCCATGTAGCGTTCTCATGGTGGGTCACCCAAGACATCATTACTCTAATATGTACCAATGTGAAGACTTGATATCTCATATCCATGACCCGTGAGATGCGGTCATCAGTCTCTACACATACTAGTCTCAATGTATTATTGTTGTCCTAATTAACAATAATACTTGACTAGGGACATTTAAGAATAGTGTTGTAACCAAAAGGATCTCACGATCAAGTCATCCACTTGATGTCCTATGGCATCAAACTTACTATTCTAAGGACTTTATTATGTTTATCAAAAAGAACACAATAAATGAAATGCCTCATATATAAAATAGCATAATATAATGTATGTCAATACAAACAAAATGTATTGGCCACTAGGGCATACACCAACAGCAGTAGCGTGTGCTTCAAGATAACTGAAGGCATATGAAGGGAGTTACTCTACACAAAAACTCAAAGTTAGCTGTTAGGATTACGCTGAAGATCTGGAAACATTCTACAAGGAATCATATCCACGTGTATTCTAAGATAGATCAAATTTCGAGGACGAAATTTCTTTTTGAAGGGGAGAGTTGTAACATTCCGAAAATTATCTCATTCATCATAAATAGTCGTTTTATAATATTTGAGATTTTTAGGAATTTTTCAGAAATATTGAATATTTTAATATATTTCTCATATGTGCACACTGAGCAGAGTTAGTGTAATGCTCCGAAAATTATTGGTTTCATCACAAATAGTCATTTTATAATATTTGTGATTTTTGAAAAAATTTCTGTATTTTTTTGAAAATGTTGAATATTTTAATATATTCCTCGTTTTGCATGCACACTGAGCAGAGTCAGTGTAACACTCCGAAAATTATTGGTTTCATCACAAATAATCTTTTAATAATATTTGTGATTTTTGGAAAATTTTCTGTATTTTTTTGAAAATGTTGAATATTTTAATATATTTTTTATTTTGCGTGCATACTGAGCAGAGTCAGTGTAACGCTCCAAAAATTATTGGTTTCATCACAAATAGTCATTTTATAATATTTGTGATTTTTGAGAAATTTTTTGTATTTTTTTGAAAATATTGAATTTTTTAATATATTCTTCGTTTTACATGCACACTGAGCGGAGTCAGTGTAACGCTCCAAAAATTATTTGTTTCATCACAAATAGTCATTTATAATATTTGTGATTTTTGAAAATTTTTTTGAATTTTTCTGGAAATGTCAAATATTTTAGTATATTCTTCGTTTTACGTGCGCGCTGAGCGGAGCCAAAAAAAAATATTTTTCCTAAGGCGGGTAAACCTTGAACTGTGGATGTGTCGACGAGGGATCTTACTAAACCCGAGGCCGGGCATAGTTTACAAAGTTTACATTTTTTGAGGTTTTATCTAATTAATAAAATCTCTGTACGCACTGTTAAATAAAACTTTGCAGTACGCTTTATTATCTGTTGGATAATTAATACTGGCTTGTGTACAACAACAATTATCCATTGGGTAATAGTTTGTAGTAAAATCCTAACCACCTCATTATTTAATTACTAAATCACATTATCTTATCCAAAAGTAATCTCCTTTATGTCTAATCACATCTCCTTTATTGAAAATGCACCCAAGCTTCTCAAAGAAGCTTCATTTTCTCTCTCTCCCCCTCCCATTCTCCACGGCAGCAACAGCCCCAATTGGAGCCCAATATTGTGCTTCATTTAATTAGGCAATTCAATTCTAATTTTAAAAGCAAAATGTCACCATCTTTTTCTCCTATCAAATTCTCTCTCTAACATTTTCTCCTCCTTCTCTCTACCCTCCTCCATAGCTACGAAATTGCAGCCCCTCCTCCACCATTTTTCTTCACTTTTCTCTTCACAAACACCATTTCTATACTCCTCTCAACCTCCTCTACAACTTCTATTTGAAAGGTTTTCTTTAAAAACCAACTTTTCCTTCATTGTCATCCAAGACAAAGCTTCAAGCTTTTGGATAAGGTTCTTGATTCCGCACCCCTTTCTCTTCATTTTCGTGATCCATGGTCACTATGGTGACCATGGATGCCTTTTTCAAGTTTTGATTGTGATTCTTGTGGAAATTTGATGCCCTAGGGTTTTGGTGTTGGTGGAATCCGAAAATTCAAGGGAGCTTCAAGGGAGTTCTATTGTTTGTTTTCTTTCTAGGTAAGAGGGAGATAATCCTCTTCAACCTCTCTTGGTAGTAGGAAGCTTAATTTTGTGATTGATTGTGAGAAAACCCTATTGAGGGTTATTCTTTGTTTGTATGATTAGTATGATTCCATATTGTTTCTAATTTGTTTAAGTTATTTGATTGATTGATTATGTATATGTATGTGTTTGGATGGATTGGAATCTTGATTTGAAAGCAAAAATGACTTGGTCCTCTTCCATGAGGCACACGGTTTTGAGGCCCTAAATTAGGGTTCTTGGCAAAAATTTTATAATAAGTGGAAGACTTAGCTAGCCAAGTGGATAATATGTGATTAATGGAATAAAAATTTAAACCCTAAACCTAGAGTGGCTCACGGCCTTCATGGCTAAAAATGGCTCAATCATAAGATTTCTTACAACTATGGCATTTAATTAATCAAGTAAATAAATAAGAGGATTATGTAATGGAAGGAAATAAATTTAGTAACCTAAAGGAATTTTTTTGGACTTTAAGAACAAATAAGGATGTGTGAGGCATTGGTAAGACTTAGAAATAATTCTTTAAGTGAATATAACTAGGTTTAAAGTAATAACCTAATAATGAAAGGAACTTCATAAGAAAAATTAAATTGAAGTGAAACTTAATTAAATGATTCATTAGGAATTAATTAGGATCTCATAAAATGGAAAGAACCAAGAATGAAGTTTTATCCAAAGACTTGGAATGAGTTTTAATTAAAGTAAGATCATGAGTGCAAGTAAGAATGACAAATAACTTAATTAAAATCATTTTAAGGGAATTATGTTTAAAATTTAATAATGAACTTATGTAATTGAAATAATAATGATTAAATGAATAATGTGATAGCATTTCTCAAAAAGAGAAACTTATTAAGAAGAATGTAGAAATTTAGGCGTAATTCCATAATGTATCCTAAAGGTGTAATGCATTATTTAAGGACTTAATAATAATTATTGTGGGTTCATGTGAGCGACCAATGATGTGTTGATGATTACTTTGGCCAATTGAGGCATATTGTGAAAAAGTATGTAATGATAAATATACATGATATATGCATGGAGTCATTATGCATTGTTAAAGTCCAATGGACTATGTGTCAAGGCCATGTTGCCTAGGAGTTGAATCACACCTTAGTGCGGGTGCGAATAGACTAGTGTGGGTCCTGCTGTTGACCTTTAGAGCATCGGGGCGCGGCCGTCTCACAGTGGGCAGTCGATAGCCCCGCTGAACCGTGGGACAAACCGATGCAAATGCACCGACGATCCTGACCGGGCACTGTCCTATATCGAGATCTTGTGAGAATGTCGCTGTATAGAGCCTTATTGTGCAATATTGTTGATTATGATTTCTGAAAGCACTTGGTCCTAGGCGGACGAGATACTGGCATGTCTCCCTGATCATTCACTCCGATGTTTGTGTCTAGCTCCATGGAGTAGGATTTTGATATTATGTACATGTGCATAGTGAGTCAAAACATTATTTGGCATTTAATTTATGTGATAATTGGATCGGCTATCTTATTGATGATATACTGCTTGAAATTGTTAAACTGTTTAATATCTGCTTCTTGATACTGTTTTATTATTCTTGTAATGCTATGTGGGCGTCTTACGCTGTTTATGTTTCTTACTGCCATAATTGATAATGAAGTAGGATATCTCACCTCTTTCTTGTACTGTTCTTGTTCTACGTGCTATTTTGGTTAAAGATTGTAGAGGGGATGAGATTGTTTTTCCTAGACCTTGCTTGGTATTGATCTCCTGCTTTTGAGGATGTCGTCACGAAGGGAATCCATTGGGTTTGTTTAGGATTGTTTTCACTGGTGGCGCCAATGCGTGGCGAGTCGACTGGGTTGGACAGCGTATACGATATGTTGGAGACCTGATCCTGACCGTAAGGTGGATCTGATGGACTACCCAACTCCTTAGATGTGGATGTTTTATGAGTAGTTTATGTTTTCTTCTACATTAATTATGTTATGGTATATTTTAATATATTTGCATTTTGAAGTAAATCTTGATGTATTTCATTGTGAGTGGTATGAGAATTGCGCCGTGCTATGTATGTTTTAAATTAATTATCTAGTCCTATGAACTGAATTTTGATTTTGGCTTGTTGAATTATATGTGCTAATTATTGGTGTATGCCCTGGAGGCTAATACATTTTCTGTATTTACATATATTTTATTATGCTATTTTATATATGAGGCATTTCATTTATTGTGTTCTTTTCTATAAACATAATAAAGTCCTTAGAATAGTAAGCTTGATGCCATAGGAAATCAAGTGGATGACTTGATTGTGAGATCCTTTTGGTTACAACACTATTCTTAAATGTCCCTAGTCAAGTATTATTGTTAATTAGGATAACAATAATACATTGAGACTAGTATGTGCATAGACTGATGACCACATCTCACGGGTCATGGATATGAGATATCAAGTCTTCACATGGGTACATGTTAGAGTAATGATGTACTGGACTGACCCACCATGAGAACGCTACATGGATCGTTACGTGAGTGTCATAAGCGATTCTCATAGTGACAATGGTGTCTGTAGTCCTTTGACCTGAAATCACTACGATTCCAACATGAGGAGTTGTGTGTTTTAATACCATCAAACATCATCTGTAACAAGGTGATTATAAAGTTGGTTATTGGACATACCACAAATCATGTAGAGGGATGTGAATGACCTAGATGAAATTTGTCACTCCTACATAACAAGAACGATATCTTCGGGCCCCCTGATTGAGTGAGACTGCAAAATGCATAGCCATGCTCAAATGAGTCAATATGAGATATCAATTTTATTTGTTGTTACAAAGTCTACTCGAGTATTAGGAAACGAATGATTGGACTATACAAGGGTAACACATTCCATGCCTTGTATTCAATCTAGATATCTTGACAAAAGGACTAAACAACACGAAAACATTGGTCACGAAAAAGTTATGTCAAATCACTGACATTCTTATTACTTGGGTAGCAGTGATGTATTGCTAGATACCGTTCACTACTTGTAATATTAAAATGGGATTTTAATATTACTGCCAACGTAGTAAGAACCTGCAGGGTCACACACATAGAGCAGACTAAAATTGGAGCATTGGATCCAAGTTGGACTCGAATTCAAATATGGGCCAGACTCATAACAGATGGGTCTAGGGTTGCACAGCTTACCTTGCTGCTGCTCACACTCACTTAAGGCAGTCACTATTATAAATAGTACTGTTAAGGGGCTACTAAGATAGACAATTTTAGAACCCTAGCCGCACCTACAGAAAAAAAAGTGAGTGAGAGAGCGACAGGTTTCTTCTCTTCTCTTCGCAGCTAGCACTGTGTGAGAGACATGAGGCTCCTCTTTACGGACGTTGGACGTTCGTGATTCGGTTCGTGTGGATACCACAGAGACATCGTTTCTATTACGGTGTTAGTGATTCACGCCCTTTCCTTTTGATCACGCTTCAAGAGGTAAATCATTTAAAAACTCAGATTATGGCTTTTTCGCATGGATCCTCGGTGGGAATCCCTGTTTTTCGCTGTATGATGTATCCGCAACTCCTAACAGTGGTATCAGAGCATCTTGTGAAACCATGATTCGATTTTCTATTTTCGTTTACATAAGATAACATGTTTTTTGTTTTTGTTTTTGACAAAAGATATGATCTTTAATATGTTATTTCTGAAAACTGTATGAAACCCTTTGCGAAAACATATTCTGTTTCTTATGTTATATGCAAAACCGTGATGTTGTTTTCAAAACTTCATGAAGATGTTCATATGTTTTGTGAAAATTGTTTTGTTTTAAGATGAATGTTTTTGCGAAGCTTTCTGGTATGTATGTGATACGTACAGCATTATGGAATCCTTATTCTCAATGCGTGGTGCAAGGGTTATGGAATCCTTGTTTCTACACAAGAGGCACGGCGCAAGGGGTTTTGGAAACCTTATTCTTGTTTTGCAGCAGCAACATCAAGTGTTGATGTCAAGCCGCCAACGAGGCGCCTGAGGTTCAAGTGTTGAACGATGGCGCAAGGGTTCCCTGCGGCACATGAAGTGTTCATGTTGTTCAGGCTTAGGGTTCCGTGCGGCACATGGGCTCAAGGGAGGCGCAAGAGATTCAGCTCTTGTTTATGGTCCAATTTTTTGAGCTGGGGCGCTGCCCCCACACCCCACAAGGGGCGGCATCCTCTTGACCTCCGGCCGCATACCGGGATGCGGCACTCTCTCCCGCTGACTGGGCAGCGGGACCCCCGTGCTACCTCTGCGTAGGGTGTTTTTTCAAAATGCGATATTTTATATCCAATTTTATGACTCGTGAAAATAATAATGCATTATTGTTATGAGTTTATATGTTTTTGTGATGCATGGTGCATGGTTATGGCCTTAGTCCTCTTTTTATGCCTTTTGGTTTTAATAAATACGACCTGCGTGTCGTGCCTTTCTCTCTACATTCTGATTGTACATTCTCTTCTCACCTAACTCCCCTCGAATATAAAAGAGGTTTCTATATAATGTAATTATGATGTGGAGGCAAGAAGACGGCATCAAGTGAGGACGTTGATGGGAGATGCTTGGTGAAGCTGGCTTAGTTAATGCTACTCTTTTAGGGGCCATAACCATGTCACTTTTATTATATGCTTTTTATGTATGAGATGCATGGATAATGTTTATGGTATGATAAACAGTTTAATAAATGGTGAGATCTAGTAATAATAATAATAATAATAATAATTCCCTCAAAGCAAATATTAAGTCATTATGTGATGCCTTCCAATGTGTGGCACTCGTCAAGACTAGTATCGATCAAGTGCAGGTCTACCAAAGTAGGATGCCTTTATCTATGTTAGTAAGACACGATGGGATAAAGGTAATATCCAACTGCCAACCATTGGGTCTGACTTAACTAGGCCATTTCAATAGGATTGAAGGCTTAGAGGCATGAAGTTAGGCTTTAGTCCATTAGATGGATTAGAATAAGTGTTATTCACCTAACTATCCAAGAGTTACATGTGATGTAATTGGAAAGTGTTTCCTACCTAAATAACTGAATTTTGGGTGATCAGCCAAAGTTGACTCAAAACTAGGTGAAATATGGATGTTGGCCCACTAAGAAATCTTACGATGGGATTTTCTGAGTCAATGCTGAGGGTCATTGACTTGAATAAAATAGTGGGAGACATATTTAATTAAAAGACCTCATTAAATATGTTTATGGCATGATACTTATATTTTGCATATTTTTGTTAATAGATTACCATGGCAACAAACGCATCGGGTACTTTATCATTGCGATCTGTCCTTGAGAAGGACAAGTTGTCTGGAATGAATTTTCTAGACTGGTACAGGAATTTGAGGATTGTCCTCAAGCAAGAGAAAAAGTTGTATGTTTTGGAATAGCCTATTCCTGAGCCACCTGCTGCTAATGCCCCTAGAACTGAAAGAGATGCTTATAAGAAGCATTAAGATGATGCCTTGGACATTGGATGTCTAATACTGGCCACCATGAACTCTGAGCTCCAAAAGCAACATGAGAATATAGATGCATACGATATGATCGTACACCTTAAGAAGCTCTATCAAGAACAGGCCAGGCATGAGAGATTCGAGGTCTCTAAAGCATTATTTCAGTGCAAGCTTATAGAAGGAAGCCCTGTTGGTGCTCATGTACTCAAGATGATTCAGGACATTGAAAACCTAGAGAGACTCGGTTTTCCTTTAGGCCAAGAGTTGGCCACTGACTTAGTCCTGCAATCGTTGTCGAAAAGTTTTAGTTAATTTGTCATGAACTACAACATGAATGAGATTGACAAATCACTACCAGAGCTGCTAGGCATGTTGAGGACTGCTGAGCAGAACATTAACAAAGGCAAAGGGAAGGCCATAATGATGGTCCAAAAGAATAAGGGCAAGAAACAGTAGAAAAAGCCCAAGGACAACTGGAAGGGCAAGGGCAAGGATAAGTCCAAGCCCAGCACTTCTGGCTTGGAACCAGTGGGTGGAGTGGCTAAGGAAGGTACATGCTTCCATTGTGGTCGCAGGACATTGGAAGAGGAAGCGTGCCAAGTTCTGGAGGAGCTCAAAAGAAGAAGGGAAGTGAGACTTCCACTTCGGTATTTTTGTTATTGAAGTCAATTTATCTACTTACGCATCATGGGTATTAGATATTGGATGTGGATCTCACATTTGTGTAAATGTGCGGGATCTAAAGAGCAGTAGACCATTGACGAAGGGCGAAGTTGACCTACGAGTGGGAAATAGAGCAAAGGTTGCTGCATTAGCTGTAGGGACTTATTTATTATCTTTGTCCACTGGGCTTATAATAGAGTTAGAGAACTGCTATTTTGTGCCTACTATTAGCAGGAATATCATTTCTGTTTCTTGTTTGGACAAGAAAGGTTTTTCTTTTATTATAAAGGACAAGTGTTGTTCCATTTATATGAATGATATTTTTTATAGTAGTGCATAATTGAGTAATGGACTTTATGTACTTGATCTCGAAATGCCCGTCTATAACATAAATACAAAGAGGTTTAAATCAAACGATCTGAACCAAACTTTTCTCTGGCATTGTCATTTGGGCCACATAAATGAGAAACGCATTTCTAAACTCCATAAAGATGGATTCTTGGACTCATTTGATTTCGAATCAAATGAGACATGTGAATCTTGTTTATTGGGGAAGATGGCAAAGGCCCCATTCACTAGACAAGGTGAAAGGGCTAGTAATCTTTTAGGCCTTATACATAGTGATGTATGTGGGCCACTAAACATACTCGCTAGAGGCGATTTTCAATACTTCATTACATATACTGATGATTTCAATAGATATAGATTTGTATATCTTATGAAGCATAAATCAGAATCCTTTGAAAAGTTCAAAGAGTTTAAGAATGAAGTACAAAACTAACTTAGCACGAGTATTAAAATCCTTCGATCAGATCGAGGAGGAGAATACTTAAGCCAACAGTTTGATGATCATCTGAAAGAGTGTGGGATAATATCTCAACTCATTCCACCAAGAACACCACAATGGAATGGTGTCTCTAAAAGGAGGAACCGGACCTTGTTGGACATGGTCTGATCCATGATGAGTCATGCAAACCTTCCAGGCTCCTTCTGGGGATATGCTCTATTAACAGCAGCTTTCACACTTAACTGTGTTCCATCTAAGACGGTTCAAAAGACACCATATGAGATATGGACTGGGAGACGGCCCAGTATGTCTTTCTTGAAGATTTGGGGCTGCGAAGCTTATGTGAAACGTCAAGTTTCTGATATGCTTAGACCTAAATCAGATAAATGCTTCTTTGTGGGGTATCCAAAGGAAACCAAGGGATACTTTTTCTATAATCCCACCTAGGGCAAAGTGTTTGTCGCATGGACAGCTGTGTTTCTAGAAAAGGCGTTTATCTCCAAAGGAACCAGTGGAAGAAAAGTAGAACTTGA
Organism: Ormosia semicastrata; assembly: GCA_029884595.1. NCBI lineage: Eukaryota > Viridiplantae > Streptophyta > Magnoliopsida > Fabales > Fabaceae > Ormosia > Ormosia semicastrata. The sequence goes on from JAQQTO010000045.1 coordinate 36,119,834, forward strand.
AGAAGTTCAAGTTTCACAAAAGCAGCAATGAACCAATGGTGGAAATAGAGCAGCCTCCACAAAATGTTGTGGAATAGCAACCTGCTCTAGTAGCACAAGACCTGCATAGGTCTAACAGGATACGTCATCAACCAGAGTGATATAGATTTCTCATGACCCAACAAGGTGACGTATTGCTCACGGATCAAGATGAGCCTGTGACTTACCAGGAAGCCATTATTGGCCCAGAATCTAAGAAATGGCTTAAGGCCATGAGATCTGAAATGGATTCCATGTATGCCAACCAGGTATGGACCTTGGTTGGCCCACCTAAAGGGGTAAAACCCATTGGGTGCAAGTGGGTTTTCAAGAAGAAAACTGACATGGATGGTAATGTGCATACCTTTAAGGCGCGATTGGTGGCTAAAGGTTTCAAACAAATTCATGGTGTAGACTATGATGAGACTTTTTCCCCAGTTGTAATGCTTAAATCCGTTCGGATCTTGCTTGCTGGTGCAACATACCATGATTATGAAATCTGGCAAATGGATGTCAAAACTGCTTTACTTAATGGAAATCTTCTCGAAGATGTGTACATGACACAACCTGAGGGTTTGCCACTCTAGAGGATGCTAGAAAAGTTCTATTTATGGATTGAAGCAAGCTTCCAGAAGCTGGAATCTTCATTTTGATGATATAATAAAACAGTTTGGTTTAATCAAGAATGAAGAAGAATCTTGTGTCTACAAGAAGGTTAGTGGGAGCACTATTTTCTTTTTGGTATTGTATATAGATGACATACTACTTATTGAAAATGACATCCCTACCCTACAGTCTATAAAGACTTGATTAGGGAACTGCTTCTCTATGAAGGACTTGGGCGATGCCACCTATATATTAGGTATCAGGATCTATAGAGATAGATCACTGAGACTGCTTGGCCTAAGTCAGAGTACATACATAGACAAAGTGTTAAGACGATTTAACATACATGAATCCAAGAAAGGACTCTTGCCTATGTCACATAGTGTAAGCCTATCTAAGGCTCAATCCCCTTCCACCCAGGATGAAAGGGATCGCATGAGCAAGATTCCATATGCATTTGAAATTGGATCTATCATGTATGCCATATTATGTACTCGACCAGACATCTCGTATACTTTAAGTATGACGAGTAGGTACCAGTCTAATCCCGGTGAGAGTCACTGGACTGCTATCAAGAACATCCTTAAGTACTTAAGAAGGACTAAGGATTCGTTCTTGGTATATGGAGGCGAGGAAGAGCTAGTTGTAAAATGTTACACTAATGCTAGCTTCCAAACCGATAAGGACGACTCTAGATCGCAATCGGGTTATGTTTTTTGCCTAAATGGTGGGGCTGTGAGCTAGAAAAGTTTAAAGCAGGAGATAGTCACCGATTCTACCACAGAGGCTAAGTATATTGCTACATCCAATGCAACAAAGGAGGCCGTTTGGATCAGGAAGTTCATTACTGAACTTGGCGCTATTCCTAGCATTGTGGACCCAGTGGACCTCTATTGTGATAATAATGAAGCCATTGCACAAGCTAAGGAGCCTAGATCTCATCAGTAATTCAAACATATACTTAGGCTCTTCCATCTCATTCGAGAGATCATCGATAGAGGAGATGTGAAGATATGCAGAGTACCAACAGATGATAACATTGCTGATCCACTGACGAAGCCTCTTGCACAGCAGAAGCATGAGGGTCACACTAGGTCTTTAGGTATTAGATATATGCCTGATTGGCTCTAGTGTAAGTGGGAGATTATTGGTGTATGCCCTAGAGGCCAATACATTTTCTGTATTTACATACATTCTATTATGCTATTTTATATATGAGGCATTTCATTTATTTTGTTCTTTTTTATAAACATAATAAAGTCCTTAGAATAGTAAGTTTGATGCCATAGGAAATCAAGTGGATGACTTGATTGTGAGATCCTTTTGGTTACAACACTATTCTTAAATATCCCTAGTCAAGTATTATTGTTAATTAGGACAACAATAATATATTGAGACTAGTATGTGCATAGACCGATGACCACATCTCACGGGTCATGGATATGAGATATCAAGTCTTCACATGGGTACACATTAGAGTAATGATGTACTGGACTGACCCACCATGAGAACGCTACATGGATCGTTACGTGAGTGTCCTAAGCGATTCTCATAGTGACAATGGTGTCTGTGGTCCTTTGACTTGAAATCACTACGATTCCAACATAAGGAGTTGTGTGTTTTAATACCATCAAACGTCATCTGTAACAAGGTGATTATAAAGTTGGTTATTGGACATATCACAAATCATGTAGAGGGATGTGAGTGACCTAGATGGGATTTGTCACTCTTACATAACAGGAGCAATATCTCTGGGCCCCCTGATTGAGTGAGACTGCGAAATGCATGGCCATGCTCAAATGAGTCAATATGAGATATCAATTTCATTTGTTGTTACAAAGTCTACTTGAGTATCAAGAAACAAATGATTAGACTATACAATGGTGATGCATTCCATGCCTTGTGTTCAATCTAGATATCTTGACAAAGGGACTAAACAACATAGAAACATTAGTCACGGAAAGGTTATGTCAAATCACTGACATTCTTATTACTTGGGTAGCAGCGATGTGTTGCTAGATACCACTCACTGCTTGTAATATTAAAATGGGATTTTAATATTACTACCAACGTAATAAGAACCTGCAGGGTCACACACATAGAGCAGACTAAAATTGGAGCAATGGATCCAAGTTGGACTCGGATTCAAATATGGGCTAAACTCATAACAGATGGGTCTAGGATTGCACAGCTTACCTTGCTGCTGCTCACACTCACTTAAGGTAGTCACTATTATAAATAGTACTACTAAGGGCTGCTAAGATAGACAATTTCAGAACCCTAGCCGCACCTACAGAAAAAAAAAAGTAAGTGAGGGAGCGACAGGTTTCTTCTCTTCTCTTCACAGCTAGCACTATGTGAGAGACGTGAGGCTCCTCTTTGCGGACGTTGGACGTTCGTGAGTCTGTTCGTGTGGATACCACAGAGACATCATTTCTATTACGGTGTTAGTGATTCACGCTCTTTCCTTTTGATCACGCTTCAAGAGGTAAATCATTTAAAAACTCAGATTATGGCTTTTTCGCATGGATCCTCAGTGGGAATCCCTGTTTTTCGCTACGTGATGTATCCGTAATTCCCAACACTAATGATGACATATTTATTATTGTATCCGTGGCTCATATTTCCTTTTATATATATGAAAACAAAATTCAAATTTGGAAGAGTATTATGAAGAAGTTGTAGCACGCCGAAAATTTAGTGACCGCGGTATAATGACGATTATGCCATGGTTATTAAATCGAGGGGTGTTACATTAGGTGGTGTCAGAGCTTAGTTCATCCTGTTGAGCTGGGGTATGGACTGACTATGCTTAGACATGTTAGAAGTTTCTTTGTATGTTGTGCGTTTCCTTGTCTCTTGATAGAGATGTTTGGGAAAGGAAGGCATGGCTTGCCATAGGTTGAATGCTGTTAGTTACTGTTGCATAGTTACATGATATTGAGTATTAGCCCACTCAATGTTTAATGTTCTGAGTGGATAGGAAACTACGACTTCACCTAGGCGTAGTAAAGGAATAAGAGTTCTTTTAATAAGAAGCTCAATAAGTATGACTGAACTTGTTTAGGATTTGTTTGCATTTTCACCCTTGTTGTGTTGTGTGACTCCTTGTGTTTAGTTTCCGAAAGGAGACAATATTGTCTGAAATGGTTACTTCTCATCTCCATTGTGCCTGACTGTATGTTTTCGAAGGAAGGCAATGACTCGCGAAAGACGTACGCGTAGGAATATGGAACGCGATGACAAAGGGGCAGATGTGACTGTGGAAACAATGCAAGGAATGGCTGGTGGAACAGTATGACTGAATCAGAGGACCACACAGGAACAGGAGTTAGAAGTCGAGGTTCAAAATTTGTTGGGAGAAAGTCAGCTTTGGAGTAACTCTGAACTACTTGAGTTGTAAAAGAGGAATAATAGAATAATCAGTCAGTTCAAGCGAAAATTGTACTCGTGACCACTAAGGAGTCAACGACGACGGCAACCAATTGGGGGTAACGCTAGTGGTGGCAGACCTAGTCATCCCGTGACACATTCACAGACGTGTAAGAAGTATGGAAAAGATTAATCAACGAGGGAATGTAAGATCAAGAGGGTAATCTACTTCAAGTGTGGAAAGGACCATTTAACAAAGGACTGTACAATCGAAAGAATAATTTATTTCAAGTGCAGAAAATCAGGACATGTGGCGAGAAATTGTACCTTACATAGTACAAAGCCTTCCATTGGAGATGTATGCACCTCAAAATCTCATGAGCAAGGGAGAGTTAATTCCTCCACCCAGACTGAAGACCAAAATGAAGAAGGGGACTGTGCTACAGTGGATAACCCTGTGATTGCATTGTATAATTCTAGGGATAACCCATTTCCTGGTGACATATGATTGTATGAGTCTATTAGGATCATTTGTGTCTTTGTCATCTTTTGCCTAAGTTATTTCTGCTTTGGCTACTAAGAACCTATTTTTGATAGCCAAGTTGTTTAAATTATCTTACGACCTGTTAAAGGCTGAATCTTTTTGTTAATTTCAATTGTTTACTTCTCTCACAAATTTGGTCTAAAAAAAAAAAGTGAATGGTTATCTTCTAACCATATCCTGTAAAACTATTCCCAATGAGATTTCAAGAGCTCGTTTTTAGAATTTGGAATTATCTGTGAATTTGTTTTCTTTTGATTTAGGTAATGTCCCTCTCATTTCTAAGTCTGTCGTTAATATACAAAGTTTGTTTAAACTATCTTATTATCGTTAGAAACTGAAACCTTTTGGCCAATGTAATTATTAGCCTTTTCCTATATAGACTTGACCTCAGAAAAGGGATTAGTTATTTTCTGACCATACCTCACCATTTTATTCTGATATAACATAAGTGTTTCTTGAAGCGGAGGTTCCTGGATTTGAACCCATGAAACTCATTCCTAAATCTTATCGCATCATGTCACGTTCTACGCCAGATGAGCCTGATAGTATACCAAGTGACTTTATTATCTTTTCATTCTAACCCTTATAATGCTTCTAGTGTACTTTGATTGAGAAAAGATGTTCTCGAACTCAACTCAAACCATAGTGTCGAATGCAAAGCGATTACATGAGAATTGAGCTATGAGACATTTCTTGCTAAAGTCAAGGTTAATTAGTTTGATAGATCAACTGAAGGAAGTCGTTGTTTTCTCCAAGATCAGTTTGTGTTCTGGACTATCATCGAGTTCATTTGAAGGTAGAATAATGTTTCCAAGATAGCTTTTTGGGCACGTTATGGGCACTATGAGTGTTTGGTAGCATCGTTTCGTGCAACGAACACGTCAGTAACATTCATTGACCTCGTGAATAGGATTTTCTTCCCTGTTGAAAATAGAATTGTTGTTGTCTTTGTTAGTGATATTCTGATCTATTCTTAACGCTCAAAGGAGCATACCGAACCTTTCATTGTGATTCTTCAAATTCTGAAGAAGGAGAAGAAGATATGCGTGAAGTTGTTCAAGTGCAAATTCTGGTTAGAGACGATTCAACTTTTGGGTCACATGATCTCAAAGGAAAGAGTTGTTGTGGATCCATCGAGAGTCGAAACAGTTCATTGATGAGAAAGACCGATGACCGTAATAAAGATTCGTAGCCAGATGGAATTAGTTGGTCAATACGGGAGACTCGTCGCAGAATTTTTCCAATATGGCAAGACTTCCCATCTAACTCAAACGAGAGAGTCAAATTTTGTGTGGACCGATGTATACGAAGGAAATTTTCAAGGGTTGAAGAAACACATAACTACCTTACCAGTGATGATTCTACCTAATCTCATCGAGCCTTTTGAGATACCCATTGATGCCTTGCATTAGATTTAGGAACGCGAGCTTGAGCAGATAGGAGGTGTAGTAGTGTGTGCTTCAAGACAACTGAAGGCATATGAAGGGAGTTACTCTACACAAAAACTCAAAGTTAGCTGTTGGGATTGCGCTGAAGATCTGGAAACATTCTACAAGGAATCATATCCACATGTATTCTAAGATAGATCAAATTTCAAGGATGAAATTTCTTTTTGAAGGGGAGAGTTGTAACATCCCAAAAATTGGTAACCTCTTTCTTGTACTGTTCTTGTTCTGCGTGCTATTTTGGTTAAAGACTGTAGAGAGGATGAGATTGTTTTTTCTAGACCTTGCTTGGTATTGATCTCCTGCTTTCGAGGATGTCATCATGAAGGGGTCCATTGGGTTTGTTTAGGATTATTTTCATTAGTGGCGCTAATGCATGGCGAGTCGACTGGGTTAGAGAGCGTATACGATATGTTGGAGACCTGATCCTGACCGTAAGGTGGAACCGATGGAGTACCCAATGTTACCAAGTGGCCTCAATACTCAAGAGGAGGGGTGAATTGAGTAGTTAAAAATAAGTTCACCAATCTTTCGCAAATCGTTTGACAATCAATTTTCGTTGAAGCTATTGAATGATGAGAAATAATTAGATAGATGAGATAAACACTTTTACTTATAACCGTAACAGCCAAGAAGACAATATCCAAGCAAACCAATAAAACAGTGTACAAAAATAAACAGAGGAGGGTTTAGAGAAAACAAACACAGTCGTTTATCCTAGTTCGATCACCACTCCACTTGTGATCTACGTCCAGTCCCCAAGCAACACCTTGAGATTTTCCACTATATCTTCAAGCTTCAATGGGTGCTTGAAAAACCACTACAACCTTGAGCACTCAACAATATGGGATACCTCACCCAAAAGCTTGAGCCTCTATTTTCCAAGGGATACCTCACCCTTACAATACTTGAGGGATACCTCACCCTCACTAATCAGAATGTATAAGATTGAAATAGAAGAAACTCTCTCTAGAGCAAGTGTTTACAAATTGAAGCTCTAATATGCTCTCAAAGATTTTTCACGTTTTTAATCAGAAAACAGAGCAAGAAATGAATTTAAGGATTGATTCACGTTTTGAAGTATGATGATCAGTTTTTTATTCAAGGTCAACCTCAAATAAAGACCCAACTTTGGTATTTATAAGTTTCTCAATAAATGGAGCCGTTGGAGGTAGTTGCGCATGCATTTAATGCATTTAATATAGCCGTTGGACGCTGTCACAGTTTGTGTAATCGATTACACAGATCAGGTAATCGATTACATTGTTGTTCCAACGTTTTCGAACTTTCGGGCTCGTGTAATCGATTACATTCTTGGTGTAATCGATTACATAACTTTCGACTTTGCTTGTAATCGATTACAATGCCCATGTAATCGATTACATGACTTCGACTTCTATGTGTAATCGATTACAATATCCATGTAATCGATTACATGACTCGTCGAACGTGTTCTTTAAGTTTCGGGTTTTGTGTAATCGATTACATTGCCCATGTAATCGATTACATGACTTTCGACTTTGTTTGTAATCGATTACAATATCCATGTAATCGATTACATGACTCGTCAAACGTGTTCTTTGCCTTTCGGGCTTTGTGTAATCGATTACATATATTGTGTAATCGATTACATGGCCTCTGACTTTCGTGTAATCGATTACATTTATAATGTAATCGATTACATGCCTTCTGTTTGCTGTGTAATCGATTATAAACATTATGTAATCGATTACATTGGCCTTTGAACACATTTTTCAAGTCCAATAACGCTTGTAAGTCATTTCCAACACCTCAAGATACATGTTTAAACATAAATCCTTTTAAGAGTGTTAGATTTAAAGTTGAAACTCAAGTTTTATTGAAAGCCATGTTTAACTTTGAAATTTTCCATTTATTTTGAAATCATATATTGAAAAACCATTTGAGAAATCTTTGAGAGCATTTAACATTCATATCCTAGGTCTTATAACTAAATAAACCTTCTGTCTTCTTTCTTTGATCTTGATTTTTCCTTTTGCGCTTGATCTTCTCTTTTGCTTTTGTTATCATCAAAAACCTTTTGACATGCCTTAGAGACATAAGCATTCACATTCTCCCCCTTTTTGATGATGACAAACTGATCATAGGAAAAAGAAAGAGTTTTTGCATTTGTATATAATAGTCATTTAGGTACAATGTCGCCTTGAGTTTATGCATGATATTGGGTTAGATTTTGCATATGAAAAGCTTAATAACTTAAAAAGGTCAATAACTCCCCCGTACTCATGCAACCTTTAATTTCTCATGCAACCATTAATTTCATTTCATTTCATTTTCATTTTTCCTCATTTTCTCCCCCATTGGCATTATCAAAAAGACATAAGCATTTAAAAAAAAAAGACAGCATGACAGCTATATTTCATGATTCCCAAATGTTTGCCATAACAGAAAAGCCACAAAGATTAATCAGTCCAATCAATATTCCAAAAGCCAAACATTCAAGGTGAAAACAAGTTCATGTATTAATAATCAGTCCAGCCAAACATTCATAACCAGTAGGCAATAATCAAAATATAACCATAAAGGTATACCAATTTTATATAATCAGAGTTAAAACAAAATAAGTACAAGGTGGTCATCAATACAAGAGAATATCAAGGCAATAGGCCATGATCACTATCAGTGTCCTCGCTGTCACAAAAGACTTCACCCTCTGGATCCGCAGCAGAGTCTCCTAGATCAATGTTATCATCACTGGGCATAAGATCGTCGTCAGAGTCCAGAAGTTCCTCATCATCAGCAGGAACTCCAGATGGACCAGCGAAGGATAGGGGAACCGGAGGGGCAGAGGATGTGGGAGGTGCAGCAGGAAGCAGGCAACCAGGGAATAGAAGGCCAATTTAGGAGGGTCCGATTGGAGCTAGGCTCTGGTCTGAGTAGTCCATCCTCAGCTCAAGATGGTCAATCTTTTGCTCTATACGATCCATGCGTGTGTTTATGTTGGCACTCAGGTTGCGCATTTCTTGGAGCAGAAGATCAAGAGAAGCTGGAGCAGGAGCAGAGGCAGGGTACTGAGCCTCCTTATTATCACTATCTGGATCGTGATGGATATGACCAAATGTGCCATGAGTAATGTAATGCCATCTATCTTCCATCTTGTAGAGCTGAAGCTTCTTCAGAGTATGCAACCCAATTGATTGGGGTCCTTTCGAGCTGGTGTCCTTGGACTCTTCAGCCAGTGAAATGCGACAGTACTCGAGGATTGTGGTGACCAACATGGCGAAGGGGAGAGCAGAGTTCTTCTTTTTCTTGACGTCCAGCATATGCTCTAGAATGTAGTAACCCCAGTTTATTGGGTGCCCTGTGGTCATTGCCCATAATGCCACTACATCATCCTTGAGGACTTGGGAGTAATTCCCTCCTCTGGGAATCAATCCACGAACCAAGAGGTAGTGGAGAACCCTGTTTTCCATAGTGAGGCCAGTGGCCATTATTCTTCGTTTAGGATCACTGGGGAGGTGATAGCCAGTCCTGATCAAAGAGAGAAGAGCAGCCTTATGCTCAAACTCATGCCCCGAAACTCTTGCATTTCCACAGAACTGAGCTCCATCAGGAGTGAGCTTTGTAAGCCTATACCACTCTGCCATTGTCAACCTGATTTGTTACTTTTTCACTTCAGAGATTATGCAATTATCCTCAACCTTCAGGTTAGCATAAAAGACTCGGACAAGGTTAGGGTAGATGGCCTTCTCTATGCTCAGGAATCCCAGCAAGCCTAAGTTTTCTATTGTCCTAAAGCTCTCTAAAGGTTCACTCTCGCAGAAGGTGATGGGAAGATACCTGGGAGAGATGATTTTGTGAAGCTAGAAGTTCTTTCGGAACAACTCAACTTTCTTCACAGTGGAGAAGTGCCTCGTGAGGTCCAGGCCAGATATATTACGTGAAGAGCCACCAGAGGACCCTCCAACAGCAGTCCTTGTTCTTGGGCGCTTCGAGCGATGAGAGGATTCAGCCATTGATGAGAAGGAGAAGCAAGGGATGAGTGATTAATGATTGAGGATGAGAGAGGGACGAGATTAGGGCAGAGAAATGGAGATGGGGTTCATGAGAGAAGATGGGGAGATTTGGATGAGAGATGTGAGGGGATTTTGAACGATGGGCTATGTGGAGAGGGGTTTTCCAAGATTAAGAGAGGTGAAATGACGGGTTTTGATGGAGATTTGAGTGAGAAAAAAGAGATTTTGAGATTTGAGGTGCGTGGGAGCAGAAGGAGAGAACGAAGAAGATGAACAGGTTCCAAAAAGAAATGAGCTCTACGCGCGTCAGAAACCTTTTAAAAACCCTGTGTAATCGATTACATTGAGTGTGTAATTGATTACATGCATTCTGGTGGGTATGTAATCGATTACATTTTTGATGTAATCGATTACATGCTTTCTGGGAACCTTGTAATCGATTACATAGTTGACGTAATCGATTACCGAGTTCTCGAGTTGGTTGTAATCGATTACAAAGGGTGTGTAATCGATTACATGCGTGACAGAACATGTGTAATCGATTACAAAGACATTGTAATCGATTACCAGCACTCTTTAACTCAGATTTTGCGTTCCAAACAGCATATAATCAATTTTAATCCATCCAAATCAGTTTTAAAGCAACTTAAATCAATTCAAATCATCATTTAAACATATAATCAAATCATGTTATGATTCAACTCATATAATTCATTGAAGTTACCATTTTTACCAAGAGTTTCAACAAATTTGTTAAGGATATTAGTTGCTTGGGAGTCTTGGTCACAAGGGAGCACCTGCAAAACAACTTAGGGGAAATCTCCGACGCTCAAGTTAGTGTTGGATTCAAATATAACGAAAGAATTCAGAGATTATGCAGCAATTTGGCGTGATTATGCGAGAAAAATACAAGATTATGCGACGAGAAGTTAATTTATGCAGGAATGATCCAATATACCCAGTTCATTTCTAATGTAGAAAAATGCTTCTTTTGTTAGGGGTTTGGTGAAAATATCAGCTAGTTGCTTAGTTGTTTCAACAAATTCTAGTATGCAATCACCCCTTTGAACATGATCTCTAATGAAATAATGTCATATTTCAATATGCTTAGTTCTAGAATGCAAAATGGGATTTTTTGACAAGTTAATTGCACTAGTATTATCACATTTTATGGGAATGTGATCAAGCTCAAGACTATAGTCCAAGAGTTGCTATTTCATCCAAAGGACTTGAGCACAAAGAACTCCCGGTAAAATTAATATATTCACTTCACTGTGGACAATGCCACACTATTTTGTTTCTTCTTTGTGCCAAGAAACTAATGAGCTTCAAGCAAGTGGCATGTCCCACTAGTGCTCTTTTCGATCCATTTTGCATCCAAAGAACATCGAATCGGAGTACCCAATAAGACTACATGAGGCACCCTTAGGGTACCATAAACCCATTTGTGATGTGCCTATTAGATATTTCATTATTCTCTTAACAGCACTTAGGTGTGATTCCTTAGGATTAGCTTGATATCTAGCACACATGCATACACTAAACATTATATCAGGCCTACTTGCAATGAGATAAAGGAGTGAGCCAATCATACCTCTATATTTTGTACTTTCTACCGATTTACCTCCTTCATCCTTGTCCAAATAGCAAGAGGTGCCCATAGGAGTAGCCATATGCTTGGCATTGTCCATTCCAAACTTCTTGAGCAGCTCCTTGCAATACTTGGATTGGCTTATAAATGTTCCTTCTCTTGTTTGCTTGATTTGTAGACCAAGGAAGAAGTTGAGCTCACCCATCATGGACATCTCAAAATCACTTTGCATAATATTTGAAAATTCTTTACAAAGAGAGTTGTTAGTAGCTCCAAATATAATGTCATCAACATAGATTTGAACTAGAAGAATGTCATGCATTTTATGTTTTATGAAAAGAGTGGTGTCAACTTTACCTCTAGAAAAGCCTTTTTCTAAAAGAAATTTGCTCAACCTTTCATACCAAGCTCTAGGAGCTTGTTTCAAGCCATACAAGGCCTTTTTCAATTTAAAAACATGGTTGGGCATTTCAAAGTCCTCAAAACCAGGAGGTTGTTCTACATACACCTCTTCTTGTATAAAACCATTTAAAAAAGCACTTTTGACATCCATTTGATAGAGTTTGAAATCCATGATGCAAGCATATGCAAGTAGCATTCTAATGGTCTCTAACCTAGCTACGGGAGCATAAGTTTCTTCATAGTCTATGCCTTCTTCTTGATTATATCCTTTAGCTACAAGCCTAGCTTTATTTCTTATTATTAGGCCCATTTCATCGAGTTTGTTCCTAAAGACCCATTTGGTGCCAATTATAGGATGATCATTGGGCCTTGGAACTAATTCCCAAACTTGATTCCTCTCAAATTGGTTTAGTTCTTCTTGCATGGCCAAGATCCAATGCTCATCATTAATGGCCTCATTTATGTCTTTAGGTTCAACTTGAGAGACAAAGGCTAGATGATTACATGCATCTCTAAGTGAGTTTCGAGTGATTACCCTTTTGATACATCACCTATCACTTTGTCGAGAGGATGATATCTTGAAGTCCTCCATTCCTTGGGTAGATCTAAGATTTCTGAATCTTCTTGCCATGTATGATCAAGGAGTCTTTTTTCTTCCTTCTTGGGCTCTTTCTCTTGATTTTCCAAGTGCGTCTTCTCCAAGATTTCTGCAACATCATCAACAAGCTCCTTTCTCGACTCATTTGGGTTAGTTTCATCAAATGCAACATGTATGGACTCTTCTATGGTCATAGTTCGTTTATTATAGACTCTAAAGGCCTTGCTATGAATAGAATAACCAATGAATATTCCCTCATCAGATTTTGCATCAAACTTCCCCAAGTTATCCTTTCCATTATTCAAAACAAAGCATTTACATCCAAAAACATAAAAATGTGACACATTAGGTTTCCTTCCTTTGTACAATTCATATGGAGTTTTCTTTAAAATTGGCCTTATTAGGGCTCTATTCATAACATAACAAGCGGTGTTAACCGCATCCGCCCAAAAGTACTTAGGAAGATTGGCCTCATTGAGCATAGTTTTTGCCATTTCTTTTAAAGATCGATTTTTCTTTTCTACAACACCATTTTGTTGTGGTGTTCTAGGGGCAGAAAAATTATGCTCAATGCCATGTTCATCACAAAAAGTTTCAAATTCATGATTTTCAAATTCACCACCATGATCACTTCTTATGGATGCAATACAAAAACCTTTTTCGTTTTGGATAACTTTGGCAAGTTTTCTAAATGATTGAAAAGCATCATTTTTGTGGGCCAAGAATAATGTCCATGTAAATCTAGAAAAATCATCCACAATCACTAATGCATAGTAATTCCCACCAAAGCTCATAGTTCTAGAGGGTCCAAAAAGATCCATGTGCAAAAGTTGTAAAGGTCTAGAAGTTGAAACTATGTTTTTAGCTTTAAAAGAGACCTTTACTTGTTTTCCCTTTTGACATGCATCACAAAGTTTGTCTTTTTCAAATTTGAGCTTTGGAAGACCAATTACTAGTTCTTTCGAAACTAATTTGTTTAAGTGATTCATGTGAATGTGAGCAATTCTTCTATGCCATAACCATGAATCATTCTCTTTACTCATAAAGCATTTAGCATCATTTGAGGAAATATCATCAAGACTAATCATATATATGTTATTGACCCTATGACCAACAAACTTAACTTGCTTATCATCCCTTCCCTCAATTATGCAACAAGAGGAATCAAATATAACTCTATTTCCTTTATCACACAATTGACTAATACTAAGTAAATTATGTTTAAGTCCTTCAACAAGTAAGACATTATCAATAGATGATGAAGGGATCTTACCAACTTTGCCAATTTCAAGAATCTTCCCTTTGTTGTTGTCACCATATGTGACATGACCATGTTTCTTGTGTGTAAGGGAGGAGAACTTGGAGCCATCACCGGTCATGTGCTTGGAGCAACCACTATCAAGATACCAACTTGAGCTCTTGGTCTTCAAGCACACCTACAACACACATTTAAGATTTAACTTTTGGTACCCAAATTGTTTTGGGTCCTTGTGTGTTAGAATTAGGTATGGTGCCTTTAGGGACCCATACCCTTTTGATTCCAACCTTGGTGTTTATGTTCTTTCTAACATTGCAAGTGGATGCACTATGCCCTTTCCTACCACAATGAAAACATTTAACAAAGGGGCTACTTGAAGTTTTTGAGGAAACAAAGAAGTTCTTATAAGACTTTTGATGGTTGTTTGGATTAAATCCCAAACCGGCTTTTTGAAAAACACATTTTTGTCTCCCCAACAACACATTCAAGTTGTCTCTACCAAAAGTGAATTTTGCAAGAGTGTTGTTTAAGTCTTCAATTTCTTTTTCAAAAGCTTTACATGATAAACAAGGTAATGATATGGATGTATTATCATGTGATGAATAAGTCATGCATAATGAATTAGCATCTATAAGTCCTAAGGTCTCATTTTCAATTTTAAGTTCATTTATCTCCTTGGTTAAAGTGGAAACTTTCTTTGTCAATAGGGAGATTATTTTATTGGAAGACAAAATCATTTTTGTGAGCCTCAAAGATTCATCATGCAATTCTTGAAAGGCATCTTGCAATTCATCATGAGAAGGTGGAGGTTCTAGGTTAGAAGAGGTTACCTCGGTGTCGCTTTCTCCACTTTCTTCTCCTTGAGCCATGAGGCAAAGATGGGCTTCTTCATTTTCTGAATCGTCGGAAGAGCTTAAGTCATTGTCCTCCCAAGCTATATATGTTCTTCTTCCTTTCTTTTCCTTGGAGGGTCTTTTCTCAAACTTCTCCATCTTCTTGAGATATATAGGACACTCCATTTTCATGTGCCCCGGTTTTCCGCATTCGTAGCATTTTGGAGGAGTAGAGGATCCTTCTCCTTTGTGATATGCTTTCTTTTGAGGAAAGGGTGGTCTTCTTTGAAATCCCTTTTTCTTCAAGAATCTTCCAAATTTTCTCACAAGAAGACTAAGATTCTCCTCACTTAGCTCAATATTTTCAGCATCCTCTTCACCATCTTCATCATCATCTTCAAGTATGGAAGAGGTGGCCTTGAGTGCAATTCCCTTCTTCTTTTTGTCATGTTCTTCATTTTGATTGAGCCTATTTAGTTCCAGCTCATGCTCTTGAAGTTTTCCGAATAGGGTGGCTAGAGACATGGTTGATAAATCTCTTGATTCCGCAATTGTTACCTTGGGTTGCCAATTCCTGCTTAGACATCTCAAGACTTTGTTAATGAGATCCTCATTAGGAAATGTCTTTCCCAATGAGATGAGATGATTAACAATATGAGTAAATCTCTTTGCATATCTTGAATACTCTCACCTTGATTCATTCTAAATAATTCATATTCATGAGTAAGAGTGTTTATTCGAGATCTTTTTACCTCACTAGTACCTTCATGAGTTACTTGTAGGGTATCCCACATTTCTTTTGCGGTCTTACAATTTGACACCCTAAAGAATTCATCATACCCCAAAGATGTGGTGATGATGTTCTTGGCTCTCAAATTATATTGAACCTTCTTTTTATCATCATCGGTCCAATCATTTCTAGGAGTATTAATTGTCACACCATCCTTAGTTTGTGTAGGGACAAAAGCACCATTTTCAACGGCGTCCCACACATCTAAGTCAATAGCTTCAATAAAAATTTTCATTATTTCTTTCCAATAGGCATAACCATCCCCATTGAAATAAGGAGGTCTATTTATAGAAGATCCTTCATTTGAAAAACCATTTGAAGCCATCACTTCTCTTGAAGCTGCTAAGCTCTTTATACAAGAGTCTAGCTCTGATACCACTTGTTACCAAGTGGCCTCAATACTCAAGAGAGGGGGTGAATTGAGTAGTTAAAAATAAGTTCACCAATCTTTCGCAAATCGTTTGACAATCAATTTTCGTTGAAGCTATTGAATGATGAGAAATAATTAGATAGATGAGATAAACACTTTTACTTATAACCGTAACAGCCAAGAAGACAATATCCAAGCAAACCAATAAAACAGTGTACAAAAATAAACAGAGGAGGGTTTAGAGAAAACAAACACAGTCGTTTATCCTGGTTCGATCACCACTCCACTTGTGATCTACGTCCAGTCCCCAAGCAACACCTTAAGATTTTCCACTATATCTTCAAGCTTCAATGGGTGCTTGAAAAACCACTACAACCTTGAGCACTCAACAATATGGGATACCTCACCCAAAAGCTTGAGCCTCTATTTTCCAAGGGATACCTCACCCTTACAATACTTGAGGGATACCTCACCCTCACTAATCAGAATGTATAAGATTGAAATAGAAGAAACTCTCTCTAGAGCAAGTGTTTACAAATTGAAGCTCTAATATGCTCTCAAAGATTTTTCACGTTTTTAATCAGAAAACAGAGCAAGAAATGAATTTAAGGATTGATTCACGTTTTGAAGTATGATGATCAGTTTTTGATTCAAGGTCAACCTCAAATAAAGACCCAACTTTGGTATTTATAAGTTTCTCAATAAATGGAGCCGTTGGAGGTAGTTGGGCATGCATTTAATGCATTTAATAATATATTTGTTGATTTGTCGAGTTTGTGTAATCGATTACGGATCAGGTAATCAATTACATTGTTGTTCCAACGTTTTCGAACTTTACGGGCTCGTGTAATCGATTACATTCTTGGTGTAATCGATTACATGGCTTCGACTTTGCTTGTAATCGATTACAATGCCCATGTAATCGATTACATGACTTCGACTTCTTTGTGTAATTGATTACAATATCCATGTAATCGATTACATGACTCGTCGAACGTGTTCTTTGAGTTTCGGGTTTTGTGTAATCGATTACATTGCCCATGTAATCGATTACATGACTTCTGACTTTGTTTGTAATCGATTACAATATCCATGTAATCGATTACATGACTCGTCGAACGTGTTCTTTGCCTTTCTGGGCTTTGTGTAATCGATTACATATATTGTGTAATCGATTACATGGCCTCTAACTTTCGTGTAATCGATTACATTTATAATGTAATCGATTACATGCCTTCTGTTTGCTGTGTAATCGATTACAAACATTATGTAATCGATTACATTGGCCTTTGAACACATTTTTCAAGTCCAATAACGCTTGTAAGTCATTTCCAACACCTCAAGATACTTGTTTAAACATAAATCCTTTTAAGAGTGTTAGATTTAAAGTTAAAACTCAAGTTTTATTGAAAGCCATGTTTAACTTTGAAATTTCTCATTTATTTTGAAATCATATATTGAAAAACCATTTGAGAAATCTTTGAGAGCATTTAACATTCATATCCTATGTCTTATAACTAAATAAACCTTCTGTCTTCTTTCTTTGATCTTGATTTTTCCTTTTGCGCTTGATCTTCTCTTTTGCTTTTGTTATCATCAAAAACCTTTTAACATGCCTTAGAGACATAAGCATTCACACCCAACTCCTTAGATATGGATGTTTTATGAGTAGTTTATGTTTTCTTCTGCATTAATTATGTTATGGTATATTTTAATATATTTACATTTTGAAGTAAATCTTAATGTATTTCATTGTGAGTGGTATGAGAATTGCGCCGTGCTATGTATGTTTTAAATTAATTATCTAGTCCTATGAACTGAATTTTGATTTTGGCTTGTTGAATTATATGTGCTAATGACGGCATATTTATTATTGCATCTGTGGCTCATATTTTTTTTGTATATATGAAAAAAAATATTCAAATTTGGAAGAGTATTATGAAGAAGTTGTAGCACGTCGGAAATTTAGTGACCACAATATAATGACGATTATACCGTAAATCGAGGGGTTACATTTTTGATACATCCTCTTTTGCAATATAAATTTGATTATACTTAGAATAGCCATCCATGAAACTTAAAATTTCTTGACTTGAGGCCAAATCAATCAACACGTCAGCAGTAAGCATGGGATATTCATCTTTAGGAGTAGCAGAATTTAAATCTCAAAAATCAATGCATACTCTTAACTTACTATTCTTTTTCATAACAGGAACAATGTTAGATATCCAATCAACATACCTGGAGGTTCGAATGATCTTGGCCTTTAATAACCTTTCGATTTCTTTTTTGATCTTCAAGACCACTTCAGGTGCAAATCTTCTTGGAGCTTGCTTGATTGGTCTTTGTCCTGCTAGAATTGGTAGTCTGTGCTCTACCAAATCTCGACTATGTCCAAGCATTTCTTCATATTCCTATGCAAAACAATCTTTGTATTCTTCGAACAAATGAATTAACTTATACTTGAAACTGAAATTTATTAAACTACTCATGAAAGTAGGTTTCCTTATTATATCACTTCCTATATTTATTTCTTCTAAAGGATTTTGTACCTCTATTCTTTTAATCTCAGATAGAGGGGTTTGCTCGAATCTAAAATAAGAATCATCATAAATACAATCCAAGTTGGCACCTTCGATGGTACCAAATTTCTCAACCATATAGGCTGAGATTTGAGTCACATGACTCGAAATTGTACTATTCTTGCAATTTTCAACCATATAGGCTGAAATTCGAGCCACTTAGCTCTTAAGTTTCGACATTTATATTACAACTTGAGGTCGAATACACTTGGCCTGGAATGTTAAGCAAGAGCCTATACGCCCTAGAATCATTACAATTTTGAAGCTGAAATGAATCAACTTTTGGTATGACAGAGAAACCTCTTGGGGTGAGGGCCAATATCTCAACCCCCTTCCTATCGAGAGCTGTTGAATCCCAAATACAGAATAGTCTAACACCAGGCATATATATTTGTATATCTACATGGTTCTGATTTACATGACACAAGGTGTCATTAGCCTCAATCATCTTAAGTTCCCCAGTTGATTCCATAGGAACATCTTTTGATGGACAGTCGAAGGGACAGCCCCCACAGCACGAATTCATCTCTCCCTAAAAGTAGATTATAATTGGCCTTCGAGGGGACAACTATGAACAAAGTTGACCTCATCAGTAAAGGCACTTTGACTTCCAAAACAATAGCTCCTTCAGATGTGGAGGACCTTCCATTAAAATCTGTCACCTCCATATTATGTGGCAACAATTCAGCCTCTGTTTTGCCAAATTTTCTTAGTAAATTTTTAGGCAAAAAATTAATGGCAGCTCTTCCATCGACCAGTACCTTGCCCACTAATTTACCATTTACTATTTCTTTGATAAACAATGGGCGCAGATGACTTTTCATTTCGAGAGAGGGAATATTGAAGACCGCAGAATTCTCCATCACTTCAACCGTATCCTCTTCGACCATATACCAACTGGTCTATTCTGAATCATCTTCAAAATGCTCCTCCTGATTCACTTCTTGGTCACCTGAAATGGAGAAATTATAAGGAAGAAGAGAGACCACATTAACATAAAAAATAGTGTCTAAATCATCCTTAAACCCATATTCGAATGAATCTGTGATAACATCCTCATCCATTGGACTTAGAGGTTTTTATTTTTATGTTTTCAAGGGTGTTCCCTAGACCACCTGGGCATATGACCTTTGTTGCTGCTGTAGCTTGGCCAATGCATGTTGCTGTAATTGTTATTTTCGAAGTCTCTGTGCCTTGCGCCACTGAGACTTAGATATATATGGGCTTAAACCCTAGTTCAAGTTTGAATCTTCTCCTCGAAACTAGGTGTTTGATCTTCTACCAAAGGGATTCATCCTATGCTCAAACTTTGTCCAGAATGGCCTATTCTGAAACTTATGAGGTTGTGGACTGTTCCTCACCCACTAATTAAGAGCCATATTGGAAGGGGGTACCCTAGTATTCCCTTTGCCTGCCCCCTCAGGGTCCTATACTACCACTGCATTATGATTCATAGGCTGATTATTGATGTTAATCGAGCCTGCTGCAGGGGTCTTTGCCATTTGCTTCTGCTTCAAAGCTGTCTGGTAAGACTTGGCAGCCAGTCTGTCAAAAATAGCACTGCACCTTGGACAAAGAAAGACTTCCCTCTCATCCCACTTCTTCCTCAGGAGGAATTCAACTAAAGTCTCCCCAGCCTTGGGAAATACTTCCTCCTCTATGGCTTCGAACGCATCAAGACTACAGTTAGTGAGGCCAGGAGAAGATTTTCCTACTTCTACCATATTGACTTCTATAAAACCAATTGGTTCTATATAGCTGGCATTCACTTGGAATGGATCAGCATCCACCTTCATACTTTTCTGGTTCTCGAACTTCAATCTTCTTTCCATGATGCTTTTCTGAATTAAATCCCTGAAATGTATACAATTGTTAGTCAAATAACCATATCTATTATGATACTTGCAATATTTTTTACCCTTTATTTCTTCTACCGAAGGAATTTTATGTCTATCAAGAAGCGTCATATGCTTATCTTTTAATAAGACATCAAAGATTAAATAAGCCTTGGAAATGTCGAAAGTATATGTTGGCCTAGTAGAAGACTTCATATTATCTTTAGTTCGATTAGGCATTAAAGATGAACAAGTATAAGGAGGACCAGATTTTAACTCTGCTATGTTAATCTCATTTTCCTCATCATCTTCACCTTCATCGATTTCGACATAGGCTGCTTTATTATCCTTTGATTGCTTAAAATACTTATCCTTGCTATTAAGAGTTTCGACATAAGTAATTTTTTCTTTTCTTAGATTTCTCCTAAGTTTTTCCTTTTTGAGTTTCAATTGCTCAATTTGTCTTACTTTATCAGCAAGTTGAGACATGTCAAAGATTTGTTAGTTTATTAGTTTCTTTCGAATGGAATAGTCTAAGCCACCAGCAGCCATTTTAACTACCTCAGATTCAGGAATAACAGTGAAGCACCTAGCCTTCATTTTCCTGAACCTGGGCAAGTAATTATCTATTGACTCCTCATATCCTCTTCTAATGTTAAACAAATCTACGATACTTACTATTGTCTCTCCTCTAAAGAACTAATCATTGAAATTCCTTTCCAATTGGTTCTAAGAGTGAATCGAATTTGATGGAAGAGTTGTAAACCAAGTAAAGGCATTTTTAGTTAGAGAGCTAGGGAAATATTCCATCTTCAAATACTCATTTCACTACAAGAAATTGATGAATTAGTGAGGGAATTTTGCAAGGGAAAATTTACCTCGCAATAGCCAGGGAATTGCGAGGTATTAGCGAGGGGGAACTGAGCCCTCGCTAAATTTCAAAAATTAACTGAAGAAGAAAAATAGCGAGTCAATAGCGAAGGAATTGTGAGTAAATAATATTCCTCATTAATTTTAGCGAAGGAATGGCGAGAGGTAGCTTTCCTCGCTAATATTAGCGAGGGAATTGCGAATAAATAATTTTCCTCGCTAAAATTAGCGAGGGAGTTGCGAGTAAATAATTTCCCTCGCTAAAATTAGTGAGGGAATTGCGAGTAAATAATTTCCCTCTCTAAAGAAAAGCTCGTGCCTGTGGTAAAAAAGAGGCAAAACTTAAACTTTAGGTTAGAAAAAAATCCCCTCCATAGCATCTTCCCACCCACAGCAGCTGACCACTACAGCCCTCCCCTTCAGCACCCACGCCCTTCCCTCCTTCTAGGCACGGTAGCCACGCAACGGCGGCTGTAGCAGCTCCATTCCCTTCCTTCTAAGCACGGCAGCCACGTGATGACTCCTGTAGCCACTCCGTTCCCCTTCTTCTGAGCACGACAGTGGTGCGACCCAATCGAGCGATGGCCCTGTAGGTAAGTTATCTCATCCCTCTCTCTTACACACTCACGAATGGCATTATTGATTCTAATGGGTTTTGGAAATACAGGTGGGAAGCTCATTTATCAGAGCACAAAGAAGAGAGTCAACAGACCCAAGTGCCCCATTACTGGCAAGAGGATTCAGGGGGTATGCATATTTCATTCCTCTTTCAATTTTTTGCCCAAAACACAATTCTATTTTGTTGAAAGATTAATTCCTGAACAGAGTAGGATACCCTATATCACTTTCTATCCTCTGCTGTCCAAATTGCAATGCATGCACCAAAAGGATTGTGATTTCATTTTATGTTGTTTTCAATTAATTATTAGGTTTCTTGATTTTGTCTGGTAGTCATTGTTCCACTTGGAGGGTATTTAATGCTGTGTTTGAAGTATAAGACAATTGGATGCATAATCCTGGTGTCCTCTGCCCCCTAGGGATAAATAAATCCATACACACTGTACCTTGAAGGTACAATAAGATTCCAAGGACACTGGGTATTTATAGTTAGCCATTTGAGAAACTTAGTTACTACTGCTATTTAACTTTCTGGTGATGATCATAATAATAACTTAGGACACTAGGTACTATTTAACTTTCTGGACAAATATCATTTCAACATAGTACCTTTTAAATTGCCCTATTAGTAGTTGCTTGTGGTATGATTGTTGTTGTGTTACAAGTTTGTAACTTAATGGATTTGAATTGAGGGGTCATCAACTGGTTTGGTTTGGTTATTATTAGTTAACTGAACGATATGCAAAAAGGATACTCATATCTGTTTGGAGCTAAAAAGAAATTGGATTAAAAAGAACCAGTTTTAAACAATTCAGTTATTTGTAGTTCTATTCAATTTGATTCATAGGTTCAATTCAGTTTATTAGTTTTCTTGTCCACCTCTATTACCAACCATCTTTATTTTTTCATTTGAGATCTCTTACGTTTTTCCTTAAAGTAAAAACTCATTTTAAAGAATTGAAGTCAAACATAACTAAAATAGTATATATTCAATAATACTAATAAAAAATTTCTTTTTATTCCAAGAAAACCTTAGTACTTCAATTACTTTGTATGATCTATAAGAGAATGTACAGATATTTCAAGATGAGAGTACATAGGAACATCCAAAAGACTGATATTTTTCCAAACTACCCAATGAGCAGACAAAGGATAACATCTACAATGCATATATCTTCTTCTCTTTAATGTTTAGTGCTTCACATCTTCTTCTTCTTGTGAATTATGGCCTATCTATGGATTAGTTTTGATTCTCATGGTATTAATTCTCATGCTTTTTGGTTCTCAATGGTTTTTTAATTTTCTTAATTATATATTCATATTTAATTTTATTATATGTTAATTATCATGATTAAACTAATTTTTATTTTTATTTTTTTTCAGAAAAGTTTGTGTCCATAGGAAGTTCTGGTATATGATGTCCATTTAGGCATTGTATATGGTGGCCAGGATAATAATTTTTTCAATTATTCATTCGACTTAATATGGAGAAATGCATTGCAATTTTATCCAATTCCTTTGCTATTTAAATTCGTTAAGTTAGGAAATTTATGCCTGTTACTTGGTGCAGTCAATTTTAGACACAACAAGTGTGTTAACATAAGATAGCAATTGAGGTGGGGTTATAATTGAGCTGATACTTATAGTGGTAAAATTTGTGGATACATGCCCTGTAACACCCCAAAATTTTCTATCTTTTAAACAGTAATTTTGACAGTTAACAGAATTTTACTGTTTAGTAATTTTTGGATGCTGTAAAATTATTTTGATTATCCCGTTAGCGTATTTGATCGTTTTGAGTGATTTACTCCGTGTCAGGAAAATGAAAATTTTTGGGTCGGGGAAAACTTTACGTAATTTAATTTTTACCGTTAGGTTTTAATTATTTTACGTGATCTGATTTGATATTTGTGTGTTTTCTAATATTTGTGATTTTTGTGGATGATTATGAATTGTTTTTACTGTATATAGGCCCAGGTGGTCCTATGTGGGCCTAGGTGGCCATACGTGGGCCCAGGTGGGTCCCGCAAAGTGAAAAAAATTTCTATGGATAGAAAAATTTATACTGTTTAGACGGAGACAGGAGATCTCACTAAACCTGAATCTGGAAATAATTTTTATAATTTTCCTTTACTGTATTTTGTACTGTATTTATTTATCAGGTGATAAAAATATAGTAAAAACATTATTTGTAGGGTTATAGCAGATAAAAATAATAAAAATTACACTACGTAGTCAACAAAGAAGGCTTGACTTGATTTGTACCCTTGGATGAGAATACTTAGTTTGAAGATTAACTATTGATTTAATCAACGGTTAAGAAACAAACTTAATAAAGAAGCATTGGATAATCACCATTGATTTAATCAATGGTGTGAGAATAAACTTAGTTAGGAAGGCTTCAATATCAACTGTAGATTTAATCAACGGTGTAAAATTGGTTATATAAAGTGGTTATGACCATTTACAACCATTGGATTTAGAATTGATCAAGGGTAGAGATTTAGTCTTAAAAAGTAACAAGGACCATTTATGACCATTGGATTTGGATTTAATCAATGGTGGAGATTTGGTCTTCTAAAAAGGCTATGACTAATTATAACCCTTGGATTAAAAGTAAGAAGGAGTAATCTTGACCCTTTATTTTGGAGACACATCTAATGGCTAGGATTTAAAGGAGAAAGTCCAATGGCCTAGATTTAGTCTTCTAAAAATTTAAAAGTCTATCTAAATCCTAACCATTAAATTAATCAATGGTTAGGAATGCTTCAAATAATGGCTTGAAAAAGATGACAATATTATTGCATGCATAGTGCAAGGAGGGGACGATTTTTGTAGTATTTTGGAGCTAAAGGTGATTTGATGACCATTATTGCTTGTCATGGTCAATATTACATCATTCTTGACCATTATTACTTTGTTTGCTTCCTTAGGAGAATGCTTGGAGGGGGGCACGGTTTTGGTGGCTTAATAGCTTAGCCAAGTTTCAAGACATTAATTATATGTTGTCTTGGTCATTATTGATTAGTAACTAATTAAACCTAATTTGGTTAATCTAATAGCCTAATTAGCAAGTTAAGTAAACTAACTTAATAATTAATTAGTTATAATTTAATTCTTAATTAGATATCCTAAATTTAATTAGAAGATATAATATATGTAATTATATGTTTAATTAATTAGTTATATAATTGGATAATTAAAGAAATTGGTTAGGAAACTAAACCTAATTAATTAGCTATTTGTTTAGCAAGTAATTGGACCTAAATTAAAAGCAAATTGAATCCCAAATTGCCCTTGAAACTCACGGCCATGCAGCAGCTTGGGGGAGGCATCTACATGGTTCTTGAACCATCTAATTAGCCATGAAAGTCAAGAGAATGACATAAGCCATGTGCTACTCCATGTGCACTCAAAAGGGGATATTTTATTCATGCTAATCTCCTAAAATTCTCTACAATCCCACGGTAGCAGCACTCACCAATTTACTCTCACAAATTTCATTTTCTCTTTCATCAACAAGTCTACAACACTTTCTCTCAAAAATTTCAAGAACCAAAGCACCATTTTTCTTCCTTTTCTCTCCACATGGTTCGGCCTCTTCACCCAAATATACCATCCATCACCTATAATTTTCACTCTCACCATTTTCTAAAGCTAAACAATATTCTAAACACTTTTCATTTAGAAAGTTTTCCCAAAATCCCACTCTAAGTGCTTCAAATTCCCACTTTTACCTTACTTTCCTAGAGGTAAACTTTGATTTTTATGGTTTAAATTCATGTTTATGATTTTCTAAGCCATGATTGTTCCATGGTTTGTTATTATTGAGCTTTGTTTGTGATTTTACTAATTATTTTAGAATTGTTAGGAATTGTTTGTGGCTTGTACGAAAACAAGGAGAAGGAGAGGAGTTTAAAAAGCTTGTCTTCAAGAGGTAAGAGGGAGATCCATCTCACCAACCAAGTATGGTGGTGAGAGATGGTCTTATATTTGATGGATAGTGAATCCATGTGAGGATTCCAATCAATGGTCATGTAATAATTTATGTGTGTTTATGAGCTTTGATTTATTTGCTTATGCTTGATATGCTTTGTATGATTTTATGGCTTTGATTATATGCTTATATTATGCATGATAAGTATATTGCATGCTTATAGTATTTATGATGAAATATATATATATGTATGTCATGATGTGGTGATGAAAATGAATTCAATTTTTGGCTCCAATAGCCAAAGGAGAGGGTTCGATTTTTGATGCCCTTGATTAGGGTTCATGTTGAAATTTTTCAAGAACAAGGGAATTGATTTTTGGGTTCCTAGAACAATGAGAATTTCAGCAAAAACACCTCAAAATAGGTGTTCACAAATTAATATTTTCATGAAAAATGAAAATGGATGATTTGAAGAGTATGGAAAATAAACAAAGGGTTTGTTTTTCAAGAGAACAAGAACACGGTTTTTGAAGAATTTTTATTTATTTATTTTGTGTACAAAGATCCTGAGTATTTTTCTAAACATGAGTTTTGAATGAAATGGGCAAACGTTGATTTTAAGGATTTGCAAAGAAAGTGAAAAAGGATTTGCAAGGAAAGTGAAAAAAGATTTGCAAAGAAAGTAAAAATGAATTTGAACAAATGGGTTAGGTTTTTATAACCATCGGTACTTCGGTTTTGAAAATAAAATTTCAATGGTTTTGTTTGTATAAAACCATATCAATTTAGAAGGAAAAATGTTTTGATAATTTTCAATAGTCATGTCCACGTTTTTGAAGGCTTGTAATGCCTAGGTTTTGATGAAACAAAGTAATTTTCTAAGTGAAAATATAATTAGTTTAATACAAGGAATTTGGAAAGGGAATCAGAGCATTTTAATCACTTGAGAAATTAAGCTTTTGTAAACGAAAATGTTTTCAAACTTCAATTTATTTTGAAGAAGGTTGTGTTTGGAAATGATTTGGGAAAAATGAAGAATATAGTGGTATTATGAAAATCTACTAACGTATAACTTATTTTTGAGTTTTGAAGTACGTTAGAAAATGTTAAGTTTTGAAATGATGATTTATATCAATGGAAAAGTGATTTTGTAAATTATATTTTGGAAAAGGATTTCTTGAATTAAGAAATGTGAAAAACAGATTTTCTTGAATAAGAAAAATATGAAAAATAAAATACAAAGTTATATTATTTTGAAAAAAGTTAAAAAGGAATTTTCGAAGGTTGAGAAATATTTTCTGTAATGAAATTGTGATGAAAAATGTTTTACGTATCTTAAAAATGTGATTTTTAAGCTACACAATTTGAAGAATGTGTTAAAATTAATATTAATTTATTTAAGTCCAAAATAATGTTTGGAATATTGAGGAATATTTTACGTAATTGTAAAATGTTGAAAAATATTTAACGTATCTTAAAAATGATTTGAAATACAGTAAAATATTTCTACGAGATTTGAAAAATGTTAACGTATTTCTACGCGATTTGAAAAATGTTAAAATATTTCTACGCGATTTGGAAAGCGTTTAAATATTTTACACTATTGAAAATATTATTGAAAAATCACTACGTGACTAAATAATGAGAGAATATTTTTACGTGATTTGAACTATTGTTAAAAAAATCACTATGTGATTTAAAAGTGATAGAATATTTTTACGTGATTGTGAAAATGACAAAAAATCATTATGTGATTTGGAAAGTGTTTTAAATATTTTGAGAATGATGGAAAATGTTTTATGCGACTTAAAAGAATAATTTTTAAGTTATGCGATTTTGAAAACTATGGAAAATCATTACGCGAATTGGGAAACGTATATTTTTATGTGATTGAGAAAAATGTTAAAAAATTTAATACGTGATTTAAAGGGGCAACAGAAGAGTTGCAGTATTGTGAAAACGTAATAGAAACGTTTTGGAATTGTGAAAACGAAATAGAAATGTTGCACAATTTTGTGACAACACGACGAAAGAGTTTTATAACTATGAAAATGTGATAATATGATTTTTCTGTTGAAAATACAAGTATAAATACTGTAGAACCAAGATATGGATCTTTGTGTGAGAAAATGACATGTTTTGCCTGTGATTGGCATTTAGTGCATTATACATGCATTGGAAAGATATGTTTGTGATTGGATTTGGTGCATTATACGTGCATTGGAAAAATATGCGTTGAAGCATATGATTACATTGAACAAATGAAATTGAAAAGATTTGGCTCTTTGGGGTTGGACTTGCACTGATATATACGTGCATTGTATAAAATATAGCTAATAGCTATTATGGCCCTTGTAGTTGAAGAGGGAATGAGAATTGATAGTGAGGTCTATGATGGATCTTGGGGGCGTCAAGGCGCGGCGGTCGACCAGTGGACAGTTGGCGAGTACCCTGTGCCACTTGGCGATGCAGTCCGTTGCAACGCATTGACGATACCCGACAAGAACACGATTCTTTTCAACGACTGGGAGATTGTCTTTGGGCTAAGGCTGACAATTAACTAGAGCATTCTTCTCGAAATTGTGAAAACCTCCATGGAGTTGTTTTTGATAAACTGAGTCTTTGTGCATATGCATAAATATGAGCATTTATATCTGTATGATATATTAATTGAGGAATATTGGCTATGACAATTGTTTTGAGTACTTAGATGATGATTGAATTGATAAATGATTAGATAATGATAGTTGATTAATGCTGATAGCATGATTATGGTATGATCTACCTATATGATATTGCTGTTTGTGTTATCTCTGTGTTGCCATGCTGGTATTGGTGTAGGTGATCTCACCTCTTTGTTATATTATTTTGCTTTGTCTGTATTGTTAAAATTATACAGTAGAAGGAATGAGTTGTCTTAGACATAACGAGTGGTAGATACTCAGAGATTGATGGAAACATTGAAAAGTGGCTGTCTCAAGTTCGAAGATGTGCCGGGTAGACAGAGAGTAAAGTTCTGATGCATCAAGTTAATACAAGAGAAGGAACGAGTATGTTAAGATTTAATGTTAGTGTTGTACCGTGCTATTAAGTAGGACCTGTCATGGGGTTTGCTACTGTTAAAAAAATAAGTCTGTTAATTTTATATTTCTCTTTAAATTGTGATATTAATTGGTGTCAATATTGCATAATGAATAGTTGAAATATGATTTTCAATATTATCTAATATTTTCAGTAAATTTACGTTTCAGTAAAGAAGAAATTTTGAAACCCATCTTTTATAACTCAAACTTTGTGCGAACTTCTTTTCAGATTATGAGTAGGGAGTCAGACATGTGATACCCTGAGGAAGGTGTTACATGCCCCACATAGGAACTGTAGCATTGTAGTTACATGTGATGGTTTGTTGTTACAAAATGAGAAGGTAGGCCATTTAATTGTTAGTGCCATTGATACTAAACCGAAAGCAAATTGCCACATGGTGGAGGCTATTCTTTGTTTTTACATTTGATATGGATAAGTTTTCAAATACAAAGCAACACAATTACCCTGCACTAGTAAATACTTTTGATATTTGATATGGAGGCCATTTAATTGTTAGTGCCACTGATACTAAACTTTTGATTAAATACTTTAAGTTAGAAGATGTTAATGTTTAAAGTAAATATTATATTTTGTTTCATATACTCAAAAGAATGTATTATATTTTGTTTCCTGCATTGTCTCTTATGATCTAAATGTAATTTTTTTCTAAATCATGCAGAACATCAACAAAATAAAAAAGGTCAAGTGCCCTGTACTAGTAATACACGTAAGTATATGATGTTTTCTAATCATAATGTTTTGCTTGCCTGTTTGCATTTGTTTCTGTTGACATTTAAAGCAATACTAGACAAAGTAGTTATTGTGCATAATGCTTCTCTAGTTTTGGAGCTGCTATTATATAAGGGTAAAGCACTCTACCCATCATCCTGCTAGAACTTCGTGGTCATGTATAACTGGAGTGGCTAGGCTTGCAGTTCTATCCCTAGTTGGGTAGCTAATGTAGTGTATCCTTGGAAAAGAGAAGATAGAAATGGAGACTAGGAAAACCCTTCACTAATGATATTCTAATTAAGATAATAGGTGGTGCTACCATATCACATAGCCTTCCACCAGTTACTAAGGATGATCATTTACTATTATTAAATTATGACTTTTGAATTGCTATCTTTGATTTGGCTTTCTTAATTTGACATTTACTATTATATATACTAGTCCAACTTTAGAAAATTTATATAGCATAAATTTATATAGCATAAATTAAGGTACGCATTATATAGCTGATTTGATTTATGTCATAATAGTAGCTAGGTCTTTGTCCCTTTAAGCACCTTTTCTGTGAAAGCACAATTACCCTTTAAACAATTAGGTGGCCTTCAAGTATTGTCTCCTCTTTCTTATGTTGAGTTTAATTGATTTCAATAGCTTAATTTCACAATATTCTTTTGAGTTTAAATTGGACTTGGAATGATTCGCCCATAAATTAGGTTACATAGACTTTCTTTTTGTGTGTCAATGAGATAGGAAGAAGATGAGAGGAAAAGGTTAAGAGAAATTGAGGGGAGTACTCATATAAGACAACACCAATATGGCCTATCAATTGTTCCTCGTGGTTCTACTTCATGACAACAGTAATCCCTAAAATAAAGTCTGTTGCATGCTATCTCACCTTTGGACTCTTCTTGTTTAACTGCCACTTGATGGCACCACAAATCTGAGGAAGATACGGTTTCACCCTCTACCCAAGAGAGTTCACAACTGCACCAAACCCGTTAAGCATCACATTAACATCATCGTTGGTCTGCTCTTGGAAGGTATAAAGAATACCATCAATCAGAAGATCTTCCAACCGGGCATCTATATCAGATGCTCCCTAGTTAGTAACCACCTTCTCAATAGTTTCCATAATGATTCGCCTGTAAGGTTCACTCTCATCTGTAAGATCCTCAATAATTATCCTAACAATATCGGCAATGCCAACTTTGTTTGCTATCTTTACAGTAGTCTTCGCAAGTTGCTTATAGTTTCTTCGATCCAAATCCATCCTCCTAACCCAAATGTTCTTCAAAAAGTCAGGGAGAATATCATTTCTAATATAATTATCTTCCATACCCTCAAGTAATTATACACTACTTCACTACTTTCAAAACAATTTTCTTCATTTCTTCCTTAGGCGACTGAAATTCACGAATCAGAATAATCATGACTTCCTTAGTATAGTAACTGGCATATAGGGCTTCCATCAATGGAATTATAAAACCAATTTCCTTTAAGAATTACTTTTCTCTTATATCCCAGTACATTTAGGACTCTCTAAATATGACATCAAACCTTGGATGCTAAAAATTAAAGTTATGAATTTCTAACGAATTATGTGTTAAGAATCTTGGTTTGATTTAACTTTTGATTATGCTTTAACATATGCTTAAAGTTTTATTTTCTTATTCGAGTAAAAATTTGAGCAAAACCTTAGTTTCCTGTTTGAGATTCAATATTAATGAGCACGCATACCTTTTGAAGGTACTGCTCATTGTATTGAATCTTGAATTGTCCAAGTGGGACAATTTGGTAAAAAAAAATTTTTTCACTTGGTTAATAGTTATTCTTTAAATCACATATCTTATACTAGTTAAAATTATGGTCTGCTACATTTCCTTTTGTTCTCTGGGTGTATACTTAAATGCGGTAGATCTCATTGCGTTCAAGTAATGCACTTAGAGACCAATGGAAAATGCTGCCAAAATTTTATAAAATATGAGATTTAAGAAATAACTATTAACCAAGTGTTGAAAAAGTTTCTTATCGAATGGTATAGGGTCATACCATGTTAAGAAGGAGATGGAGATATATATTCTTTTGTATTAATGTGCTAAACCAATTTCAATAAACATGAGACCCAATCGAAGTTGGATGTTACGAAGAAATTATCCTACTGGCTATGTAAGTGAAGAATTCAAGGATGGAATTGATGATTTCATTAGGGTTACTCAAGGAGACCTGAAAGTTACTGATGCATTAAATCGTATCCTTTGTCCATGTGCTAGATGTAAGAATCGTGCTTGGAGGGAGGTATTTGGGATAGAACAACATTTGTATAAGTACAAATTTGTGGATGGTTATGTAAATTGGACCATTCACGGTGAGGACAAATGGGGGGATGGTGACTCAACATCCATTGTCCATGATGATGAAGTGGAGCCTAGGAATCCATACATGGATATGGTTATGGATGCCGCAAGTGATAGATTAAATCCAGAAGTTCAAGATTTAGGAGAGGATCCAAATCCGTCAGCTTTAAAGTTTTATGACTTACTAAGAGACGCTGACGAACCTTTATGGGATGGTTGCCATAAGCACACGAAATTATCTATTGTAACTCAACTATTGAATTTGAAGTCAGAGTTTAACATGAGTGAGAGTTGTTATGATAAAATGATTGTCATAATTAAGAGCATGCTTCTAGAGCCTGAAAGGTTACCCGAAAACTTTTACAAATCGAAAAGAATGATTCGTGAGTTGGGATTAGGATATGAGAAGATAGATGCATGTCTTAATCAGCGCATGTTGTATTATAAAGAATATAATGACAAGAGACTCTACTCAGTTTGCTTAGTATATGGACACCCACAATTCTAGCTGAAGGCGAGACGTTCATCGAATAAGAAGGATGTGTCACACTCAGTGTTGTGATTATTTTCCCATTATGCCAAGATTACAACGTCTGTTTATGTTCAAAAACATTGCACAATATATGAGTTGGCATGCGGATGGAGTGCGTCAAGATGAATCATTGATCAAGCATCCAGCTGATGCTGAGGCTTGGAAACGATTTGACGCTACCCATTCAACATTTGTGCTAGATGCTCGAAATGTTAAGCTTGGCCTTTGTACAGATGGTTTTAATCCATTTAGCAGTTCAACCACACCATATTCATGTTGGCCTGTTTTTGTCACACTGTACAATCTACCCCCAAGTATATGTATGAGAAGGGAATACATATTCCTCACTCTTGTGATTCCTAGACCAAAGTCACCAGGTAAAAGGTTCGATGTCTATCTGAAACCCCGAGTTGACAATCTAAAGATATTGTGGGATGATGAGGTGAAACTTATGATGCTTGGAAGAAGCAAAATTTTGATATGAAAACGGCTTTGTTGTGGACAATAAGTGACTTTCCAGCCTATGGAATGCTGTCTGAGTGGAGTACTCATGGAAAACTTTCTTGTCCGCTTTGTATGAATCATAGTAAGTCATTTGTATTGAAACACGGTAAGAAATGCTACTGGTTTCATTGTCATCGTCAATTTCTGCCTTTTGATCATCCATTTTGCCGTGATTGAAACTCTTTTAAGAAATCAATAGTGGAAAAATCTAATCCACCACAACGACTGAGTAGGACAGATGTCTTGAATAGAGTGACTCAACTTATGCCCATCTCTTTTAGCTTGAATTCAGGTAAACAAAATCAAGATGGCTTTGGTGTACACCACAACTGGGTGAAGAAGAGCATATTCTGGGAATTGCCTTATTAGTCCACTAATCTAATACGACATAATTTAGATGTTATGCATGTCGAGAAGAACATATTTGACAATATCTTCAACACTGTCATGGACATAAAGGGCAAGACAAAAGACAATGAAAATGCAAGAGAAGATTTGAAGATAATTTGCAAACGTCCCACCTTGGAGCTAATAGTTGAGAACGACAAGTGTCAAAAACGAAAGGCGACATATGTCTTGGATGCTAATCAAAGAAGAATGGTGTGTGAGTGGATAAAATAGTTAAAATTTCTTGATGGGTATGCGTCGAATATCGCACGTTGCATCAAAGAAGACAGTAGGAAGATATATGGAATGAAAAGTCACGATTGTTATGTTTTTATGCAAAACTTAATTCCTCTAGTATTTCGTAATATCTTGTCAAAACCTATATGGGGACCATTAACAGAACTCAGCTTGTTCTTTAAAGAAGTTTGTGCAACTGAAATTCGTGCTTCCACCATGGAGAATGCAGAGCTTTCCATTATTGAAACAATTTGTAAGTTAGAGAATATTTTCCCTCCAGCATTCTTTGACGTAATGAAACATCTAGTCATGCATCTCCCTTATAAAGCTAAGGTTAGAGGACCAGTGCATTACAGGTGGATGTACCCCTTTGAGAGGTGTATGTTGAACTTGAACAGGAAGGTTTGAAATAAGGCGAAAGTTGAAGGATCTATTTGTGAAGCGTATATTTTAGAAGAAATTTCTAATTTTGCTTCCATGTATTTTGATCCCCACCTACAGACCAGGTGCACTCAAGTTCCTCAGAATGACGACGGTGGGGAAGATACAATTAATGAATGATTGTCTATTTTTAAACATCCATGTCATTCTATCGGGAGAGGTCGAAATAGATTCTTGACAGATATGGAACTTCAGATTGCTGAGACATATGTGCTTGTAAATTAGGGAGAAGTAGAACCTTATCTCCAGTAAGTCTACTCTCTATCTAATGAATTTGTTATTTTTCACTAAATTTATGCTAAATTTTAATTACTGTATTGATTAGACAATTCGAGGATTCATTAAGGGAAACAGATCCCAATATATCTGATGATCAAATTTTGGAAGCTCAAGATAAGGACTTCAATAGGTGGCTAAAACATCTGGTGAGTCTTTTTATCCATAATCACATCTATCATATTAAATTCAATGTTCATTATGCTAGATGTTATAACTATCTACCGTCTATGTAATGATACAGGTTAATATAGGCTAAGTTGAGGATCAAATGATATGAGAGATAAGTTATGGTCCATCCAAGTCTGTGACTTCTTACTGTGCCTTAATAGTTAA
Source organism: Ormosia semicastrata (assembly GCA_029884595.1). NCBI lineage: Eukaryota > Viridiplantae > Streptophyta > Magnoliopsida > Fabales > Fabaceae > Ormosia > Ormosia semicastrata. Next base: position 36,154,381 of record JAQQTO010000045.1, read on the forward strand.
TGGGTATAGATTTCATATTAAGGTGTACGGACAAAATAAAGTTACTATGAATAGTGGCGTATGTGTTAAAGGTAGTATATATGGTGAGAATGACTTCGACTATTATGGCATCGTTGAAGATATATTAGAATTGTCATATGAAAGAAATCAGAACAGAGTATTTCTTTTACAATGTCATTGGTTTGACCAATTTAATGGAGTCAATGTTGATGAGAGATATGGGTTAGTTGACATCAAGCATAAATCAAGACTTCACTCAAATAAGCCATTCGTCTTAGCCGAACAAGCATAACAAGTGTACTATACAAGATATCCACAAAGCAGGAATAGAGCTAATGGTGAATGGTGGGCAGCTTGCAAGGTCAGAACAAAACTCTTCATGGCTGAGATATTGAATGACGAAGGTGATGAATTGAATGACCCAGTTGCTACTGATTATTACTAAGATGATGGATCCCTTGGAACACACAATATTATCATAGATGATGAAGCACTTTCCTTGTTTGATGCAAATGCCCAAATGGAAGAAGTGAACATATATGATATACATTATCCAACAGACATTCCGGTTGATGATGAGTTTATTGATGACAACAAAAATAATGAAATTTATGAATTCTCATATGAAGATGAAGAATCTTTTACTTCAGACTTAAGTAGTTAAAATTGAATCTTGTTCAATAAATTTTGTTAATAGTATTTACACTAAAATATCATTATTATATTGATGTTTTTATTGACATATAGTTTCTTAACTCGCCATGTTTCATTATGTTTCCTTATGCAGATATTTATCATGACCATTTGAGGTAGAGGTGCTGGACACGATCGTGGGAGTGGCCGTAATGTTTCATCTGGCCATGATTCTCCACCACGATAGCATTCTCAGTCCTCTCTAGGTATACCTGTAGGATAATCTTTTTAATTATTGTTAACTCGTGGTTTATATAAATATAATATATATGTATTTTTTTGTTTATCTATAATTATGTTAGGTGCAACTTCGGCTACTGGCCCATCGACCAATGCAGGTCTACCAGCGTCTAGTCCATTGACCATTGGAGGCACATCAGCTTCTATCCCACCCCTTACTGACCTAGTCCTTTCTATGCCACCCTCTGTTGACCCACTCACTAGTGGCCCGAATGTGGTGCGTTCATCTGGAGAATCCAATGTAGAAACAGATAGCAGGGAACTTATATATGTGGCGCCTGTCCCTGAATCATAAGTAATAGTGATTATCATCTTTTATTACATGTATTTACTTTTAGATTACTAACATTATCTTCTTGTACTTACAGGAGAAGGTTTCTCCCGCCGAGAGTGACACATGACATTATGTACGATGCCATGACAAGGATGCATGTTCCTGTTAGTACGTGATGAGGTTATTGATAATTATGATTTTTAACATATTAATATCCACACAATTACCTTATTAATAATATCCAGATTGTAATTAAGTGATCTTAGCACTCATTTAGATCATTGGGTTGAATTGGGCTTCAAAGCAAAATTTTCGGATTTTAATGCATATTGACATTGGTTCAGTATTTTGACCATAACTTAAGTTGTAGATCTCTGATTTTGATGTTCTTTATATGCTAGGAAAGATGAGAAAAAGATGTACAAGTTTTGTAAAATGTCAAATTGGAAGATTCGAATGATAATGTGGTAAAATACTCTTGAAGTTGGACCAGTGGTACTGTTACGAATTCTGGACACACCTTCACTATTTTGGGCATATCTCACTCATTTCAAGCCCAAATTAAGCATGTGAGCACTCCTTGGAAAGCTTACTTCAAAGGCTATCTGATGGACTTGATTTAAATTAGAGATTGTGACAGAAATCCAAAAGATGGAAACATGAAAAAAGTGGAAGAATCATTGGAAGGTGGGAGACACACTTTTATAATGAGAAAATAATTCATTGGAAGGTGGGAGACACAATTTCATAATGAGTTATCTAGCTGAGATGAAGGAAATACTATTTAACGACTTCATGGTAAGTAATTGTGTTTATAGAATTATATATTATACTTTTATTGAAAAATAAATATACATACATATCATTTGTGCAGGCTAAGCATCGGTTCATATCTGATGCTAATCGCGGCATGACGAGAACTATCTGGGAATAGACTATCATGGACTGTTATCCAGACCATTTGAACAAAGCATGAGATAAGGCCTTTGAGAAGGCAAATTCAAACAACTTGGATGATGCTAAGGGCCATGGGCCCAGAGGAATGAGGACAGAAGTGTGGGATGACCTGGTCGACATTTGGCTGACAGATAAATGGATGACGAGGTCTGCAGTTGCCCGAACGAGCAGGGCAGCCATGCCTAATGCCTTGAAGCATACAGGGGGGTCAATAAGCTTTGGTCAACACAAGAGCAAGATGGTAATATAACTTCCTCATTTAAAGTTTTGATGGTAATTTATTTATTAATCTGGAATTTTTTGAGTTTTAATTTATTTTATTAATCAATTTATTAACATGTTGTAATTATTTGAGTTATTTGCCTATCTTGAGTATGACATAAAGGCATTGGTATTTTAGAGGGATTGGCCTACTGGATATGTGGTTATTATATATTCTTTCATATGTGATCATAGGAGGCAGAGTTAAAGCATCAGGTTTCTTACAAAGATCTATATGTCAAAGTTCACAAGAAGAAAGACGGAAGCTATGTTTCCAAGCGCTCGAGGAATTTTATTGTTGGTGTCTTTAAAATTCGATTGTCATTTATATTTGTTGTTATTGATTTTTGTTAATATTTTTTTTTTGTTATTTTAGGAGTCGTATGACACTGCGATGACAAAAAAATATGGAGAAAACTCTTCCTCTCATCCTATGGTTGACCCGGAGGTCTGGTTGGATGCGGCGGGTCCCAACAAGAAGGGATGGGTGCATGGCATAGGTAACAACTTACACATTGGCATTAATAACACCGTGCAAGCTTCATCTTCCTCGGTTGTGGGTGCTTCCTGCTCTACATCATTGACACGGGACATATTTGAAGCTGTAAATATAGCAGTGGCAACAGCGATAGCTTCTTTTGTCCAGACTCAACTTGTCCCTATGTTGGCGCCCCTCCAATCATTCCTATCTACGATTGGATCAGCAAATTTTGCTCCACAAGCACCATCGCAAGGTGCAACAGTTAGCGAAGGTCGAGACGAAGACGAAGATAAAGACGAAGATGAAGCTAACTTATAGACTAATTGTCTATTCTTTTTATATGACATTCTTTTTTATGACATTCTTTTTTATCTTGTTTTGTACATTTTATGAACACAACATTCTTTTTATCTTGTTTTGTACATTTTATAAACTATTTACATAACTAGTAGATTTATTTTGGATAATTTTTTTGTTGCTGCTACTGTTGGATTTATGTTTGATATACAGGTTTGGGTAAGTCAATAATATATAGGTAATTTTTTTTTTTAAAAAAATAGACTGGTCAAGGAGGGATTCATGACAAAATAACGAGTAAATCATATAGATAATCAGCGAGGGATTAGCAACAGAATAGCGAGTAAATCACTCAGCGAGGGATTAGCGATGAAATAGCGATGGAAGTTTAGCGACGTATTAACGACGGAATAGCGAAGGATTAGCGAGGAGGAAAGGTCCAATTTTGGTACAAATTTTTAATATACGGCGACAGAATAGTGACGCAAATTCCCTCGCTAATTTGCGAGGGAATAAGGGTTTATATTTGTGACGTATTAGCGAGGGATTAGAGAAGGATTAGCAAGGGAAATGAATTCACTAGCGGCGGATCAGCGAGGGTATATGTTCCCTCGCTAATTAGCGATAAAAAAAAAGTGACTAAATGATCCCTCGCTACTCCCTCGCAAATATTATTTGCGACGGATTAGCGACGGACTAGCGAGAGTAATTTCCCTCGCTAATTTGATTATTTCTTGTAGTGTTTGTAGCTACATCACCTACTTCGATTGTATATTGATAATCACATATTCTATACATTAATAAACCCTCATGTTTAGTCATTTACACCTTCCATGTCCTTAATTGTTTGAGTTTGATCATGTTTTATAAGGTTGGACTCAAATTGGGCTTAATTGATAATCTCCAGCATTGTTGAGATTTTACACTATTTCTGTATTTTGATCATATCTTGAGTTCTAGAGATATGATAATTATGCATTTTACCTTGTAGGAAAGCTAAGAGGAAGCTCTACAACTTTGATGAGAGCTCGAAGTCTCAATCGGATGTTTAGTGGACCGAATTGGGCCTAGAAGTCAGAATACAAGTTTAGTGACCCTTTGATATTGTTTTGATCATAACTTGAGTTGTAGAACTCCAAATTGCTTAGGGTTTAGGACTAATTGCTCATAATGGATCCAACTTTGTGTCTAAGTGGATTCTAATCATGTGAGGCCAAAATAGGAGGTAGTTTTAGGCAGAAATTTGAGACTAGGCAGAGAGACCTCTTATTCTACACTTTTCTCTTCTTCTCTCTAGAACTTCTTCCTCCTCCTTCTCTCTAGAATTTCATTTTCTCTTCTTTTATTTTTCTGAGTTCTCCCCTTCTCATGGAGGGGTAGGGCCTTTAGATCAATCCAAGAGATTAAACAACTTGATGCTTAATCTTGAAATTCTGCTTTAATTGTTATATTCATCTATTAATCAAGTCTCTCTTCTTCTTCTTCTTTTTGTTAATTGTGGTTGTTTGATTAGAATTTTTATATGTTAATTACTTAATTATCATGCGCAAAGAGATGAACTCAGAGATTAAACAAGACATTGAAGGTGTTTGATGAAATGTTTAACTTGGTTGGATCTTGGCTTTTAAGTTAATTTCGGTTTGGATGGGTACTTAATTTGTCTAACCTTAATTAATTGAATCCTGGAAGCGTTTCTAGTAGAAGATCCGTGGATCATTGAGAGGCATCTTGAAGTGATCTAAGACTAAAGACTTGATTGATAATTGAATGGATCTATAATAATCAAGGATGGATTAAAATCAAGTTTGGTTGATTCTCTTAGATTGGTTGCTTTATTAGTTATGTTTTATCCATTTTTGTTCGAATTCTGTTATTTACGTTTTCTATATGCTCAACCCCCTTTCCTAATTTTGGCTTGATCTAATCAAATTGTAACTAAAATCCTTAAGAGACGATCCGATGTTGACTCTTATGCTACAAGCTATAGGTAAAACTCGGTTTTAATTTTGATTGAGTTCGGCACTCGTCATATATCGAGCAATGTGTTCTACTGTGGATTCTCCATTTTCCCTAGCAAATTTGCTAGAAATCTTAGGTACTTTCCATCCTCTAGGAAATTCTGTTTGTTGGATAAATTCAGGGAAAGCTGACACAAAATAAAGTCTATTTGCATATCACACATTAAACCCATATCTATTAAGCACTTGTTCAACTGCTTGATTAATATTCTGTTGCCCCCCAAGATTATTAAGTCTAATCCTTTCTAGGAGGTTATCATCATCTTGATTTCGATTGACCATTCGAAATCCTATATTTGGGCCATGTGAAATTTCCCTTGGCTGGTTATCCTCAACTGCATTATTAACATTGGAATTATTTACCAACTATGCATTCTTTTGATAAACGGACTGATTGTTTACCCTTTGATTACCTACAGAGTCCTCTGGGTTACCAAAAACATCTGCAATCCTACCCATTTGTCTAGCCAATGTGGTATAGGTATTATTGGTTGACTCGATGAGTGGAGTTATTATAGTAGTCATTTACTGAGTCAGCATTTGGACCATCTTATGGTTACTTTCATCAATTTGTTGCCTGATATTATTTAAAGCTATATTCATATTCCCTGAGGGAATCGAAGACATATCCCTAGAAATGTTAGGGAATATTGGTATTCCTATATTTTTTCTGTCAGTTCGATTAGTACTTGTACCTGCAACTTGGCCACCACCATTTACCATTTGGTTTCTTGGTAAAATATTAGGTATTGGACTTGTATATGTGGCTTGGGCAGTACCTATATTTTGTGTGATATTTTGAGGGGTAAACCTAGGAAGCGGCCTATATAATGGTGCAGTTCTATTTACCCCAAGAATCCTAGTTTCTAAATTTGAAACAGGGGCTCCTGTGACTTCACTGATCACGGGCTCCAAGGCTTATGGTAAATTTGTAGAGACTATAGTGTCTCTACTGCCATTGGCTCTATTATTCCCTACTTGAGGGTTCTAAGTACTTAAAGATGTGTTTTTAGACATATTTATTAGTATTTTACCACTTCTTAAACGCGTAGACTTCACAAAAATCCCTTAAGATCTTTACTTACTTGACAGTCCCACTGGGCGTGTCAATTTGTTTACCAAAATATTTTGAAAATAACTAATTAGACTATGGTAAACCTTTTATCCAACGGACAAAGTTTGATTTTTGATCTCAATTCGGGAAAGAAAATTGCTTCCTTTTGGGATTCTAGTCCAAGTTAGTATCTTAAAGTAGTGCAAATGATGATTTTGAATTTAAGATAATTATGCAAATCCAAAATCGAATGTTTAAGCATGTTTTTAACTTAATAAAAAATAAGTTTGACAATAAAGAAACTTTGTTTTTCGAGAAATAAGAAGATGCAAATGCAAATGAAAATAAGTTAAGTGTAAATGACAGAAATTAAAGGGCAATCGAAATAAATGTAACAAGTAATGTAAAATGCTTAAAATAAAGAACATAAAGTAAAGCGGTTTAAAGTAAATGTAATGAAAAGTAAATGTGCAAGTATGTAAATTGTAAGAAAATAAAAAAAAATTAAAAGAAATCAAATGATCTCGAAAGAACATTCGATCGGGAGTAGAAAAGAGTTTTGCAATAAAGTAAAATGATTAAAATTAAATGAACTGAAGATAAACTTGCATTGAATTTGTAAATTGTACAGAAATGAAAGTGGATTGAAACATACTAGACTAGACTTGGGGCTGTTTGCTCTAAATGTCAATAGACGTGAGAGCGTTAATTTACAAGTATTTGTGAGTAATGAATTTTCAACCCCTAAATGTTTTCATCCTCTTGATATTTATAGACTTCCTAAGTAACTACCTTATTTACAAGATTTTGACATGTGTCTAAAACAAAGATAACTGTCTAAATGATTGACAATCCTTATAATCTTTGTCTGGTAACCACCAAATCTTTGTCAGCAGTCCTCGTGCCACCAATAACTGCTCGATCTTTGTCAACAATTCTTGTGTTGTATTAATCTTATATCTCCAATTGTTGTTAACTTTTATTTTAAATTCAAAATCTTCCTTTCAAATTCAAAATTTGAATCTTCGAATATTGATTGGCTCCTACTCGAGGTTTCTTATAACTTTCAAAATTTCTAAGTATAGCTACCCTTCTAGTGTTTAGATAGTCAATCGAAACCACAACTCATCATTTGTCACAATGACCCTAAACTAGTATTTGTATCGAAATCAATACTACAACTTTAACCAACTAATATTTGAATCGAAATTAATATTACAATTTCGATTCTTATTCAAGAACAAGTCCATATGTTCACGCTGTCTTTGTACTGAACCATCGAAATGGCAACAAATCAAAAATGTTTTTTTTATACCAACACTATGGTAAGTAAGAGACCTACGGTCGGTATATCTTTGAAAGCTCAGACGGAGAGAATAAACGGACTCCTCGAGGGCTACTTAAGGCACTTTAGTGCAAACCAACCAGAAGGACTGGAGCTGTTGGATGTTGCTCAGTGCTGCTATAAATTAACAACCAAAAAGCTCTGCGTCGAACTTCAGCCCCTTCGAGTTGGCCACGGGGCAACAGCCTCTGACGCCCCACACCATTGCGGCAGGAGGAGGCTTGCCCATCAGCCTACTTTGCCAAGACGTGGCAGGAGCGCTTAGACCTAGCCCAAACCTACTTAAACTAAAGGATTCAGTTCATGCCATTGAAGCAGCTTCACAATGCATCCATCATCATCAGTTAGAGCTCTATCTCTGGCGAATCATACGATGTCATGGTGTCACAGTTCACAAAGCTGTTTCATGGGATACTCAACGGGTTTCGTGTGCTTGTGTTCAAAATTTCCACTATTTCTCTGAAATCTGTAAAATAAAAATTTGCCAATAGCATATGGTGCACTGTTACCTGTTATATTAAGTATCACCACACTCTCTATATAATAATCATATCCATTTTATACGAAGAAGCACAGAAGTGCCATGCTTCTTTGTCCCCCTCATGTACTTTGGTTTTTTGGTGGACCTACTTCTGTCTGTACAACTTGTTGCATTCGCTGTGGCTAAACCTTAATGCATGTAAGCTTTATGCCTTATGTTTGGTAAAGGTTCTCTCTTTTTATGTTATCTTGTTTTTCATATATACCAATTTTCATTCCTTCTCTCTCAGCGCTTTCTCTATAGCTACAAACACAATGTTATGGCTTCATTAATGGCACGATTTTCTACTATATCCAGATGCTTATTAAATGAAAATTTAGTTGATTTTCAGACTCATCTGTTAAATTGGCTCTATTTGGATGGGCAAAAGATCAATGTAGTTAGTAATTCAGAGTGTGGCAAAGACACAAGTATATAAGTGCATAAAATTGTAACACAGTTGAAAACCTAGTGACAGCTGAACACAAGACAGCAAGTATCATAAATGAGTGATGCTTGTTACATATCTTGTGGATGCACATCACCTCACATCTGATATAAGTGACAGATTAAGAGTGTAAGAATGCTAAAAGTGAGATAGAATCAATCATAATCAAATAGTGGAAATTATGCAGATGTAACATGATATGTGTGCAAGTGTGTATGAGTAACATTATTCATAATAAATTACCCAAGATTTCAGCACCAACATGGCTTTCTAAACTGCCAGGCAGAGGAACGGGGGGAGAGAGGGAGAGAGAGGGGTTAAAATGTAGGGAAAGTGATATCATGAGGAGAGGAGTGGGTAAAAAAATGACGCTACATAACTTTTTTCACAGAAATGTAGGAGAAGATGTGAATTCACTCAACGAAAAGACCAACAGGAAGAACTATCATCATTAATGATAAAAAGAAAAGGCAAGGAATCTTCCTGAAACATAACTTTTTTTTTCAGAGTTTGGCTGAATGAGTCAGATTTGTTGTAATAAATAAGTAAATGGGAAATTTCAACTAATTCTACAGACAACTAGGAAGCATTAATTTTTTGTTCTTTTTTTGTCAAAGAAAAATCCTACTGCCCCTAACCTTGCATGGCTCAAACGTGTTGCGTCAGATTTAACAAACATCTGTGTAGAAAATTAAACAAACATCATATATCGGGATTTTTTTTTCAACCCTATTTATCACTTAACAAGGAAAGCCACATTACATTGTTCATCATCCAAGATCCAAGAGAAAAAGTGTTTTAGAATCATATCCACTTTTTTCTCACGGAAAACAGAAGGACTCGTGTGAATTTTCGGGTAAAATGAAGTACTTTCCCTCTTTCGTGAAAGAAAAGAGAGAGAACTAAAACAATTTGATTTGATCAATTTATAGAATTATCTTACATGACATATATAGCAAGGCCGAAAATTCTTCGATAAAAAGATATTATACATCATACTAGAAATTCTCCGAGAAAATGCGATTATAAGGTGAAAGAGGGTTGTGAGAGTTACCATGTTACATTCATCTGAAAGGATAAGGATGACAAAATAGCAACTTGTGTTCCCCGAGTACTCTGCATCTGAAAGAGAGGCAATAAAAAGCCCGAGTTGTCATGTTCTCCCACAGCTTTCTTGAACTTCTAGGGCTTTTAATCCTTGAGAACTTTAAGATGCATAAGAAGTTCAAGAAAGCTGTGGAAAAGCATGACCAGGACTTGGAACCAAATAGATCTCAGATCTCACATCCCAGCCCAGTTGTGCAATTTTGTAGCACTATAAAGGAGTAAAGTTATACTGAGAAAAAGGGGCTGAGAGAGGTTGGGGTATAGGGAGGACGTCTTAGCAGAACAGAGTAGACGAGGGTGAGAACTGAGAAAGGACCATAACCAATCAAAGTTTTCATGGACCACTGTACAATTTGTAATCAATCTACAAGCTTCATAACCGAGATGAGAGAGAAAGAGAGAAGGGTTCACTTCACTTGCAATGGTGCAATTTACCCACAAATGGCTTACTTTCCCGGTGAGTGCGCAGTGGGTCACATATACAAACACGTCAGGTTGGTGAAGAACAATAATCTTCCTAAAAAAGACAAATCAATAAAATAAAAGAAATTGAAAGGTAATGAAATTTTAAGAAACAAAGGAAAAAAAAAAAGCAAAATAGAGAGGTTGTAATTTGAAAATCCTTCACATTCCCCTCACATGCCACCATGCAAGCAGGATCTCTTTTCTATTTTATGTAGATTTAAAGGTATGGGTTGTTTACGGTCCCCAATTCAAGTATACGTATTAATTTGTTTCTCTTTAATTTTGTAAATAAATACCCACATATGCAATTATAGGTCATAATCTCATCAATCATTTTGCTGTAATATAGATACTTTATATGGTGGAAATTAATAATTTAACTACAGAAATATATCATCTCTTATCACAAGATTAAGAGAAAAAAAAATTATTTTGCAAGACTCATTGTGAGAGATTATAAAGTTTATTAGTTATATTTAAAATTTCAAAATTATTTATGTCTTTATATACTTAATAATAAGAAACTATCCTATTATTCAACAACAATCGAAAATAACTTTATAACAAAACGCAACATGGATATATGATTAATATACATTTAAAGTCATAAAGAAGACAACATGAGAGGTGTTACTGTCAGGTCCACGTCATCACCAGCAGACACCGAGTTATATGAGTTTGGTATTCAGTTTGTTTTCTTTTGTTGTGTACGGAGCAAGTGGGTTGGTAGTTCGTTTGTTTGGTTTGCACTCGTACTCGTACGGGAGCTAGCAGTAGCTACAACTGGGAACTCAAGTTTTTACCGTGGGCATGTGTGCGCACGTGCATATTAATTAATGTATTTTCTTATTCTGCCTCTCACTTATAAATTATAATAACATGTGTATAAGATATTCTTTAGAGGTATGTATATGTATTTGTAATATAATGTATTCAATCGTGTACATGTTAAATTTTGAGTTAAATGTTTATTGTCACCACTGTGATTGTAGCAAGAGGTGATCGAAATTTTAAAAAATAAAATACGTTTAGAGAGATTCAACACCAATTTTATTGGTTTAGAAAAATTGGAAAAGCATTTTAAAAAGTTTAAAAATTAGTTTGCAAAAATATAGTTATATCCAAGAGTCAGTTCTATACAAAGAAGAGTGTAGATTATACCCTACAACTCCTCCAATACATCTATCTTAAAACAATTACCGCAAAACTAATTTTGTGAATTATAATAACTTAAGCATATTAATTTTATCTCATAAAGTAAATAATGAAAAGTACCAATAATCATAAATATTTGCAATATCAAAAAAATATATAAATTGCAATATTTACAAAAAAAAATAAAAATAAAACATGTATTAAAATATTTACAAGCAGACACAATAAAAATCAGACTAAATTATAAAAAAATAGTTTTAGCTTGTACAAAATAATATTTAGCGACTATGGATCTTTGAGTGCAATAGGAGCTTAAAGCTACGTAATTTATTATAAAATAATTATGAGTTAATTAATTTTAATTAATTAAAAAATGTGAAATCTAAGAAATTGAGATGGAAAATGCAGAAAACCACAAGAAAGTGAGGAAAACTTGAGAGAAGTAGAAAGACACTGAATGAGAAAACTCTGATTGAACTCTCAATACTTGGTTCTAGATCAGTCTACAACTTTACATAATCATACTAAATAATGATTAGCTACATTACTGTTACTAGTTGTACAGCTAACTAATGCTAGCTAACTACTTGGGCTTGAGCTATTTAAGCTGCTTGAATCTGGGCTTAGTCCAGATAGCACCCCCGGCAAGCTGAGGTATGTATATCTAATGTTCTGGACTATGATCTAAGATTTTGTCTAGTTAGACCAACTTGACACACGTATAATTGGACTTCGCCCTAGACGATGTAGTTAAGGCCTTGAAGGTAGTCCAGACCTCGGAGTCATGCACACTGAGCGACGTTGGGCCATAATATCAAGATTACTAGATACGTGTAGATGATATATCCCTAAATATCCGTAACTGTCAATCATCTATTTATGATATTATTAGACTCATAACTGTCTCAAATTTATAAGTAACACTCGTATTAAGAGTTCCTAACTTATAGGGATTTATCCCAATAATAGTGGGAAAGTAATCATTGCCAAAATACTAATCGTAAATTCCTGCCTTCAATACGAATTATATAAGGATTCTATACACACTCTATAAATACAAGACTAAGAAGCCTTAATCAGGTATCAGTAAATTACTCAATATACACTGCTTTACTTATGCATAGCCTGACTTGAGCATCGGAGTCCCTTTGCAGTTACTCACCCCCTATCTCAACACACTCGACTGCTGCTGCTCAAGGAAAATATCATCGTTACGTGCCTACCTAAGGTACTCTCTGAATCCACTTCAGAACATTGGCGCTGTCTGTGAGAATCGGTAAACTTCTAATCCCGCGCAAACATGGTGAACACACGTCAACACTCAAAAAGGGATGTTGCACAACCTCCTGTGGATCAAAGACAGGAACCAGCAGCGCAGCCTCCTCCAGAATTAGCAGCGCGGCCCCCTCCTCAACTAGCTTTACCTCCACCTCCACCTCCACCTCCACCTCCAGCGGCTGAAGCTTCAACCATTAGGGACCAAGTGCACATCTCAGAACGACTGAGCGATGGGCATGAGACTTCACTTTCTGATGAAAATCCGCTCCCGTCGTGCAAAAGATCCGTCATGGATAGGCTTACCCACCCTGGAGATAGAGCCAATAACATTGCTCAAGTGTTTAGGGGTCCAGTGCAATCATGCATAGGCCCTCAAAATAACGATACTGTTGACCATGCTTCCAGTCGGGCCCCTGCCCGCTCTGAGATGACCAAAAACCACCTCCAGGAATTGATAGCCCAGCAAATACGATAACTTAATGAACAATGCCACCAATTGGACGACTAGTGGCGTCGAATCAACGAGCTAGAATGGTCAGTACACGTGGAGAATGTCCACAAGAGGCGGAATGTGGCTAACCACCATAGGAGGCCATTGTAGGATGAAGACAGCCATGTCATCATAAACAACATTCTGATTCCTGGCATCCAACAACATCCCCTCTCGAATGGACTAATGGCTTACAGGATCTCTAGAGGCTTCAAGCCCCACTCCAATCTTGAACAATATGACAGTACGAAAAACCCACAAGAACACCTCGATGTCTACGTCCACTCCATACAATTCCATGGTGGATCCCTAGAATTGCTTTGTCAAGCTTTCCCCTATTCTTAAAGAAGGGCGCCCTCCATTAGTATTCCACTTTGCAACTGAGGTCTGTCGTTGGATGAGATGACCTCATGCAATGCTTCCTATCACATTACACCACTGCAAAGGAGCAACCCAAATCAGTCGACTCTCTTTCGAGGATTCGTCATGGGAGCAACGAGTCCCTTCGCGAATATATTAAGAGATTCAGCACCGTCCTCACTCATGTGGCCATCTCGGATGACTGAATCACTCTTCATTATGCCCAAAGTGGCTTCCGGACTGACTTCGATTTCTTCCAGTCTTTAGCAAAGAAGAAGGCGGAGACTATGAACGAGTTCCACGTTCACTCCGCAAAATACATCAAATTGAAGGAAACCATGAAGGATAAGGAGACTTTGGAAAAAGGTGAGCCCACTCATTAGAAAAATAACCGAAGCTCTAACCACCCTCGGAACCCCTCCAAAGACGATGCTTACTGGCCCAAATATTCTGACTACACTCCACTGAATGCCTTGCGAGAAGCTATTCTCAAAGAAGTACTTCAGATTGAGTTTCAGAACATTAAGAGGCCACCACCTCTGAAAAAGGCGAAGGACCACTCCAAGTACTGTAAGTGGCATCAGGGATATGGCCATGAAATAGAAGAGTGTGACCAGCTCCGAGATGTCATCGAGTCCTTTATTAAGAAAGGGCGGCTTCAAAAGTATATCGTCGAGATCCAGAATAACGATGACCCTGGGAGACAGAGAGAACAGAGACGTAGTTGTAGCCCCAGGCGGAGTCTGAATCCGAGACAGAGGAGGAGGACACATAGCCCAATCAGAAAATCCCAGACTCCACCGCACCGTGATGCTGGTAACCGGCATGATCAGAACTGGGATACTTAGAACGGGGCCAATAGAATAGATCGGTTGGTCAGCACGATCTCTGGAGGATTTGCAGAAGGAGGCTTATCCGGTAATTCCCAAAAGAAAGCGCTATGGACTGCGGTATTGAGCGTCTTTGGCTCTACGCACAGACCCTGTGCTGACGACAGGGAGGAACAACCAATATCTTTCACCACTAAAGATTATGGCGATATTCTCCGAGATTACGATGATCCACTTGTCATCTCCGAAATAATATCTATCGCTGAAGTCTAGCGTATTTTCATAGACCAAGGTAGCTCTGCTGATATAATGTTTATGGATGCTTTTCAAAAACTAGAGTTCCCCATGTCCGCCTTAACCCCTTATAAAGGCGAGCTTACTGGTTTCTCTGGCAAGAAGATTACTCCTATGGGCTATTTCGAAACATTCTTAACCCTCAGGGATAACAAAATCTACAGAACCATCAAGGTTAGATTTTTAGTCATAGATTGCCCGTTTGCTTAAAACATTATCTTGGGGTAACCTACTCTGAACGGTATCGCTGCTATAGTGTTCACCGCCCACCTGACCATGAAATTCCTTAACAAAAATAATGAGGTGGTCACGGTCAAGGGCGACCAAATTGCGGCACGTAAATGTTACAATGAGAGCCTCAAGATTTGCACAACTCCCAAGAAAGCAAGAGCATGTATGTCTACCTCGGCCTTGGACCAAGTTAACATCCTAATGACCGAATTAGATGTTAGGGAATAAATTCAGGGTACTAGACCCCAGCCAGAAGAAGAACTACTTCTGCTTCAACTAGGTGACAAGCCTGATCAAGTCACCCAAATAGGCATAAATCTAGAAGAGTAGGAGAGACGCCAGCTGATAGAATTCCTTCAACAGAATAAGGACCTATTTGCATGGACATTATCCGACATGCCTGGGCTTGACCCCGCTTTCGTCTACCATCGTTTATCTATCAAATGGGATGCGAAGCCGGTCTCCCAGAAAAAGAGAAAAGTCGGCCCTGAAAGATAGCAGATCGTTGAAGAGCAAGTTAAGGAACTACTTAACGCAAGATTCATCAGGGAAGTCTCTTATACCGCATGGCTCTCCAATGTGGTCCTAGTAAAAAATTCAAACAAAAAGTGGAGGATGTGTGTGGATTACATAGACTTGAATAAGGCATGCCCTAAAGATCCATACCCCCTCCCCAACGTTGACAAATTGGTTGATAGCTCGTCTGGATTTCGGCTACTATCGTTCATGGACTTTTATTCTGGGTACAATCAAATTCCTATATGCCCCAGAGATGAAGATAAAACTGATTTCATCACTGAAAAGGCAAGCTATTGCTAGAAGGTTATGCCTTTTGGTTTAAAGAATGCGGAGCTACCTACCAGCAAATGATGAATAAAGTCTTTGAGGGTCAAATAGGGAGAATGCTTGAAGTGTACATTGACAACATGATTGTCAAGGTCCCAGAGTTTGGATTCCACATTACCGACCTCAAAGAAGTATTTGTAGAAGTTAGAAAGCATAATATAAGACTCAATCCTAAAAAATGCGCTTTTGGGGTCCAAGTCGGGAAGTGTTTGGGCTTTATGTTGACGCATTGCGGGATTAAGGCAAACCCAGACAAATGCCAAGCGATGCTCGACATGCATAGCCCCCAGAATGTAAAGGAAGTTCAATAACTCACAAGGTGAATCGCGGCACTCACACGCTTCCTTGCTAGAGCCACTCACAAATCTCTCCCCTTCTTCAAATTGCTAAACAAGGGGATGGGTTTCGAGTGGACCCAGGACTGCGAGGACGCCTTCACATCTCTCAAGAATCTGTTATCATCTTCCTCTATCTTAACCAGGTCAGAACCCAGAGAGATTCTGTATGTGTACCTTTCTGTTCAAGAAGAAGCCATTAGCTCTGTTCTTATCCGAGAAACCGTCGAAGGTCAAAAACCAGTTTACTTCGTGAGCAAGGTGCTACAAGGCCCCGAGCTCCTTTATCAGAAGATCTAGAAGGTCGCACTTGCCTTAGTGATCACAGCCAGGAGACTAAGGCAATACTTCCAGTGCCATCCGGTCGTAGTAAGGATGGATCAACCAATCCACTAAATATTGCACAAGCCGGACCTAGCGGGAAGGATAATTGCCTGGTCCATCGAGCTCTCTGAGTTTGGAATTTCATACGAACCCAGACTGGCAGTTAAGGCACAAGCACTTTTAGACTTTCTTGCCAAACTTACATTAGACCTCGGTGACCCTGAGTAAGTATCATGGATAGTGTTTGTTGACAGATCATCTAACCCTAAGGGAAGTGGCACTGAGATAATCTTAGAAAATCCAGAAGGCATAGCAATCGAAAGCTCTTTAAAGTTGGAGTTCCTTACTTTGAACAATCAGGCAGAGTATGAAGCATGCATTGCTGGATTAATGATGGCCAAGGAACTGGGCGCAACAAGGATCACACTTTACAGTGATTCCCAACTTGTGACATCCCAGATCCAGGGTGACTACCAAGCTAAAGAGCCCCTTTTGTAGAGATATCTAGCTAAGGTACAAGGACTCCTTAAGGAGGTTCAAACGGTGAACGTGGAGCACTTCCCTCGGGAACAAAACTAAAGGGCTGACCTTCTATCTAAGTTGGTTAGCATGAAAAGCTCGGGGAATAATCATTTAGTGGTCCAAGAGACCTTAGATCAGCCTTCAGTCATGGTTTCAGTCATTTCCCAGATTAAAGATTCAAAGCCCACATGGATTACTCCTATCATGAAATATGTACAGTTCGATATCTGACTTGAGGACCCAAAAGAAGCCTCTAAGCTAATTAAGACTGTAGTTTGATACACCATCTATCATGGGCAATTATACCGATGAGGATTAAGACTGCCTGACCCCTAAAAAAGCATGGTATGTATTAGCAGAGGTACATGAGGGGAGTTGCGAACACCACTTAGGAGGCAAAGCCCTAGCGTTGAAAGCTCTCAGGGCTGGTTATTATTAGCCCATAATGGAGGCCGGCACAATAGCACATGTCTAAGTTTATGACAAGTGGCAGTGTTATTCAGACCATTACCACGCTCCACCCAAGGAACTCTCCATGACATCCGTACCCTGGCCATTTTATAGGTGGGGTATGGATATTCTGGGCCCTTTCCCTCAAGCACTCGGACAACTGAAGTTTATAGTGGTAGCAGTGGACTACTTTACTAAATGGATCGAGGACGAACCTTTAGTTATCATTA
Source organism: Ormosia semicastrata (assembly GCA_029884595.1). Lineage (NCBI taxonomy): Eukaryota > Viridiplantae > Streptophyta > Magnoliopsida > Fabales > Fabaceae > Ormosia > Ormosia semicastrata. The sequence continues at coordinate 36,171,886 of JAQQTO010000045.1, forward strand.
CCTCGGCCAAAATCCAAAAGTTTACATGGCGCCACATCATTACAAGGTTTGGAATCCCGGAGTCCATTGTGACAGACAACGAGACGCAATTTAAGGATAAGGAGTTTGAAGAGCTACTCGCTGATTTGAAAATCAAACACCATTGTAGCGCTGTAGAGAATTCCCAGACAAATGGGCAAGCTAAAGCTGCCAATTGGGTTATTGTCTGCGGACTCAAAAGAAGACTGGACGAAGCCAAGGGAAACTGGATCGAACAGCTCGACCATATCCTCTAGGCCTACCAGACTATGCCCCACTCTACGACAGGTGAGATACCCTTTAAGCTCACTTACAGGAGTAAGGCAATGATCTTAGTAGAAATAAGAGCACCAATTGGCACCTCCAATATCTCTCAGCAGATAGTAACCTAGACCTTTTGGAAGAAAAAAGGTGCATCACTCATATACGTGATGCTGCCATCAAAAAGAAAACGACAGCACGCTACAACCTGAAAGTTGTCCCTAAAAGATTCTAGCCTGGTGACCTTGTACTCCGCAGAGCTGATGTCAGAGGAAAGCACCCCTCCTGGGGGAAGTTGGCTCCAAATTGGGAAGGGCCCTATCACATTGTCACTAGCACCGGCAAAAAAGCTTACACCATCGAAACACTAACAGGCAAACCGGTGAAGAACTTCTGGAATGCAGACAAACTCAAAAAGTACTATAACTAAGTGCCTTTTAAGGCCTAGTCTTAGTTTACTTCATGTTTAATCTGCCCCAAATACTACGGGAACACTTTGTATGGACCTTAGTCCTTTTTCTAATCCATAAAACAAAGTGATATTTTACTTTACTCTGAGGTTGTTCTAGATGGACAGACTACCATGGTACCCCCTGAGAGTGTCTAGAAAGGTTGTGCAGTAGAAAAACCCTAAGTCCTGGGAAAATTCTCTCACTGAACCATATGCACAAAAGACCCCGAAAAGGACCATTTATGCTAAGGTCAAGAAGGATCCTAAACACCCAAATGATTGGTGATGGACCCCAGACAAGGCTTTATTTATGCCAAGGTCAAGAGGGATCTTAAACACTCAAATGATTGGTGACAGACCCTAGACAAGGCTTTATTTATGCCAAGTTCAAGAGGGATCCTAGACGCCCAAATGGTTAATGACGGAACCCAGACAAGGATTTATTTATACCAAGGTCAAAAGGGATCTTGAAAGCCAAATTAATTGGTAATTGACCTCAGACAAGGTTTCCTTTATTCCAAAGCTCCAAGGGAATCCCCAAGCCTTTGAAAGGCATCAGACCCCGGGCAACGCTTTTTACCCTAAAACCTAAGTCCTAAAGGGGACCACAAGTCCAGAATGGGCGTTGGACTCCAGGCCGCAAATTCTAATACCTTCAAATCGTAAAATGAACACCATGATGGGCATTGGACCCAAAAAGATTGATACGAAAATAAACTAGCATACAAGGCAAAATAAAGACAAATTGGGAAAATAAATTAAAAACCCCGAGATCCAGGGCAATTTTCTATATAAAGTTAACAAACCCCATGCAATGGGCAGAAACAAAAAACAAAACAAAACATTTTACTCCTCGACGGTCCCCTGATCAATGGTCATCGCGGATGAAGTTTTAGCAACACTTGGATTAGGCCTAGGATGCGCAAGCTGCCCATCCCACACCACTTTGCTAGAATCTAGAACGCTCAAGACCTGAGCCACCCTGGGATTAAAGAGCTGGACTTGGTCAATGGCATTCTGAAACTACTCTCCACTAATATCAGTACAAATGGTGACGAACTTTTGGACATCATCTCGTAATGACTTAATCTCAACATCATATCGCCGATCCTTGGCAAGAAAACTCTCATTTTCAGCTTAAAGTACGACCACGTACCTTTTAAACTTGGCTAAACTGGAGTCCTTCTACTTCCCAGCATCTTTCAGGGATGCCACTTCTCACTCAAATTCTCAAGCCTGGGACTCAACGTTTTGGCCTTCATAGCATCCTCTATGGCCTTAAGAGCTTGATTTTTACCTCGCTCAGCAGCCATTGCTCTCTCTATCATCTCCTGCTCACACTCCTCACAAACCTGTTCCAAGTATCGAGTCTTGGCGGCAAGGCAGAGACCAAAAGTCTCAAACCACACGAAGGTATCCTTCGTACTATGAAGGGCTAGGTGGTTTGTAACTCGTTCATCCAGAAGATTATAGTCAATGAATTCCCAGACATCCGACTCTTTGAGATACAGATTGATCGGACCATTGACATCGTCGACCGTCGCCCTCTTATCTCGGCCACTAGATGACCCATACTCCACTGCTTTCCTCTTGCGGTCCACGATAGCTTGAGGAGAGTCCTCTACCCCGATAGGCTCCATGTCCATCCTTGGAACATCAATTGGTGGGGCCAAAGGAGCTACAACCACATCCACAGGAGGATCTTGGCTCATTTGTATTCTTGGCCAGAAGGCTTCAAGAATTGCCAAGGCATTCCAAGTAGCCATCTGGGCTAAGCATGCGAATTATGAAAAATGCTAAGCATGCGAATTAACATTTGGACAGTGGTTTAAACTACTTAATACAGCCAAAAGAGTCTCGTCATTGGGGATATCCAAGATGTCTTTGGGCTGAATTGAACTAACCTCTTCGACCCACATTTTGAAGAAGTTAACGCATTCTAGCTCCTCGTTGTTCAGATGAATCGCTTCCCTCTCAAATGATTGAGTAGGAATGCTCCAAGCCCCCAGATTCCAGTATAGACTGAATGTCGAATCCCCGTCGCCGCCTAACAAAAAGGGGTGCACATCGCGAGCCACCTTCAACTTAAATAACTTCTCTTTGAAATCTTTATAACTCTCAAGGTATGGATGGAAGACCTTCTGCCTTTACCAAGAACGAACCGAAAGCCAGGTTTGTTGAGGGGCCCCGACGCTATGAACAGAACACAGGGTATAAAAGCAGAAAAATGCCCTATCCGAGCACCGCAACCCGACCAATCGGCATATCCTTTCAAAGGCCATGAAGTTAGCCCAACGGTTGGGGTGAATCTGAGTCAGAACAGTGTTTAAAGTCCGGAAGATGACAATTTAGAAGTCGGTGAAAAGAAGCTAGAGTTCAAACCTAATGAAGAAGTCCTCATACATATAAGTGAAGTGTTCCCCCGCCTGACGAGTAGAACACACTCTTTCGTTCCCCGCGCGACAGGACTTCGAATTCATGGTCCCTACTCTTCCCCTCCGTCAACACTAGATAACTTTTCAAGTCGTCGAGAAGTTCTCCTAGTTGGAAACGGAATACCTGGTCATAACTATCATCTGCGACCTAAGGATATACCAATCTTGGACAACGGCGAATGCGGATCTCATCTTCCATGGTCGCTTCCCCTTCTCTCGGTTCTTCTCCCTCTGGGACCAGGGCAGCATCTGGAACTAGTTCTTCAATTCTCATTACTCTCTTTCTGGCCATTTAAAGTTATTGGAGACACACAGAGGCTAGTGGTCAGAACCATTCGAGTTCAAAGATTCAGAAGTGGATGTGGGCAAGCAGAAGACTGCTCGCACCCACGCACTGGCCTCCGCTCCCACCAAGGCCAAAGCCTTAGAAGGACACCCCCACCGCATAGGATGTGATGGAAGAGGTGATCCATAGGGCAACACTGTTGAAAGAAGGAAAATGGTATTCCCATTCTTGATTGCATAGAAAAAGGGAAGCGCACTCCATTAAAAGGGTGCGCAACCACTCATAAAGCAAAATAAATATAGACGAGTCAGAGGGTAGGGAATACCTAAAGGAAAATGGAAGAAAGTGACAAAAAATCCAGTCACTGTAATTTTAAACTGCTAAAAAAGAAGAGTGCTGGAACTACCTTGCACCACCATTATGAAAATCGTCGGAAGTCACCTTAAGGCACTAGTTTCGAGAGATGAATAGCGAGATGAAAAGAGGAAAGTTAAACCCCTATTTATAACGACTGGATGGTTAAAGGGTAATTCTATCTGATCCATCTAGATTTGAAAAGATACTCATTATGACGCGTGAAGTACTATGCACGTCCACTCAACCAAAATATGCCACATGGCCCTCACAGCAGTTGAGAGGATGGTTCCACAGCAAGCCAAGGGTCACGCAACCTCAGTAGAGTTTATCAACTTATATAGGATATCTCCCAACGATCACGGGTTTAATGGATTACCTTGGTTAGTTACAAAATCATTAAATCACTAAAGACTTTATTATTTTCTGGAGCTGAAGTCTTCAAGGACCTTGGATCAAGAATTTCAGTAGACTAATTCTAAGAGTCCATCATGGAGCGTGGAAGTTTTCCTCTAACCCTGTCTTCATTACAAGCGCGAAGTACTAACGCAAGCTAAAATACCCCCAATAGAGGTCAGTTGACTTCGAAAGGCTATGATAAAACTCTTCACCCAAGGTGGGACGTTGACCCTTGGGCAAGAGCTGAAACTCACCATTTCGTTATAACCAACAACCAAAGGCCAAGCTGGGGGCAACTTACTATAGCTCTAGAGTAAGCGTTGGACTTACCCTGAATAATGCAAACTAGAAAAATAGAAGTAGGAAATGGCAGAGATAAAAGATAAATTCTCATAAAGAAAAATTAAATTTTATTATTTTCATTCCATACATCGTCAACCTCCACGGAAGGAGAAAGGAAAAATACATTAAAAGGAAAGTAAAAATAGTGTCCGTGAGAGAGCTTAAGGAAGAAACTGACTTCACGGTAGAAACACCTAACTGTATTGTCACATCCACAATTCCTCCACTCTCTTCACCAGAACAAACTGAAGGCAGTCCACTTCTTCTTCCCTACCTCCTTCACAGTGATAATAAAGGCTAACACCGGTTACTCCCAGATGGTTTTCTTTTCGGCTAGGGTGGTATTCATGCATATCCAACCGCATTATGAAGAAGATCAGCCTGGTGCCTCCAAATAACTTAGGAAAGAGGCAGAGGGAGGGATAAAGTTGATAACTCCATAAAATGTAGTTATTGGTGCCCTATCTTTGTGCTAGAATGAATGTTTAGTCCTTGTTTATAATGCATATTTGAAGGGTTTTGTGCTTTTATTTGTCATATTTTGATTCTAATGCCTTTCTATGTGTTATTGAGCAAATTGAGCTTAAATTGTTATTGATTGAGTAGATTTATATATGTTACTAATTTGGTGTTTTCTCTATGATAGGAAGGGCTCCAAACAAGGTTAAATATGGAGCATTTGAGCTAAAAGACTAAGAGGAAGCTAAATCTGCTTTTCAGCAGTCAATGCCATGGCGCAAGGTAGTGCACGCCGCGGCGCAAAGAGGCATATCAGCTATTCCATACCTGAACCTGAGAGTTCAACGCCGCGGCCCAGAAGATGGGTGCACAGCGGCGTAATGTAATCGACCCTATGGGGGCCGCGATGCGCGTATGTGGGGGCCACAGCGCAGTGCAGCAAGCTGAGCCTATAAATTTTATTTTTTAAGTTTTCTCTCTTTAGTTTTTAGAGCTAGGCCATTTTTCTTTAGGTTTTGGCTGCCTTGGCCATTTCTATTTTAGGTTTTCTTAGTTTTAGGTAGTTTTAGGTTAGAAAGCTTTAGTTAGATCTCCATAAATGGTGGATTGGAGGCTAGGAACAAGGATGAAGAAGGATTCAAGCTTCAGAGACAAATCAATGAGCTTCCTTTCTCTTTTTCCCTTTCTCTCTTCTCTTCCTTATCTTCCTTGGATATGAGTTTTCTTGTATTTTCATGTTCATTGTATAGCTGAGCTGTATTTAGGGATATTTTGGATCCTTTTCTATATATATTAATGATGTATTCTTCTCTGAGTTTGTGTGGATGTTTGGTTATTATTCAATCATAATCTATGCTTAATGCTTGCTATTGGTTGGCCATCAATTGCATGATCCTAATATTGCAAATGAACTAGACATAGGGATTTGTTAATATGGATATGGTATGGTTGATGCTGTTGGTGTATGCCCTAGAGGCCAATACATTTTCTGTATTTACATACATTCTATTATGCTATTTTTATATATGAGGCATTTTATTTATTGTGTTCTTTTTTGATAAACATAATAAAGTCCTTAGAATAGTAAGTTTGATGCCATAGAATATCAAGTGGATGACTTGATCGTGAGATCCTTTTGGTTACACCACTATTCTTAAACGTCCCTAGTCAAGTATTATTATTAATTAGGACAACAATAATACATTGAGACTAGTATGTGCATAGACTGATGACCATATCTTACGGGTTATGGATATGAGATATTAAGTCTTCACATGGGTACATATTAGAGTAATGATGTACTAGACTGACCCACCATAAGAATGCTACATGGATCGTTACGTGAGTGTCATAAGCGATTCTCATAGTGACAATGATGTTTGTGGTCCTTTGACCTGAAATCATTACGATTCCTACATGAGGAGTTATGTGTTTTAATGCCATCAAACGTCATCTGCAACAAGGTGATTATAAAGTTAGTTATTGGATATACCGCTAATCATGCAGAGGGATGTGAGTGACCTAGATGGGATTTGTCACTCCTACATAACAAGAGCAATATCTTCGGGGCCCCTGATTGAGTGAGACTGCAAAATGCATGGCCATGCTCAAATGAGTCAATATGAGATATTGATATCATTTGTTGTTACAAAGTCTACTCGAGTATCAGGAAACCAATGATTGGACTATACAAGGGTGACGCATTCCATGCCTTGTGTTCAATCTAGATATCTTGACAAAGGGACTAAACAACACGGAAACATTGGTCACGGAAAGGTTATGTCAAATCACTGACATTCTTATTACTTAGGTAGTAGTGATGTGTTGCTAGATACCGCTCACTGCTTGTAATATTAAAATGAGATTTTAATATTACTGCCAACGTAATAAGAACCTGCAAGGTCACATACATAGAGCAGACTAAAATTGGAGCAATTGATCCAAGTTGGACTCGGATTCAAATATGGGCCAGACTCATAACAGATGGGTCTAGGGTTACACAGCTTACCTTGCTGCTGCTCACACTCACTTAAGGCAGTCACTATTATAAATAGTATTGCTAAGGAGCTGCTAAGATAGAATAATTCAGAACCCTAGCTGCACCTACAGAAAAGTGAGTGAGAGAGCAATAAGTTTATTCACTTCTCTACGCAGCTAGCACTATGTGAGAGACGTGAGGCTCCTCTTTGCGGACGTTGGATGTTCGTGAGTCTGTTCGTGTGGATACCGCAGAGACATTGTTTTTATTACGGTGTTGGTGATTCACGCTTCAAGAGGTAAATCATTTAAAAAACTCAGATTATGACTTTTTCGCATGGATCCTCGGTGGGAATCCCTGTTTTCCGCTGCGTGATGTATCTGCAAAAATTCCAAACAGATGCATGTTCGACGAGTTCAATTGACTTGGATGAGTTGATTCATCAATGGGATAGAAATATACCTATTGGCCATGTATAGTGTGTGATTGAGAATAGATCGTTCATGAGTGCATTTTGGTTCTAACTAAGGAGTTAGGTAAATGAAACTATGGTTGATTGACCTAGACATAGGCTTTTGACTAAATCAGATTCTCAAGCTAACCTAATCAGTGCATTCATGTTAATGAGGAGGATTGCATGTTGTTGGTAGATGTGGGAGGTGAAGAAGGATTGCCTGAAACCTGACCGTTTATCTTTATTGCTTTTGTAGATTAGATTTAGTTTAGTTTATTGATTTCTTATTTTTATGTCCTTGAAAAGAATTGATTAAGCTATTGGTTGGTACTTAGCTTCATAAACAAATATCCTCGTGGGAACGAACTTTTATTCTATATCTATATTACTTGAGCGATCCGTACACTTGCGGTTAGTAAATGGGCAACATGTTTTGACCCTATCAAGAGTGCTCTCTGGTGTCCTCATACATTAGTTGACGGAAGCATCAATCCATCCTAATTACACGCTAGGTCAGAAACCCTTGTGTACGCTAGGAGAGAAAGGCTTCCGCCTCCCTAAATGCATGGCAACTCAACATTACACCAAGAAAGAAAGGCCTCTATGGAAAAAAGAAGTTACTTGCAGAAAGCCAATCACCTTCAGGAATTTTGAAAAGATTAAGAGAATAACCCTTGTAGGAAGCAAAACCCTCTATATCAATACGAAAAATAAAGGGGAAACTACTTTCTCAGAAAGGATCATTCTCAGATAGAGTTGCAAAACGTAGAAATATGATGAAAGGGATGCTAACTTCAGTGCAAAAATTCTCTATTTATAGAGAGAATGAAGCACTTTGATTGGCCCCGCAAAAGGTGAACTGATCACATAATGGCAGCCGTGTTTAATGCTCCCAACTTCTGATTAGTCACGGGAGGAGCGGGTAGTTGAGAAACAGTATGAAACTGAGATCCTCTTTAAAGGATATTTAATTCCCAATAAAGTCAAAGCAACAGTTTCCCAAAGAATTGTAGACTATTACTACCTGCGGTTTCAGAGATTATACTTAGAGTTTACATAAAGAATGCCTAAGGAGAACCCAAGGATTGATACTTAGGGGCAATGAATCTGTGGGACATAACAGTATATCATGGACACCGACATTTCGTGTAAAATACTCGGATGCAATGTTAATTTTTTGAATTATTGTGTTAATTGTATGCCCGAATGATCCTATTAAAACTTGACACTTAGTTGTCCTTCTAAGCGCCAAACTGGGGGCAACTGTTCTGGACCGTGATCTGGGATCCCGTCTAGTTGGACTAACCTGACACATGTATAACCGGACTCCATATTGGACAACGTAGCTAAGACCTTGAAGGTAGTTCGGACTTCGGAGCTATGCACACTGAATGACGTTGGGTCATAATATCAAGATTACTAGATACATGTAGAGGATATATCCCTAAATATCTATAACCGTCAATCATCTATTTACGATATTATAGAACTCATAACTATCTCAGATTGATAAGTAGCTCTCGTATTAAGAGTTCCTAACTTATAGGGATTCATCCCAATAATAGTGGGAAAGTAATCCTTGCTAGGATACTAATCCTAAATACCTGCCTTCAATATGGATTACATAAGGATTCTATATACACTCTATGAATACAAGGCTAAGTAGCCTTAATCAGATATCAGTAAATTACTCAATATACATTGCCTTACTTATGCACAGCCTGACTTGAGCATCGGAGTCCCTTTGCAGGTACCCACCCCTTGTCTCAACACGCTCGACTGCTGCTACTCAAAGAAGAGATCATCGTTACGTGCCTACCTCAGGTACTCTCTGAATCGACTTCAGAACATCCAACATACCCAGCTTTGATTAAAGAAGAGCAAAAGGACCAATAGTAAGGGGTTTTGTTAGGATGTCTACAACTTGTGCATTGGAAGAGACAGGAAACAAATGTAACATACCAAATTGGATTTTATCCTTGACAATATGGTAACCCATCCCAATATGTTTTGTGTGCTCATGAAAAATAATATTAGTTGCTATGTAAATAGTAGACTTGTTATCACATAACAATAAAACCAGTGTTGGATCAGAGATAGCCAAGTCCTGAAGTAAATAAACCAGCCATTGCGCTTCACAAGTAGCAAAAACAAGTGCTCTGAACTCGACTTCTAAATAGGAATAGGATATAGTGGTTTGTTTCTTGCTTTTCCAGGAGATAAATGAAGATCCAAGGAAAAATTAAAAGCCTGTAAAACTGACATGTGAGTCTCTGGACATGCACCCCAATATGAGTCATAGAATCCTTTCAACTTCAGTTCTGAATTAGCTGGAAAATAAAGGCCTCTGACTAGACTCCTCTTAATATACCTCAGTGTAGAGCTCTTGGTGATGCTTAGCAGTTGGACAATCAAGAAACTGACTTAGTTAACTGACAAGATAAGAAATAGTAGGTCTGGCATGAATTAAGTACAAGAGTCTCCCAATCAGTCTCCTATAAGCAGATATATCAGATGGGATATATCCTAAGCCTTTGTGTAATATGGTTAAGGAATTCGTAGGAATGCTGGCAAGTTTGGCCCCCAATAAACCAATGTCCTGCATTAACTCCAGGACCTATTTTCGCTAGTATAAAGCAATACCACACCAAGATCTGGCTATTTCCATGCCCAGGAAGTATTTTAAAGAACCAACATCTTTAATTTTAAACTTGTCATCTAGAAGCTGCTTAACAGACTGATTTTCTATAAAATCAAACCCAGTTAGGAGCAAATCATCCACATAGACTAGAATTGCAGTGAAATATGAAGAAGATTGCTTAGTGAAGAGTACCAGATTCCAGAAGAAAAATAATCAACTTAGAATTTCACTATCGGCTAGCCTGTTGAATTTTTGTAAAATCAAACCAATTAGGAGCAAATCATCCGCATAGACTAGACTTGTAGTGAAATATGAAGAAGACTACTTAGTGAAGAGTACTAGATTCCAGAAGAATAACAGTCAACTTAGAATTCTACTGTTGGCTAGCCTGCTAAGTCCATAAGGGTCTACAACTTGCAGACCTGTTTAGGGTAAGTGGAAGAAAGACCTAGTAGGAGAGCTATATAGACTTCCTCATGGAGATCTCCATGAAGGAAGGCTGTATTGACATCTAGTTGATGTAGGTGCCACTGTCTAGTTATTGAATATTGAGGAGTAACCATATGGCTATCTTCTTGGCAACTAGACTAAAAGTCTCTAAATAGTCAATACCAGCTTTCTATGTATACTCCTTGTATTTGACTATGCTCAATGAAGTTTAGTTTTGATGATAACAAACATGAAGATAATAAGAAAACCAAGTCCAAGAACTTCGAATAATAGCTTTAGGATTTAGAGTCTTTTTGTACAGAGCTCTCTTTTTAATATCTCATTATTTTGGAAGAAAAGATAAAAATATCTTTTTATTAAAACCCAAAGTTCTAAATGTTTTTTTTTAAAAGAAATTAAAAGAGTTTGGGTGTCTTTGAAAATAAATCTAGAAGTCTTTTGAAATGGTTTTTAAACTGGTTTGTAATAGGGTTATTCGAATAAAGTTCCCTTTATTCGAATAAACCAAGCCCAGCAGACTCTGTTCATAATAGAGTTATTCGAATAACTCAATGGTTATTCGAATAACGCTTTCAAAAATATTGCTGTGCGCTTCTTATTTTAAATAGGCTATTCGAATAACCTTGCTATTATTCAAATAGAGACTTTCTCCAAATAATTTTTTTCTTGAATAAACTATTTGAATAACTCATCAGTTATTCGAATAGATCAGCTTTCTCAGAATTCCTTTTTAACAATGTTATTCGAATAAGATACATATTATTCGAATAACCCATATCAGACTATTTTTCATGAAGCTTTTACAAAACATGTTATTTGAATAACACAAAGGTTATTCGAATAAACACTGATCTTGATATGGAAAGAAATGTTCATATTTGTTTTAATTACAAGTTTTTAATGCACCCAACAACTATTTTCTTGAATTGCTTTATAAATAGAGACCCTGGGTCATCTCTGAGTAGTGCCTAACATTTTGGTTAATTCTTTGCTTGCTCTAACTTGTGATTTATAATTTCTACTCTTTTTCTATGCTCTTTTTACATTAATTTTTGAGATTTACTAAGAGAGCTTCTTAAGTGCTTCAAGTTATATTATTTACTCTTCAAGAGAGTTTTTTTTCTTCTAATCTTCTGCTCTATTATAACAAGGGTGAGGTATCCCTCAAAGGTCTATATAAGAGTGAGGTATCCCTGCAGGCTGAGGCTTTAGCACAAGGGTAGAGTGTCCTTGTGTGTGAAAGTGCTCTATTTTGTAACGATAGCAAGCACCTATTGAAGCTTGTATTCATAGTGAAAAATCTCAGATATTTTCGAGGACTGGACATAGGCCACAAATGGTTTAGTGGTCGAACTAGGATAAATATCATGCCTGTTTTTCTCTTCTCTATCTATTTATTTACTGTAATTTAATATTATTACATATTTATTTATTTACTGTTCTTAAAGCTTTTCTTCTTCCTCTCGTAATTTCACTTTATTTATTTAATAGATTCAATATTTGTGTTTATATTTAAAAGTATTTACGAAAAGTTTTTATACTCAATTCACCCCGCCTCTTGAGTACTGGAGCCACTTGGTAACAAGTGGTATCAGAGCTAGACTCTTGTTTAAAGAGTGTAGCAGCTTCAAGAGAACATGGCTTCCTCAAGTGGCTTTTTGAAGGGATCCTCCATAAACCAACCACCCTTTTTCAATGGGGATGGTTATGCCTATTGGAAGGAAAGAATGAAAATCTTCATCGAAGCTATTGATCTAGATGTGTGCGATGCTGTAAAAAATGGCACATTTATACCTACAAAAGAGGTCGATGGTGTAAAAATCGAGACACAGAGAAGTGATTGGTCAGATGAGGATAAAATAAAAGTTTAACATAATTTAAAAGCCAAAAACATCATTATCACTGCTTTGGGGTATGATGAATTTTTTAGAATTTCAAATTGTAAAACTGCTAAAGAAATGTGGGACACTTTATAAGTTACCCATGAGGGTACTAGTGAAGTAAAGAGGTCGAGAATAAATTCTCTTACTCATGAATATGAATTATTCAGAATGAACTAAGGAGAAAGCATTCAGGAAATGCAAAAGAAGTTCATGCACATTGTTAATCATCTTGCATCATTAATAAAAAATTTCTCTAACAAAGATTTGATTAACAAAGTTTTGAGATGTCTGAGCAGGATTTGACAACCCAAGATAACAGTCATATCAGAATCGAGGGATCTGTCAATAATGACATTAGCTACCCTCTTTGGGAAACTTCATGACCATGATCTGGAGTTGAGCAGGTTAAGCCAAAACGAAGAAAATGACAAGAAGAAAAAAGGCATCGCACTTAAAGCTACCTCCTCTAATATCGACAATGAAGATAAAAATGATAGAGATGAAGTGGACAACCTTGAGCTGAATGAAGAGAATCTCAGTCTCCTAGTGAAGAAATTTGGGAGGTTCCTCAAAAAGAAAGGAACACAAAGAAGGCTGCCTTTTCCTTAAAAGAAGAATTATCATAAAGGAGAAGGAGCATCATCAACTCGAACTTGCTACGAATGCGGAAAATCGGGCCACATGAAGATGGAGTGTCCAATATATCAAAAGAAAATGGCGAAAGTTGAAAAGAAGCCTTTCAAGGACAGAAAAGGAAGAAGAGCCTACATAGCATGGGATGACAATGACATGGACTCCACTGACAGTTCTGGTAGTGAAGAAGCCCATCTATGTCTTATGGCCAAAGGAGAAGAAGAAGAATAAGATGAAAGCCACAATGAGGTAAGTTCTAACTGTGACTTATTACCTTCTTATGATAAATTACAAAATGCCTTTAAAGAATTACATGAAGAGTCAATAAGGCTTACAAAATTAATTTCTTCTTCTAAGAAAACAATTTCTTCTCTAGAAAATCAAATTCTTGTTTTAAATAAAGAAATTGAAGAATTAAAAATTAAAAATGAAACATTAGGATTAATTGATGCTTGTACGAGTTGTTCTTCACATATCTCAACTTCTTCATCTTATCTATCATGCCAAAATTTTGAAAAAGAAATTGAAGACTTAAAGAACACACTTTCTAAATTCATTTTTGGAAGAGATAATTTAAATATCTTATTAGGAAAACAAAGAACTGTTTTTCAAAATGCTGGGTTAGGTTACAACCTCAAAAATCAACATAAATTTTATAAAAATTTCTTTGTGCATTCAAGTACTTCTAGTAGTCCTTTTATAAAATGTTTTTATTGTGGAAAGAAAAGACACAGTGCTTCAACATGCAATGCTAGGAAAAATATAAATATAAAGAGTGGAACAAAAATGGTTTGGGTTCCCAAGGCCACTATTCCTAAAACTAACACTCAAGGACCCAAGAAAATTTGAGCACCAAAAGTTAAAAATTAAACATGTGTTGTAGGTGTGCTTGAAGGCTAGGAGCTCAAATTGGTATCTCGATAGTAGCTGCTCCAAGCACATGACCAGAGATGACTCTAAGTTCACATCTCTTGTTCCCAAGAATCATGGACATGTTACATATGTTGATAACAACAAAGAAAAGATTCTGGGAATCGACAAAGTTGGTAAGAGTCCTAACTCCTCAATAAATAATGTATTACTTGTTGAAGGACTCCAACATAACTTGCTTAGTATTAGCCAATTATGTGATAAAGAAAATAGAGTAATTTTTTATTCAAATTGTTGCATAATTCAAGATAAAATTGATAAGCATGTTAAGTTCATTGGTCATAGAGTTAATAATATTTATATGATTAACCTTGATGATATATCCTCAAATGATGTGAAATGCCTGTTAAGTAAGAATGATGATTCATGGTTATGACATAGGAGAATTGCACACATTCACATGGATCACTTAAAAAAGTTGGTCTCTAAAGAGCTAATAATTGGACTACCCAAGCTCAATTTTATAAAAGATAAATTATGTGATGCATGTCAAAAGGGAAAACAAGTAAATGTTTCTTTTAAAGCAAAAAATATAGTTTCAACTTCTAGACTTTTACAACTTTTGCACATGGATATTTTGGACCATCTAAAACTATGAGTTTTGGTGGAAATTACTATGCTTTAGTGATTGTGGACGATTTTTCTAGGTTCACATAGACTTTATTTCTTTCCAATAAAAATGATGCATTTCTAGCTTTTAAAAGACTTGCTAAAGTTATCCAAAATGAAAAAGGTTTTTCAATTTCTTCTATAAGAAGTGACCATAGTGGTTAATTCAAAAATCATGCTTTTAAAACCTTTTGTGATGAACATGACATTGAGCATAATTTTTCTGCCCCTAGAACTCCACAACAAAATGGAGTTGTAGAAAGGAAAAATTGATCTTTAGAAGAAATGGCGAGAACTATGCTCAATGAGGCTGCTCTTCCTAAGTATTTTTGGGCTAACGCTGTAAGTACAACTTGTTATATAATGAATAGGGCTCTTATAAGGCCAATTTTAAAGAAAACCCCATATGAATTATACAAGGGAAGAAAGCCGAATGTCTCACATTTTTATGTTTTTGGTTGCAAATGTTTCTTTTTGAATAATGAAATGGATAACCTAGGCAAGTTTGATGCTAAGTCTGATGAAGGTATATTTCTTGGTTATTCTAACCATAGCAAAGCTTTTAGAATTTATAATAAGAGAACTATGACTGTTGAAGAATCCATTCATGTTACATTTAACGAAACTAACCTAAATGGATCGAGAAAGGATCTTGTTGTTGATGATGTTGCAAAAGCTTTAGCAAAAATCCACTTGGATGACAAGGAGATAGAAGAAAGGAAGTAAGAAGAAAGTCAAGAGGAAACACCAATTCAACAAAATTCACAAGCCATGGGCCTTCCCAAGGAATGGCGAACTTCAAGATACCATCCACTTGACCAAATAATAGGTGATGTATCCAAAGATGTAAGTACTCGAAACTCAATTAGAAATGCATGCAACCATATGGCTTTCATTTCTCAAATTGAACATAAAGACTTAAATGAAGCCTTTGATGATGAACATTAGATCTTGGCAATGCAAGAAGAGTTAAATCAATTTGAAAGAAATCAAGTATGGGAATTAGTTGCAAAGCCCAATGTGTTGGTGTTTGCCCTAGAGGCTGATATATTTATCTGTATTTACATACATTCTATTATGCTAATTTTAATATATGAGATATTTCATTTATTGTGTTCTTTTTTAATAAACATAATAAAGTCCTTAGAATAGTAAGTTTGATGTTGTAGGACATCAAATGGTTGACTTGATCGTGAGATCCTATTGGATAAAATTAGAACACTATTCTTAAATGTCCCTAGTCAAGTATTATTGTTAATTAGGATAATAATAATGCATTGAGACTAGTATGTGCATAGACTGATGACCACATCTCACGGGTCATGGATATGAGATATCAAGTTTTCACATGGGTGCATATTAGAGTAATGATGTACTGGACTGACCCGCCATGAGAATGCTACATGGATCATTACGTGAATGTCATAAGCGATTCTCATAGTAACAATGGTGTCTGTGGTCCTTTAACCTGAAATCACTACGATTCCTACATAAGGAGTTGTGTGTTTTATTGCCATCAAACGTCATCTGTAATAAGGTAATTATAAAGTTAGTCATTGGACATACCGCGAATCATGCATTGGGATGTGAGTGACCTAGATGAGATTTGTCACTCCTATATAACAGGAGCGATATCTTGGGGCCCCTTGATTGAGTGAGATTGCGAAATGCATGACTATGCTCAAATGAGTCAATATGAGATATTGATTTCATTTATTGTTACAAAGTCTACTCGAGTGTCAAGAAATGAAAGATTGGACTATACAAGGGTGATGCATTCCATGCCTCATATTCAATCTAGATATCTTAACAAAGAGACTAAACGACATGGAAACATTGGTCACGGAAAGGTTATGTATAATCATTGACATTCTCATTACTTGGATAGCAGTGATGTATTGCTAGATACTGCTCACTGCTTGTAATATTAAAATAGGATTTTAATATTACTACCAACGTAATGAGAACCTACAGGGTCACACACATAGAGCAGACTAAAATTAGAGCAATAGATTCAAGTTGGACTCGGATTCAAATGTGGGCCAAACTTATAACAAATGAATCTAGGGTTACACAGCTTACCTTGCTGCTACTCACACTCACTTAAGGTAGTCACTATTATACATAGTACTACTAAGGGGGCTGCTAAGACACACATTACAGAACCCTAGCCACACCTACAGAAAAGTGAGTGAGAGAGTGACAGGTTTCTTCTGTTCTCTTCTCAGCTAGTACTATGTGAGAGATGTGAGGCTCCCTTTTGCGAACGTTGGACATTCGTGAGTCTGTTCGTGTGGATACCGCAGAGACATCGTCGTTGTTACGGTGTTGGTGATTCACGTCACTTCCTTTGATCACGCTTCAATAAGGAAACAATTTTAAAACTTGAATTATGGCTTTTTCATATGGATTCTTGGTAGGAATCCTGTTTTTCCACTGCGTGATGTATCCGCAATTCCCAACATAATTATTATCCAATTATAGGCACCAAATGAGTATTTAGGAACAAGCTTGATGAAGGTGGCCTAATAACAAGAAATAAAGTTAGGCTTGTAGCTAAAAGGTATAATCAAGAGGAAAGAATAGACTATGAAGAAACCTATGCGCCTGTAGCTAGACTAGAAGCTATTAGAATATTACTTGCTTTTGCTTGCATCATGGATTTTAAATTATATCAAATGGATGTTAAAAGTGCTTTTCTAAATTATTTTATTCAAAAGGAGGTATATGTTGAACAACCTCCAGGTTTTGAAAATCATGAACTACCCAACCATGTTTTCAAACTTAAAAAGGCTTTATATGGTTTAAAACAAGCTCCTAGAGCTTGGTATGAAATGTTGAGTAAGTTTCTTTTGGAACACGGTTTCTCAAGGGGCAAAGTTGATACAACTCTTTTTATTAAAAATAAAAAGCATGACATCCTCCTTGTTCAAGTCTATGTAGATGATATTATATTTGGTGCTACGAACGAGTCTCTATGCAAGGATTTCTCTAATATTATGCAAAGTGAATTCGAGATGTCCATGATGGGGGAGCTTAATTTTTTCCTTGGACTTCAAATTAAACAAACAAGAAGTGGAACATTCATTAGCCAATCCAAGTATTGCAAAGAACTCCTCAAAAGATTTGGAATGGATAACTCAAAGCATATGGATACTCCAATGAGCACCTCTTGCTACTTAGACAAGGATGAAGTAGGTAAATCTGTTGAAATCACCAAATACAGAGGTATGATTAGATCCCTTCTTTATCTCACTGCTAGTAGACCTGATATCATGTTTAGCGTATGCATGTGTGCTAGATACCAAGCTAATTCTAAAGAATCGCACTTAAGTGCAGTAAAACATATAATGAAATATCTTGGTGGCACTTCACAAGTGGGCTTGTGGTACCCTAAAGGTGCCACTTGTAGTCTTGTTAGTTATTCCGACTCCAATTTCGCTGGTTGCAAATTGGATAAGAAAAGCACTAATAGAACATGCCACTTGCTTGAAAGTTCCTTAGTTTCTTGGCATAACAAGAAACAAAACAGTGTGGCCTTATCCACCACTGAGACTGAATATGTTGCTGCCGGAAGTTGTTGTGCTCAAATCATATGGATGAAGCAACAACTTCTAGATTTTGGTCTTCAGTTTGATCACATCCCTATAAGATGTGACAATACTAGTGCAATCAACTTGACTAAGAACCCTATCATGCATTCAAGGTCTAAACATATTGAAATAAGACACTATTTTATAAGGGATCATGTTCAAAAAGGTGATTGTGTTTTAGAATTTGTTGAAACAACTAATCAACTTGCTAATATTTTCACAAAACCTTTGTCTAAAGACACTTTTTTCCATTTAAGAAGAGAACTTGGAATTCTAGATCAATCTTGCATATAGTGTTTATATTTATTGATATATTATTGGATTATTAAACTTGAATTTTTACTGACTTGAGCGTTGGAGATATCCTCAAATTCTTTTTTTGCAGGTAAAATATCATGAGGTAAGTCTCTAAATCTGGAATTACAACTTCTGCACATGCTTTTAATGTTTTTCTGATAGGTTTATTCAAATAAAACTATGGATATTCAAATAAACATCATCAACTATTGAAATAGAAATGTTGTATATTAGTGTTATTCGAATAAACCTCCATTTATTCAAATAAATTGAGTTAAGCAACTATAGTTTTTAATCTCTGATATCTATCTTATTCGAATAACTCCAATGTTATTCGAATAAATGTGCTAAATGTGCTTTTGTCTTTATGTTTTATTCGAATAAGCACTGCTCTATTCAAATAAACCTAAAGCAGTTTATCTATTCCTGTGTTTTATCTATTCTGCTTTATTCAAATAGTTCACTCCTTATTCGAATAAATGCCTCATCAAGGCATTTGTTCTGTTTTGGTTATTCGAATAACCATAGGCTCATTCGAATAAAAGCTTGGCAGAAAGCTCTATCTCAGAGCCTATTATTCGAATAAACACAGAGTTGTTCGAATAACTTGTGGCTGAAATGCCACGACAGTCTAGTTTCCACGTTGTGTTATTCGAATAACACCATAGTTGTTCGAATAAACATGGGAGTTCTATCAATACTCCTAGCGCTTCTCAAACGTTCTTCATTAGTTTTTTATTAGTTTTGCTCCCTTCACTCTCTCGGTTCTACGCGCTCCTCTCCTTCACAACCATCACTTTTTTATTTCTCTTCTTTGTTTGTCCACCTCTTCTCTTTTCTTCCATCTTCTTCATCTTCTCAAATCTCTCTCACCATCCTATCATGGCCTCCTCATCTTCACGTGCAAAGCGCCCACGCATGAAGACAGCCCCCTGCAACAATCCTTTGGATCTTAGAAGGCTGTCCTCCAACCAAAAGGAACTGGGTCGCTTCATTACGCACTTTTGGGAGCGTAACCTCATGCACCCAAAGTACATGAACCTCAACTTCTTCCAGAACGAAGGCGGCTTGGACTTCCTTAACCTTCTGGACACACAGGGTGTTCTTTGCTTCTGCTCACACCAAGCCCCTCGTTACCCAAACTTGGTAAAGATGTTCTACTGGAACATGAAGATAGTTGGTGAAGACCTTCATTCAGACATTTTTGAACAGCACATGGTTATCACTTCCAGTGATTGGCAATAATTGTTTGGGTTGCACTCCATTGGGCGCAACCTTGATGATGATATTGAAGCTCTAGATCAAGAGTACAAGAAGCTTCAAGCCATTGAAGACCTGCTGAAGCCTGGCCTGGCCCTACCTCCTAAGGGAGTCAAGGGAGGCATGATAAAGAGCCAAGATAGGCTCTTACACTATGCCTTTGCTCACATCTTAGCACCTCGAGGAGGTAACTATGCCTACCTGAGTGAGGACGACATCTTCATGCTGTGGCTCATCAAGAAAGGATACCAGGTGAACTGGCCTACTTTTATCATGAAGCATATGATGAAGGCAAAGGACAAGGAACAGTCTGATTTACCCTATGGTTTGATCATCTCTGTCTTCCTAGGCAAGTACCCTCAGGTTATGGAAATTGAGCGGGTGACAAAGCTGACCCACCATCATGTTTTTGGGTCCTTTACCCTGAACAAAATGAAGATGGTCAAGACTTCTAATGGCTGGGTGTACCCTGATGAAGTTGAAGATGAAGATCAAGACGAAGTCCCTGCTGCCCTTGTTGCTTATGCACCTACTCCTGCTCCTGTTGCTCCTGATCCAGTCACCCTGGATCAAATCATGGTAGCTTTGCAGGACAACAGGACCTACATGGAAAACATCTTTTCTATTCTGTTTGACAGGATAGAAGGTGTAGAACGTGACTAGGATGCCCTTCATTCTTTGCTGATCCAGCGAGCACCTAACTCCCCTCCTCCGCCACCGGATGCCTACTTTTAGGCTTTGCTTTGTTTTGCTTTGTTTTTTGTTTCTTGATGTATTTGTTTTGTCTTGGATGTACATGACTTTGAAAATTTAATACAAATGACTTTGATGTTTTGATTTAGTGTTATCTGCACTGTCTATTATATGTTTTGCCTTGATTCCCTGTGCTTTTTGATTATGCCAAAGGGGGAGAAAAATAAAAATAGGTACTTTTTGAGAAAAGTCTGATAAAAATAAATAAATTAGTTATTGGATTCCAAAAGAAAAGGGGAGCTGCGCACATTTGATATTTGAAAATAACTCTTATGAAAAAGAGGGGGAGTAAGTTCTCTCCAAACTTTATCTTTGTGAATTCCAATTTTTGTGAACTAATGATTTTCTCAATGATAATTTGTCATCATCAAAAAGGGGGACAATGTATTTGATTATGCTCAATGAAGTTTGGTTTTGATGATAACAAATATGAAGATAATAAGAAGACCAAGTCCAAGAACTTCGAAGAATAGCTTTAGGATTTAGAGTCTTTTTGTATAGAGCTCTCTTTTTAATATCTCATTATTTTGGAAGAAAAGATAAAAATATATTTTTATTAAAACCCAAAGTTCTAAATGTTTTCTTTTAAAAGAAATTAAAAGAGTTTGGGTGTCTTTGAAAATAAATCTAGAAGTTTTTTGAAATGGTTTTTAAACTGGTTTTTAATAGGGTTATTCGAATGAAGTTCCCTTTATTCGAATAAACCAAGCCCAGTAGACTCTGTTCATAATAGAGTTATTCGAATAATTCAATGGTTATTCGAATAACGCTTTCAAAAATCTTGCTGCGCGCTTCTTATTTCAAATAGGCTATTCGAATAAGCTTGATGTTATTCGAATAGAGGCTTTCTCCGAATAATTCTTTTCTTGAATAAACTATTTGAATAATTCATCAGTTATTCGAATAGATCAGCTTTCTCAGAATTCCTTTTTAACAGTGTTATTCGAATAAGATACATATTATTCGAATAACCCATATCAGACTGTTTTTCACAAAGCTTTTACAAAACGTGTTATTCGAATAACACAAAGGTTATTCGAATAAACACTGATCCTGATATGGAAAGAAACGTTCGTATTTGTTTTAATTACGAGTTTTTAATGCACCCAACGACTATTTTCTTGAATTGCTCTATAAATAGAGACCCTGAGTCATCTTTAAGCAATGCCTAACACTCTGATTAATTCTTTGCTTGGTCTAACTCGTGATTTATAATTTCTACTCTTTTTCTACACTCTTTTTATGTAATTTTTGAGATATACTAAGAGAGCTTCTTAAGTGTTTCAAGTTGTATTATTTACTATTCAAGAGAGTTTCTTTTCTTCTAATCTTCTGCTCTATTGTAACGAGGGTAAGGTATCCCTCAAAGGTCTGTATAAGGGTGAGGTATCCCTGTAGGCTGAGGTTTTAGCATGTAGAGTGTCCCTGTGTGTGAAAAGTGCTCTATTTTGTAACGGTAGCAAGCATCTATTGAAGCTTGTATTCATAGTGAAAAATCTCGAATATTTTCGAGGGCTGGACGTAGACCACAAGTGGTTTAGTAGTCGAACCAGGATAAATATCATGTATGCTCTTCTCTTCTCTATCTATTTATTTACTGCAGTTTAATATTATTACATATTTATTTATTTGCTATTCTTAAAGATTTTCTTCTTCCTCTTGTAATTTCACTTTATTTATTTAGTAGCTTCAATATTTGTGTTTATTTTTAAAAGTATTTACAAAAAGTTTTTATACTCAATTTATCCCTCCTCTTGAGTACTGGAGCCACTTGATAACACCCCTTAGCCACTAACCTGCCTTGTGCCTCTCTATAGTACCATCTGGTCCATGTTTCAATTTGAAAATCCAT
Organism: Ormosia semicastrata; assembly: GCA_029884595.1. Taxonomy (NCBI): domain Eukaryota; kingdom Viridiplantae; phylum Streptophyta; class Magnoliopsida; order Fabales; family Fabaceae; genus Ormosia; species Ormosia semicastrata. The sequence goes on from JAQQTO010000045.1 coordinate 36,194,224, forward strand.
TTACAGCCAATTGCCTTTTTTTTAGAGGGCAAGTTAGTAAGAGTCCAGGTCTTATTCATTTCCAGAGTTGACAACTCAGCCTGAATGGCATTTCTCCAGCAATTGTGTAGAACAACATCCTTATAACTAGTTTGTTCAACAGATGATGAGATTACCAAAGAAAAGGTTTTATGTGATGGACAAAAGATGATCATAAGAAAGAAATTGTGAAAGGAGATACTGTGTACCTGAAGATGGATGGCACTATGTTGAAGAGGCAAAAGTGAAGTGATAAACCTGGAGATATATAGGAGGTTTTCTAAGTCTATTAGACTGTCTAGGAGGTAGAGGTTGTCTAGGAGGTGATGGAATAGGATGTGAAGAGTATGTATGACTGTCAAAAAGAGGAGTGCGATTGATGGATGAGTGGAAACAGGGAAAGCAAAAGAAGCGTCAAAGAATGGAGCAGGATCAAGAGACTGAAAACAAGGAAAAGAAACAGAAATATAGGGAAACAAGGAGATGGGAGATTGAGTATGTTGATGTTGAAAGAGGAAAACATGCCCATAAAAGACAACATTCTTGGATAAAAAACATTTCCCAAGAATGAAGGTCATACAAAATGAATCCCATGGTACCAGTTTTGAATCTAAGAAAAACATATTTCCGTGCTCGAGGATCTAACTCTTTCCTATCGGCTAATAAGGTAGTAGTATACCATAATGATCCAAAAACCTTGAGATCATTGAGATCTGGTAGTGCCCCAAATAGAGCATCATAAAGAGTCCTATTTTGAAGATATGGAGTAGGTAATCGACTGATTAGATATACTACATGGGAAACAACATAGGTCCAAAAATATTTGGGCCAACATTGATTATGCTCTTCTTCTTCTCTGATGCTGTTCCCCGCTGCTGCATCGCTCTCTCCACTGGTCTCTGCATTACTGTGCTGAATTCTTCTAGTCTCCTGTGTGGTGCTGTATTCTGTCTCCCTTCAATCTGTCTTATGTGGCTTGTACGTTCCTATTTATAAAAATTCTTCACCACCTTATTTCAGCAAACCACTTCATATGATGGTTAATGGGTCATGGGCCCAATTGCATTTTATTTCTCTTTTAATAACTTGATTCATTGTGAGCAACTTCTAACATGTTATTTTTACTTTGGTTGCTGGTACACTTGGACATGGATCAAGCTTGTGGCTCGACGATGGGAAGTGGACCTATTTTAATCATAGCATGCAGCACTTGTTAACAAGAAATTAAATAAATTCATAAATTTAGTCTTAAATTTATCACAATAATTAAATTAATGATCTTTTTAAATAAATAAATTAATAATATCATAATCACTGAAATTACATATAATGAGATATAATCATGTTTATTTTTTATAAAAAAAATATAAAAATTAGGTTATTATCAACAAGGATCATTATTCTTGTTGCAAGACACAAAAAGAAAGGACCAATGCAATACAAGTAGTTTTTCATAAGAGGAATGACCAAGTCTAAGATGCTACAAATCATTCGTGGAACTAAAAATGATATTCCCAATGGGGGAATTACAAACTTGGGAAACATGAATTTTTAGTGCATACAGGCCATGCTTCAGTTCAGCTACACAGTTATCTTCAAGGAATGTAGATCTTGGATCTGACAAGTGGTATGGGAAAAGTTAGTTTGCTTGCTAAAAAGGAAGTCAATTTAGAGACTGAGATCGGATTAAAAGTGAAACTAGTAATGTACAGAACATCAATAAGGTAAAAGTTATCAGAAAAAATAGCAGTGCCAGATAGTTGCTAAGACACAACTGCCATTTGCTAATTTAACTGGTCTGAGCTTGATTTGCTTGTAGGAACTGAAATATGACAAGTTATAGCAGACATGGTCTGTTGCACGTGTGTCTAAAATCCATTGGCTAGACTTGGTGGGATAAGAAAAGGTAGAATTTATACCTGATTAGGAAATGGTTCTAAAATCAATTTGATTGGAGGTCATTTGTTAATCAGTATGGCTATTTCTGCTGAGATTTAGATTGCTGAAAGCAATGCCAAAATGGCTTTATGTTGTTCTAGAGTGAAAAAGAAGCTTGGATCCTCTTTAACATCCCTTATGGGAAATGTAACATCCTAATACTAATGACCCAGTATATCCGACATATACCTGGATAAGTAGTATTAGCCAAGCTACTTCTAACTTAACATTAAACTAACCCATAACATTAATCAAATAATTATGGAGAATCATGATAAAAGATGGTCATACATATATTTACATCAAGCCTCATGGGCAAAGTAATATACATAAAACTTTTTACAAAAAAAAAGCAAATATAAATAAATATACAAGCTTTATCTACTATAGTATAAAAACTTTTCTAGTCTTCATATTTCTTCTTCTTTCCTTTGGAAGAGCTTCCACTTGGATTTACATGGCAACACACGGGGTGAGAATTCATAATTCTCAATATAAGTATACCAATACCAGAGTTAAAACATTCAGTATGCAAGCTACAATCTTAACTCACAATTATACACATCAATGGTATTGAACAACCGCCCATATAAAATATCATCGAGCAAAGCAAACCACACACTAAAGGAACATAGTTCACACATAAAAACAATTATCAAGGAATGCAATGATTATGCTATGTATGGTTATACTTAAGGAAAAGTGTATGATAGTATAGATGCAATGTCAAGAGACTTAACTATTCCCAAGAACTTGGTTCCTTGTATTTCTCTGGGTAGGGAGAGAATCTGTTACCTCTTTAACCTACCAAGTAGGGAGGGAATCTGTTACCTCCTTAACATACCTTGAAATGAGTGGACTAGTCCACTACACAACACTAGTAACCCTGACCATAATAGCCCTCGCTACGAGAATCAAGGACTAATCCTTATTCTCTGGTCAAATGGTTATGCACACCACATAAGGTTACAAATACATAGGAATAGCAAGTGTGTATGAAAAATGTGGGGTTTTGTCTAACTCTTACATAAACACCACATCAACTCTATACTAAGTCTATCCTTTCATTACTAGCTCTACCTCAACTCTATGAAAGTACTTCATGCACTATGGCACTCAACTATTACCAAGCAAACTTAGTATACTATATTAACATATTACAAGGTCCTCTTGACCAATCAAACTCAACTTTACCCAAGAAGGGCAACTAGTTCAACCTTAACTCGTAAAGAAGAAACTAGAATATCTAGGGCTCTTAGCTTCCATTGGCCAACTCATTTGGACCATTAACAACCAAAACATAGTCTAGCTAAGGTTAATCTTAGCCCCAAGAGTGTAAATCTCTGTTTCACAAGGGTTGTTAACCGATTATCCCTTAGGAAAATCAGTTAGAACCCCTAAACTTCTATTTTTGCCCAGTTTAAAGCAGGTTATCACCCTCTGATAATCGGTTATGGCCCTCCTTTATTGTTTTATGAACACTAGGATAATCAGTTAGCATGCTTGGCTAACTGGTTATCACACTAAGTGACTCCTTGTCATGAGCCAATAATTGGTTATAACATCTCATAACTGATTATTTGCTTCAAATAGAAACTAAAAGGAAAGCTAGATAACTGATTATGCTATTGCATAACCGGTTATCTGGTGCCTGTTGCACGAGAAAGGGCAAACACACCTCTTCCCCATTCAATTGGTTCTCAACCATGAAACCAATCCTCAAACATTGGTTCTACATGATTTCTAACCACAAATAAGGTTTCTAATCATATATTAACCCTCAAACAAAATTCCAACTTATCTAACATAGATTTATGACTAAGAACCAAAACCTCAAACACCCATTTCACAACTTCCATTACAAGGACTTCTATGGATATTCCTAAGGTTCAAACTATCCACTGTGCCTAGACTAACTCAAGCTTAAACCAAAAATAGGTTTCCAACATGTTTCTCCAACCTAAACCATAGAAAAACCATAGAAAACCCAATCTTAAAACTCAACATGTAGCCCAAAAGCATGGAGAGAAAACAAAGGTTAGAATATGAAGAACAATCACCCTACCTCTTAGAGATGAAGCTCAAACTTTGGTCTTGCCTTTGTTTCTCTGCTTTCTTTTCATTGGAACTGGAAGTATAAAGAAAGATGAAGAAATAGATAAGAATGACAAAATATCAAGGGCAAAAGTAAACTAAAATGGCTCAGGAGAGCCGTAGAAAACTTAAGTTAATTTTTGATATTTTGCTGAAACTTTATACCTCTTAGAAATAATTTGATTTAACTAAATCAATTTTTCTAACATCCATAAGTATTGAAATAAAACCTAGGATTCACCTAAATCCTAGTTCTATCATTTCCCTATTTTTTCATATCAGCGATTAGTCAATCTGGTATTAAAATATACTATTAGTATACTTAAAAATACCAAGCTAACTCTGTTTTCTCTCAAACTTTAACTACATCTTACTTAGTTCATTTGTGACCTAGAAATAAATTACCCATAGGCATGTCAAACAAGTATTAGGCTACTTCTGTAACCATATATAAGCCTAATATGTTATTGAGGGTGTTACAAGAAATGACACTGCTATTATCTTCAAAAGTTTCTTCTGTAGTGAGGTTGTTAACTGTGCTACCTTTGGGTTTCATATTTGGGGGGAGGGGGAACCATGTTTTCTATAGCAGATGTCTACAGTGTGGCTTGTCTTGCCACAGTAATTGAAGTTGGCAGTAACTCTAGAAGTGGGTTGAATTGTGTTGCTTTTCACCTGAAAATTTCAGACTTCTCGCACATTTCTTAAGTTTATCAAACTTGGAAGTAAGAAGGTTGCTATAGAGTACAATGGTTAGGTGAGAGAGTTTAATAATGAGAGAGAACAAGAACAAATAATATAAGGTGAGAAAGTTTGAGAGAAGGTTCACTGATTGAGTTAGACTGAACTATTTCACAGTTTCAAAATATAACATAGATTCCATCTCTAGTTAATATCTTAAAGTTTCAACATTTAAACTTTGAAAAACATTTCTTAGAAAAAAGAATGAATTCCAAAACACAAAATCAAACCTTACAATGAGAACATTCTTGTTAAGTTCACTTTAACTCAAAAACCATTTTTGTTCTTATAGTGTAAAGTTATGGTTTTCTTAAGTTTAGTATCAGAATAGATCTAAAAGAGTTAGAGTAAAGGAAGAGAAGCAAGGCACAACGATTTATACTGGTTCACCCCTAAATCACTTGGGGCTACGTCCAGTACCTACCAACTACTAGGATTTTCATTATGTAAAAAGTATTCTTTCTTACTAAGCCTTTTCAAGCTCTTACACTTTGAGTATTTTTTTCCCTCAGCCTCTCCAAGCACAACAACAAGTTTAACTAAGCTTCCAAGTGGCTTGTACACCCTATAAGCTCACTATCACCACTCAACAATCAAATATTGGTTTGAAGTGTTTAATACAAGTGGGTAGGTCTCAAAATCACTCAAAGAGTATATTAACACAATTTAGTAGAGCCTACAACACACCTACATAGGATTTCAAAACTTTAAGAATAAATTAGGTAGAGAGAGATGTTCTTCGTGTATATAACTTTAATCTTTTTTAGATCGTTCAACCCACTTCTTTTCAAACTTGGAGCCTTTTATAGCTTGCAAAAAATAACTGTCAGAAGCTCCCAATGGTTATCTATCCTTCTTGTGGCAGGTACCAATTATTTTGTTGTGTTTTGTTGAGTTAGCATGTTCACTTAAGTTCTTGCCCAAGAACTCTCTCAAAGTTCATCTCAGCTGACTTTCTCAGTAACTCTCTTAAGCTTGATCTTTCACAAAACCTCTTGTTCTATGATTCCACCATCATCTTCATGTTTCATCTTGATATCTTGAATGATGATAGCTTTCTTTTAATCTTTGATTTTCTCTTTGTTTGGTCCTTGTGTAGATTCTTCACATTCTTAAACTTTCTCACGACCTTCTTAGAATGAACTATCTCATGTTCTTCAGGAACTCTCTCAAGATGCACCTTGAACTTTCTCAAGTTAGAATTTGATCCTCTTAGCCCTCTTTAATAATCTAGAAAGTTTCCTTATAATTGATTTAGTCTTGAAAATGTTATTACTAACAAGAAAACTCCACAAATATCATTTTAGCACAATAATGATACTTAAGAGCAAATATTCATAAATTTCAATGTAGTTGTTATCATCAAAATATAACTTCCAAATTTAGCCACAAAAGGGCTTTGGAGCTTATAGTAATTACACACCATAGAAAACTCACCTCTACCTCCAGTAAATCTACTAATTTGGTCATAAGATGGCCTCTAAATCCCCTACTTCATGACTTGCCTCTAGGTGCAAATGTGGTTGTTTCTACAAAATTTGCAAGATCCTCAGGCTCATAGGATTCGATCCCCATCTATTGTTCTTATTGGGTCAACAACGAAAATACCTTGTTATTTGAAGGTAAGGGCTCTATTAACATAATATCTGACCTAACAGTTGAATATTGTTCATTTAATCCCTTTAGAAACTTGATGACATAATCATTATGCCGATAAACCCTAATTATAGGTACAACATTGCATATACAAGGAATATGGTAGGTGCATGCAGGTATAGGTTTAAAGTTGTCCAATTCTTCCCACAAACTCTTCAAATTCGTGAAATAAGAAATAACAGACAAATCACCTTGTTTGGAAGCATAAAGTTCTTACTGTAATTAAGAAATCCTAAAGATGTCACCTTGATAATTGTAACATCCCAATACTAATACTATGGTATATCCACAAATATACATAAGTAAACAAGACTAGGTACATTACTTCTAACTTTTAAACATCATAATACATTTATAATAACTATACATATCGAAATATAAAGCCTTGAAAAGGAAATAGTAGAACTACACAAGAAAATAATACATCTGAAAATATCGATTCTTTACTAAAATATCAAGTAGAAATAATTAGTACATCAGTAAGTATATGAATACAAACTAAGCCTCCATGACATATGTACAAAATACACAAGTCGAAAGTAAATATCCTACTCTAAGTCACCAACTTCACTTCCTCTCCTTGGAAGGATTTTGATCTGGAAATTATCATGGAAACAAACAAAGAGATGAGAATTTAAAAATTCTCAGTAATATAACACAAACAGTGACAATCATAATACAATTCCATGATAAATACATGTAGTTAACATCTCTTATGAAATTATGCGTGGATGCTCATGAAATGACAAATGTTAATGCTTATGAAATGTAATATGTTAATGCTTATGAAGTGTCTTGTCCTTCGACAAAGTGCTTTTTTTACCCTTTTGACCTTAGAAAATTGCTTTTCTCACTCATTTTCTATTAGCATAGTGCTTTTCTCATTCCTCTACCAAACAATTTATCCTTGTTAAAGTTCTTTTCTCATTCTTTTGCCTTTGGCAGAGCTTTTCTCACTCCTCTGCCCTGACAAGGTGCTTTTCTCACTCCCTTGTCTTACTTTATGTTATGCTAATGTCATGACATTCTAAATTCTGTTATTCGATTATTTCACTAAGCCTTTTTTCAAATATTATCAAAAACATATTTCTCGGTTATGCTTTTGAATAGCTCATATAGCCTATTCGATTGAAAACATACCACTTTGGTGTATACTTTTGAATAGCTTGCTTTACCTATTCAATTTGAAAACACACCACTTTGGTTTAAGTTTTTGAATAGCTCACAATAGCTATTTAATTCGAAACATACCACCCTGGAATGACTTATTTGATTAGCTCACTTAGTCTATTTGGTTAACATAAAAAATATGCCATTCTGGACTGTCGTTCAAATAGCTATCATGATATTTTGATTAAAGTCAAAAACATGCCATTTGAATAGCTCACTTAGTCTACTCGATTAGCATCAATATTATGCCCTTCTGAATTATGTCGACCGAATAACTCTCATAGTCTATTTGATCTATTTGATTAGCCTTGAAATTATGTAATTCAAAGAGCTCTTAATCTTTTAATTTTTCATCGAAATCATGCAATTCGAATAGGTGACACATCAAACTTGGAACATTCTATGATGTTCTATTTGAATAGCCTCTTGGTCTATTCGAATAGAACAAAGTAGAAAGACATTTTGGTGCATCAAAATAATAATTTTATTGTTTCATTTCATTTCCATACCAACCCGTTTACTATTAACACCAATTTATACCATAAATCATGTAGTAAAGCATTGGAAAATCATCAACAACTAGTACATATAGTTGTATTCATTCATATACATGTCTATATATATCTCTTTATACACAGAACCATGATTTTCATTGGGTTTCATGAAAAAAATCTATCCTATCCATTCCTTGCCAATTTTCAAGAAGCTAAGAATGATAAAGCATAGGAAAGAAACACAACAAACCCTACCTCAACTTTCTTTCTTGCTTTCCTTTTTCGTCTTCCTTTTCTTCTTTCTTCTTCTTTTTCTTTCTTTTCCTTTCTTTCTCTCCTTTATCCTTTATTCTGCCATTTGTTATGTATGAAGTGAGACATAAGTAAGAAAAGATGAGAATAGAAGTCAAAGACGGTGAAAAGAATTAGGATAATATCATTTGACTTTGGTAACTTTGGACGTTTTGTACCTCTTAAGATATTTTAGTCTTATGTTTTTTCCAAAAAAAAAACCAAACTAACTCATACTAGTGTTAATGAACTTCTATAATCATAATTAAAATTAATAGGTTAGGGAGGATGTTACATTTCTCCCATCTTTTTTTAAAATTTTGTCCTCAAAATTGCTTACCTCATGTAAAAAGTTTAGGATAGTCTTGCTTTATATGAGACTCTTACTCCCAGGTACCCTCCTTTGTGCTAATCCCATCCCATATGACCTTCACCAAAGGAATTTACTTTCTTTTGAACTCTTTGACTCCTCTGTCCATGATCTTCATAGGTTTTGTCACATATGTTAAGTCATCTTTTAATTGCACTAATTCAATTTCCACAATGTGTGAAGGATCTTGGTTGTATTTTCTAAGTTATGAAACATGGAAGACATTGTGAAGGTTGGACAAGTTAGGTGGAAGGGCCATTTGGTAGGCTACGGGTCTAATTCATTTCAAGATTTGGTAAGTACTAAGAAACTAAGGGTTTAACTTCCTTGTTTTCAAAGCTCTACTAATTCCTGTAGTAGAAGTGACTCTCAGAAAAACATGTTCTCCTTTCTCAAACTCTAGAGGTCTCCTCCTCTTATTTGCATAGATCTTTTTCTTACTTTGAGCAGTAACCAATCTATCTCTAATCATTTTTAATTGTTCTATGGTTTGATGTACTAACTCAGGACCTAGAATAGTTCTTTCTCCTACATCATACTAACATATTGGTGATCTATATTTCCTACTATATAAAGCCTCATATGGTACCATTCCTATGCTAGTGTGGTAGCTATAATGGTAGGCAAATTCCAATAAAGGGAGAAATCTATCCCAACTACCCTTTTGGTCAATAACATATGCTCTAAGCATATCCTCTTGGGTTTTGATAGTTCTCTCAATCTATCCATCAATTTGTGGATGGTAAGCTGTGCTAAAACTTAGCTTAGTCCCAAAGGCCTCTTGCAAGGCTCCCCAAAATATAGAAGTGAATCTAGGGTCTCTATTAGATACTATGCTTGAGGGGATCCCATGAAATCTAGCAAACTTCTATAAGTATAGTTGAGCTAATCTATCCAGAGAAAAGTTAGCTCTTATTAGCAAAAAGTAGGCAGATTTGGTTAATCTATCCACTATGACCAATATGGCATCATACCCTGGTTGGGTTCTAAGTGGTCCCATTACAAAATCCATTGAAATACATTCCCATTTCCACTCAGGAATCTCTAAGGGTTGTAATGGTCCAGAGGGTTTCTAGTGTTCTATCTTAACTTTCTGACAAGTTAGACACTTGGACATATATTTTGCTATATCCACTTTCATCTTAGGCCACCAAAACATTTTCTTAAGATTTTGATACATCTTTGTGGCTTCGAGATGGATGGTATACTTACTCTTCTGAGCTTCTTCCAAAATCTTTTCTTTGATTCCAGATTCCTTTGGAATGTAAAGTCTATTTCTAAACTTAATCATCTCATCATCTACTTTACTAAACTCCTTTTGGCTCCTAACTAAAATTTGCTCACTTATTCCTTTTAAAGTCCCATCTCTCTCTTGAGCTTCTTTGATTTGAGTCCTTAAGTCACTAACTATATCTACTTTACTCATACAGAGATTATGTGGTGACATAGTCACTGCTAGACTCAAATTTTTAAAACTCTCTATTAGCTTTTTCTCTTGGATCATTATTCGGGACACATGTAGAAATTTCACACTAAGTGCATTAGCCGCTACACATGTAGAAATTTCCTACTAAGTGCATCAGCCACTACATTCCTTAAGAAACTCCATCCATCTTCTCTGTCTCATATTCAATTCCTTTTGGTCATTCAAGTACTTTAAGCTTTTGTGATTACTAAAAATGTGAAACTTAACTCCATAAAGATAGTGTCTCCAAACTTTCAAAGCAAATACCGTAGCTGCCAATTCTAAGTCATGGGTAGGGTAATTCCCCTCATGTGGCCTTGTTTGTCCCTTTATAGGCCGCAAGTGCACGAATCAAATAAGTAATACAGTTTAAGAGTAGGATATCATTCCCATGAGGACAACGTTATTTCTAATGCTATATATCAACCAATAGCTTAAACAATTCTATTCAAGAACATAAAAATAGGGAAAAATGCATTTAAATTAAATCTAAAGACTGAAATGCAATAAATTGGAAATAAAGATAATATTTAGCTTTTAGGGAATCCTTCTTCAACTCCTACTTCAATTGCTAATATGCAACTATCTAAATCAACATGAATGAAATAGTTAGGTTAGCTTGAGAATCTACTTTAGTTAAAAGCCTATGTCTAGGTCAATCAACCATGTTTCATTTTCCTAACTCACTATGTTTCTTATACGAATTATAAGCTACAAACCCAAATGCAGGTTATTTCAAGTAATAAATTCTCGGGAGTCCGAGGTCGATCCACAGAGAATTGATGAAGAAAAATTCTTTAAGGTAAAGAAAAGATTTGTCACAACAATAAAGGTGATAAAAATTGTTCACAAATGAAAAAAAAAAGTGATTTGCTTGAGCTAGAAGATCCACTCTTGGTAATAAATTAAAGTCAATATTATTTCTTTTTATAACTCAATTGAAATCCACAGATAACGGAGGTTCCAATCGAAAAATTCAACATTCAAAGTTCAATTAAGATTATATATGTAATTATATTATAGTTCCTTAAATTATTCACTAACACTAACACTTGAAAATGGGCTCAAGTATTCATTGTACCAACCTCTTATCTATAATGAATCAAGATCTCGACTTTACAAGGAAGGTTTCTAAATTGATCAGAAACAAAATACAACACAAATAATGACTACTTGATAATACATCATTCAAGTACAAGAAAGAAATTAATCGAATCTTAATTTATTACCAAAAGTTTCACTCTTTCACCTAAGTAAAATAAAAATTAGTTACTCATGAATAGGAAGAAAGAAAGAGAAAAAAAGAAGGAGATGAACATAACTTTTATTTAGAACAAAAGAAAGCTACCACAAGAGAAAAAAATAACACAATAGCATGATCTTGATCTCTAAGCCAAGATGCCTCAAATAAGCAGCCAATGATCCCTTTTATAGAGCTTGAGGGAAACAATATGACAATGGAGTTGTTTGATAATGAATGAAAAATGCCAAGGGAGTTGTTTGATAATTGTGAATGAGTGAAAAATTATTGAGATGCTTATCTCCCAAATGATTCAGTGCTGAACTCATGGCTTCCATCAGAAAATGGAAACATGGTCTTCATGAAAATTGCAGGGTTTTGTCGTAGCTTTCCAATGCCACTGGTTTCAGCCCAACATCATTCCTCTAGCTCGAGATATGGCCTAATCTTTGCACACTATTCAGGCCCAGCTATAACTCCTCTGTTCTGACTTCTAGGCCTAATATGACTAACTACACGTTTGATTTGACTTTTGTGTTCTCATAAAAGTTGTTGAGTCGAGTCTTAACTTTCCAATGCCACTAGTTTGGTGTCAATTGGACTCCTATATCTCAAGAAATAGGCTGATGAGTGCGTAGAGGTCAAGGTGTCAGGATCAGCACTCTAGGTCTTGCTTAAACTCCAATTTAAATTATCCAAACATGTGATTTGGTTCTTAAGGTCTTCATGAAAGTTGTAGAGAATTGTCTTCGTGTAACACCTTAATTTTTTTTTCTTGATATTTATGAGTTTTATAATATTTGGGAATTTTTGTGAATTTTTGGAAAATTTTAATTATTTTAATTATTTTAATATTATTTTGGACTGCATGTGTGTTTGAGGCGGACCCGAAAAAATAAATTTTTTTCCTGAACTAGAAAGTTTCGGACTATTAATGTAGGGCCGGGGGAATTTACTAAACACAAAATCGAGAACAATTAACAAAATTTTTTGTATCTGAGTTTTTGTTCAAATCTATTATCCATTGGATAATGCTATTATCAATGGGTAATGTTATCGAGTTTCGTTCCATTCTATTATCCATTAGGTAATACTTTTATTCATTGCGTAATATTATTATCCGTTGGACAATAACTAGCAGTAGCTGTTATCCATTGGGAAATAGTTTCTGAAAATATCTTGAAAATATCTAGCTTGGTCAAATGTGATGATTATGACAACTTTATGCATAACCAATTAGAAACAAGCTTGGAAGGAAAGTTTTGCATATCTACCCTTGATTGAATCAATGGTTGTGAGGGGCTGTAGCAAATTAAAATATTACTTTCTCTCTCCATGAAGCCTCATGACCATTTAGCCTCCAAAGTGACTAAGTTTCATTTTTCTATTACATTTTCATAAGCTATCATCTTTCATGCAAAAGCTAACACAATTCTCTCTCATTTTCTCTCCATCTCACGACCTCATCACCCAAAAACACTTTCCAATCTCTCATAATTCAAACCAACTATACTACTTGATCTTAAACATCATTCTAAGCAACTTTGATGTTGTGAAGAAGACCTAATTCTATCATCTTCAAGCTTGATTTTTAGATTCAAGTTCTAGGGTTATAAGGTGAAGTTCATGGTTTTCATTTCTTACTTCATTCATAAAATTCTAAGACCATATTTGATCTATGGTTACCTTAATCAAGCTTTAAATGTTAATTTTTATGTGTTTGTTTGGATCTCAAGAGACTACTTGGTGGTGGAAGTTGATACAAAGAGCTATACAAGGAGCTTGGGAAGGTACATCTAAGTTAAGAGGGAGATTAACCTCATCAACTAATTATGGTGGTGAGGAACGAAATTTGTATTAAGGTGATGAATCCATGTGAGGATTATTCACCTTGTTTGTATGATTTTGTGATTTGTGTTTAATTGCTTTATGTGATTTTATTACTTTGATATTATGCATGAATTTGATATAGTAGGATTATGATGTTTTATGTATGTTGTATGATATAAATTGTGATTGAGAGGAAAGGAATTTTTGGTTCCAAAGATCATGAGGCTTACGACCTCTATGCCCATAAATGGGTAATCCATTACAAAGATAATTTATTAAATAATAACCTAGAGGATTAGTGGTAAGAAATGTAATTAAGGAATTACAAAATAAAACTGGAAATGAATATATTTTTATTATTAAATGAAAAGTAAATTTCAGCTATGATATTGAAAATATGATGGAGAAATAATTTGAAAACTTAAAGTATTTTATTTAAATGAATTTTTAAATAGGAAGATGGAAAAAGTTTTATTTAATTAAAATAAATGTAAGTTTTGGAAAGGATATTAGAAAGTATTATTTAGAGGAGTTTTAGTAAGAAAATAATTTTTAAGAATAGTTTGGAGTTTAAAATATTTTATTTAAGAAAGTTTTATTAAAAGTAAAGAATAAAGTTTTTGAGGCATCTTGAATTAATCTAAATGATTTAAGTTTTTTGTGGAAAACGTCAAGAAATATTATTTAGAAGAGGTTTAGTGGAAAATGTTAGAAATAATATTTAAAGGTGATTTATTAAAGAAATATTGGAATTAAAGTTCAATTTTTATATTAAATGTGAAAAGTTTTTAATTCGAGCTTAGAATATTAAGAAAATATTTTACGCGATTGAAAATGCGTAGAAAAACTCTTACGCGATTTAAAAATGGTGATTTTTAGTTATGCAATTAAGAAAACATTTTAAAATCTTTTACGCGATTGAGAAAACGTTGGAAAACTGTTACGTGATTTGAAAACATAACAAAAGTTTTATGCGATTGTGAAAATGTGATAAAAACGCTACGTGATTGAGAGGAACAACAAGTTTTGCTGTCGGGCCGATATACTAGACTCGGGAATATCACTGTGTGATTGTAACCGGTAGTGGCTTGTGATATGCATTGAGTCATTGATCATGCATCGTTTTACAGACGAGTGTTTGAAAGGCTATTGTTGCCTAGGAGTTGAATTACACCTAATTGCGGGTGTGAATTGCGTAGTGAAGATCTATGAATGATCTTGGAGGCATCGGGATGCGAAATTCCACATATAGTCAGTTAGAAAGCGCTACTGTGTCGTGACAACCGATGCAAACGTACCGACGATCTCAACAAGATACTATTCCTATTCCCAATCTGGCGTAGAATGTTCAGTATAATGCCTAATGTACACATTGAAAAATTATAGTACTTAGTCTGAGGCAGCTGATATACAGACATGTCTTCTGGATCATTCTCTCCGAAATTATGTTTAGCTCCATGGAGTAGGAAATTAGTTCATTGTGCATGTGCATAGTCAGTCCTCAATTGTTATGATATATATATATATATATATATATATATATATATATATATATATATATATATGTATGTATGTATATTCGTGGTAATTATCTATTATTTGATGAAATGATTATATGATGTCATGAATATGTTCTTAATGTTGTATATGTATAGTATGATTGTTGTTATTGTTCTTTGCTGCCATGATGGTATTGATATAGGGGATCTCACCTCTTTGTATTATTGTTTTGCCTATTCTGTGTTATGCTATTATTCTATGAAGACAACGATGGCAGTGAGGCAAGATCCATAGGGTTTCGTTAGTGTATAGTTTCATGGGGACATCGAAGCGTGGAATGTCTATTGGGACACGAGGTGTATTCAGTATGTTGGAGACGTTACCCTGCTTTGGAGTAGGACCCAGCATGCGGTTGGTACGTTTTCTTTGGATGCTGCTATTTGCTTGGAGTTTTATATGCTTATTGGGGAGTTACGGGGTAATTGTAGAACTACCCCTAAGGAGGACTCTATGGAGTCAACTACTTGGACTCCCGTCCGTAGTGACATGCCCCGACTGGGGAATTTGTCTATTAGGGATCTTGAGGAGGATATGGAGGAGGATCGGGTACAGGACCCTACTCTTCAAGTTTTTGGACTTGGGCTAGGTTTAGTTTTTATGTGGTAATTATGTGTTGTTTGGAGTACGTAAGTTTTATGTAATTGAGTTGTTACTAATCTATGTTATGTACTAGAGATGTATATTATTCAGTTCTTGTATCTTATGTTTCTATAATTCGGTAAGTTTATGTTATCTGTGAAAAAGAAATTTTGAAACTCGTATTAAAATAATATAAAATATTTTATAACTTGGGTAAAGAATCGAAAGGAGTTGACTTGAAATGTAATGCCCTTCGGAGGGTGTTACACTTAGCTTTCCTACAAGACTAGAATCACATCAATAAGATATTTGCAACTCAAATTATAGTCAGTTTACTAAACACTGCCAAATAGACAAATTAAAACTAATTCAAGCAACAATTCTTTCAATGATCCAATTAAGCTCAATATCATAAAATGTAACAAAACCAACTGAATTAAGCCTAATTAAACCTTAAGAAGCCCAGTGAAAGGAGTATAAAATGAATAAAATATATTGCTATCAAATTCTCCCATACTTAGCTTTTGCACTCCTAGGCAAAACACATAAGACCAAAGCTAAAGAAAAACAACACAAACTCAAAAGCTAAAAATTCTAAAAGATTCAATTTTTAATAATATTTAAGAATACAAAAGTTTATAAGCAAGAAGAGCAACCAAAGATTCAAGGGATCAAAACATTTATGAGGTAACGTTTCTTCACATCTCAAACCAACGAGCAAGGAAACTTCAATTAAAAAGCATGATTCAAGAATAATAGATCCTCACAAGATTCACTCTCAATCCCTCAAGTGTTTAAAAGGTAGGTATTTCAATCAATTCAATCCATGAAAAATTGCACTACCAGAAGCTTGCTTATCTTTTACTTCTTCACTACTCACAACACATGGACACACAAATTAAGAAGACTTTATTCAAGTTTGTAATGGGGTCAAGGTAATGGAAGGGGGTAATATGGATATGACAAGTTAAATACTAAAGAGAATAAAAGAGCATTTGGGTTGAGTTAAAATAAAAAACATGAAAAGTTCATCCTAACATAATGCAAATTTTCTTTACATATTCTTTTCGCTTCCCCTTTTTACCTTGTTGACCTTTCTTTACACTTTTTTTTTTCTTATTTTTGTTTTGTTTTTGAAGATGGCTACTCTTTCTTTTTTCATCAACCATTTTGCACATACACCCCCACACTTGTTCAAGAACTCATTTAATGTCAATGCTTTCTTATTTCCTAGGGTTAGGTAAGAACATGTTTTTTTTTAAGCCATGTAATGAGCTAAAAACAAGGAATGGTCGAATAAGCTCAAAGGGGTTAAGCAAGGGAAAATATACAAGGTTGGTTATTTGGTTAAAGTAGCTATTTCAAGAAAAATGTCTCAATCATATTTATGTATACATGTGAAAATGTAGCCTCAAATAAAGTCAAAGCAAGTTTTAAAATTATAACTCGATGAGTGAAAATCACACAAGAAAGAAAAGAATGTGCAAATGTTCAATCCATTCATTAATATGCTCAAAATCTCACAAGACATATTTCTATTATTCTCAATCCACCAATTCAACATCCATAACTAAGCATGTGATTTTTAAGAAAGAAGATAATTTATTCAATCATACTATGTTCCCTGAATTTGAATTGCTACTTCTACACAGAATAGTTATCTACCTAATTACTCTTTACTCTACCACTAATTTAGATGTGTCTCAAGAGCAAATTTACCTCAAGGGCATAATTTACTCTTTACTTTGTCATCCTTAATTAGTTTTGCTGTTAGTAAGTTGCTGACAAACATATCAATAAACATATTTCCCTAATTTTTTTTTGGGGATTTTTTTTTATTTCAACTATCATTCTCCCCAACTAGATCACAACATTATCTTCAATGTCAAAACATAAATAGGTAAAGGATAGAATATATTACCTGTTGTAGCAATTATTGAAAATAGGAACCTTACACAAATTTAAAAGAAAAAGAAAGTTAAAGATGAAGTATCAGATCAAACCCACGTTCCTTGTAGCCTCCCTTACTGCTCCCTTCTGACCAATCTATCTGAGTTATTACTGGATCAGGTTCATAAACAAAAGTTTGTAATTTATCAATTAATTCATCAATAGTGGAAGCAGAGATAAGGAGTCGTCTTGCCGAATGTGTGATAAAGTTCTGTTCCACAGCATGGTCAAGAAAAGATAACAAATTATCAAAGAAATTATTAACATTCAACAAATCTATGGGTTTATGGTGGAGGTTCAGTTGGGCCCAAGAGATAATTTGAAAAACTTCTTCCAAAGTACTAAAGCCACCAGGTAAGGCAATGAATGCATTAGAGTTTTCAAGCATTGTCCTTATTCGTCCATGTATAGATGATACTTGAAGTTCCTGCCTAATTGTCTTTCCAATGATGTTCTTTTGAGTTAAAGGTCCAGGAATGATACCTAAAACTTGACCACCTCTTAGATGTGTAAAAAGTGATAAAGCCCCTATTAACCTAATGCTACCTCCCCCATATATTACACAAATGTTTCTCGCAGCAAGTGTTCAACCAATAGTCTTGCTGCATTTACAAACTATAAACCCTTCCCATAACTTGACCAACAAAACACACAGATATTTATAAGTCTACGAATAGAAGCTCCCTCCATTTCTATACTCATACTTGTTAGCCAAGTGGCCTCAAACTCAAGAGGGGGGGTGAATTGAGTTTATGAAATATTTTCGCAAATCTTTCGTAAAACGTTTGTTAAACAATTTTCGTTGAAGCTATTGGATAATTGAAGTGAATAGATAAATGAGATTGAATAATTCATTCACAAATTAAATAAACCAAGATGAATAATATTCAAGCAAGCATATAAAGTAAATGCACAAATGTAAAGAGATAGGGTTGAGAGAATCAAACACAAGGATTTATCCTGGTTCAGCCACCCCTTGTGACCTACGTCCAAATTCTCAAGCGAACCACTCGAGATTTTCCACTAAACTTCAAGCTTGAACGGGTGCTTGAAAACCTTTACACAATAGAGCACTCACCAACACCTTGGGATACCTCACCCTTGTGCTTTGAGCCTCAAAAACAGGGATGCCTCACCCTTTACAACCTTTTGAGGGATGCCTCACCCTCAAGGGATACCTCACCCTTTTCTAACTTTAAGAGATACCTCACTCTCTAAAGGATGCCTCACCTTTCACTCTAGAGGGATACCTCACCCTCTCTTTTTTAGATTACACAAAGTATAGAAGATAGAAACTCTCTTAAAGAGTAGATAAATACAAATTGAAGCTCTTAATATGCTTTCAAAGATTTTTCACGTTTTTACAAAAAACAGAGCAAGAAATGGATTTGAGGATTGATTCATGTTTGGAAGTATTGATGATCAATTTTTGGTTCAAGGTCAACCTCAAATAAAGACCCAACTTTGATATTTATAAGTTTCTCATTCAATAGAGCCGTTGGGGTTTTCTGGGCACGCATTTAATGCATTTAATATAGCCGTTGGACGTTGTCAGGGTTCATGTAATCGATTACACAACTTATGTAATTGATTACATTGTTGTTCCAACGTGTTCTTGCCTTTCTGGGCTTGATGGAATTGATTACATATATTGTGTAATCGATTACATGGCCTCTAACTTTCTTGTAATCGATTACATTGCTCATGTAATCGATTACATGGCTTCTGTTTGCTGTGTAATCGATTACAAATATCATGTAATCGATTACATTGACCTTTGAACACATTTTTCAAGTCCAATAAAGCTTGTAAGTCATTCTTAACACCTCAAGACACTTGATTAAGCATAAATCCTTTTAAGAGTGTTAGATTCAAGATAGCAACTTAAGTTTTCTTGAAAGCCATGTTTAACTTTGAAATTTCCCATTTATTTTGAAATGATATATTGAAAAATCATTTGAGAAATCTTGAGAGCATTTAACATTAATGTTCTAAGTCTTATAACTAAATAAACCTCTTGACTTCTTTATTTGATCTTGATTTTTCCTTTTGCGCTTGATTTTCTCTTTTGCACTTGAACTTCACTTTGGCCTTTGTTATCATCAAAAACCCATTTGATATGCTTCAAGACATAAGTATTCACATTCTCCCCCTTTTCGATGATGACAAACTAAACATTCAACAGAATGAGAAATATATGCATTAATTTGATTATCAGATAATTAAGTGCAACACTCCCCCGTAATGTATGCATGAGATAGAATATGTGAAAGTGAAAAACTCCCCCGTACACATACAATATATTTCACTAATTTCTCCCCCATTGACATTATAAAAAAGAAGACATAAGTATTCAGATTTGATATATTTATTTCAGCCCAGCAGGATCAATATAAGAGTATAATCGTTTAGCACATCAAGATGTGATACCAATAGCAAATGCATATGAAGAGAAACTTAGATAGTATTTATCATTTATGCCAATAGAAATCAGAGTCATATACAAAAGCAATATGAGATTAGATAAAGATTAAGCAAAAGGAAAGCATCATGAAGGACTAAACTTGAAACAATAAAAAAAGTTCCAAATCATTCCAAGACAATTTCAAACATCATTTAAGCATATATTCCAGTCAGATTATGATCCAAAACACATTATTGTGCAGCAAAACAACATATTATGCATCAAGTTGATGTATTATGTAAAAGATTGTGACATTATGCAGCAAGGTGACCAATTTATGCAGCAGATAAGCATATTATGCAGTAGACCAATATATTGTACAGCAAAATTAGATGCATGATTGATCCATTATGACAAGTTCAAAGATATTGATATTATACATGCCATTTCACAGGAAAAAAATATTCATTTAATATATTCAAGATATTAAACTAGTAAAGCATAGAGCAAGTCACACTTAACCAAAGGATGCAAGTTCAAGCTTCTTGGAGATAGGGAGGATAGCTTGAAGTATTTTCTGGTTTTGTGCTTGGCACAACCACTTTTCAATATATCCAAAGTTAGTTCTTGGCCTTCAAGCACACCTACAACACACTTCAATTTGTGACTTTTGGTACCCAAATTTTCTTGGGTCCTTGTGTGTTAGTTTTTGGTAAAGTGCCTTTGGGAACCCAAACCAATTTAGTTCCTAGCTTGTTATTGATATTCTTCCTTATATTGTAATTTGATACACTATGCCCTTTCCTACCACAATGAAAGCATTTAATAAAGGGACTATTTGATGTACTTGATGAAATAAAGAAGTTCCTGAGAAACTTTTGTTGTTTATTGGGATTATACCCCAAACCAGCCTTTTGAAAAACACATCTTTGGTTTCCAAGCAAAATGTTCAAATTATCTCTTCCATAAGTAAATTTTGAAAGAGTGTTTTTCAAGTCCTCAATCTCAATTTCAAATGCTTTACATGATGAGCAAGATGAGGGTGTAGATGCATTATCAAGAGATAAACATGTCATGCATGAAGAGTTTGCATCAATCAACCCAAGAGTTTCATTTTCTAATTTAAGTTCCTCAATTTCCTTATTTAACATAGATATCTTATTTTCAAAAAAGGAAATTGATTTCTTGGAAGATGAAACAAGTTTTGCAAGTCTTATTGATTCATTATGTAATTCTTCAAAAGCATCTTGCAATTCATCATAGGAAGGGGAAGAGTTTGATTCAGAATTTGAAGATGTTACCTCTATGTCATTTTCATCTTCCTCTTCTCCTCTAGCCATGAAACATAGATTGGCTTTCTCATTATCCGAGCTATCGGTTGAGTCCATGTCATTATCATCCCAAGCTATGTAGGCTCTTCTTCCTTTCTTCTCCCTTGAGGATTTTTGGTGGTATTTTTCCACTTTACTTTGATAAATCGGGCACTCCATCTTCATGTGACCCAACTCTCCACATTCATAGCATTTAGGAGTGGATGAGGTTCCTTCCTCTTTGTGATAGATATTCTTTTGGGGAAAGAGAGGTCTTCCATGAGCTCTATTCTTCTTAAAGAATATTCTAAATTTTTTGACTAGTAGAGCAAGATTCTTCTCATCTATTTCCAAGTCATCCTCATCATCTTTATCATCTTTATTTACCATGGAGGAAGTGGCTTTGAGAGGAATTCCCTTCTTTTTGTTGTCAACTTCTTCATTTTGTTTGAGTCTATTCAACTCCAATTCATGTTCTTGGAGCTTGCCAAAAAGTGTGGCTAAGGTCATGGTTGAGAGATTTCTTGACTCCGCAATAGCCGTCACTTTAGGTTGCCAATGCCTGCTCAAACATCTCAACACTTTGTTAATAAGACCTTCATTAGGAAAAGTCTTTTCCAATGAAGCAAGATGATTTACAATATGTGTAAAATGTTTTTCCATTTCTTGAATGCTTTCATTTTGATTCATTCTAAAAAGCTCATACTCATGAGTGAGAGTATTGATCCTTGATCTTTTCACTTCACTAGTATCCTCATGGGTCACTTCTAAAGTGTCCCACATTTCTTAGGCAGATTTACAATTTGAGACTCTAAAGAATTCATCATACCCCAAGGATGTGGTAATGATGTTTTTGGCACTCAAATTATATTGGACCTTTTTCTTATCATCATTGGTCCATTCACTTCTTGGTGTATTAACCCTTACACCATTAACATCTTTTGTGGGGATAAAAGGACCATTTTCAATAGCATCCCATACATCTAAATCAATAGCTTCAATAAAAATTTTCATTCTTTCTTTCCAATAAGCATACCCATCCCCATTGAAAAAAGGAGGTCTATAGATAGAAAAACTTTCTGAAAACTCCTTTGAGGAGGCCATCACTTTCTCTTGAAGCTACTAAGCCCTTTACACAAGAGCCTAGCTCTGATACCACTTGTTAGCCAAGTGGCCTCAAACTCAAGAGGGGGGGTGAATTGAGTTTATGAAATATTTTCGCAAATCTTTCATAAAACGTTTGTTAAACAATTTTCGTTGAAGCTATTGGATAATTGAAGTGAATAGATAAATGAGATTGAATACTTCACTCACAAATTAAATAAACCAAGATGAATAATATTCAAGCAAGCATATAAAGTAAATGCACAAATATAAAGAGATAGGGTTGAGAGAATCAAACACAAGGATTTCTCCTAGTTCAGTCACCCCTTGTGACCTACGTCCAGTCCTCAAGCGAACCACTCGAGATTTTTCACTAAACTTCAAGCTTGAATGGGTGCTTGAAAACCTTTACACAATAGAGCACTCACCAACACCTTGGGATACCTCAATCTTGTGCTTTGAGCCCCAAAAACAGGGATGCCTCACCCTTTACAACCTTTTGAGGGATGCCTCACCCTCAAGGGATACCTCACCCTTTTCTAACTTTGAAAGATACCTCACCCTTCACTCTAAGGGATACCTCACCCTTCACTCTAGAGGGATACCTCACCCTCTCTTTTTTAGATTACACAAAGTATAGAAGATAGAAACTCTCTTAAAGAGTAGATAAATACAAATTGAAGCTCTTAATATGCTCTCAAAGATTTTTCACGTTTTTACAAAAAACAAAGAAAGAAATGGATTTGAGGATTGATTCACGTTTGGAAGTATTGATGATCAGTTTTTGGTTCAAGGTCAACCTCAAATAAAGACCAAACTTTGGCATTTATAAGTTTATCATTCAATAGAGCCATTGGGGTTTTCTGGGCATGCATTTAATGCATTTAATATAGCCGTTGGACGTTGTCAGGGTTCGTGTAATCGATTACACAACTTATGTAATCGATTACATTATTGTTCCAATGTGTTCTTGCCTTTCTGGGCTTGATGTAATCGATTACATATATTGTGTAATCGATTACATGGCCTCTGACTTTCTTGTAATCGATTACATTGCTCATGTAATCGATTACATGGCTTCTGTTTGCTGTGTAATCGATTACAAATATCATGTAATCGATTACATTGACCTTTGAATACATTTTTCAAGTCCAATAAAGCTTGTAAGTCATTCTTAACACCTCAAGACACTTGATTAAGCATAAATCCTTTTAAGAGTATTAGATCCAAGATAGAAACTTAAGTTTTCTTGAAAGCCATGTTTAACTTTGAAATTTCCCATTTATTTTGAAATGATATATTGAAAAATCATTTGAGAAATCTTGAGAGCATTTAACATTAATGTTCTAAGTCTTATAACTAAATAAACCTTTTGACTTCTTTCTTTGATCTTGATTTTTCCTTTTGCGCTTGATCTTCTCTTTTGCACTTGAACTTCACTTTGGCCTTTGTTATCATCAAAAACCCATTTGATATGCTTCAAGACATAAGCATTCACAATACTCCCTTTGAATGATTATGAGTTGAATGAAAGTGATGAAAATGGAGTGTTTAAACAGGGAAAAGAATGGAAATTGTAATAATAGCACCTATATGGATAGGCTAGCTGTTATCAGAAAAGTTTGAAACTAAGAAACTTCTTTTTTATTTTATTTTATTTTTTTAGACTTCAAGAAAACCATTAGGGTAAAGAAGTCTAGAAACCCCTGAAGGACCCCGCCCAAAGGATTATCTGTCCAAAACCAAAATACAACAAAATCATACAAAGATAAAAGAAATAAACATTATAATAACAAATGGTGGCATATCTTTGAATTGTGTGTCACCAGTGCAATAAACACTCACTCCCATTTATTTGAAGAAAAGAAAAAGACAAGAAAGAAACCATCAAGGGTTTCCATCCTGGGTCTGGAACCTGAAGCGTTCACACTTGGGTTCGTAATATCAACAAAGATGCTAAAATCTGAAACCTACAATGTCCAAGATCCAGAACGCTCCATCCCCGAGCATTGAGAGCCCCTTCTAAAATAAAGAGAGGATCAAGCTTAGATGCCTCATACACTTTGGTAGTCACGGGTTACTTCTCAATAATAACTACAGTGAGACACTTCTACCTATCCATCAAATCCACAGTGCCTAGATGGTAAACATTGGGTTGTGGAGTGTGGCTCTCTACAGAGCATGGTACATGAACCTTATTTAAGGACTGGCGTGCAAAGGTTCACCTGAGTCAATGATGGGTCTGCCACTGACAGGGGCTCCACACTCAGTTAAAAGCATGGTACTCTTTCGATCGCCTTTTTTTTAGGAGATGAACAAGATAATATATACATGTTGTTGTGATTGTGGCTTACATATTCCTTTAGGTTTACATCCAATAACGGCTTAAACGCCTTCTATGAGTCGAGGATAAGTTTCCCATCCAATTTTCTTATAAATTAGCAAACAGGGTCTTTTAGAGTCAGATTCCCAGGACTGTAATGCTTTTGCTCGTCCCTGAAGAGATTTCACAAATTAAGAAGTTCACGATGCATAACTCCACAAGAATGCGTCTCAAGAGTCAATAAGATAGCATCTAATGACTCCTTACTCAGTCCATTCTTAATAAACTATATTTTAACTTCTTGGTTTACGAAAACCATCCCCAAAGAATGACATCGTGTATTACAATTCTATCACGCACATTTATGACAAACTTGTATTCTTTTCACTCTTCTCCTTTTAGAATACGAACTTTTACCGAGACCCGACATGTATGAGACAAATGAATTTGAAGATTCACCTGCTAAACAAATCTATGCTTCGATTATACAGCGTATATCTTTCGGGATGTCCTTGTGCCTTAACAGTCTCAATCTT
The DNA here is from genome assembly GCA_029884595.1 of Ormosia semicastrata. NCBI lineage: Eukaryota > Viridiplantae > Streptophyta > Magnoliopsida > Fabales > Fabaceae > Ormosia > Ormosia semicastrata. The sequence continues at coordinate 36,219,297 of JAQQTO010000045.1, forward strand.
TCACACCTAACTTTGTAGATTTTTGTTAGAGCATTTTGAGGAAGAGAAGGAAAATGCTTTCTTAAATTCGAGAAAATGACATCCATTTTAAAGGAGAAGGAATCAGTTATTATGGGAAACTGAAAAATAAACTGACTTAAAAGTCACAGAGTACCGTTATCCTCCACTTAACTGGGGTCACAAAGAATTACAAAAAGAAAGCAACAAAATTAAAATAAATTCTTCTCATAACATGGATTGGAAAGGGAGATGAATTCTACCTCAACAACTTGGTTTTTCAGAAATGGTTTGAGTTTTTGAGTTTTTATATGCATCATTTCTCAATTCCTCAAGTTCATTTAATTACAATTTACGTAACTTGCAAGCATAATCAAGATTTAAGGTGAAAGGTTTAATGGCCTAAAATGCTTTATGCTCTAGTTTTACGGGTAAATGACAAGGTTTTCCATAGACTAACTAATAGGGTGACATGCCTAAAGATGTTTTGAAAGTAGTACACTAAGCCCAATGTACATTGTTTAGTATTAAAGACTAATCTTTATGACATGCCTAAAGATGTTTTGAAAGTAGTACTCTCTATTTGCTAATTCTACTTGTCCACTTGTCTAAGGATGATAAGGGGTGGCAATTTTGTGGTAATGTCATATTTTTTCATTAAAGATTCAAATGGTTTACTGCAAAAATGTGTTCCCCCATCACTGATGATAGCTTGAGGGATTCCAAATCGACTCAAAACATTTTCTTTTAAAAATTTAAGAACAGTTTTATGATCATTGTGTCAACATGGAATCGCCTGAATCCATTTTGAGACATAATCAACTGCAACCAAAATCTACACAAATCCAAATGATAATGAAAATAGACCCATGAAATCAATTCCCCAATAATAAAAAATTTTAATGATAATGATAGGGTTCAGAGACATCGTGTCTCGTTTAGAAAAAGAACCCATTTTATGATAATTAAAAAAACTTTTACAAAAAGTATAGCTGTCCTTAAATAAAGTGGGTCAATAAAATCTACACTGTAAGATTTTCGTAGCTGTTTTCTTTGAAGAAAAATGACCTCCACATGCTTTTGAGTGACAAAATTTAATGACACTACCTACCTCACTGTCGGGTACACATCTCTGAAAAATTTAATCAGGACAATATTTGATCAAATATAGGTTATCCCAATAAAATTTTTTCACCTCAGTCAGACTTTTTTCTGTCTTGGTGTGTCCACTGAGGCGACATCTCTCTTGTTACAAGAAAATTGACTATGTTAGCAAACCAAGGCATGGAATTAACAAAAAATAAAAATTCATCAGGAAAAGAATCATTGATAGGTGTGTTATCAAAAGGTGAGCTTGTTGTAAGTCTGGACATATAATCTGCAACAACATTTTTGGCTCTTTTCTTATTATTTATTGTTATGTTAAATTCTTGAAGCAATAAGATCCACCGTATCTACCTAGGTTTGGCATCTTGCTTAGATAGTAAATATCTAACTGCAGTATGATCGGTGAAAATAACAATAGAAGAACTAATTAAATAAGCCTAAAATTTGTCCAATATAAAAATTACAGCAAGTAGTTCTTTTTCAGCAGTCGTGTAATTCATTTGTGCAGTATTCAAAGTTTGACTTGTGTAATAAATTACATGAGGCTTACCGTCCTTTCTCTGGCCTAAAACAGCGCTAACAGCAAAATCACTAGCTTCACACATCAACTCAAAAGGCGATGACTAGTCAAGGGATTACATGATAGGAGCAGATGTCAGAAGACCGATTAATTTTTCAAAAGATTTCTGACAATCTTGAGTTCAATAAAATGATGCATCTTTTATTAGAAGATTACATAATGATATATATATGACATTAAAGTCCTTAATGAATCTTTTGTAAAATCCTGCATGTCCTAAAAAGGAACGAACTTCTCTGACTATTTTTGGGGAAGACAAATGAGCAATTAATTCAACTTTAGTATTATCAACTTCAATTCCCTTATAAGATATCACATGACCTAACACTATTTCAGAGGTAACCATATAATGACATTTTTCTCAATTTAACATAAATCATTTTTCTTCACATCTTTTAAGAACTTTTTCCAAATTATCAAGATAATTTTCAAAAGAATTTTCAAAAACTGTCAGGTCATCCATGAAAACCTCTAAATAATGCTCAATCATGTCACTGAAAATACTTAGCATGCCTCTTTGGAAAGTTGTCGGAGCATTACAAAGGCCAAAAGACATTCTTCTATATGCAAAAGTGCCAAAGGAGCATGTAAAAGTGGTCTTTTTTGATCCTCTAATGCAATTGGTATTTGATTATACCCTGAATAACTGTCAAGAAAACAGTAGTAGGGATGTCTTACTACTCTTTCCAGAATCTGATCAAGAAATGACAAAGGGAAATGATCTTTCCTAGTGGTTACATTTAATTTTCTAAAATAATACACATACGTTAACTGGATGAGACTCGCATAGGTATTAATTTAACTTTTTCATTTTCAACCACTATTATTCCAGATTTCTTAGGCACAACTTGTGTTGGGCTTACTCACTAGCTATCAAGGATGGGGTAGATAATTCCAACATCAAGTAATTTGAGAACTTCAGCTCTAACTACCTCTTTCTTGTGTGGATTTAATCTTCTTTGAGGTTGTTGAGATGTTTTAACATTATCCTCTAAATGTATTCTATGTGTACAAATTAATGAATTAATGCCTTTTATGTCCATCCAGTTGCATTTTTATACCTTTTATGTACTTCTATCAACATACCTTTTTGTTCTTTGGTAAGGGATGAGGAAATTACCACTGGAAACCTTTGTTCTTCTCCTAAAAATGTGTACTTTAACCCAGCAGGAAATGACTTTAGTTCCAGTGTGGGTACTTCTTCATGGGTATTATCATTCATGGGTTTTAACTCTTCGAATCTCAACTTCCATCCTTTGTAGTCTATTACCTATGTACAATCAAGCAAAGAGCATACTTCAGAAATATCATCATCTAATTGCGTACCTGAATCAAATGAATTAATTAAACAAATTTCAAATGGTCAGAAGAACTCCTGGTTTGAAGATGATCATCTATAATGGCCTGAATCCCTTCAACTTCCTCCTTTTCATCATAAACTTCTTGTGGTTGCTTGCATATGTTGAAAATATTAAGCTTTAGTGTCATATTTCTAAATGTTAGCTTCACCACTCCATTTCTGTAATTTATTACAGAAGTCGGTTTTAACTCACCCAGGTTGAGTTACTGATAAACTAAATATGGAAGCAAATTAACACTAGCACCAAGATCAAGTAAAGCTCATTCAATTTTATGTTCTCCAATAATGCATAAAACTGTAGGACAACCAAGGTCTTTATATTTCAACGCATTATTGTTCTAAAGAATGGAGCTTACTTGTTCAGCCAAAAAGGCATTCTTTTTCACATTTAGTTTCCTTTTAAAAGTGCATAGGTCCTTCAAAAATTTGGCATAAGAGGGAACCTGTTTGATAGCATCTAATAGAGGAATATTGACTTTCACTTATTTAAAAATTTCAAAAATTTCAGTGTTATGGTTCAATTTACTTGAATTGATTAATGCTTGAGGATATGGCGGTGAATGTGAGAGTTTGGTCTCCTTTTAGCAAGGTGGCTTATCAACTCCTTCCTTAACTTTGGTAATTGATTCATCATCTTTTTCACAAGGTTCAGGAATTTATTTTTCAACAACCTTTCCACTCCTAAGAGTTATCACTAACTTGACTTGATCTATTTGTTGGCTTTCTGAACTACCCTCATTTAGGTTGTAGTGACCCTTGGAATTCGATTGAGATTGAGAAGGAAATTTTCCTTTCTCGTGACTAGTGAGTGATAAGCACATATTTGATACATTAATAAGTCCTCATTTTTAGTCATTTACACTCTCCATTTATACTCAGAACAGAGGAATTGTAGCTAGGCCTGAGCCCTGTGCAGTAATCAGACCATATCTTGAGTTGTAGGAATTATTTTGGGTCCAAACAATGGCATTTGAAAGCTAAAATCTAGGCCTACAACTTTCATGAAGACTACTTGGTGAGAAAATGATGAATGCAATGACTTCAGAATTGAATGATTTCGGAGACAATGAATCTCCATAATTTTCCACTCATCAAAAGTCATTTGGCATTTTCCACTCATTCACTCACTCATTAATCAGTCCCCTTGTCATTTTGTATCCCTAATCCTCTATAAAAAGCACCATTGGCTACTCATTTAGGAGGCTTGATGTTAGATATCAAGATCATGCTATTTTGTTGTTTGATTATCTTATTGTAGTTTTCTTTTGTTCTATATTGAAGTTATGTTTTTCTTCTTCTTCTTTCTTTCTTTCTTCTTGTCTATGAGTAACTAAGTTTCATTTTACTTAAGTGAAAGGATGAAGCTCTTGGTAATAAGTTAAGGTTAGATTAATTTCTTTCTTATGCTTAAATGATATATTTTCAAGTAGTCATTATATGTGTTGTATTTTATTTTCAATCAATTTAGAAACCCTCCTTGTAAAATGGAGATCTTGATTTGTTGTAAACAATATTTTGGCACAATGAATGCTTGATCCCATTTATGAGTGGTGGTGTTAATAGATGATTAAAGAAATCATAATATAATTACGTATATAATTTTCAATGAACTTTGAATGTTTTATTTTTCGATTGGAACCTCCATTATGTGTGGATTCTAATTGAGTTATAAAAAGAATTAATATTGTCATTAATTTATTTACCAAGAGTGGATCTCCTAACCCAAGTAAGTTTTTTTATTTATGACCAAGTTTTATCACTTTTATTATTGTGACAAAATATTTACTTTTCGTCAAAGAATTTTTCTTCATCAATTCCCTGTGGATCGACCTCGGACTCTCGAGAATTTATTACTTGAAACAACCTACACTTGGGTTTGCAACTTTTAATCCGCATGAAGTTTTTGGCGCCGTTGCCGGGGACTTGATTTGAAGAACAAATTTATGGTGTAAATATTTTGTATATATATATATATTTTTTTTCTACTCTTTTAGTTTTTTTTCTCTTTGTATTTACTAACGTACTAACTTAGTAGGGGAAACTCTCCCTTATCTCTCTGTAATCTTTAATCATTAATGAAATAATCTTTCTTCTTCTCTTCTCTCTCACGGAGTAAAAAATTAGCTTACCAATTCTCCAATTTTCATATTTTAAATTTACTTTCTACACTTTATTTTTCGTAATTTACATTATGCACTTTATTTTCTATATTTTACTTTTTTTTATTTTATTTCTAACTCTCTTACTAACTTTCTAACTTTTTAACTTTTTAATTTATATGCTTCTAACTTTTTAATTTATCTGCTTATTAACTAATTTGGTGGTTGGTTTATACCACACCTTTGATAATATTTATTTACTAAGTGTTAATATATATTTGGTGGCTGATTTATATCATATCTTTGTTAATATTTAATGGACGATTTATACCGCCACCTTGTACATTTTATTTTATATTTTATATCACTTATTTATGCTTAATTGATATCGTGATTTTAATTCTAGTCATTTGGTTAAAGTTAATCCTAGTACTTTACATATTGATTTGTCTGAATCACAATCACACGCATCAAACACAACGGTTGAAAATGAAAGTGTGCATGATGAACATGAAAATCAACTGTTGCGAACTATGCGTGAGTATTTGCAACCATCTCGAAATTTTAGTCCATCATGTTTTATCTTTCCACTCAATGCTAGCAATTTTAGATTCAAGTCAGGTATGATTTCTTTACTTCCTAATTTCCATGGTTTAGAATCTGAAAGCCCATATTTACATCTAAAAGAAATTAAAGAAGTATGTACCGCTTTTAATGATCAAACTTGCACTGAAGAGGTTGTTAAGCTTAAATTATTTTCTTTTTCTTTGAAAGATAAAGCAAAAACTTAGCTTAACACTTTGAAACCAAGATCAATTGGCACATGGCAAGAAATGCAAAGTGAGTTTTCAAAGAAATTTTTTCCAATACATAAAACCAATACTTTGAAAAGACAAATCCAAATTTTTTCCCAAAATTCAAATGAAGCATATTTTCAAAGTTAGGAACGGTTTAAAGATTTGTTGAATTCTTGCCCACATCATGATTTTGAAAAATGGCGCACTATAAGCTTCTTTTATGAAGGGTTAACACCTGAAACTAAATAATTTGTGAAAATAATGTGCAATGGTGAGTTTCTTGATAAAGAATCAGAAGAAGCTTTAGACTATTTGGACCATTTGGCTAAAAATTCTCAATCTTGGCATGGTACTAATCCTTCTGAAAATTCAATTAGATATATCCTTGCAAATGCTAGTAAAGGAAAATATCATCTTAGTCAAGAAGAAAATCTGAATACTAGGTTTGCTAGTTTGGCTAGAAAGGTTGAAACCATGGAATCAGGAAAAGTAAAAGAAATCAAATCTATGTAAAATGAAGAAATATATAGCATTTGTGATGAATTGGGACACTCAACAAGTGAATGTCCAAAAAATTTTATTTTTAAAGAAGTTGTGCATGAGCAAGTAAATGCAATAAACAATTTTAAAAAGCCATTCACTTTTTCTTTTTCAGATACATACAATCTGGGATAGAGAAATCACCTGAACTTTAGTTGGAGGACCAACAATCAGGCACAATTTATGCAACCACCACCTCCTCAGGCACAACAGGAATCTCAAAATTCTCAAGGATATGTACCTTATGTCCCACCATATAGGAAAAACATTGAAGGAACATTGCATGTATTCATAGAAAAACAAGAGGCCATTAATAACCAAAACACTCAAGCCATGATTGACATAAAAGACACTCTTGCTAAACTTTCTTCTGCACTCGCCATTCACGAGAAAGGAAAGTTTCCCTCTCAACCTCAACCAAATCCCAAAGGTTAGTACAACCTAAATGAGGGTAGTTCAGAAAGCCAACAAATAGATTAAGTCCAGTCAGTGATAACTTATAGGAGTAGAAAGGTTGTTGAAAAACAAATTCCTGAACCTTATGAGAAAGATGATGAATCAAGTCCCAAAGATAAGGAAGAAGTTGATAAGCCACCTAGCCAAAAGGAGACCAAACCCTCGCCTTCACCCCCATATCCTCAAGCATTAAACAATTCAAATAAAGTAAACCATAACAGTGACATTTTTGAAATCCTTAAACAAGTGAAGATCAATATTCCTCTGTTAGATGCTATCAAACAGATTCCTTGTTATGCCAAATTTTTAAAAGACTTGTGCACTGTTAAAAGGAAACATAATGTGAAAAAAAATATATTTTTGACTGAACAGGTATGCTCCATTATTCAGAACAATAATGCGTTAAAATATAAAGATCCTGGTTGTCCTATAGTTTCATGTATTATTAGTGAACATAAAATTGAACGAGCTTTACTTGATCTTGGTGCTAGTAATAATTTGCTTCCATATTCAGTTTATCAGCAACTCAACCTGGGTGAGTTAAAACTAACTTCTATAACTCTTCTACTTACAGATAGATTAATTAAAATTCCAAAAGGAATAGTGGAAGATGTGTTAGTACAAGTTGATAAATTTATATATCTTGTGGATTTTATTGTCTTGAAAACTAAACCTATGGAAAATAGTAGCAAGTAAATTCCTATTATTTTAGGTCACCTATTTTTAGTAACATCGAATACTTTGATTAATTGCAGAAATGGAGTGGTGAAGCTAACATTTGGAAATATGACACTGGAGCTTAATGTTTTCAACATGTGCAAGTAACCACAAGAAGTTTATGATGAAAAGGAAGAAATTGAAGGGATTGAGGCCATTATAGATGATCATCTTCAAACCAGAAGTTCTTCTGACCCGTTAAAAATTTGTTTAATTAATTTATTTGATTCAGCTACACAATTAGATGATGATATTTCTGAAATATATTCTTTGCTTGACTATACACAAGTAATAGAATACAAAATATGGAAGCCGAGATTCGAAGAGCTAAAACCCATGAATGATGATACCCATGAAGAAGTACCCATACTGGAACTAAAGTCATTACCTGCTGCGTTGAAGTACATATTTTTAGGAGAAGAACAAAGTTTTCCAGTGGTAATTTCCTCATCCCTGACCAAGAAACAAGAAGGTATGTTGATAGAAGTACTTAAAAGGCACAAAAGTACAATTAGATGGACATTAAAGGACATAAAAGACATTAATCCATTAATTTGTACACATAAAATACATTTAGAGGATAATGCTAAAACATCTCAATAACCTCAAAGAAGATTAAATCCACATATGAAAGAGGTAATTAGAGCTGAAGTTCTTAAAGTACTTAAAGATGGAATTTTCTATCCTATCTCTGATAGCTAGTGGGTAAGCCCTACACAAGTTGTGCCTAAGAAATCTGGAATAAAAATTGTTGAAAATGAAAAAGGAGAATTAATACCTACCCGAGTCTTATCTAGTTAGCGTATGTGTATTGATTTTAGAAAATTGAATGCAGCCACTAGGAAAGATCATTTCCCCTTGTCATTTCTTGATCAAATTCTAGAAAGAGTAGCAGGACACCCCTACTATTATTTTCTTGATTGTTATTCAGGGTATAATCAAATACCAATTGCATTAGAGGACTAAGAAAAGACCACTTTTACTTACCCCTTTAGCACTTTTGCATATAGAAGAATGCCTTTTGGTCTTTGTAATGCTCTAGTAACTTTTCAAAGATGCATGCTAAGTATTATTTAGAGGTTTTCATGGATGACCTGACAGTTTTTGGAAATTGTCTTGATAATTTGGAAAAAGTTCTTAAAAGATGCAAAGAAAAAGGATTTGTGTTAAATTAGAAAAAATGTCATTACATGGTTACATCAGGAATAGTGCTTGGTCATGTGATATCTTCTAAGGGAATTGAAGTTGATAAGGCTAAAGTTGAATTAATTGCTCATTTGCCTTCTAATGCGGATTAAAAGTTGTAAACCCAAGTGCAGGTTGTTTCAAGTAATAAATTCTCGGGAGTCTGATGTTGATCCACAGGGAATTGATGAAGAAAAATTTGTTGAGGTAAGGAAAAAGATTTGCCACAAAAATAAAGATGATAAATAAAATTGTTCACAAGTAAAAAGGAATTGCTTGGTCTAGGAGATCTACTCTTGGTAAATAAATTAAGGACAAGATTAATTCTTTTATAACTCAATTAGAATCCACACATAACGGAGGTTTCAATCAGAAAATACAACATTCAAAGTTCTTTAAAAGTTATATTAGTTATATTATGGTTCCTTTAATTATCCACTGACGCCAACATTTGTAAATGGGTTCAAGCATTCATTGTGTCAATCTCTTGTCTAAAACAAATCAAGATCTTTACTTTACAAGGAGGGTTTCTAACACCAACACTTGTAAATGGGTTCAAGCATTCATTGTATCAATCTCTTGTCTACAACAAATCAAGAACTCTTATTTACAAGGAGGGTTTCTAAATTGATTGGAAACAAAATACAACAAATATAATGACTACTTGATAATATATCATTTAAGCACAAGAAAGAGATTAATCTAACCATATTTCATTACTAAGAGCTTCATCCTTTCACCTAAACAAAATGAAACTTAGTTACTCATAAACAAGAAGAAAGGAAGAGAGAAGAAGAAGAAGAAGAACATGACTTCAATTTAGAATAAAGGAAAATTACAACTGTAACACCCTCCTTAGGGAGCCACATTTTATGTTATTTAATTACCAAATTACCCCTTCATTAGAAATCGTGCTTGTAATATAAATACGAGTTATAAAATTTCATAATAATAATAAGATAAACTTAGCAGAAAATAAAACATAACAATATTGTCACAAATAATTTACATCATATATACATACAAGCTTTTAGTATTGTCATACTTAAATAATTACAAACTAGACTTTCAAAATATTTAAGCTTTAACTTAAACTAACATATTGCCCAAGTCCTACTAGACAGCAGAACCTTCAGACGGGTCCTCCTCAGATTCCTCAGAATATAGGAATCCAGCTTGACGTGAAGTCCTATGAACAAGTGTCCGAGCAGACGACACAATACTAGCCTCACTAGGGGTACGATAGTAAGTCCCCCAGTACTGCCTAATAGATATTGGAAACTCTAGGTGTACATATATGTTAACACTAAAATACGGATGTCCTAGATGTAATTGACTCAATCTAATATTTAAGTACCCATATAGTAAATACTCTCTCTATCTAAATCGACATGCCACACCTCCTCTCCTCTAAGAAACGTCAACCTCATATAGCCAAGGAAACAAGGCATCTCCATTGTCTCAAAACTCAGCATCCTCAATGAGAATCTGCTCTTCCTCAGCTTCTCGCTCCACTTCTTGTTCGACGTCTTTACAAATATAATTATAATACAGAATAGACATATAAAGAGGTGAGATCACCTACGCCATTACCAGTATGGTAGCAATGAAGATAAACACATACAATATTTCATATAGCTATCATACCATAATTATAGTTGTGCCATTAATATCGTTTATCATAATAACACATGTAATAAACAACAATTACAATTATGCCATTACCAATAACCAAATATTCAAGAATTCAATCATCATAAACCATAATTATGATTATGTCCTCAATAACTATATGTATGCACACAGACTCAATTTTCTACTCCATGGAGCTAAAACTTAGGTCGGGGAGAGTGATCGAAAAGATTTGTTGGTACCAACATGCCTCGGACCACGTGCTCAATCTTGCACATCTAGCATATGCACGACAGTCTTTATCAGATCTTGATTAAGAATAGTGTCTCGGTTAGGATCATTGGTGTATTACGTCGGTCTAACCCACGGTATAGATCATTGGTGTGTTACGTCGGTCTAACCCACGGTATAGAAGAGCTACCAACTGCCCATTGTAGGCAATCCGCACCCCAATGCCCCCAAGGTCAACGAGTGACTTACACTACGCATATCACACCCACTCAAGAGGTGTAGTCTCTCCTAGGCAACTAGCCTCATACAGTTCATTGGACCTTTCCAATGCATGTACTATGCACTAATCATAGTTCCAATTTATTATCTCATATCAGGGTCCACCCATTGACCCAATAGTATTTTTACTGTAATTCCATCGCGTAGTCATATTTTTGCATTTTCTCAATCGCGACTCAATTCTGTCGCCTTTTCAAATCGCGTAGCGATTTTTCAACATTTCTCAATCGCGTAAATATTTTTCATACGTTTTAAATCCAAAAATACTATTTTTCTCATTTAATACTAAAAATTCACTTTATTTTCCATATTTGCATAATAGCCCTTCAAAAATATAATATTTACATTATAGTCCTCATTTAAATAATATTTTCATAATAGCCCCTTATAAAATTCATATTTATAAAATAATCTTTCTTTTATAAAATATTTGTAATATGACCCCTCTAAAAATAAGTATTTATACAATGACCCCTCATTTAAATAATATTTATAATTTAGTCCCTCTTTTATAAAAAATTGTGGTATGACCCTTCTAAAAATCAGTAATTGTACTGTTTCCCAAAAAAATATTTCTTTCCTTTACTTCACATATTACAGCTCAAATTTTATCAACACGCTTCAAAACCCGTAGGGTGAGCCATACGTCGGTAAACTTCAAGTATTGACCCTCATTTCATTTTATAACTCTACTATTTAATTATATCAAATTGTTTTCCAAAATCATTTTGCTTTACTATACTCAAACTTTTCCAAATTCATTTCCTTTTCATTTAAATCCTTAATTCTCATTTGAATCCATCATTTTCAGGACTTTGGTCCTCTAAACCCTAGTATGGCCATGAGCCTCATTGCTCTTTGGAGCATTCATACAATCGTTCCATCATGATGTTCACATCTTAAATTACACATACACTTATATGCTTTCAAAATCATACATACAAGCATATATCAAAGCAATAATCATATATCACACATGCAAAACACAAATATAAAACCATAAACACCATAAACAAAATCAAAGAAGCGTTAAACAATAGGTGAATAAACCCTTATGGGTTTTTGATGTGTGTGAAACAACATCATGTTTTGTTCTTGTTTTGCATGCATTCTTGAGCATTTTAGGCATTTTAGTTTCCCTTTTAGTATATTTTCCCTTAGTTCGGATAACTGCGATGTTTTTGGTGTTCCTGTGCAGGATTAATGTTGATTTGACCTTGGATTGAATGGAATGCTCGCATGTTTGAAGTTGGAGCTTAATGGATAGCAATAAAAGTGCAAAAGGGCCATTCCAGAGGGATCCACGGCCTGCCCGTGGATCAAACCACGGCCATGGATCGAGGGACAACTTAAAGAAGGAAAAGAGAACTCCAGTGAGTTCCACGACCTAGCCGTGGAACCATCCACGGTCGTGGAATTCAACAGAGTGCAAAGTTGGCCTGTGGCAGAGAGATCCACAGCCTGGCTGTGGAATGATCCACGGTCGTGGATCGCAGTGCGCAGTAGTTTTTAAGTTTTTATTTTTATTTCTTTTGGGGGCTTTTTAGCCAATTAAAACCCTAAGTTATAAATAGATGTTCTGAATAGAATTAGGGGTTCTAATTTTGGTTTTGGGAGGAGGCATATTGGAGGCTTTGGCTCTTGATCTTCATCTTTCTCCCTTCTTCTTCCATTATTACGGGTTTGGGAATGTTTTAAGTTTGATTTCTTGTCTCCTCTTCTCTATGTCTGAGTAGTTTCTTTTGTTTCTAGCATTAGGCAATGCCCTTTGATACATTGATAATGATTAATTGACGTTGTTTCCCCTTTTATTGATCTTGATTGTTCATTGATTCAATTCTTATTGCTCTTATTCATGTGAATTTGCTGGCCACTTATTTGCATCTCATAGGCATTTAGGGACGTACTGAGAGGTGAACCTAGGTGTTGGAACCATAAGAATTGAACTTAAGGTCTAAATCACGAGAGTAGTTTTAGCCTTTCGAGGATTCAATGAATTACCACAAAGCGTAATGAGTTCAATTTAAATTCAATTACCACGAGAGTAAGAATTGGTTTAATTGGGCACGGATCTTGTATCTTGAGAAAGAACATTAACTAATTTAGGGTAATTCACCTTCAATTGAATTTCAGATTTAATAAAAGGGTTGTCGATTAGGATTTGTCTTGTATCATTGTGGTATCCTAATCTTGGAAGCTTTCTTGAATCTGAAAACCCCTTTCTTGATAACTTGCTATCTTTGTTCTAAATTCTGCACTTTGATTTTTATTTTATTGGTTTGTTATTACGTTCTTCTTAATCAACAATCATATTCCCTTTTTGTTTAATTGAATTGAATTAATTAATTAATTGGTATTCATAAACACAGTCCCTGTGGATTCGATCTTTTTATTACTTGACGATGAAACTGTACACTTGCGGATTTCACGCATCAAGTTTTTGGCGCCGTTGCCAGGGACTGTGTTTTTCTTGAATATTAATTTAATTTTTAATTTAATTATTTTAAACCTTTTTCTTTTATTTGGTTCTTACGTTCTTGATTTCTCTTTGACTCTCTGCAGGTAATTTCTCTTGTTTATGCAAAGTACTAAACGTTCCGGGATTCTTGTTGAAGTAGATCCTGAAATTGAAAGAACTTTACGAAGAAGGAGAAGGCAACATAGGCAAAGAGTCAAAGAAATATCTGAACCAACACTTGTCATGGCAGCAGCTGAGGATAATAAACTGTTAAAAGAGTATGTTGTCCCTAATGCTCGGGGTTTGAAATCTGGAATTGCTCGGCCAGACATTGAAGCCAGGCACTTCACCATACCTCCTGCCTTACTGTCTATGATAAGGCAGAACCAGTTTGGAGGATTGCCGTCAGAGGATCCTAATGATCATGTGGATATGTTCTTAGAGTTCTGTGGGACCCTCAAGATCGAAAGCACCTCTGTTGATGCTATTCGTCTCCGCTTATTTCCTCTATCGTTGAGAGATCGAGTTAGAGATTGGTTGAAGTCCGTTCTGGCTGAGACGATAACTACTTGGGACCAATTGGAGCAAGCTTTTTTAGATAAATTCTTTCCACCTTCCAAGACTGCTCACCTAAGGACCCAAATCACAAGCTTTGTTCAAAAAGATGGCGAGTCATTGTCAGAAGCTTGGGATAGATATAAGGCTTTGCTGGAAGCCTGCCCACACCACGGGTTAGAGAAGTGGTTGATCGTCCACATCTTCTACAATGGTTTAGAATATTCTTCGAAGGTGTCTCTTGACTCCGCAGCTGGTGGAGCTCTAATGAATAGGAGGCTCATAGAGGCTTATGAGATAATTGAGAATGTAGTTTCAAATCATCACCAATGGGCCAATGAAAGAGGGCACAACTCAAGAAAGCTCTCGGGAGGTAAGTTTGAGGTAGATGGTGTTGATTTAATTATGTCAAAGTTTGATTCTTTGAATAAACATTTTGACATGCTTGAGAAAGCTCATGTTAATGCCATAGGTGCCTCTAACAATTTTTGTGAGATTTGTGGAGCACAGGGACATATTGGTGCTGAATGCCAAGTTGGAATAGGATCCTCACATGGTGCACCGGTGGAGCAAGTGGAATCATGCACAATTTCCATGACTTCAACCAAAAGGGGAGGAATGATCCGTATTCTCAAACTTACAACCCTGGTTGGAGGTCACATCCTAACTTTTCTTACCGGAATAGTCAGTACCAAGCTGGGCAAGGTAATGCTAAACCCTCTTCTGGAGTCCCATAGGTACAAAAATCTAGACATGAGTCTCTTCTTGAGAATTTTGTTGAGAGCCAGTCTAAGCAGAATGAGGAGTTTCGGCACCATGGGCAAGTTGTGACTGAGGCAATTAAAGAGTTATCAGCTAAGGTTGACAATTTAGCCATTCATAATAAGATGTTAGAAACTCAGATTGCCCAATAAGCAAGCGTTTCTCTTAGGCAGCAAGGTAAGTTTCCTGGTCAACCTGAAGTCAGCCCAGGCAATGAACATTGTAAAGCTATGAGTTTGAGGAGTTGAAAGAAGTTAGAGGATCCTAAGGGTAATGGGGAGAGTAACAGAGATGAGGGGAATGAGAAAAAAGAGACTAAGACACAACCCTTAGAAGAGGAGGAAACCATTGAGAAGGTGTCTAAGTATGTACCCCCTGAACCTTACAAACCCCCAGTTCCCTTTCCTCAGAGATTGGCTAAGGCAAAGTTAGATAAGCAGTTTGGGAAGTTCTTAGAGGTTCTTAAGAAATTGTACATTAATGTACCCTTCACTGAGGCTTTAAAACAAATGCCTACCTATGCTAAGTTTCTTAAGGACATCTTGTCTAATAAGAGGAAGCTAGAAGACTATGAGACAGTAGCTTTAACTGAGGAGTGTAGTGCCTTAATTCAAAATAAATTGCCTCCTAAGTTAAAGGATCCAGGTAGCTTCTCTATTCCCTGTTTGATTAGCAACACTAACTTTGATAAAGCTCTGTGTGATTTGGGGGCTAGTGTTAGCCTTATGCCCCTTTCTGTGTGTAAGAAATTAGAGGTGGGTGAGCTAAAACCCACAACTATCTCACTTTAATTGGCGGATTGGTCTGTCAAGTATCCTGTATGCATCTTGGAGGATGTTCCTATCCGTGTTGGTAAGTTTTCATACCTACTGATTTTGTTGTGCTTGAAATGGAGGAGGATTCCCAAATCCCTATTATTCTTGGCAGGCCTTTCTTAGCCACTGCTGGTGCTATAATTGATGTTAAGAATGACAAATTGTCTTTAACTGTTAGTGATAATAAGGTTGAGTTTGATATTTCTAAATCTATTAAACAACCTTCTTTTGAGGACTCTTGTTACAGGATTGATTTATTGCACCAGGTGGTGGAGGAAGAGTCCACCATAATTCATTTGGAAGATCCATTGGAAAGATGTTTGGTTGGTGGTGGCTCTATTGATTCTGGAGGAGAGGTAGCTGAGTATGCTCGCTTGTTGGAGGCAACCTCAAAAATTCCTCCTAGCAAAGCCAAGGTGGAAAAACTTGAGCCAAAACCTAAGTCTGAAGATTGGGAAGAGGAAAAGGCTCCTAAGGTAGAACTTAAAACTCTTTCTTCCACTCTCAGGTATGAGTTTCTTGGTCCCAACTCTTCTTATCCTGTCATTGTTAATGCTAGCTTGAATGAGTTAGAGACTGAGAAATTGCTAAGGGCTCTTAGGATGCATAGAAAGGTCATAGGATATACTCTTGATGATATTAAAGGCATAAATCCTTCCTTTTGCATGCATAAAATTTTGATGGAACCTGATCATAAACCCTCTGTTGAGCATCAACGTAGGTTGAATCCTAATATGAAAGAGGTTGTTAAAAAAGAGGTACTAAAGTTGCTTGATGTTGGGGTAATTTACCCAATTTCTGATAGTGAATGGGTTAGTCCTGTGCATGTGGTTCCTAAGAAAGGGGGGATGACTGTAATTGAAAATGAGAAAAACCAATTGATTCCCACTAGGACAGTCATAGGTTGGAGGATGTGCATTGATTATAGAAAGTTGAAAAGTGCAACTAGGAAAGATCACTTCCCTCTTCCCTTCATTGATCAGATGCTTGAGAGGCTAGCTAGATATACACACTTTTGTTACTTAGATGGTTATTCAGGATTCCACCAAATCCCTATTCATCCTAGTGACTAGGAGAAAACCACATTTACTTGCCCTTATGGCACTTTTGCCTATAGGAGAATGCCATTTGGTTTATGTAATGCCCCTGCTACTTTCCAGAGATGCATGACTATAATATTTTCTGAATTTATTGAAAACATCATGGAAGTTTTTATGGATGATTTTTCAATATATGGTACTAACTTTGATGATTGTTTGTTTAATTTGTCTAAGATTTTACAGAGATGGGAGGAGGTTAATCTTGTCTTGAATTGGGAGAAGTGCCATTTTATGGTACAAGAGGGGATAGTGCTTGGACATTTGGTCTCTGGAAAAGGAATTGGGGTGGATAAGGCGAAAATTGAAGTGATTGAGAAATTGCCTCCACCGATGAATGTGAAGGGAGTGCAAAGTTTCTTGGGACATGCCGGTTTTTATCGGAGATTCATTAGAGATTTTTCTAAAATTGCTAAACCTTTGTCTAATCTCTTAGTGAAGGATGTTCCATTTAATTTTGATAGTGACTGTTTGAATGCCTTTTGCAGGTTGAAAGAAGCTTTGATCACTGCTCCCATTTTGCAAACACCGGATTGGAATTTACCTTTCGAGGTCATGTGTGATTCTAGTGACTATGCCATAGGAGCTGTGTTGGGGCAACGAAAGGACAAGAAAGTGCATGCAATTTACTATGCTAGCAAGACACTTGATGGAGCTCAAGCAAACTATGCCACTACAGAGAAAGAGTTGCTAGCGGTAGTTTTTGCTTTTGAGAAGTTCAGGTCCTATCTAGTGGGGTCAAAGGTGACCGTGTACACTGATCATTCGGCACTTAGGTATCTCATGAGCAAGAAGGAAGCAAAGCCTCGACTTATCCGTTGGATCCTTCTCCTACAAGAGTTTGATTTGGAAATTCTGGATAGAAAAGGGACGGAGAATCAAGTGGCAGATCATTTATCAAGGCTTGAGCAACCGGTGATTGGGGAGAGCGAATTGCCTATTAATGATTCTTTCCCTGATGAGCAATTGTTTGCAGTTTTTGTGGAGAGTGCTCCTTGGTATGCTGACTATGCAAATTATTTGGTTAGCAAGGTTTTACCTCCTGAGCTTAACTATCAGCAGAGGAAGAAGTTCTTCTCCGATCTGAAAAATTTTGTGTGGGATGACCCATACATATACCGGAGGTGTGCTGATGGTATTTATAGGAGATGTGTCTCTGAGGAAGAGGCTCCGAGTATATTGAGTTGTTGTCACTCTACATCCTATGGAGGACATGCTAGTGCCTCCAAGACGGCAGCCAAAGTTCTTCTATCTGGTTTCTTTTGGCCTCATATCTTCAAAGATGCTTGGAATTACGTGCTATCATATGATCCATGTCAGAGAGCTGGAAGTATCTCCAAGAGGCATGAGATGCCAATGAATACTATTCTTGAGGTGGAGATATTTGATGTTTGGGGAGTTGACTACATGGGCCCTTTTCCATCCTCCTGTAACAATAAGTTCATTCTGGTAGCTATTGATTACGTATCTAAGTGGGTGGAGGCCATTCCATCTCCAATAAGTGATGCAAAGACCGTGATCAAGCTATTCAAGAAGGTCATTTTTCCAAGGTTTGGAGTTCCTAGGGCTGTGATAAGTGATGGAGGTTCACATTTCATAGAGAGACAATTTGAGAACCTCTTGAAGAAATATGGAGTCACTCATAAGGTTGCTACACCTTACCATCCTCAGACTTCTGGCCAAGTGGAGGTATCTAATCGAGAGATAAAGAGTATTCTGGAAAAGACTGTGTCTAGCTCAAGAAAGGATTGGTCTTTGAAGCTTGATGACACTCTTTGGGCTTACCGTACTGCTTACAAGACTCCCATTGGGACGACACCCTTTCGACTGATTTATGGGAAGCCCTGCCATCTACCCGTTGAGCTTGAATATAAAATCTTTTAGGCTATTAAGCTTCTAAATTTTGACTTAAAAGCAGTAGGAGAAAAAAGAAAGCTTCAACTTCATGAGCTTGATGAGCTAAGATTGGATGCTTATGAGACTGCCAAGTCATACAAGGAAAGAACCAAGAGGTGGCATGACAAGCATATTCTTTGTCGAGAGTTTCGTGAAGGAGAACTGGTGCTTCTTTTTAATTCTAGATTGAAACTCTTTCCAGGAAAACTTAAGTCAAGATGGTCGGGGCCATTTTTGGTGAAGAAAGTGTTTCCCTATCGTGCTGTGGAAGTTTGGAATGAAGAGCAAGGGACTTTCAAAGTTAATGGTCAGCGATTGAAGCACTATCTAGCGGAGGAGTAACTTGAGAGGAGGATGAACATTGCCCTCTGTGACCCAAATACAAAGTGATCAGAGCATCGGAGTCGAGCTTATGACTTTAAACAAGCGCTTCTTGGGAGGCAACCCATGTTTTCTTGTTTTTCTGTTTTATTTCATCTTTTTCTTTTAATTAGGTGTGATAGGTTGTTGTTTTGATATTTGTCTTTTGGATTTTGTTTAGGTTTGACCCCTTTTTTGAAGACATATTTAGAAGAAGAGAGAGGTCAGAAGGTTCCACATCCCACCTATGGAAAATTCCATGGCCATGGAATGCAAACCAGAGGAGAAGGTATAAGTCAGAGAGATCCACGGCCAAGCCGTGGATTTCAGTCTTTCAAAAAAAAGAAAGAGAAAAGTCAGAGAATTCCACGGCTTGGTCGTGGAATGATCCACGGCCGTGGAACTCTCTGTTTCAAAAAAAAAACCCAGAAGTCAGCAGCGTCCACGGCCTGGCCGTGGATCAATCCACGGCCGTGGATCGCTGCTGCCAGTTTTCAAAAATCATGCCCCTTCCTTTCCCTTCTTCATTTCCCCACTTCTTCTTTACTTCTTCTCCTTCTTCTCTCCCTCAACCCCTATACCCATCCTCCCAAACCCCTATTCATCCTTATTTCCCTCACATTTCTACATTCACTATCTTCTTCCTCCCTCTCAAGGCCAACCTTTCCCCTATTCTCCCTCCTTCTTCTTCTTCCTTCTCCACCTTCACCCACCATAACCCACCATACCCAAACCTTCCAAACCACTTCTTTCATTTTCCTACGATTTCTCCCCTTCCTCACCTCTACCCAACCATTCCCTTCTTCCATTTTGGCAAACCCCCAATTTGGCAAATTTGCCTCTATACGTGAATAGTGCTACACAGAGGGGTTTTTGTTGTGCTTAATTGATTTGGTGTGGCTAGGCAGAATGACGAACAAGCGTCAGAGGAGCGAAGCTGGTTCAAGTTCAAGGACACGAGGTAGAGGTACTGCTGCTCCAAGAGGTAATCCCCCTAATCCCCATGGTTTTAATTTTAGGGATAATGAACAGAGAGATCGTTACAATGTGTTGGTGAATAGAAGGATAGTTAGCACTAGGTATATGGATGATGTTGTTCTTGATACCTTAGGCTTGCGTGATGATTTTGATTGGATGCCTGATAGGGTAGGATGGACTTATTTTTTGAATTTAAAGTGTCCCACTTACACTGAGCTTACATTGGAATTTCTTAGCTCTATTGAGGCTCATATACTTCAGGGGGAAGGTTGCTCTGAAGGCCGGATCACTTTCTGGCTGTTCAATAATGAGCATTGTTTGAATTTAGAGGAGTTTAATGAGATTTTTGGATTACCTGCTGGGGGGGAAAGGAGGCACCCAAGTGGTTTTTTCGCAATTTCTTTTTGGGCTCATATCTCTCGTGGGTTAGGTTCATATGATTCCTCAAATTGTAAGACTTCTTTTCTGCCGAATCCTTGCCTTCGCTATCTCCACCGAATCATGGCTCATACTCTATTTAGGCGTGGGGATAGTGATGGCAATGTTCGTGCTGATGAACTTGCTTTTATGTGGGCCATTCTTAATAATGTCAAACTGGACACTGGATCTTTTCTTGCTAGGCATTTGCTTAGGGTTGCTAGAGCCCAATCTGGGGCCATTGTTATTAGTGGGCTTATCACAGCGATAGCCAATTTCTTTGAATATGACTTAGATGGTCTGGAGGCAGTTCGAGGAAACTCTAGGATTGATCTCGAGTCTTGTTTAGCAATTAAGATGATTGTCAAAGATGATGGAATTTTCTGCCTCTGTTTGCCTAATAGTGCTCAGCCCTTACCTCTTCCTAACCCACCTGCTATTACTGTGTGCAACCGTGCAAATTGGCGCACACCTGGGAGCTCAACAGATGAACCCATTGATGTTCAGCGCCCTCTTCGCCCTCCACCGAGGGCAGGCACCTCTCGTCCTTCTTCTTCTTCTTCTGCAGGTCCTTCCGAGGATGGTCTTACACGGATTTATACTTCTTTGGAGGCACTTCATGCTGAGCAGGCACAGTAGCGCCACATGCTAGAGGAGCTTTGTCAGTAGGGCCAGGCTACTGATAGCCGCCTGCAAACCTTGGAAGGGACAGTTCAGAGTATGGAGAGCATGATCCGGACCATTCATGGTTAGCATTTGAGTCAAAACCATTTTCCACCACCGCAGTGAGTTCATTTCTTTTCTTTTTACCCTTTTCTTGTTTTAGATTTTTACATTGGGGACAATGTAAGTTCTAAGCTTGGGGGGGATATTTTCATATTTTCATTTTCATTTTAGATAATTGGTATTGTCATTTAGAGTCTCATGCATTCTCATGCCTTGTTTTGCATTGCATTTTCTCATTTATCATATCTCTTGGGTTTTTGATTGAACTTGTGCCCTTCTCTTTTGAGGATTTTGAGATGGTATTGATTTGGAACCTAATTATTGATTCTTGTGATAGGCTACAGGCATTATTTTAATTTGATAGTAGAAGTGATCTTTTGATAGTTGATAATTAGCATATGTTCTCTGAATTTGTGCTTCTTATTAATGGGATATATGCACTATATGGTTTCTGCTCCCATTCTTTGTGTTGAGTGATATTCCTCATTGATCTTGTGCTCTAAAACATGATTTGAAACCATTTTGAGGCAAAATTTTTGGTTGCATGCTTGAATATGATTAAGGCATCTTAGGTATTTTTCTGGCCTTCTGAATTTGTTACACTTTCATCCACTAGTTGCCCATTTTGACCTTATTGCATAATTAATTTTCTTGATACCTATGATGATATATTATTGGTAATCATTTAGAATATTAAAAGGAGCACAGTGGGTTTGAAAGTTGTGAAAAATGTGTGGGAATCATATGTGAATGACTTTTCTCTTTCTAAAAAAAAAAGTGCAAATAAAAGAAAATCATAAGAAGCTTGAAAAAAAAAAGAGAAAGAGAAGAAGGAAAAGTAAGGAAGAAAATTATTTGAAATGTGGAGTTATGTTTTATATTGAAATATTGCCTTTGCTCCATTTATGTTCTATTGGATTTCTTGTGCTTATTGAAAATTTTGATGAGCCCTTTGTGCATATCTTCCTTTCTCTACCTTACCTAACATCATTCCCATGGCCCCATTACAACCCTTGAAAGACCTTTTGATTCTTGCATGCATGCTAATTATTAGTGGAAATCTGGTTTCTTATCAAGCATATGGAAGTGCATTTTCTTTGAAGGATTTTGAGCGTATAGTTTTCATCCTTAAACACTTTGAGTGTGGTTAGTAGAGTGAACTTAATTCAATCAGTGAGGATGCATGATTTCTGAGAACTTAGCCTCTAATTGGACTTGATTTTGATTACCTCTCAGATTCTTGGTTTGCCTTAGCCTATTGCTTGGATATTATTTTCTCGGGTTCCTCATTCATTATTGTCTCCTGATCCCACATCTTGGTTTAACATTAGTTATTGCTTGGGGACAAGCAAAGTCTTAAGATTGGGGGATTTGATGTGTGTGAAACAACATCATGTTTTGTTCTTGTTTTGCATGCATTCTTGAGCATTTTAGGTATTTTAGTTTCCCTTTTAGTTTATTTTTCCCTTAGTTCGGATAACTGTGGTGTTTTTGGTGTTCCTGTGCATGATTAATGTTGATTTGACCTTGGATTGAATGGAATGCTCGCATGTTTGAAGTTGGAGCTTAATGGATAGCAGTAAAGGTGCAAAAAGGCCATTCCAGAGGGATCCACGACCTGCCCGTGGATCAAACCATGGCCATGGATCGAGGGACAACTTAAAGAAGGAAAAGAGAACTCCAGTGAGTTCCACGGCCTGGCCGTGGAACCATCCACGGTCGTGGAATTCAACAGAGTGCAAAGTTGGCCTATTGCACAGAGATCCACGGCCTGGCCGTGGAATGATCCACGGCCGTGGATCGCGTCTTGTGCAGATTTTAAGTTTTTATTTTTATTTCTTTTGGGGGCTTTTTAGCCAATTAAAACCCTAAGTTATAAATAGATGTTCTGAATAGAATTAGGGGTTCTAATTTTGGTTTTGGGAGGAGGCACGTTGGAGGCTTTGGCTCTTGATCTTCATCTTTCTCCCTTCTTCTTCCATTGTTACGGGTTTAGGATGTTTTTAAGTTTGATTTATTGTCTCCTATTCTCTATGTCTGAGTAGTTTCTTTTGTTTCTAGGATTGGGCAATGCCCTTTGATACATTGATAATGATTAATTGACGTTGTTTCTCCTTTTATTGATCTTGATTGTTCATTGATTCAATTCTTATTGCTCTTATTCATGTAAATTTGCTGGCCACTAATTTGCATCTCATAGGCATTTAGGGACGTACTGAGAGGTGAACCTAGGTGTTGGAACCATAAGAATTAAACTTAAGGTCTAAATCACGAGAGTAGTTTTAGCCTTTCGAGGATTCAATGAATTACCACAAAGTGTAATAGGTTCAATTTAAATTCAATTACTACGAGAGTAGGAATTGGTTTAATTGGGCACGGATCTTGTATCTTGAGAAAGAACATTAACTAATTTAGGGTAATTCACCTTCAATTGAATTTCAGATTTAATAAAAGGGTTGTCGATTAGGATTTGTCTTGTATCATTGTGGTATCCCAATCTTGGAAGCTTTCTTGAATCTGAAAACCCCTTTCTTGATAACTTGCTATCTTTGTTCTAAATTCTGCACTTTGATTTTTATTTTATTGGTTTGTTATTACGTTCTTCTTAATCAACAATCATATTCCCTTTTCGTTTAATTTAATTGAATTAATTAATTAATTGGTATTCATAGACACAGTCCCTGTGGATTCGATCTTTTTATTACTTGACGACGAAACTGTACACTTGCGAATTTCACGCATTAGTTTTTCACCATACACAACCATCCCCACACCACCAAAACTTGGTTGGTGAGGTAAAATCTCCCTCTTACCTCTTGAAGACAAGTCCTTCAAGCTCCTCTCCTTCTCCTTGATTTCGTGTGAGTCAAAAAAAATTTCCTAAAATTCTTAAACAATAAGTAAAATCACAACCAAAGCCTAAAAATGGAAAACCATGGAACAATCATGGTATATAAAATCAAAAACTTAATTTTAAACCAAGGAATCAAAGGTTCACCTTTAGGAAGTAGGATAGAACTTGGATTTTGAAACACTTAGAGTAGGATTTTGACAAAATCTCCTAAATGAAAAGTGTTTAGGAGGTTATTTAAGTTTAGGAAATGATGAGAGTAGAAATTATAGAAGATTGATGGTGCATGTGGGTGTTGGGGCCGAAACTAGAGAGGGAAAATGGAAGGAAAATGGTGCTTAGTGTTCTTGGAATTTTGAGAGAATATGATGAAAGCTTTTTGGTGAGAGAGAAAAGTGAATATTGATAGCAAAATGGGAGTGGGCTGCCATGTGAGTATAGGAGAGATTAAGAGATTTGCATAAAGTAAAATATCCTATTTTGAGTGCACATGCAAGTGCACATGGCTTGGTTATCTTTTGGTCATGCTATGATCATGTAAGATGGTTCAAGAACACTTGAGAACATGGTGGAAAAGGGCCTCTTGGCCGTGGGGTGTCTAGTGGGGTTAGGGACTTAATTTGTTTTCAATTAAAATCTAATTGCATGCTAATTAATTAGTTAATTAATTAAGTTAAGCCTCTAATCACTCTTAATTTATTATCTAATGACATAACTAATTAATTAAATATATAATTATATATATCATAGCTCCTAAATAAAATTAGGATAACTAATTAGTAATTAGATTATTACTAATTAATAACTAGGTTAGTTTACTTAGTTTGTTAATTAAGCAATTAAGATGATTAAATTAAGTTTAATTAGTTACTAAGTAAAGTCAAGCCACTATATTTGACTCCATCCTAGCCTTTGAAATGAACTTTGTTTCCTATCCATTGATCTCATCTACGGTGGACATTACTTAGTGATTTTATTAGAATTCATTTCACACCATTGATCTGATCAACGGTTATGATCGAAAACATCTTAATCAAGCTTTTCATTTGATGGTCCACAACAAAGTCTATGCTCCTTTGTTTGACCACTTCCTATTGGATAGAAAAGTCCAACCACCTATTTTGGCTGATTCCTATTGGTTCGTTTTGATTTAGCTTACAGAAAATATTCTAAGCACATTTTATGTCAACTAAATTTTATCGGGTCAAATAATTTATAGCAATAACTACTATAAATAAAATAGCAGATATTTATCTGTGAAATATTTTTATTTTACTGATAAATTCTAAAAATTAAAAGATTCTTTTTTGTGTCACTCAGATTTGGGTTTAGTAAGATCCCCCGCCTCCGAATAAATCAGATAAGAATTTCCTCGGCCCGAAAATTATTATTTTACTGATCAGAAGCAAATCACACAAAACGATCAAAAATGATCTCAGAACAGTCAAATTATTTTCATAACAACCAGAAAATGCAAAACAACATAATTCTTCTATTACTATTAACATAGTCAGAATTTGGGGTGTTACAAAAACAACATAAACAAACAACACAATAGTATGATCTTGGCCTCTAGGATCAAGACTCCCTAAATGATCTACCAATGCCCCTTTTTATAGAGGATTAGGAATATAAAATGATAAGGGGTTTGATTAATGAGTGAGTGGATGAGTGGGTGAATGAGTGGAAAATGTCAAATGACTTTTGATGAGTGAAAAATTATGGACATTCTTTATCTCTAAAATCATTTAGTTCTGAAGTCATTAAATACGTCATTTTTGAGAAATGTGATCTTCATGAAAGTTGTAGACCTAGATCTTAGCTTTCAAATTCGGTTAGTTTGGGTTAAAAATCATTTCTACAACTCAAGATATAGTCTAATTACTGCATACTACTCAGGCCTAGTGATAACTCCTCTATTCTGAATTCGAAGCCCAATATGACCCATTAGACTACAGATTCTGAAAATGTGTTCAACATGAAAGTTGTCGAACTTAGTCTTAAATATCAACCATCAAAATTTCAGCGCATGTTACATCATATATCCCGAGATAAGTCATGAACAATACACATAGGTCACACTGCCAAGATCAGCATCCTAGTTCTTGCTTCAACTCCAATTTGAATTATCCAATCGTGTGATTAGGCCTTTCATATCTTCATGAAAGTTGTAGAGATCTCTCTTATCTTTCAAATGACACTAGAATCACCTAAAAATACCACCTATAGCCTAAGATATGATCCAAATACAGAAATAGTATAAGACGTAAATCATGCTAAAAAATTCAATTAAGTCCATTTTGAGTCCAAACTTACAAAACATAATCAAAATCAATCAATTAAGTACATGGAGAGTGTAAATGACTGAAAATGAGGGTTTATTAATGTATCAAATATATGATTATCAAATTTCCCCACACTCAACTTTTTGCACTCCTGCGCAAAACACATAAGACAAAAACCACGGAAGAAAGAAAAATGACATAGACTCAAATATGATGTGAATGAGTGGAAAATGTCAAATGACTTTTGATGAGTGAAATATTATAAAGATTCTTTGTCTCCAAAATCATTTAGTTCTGAAGTCATTGAATACGTCATTTTTGAGAAATATGATCATCATGAAAGTTGTAGACCTAGATCTTAGCTTTCAAATTCGGTTAGTTTAGGTCAAAAATCATTTCTACAACATAAGATATAGTCTAATTACTGCATACTACTCAGGCCTAGTGATAACTACTCTATTCTGAATTCGAAGCCCAATATGACCCATTAGACCTCAGATTCTGGAAATGTGTTCAACATGAAAGTTGTAGATTTTGGTCTTAAATATCAACCCTCAAAATTTCAGCCCATTTTACATCATATATCCCGAGATATGTCATGAACAATACACATAGGTCACGCTGTCAAGATCAGCATCCTAGTTCTTGCTTCAACTCCAATTTAAATTATCCAATCGTGTGATTAGGCCTTTGATATCTTCATGAAAGTTGTAGAGATCTCTCTTATCTTTCAAATGACACTAGAATCACCTAAAAATACCATCTACAGCCTAAGATATGATCCAAATACAGAAATAGTATAAGACATAAATCATGCTAAAAAATTCAATTAAGTCCATTTTGAGTCCAAACTTACAAAACATAACCAAAATCAATCAATTAAGTACATGGAGAGTGTAAATAACAGAAAATGAGGGTTTATTAATGTATCAAATATGTGATTATCAAATTTTTCCACACTCAACTTTTTGCACTCCTGCGCAAAACACATAAGACAAAACCAGGGAAGAAAAAAAAAACGACATAGACTCAAATGTGATGTGAATGAGTAGAAAATGTCAAATGACTTTTGATGAGTGAAAAATTATGGAGATTCGTTGTCTCCAAAATCATTTATTTCTGAAGTCATTGAATACGTCATTTTTGAGAAATGTGATCTTCATGAAAGTTGTAGACCTAGACCTTAGCTTTCAAATTCGGTTAGTTTGGGTCAAAAATCAATTCTACAACTCAAGATATGGTGTAATTACTGCATACTACTCAGGCAAAGTGATAACTCCTCTATTCTGAATTCGAAGCCCAATATGACCCATTAGACCTCAGATTCTGAAAATATGTGCAACATGAAAGTTGTAGAGTTTGGTCTGAAATATCAACCATCAAAATTTCAGCCCATTTTACATCATATATCCTGAGATATGTCATGAACAATACCCATAGGTCACGCTGTCAGGATCAGCATCCTAGTTCTTGCTTCAACTCCAATTTGAGTTATCCAATTGTGTGATTAGGCCTTTGATATCTTCATGGAAGTTGTAGAGATCTCTCTTATCTTTTAAATGACACTAGAATCACCTAAAAATACTACCTATAGCCTAAGATATGATCCAAATACAGAAATAGTATAAGAAGTAAATCATGCTAAAAATTTCAATTAAGTCCATTTTGAGTCCAAACTTACAAATCATAATCAAAATCAATCAATTAAGTACATGGAGAGTTTAAATGACAGAAAATAAGAGTTTATTAATGTATCAAATATATGATTATCAAATTCCCTCACACTCAACTTTTTGCACTCCTGCGCAAAACACATAAGACAAAAACCACGGAAGAAAGAAAGATGACATAGACTCAAATGTGATGTGAATGAGTGGAAAATGTCAAATGACTTTTGATGAGTGAAATATTATGGAGATTCTTTGTCTCCAAAATTATTTAGTTCTGAAGTCATTGAATACGTCATTTATGAGAAATGTGAGCTTCATGAAAGTTGTAGACCTAGATCTTAGCTTTCAAATTCGGTTAGTTTGGGTCAAAAATCATTTCTACAACTCAAGATATAGTCTAATTACTGCATACTACTCAAGCGTAGTGATAACTCCTCTCTTCTGAATTTCAAGCCCAATATGACCCATTAGACCTCAGATTCTGGAAATGTGTTCAACATGAAAGTTGTAGATTTTGATCTTAAATATCAACCATCAAAATTTCAGCCCATTTTACAACATATATCCCGAGATATGTCATGAACAATACACATAGGTCACGCTGTCAGGATCAGCATCCTAGTTCTTGCTTCAACTCCAATTTGAGTTATCCAATCGTGTGATTAGGCCTTTGTTATCTTCATGAAAGTTGTAGAGATCTCTTTTATCTTTCAAATGACACTAGAATCACCTAAAAATACCACCTATAGCCTAAGATATGATCCAAATACAGAAATAGTATAAGACGTAAATCATGCTAAAAAATTCAATTAAGTCCATTTTGAGTCCAAACTTACAAAACATAATCAAAATCAATCAATTAAGTACATGGAGAGTGTAAATGACTAAAAATGAGGGTTTATTAATGTATCAAATATATGATTATCAAATTTTCTCACACTTAACTTTTTGCACTCCTGCGCAAGACACATAAGACAACAACCACGGAAGAAAGAAAAACGACATAGACTCAAATGTAATGTGAATGAGTGAAAAATGTCAGATGACTTTTGATGAGTGAAAAATTATGGAGATTCTTTGTCTCCAAAATCATTTAGTTTTGAAGTTATTGAATTCATCATTTTTGAGAAATGTGATTTTCATAAAAGTTGTAGAACTAGATCTTAGCTTTCAAATTCGGTTAGTTTGGGTCAAAAATCATTTCTACAACTCAAGATATAGTCTAATTACTACACACTACTCAGGCCTAGTGATAACTCCTCTATTCTGAATTTGAAGCCTAATATGACCTATTAGACCTCAGATTCTGGAAATATGTTCAACGTGAAAGTTGTAGATTTTGGTCTTAAATTTCAACCATCAAAATTTCAGCCCATTTTACATCATATATCCCGAGATATTTCATGAACAATACAAATAGGTCACGCTGTCAGGATCAGCATCCTAATTCTTGCTTCAACTCAAATTTGAGTTATCCAATCGTGTGATTAGGCCTTTGATATCTTCATGAAAGTTGTAGAGATCTCTCTTATCTTTCAAATGACACCAGAATCACCTAAAAATACCGCCTACAACCTAAGATATGATCCAAAAACAGAAATAGTATAAGACGTAAATCATGCTAAAAAATTCAATTAAGTCCATTTTGAGTCCAAACTTACAAAACCTTACCAAAATCAATTAACTAAGTACATGGAGAGTGTAAAAGACTGAAAATGAGAGTTTATTAATATATCAAATATATGATTATCAAATTTCCCCACACTCAACTTTTTGCACTCCTGCGCAAAACATATAAGACAAAAACCACGGAAGAAAGTAAAACGACATAGACTCAAATGTGATGTGAATGAGTGGAAAATGTCAAATGACTTTTGATGAGTGAAAAATTATGGAGATTCTTTGCCTCCAAAATCATTTAGTTCTGAAGTCATTGAATACGTCATTTTTTAGATATGTGATCTTCATGAAAGTTGTAGACCTAGATCTTAGCTTTCAAATTCGATTAGTGTGGGTTAAAAATCATATCTACAACTCAAGATATGGTGTAATTACTGCATACTACTCAGGCCTAGTGATAACTCCTCTATTCTGAATTCGAAGCCCAATATGACCCATTAGACCTCAGATTCTGAAAATATGTTCAACATGAAAGTTGTAGATTTTGGTCTTAAATATCAACCATCAAAATTTCAGCCCATTTTACATCATATATCCCGAGATATGTCATGAACAATACACATAGGTCACGCTGTCAGGATCAGCATCCTAGTTCTTGCTTTTACTCCAATTTGAGTTATCCAATCGTGTGATTAGGCCTTTGATATCTTCATGAAAGTTGTAGAGATTTCTCTTATCTTTCAAATGACACTAGAATCACCTAAAAATACCACCTATAGCCTAAGATATGATCCAAATGCAGAAATATTATATGACATAAATCATGCTAAAAAATTCAATTAAGTCTATTTTGACTCCAAACTTACAAAACATAATCAAAATCAATTAATTAAGTAAATGGAGAGTGTAAATGACTGAAAATGAGGGTTTATTAATGTATCAAATATATGATTATCAAATTCCCTCACACTCAAGCTTTTAAACTCTTGTACAAAACACATAAGACAAAAACCACGGAAGAAAGAAAAACGACATAGACTCAAATGTGATGTGAATGAGTGGAAAATGTCAAATGGCTTTTGATGAGTGAAAAATTATGGAGATTCTTTGTCTCCAAAATCATTTAGTTCTAAAGTCATTGAATACGTCATTTTTGAGAAATGTGATCTTCATGAAAGTTGTAGACCTAGATCTTAGCTTTCAAATTCGGTTAGTTTGGGTCAAAAATCATTTCTACAACTCCAGATATGGTCTAATTACTGCATACTTCTCAGGCCTAGTCATAACTCCTCTATTCTGAATTCGTAGCCCAATATGACCTATTAGACCTTAGATTCTGGAAATGTATTCAACATGAAAGTTGTAGATTTTGGTCTTAAATATCAACCCTCAAAATTTCAGCCCATTTTACATTATATATCCCGAGATATGTCATGAACAATACACATAGGTCACACTATCAGGATCAACATCCTAGTTCTTGCTTCAACTCCAATTTGAGTTATCTAATCGTGTGATTAGGCCTTTGATATCTTCATGAAAGTTATAGAGATCTTTCTTATCTTTCAAATGACACTAGAATCACCTAAAAATACCACCAATAGCCTAAGATATGATCCAAATACAGAAATAGTATGGACGTAAATCATGCTAAAAGATTCAATTAAGTCCATTTTGAGTCCAAACTTACAAAACATAATTAAAATCAATCAATTAAGTACATGGAGAGTGTAAATGACTGAAAATGAGGGTTTATTAATGTATCAAATATATGATTATCAAATTCTCCCACACTCAACTTTTTGCACTCTTGCGCAAAACACATAAGACCAAAACCATGGAAGAAAGAAAAATGACATAGACTCAAATGTGATATGAATGAGTGAAAAATGTTAAATGACTTTTGATGAGTGAAAAATTATGGAGATTCTTTGTCTCCAAAATCATTTATTTCTGAAGTCATTGAATACGTCATTTTTGAGAAATGTGATCTTCATAAAAGTTGTAGATTTAGATCTTAGCTTTCAAATTCGATTAGTTTGGGTCAAAAATCATTTCTATAACTCAAGATATAGTCTGATTATTGCATACTACTCAGGCCTAGTGATAACTCCTCTATTCTGAATTCGAAGCCCAATATGACCCATTAGACCTCAGATTCTAGAAATGTGTTCAACATGAAAGTTGTAGATTTTGGTATTAAATCTCAACATCAAAATTTCAGCCCATTTTACATCATATATCCCGAGATATGTCACGAACAATACACATAGGTCACGCTGTTAGGATTAACATCCTAGTTCTTGCTTCAACTCTAATTTAAGTTATCCAATCGTGTGATTAAGCCTTTTATATCTTCATGAAAGTTGTAGAGATCTCTCTTATCTTTCAAATGACATTAGAATCACCTAAAAATACCACCTACAGCCTAAGATATAATCCAAATACAGAAATAGTATAAGACGTAAATCATGCTAAAAAATTCAATTAAGTCCATTTTGAGTCCAAACTTACAAAACATAACCAAAATCAATCAATTAAGTACATGGAGAGTGTAAATGACTGAAAATGAAGGTTTATTAATGTATCAAATGTATGATTATCAAATTTCCCTACACTCAACTTTTTGCTCTCTTGCGCAAAACACATATGACAAAAACCACGGAAGAAAGAAAAATGACACAGACTCAAAAATTAAAAATTCTAAAAGATTCAATTTCTAATAATAATAATGAAGAGCAACCAAAGATTCAAAGGATCAAAACATTCATAAGGTAATATTTCTTTGCTTCTCAAATCAACAAGCAATGAAATTTCAGTTGAGAGGAATGAATCAAAAATGATAGATCCTTACAGAATTCACTCTTAATCTCTCAAGTGTTTAAAAGGTAAGTATTTCACTCTATTCAACTTATGAATAATTGTACTACCAAAAGCTTGCTTATCTTCTACTTCTCCACTACTCAAAAATAACATGCACACAAAAATCAAGAGGGTTTTATTCAAGATTGTAATGGGGCTATGGTAAAGGAGAGGGGTAATATGAATATGACAAGTTAAATACCAAAGAGAATAGAAGAGTATTATGATACAGTTAGAGTGGAGAAGATGTTTGAGAACATTCAATTTAAATTTCCCAAGGGTTTCTTAGTTCCTTCTTTGTTTGCTTCTTTCTCATAAAGGACAATGACCAATATTTGACTAATGTTTTGTTAAAGATCAATGCTACTTTGGTAGGTTAAATTCATTATTAGGCCTGAACATTCTCCTTCTCTTCCTGTTGTTTCCAAGCATCCACTCTCATTCTAGGTATAAATATGTCACAAGGTGCATTCTTTGATTGCAGTGGTGGTTAGCTTTTTTTTTTTTTTCTTTTTTTTCTTTTTTTTTACGAATATTTTGCACACATACCCTCACACTTATTAAAAAAACTCAACCAATAACAAAGCTAATGCTCTCTTATTCCCTAAGGTTAGGTAAGAATATGATTTTTTTAAGGCGCATTATGAGCTAGAAACAAGGAATGGTCAAATAAGCTCAAAGGGGTTACACAAGGGAAAATATGCAAGGTTGGCTATTTGGTCAAAGTAGCTATTTCAAGAAAAATGCCTCAATCATGTTTATGTATGCATGTGAAAATGTAGGCTCAAAAAGAATCAAAGCAAGTTCTAGAGTAACAATTCCATGAGTGAAAATAAATAACACAAGAAAGAAGAGAATGGTATAGATGTTTAATCCATTCATCGACAAGCTCAAAATCTCACAAGGCATATATCCATCATTCTTAATCTATCAATTCAACATCCATAACTAAGCATGTGAAATTTAAGAAAGAAGATAATTTATTCAACCATGCCATAATCCCTGAATCCATTTACTACTTCTACACAAAATAGTTACGACCATAATTTAGATGCGTCTCATGAGTAAAATTACTCCTTACTCTGCCATCCCTAATTGGTTTTACTGTAGGTAAATTACTGACAAACATATAAACATGACAAACATATTAATAAACACACTTCCTATTTTTTTGTTTTGTTTTGTTTTTTGATTTTTTTTGGTTTTTTATAATTATTCACACTACTATCCTTCCCCCCAACCATATCACAACATTGTCCTCAATGTTAAAAATTAAATCCAGACTGAAGAAATAATCATTAATATACATCAAAGACATTATTGGGACAAAATTAAACAAAGTAATGGGGAGAAGTCACATACTTGAAATGCTTAGACGAGAAGAGAATAACTACATCTTGACAATGGTTAGCAATGACAAAAATAAAAAAAAAATAAAATAAAGTAAAATGAAATAAATAAGCATGCAAACAAAATTTTTTTTTGGGTTCTTTTGTTTTATTTTTTTTTTGTTGGCCGACACTATTTACATCCTAATACAAAGGCTCTGAAATTTGGGAGGCACTTAGGCCGACTCAATAAAAACACAAAATACTAAAAACTTACCTCAGCTTTGGTAGACATGATCGTCTACCAAAGTCTCTGCTATATCTGGATCCTTCAACTCAAGTTATAGCTTCAACCGTTGACCATTTACCATCTTCCAAATTAATTTTATAAGAACAGACCAAGGGACGAACACCTTTTTTATCAGTAATGCTCCAACCTTTCTTAGGAAACTCCTTAAACTTTGGTTACCATGCCTGAGTGTCATGATTCTGAGTTCTATCAAAAATAGTAGAAATATCAACTACATCAAAGGGATTACTGATAGAATCAAACTCAGAATTGACAAGAAAATTCTCAAGGGGATCAAAATCATGGGTTGTAGAAACTCCCCTATCCATGATTGAGTCAATCATGTATGTTTGGTGGCCTTCGTCATCATTTTCTGGCTTAACAAGACATTTTGTCACCTTAGGTTCATTGGGTAGCTCAGCATCACTACTATCTTGATTCTTTTCCACATCCTCTAGCTCATTCACACTCAAAGAGTTCATCACTTTGGACACTTGGCTCTTTATCTCCTTACTTTCTTCAACAACCTTTTTATTCCTAAGGGTTATCACTGACTTGACTTGATCTATTTGTTGGTTTTTTGGACTGCCCTCATTTAGACTGTACTAATCTTTGGGATTTAGTTGAGAAGAAAATTTTCCTTTCTCGTGAATGGTGAGTGCAGAAGAAAGTTTAGCAAGAGTGTCTTTTATGTCAATCATGGCTTGAGTGTTTTGATTAATAATGGTATCTTGCTTTTCTATGAATGCATGCAATGTTTCTTCAAGGTTATTCCTGTATGGTGGGACAAAAGGTGCATATCCTTGAGAATTTTGAGAGCCCTATTGTGCCTGAGGAGGCGATGGTTGCATAAATTATGCCTAATTATTGGTCCTCCAACTGAAGTTCAGGTGATTTCTCCATCCCGAATTGTATGAATCTAGCTTAAATCTGTAATTATTGGCATTGAGTGAAAAGATAAAACATGATGGACTAGAATTTTGAGGTGGTTGCAAATATTCTCGCATGGTTCGCAATGGTTGATTTTCATGTTCATTATACACACTTTCGTTTTCAGCCATTGTGTTTGATGTGTGTGATTGTGATTCAAACAAATTAATATGCAAAGTACCAAGATCAATTTTAACCAAACGACCAGAATTTAAATCACGATACTAATTAAACATAAATAAGTAACTTAAAATAGAAAAGAAAATGTACAAGTAGGCGGTATAAACCTGCCATAAAAATAAAAATAAAAAAACTTTAAGAAAACTTAAAATAAATAAATAAAACTTAAATAACTTAAAATAAAAAAAAATAATGAACATGTAGGTGGTAAAACTGACCATTAAATATAAACAAGAGTGTAGTATAAACCAACAACCAAATAAATTTAAATAAATGTCGGTATAAACCAACCACCAAGTAAATATTAACAAAGATAAATAAATATTAACAAGATAAATAAATATTAACAAAGGTGTAACATAAACCACCACCAACATAAATATTAACAAGTAAAAAGTTAGTAAAGTGATAAATAAAACTTAGATAGTTAGATAGTTAGTAATTAAGTTAGTAAGTTAGTAAACAAAACTAAATGACAGAAAATAAATAACAAAAAATAAATGACAGAAGATAAATACAGAAAATAAAGTGTAAAAAAAATACAAAAAATAAAATACGAGAAAATAAAGTACAGAAAGTAAATTTAAAACATGAAAACCGGAGAGAGACAGAGCCCCACCAGAGCCGGCGAAGGTGGAAGAAGAGAAGAGTCAAGATTATTTCATTAATGATTGAAGATTACAAAGGAAGAAAGGATAGTATAAAAGAGTTAGTACATTAGTATGAACAAAAAATAAAATAAAAGAGTAGAAAAGAGAAAAAAAATATACAAAAAAATATACAAAATATAGAAACGACCTCAATAAATTTATTCTTAAAATCAAGTTCCCCGGCAACGGTGCTAAAAACTTGATGCAGATTAAAAGTTACAAACCCAAGTGCAGGTTGTTTCAAGTAATAAATTCTCGGGAGTCCGAGGTTGATCCACAGGGAATTGATGAAGAAAAATTTGTTGAGTTAAGGAAAAGATTTATCACAAAAATAAGATGATAAATAAAATAGTTCACAAGTAAAAAGGAATTACTTAGGCTAAGAGATCCACTCTTGATAAATAAATTAAAGATAATATTAATTCTTTTATAACTCAATTAGAATCCACACATAACGGAGGTTTCAATCGAAAAATACAACATTCAAAGTTCTTTAAAAGTTATATTAGTTATATTATGATTCCTTTAATTATCCACTGATGCCAACATTTGCAAATGGGTTCAAGCATTCATTATGCCAATCTCTTGTCTACAACAAATCAAGATCTTCACTTTACAAGGAGGGTTTCTAACACCAACACTTGTCAATGGATTCAAGCATTCATTGTACCAATCTTTTGTCTACAACAAATCAAGAACTCCTCTTTACAAGGAGGGTTGCTAAATTGATTGGAAACAAAATACAACAAATATAATGACCACTTGATAATATATCATTTAAGCATAGGAAAGAGATTAATCTAACCTTATTTCATTACCAAGAGCTTCGTCCTTTCACCCAAGCAAAATGAAACTTAGTTACTCATAGACAAGAAGAAAGGAAGAGAGAAGAAGAAGAAGAAGAAGAACATGACTTCAATTTAGAATAAAGAAAAATTACAACAAGATAAACAAACAACACAATAGCATGATCTTGGCCTCTAGGACCAAGACTCCCTAAATGATCTGCCAATGCCCCTTTTTATAGAGGATTAGGGATACAAAATGACAAGGGGGTTGATTAATGAGTGAGTGGATGAGTGGGTGAATGAGTGAAAAATGTCAAATGACTTTTGATGAGTGAAAAATTATGGAGATTCTTTGTCTCCAAAATCATTTAGTTCTGAAGTCATTGAATATGTCATTTTTGGGATATATGATCTTCATGAAAGTTGTAGACTTGGATCTTAGCTTTCAAATTCCATTAGTTTGGGTCAAAAATTATTTCTATAACTCAAGATATGGTCTAATTACTGCATACTACTCATGCCTAGCTATAACTCCTTTATTCTGAATTCCAAGTGCAATATGACCTATTAGACCTCAGAGTATGGAAAGATGTTCAACATGAAAGTTATATATTTTGGTCTTAACTATCAGCCATCAAAATTTCAGTCCATTGTACATTATATATCCTGAGCTATGTCATGAAAAGTATGCATAGGACACGCTGTCAAGATCATCACCCTAGTTTTTACTTCAACTCCAATTTGAGCTATCTAATCTTGTGATTAGGCCTTTTCTATCTTCATAAAAGTTATAGAGATATCTCTTATCTTTCAAATGACACTAGAATCACCTAAAAATACCACCTACAGCCCAAGACATGGTGTAAATACAAAAATAGTATAAGACATAAATCTTACTAAAAAATTCAATTAAGTCCATTTTGAGTGCAAACTTACAAAACATAACCAAAATTAATCAATTAAGTACATGGAGAGCGTAAATAACTGAAAATAAGGGTTTGTTAATGTATCAAATATGTGATTATCATATTCCCTAAAAACAGTCAGAGAAGTTCAGTCCTTTTTAGGACATGTAGGATTTTACAGAAGATTAATTAAGGACTTTAGTACCATATCTAGACCATTATGTAATCTTCTAACAAAATATGCACCATTTGATTAGACTCAAGATTGTCAGAAATATTTTGAAAAATTAATTGATCTTTTGACTTCTGCTCCTATCATGCAATCCCCTGACTGGTCTTTGCCTTTTGAGTTGATGTGTGATGCTAGTGATTTTGCTATTGGTGCTGTTTTAGGATAGAGAAAGGAAGGTAAGCCTCATGTAATTTATTACGTAAGTCGAACTTTGAATAATGCACAAATGAATTACACTACTACTGAAAAAGAACTACTTACTGTAATTTTTGCATTGGACAAATTTCAAGCTTATTTAATTCGTTCTTCTACTGTTATTTTCACTGATCATACTGTTGATAGATATTTAATGTGTAAGCAGGATGCCAAACCTAGGTTGATACGGTGAATTTTGTTGCTTCAAGAATTCAACATCACAATAAAAGATAAGAAAGGAGCCAAAAATATTGTTGCAGATCATTTGTCCAGACTTACAATAGGCTCATCTTTTGATAGCACACCTATCAATGATTCTTTTCCTGATGAATTTTTATTTTCTGTAAATTCTATGCCTTGGTTTACTAACATTGTCAATTTTCTTGTAACAGGTAAGATGTCGCTTCAATGGATGCATCAAGACAAAAAAAAGTTTTTGATTGAGGTGAAAATTTTCTATTGGGATGACCCATATTTGATCAAATATTATCCTGATCAAATCTTTCGGAGATGTGTACCCGACAGTGAGGTAAATAATGTCATTAAATTTTGTCATTCAGAAGCATATAGAGGTCATTTTTCTTCAAAGAAAACAGCTGTGAAAATCTTACAGTGTGGATTTTATTGGCCCACATTATTTAAGGACAGCTATATTTTTTGTAAAAGTTGTCAAAGTTGTCAGAAATTGGGTTCCATTTCTAAAAGAGACATGATGCCTTTGAACCCTATCATTGTCATTGAAATTTTTGATTGTTTGGGAATTAATTTCATAGATCCATTTTCATCATCATTAGATTTGTGTATATTTTGGTTGCAGTTGATTATGTCTCAAAATGGATTAAGGCGATTCCATGTCGACACAATGATCATAAAACTGTTCTTAAATTTTTAAAAGAAAATATTTTGAGTCGATTTGGAATCCCTCGAGCTATCATCAGTGATGGGGGAAAATATTTTTGAAATAAACTATTTGAATGTTTAGTGAAGAAATATGGCATCACATACAAAATTGCCACCCCTTATCATCCTTAGACAAGTGGACAAGTAGAATTAGAAAATAGGGAGATTAAACAAATTTTGGAAAAAATGGTTAACCCAAATCGTAAAGATTGGTCTTTAAGATTAAACGATGTACTTTGGGCTTACCGTACTACTTTCAAAATATCTTTAGGCATGTCACCCTATTAGTTAGTCTGTGAAAAATCTTGTCACTTGCCTGTAGAACTTTTGGGCCATTAAAACTTTTAACTCAAATCTTGATGATGCTTCTAAGTTGCGCCATTGCAATTGAATGAACTTGAGGAATTGAGAAATGATGCATATGAAAACTCAAAGATTTATAAAGCTAGAACAAAAGCTTTTCATGACAAATCAATTTTGAGAAAATCTTTTGAAATTAGTTAAAAGTTCTACTTTATAATTTTTATCTTCACCTATTCCCTGGAAAATTGAGATCTAGGTGGATTGGCCCTTTTATTGTCAAACATGTATATCCTCATGGGGCCATAGACATTGAGAACCCTAGGAATGGTAATGTATTTAAGGTCAATGGACAAAAATTCAAACCATTTCTGGAACATCAAGTTGTTGAGGTAGAATCTATCTCCCTTTCTAATCCTTGTTATGAGTAGAATTTATTTTAATTTTATTTCTTTCTTTTTGCAGTTCATTGTGTTCCCGGTTAAGTAGTAGATAATGGTACTCTGTGACTCTCAAGTCAGTTATTTTTTAGTTTCCCATAATAACTGATTTCTTCTCCTTCAAAATGGATGTCATTCTCTCAACTCTAAGAAAGCATTTCCCTTCTGTTCCTAAAAATGCTCTAACCAAAATCTACAAATTTAGGTGTGAAAGACTGAGACTGTTAATGGACAAGGGCATCCCAGAAGATATACGCTGGATAATTGAAGCAAGGATTCATTTACCTGGTGAATCTTCAAATTCATTTGTCTTATACATGCCGGGTCTCGGTAAAAGTTGTAACACCCCTCAATTTAATAGCCATGGCACAATCGTCATTATATGGCGATCACTAAGTTTTTGGCGTGCTACAACTTCTTCATAATATCTTTCCAAAATTTGAATATATATATATATATATATATATATATATATATATATATATATATATATATTTTGTGTATATATAAATGAAATATGAGCCATGAATGTAATAATACGTAAGTCATCATTTAACAGATATGATTCAACAGAATATATGCAAAACACAGTATATAGGGCTAAATTAATTAAGTTAAAGCATACAGAGCGTGGCGCATTTCTTATACCACTCACAATGAAATACATCAAGATTTACTTAAAAAGGCAAATATATTAATAATACATTATAACATAATTAATGCAAAAGAAAAACATAAACTACCCATAAGACATCCATGTCTAAGGAGTTGGGTACTCCATCGAATCCACCTCGGGATCCTCCCCCGGGTCGTCTGAAGATATAAGGACATGATCGAGTGCGGTCCCATGGCCAGATACTCTAGCTGCTGATGCCATGAAATCCATGTCCTCTCTAGGGGTGTGAATCGGGTCACCCCATAGCTCCTGGATAGGTAAAGCGAACTCCAGATGTACCGAAGTAGTAAGTGTCAGGACAGGATCTCCATCGCGGGTCCTTCTTACGGTCAGGATCAAGTCTCCCACATATCGTATGTGTTGGTGTATGCCCTAGAGGCTAATACATTTTCTGTATTTACATATATTCTATTATGCTATTTTATATATGAGGCATTTCATTTATTGTGTTCTTTTTTGATAAACATAATAAAGTCCTTAGAATAATAAGTTTGATGCCATAAGACATCAAGTGGATGACTTGATCGTGAGATCCTTTTGGTTACAACACTATTCTTATTAGAGTGATGACTGATGACCGCATCTCACGGGTCATGGATATGAGATATCAAGTCTTCACATTGGTACATATTAGAGTAATGATGTACTGGACTGACCCACCATGAGAACGCTACATGGATCGTTACGTGAGTATCATAAGCGATTCTCATAGTGATAATGGTGTTTGTGGTCCTTTGACCTGAAATCACTACGATTCCTACATGAGGAGTTGTGTGTTTTAATGCCATCAAACGTCATCTGTAACAAGGTGATTATAAAGTTGGTTATTGGACATACCGCAAATCATGCAGAGGGATGTGAGTGACCTAGATGGAATTTGTCACTCCTACATAACAGGAGCGATATCTTCGGGCCCCTAATTGAGTGAGATGCGAAATGCATGGCCATGCTCAAATGAGTCAATATGAGATATTGATCTCATTTATTGTTACAAAGTCTACTCGAGTATCGAGAAACGAATGATTGGACTATACAAGGGTGACGCATTCCATGCCTTGTGTTCAATCTAGATATCTTGACAAAGGGACTAAACGACACGAAACATTGGTCACGAGAAAGGTTATGTCAAATCACCGACATTCTTATTACTTGGGTAGCGGCGACGTGTTGCTAGATACCTCTCATCGCTTGTAATATTAAAATGAGATTTTAATATTACGCCAACGTAATAAGAACCTGCAGGTCACACACTTAGAACAGACTAAATTGGAGCAATAAGGATCCAAGTTGGACTCGGATTCAATTGTGGGCCTAACTCATGATGAGATGGGTTTTAGGGTTGCACGACTTACCTTGCTACTTGCTACGCTCACACTCACTTAAGGCAGCCACTATTATAAATAGTACTTGTTAAGGGGCTGCTATATATGTTACATCACAACCCTAGCCGCACCTAAGAAAGTGAGTGAGAGACAGTGAAAGGTTCTTCTCTTCTATTCGCAGCTAGCACCGCGAAACAGAGGCGTGACTCCTTTTGCAAGTCTGTTCGTGTGGATACCGCAGAAACATCGTCGCTATTACGGTGTTGGTGATTCACCTCGCTTGTGTTTATCACGCTTCAAGAGGTAAATTTTAAAAAAAACTCGGATTATAGACTTTTCGCATGGATCCTGTGTGGGAATCCTATTATTCCGCTGCGATATATTTTGATCCGCAATTCCTAACAGTATGCGCTGTCCAACCCAGTCGACACGCCACGCATTAGCGCCACCGGTGAATACAATCCTAACGAAACTGATAGAATCCCTTCTTGACGACATCCTCGAAAGCAAGTGATCAATACCTAGTAAAGTCTAGGAAAACAATCTCGTCCCCTCTATAGTCTTTAACCAAATATCACATAGAACAATAACAGTGCAAGCAAGAGGTGAGATACCCAACTTCATTATCAATTATGGCAGTAAGAGACATAAACGACATAGGACGCCCACATAGCATAACAAAATAGTAAACAATATCAAGAAGCAGATATTAAGCAGTTTAACAGTTTCAGGAAGTATATCATCAATAAGATAGCAAATCCAATTATCATATAAATTAAATGCCAAGTAATGTATTGACTCACTATGCACATGTACATGATATCAAATTCCTACTCCATGGAACTAGACACAAACATCAGAGTGAATGATCAGGGAGACATGCCAGTATCTCGTCAGCCTAAAATCAAGTGCTTTCTAGAAAAATAATAGTTTTGCGCAACAGGGCTTTATACAGCGGCATTCCCACAAGATTGCGATATAGGACAGTGCCTGGTCAGGATTGTCGGTGCGTTTGCATCGGTTTATCTCACAGTCCAGCGGGGCTACCAACTGCTCACTATGAGACGCCCGCGCCCCGACGCCCCCAAGGTCAACAGCAGGACCCACACTAGACTATTCGCACCCGCAATAAGGTGTGATTCAATTCCTAGGCAACATGGCCTTCACAAATAGTCCATCGGACTTTTACAATGCATGATGACTCCATGCATATATCAGGTAATGTTTATTATAGTATACTTTTTCACAATATGCCATAATTGGTCAAAGTAAGCATCAATCGATTTTGGGTCCCACTCATGGCCCGTTAACAAAGTCGTCATTCATAATCTATTTAAGACTTACCATTGTCTCTTAAAGTTTTGTCATTGTTCTTCTCTTTGTCCTTAATAAGATTCATTTACTTAAATGTCTCATGATTCTCAAAGTCTCACTTACACTCTTAATTCTTGTTTCTCTTATTCAATTAGTCCTCAATTAATACATTATATTTTTGGGCACATTATGAAATTTACGCTTAACTTTCTATACCCTTATTAATAAGTTCCCCTCACATTATTCTTTTTGTCTTTATTATTTTAATTATACAAGTTCACCTTCAAATTCTAGACAAAGTTGCATTAAAGTGATTTAAATTGAGATATTCAAGATTCTTACTTATAACTATGATCTTCCTTTGAATAGAAATTATTCTAAGTTTTATGACACAACTCTATTTTTGGATCATTTTCATTTTATGAATTCTTAATAAATTCTAATTGTTCAATTTATTTGAGTTTCAGTTTGATCTAGTATTCCTTATGAGATTCTTCTCTAGGGGAATTATTTTAATTATTTAGTTCCATATTTTAGGTTTGGTTACATTCACTTAGAAAATCATTCCCAGTCTCACACATCTTTATTCACTTTCTTGAGTCAAAAAATTCCCTTTAGGTTATTAAATTGGTTTCCTCCCATCTCATTGTCAATCACTTAATCACTTGATTAGTCAAATCTTAAAGTTGTGAAAAGTCACATGGTTGAGCCCTAAATGGCTCTTGAGGCCGTGGCCTCTCCCAAGCTAGGAACCCTAAATTTTCATTCACTTTATTACATATTATGCTCTTAATGAATCATTTCCTCAACTAGTTACAATTTTTCACCAAGAACACCCCATTGGAGCTTGAGGCCGTGAGCCTCTTAGAAGAGAACAAGGATTAATTTGCTTCCATTTAAATTTCCAATCCATACCAATCAAACCAAACAAATTAAAAACAACACATTCAAGTATTAATCCAATTTCAAAAACACTAAATCATGCAAAATCATCAAACAAAGTAAGCATACAAAGATGGATTTCTCCATCAACAAGCACACAAGGTTCCCTCACCACCATAAAAGGTTGAAGTTAGTAGTCTTCCTCTTACCTAAGGAAGAATCACGAAAATGACTCCTACTCCCTCCTTGG
Organism: Ormosia semicastrata; assembly: GCA_029884595.1. Lineage (NCBI taxonomy): Eukaryota > Viridiplantae > Streptophyta > Magnoliopsida > Fabales > Fabaceae > Ormosia > Ormosia semicastrata. The sequence goes on from JAQQTO010000045.1 coordinate 36,263,210, forward strand.
TGATTTCGGTTTTGGGGTTTCCAAGAACCCTAAAATCTCCAACACAAAGAACTAACATTAAACATGGTAAAAATAGAACTTTGGTCTCCATTGAGACCTACAGTAGGAAAATGAAGAGAAAAAGGAAGGAAGATGGAAGCTTTACCTCAAAGCTTGAAGCTTTGTCTTGGATGACAATGGAGGAAAAAATGGTTTTTTTAAGAAAACCCTTCAAATAGAAGTTGTAGAGGAGGTTGAGAGGAGTATAGAAATGGTATATGTGAAGAGAAAAGTGAAGAGAATGATCTCTAATGGTGGCTAGAATTTCGTGGGGTAGTGAAGAGGAAGAAGAGAGGAGGAAGAGAGAAAATAGAGGTGAAGATGGAGAATGAAGAAACTTTCTATATAAAGAAGGTAGAGGAGGTAAAGGTTAGTGTAGAAATGAGCTTGGTGGAGAGAAAAGATGAAGAGAAATGGTGGAGGAGGGGCTTCAAATTTCGTAGCTATGGAGGAGGGTAGAGAGAAGGAGGAGAAACTTGAAGAAGATGAAGATTAGAGAGAGAAAATAGGTAGGAAAGTGAAGGTATTTTTGTGTGTATGTTAGGTTAAGTGTGGGAAGCAATTTTGCTTCCCATTATGCCCATGGGTCCACGGCAATGAGAGGGAAGAGAGGGGTGGAGAGGCTTCTCCAACAAGCCAAGGGCATTCTTGTCATTTGGTGGTCAAAGCTTCTCAAAGAAGCTTTGAAGAAAGTACACAAATTTGAATTAAAGCAGATTTGATTTGACATAAAGTGGATTACATTAGGATAATGTGATAGGATTCCTAATGCATGCTATTACTCAATGGACAATTGTTATAGTTGACCAAAGTCAATGTTAATTGTCCAACGGATAAAAATTACACAGCGATTTATCGCTCTGTTAGATCAAATTTCTCGAAAAACATGAAACTTCGTAAATCGTGTCCAGCCTCGGGTTTAGTAAGATCCCCTGTCGACGTTTTCATAGATCAAGGTTCTCGGGAAAAATATCTCATTTTCCAAGGTCCACTCAGTTTGCACGTAAAATGAGGAATATATTAAAATATTCAACGCTTCTAGAAAAATCCAGAAAAACTCTCAAAAATCAAAAATATTGGGAAATGACTATTTGTGATGAAACAAATAATTTTCGTAGTGTCACACTGACTCTGCTCAGTATGCACGTAAAATGAAAAATATATTAAAATATTCAATGTCTCAGGAAAAATCCTAAAAAATTCCTAAAAATCTCAAATATTATAAAACGACCATTTATGATAATGAGTTAATTTTTGGGATGTTACAAAAGTTCGTATTCAAAAAGGAGAAAAGCAAAAAGAATGAAAGTTTGTTACAAGTGTGCGCGATGAAATTGTAACACGCGATGTCATTCTTTGGGAATGGTTTCTACAAATAGAGAAGAAAATTTTTTTTCATTAAGAACGGATTGAGTAAGGAGTCATTGGATAATATCTTATTGACTCTTGAGACGCATTCTTGTGGATATGTGCAGCGTGAACTTCTTAGTTTGTGGAATCTTTTTAGGGACAAGCAAGAGCGTTACTGTGACGCCCCTTTTTTTTAAAACCCAAGGGAACATCTCACTTTCAATTACAATGCGGAAATAAAATTTTATGTGAGTTAAGACCCGATTCATTTTAATAATTTATACATTTACTCAATTGTAGTTGGTTGAGTAAATTAGCAAGTATATTTTTTTTTCATTACATTTACGTTAACGATAATCAATATCCACGATGACGAGACATACATAGGAAATTAACATTTCATTCACATATATATATAATTATCAACTATTTAGTTACAAAGCCTGGCATAACAAAAAGCAAAATTATACCTGCCCCCAAAGGATTTTACATACATATCCCTACGGTATCAGAATATACAGCCCACTACAGACAAAACATCAGGCCCCCAAAATAAAATACTGGTAACCCTCAGTAGCTACAAGTAAAGTCAGTCCCTCAAGTGAGGAGGAATCGAGTCCGGGTCCTCTTTAAGATCCTCTTCGGGGTCGTCCTCAGGAACTTCTTCGGGATCTTCCTCGAGATCTTCTTCGTCAGAGGAAATCACCATATGAATCGCAGAGTCACGGGACGGGGCCCGAGCGGTGGAACGAAAAGAGTCTTCCCGCGGAGTGAAATAGCGGTCACTCCACATCTCGCGTATCGGTAGCTAAAATTCCAAATGTAAACTAATACAGCAGGTGAAGACAGGTGGCTCGTGACGCCTCCAGGCTAAAGATAACGACACATCCCCCGTATAGACGCAACGCTCAGAATCATAGTTGATATACCAGCACTCTGGCCCTCCCAAGAAGGTCAGGTGCACATCTCCCAAAAATCTTTGCGTGCGTGGCTCCATACGCTTCTGCAGTCGCTCAGTCGAGATGAGGCCAAAAACCAAGGAAGTCGGGGGCTTCCGGTTCCTTGCAGTTGTCTTCTATAGAACGTAGTATACGGACGAAACAGAAGTGGAGAGACAAAGAAGAGGTAAGATATCCTACCATCATTACCAATCATAGCATCAAGAAACTAAACGGCACAAAACGCCCACATAGCATTTATGACAGCAATAATAGTAATGAACATTCAATAGCAATTATGATCAACCAAATAGTTCCAGGCAGTCGTATACATATAGATATATCAGAGGTACAACAGTTCCGATTATAATAACAATGCATGCCAGATGATTCATGGACTCACTATGCACACTTGCCCTCAATAACCAAAATCCTACTCCATGGAGCTAGACACAAAATAGTCGGAGGGAACGATTAGGAGGTATGTCTGTATTCTTGGCTGCCCAGGCCCTCAAGTGCTAAAAATTCTCAATTTATCATTTTGTACAACATGGCATTTTACAAGACAGAGAGCTACCAGCTGCCCATTGTGAGGTACCCACACCTTGACGCCTCCAAGGTCAACAAGTAACCTACACTTGTCTATTCGCACCCGCACAAAGGTGTAAGTTCAACTCCTAGGCTACCGGCCTTAACCAAGTCCAACGGACAATCTCTTTCTTTTTGTTCAATGCATGACACAATCATACTCCTCATGACCAACTAGGCCCATCATGCTTCACATGCATGTCATATCATTTATCACAAGATCTGATCCCATTCACGGGTATACAACAATCCAATAGTACATTTTAAGGACATTCACAATTTCCATTCATAGTCATGATAAAAGTCAACCATTAAATTCATTATGTGCCTCAAAAGCTCACCCATACTCATGTTCTTCCCTGTTTATGAATCCCTACTTAATCTCTAATCATCCAATCATTTATGATTTATGTACTTTTATTAATCCAAGGGTTTTGAATCCAGGAAGATACATGGCCAGAATCACCAACAACATCACAGATTTAATTGCTAGGTATGGGGTGATAAACCATGATTGTGAATTCGACGGATACTATGCATTTAGTGGAAAATTGAGGCTGCCATTCGACGAAGACTAACATGGCAGAAGGATGAAAAATGGGAGAACATTTTATAACAAGATTGGATAAAAACCAATTTCTGTCGGATGGGGTTCGTCGAACGCAGGTCGAATCGTCGAATTCTTTCCGAAGGTCACAAGTCCAATTCGACGGATGTGGGTGTCGACGTTGGAGAAATCTCCCAAGTGTCGAACCGACGAAAACACTGTGGCCAGAACTCTAATTCGACGGGTCTTGACGTTCTACTCGATGAATATTAACTTTGGGTAGCTTCTGATAAATGGACAGAAGATCCACTCGACAGGTATGTCTCTCAATGTGTATTGACATTCTAACTCGACGAACATTATGTAACATTCTGAAAATTCTTTATTTTATTATAAACGATCATTTTACAATATTTATGATTTTTAGGAATTTTTGTGGATTTTTCTGAAAATGATGAATATTTTAATATATTCTTCGTTTTACGTGTACACTGAGCGAAGCTGGGGAAACTAGAATATTTTCCCTGAGGCTGGTAAACTTTGAACTGTCAACGTGTCAATGGGGGATCTTACTAAACCCGAGGCCGGGCACAGTTTGCGAGGTTTATATTTTTGAGGTTTTATCTGTTAAATAAAATTTGCGGTATCATAAAATCATCTGATGAATAATAAAATATTATTTTCATCAATTGTAAATTTTATTCACTGAGAAAATAATTCCACAGTGTAATTAATCATCTGTCAGATGTATTTAATTTGGAGACAAGCTTACTATGTACTTTATCGAGGAGCGCGCGAAGCTTCTCAAGGAAGCTTCCTTCAACCATTATTTTATCATTTCTCTCTCCTCCCAAATTTGTGCTGCACGTTAGAAATTAAGGGGGTCTAATTCATTTTTCATTCTCACATTTTCCTCCTCCTGTACACAGCACTCACTATTCACTCATCTTTCTCTCTTTTCATTTCACTCCATAGCAGCACACCATCCACCCACATTTGTATTTTTATCTTCCAAAACGTCACACTCCTAGCACCATTTCGTGTTTGGAGAACCACCATATCAGAGGAAATCATCTTCAAAGTTCTACATTTTCTTCATCTTCATTTTTCTCCACTGTTGAAGCTTAAAGGTTGGAACTTTAAGGTAAAGCTTTTAGCTTTTTCCTCATCTCCTCTCATTTTCGTAACCCACAGTCATTTTGATGACCATGGGTATCCATTTCAATACTTGATTCAGATTTTGGTAAGTTTGAATGTTCAAGGATCTCCTGGAAGCTGAAAACGTAACTTCTGACCAAAAGGAGCAACCTTTCTTTGTGCTTCCCCCAGGTAAGAGGAAGACACTCCTCCTCAACCTCTTTTAGCATTTAGGAACGTTGTTTGTGATTTGTACTGAGAGTCATCTTTGTTTACATGCTGTTGGTGATGTATATATATATATATGCCATTTGATTGTTTGTGTGTTTTGATATATATGTCTGGAATGTATAATCTAAAAGGAATGCTGTTGGGCTGGCTCTCGGATGGCCACGCCTTGAAACTAAAATTTTGAAATTATTGGTGAGAAGTGGTAATGACTTGATTTCTAATCATTAAGTGAAATGTCAAAACCTGTCGTCTAGGAACCCCTGGTCAAAACCCGTCGAATGTGATGCCCGTCGAATTTGATTCCTGGTCATTAGTGCAATATCAAAAATCGTCGAGTATGAACTCCTGACCACTTAGGGGAGAAACTCCTCCAATGCAAGATCCGTCGAATTTGAATGACCACATCCGTCGAGTGAAATATTCATCGAGTTAGAATGCCAATACCCATAGAGAGACATACCTGTCGAGTGGATATTCTGTCCATTTACTAGAAACTTCCCAAAGTTAATATTCGTCGAGTAGAACGTCAAGACCCGTCGAATTAGAGTTCTGACAACAATGTTTTCGTCGGTTCGACACTTGGGAGATTTCTCCAACATCGACACCCACATCCGTCGAATTGGATTTCTGCTGACCTTTTAGAAAGAATTCGACAGTTTTGACCTCTGTTCGACAGAAACCCTATCCAACAGAAATTGGTTTTTATCCAATCTTGTTATAAAATGTCGTCCCATTTTTCATCCTTCTACCATGTTAGTCTTCGTCGAATGGCAGCCTCAATTTTCCACTAAATGCATAGTATCCGTCAAATTCACAACTATGGTTTATCACCCCATACCTAGCAATTAAATCTGTGATGTTGTTGGTGATTCTGGCCATGTATCTTCCTGGATTCAAAACCCTTGGATTAATAAAAGTACATAAATCATAAATGATTGGATGATTAGAGATTAAGTAGGGATTGATAAATAGGGAAGAACATGAGTATGGGTGAGCTTTTGAGGCACATGATGAATTTAATGGTTGACTTTTATCATGACTATGAATGGAAATCGTGAATGTCCTTAAAATGTACTATTGGATTGTTGTATACCCGTGAATGGGATCAGATATTGATGATAAATGATATGACATGCATTTGAAGCTTGATGGACCTAGTAGGTCATGAAGAGTATGATTGTGTCATGCATTGAACAAAAAGAAAGATATTGTCCGTTGGACTTGGTTAAGGCTGGTAGCCTAGGAGTTGAACTTACACCTTTGTGCGGGTGCGAATAGACAAGTGTAGGTTACTTGTTGACCTTGGGGCGTCAGGGTGCGGGTACCTCACAATGGGCGGTGGTAGCTCTCGTACGTGGGGCGACCGATGCAAACACACTGATGATTCGGACCGAGACGCTGTCCTATGTCGAGATCTGTGTAGAATGTCTTGTAAAATGCCATGTTGTACAAAATGATAAATTGAGAATTTTTAGCACTTGAGGGCCTGGGCAGCCAATATTACAGACATACCTCCTGATCGTTCCCTCCGATTGTTTTGTGTCTAGCTCCATGGAGTAGGATTTTGGTTATTGAGGGCAAGTGTGCATAGTGAGTCCATGAATCATTTGGCATGCATTGTAATTATAATTGGAACTGTTGTACCTCTGATATATCTATATGTATACGATTTCCTGGAACTGTTTGGTTGATCATAACTGCTATTGAATGTTTATTACCATTATTGCTGTCATAAATGCTATGTGGGCGCTCTGCGCCGTTTGGTTTCTCGATGCTATGATTGGTAATGATGGTAGGATGTCTTACCTCTTCTCTGTCTCTCCACTTCTGTTTTGTCCGTATACTACGTTCTATAGAAGACAATTGCAAGGAACCGGAAGCCCCCGACTTCCCAGGTTTTTGGCCTCATCTCGACTGAGCGACACAGAAGCGTATGGAGCCACACACGCAAAGATTTTTGGGAGATGTGCACCTGACCTTCTTGGGAGGGCCAGAGTGCTGGTACATCAACTATGGTTCTGAGCGTTGCGTCTATACGGGGGATTTGTCGTTATCTTTAGCCTGGAGGCATCACGAGCCGCCTGTCTTTACCTGCTGTATTAGTTTACGTCTGGAGTTTCAGCTACCAATACGCGAGATGTGGGGTGACCGTTATTTCACTCTGCGGGAAGACTCTTTTCGTTCCACCGCTCGGGCCCCGTCCCGTGACTCTGCGATTCATATGGTGATTTCCTCAGACGAAGAAGATCTCGAGGAAGATCCCGAAGAAGTTCCTGAGGACGACCCCGAAGAGGATCCTGAAGAGGACCCTGACTCGATTCCTCCTCACTTGAGGGACTGACTTTACTTGTAGCTACTGAGGGCTACCAGTGTTTTATTTTGGGGCCACGATGTTTTGTCCGTAGTGGGTTTGTATATTCTAATACCGTAGGGATATGTATGTAAAATCCTTTGGGGCGGTGTATAGTTTTGCTTTTTGTTATCCCAGGCTTTGTAACTAAACAGTTGATAATTATATATATATATATATGAATGAAATGTTAATTTCCCATGTATGTCTCGTCACCGTGGATATTGATTATCGTTAACGTAAATGTAATGAATAGAAAAAAAAATATACTTGCTAATTTACTTAACCAACTACAATTGAGTAAATGTATATATTATTAAAATGAACCGGGTCTTAACTCACATAAAATTTTATTTCCGCATTGTAATTGAAAGTGAGATGTTCCCTTGGGTTTAAAAAGGGGCGTCATACTAAGTTGGCATCAGAGCCCCAGTTTATGTTTCTTTGGGTCTTGTGTTTGAGTCTGTCTTGTTTGTGCTGTGTGTTCTCTGAGTAGTATACGTAAGGGTGTACTGTTTGGTGTTCCTAGTGAGTACAACTGACTTTTCTATGTTTTTAGTTAATCTGATCTAAGAAAGTAAGATGGCACGAGGGGAAGATATGGCAGCAGCTATTACAGCGATGCAGAGGATAGTTGAGGCCGTCGCACAGTAAATCAAGCAAGCTGTCCAGCAACAAGAGAGAGTTGCACAACAACAAGAGCGAGCTGCTCAACAGCTAGAGGCCACCGCCGATGCTCAGAATTTAGCAGAATTTCGACGTCATAACCCTCCTCAATTCAAAGAGGAATTTGATCCGGACAAGGCTAGTCTGTGGATCAAGGAATTGGAGAAAGTCTTTCGAGGAATGAATTGCGCCGAGGACAAGAAGGTGAACGATACTACGTTTATGCTGGTAGGCAATGCTGAGAATTGGTGGAATGGGGTGCAGCAAATGCTAGAAGCTACGAACCGAGAGATTACTTGGGGCTTATTCAAGGAAAAGTTCTTAGATAAGTATTTTCCTGCAAGCGCAAGGCATGCGAAGGAGTCGGAATTCCTCAACCTGCGATAAGGAAATATGACTGTTAGCGAGTACGCAGCGAAATTTGAAAACTTGTCACAGTTTTCGATGTACTTTCAAAACCAACCAGATGAAGCATAGAAATGCCGAAGATTTATGGAAGAACCGAGGTATGAAGTGAAGAAGGCTGTGATCACCTTGAGGATCAATGAATTCTCACAACTACTGGATACTTGCTGTGATGTAGAGGCTCTGGAGCAATCTAGAGACATGAGGAGCAGAAACTTTGGGCCTATGAGATTCCAGAGAGGCGGCAGTAACAGTGCTAACCGTTTCCAGAAGAAGCCGTACTCCCGACCCACGGGGAATCGATAACAAGCCATGGGTGGAAGTTCTGGTGGAGGTTCTACTGGGAACCGGACTGGCCAGAACATGGCGTATCCTTCCAGATGTTTGAAGTGTGGGAAAGACCATCTCACAAGGGACTGTACCATGAAGGGATTCATCTGCTTCAAATGTGGCAAACCTAGCCACGTGTCCCGAGACTACAACCAAACGAAGGCCGAACCTTCAGTGAATGCTGCAAGAGCCAAGAAACCACAGGCTGGAAGGCGAGTCTACACTATGAGCGGAGCTGAGGCTTTCGAATCCGAAGATTTGATACAGGTGGAAGGTATCATAGAAGGTAATCTTTTAACTGTGCTGTATGACTCTGGGGCAACCCATTCTTTTATATCATATGACTGTGTGCAAAGACTGGGTCTATCTGTGTCGTCATTACTTTTTGACTTAACTGTTTCTACCCTCACTGATAAACTGGTAATTACTACCAAAGTCTGTCTAAATTGTCCATTGGTTGTTGAAGGTTGAACCTTTTCGGTCGATCTGATCTGTTTACCCCTTTCCCAATTAGATATTATCTTAGGGATGGACTGGTTGTCTTCCAACCATGTTCTGTTATACTGTTCCAAAAAGACCATAGTTTTTCCCATAATGGCGGATTCTAGATTTTTAACGGCCAACCGAGTTCAAGCTCTCTTGCAAGAAGGAGCTCATGGATACATGCTACTGTCTTCTTTGAAAATCGAGAACGAGGTTGATGTGAACACAATTCCAGCGGTGAACGAGTTTCCCGAAATCTTTCCTGATGATGTACCTGGTTTACCACTGACTCGAGAGATAGAGTTTGCTATCGACCTAGTACCGGGAGCTAGTTCCATGTCTATAGCACCGTATAGGATGGCACCGACAGAGTTAGTTGAGCTCAAGAAATAGCTAGAAGAGCTTTTGGAAAAGTAATTTGTCAGGCCAAGTGTGTCACCATGGGGAGCGCCAGTGCTGTTAGTTCGCAAGAAGGATGGCACCTCGAGATTATGTATGGACTATCGGCAGTTGAACAAGGTAACGATTAAGAACAAGTATCCACTCCCGAGAATTGATGATTTAATGGACCAATTGAAGGGAGCAGCGGTGTTTTCGAAGATCGATCTGCAATCTGGGTATCATCAGATACGAGTAAAGACGGAGGATATACCCAAGATAGCTTTTCGTACCCGATACGGTCATTATGAATACCTAGTGATGCCGTTTGGTGTGACGAACGCACCAGCTATCTTTATGGACTACATGAACCGAATCTTTCGTCCTTACTTGGACAGATTCGTTGTGGTCTTCATTGATGACATTCTGGTATACTCTCAAAATCAGGAGGACCATGCTGAACACCTCAGTATAGTTCTTCAGATTCTGAAGGAGAAGGAATTGTATGCCAAGCTGTCAAAATGTGAGTTCTGGATAGAAGAAGTTAAGTTTCTGGGTCACGTGATCTCGAAGGATGGGATTGCCGTGGATCCATCGAAGGTGGAGGCAGTGCTGCAATGGGAAAGACCAACGTCCGTGACGGAGATTCGAAGCTTCGTGGGATTAGCTGGATATTATCGGAGGTTTATTGAGGGATTCTCCAAGATTGCTGGACAACTTACACAACTCACGAGGAAAAACCAAGCTTTTGAGTGGACCGACATTGTGTGAGCAAAGTTTCCAAGAGTTGAAGAATCGACTGACTACCTCACCGGTGTTAGTGCTACCCGATCCGAATGAGCAGTTTGAAGTGTACTGCGACGCTTCATACCAAGGGCTAGGACCTGTACTTATGCAGCATGGAAGAGTTGTGGCTTATGCTTCAAGGCAGTTGTGAGTGCACGAGAAGAATTACCCGACACATGACTTGGAGTTAGCGGCTGTAGTTTTTGCCCTGAAGATATGGAGGCATTTTCTCTATGGAGCAACGTTCAATATTTTCAGAGATCACAAGAGTTTGAAGTATTTGTATGATCAGAAGGAGTTGAACATGAGGCAACGAAGGTGGTTAGAATTCCTGAAGGATTACGATTTCCAACTTCTGTATCACCTTGGCAAGGCAAACATTGTAGTAGATGCTCTTGTTGGGAATTGCGGATCAAAATATCTCGCAGCGGAATAATAGGATTCCCACACAGGATCCATGCGAAAAGTACATAATCCGAGTTTTAAAATTTACCTCTTGAAGCGTGATAAACACAAGCGAGGTGAATCACCAACATCGTAATAGCGACGATGTTTCTGCGGTATCCACACGAACAGACTTGCAAAAGGAGTCACGCCTCTATTTCGCGGTGCTAGCTGCGAATAGAAGAGAAGAACCTTTCACTGTCTCTCACTCACTTTCTTAGGTGCGGCTAGGGTTGTGATGTAACATCTATAGCAGCCCCCTTAACAGTGAGTACTATTTATAATAGTGGTACGCCTTAAGTGAGTGTGAGTGAGCAAAGAGCAAGGTAAGCTGTGCAACCCTAAAACCCATCTGTCATGAGTTAGGCCCACAATTGAATCCGAGTCCAACTTGGATCCTTATTGCTCAAATTTAGTCTGTTCTAAGTGTGCGACCCTGCAGGTTCTCATGACGTTGGTAGTAATATTAAAATCCCATTTTAATATTACAAACAGTGAGCGGTATCTAGCAACACATCACTACTACCCAAGTAATGAGAATGTCAGTGATTTGACATAACCTTTTCGTGACCAATGTTTCCGTGTCGTTTAGTCCCTTTGTCAAGATATCTAGATTGAACACAAGGCATGGAATGCGTCACCCTTGTATAGTCCAATCATTCGTTTCCTGATACTCAAGTAGACTTTGTAACAACAAATGAGATCAATATCTCATATTGACTCATTTGAGCATGGCCATGCATTTCGCAGTCTCACTCAATCAGGGGGCCCGAAGATATCGCTCCTGTTATGTAGGAGTGACAAATTCCATCTTGGTCACTCACATCCCTCTGCATGATTTGTGGTATGTCCAATAACCAACTTTATAATCACCTTGTTACAGATGACGTTTGATGGCATTAAAACACACAACTCCTTATGTAGGAATCGTAGTGATTTCAGGTCAAAGGACCACAAGCACCATTGTCACTATGAGAATCGCTTATGACACTCACGTAACGATCCATGTAGCGTTCTCATGGTGGGTCAGTCCAGTACATCATTACTCTAATATGTACCAATGTGAAGACTTGATATCTCATATCCATGACCCGTGAGATGCGGTCATCAGTCTCTACACATACTAGTCTCAATGTATTATTGTTGTCCTAATTAACAATAATACTTGACTAGGGACATTTAAGAATAGTGTTGTAACCAAAAGGATCTCACGATCAAGTCATCCACTTGATGTCCTATGGCATCAAACTTACTATTCTAAGGACTTTATTATGTTTATCAAAAAAGAACACAATAAATGAAATGCCTCATATATAAAATAGCATAATAGAATATATGTATATACAGAAAATGTATTAGCCTCTAGGGCATACACCAACAATCTCCCACTTGCACTAGAGCCAATCAGGCATATATCTAATGCCTAAAGACCTAGTGTGACCCTCATGCTTCTGCTGTGCAAGAGGCTTTGTCAGTGGATCAGCAATGTTATCATCTGTTGGTACTCTGCATATCTTCACATCTCCTCTATTGATGATCTCTCGAATGAGATGGAAGCGCCTAAGTATATGTTTGGATCGCTGGTGAGATCTAGGCTCCTTAGCTTGTGCAATGGCTCCATTGTTATCACAATAGAGGTCCACTGGGTCCACAATGCTAGGAATAGTGCCAAGTTCAGTAATGAACTTCCTGATCCAAACGGCCTCCTTTCTTTGCATTGGAGGCAAGCAATATACTCGGCCTACGTGGTAGAATCGCCGATCGTCTCTCGCTTTGAACTCTTCCACTCACGGCCCCACCATTTAGGCAAAAACATAACCGATTGCGATCTGAGTCGCCCTTATCGGTTTGAAAGCTAGCATCGGTGTAACCTTTACAACTAGCTCTTCCTCACCTCCATATACCAAGAACGAATCCTTAGTCCTTCTCAAGTACTTAAGGATGTTCTTGATAGCGATCAAAGTGACTTTCACCGGGATCAGACTAGTACCTACTCGTCATGCTCAAAGCATACGAGATGTCTGGTCGAGTACATAACATGGCATACATGATAGATCCAATTGCAGATGCATATGGAATCTTGCTCATGCGATCCCTCTCATCCTAGGTGGAAGGGGATTGAGCCTTAGATAGGCTTACACCATGTGACATAGGCAAGAGTCCTTTCTTGGATTCATGCATGTTAAATCGTCTTAACACTTTGTCTATGTATGTACTCTGACTTAGGCCAAGCAGTCTCAGTGATCTATCTCTATAGATCCTGATACCTAATACATAGGTGGCTTCGCCCAAGTCCTTCATAGAGAAGCAGTTCCCTAACCAAGTCTTTACGGACTGTAGGGTAGGGATGTCATTTCCAATAAGTAGTATGTCATCTACATACAATACTAGAAAGACAACTGTGCTCCCACTAACCTTCTTGTAGACACAAGATTCTTCTTCATTCGTGATGAAACCAAATTATTTGATTGTATCATCAAAATGAAGATTCCAGCTTCTGGAAGCTTGCTTCAATCCATAAATAGATCGTTGCAACTTGCATACCTTTCTAGCATCCTGTGGAGTGGCAAAACCCTCAGGTTGTGTCATGTACACATCTTCGAGAAGATTTCCATTAAGGAAAGCAGTTTTGACATCCATTTGCCAGATTTCATAATCATGGTATGCTGCAACAGCAAGCAAGATCCGAACGGATTTAAGCATCGCAACTGGGGAAAAAGTTTCATCATAGTCTACACCATGAATTTGTTTGAAACCTTTAGCCACCAATCGCGCCTTAAAGGTATGCACATTACCATCCATGTCGGTTTTCTTCTTGAAAACCCACTTACACCCAATGGGTTTTACCCCTTCAGGTGGGTCAACCAAGGTCCATACCTGGTTGGCATACATGGAATCCATTTCAGATCTCATGGCCTCAAGCCATTTCTCAGATTCTGGGCCAATAATGGCTTCCTGGTAAGTCACAGGCTCATCTTGATCCATGAGCAATACGTCACCTTGTTGGGTCATGAGAAATCCATATCTCTCTGGTTGATGACGTATCCTGTTAGACCTACGCAGGTCTTGTGCTACTAGAGCAGGTTGCTGTTCCACAACATTTTGTGGAGGCTGCTCTATTTCCACCATTGGTTCATTGCTGCTTTGTGAAACTTGAACTTCTTCAAGTTCTACTTTTCTCCCATTGGTTCCTTTGGAGATAAACTCCCTTTCTAGAAACACACGGTGTCCGTGCGACAAACACTTTGCCCTCGGTAGGATTATAGAAAAAGTATCCCTTGGTTTCCTTTGGATACCCCACAAAGAAGCATTTATCTGATTTAGGTCCAAGCTTATCAGAAACTTGACGTTTTACGTAAGCTTCGCAGCCCCAAATCTTCAAGAAAGACATACTGGGCCGTCTCCCAGTCCATATCTCATATGGTGTCTGTTGAACCGTCTTAGATGGAACACAGTTAAGTATGAAAGCTGCTGTTAACAGAGCATGTCCCCAGAAGGAGCCTGGAAGGTCTGCATGACTCATCATGGATCGGACCATGTCCAACAAAGTCCGGTTCCTCCTTTCAGAGACACCATTCCATTGTGGTGTTCCTGGTGGAGTGAGTTGAGATATTATCCCACACTCTTTCAGATGATCATCAAACTGTTGGCTTAAGTATTCTCCTCCTCGATCTGATCGAAGGATTTTAATACTCTTTCCAAGTTGGTTTTGTACTTCATTCTTGAACTCTTTGAACTTTTCAAAGGATTCTGATTTGTGCTTCATAAGATATACAAATCCATATCTACTGAAATCATCAGTAAATGTAATGAAGTATTGAAAACCACCTCTAGCGATTGTGTTTAGTGGCCCACATACATCACTATGTATAAGGCCTAAAAGATCACTAGCCCTTTCACCTTGTCCAAATGAATGGGGCCTTTGTCATCTTCCCTAATAAACAAGATTCACATATCTCATATGATTCGAAATCAAATGAGTCCAAGAATCCATCTTTATGGAGTTTGGAGATGCGTTTCTCATTTATGTGGCCCAAACGACAATGCCAGAGAAAAGTTGGGTTCAGATCGTTTGATTTAAACCTCTTTGTATTTATGTTATAAATGGGCGTTTCGAGATCAAGTACATAAAGTCCATTACTCAATTGTGCACTACCATAAAAAATATCATTCATATAAATAGAACAACACTTGTCCTTTATTACAAAAGAAAAACCTTTCTTGTCCAAATAAGAAACAGAAATGATATTCCTACTAATAGCAGGCACAAAATAGCAGTTCTCTAACTCTATTACAAGCCCAGTGGGCAGAGATAATAAATAAGTCCCTACAGCTAATGCAGCAACTTTTGCTCCATTTCCAACTCGTAGGTCAACTTTGCCCTTCGTCAATGGTCTACTGCTCTTTAGATCCTGCACATTTACACAAATGTGAGATCCACATCCAATATCTAATACCCATGATGCAGAAGTAGATAAATTGACTTCAATAACAAAAATACCTGAAGTGGAAGTCTTACTTCCCTTCTTCTTTTGAGCTCCTCCAGGAACTTGGTACAGTTCCTCTTCCAATGTCCGGATCGACCGCAATGGAAGCATGTACCTTCCTTAGCCACTCCACCCACTTGGTTTCAAGCTAGAAGTGCTAGGCTTGGACTTGTCCTTGCCCTTGCCCTTCCAGTTGTCCTTGGGCTTTTTCAACTTTGTTTCTTGTCCTTATTCTTTTGGACCATCATTATGGTCTTCCCTTTACCTTTGTTGATGTTCGCTCGGCGAGTTCTCAACATGCCTAACAACTCTGGTAGTGATTTGTCAATCTCATTCATGTTGTAGTTCATGACAAATTGATGAAACTTTCCAAGCAACGATTGCAGGACTAAGTCGTGGCCAACTCTTGGCCCAAAGGAAAACCAGTCTCTCTAGGTTTTCAATGTACCCAATCATCTTGAGTACATGAGCACCAACGGGGCTTCCTTCTACCAAACTTGCACCGAAATAGTGCTTTAGAGACCTCGAATCTCTCATGTACGGCCTCGCTCTTGATAGAGCTTCTTAAGGTGTACGATCATATCGTATGCATCCATGTTCTCATGTTGCTTTTGGAGCTCGAGTTCATGGTGGCCAGCATTAGACATCCAATGTCCAAGGCATCATCTTGATGCTTCTTATAAGCATCTCTTTCGGTTCTAGGGGCATTAGTAGCGGGTGGCTCAAGAATAGGTCGTTCCAAAACATACAGCTTTTTCTCTTGCTTGAGGACAATCCTCAAATTCTGTACAGTCTAGAAAATTTGTTCCGGACAACTTGTCCTTCTCAAGGACGGATCGCAATGATAAAGTACCCGATGTGTTTGTTGCCATGGTTATCTATTAACGAGAAACATGCAAAAATATAAGTATCATGCCATAAACATATTTAATGAGGTCTTTTAATTAAATATGCCTCCCACTATTTTATTCAAGTCAATGACCCTCAGCATTGACTCGGAAAATCCCATCGAAAGATTTCCTAGTGGGCCAAGATCCATATTTTACCTAGCTTTGAGTCAGCTTTGGCTGATCGCCCAAAATTCGGTTATTTAGGTAGGAAACTCTTTCCAATTACATCACATGCAACTCTTGGATAGTTGGGTGAATAACACTTATTCTGATCCATCTAATGGACTAAAGCCCAACTTCATGCCTCTAAGCCTTCAATCCTATTGAAATGGCCTAGTTAAGTCAGACCCAATGGTTGGCATTTGGATATTACTCTTATCCCATCACATCTTACTAATATAGATAAAAGGCACCTGCTTTGGCAGACCTACACTTAATCGATATTAGTCTTGATGAGTGCCACGCATTGGAAGGCATCACATAATGACTTAATATTTTCTTTGAGGGAATTTTATTATTAGATCTCACCATTTATTAAACTTGTTTAACATACCATAAACATCATCCATGCATCTCATACATATAAAGCATATAATAAATGTGACATGGTTATGGCCTCTAAGAGATTAGCATTAAAAATGCCAGCTTCACTAAGCGTCTCCCACCAACGTCCTCACTCGATGCCATCTCCTTGTCTCCACATGATGATTACATTATAGAAACCTCTTTTACATTCGAGGGGAGTTAGATGAGAAGAGAATGTATAATCAGAATGTAGAGAGAAAGGCACGACACGCAGGTCGTATTTAAAATAACCAAAATAGCATAAAATAAAGACTAAGGCCATAACCATGCACTATGCATCTCTAAGAATACATAAACACAAAGAAATAACACATTATTAATTTGTGAATTATAAAAACAAAGATTTGAATATCGCGCTTTCGAATATCACACACCACGCAACGGGGTTCGGGGCAGCGCCCCGACGAGGAAATACCACCACTGGTTTCTTGGAGAAAAATTCGAGTTGGACCCCTTCTGCCTCCATGACGGCTAGGGCAACAACATTTGAACCCTAAGGCCCGCAAACACATGAACGCTTCATGTGCCGCAGGGGTAACTCACAGCCGCCATCACCTATCCAGAAACAGGGTTTCCAGAATTCGTGAAGACATGAACACTTCATGTCACGAGGAAGCTTCATAGCCGTCGCAAAACGGAAACAAGGTTTCCAAAACCTTGTGTCGCGCTGCTGTGTATATCGCATTCATACAGAAAAATGCAGAAACAGAAAGCATTCAAAATCGTTTTCGCAGAATCATACATATCACATATATAGATATCAGAAAAACGCAAAAATAGAAAGCATTCAAAACCGTTTTCGCAGAATTATATGAACATCTTCATGGTTTCAAAAACATCAACATGTTTCGTAAACAACAAATAAAAAGAACACGGTTTCATACATCATTATTTCGATTTCGAAATAACATATAAAGATAATATCTTTTATGAAAGGAAAGCAACGAATCATGTTATCGCATATAACAAGAAAAGCAGAAAAACCGAATCATAGTTTCGCAAGTGTCTCTGATACCACTGTTGGGAATTGCGGATCAAAATATCTCGCAGCGGAATAATAGGATTCCCACACAGGATCCATGCGAAAAGTCCATAATCCGAGTTTTAAAATTTACCTCTTGAAGCGTGATAAACACAAGCGAGGTGAATCACCAACACCGTAATAGCGACGATGTTTCTGCGGTATCCACACGAACAGACTTGCAAAAGGAGTCACGCCTCTGTTTCGCGGTGCTAGCTACGAATAGAAGAGAAGAACCTTTTTTGTCTCTCACTCACTTTCTTAGGTGCGGCTAGGGTTGTGATGTAACATCTATAGCAGCCCCTTAACAAGTACTATTTATAATAGTGGCCGCCTTAAGTGAGTGTGAGCGTAGCAAGGCAAGGTAAGTGCAACCCTAAAACCCATCTGTCATGAGTTAGGCCCACAATTGAATCCGAGTCCAACTTGGATCCTTATTGCTCCAATTTAGTCTGTTCTAAGTGTGCGACCCTGCAGGTTCTCATGACGTTGGTAGTAATATTAAAATCCCATTTTAATATTACAAACAGTGAGCGGTATCTAGCAACACATCACTGCTACCCAAGTAATGAGAATGTCAGTGATTTGACATAACCTTTTCGTGACCAATGTTTCCGTGTCGTTTAGTCCCTTTGTCAAGATATCTAGATTGAACACAAGGCATGGAATGCGTCACCCTTGTATAGTCCAATCATTCGTTTCCTGATACTCAAGTAGACTTTGTAACAACAAATGAGATCAATATCTCATATTGACTCATTTGAGCATGGCCATGCATTTCGCAGTCTCACTCAATCGGGGGCAGAAGATATCGCTCCTGTTATGTAGGAGTGATAAATTCCATCTAGGTCACTCACATCCCTCTGCATGATTTGTGGTATGTCCAATAACCAACTTTATAATCACCTTGTTACAGATGATGTTTGATGGCATTAAAACACACAACTCCTCATGTAGGAATCGTAGTGATTTCAGGTCAAAGGACCACAAACACCATTGTCACTATGAGAATCACTTATGACACTCACGTAACGATCCATGTAGCGTTCTCATGGTGGGTCGATCCAAGACATCATTACTCTAATATGTACCAATGTGAAGACTTGATATCTCATATCCATGACCCGTGAGATGCGGTCATCAGTCTCTACACATACTAGTCTCAATGTATTATTGTTGTCCTAATTAACAATAATACTTGACTAAGGACATTTAAGAATAGTGTTGTAACCAAAAGGATCTCACGATCAAGTCATCCACTTGATGTCCTATGGCATCAAACTTACTATTCTAAGGACTTTATTATGTTTATCAAAAAGAACACAATAAATGAAATACCTCATATATAAAATAGCATAATAGAATATATGTATATACAGAAAATGTATTAGCCTCTAGGGCATACACCAACAGCTCTAAGTAGGAAGATGATCAGTGTCTCTGCCCTGATGATCAAGGAAAAGGATATGCTAGAGCAGTTCAGAGATGTGTGGTCTTTTGTGGAGTTAGAAACTGGAAAGATTTGCATGAATATGGTTACCATTACAAGTGAGCTACTGGATGACATAAAGGAAAAGCAGAAGATTGACAAGTTCTTACAAGAAGTGAGAGAGCAAGTGGAGCAAGGAGGTGAAATAGAGTTTACGGAAGGAACGGATGGAATTCTGAGGTTTCGTGGGAGAGTTTGTATTCCTCATGATAAGGAACTTAGAGAATACATCATTAACCATGCTCATACAAGCCAACTGAGTATGCATCCAGGCATAACAAAGATGTACCAAGATTTGAAGAAGTTGTTCTGGTGGCATGGAATGAAGAGTGACGTCACTAGACGTGTATCGACTTGTCTAGTTTGTCAAAAAGCTAAGGTGGAACATCGAGACCAGCGGGGTTCTTTGCAACCGTTGTCTATTCCGGAATGGAAGTGGGATAGTATTGCAATGGATTTTGTAGTCTGATTGCCAAGGACAAGAAAAGGTCATGATTCGATTTGGGTAATCGTGGACCGACTCACGAAGTCGGCACACTTTCTCCCGATCGACATAAAATACAAACTGGAGAGATTGACTCAAATCTATATTGGAGAAATTGTTAGACTGCACGGTGTGCCTACGAGTATTGTTTCGGATAGAGATCCGAGATTTACTTCAAATCTCTGGGAGAGTTTGCAAGAAGCGTTGGGGACGAAGCTACGTCTAAGTTCTGCTTATCATCCGCAGACCGACGGTCAATCAGAAAGGACAATCCAATCTTTGGAAGATTTGCTTCGAGCCTATACCATAGAACAAACTGGTAGTTGGGACGACATTCTACCCTTGATAGAATTCACCTACAACAACAGTTATCATTCGAGCATAGGGATGGCACCATACGAGGCTCTGTATGGACGACGATGTCGAACACCTCTGTGTTGGTACCAAGACAGTGAGTGCCTTACTGTTGGACAAGAGATTATACAGCAGACAACTGAGAAGGTTAAGATGATTCAGGAAAAGATGAGAACGGCTCAAAGTCAGCAAAAGAGTTATGCAGACCGAAGGAGAAAACCTCTTGAGTTTGAGGAAGGCGAACATGTATTCCTGAAAGTCACACCTACGACTGGGGTAGGCCAGGCTTTAAAATCTAGAAAACCCACTCCTAAATTCCTTGGACCATACCAAATCATTCGTCGTGTAGGTCCTGTGGCGTACCAAATATCCTTACCTCCTTTCCTTTCAAACATTCATAATGTTTTCCATGTGTCACAACTCCGAAAAGACCTCCTTGACCCAAGTCACGTCATAGCACCGGATGCAGTACAATTAAAAGAGAACTTAACTTATGAGACGTCTCCTGTAAGAATCGAGGATAGGAAGGTAAAGCGATTAAGAGGCAAGGAGATCGCATTGGTGAAAGTAATCTGGAACGAGCTGACCGGAGATGCAAGTTGGGAGCTGGAAGACAAGATGAAGGAGCAACACCCACAGTTATTCTAAGGTATGCAAATTTCGAGGACGAAATTCCTTTTTGAAAGGGAGTATTGTAACATCCCGAAAATTCTTTATTTTACTATAAATGATCATTTTACAATATTTATGATTTTTAAGAATTTTTGTGGATTTTTTTGAAAATGATGAATATTTTAATATATTCTTCGTTTTGCGTGTACACTGAGCGGAGCCGGGGAAACTAGAATATTTTCCCTGAGGCTGGTAAACTTTGAATTGTCAACGTGTCAACGGGGGATCTTACTAAACCCGAGGTCGGGCACAGTTTGCGAGGTTTACATTTTTGAGGTTTTATCTGTTAAATAAAATTTGCGGTATCATAAAATCATCTGATGAATAATAAAATATTATTTTCATCAATTGTAAATTTTATTCACTGAGAAAATAATTCCATAGTGTAATTAATCATCTGTCAGATGTATTTAATTTGGAGACAAGCTTACTATGTACTTTATCGAGGAGCGCGCGAAGCTTCTCAAGGAAGCTTCCTCCAACCATTATTTTATCATTTCTCTCTCCTCCCAAATTTGTGCTGCACATTTGAAATTAAGGGGGTCTAATTCATTTTTCATTCTCACATTTTCCTCCTCCTGTACGCAGCACTCACTATTCACTCATCTTTCTCTCTTTCATTTCACTCCACAGCAGCACACCATCCACCCACATTTGTATTTTTATCTTCCAAAATGTCACACTCCTAGCACCATTTCGTGTTTGGAGAACCACCATATCGGAGGAAATCATCCTCAAAGTTCTACATTTTCTTCATCTTCATTTTTGTCCACTATTGAAGCTTAAAGGTTGGAACTTTAAGGTAAAGCTTTTAACTTTTTCCTCATCTCCTCTCATTTTCGTAACCCACAGTCATTTTGATGACCATGGGTATCCATTTCAATACTTGATTCTGATTTTGGTAAGTTTGAATGTTCAAGGATCTCCTGGAAGCTGAAAACATAACTTCTGACCAAAAGGAGCAACCTTTCTTTGTGCTTCCCCCAAGTAAGAGGAAGACACTCCTCCTCAACCTCTTTTAGCATTTAGGAACGTTGTTTGTGATTTGTACTGAGAGTCATCTTTGTTTACATGCTGCTGGTGATGTATATATATATATATGCCATTTGATTGTTTGTGTGTTTTGATATATATGTCTGGAACGTATAATCTAAAAGGAATGCTGTTGGGCTGGCTCTCGGATGGCCACGCCTTGAAACTAAAATTTTGAAATTATTGGTGAGAAGTGGTAATGACTTGATTTCTGATCATTAAGTGAAATGTCAAAACCTGTCGTCTAGGAACCCCTGGTCAAAACCCGTCGAATGTGATGCCCGTCGAATTTGATTCCTGGTCATTAGTGCAATATCAAAAATCGTCGAGTATGAACTCCTGACCACTTAGGGGAGAAACTCCTCCAATGCAAGATCCGTCGAATTTGAATGACCACATCCGTCGAGTGAAATATTCGTCGAGTTAGAATGCCAATACCCATAGAGAGACATACCTGTCGAGTGGATATTCTGTCCATTTACTAGAAACTTCCCAAAGTTAATATTCGTCGAGTAGAACGTCAAGACCCGTCGAATTAGAGTTCTGACCACAATGTTTTCGTCGGTTCGACACTTGGGAGATTTCTCCAACATCGACACCCACATCCGTCGAATTGGATTTCTGCTGACCTTCTAGAAAGAATTCGACAGTTTTGACCTCTGTTCGACAGAAACCCTATCCAACAGAAATTGGTTTTTATCCAATCTTGTTATAAAATGTCGTCCCATTTTTCATCCTTCTACCATGTTAGTCTTCGTCGAATGGCAGCCTCAATTTTCCACTAAATGCATAGTATCCATCAAATTCACAACTATGGTTTATCACCCCATACCTAGCAATTAAATCTGTGATGTTGTTGGTGATTCTGGCCATGTATCTTCCTGGATTCAAAACCCTTGGATTAATAAAAGTACATAAATCATAAATGATTGGATGATTAGAGATTAAGTAGGGATTGATAAATAGGGAAGAACATGAGTATGGGTGAGCTTTTGAGGCACATGATGAATTTAATGGTTGACTTTTATCATGACTATGAATGGAAATCGTGAATGTCCTTAAAATGTACTATTGGATTGTTGTATACCCGTGAATGGGATCAGATATTGATGATAAATGATATGACATGCATTTGAAGCTTGATGGACCTAGTAGGTCATGAAGAGTATGATTGTGTCATGCATTGAACAAAAAGAAAGATATTGTCCGTTGGACTTGGTTAAGGCTGGTAGCCTAGGAGTTGAACTTACACCTTTGTGCGGGTGCGAATAGACAAGTGTAGGTTACTTGTTGACCTTGGGAGCGTCAGGGTGCGGGTACCTCACAATGGATAGCTGGTAGCTCTCTGTCTGTGGGGCAGACCGATGCAAACACACTGATGGTCCGGACCGAGACGCTGTCCTATGTCGAGATCTGTGTAGAATGTCTTGTAAAATGCCATGTTGTACAAAATGATAAATTGAGAATTTTTAGCACTTGAGGGCCTAGGCAGCCAAGATTACAGACATACCTCCTGATCGTTCCCTCCGATTGTTTTGTGTCTAGCTCCATGGAGTAGGATTTTGGTTATTGAGGGCAAGTGTGCATAGTGAGTCCATGAATCATTTGGCATGCATTATTATTATAATTGGAACTGTTGTACCTCTGATATATCTATATGTATACAACTGGCTGGAACTATTTGGTTGACCATAACTGCTATTGAATGTTTATTACCATTATTGCTGTCATAAATGCTATGTGAGCGCTCTGCGCCGTTTGGTTTCTCGATGCTATGATTGGTAATGATGGTAGGATGTCTTACCTCTTCTCTGTCTCTCCACTTCTGTTTTGTCCGTATACTACGTTCTATAGAAGACAACTGCAAGGAACCGGAAGCCCCCGACTTCCCTGGTTTTTGGCCTCATCTCGACTGAGCGGATCGCAGAGCGTATGGAGCCACGCACGCAAAGATTTTTGGGAGATGTGCGCCGACCTTCTTGGGAGGGGGCGAGTCTTTGGTACATCAACTATGGTTCTGAGCGTTGCGTCTATACGGGGGATGTGTCGTTATCTTTAGCCTAGAGGCGTCACGAGCCGCCTGTCTTTACCTACTGTATTAGTTTACGTCTGGAGTTTCAGCTACCGATATGCGAGATGTGGGGTGACCGTTATTTCACTCCGCGGGAAGACTCTTTTCGTTCCACCGCTCGGGCCCCATCCCGTGACTCTACGATTCATATGGTGATTTCCTAAGACGAAGAATATCTCGAGGAAGATCCCGAAGAAGTTCCTGAGGACGACCCCGAAGAGGATCCTGAAGAGGACCCTGACTCGATTCCTCCTCACTTGAGGGACTGACTTTACTTGTAGCTACGAGGGCTACCGGTAGATTTTATTTTGGGGCACGATGTTTTGTACGTAGTGAAATTTGTATATTCGATACCGTAGGGATATGTATGTAAAATCCTTTCAAAGCAGGTATAGTTTTGCTTTTTGTTATGCCAGGCTTTGTAACTAAACAGTTGATAATTATATATATATATATATATATATATATATATATGAATGAAATGTTAATATCCCATGTATGTCTCGTCACCGTGGATATTGATTATCATTAACGTAAATGTAATGAATAGAAAAAAAAATATACTTGCTAATTTACTTAACCAACTACAATTGAGTAAATGTATATATTATTAAAATGAACCGGGTCTTAACTCACATAAAATTTTATTTCCGCATTGTAATTGAAAGTGAGATGTTCCCTTGGGTTTAAAAAGGGGCGTCACACATTAACTTTGGGAAGCTTCTGATAAATGGACAGAAGATGCACTCGACAGGTATGTCTCTCAATGGGTATTGGCATTCTAACTCGACGAATATTTCACTCGACGGATGTGGTCATTCAAATTCAACGGATTTTGCATTGGAGGAGTTTCTCTCCTAAGTGGTCAGGAGTTCATACTCGACAGATATTCGACGGGCATGGCCAGGGGTTCATACTCGACAGGTTTTGACTTTACTGAGTGATCATGACATCACATTCGACAGGTTTGGCCAGAAGTTCATACTCGACAGATTTTGATAATGCACTAAATGATCAGAAATCAAATTCGACGGGCATCACATTCGATGGGTTTGGCCAGGGGTTCCTACACGACAGGTTTTGACATTTCACTTAATGATCAGAAATCAAATTCGATGGGCATCACATTCGACGGGTTTGGCCAAGGGTTCCTACACGACAGGTTTTGACATTTCACTTAATGATCAGAAATCAAGTCATTACCACTTCTCACTAATAATCCCAAAATTTTAGTCTCAAGGCGTGGCCATCCGAGAGCCAGCCCGACAGCGTTCCTTTTAGATTATACGTTCCAGACATATATATCAAATCACACAACAATCCAATAGCATATACATATACATCACCAGCAGCATTCAAACAGAGATGAATCACAGTGCCAATCACAAACAACATCCCTAAATGCTAAAAGAGGTTGAGGAGGAGTGTCTTCCTCTTACCTGGGAGAAGCACAAAGAAAGGCTGCTCCTTTTTGGTCAGGATTTCGTTTCCAGCTTCTAGGAATTCCTTAAAGATTTAAACTTGCAAGAATCAGAATCCTAATATTGAAATGGATACCCATTGTCATCAAAATGACAGTGGTTTACGAAAAAGAGAAGAGAGAGTGAAAAAGCTAAGAGCTTTACCTTAAAGCTCCAACCTTTAAGCTTCAAAGACGTAGGAGAATGAAGATGGAGGAAATGGCAGAACCTTGAAGCTGATTTCCTCAATGATGGTGGTTCTCCAAACACAAAATGGTGCTAAGATTTGGGACGGTTTGAAGAACAAAATGGAGGTGTGGGTGGTGTTGCTGCTGCTGTAGGATGAAAGAGAAGAGAGAAGATGAGTGAATAGTAGTAGCGTATAGGGAGAAGAGGAAATGTGAGAAAATGAAATGAATTAGACCCCCTTAATTTCAAACGTGCAGCACAAATTTGGGAGGAGAGAGAAATGATAAAAATAATGATTAGGGGAAGCTTCCTTGAGAAGCTTCGCGCGCTCCTCGATAAAGTACATAGTAAGCTTGTCTCCAAATTAAATACATCTGACAGATGATTCATTACCCTGTGGAATTATTTTCTCAGTGAATAAAATTTACAATTGATGAAAATAAAATATTATTATTCATCAGATGATTTTATGATACCGAAATTTTATTTAACAGATAAAACCTCAAAAAAATATAAACCTCGTAAACTGTGCCCGGCCTCGGGTTTAGTAAGATCCCCCGTTGACACGTTGACAGTTCAAAGTTTACCAGCCTCAGGGAAAATATTCTAGTTTCCCCGGCTCCGCTCAGTGTATACGTAAAACGAAGAATATATTAAAATATTCATCATTTTCAGAAAAATCCACAAAAATTCCTAAAAATCATAAATATTGTAAAATGATCGTTTATAATAAAATAAAGAATTTTCGGGATGTTACAATACTCCCCTTCAACAAGAATTTCGTCCTCGAAATTTACATACCTTAGAATAACTGTGGGTGTTGCTCCTTCATTTTGTCTTCCAGCTCCCAAGTTGCATCTCCGGTCACCTCGTTCCAGATTATTTTCACTAATGCGATCTCCTTGCCTCTTAATTGCTTTATCTTCCTATCCTCGATTCTTACAGGAGACGCCTCATAAGTTAAGTTTTCTTTTAATTGTACTGCATCCGGTGCTATGACATGACTTGGGTCAGGGAGGTATTTTCGGAGTTGTGACACATGCAAAACATTATGAATGTTTGAAAGGAAAGGAGGTAAGGATATTTGGTACGCTACAGGACCTACACGACGAATGATTTGGTATGGTCCAAGGAATTTAGGAGTGAGTTTTCTAGATTTTAAAGCCCAGCCTACCCCAGTCGTAGGTGTGACTTTCAGGAATTCATGCTCGCCTTCCTCAAACTCAAGAGGTTTTCTCCTTCGGTCTGCATAACTCTTTTGTCGACTTTGAGTCGTTCTCATCTTTTCCTGAATCATCTTAACCTTCTCAGTTGTCTGCTGTATAATCTCTGGTCCAACAGTAAGGCGCTCGCCGTCTTGGTACCAACACAAAGGTGTTCGACATCGTTGTCCATACAGAGCCTCATAGGGTGCCATCCCTATGCTCGAATGATAACTGTTGTTGTAGGTAAATTCTATCAATGGTAGAATGTCGTCCCAACTTCCAGTTTGCTCT
The DNA here is from genome assembly GCA_029884595.1 of Ormosia semicastrata. Taxonomy (NCBI): domain Eukaryota; kingdom Viridiplantae; phylum Streptophyta; class Magnoliopsida; order Fabales; family Fabaceae; genus Ormosia; species Ormosia semicastrata. The sequence continues at coordinate 36,290,112 of JAQQTO010000045.1, forward strand.
ATGGTACAGGCTCGAAGCAAATCTTCCAAAGATTGGATCGTCCTTTCTGATTGACCGTCGGTCTGCGGATGATAAGCAGAACTCAGACGCAGCTTCATCCCCAACGCTTCTTGCAAACTCTCCCAGAGATTTGAAGTAAATCTCGGATCTCTATCCGAAACAATACTCGTAGGCACACTGTGCAGTCTAACAATTTCTCCAATATAGATTTGAGTCAATCTCTCCAGTTTGTATTTTATGTCTATCGGGAGAAAGTGTGCCGACTTCGTGAGTCGGTCCACGATTACCCAAATCGAATCATGACATTTTCTTGTCCTTGGCAATCCGACTACAAAATCCATTGCAATACTGTCCCACTTCCATTCCGGAATAGACAACGGTTGCAGCAACCCCGCTGGTCTCTGATGTTCCACCTTAGCTTTTTGACAAACTAGACAAGTCGATACACGTCTAGTGACGTCACTCTTCATTCCATGCCACCAGAACAACTTCTTCAAGTCTTGGTACATCTTTGTTGTGCCTGGATGCATACTCAGCTGGCTTGTATGAGCATGGTTAATGATGTATTCTCTAAGTTCCTTGTCACGGGGAATACAAACCCTTCCACGAAACCTCAGAATTCCATCCGTTCCTTCCGTAAACTCTGTTTCACCTCCTTGCTCCACTTGCTCTCTCACTTCTTGTAAGAACTTGTCAATCTTCTGCTTTTCCTTTATGTCATCCAGTAGTTCACTTGTAATGGTAACCATATTCATGCAAATCTTTCCAGGTTCTAACTCCACAAAAGACCACACATCTCTAAACTGCTCTAGCATATCCTTTTCCTTGATCATCAGGGCAGAGACACTGATCATCTTCCTACTTAGAGCATCTGCCACAATATTTGCCTTGCCAGGGTCATACAGAAGTTGGAAATCGTAATCCTTCAGGAATTCTAACCACCTTCGTTGCCTCATGTTCAACTTCTTCTGATCATACAAATACTTCAAACTCTTGTGATCACTGAAAATATTGAACGTTGCTCCGTAGAGAAAATGCCTCCATATCTTCAGAGCAAAAACTACAGCCGCTAACTCCAAGTCGTGTGTCGGGTAATTCTTCTCGTGCACTCGCAACTGCCTTGAAGCATAAGCCACAACTCTTCCATGCTGTATAAGTACAGATCCTAGCCCTTGATATGAAGCGTCGCAGTACACTTCAAATTGCTCATTCGGATCGGGTAGCACTAACACCGGTGAGGTAGTCAGTCGATTCTTCAACTCTTAGAAACTTTGCTCACAGCTGTCAGTCCACTCAAAAGCTTGGTTTTTCCTCGTGAGTTGTGTAAGTGGTCCAGCAATCTTGGAGAATCCCTCAATGAACCTCCGGTAATATCCAGCTAAACCTACGAAGCTTCGAATCTCCATCACGGACGTTGGTCTTTCCCATTGCAGCACTGCCTCCACCTTCGATGGATCCACGGCAATCCCATCCTTCGAGATCATGTGACCCAGAAACTTAACTTCTTCTATCCAGAACTCACACTTTGATAGCTTGGCATACAATTCCTTCTCTTTTAGAATCTGAAGAACTATACTGAGGTGTTCAGCATGGTCCTCCTGATTTTGAGAGTATACCAGAGTGTCATCAATAAAGACCACAACGAATCTGTCCAAGTAAGGATGAAAGATTCGGTTCATGTAGTCCATAAAGATAGTTGGTGCGTTCGTCACACCAAACGGCATCACTAGGTATTCATAATGACCGTATCGGGTACAAAAAGCTGTCTTGGGTATATCCTCCGTCTTCACTCGTATCTGATGATACCCGGACCGTAGATCGATCTTCGAAAACACCACTGCTCCCTTCAGTTGGTCCATTAAGTCATCAATTCTCGGGAGTGGATACTTGTTCTTAATCGTTACCTTGTTCAGCTGCCGATAGTCCACACATAATCTCGATGTGCCATCCTTCTTGCGAACTAACAGCACTGGCGCTCCCCATGAGGACACAATTGGCCTGACAAATTGCTTTTCCAAAAGCTCTTCTAGATGTTTCTTGAGCTCAGCTAACTCTGTCGGTGCCATCCTATACGGTGCTATAGACACGGGACCAGCTCCCGGTACTAGGTCGATAGCAAACTCTATCTCTCGAGCCGGTGGTAAACCAGGTACATCATCAGGAAAGACTTGGAAACTCGTTCACCACTGGAATTGTGTTCACATCAACCTCGTTCTCGACTTTCAAAGAAGACAGTAGCATGTATCCGTGAGCTCCTTCTTTCAAGAGAGCTTGAACTCGGTTGGCCGTTAAAAATCTAGAATCCTCCATTATGGGAAAAACTATGGTCCTTCTAGAACAGTCTAACAGAACATGGTTGGAAGACAACCAGTCTATCCCTAAGATAATATCTAGTTGTGAAAGGGGTAAACAGATCAGATCGACCGAAAAGGTTCGACCTTCAACAACCAATGGACAATTTAGACAGACTTTGGTAGTAACTACCGGTTTATCAGTGGGGGTAGAAACAGTTAAGTCAAATGGTAGAGACGACACAGATAGACCCAGTCTTTGCACACAGTCATATGATATAAAAGAATGGGTTGCCCCAGAGTCATACAGCACAGTTAAAAGATTACCTTCTATGGTACCTTCCCCCTGTATCAAATCTTCGGATTCGGAAGCCTCAGCTCCGCTCATAGTGTAAACTCGCCCTCCAGCCTATGGTTTCTTGGCTCTTGTAGCATTCACTGAAGGTTCGGCCTTCGTTTGGTTGCAGTCTCGGGACACGTGGCCAGGTTTGCCACATTTGAAGCAGATGAATCCCTTCATGGTACAGTCCCTTGTAAGATGGTCTTTCCCACACTTCAAACATCTGGAAGGATACGCCGTGTTCTGGCCAGTCCGGTTCCCAGTAGAACCTCCACCAGAACTTCGACCCATGGCTTGTTGTCGATTCCCCGTGGGTCGGGAGTACGGCTTCTTCCGGGAAACGGTTATTGTTATCTTACGCCACCTCTCTGGAATCTCGTAGGCCCAAAGTTTCTGCTCCTCATGTCTCTAGATTACTCCAAAGCCTCTACATCACAGCAAGTATCCAGTAGTTGTGAGAATTCATTGATCCTCAAGGTGATCACAGCCTTCTTCACCTCATACCTCAGTCCTTCCATAAATCTTCGGCATTTCCATGCTTCATCTGGTTGGTTCTGAAAGTACGTTGAAAACTATGACAAGTTTTCAAATTTCGCTGCGTACTCGCTGACAGTCATGTTTCCTTGTCGCAGGTTGAGGAATTCTGACTCCTTCGCATGCCTTGCGCTTGCAGGAAAATATTTATCTAAGAATTTTCCTTGAATAAGCCCCAAGTAATCTCTCGGTTCGCAGCTTCTAGCATTTGCTGCACTCCATTCCACCAATTCTCAGCATTGCCTACCAACATAAATGTAGTATAGTTCACCTTCTTGTCCTCGGCGCAATTCATTCCTCGAAAGACTTTCTCCAATTCCTTAATCCACAGACTAGCCTTGTCCGGATCAAATTCCCCTTTGAATTGAGGAGGGTTATGGCGTCGAAACTCTGCTAAATTCTGAGCATCAGCAGTGGCCTCTAGCTGTTGAGCAGCTCGCTCTTGTTGTTATGCAACTCTCTTATTCTTGGACATGCTTGCTTGGTTTTTGTGCGACGGCCTCACCATCCTGCGCATGTTGTAATATTGCTTTGCCATATCTTCCCCTCGTGCCATCTTACTTTCTTAGATCAGATTAACTGAAAACATAGAAAAGTCAATTGCACTCACTAGGAACACCAAATAGTACACCCTTACGTATACTACTCAGAGAACACACAGCACAAACAAGACAGACTCAAACACAAGACCCAAAGAAACATAAACCGGGGCTCTGATACCAACTTGATGTGACGCCTCTTTTTTTTAAAACCCAAGGGAACATCTCACTTTCAATTACAATGCGGAAAAAAAATTTTATGTGAGTTAAGACCCGGTTCATTTTAATAATTTATACATTTACTCAATTGTAGTCGGTTGAGTAAATTAGCAAGTATATTTTTTTTTCATTATATTTACATTAACGATAATCAATATCCACGATGACGAGACATACATAGGAAATTAACATTTCGTTCACATATATATATAATTATCAACTGTTTAGTTACAAAGCCTGGCATAACAAAAAGCAAAACTATACCTGCCCCTAAAGGATTTTACATACATATCCCTACGGTATCAGAATATACAGCCCACTACAGACAAAACATCAGGCCCCCAAAATAAAATACTAGTAGCCCTCAGTAGCTACAAGTAAAGTCAGTCCCTCAAGTGAGGAGGAATCGAGTTCGGGTCCTCTTCAGGATCCTCTTCGGGGTCGTCCTCAGGAACTTCTTCGGGATCTTCCTCGAGATCTTCTTCGTCAGAGGAAATCACCATATGAATCGCAGAGTCACGGGACGGGGCCCGAGTGGTGGAACGAAAAGAGTCTTCCCGCGGAGTGAAATAGCGGTCACCCCACATCTCGCGTATCGGTAGCTGAAATTCCAGACGTAAACTAATACAGCAGGTGAAGACAGGCGGCTCGTGACGTCTCCAGGCTAAAGATAACGACATATCCCCCGTATAGACGCAACGCTCAGAACCATAGTTGATGTACCAGCACTCTGGCCCTCCCAAGAAGGTCAGGCGCACATCTCCTAAAAATCTTTGCGTGCGTGGCTCCATACGCTTCTGCAGTCGCTCAGTCGAGATAAGGCCAAAAACCAGGGAAGTCGGGGGCTTCCGGTTCCTTGCAGTTGTCTTCTATAGAATGTAGTATACGGACGAAACAGAAGTGGAGAGACAGAGAAGAGGTAAGACATCCTACCATCATTACCAATCATAGCATCGAGAAACTAAACGGCGCAAAACGCCCACATAGCATTTATGACAGCAATAATAGTAATGAACATTCAATAGCAATTTTGATCAACCAAACAGTTCCAGGCAGTCGTATACATATAGATATATCAGAGGTACAACAATTCCAATTATAATAACAATGCATGCCAGATGATTCATGGACTCACTATGCACACTTGCCCTCAATAATCAAAATCCTACTCCATGGAGCTAGACACAAAACAGTCGGAGGGAACGATCAGGAGGTATATCTGTATTCTTGGCTGCCCAGGCCCTCAAGTGCTAAAAATTCTCAATTTATCATTTTGTACAACATGGCATTTTACAAGACATTCTACACAGATCTCGACATAGGACAGCGTCTCGGTCCGGATCGTCAGTGTGTTTGCATTGGTCCGCCCCACGACGAGAGAGCTACCGGTGCCCATTGTGAGGTACCCGCACCCTGACGCCCCCAAGGTCAACAAGTAACCTACACTTGTCTATTCGCACCCGCTCAAAGGTGTAAGTTCAACTCCTAGGCTACCGGCCTTAACCAAGTCCAACGGATAATCTCTTTCTTTTTGTTCAATGCATGACACAATCATACTCCTCATGACCAACTAGGCCCATCATGCTTCACATGCATGTCATATCATTTATCACAAGATCTGATCCTATTCACGGGTATACAACAATCCAATAGTACATTTTAAGGACATTCACAATTTCCATTCATAGTCATGATAAAAGTCAACCATTAAATTTATTATGTGCCTCAAAAGCTCACCCATACTCATGTTCTTCCCTATCTATGAATCCCTACTTAATCTCTAATCATCCAATCATTTATGATTTATGTACTTTTATTAATCCAAGGGTTTTGAATCCAGGAAGATACATGGCTAGAATCACCAACAACATCACAGATTTAATTGCTAGGTATGGGGTGATAAACCATGGTTGTGAATTCGATGGATACTATGCATTTAGTGGAAAATTGAGGCTGCCATTCGACGAAAACTAACATGGCAGAAGAATGAAAAATGGGAGAACATTTTATAACAAGATTGGATAAAAACCAATTTCTATTGGATGGGGGTTCTGTCGAATAGAGGTCAGAACTGTCGAATTCTTTCCAGAAGGTCAGCAGAAGTCCAATTCGACGGATGTGGGTGTCGACGTTGGAGAAATCTCCCAAGTGTCGAACCGACAAAAACACTGTGGTCAGAACTCTAATTCGACGGGTCTTGACGCTCTACTCGACGAATATTAACTTTGGGTAGCTTCTGATAAATGGACAGAAGATCCACTCGATAGGTATGTCTCTCAATGGGTATTGACATTCTAACTAGACGAACATTAACTTTGGGAAGCTTCTGATAAATGGACAGAAGATCCACTCGACAGGTATGTCTCTCAATGGGTATTGGCATTCTAACTCGACGAATATTTCACTCGACGGATATGGTCATTCAAATTCGACGGATTTTGCATTGGAGGAGTTTCTCTCCTAAGTGGTCAGGAGTTCATACTCGACGGATATTCGACGGGCATGGCCAGGGGTTCATACTCGACAGGTTTTGACTTTACTGAGTGATCATGACATCACATTCGACGGATTTGGCCAGAAGTTCATACTCGACAGATTTTGATAATGCACTAAATGATCAGAAATCAAATTCGACGGGCATCACATTCGACGAGTTTGGCCAGGGGTTCCTACACGATAGGTTTTGACATTTCACTTAATGATCAGAAATCAAATTCGACGGGCATCACATTCGACGGGTTTGGCCAGGGGTTCCTACACGACAGGTTTTGACATTTCACTTAATGATCAGAAATCAAGTCATTACCACTTCTCACCAATAATCCCAAAATTTTAGTCTCAAGGCGTGGCCATCCGAGAGCCAGCCCGACAACGTTCCTTTTAGATTATACGTTCCAGACATATATATCAAATCACACAACAATCTAATAGCATATACATATACATCACCAGCAGCATTCAAACAGAGATGAATCACAGTGCCAATCACAAACAACGTCCCTAAATGCTAAAAGAGGTTGAGGAGGAGTGTCTTCCTCTTACCTAGGAGAAAAACAAAGAAAGGCTGCTCCTTTTTGGTCAAGATTTCGTTTCCAGCTTCTAGGAATTCCTTAAAGATTTAAACTTGCAAGAATCAGAATCCTAATATTGAAATGGATACCCATTGTCATCAAAATGACAGTGGTTTACGATAAAGAGAAGAGAGGGTGAAAAAGCTAAGAGCTTTACCTGAAAGCTCCAACCTTTAAGCTTCAAAGACGTAGGAGAATGAAGATGGAGGAAATGGCAGAACCTTGAAGCTGATTTCCTCAATGATGGTGGTTCTCCAAACACGAAATGGTGCTAAGATTTGGGACGGTTTGAAGAACAAAATAGAGGTGTGGGTGGTGTTGCTGCTGCTGTAGGATGAAAGAGAAGAGAGAAGATGAGTGAATAGTAGCAGCGTATAGGGAGAAGAGGAAATGTGAGAAAATGAAATGAATTAGACCCCCTTAATTTCAAACGTGCAGCACAAATTTGGGAGGAGAGAGAAATGATAAAAATAATGATTGGGGGAAGCTTCCTTGAGAAGCTTTACGCGCTCCTCGATAAAGTACATAGTAAGCTTGTCTCCAAATTAAATACATCTGACAGATGATTAATTACCCTATGGAATTATTTTCTCAGTGAATAAAATTTACAATTGATGAAAATAAAATATTATTATTCATCAGATGATTTTATGATACCGAAATTTTATTTAACAGATAAAACCTCAAAAAAATGTAAACCTCGCAAACTGTGCCCGACTCGGGTTTAGTAAGATCCCCCGTTGACACGTTGACAGTTCAAAGTTTACCAACCTCAAGGAAAATATTCTAGTTTTCCCGGCTCCGCTCAGTGTACACGTAAAACGAAGAATATATTAAAATATTCATCATTTTCAGAAAAATCCACAAAAATTCCTAAAACTCATAAATATTGTAAAATGATCGTTTATAATAAAATAAAGAATTTTTGGGATGTTACAGTTACAGTCATGGGAATCTGACTCAAAAAGACCCTGTTTGTCAATTTATAAGAAAATTGGATAAGAAGCTTATCCTCGACTCATAGAAGACGCTTAAGCTGTTACTGGACGTAAAACCAGAGGAAGATGTGAGCCACAATCACAACAACATGTATATATTATCTTGTACATCTTCAAAAAGAAAAAAATTGAAAAAATTGAAAAAATTGAAAAAAATGGTGAAACTTCGGTTGTACTTGGTCTTTAATTAGATTAGGAGCCCCTTCCAATGGCAGACCCATCATTGACTCAGGTGGACCTTCGCACATCGGTCTATAAAAAAGGTTCGTGTACCATGCTCTATAGAGAGCCACACTCTACAACCCAATATTCACCATCTAGGCACTGTGGAGTTGATGGACAGGCAGAAGTGTCCCACTCTAGTTATTAGTGAAAAGTAACCCGCGGCTGCCAAAGCGTATGAGGCATCTGAGCTTGATCTTCTCTTTTATTAGAAGGGGCTCTCCACGCCCTGGGATGGGGCGTTCTGGATCTTAGACATTACGGGTTTCAGATTTTAGCATCTTTGTTAATGTTACGAACCCAAGTGTGAGCTCTCCAGGTTCCAGACCCAGGATGGAAACCCACGATGGTTTCTTTATTCTCTTTTTCTTTTCTTCAAATAAGCGGGAGGGAGAAGAATTTCAAGATTGGCTGAGTTGTCTTGGTATTACTGCACTCATGACGCGCAGTATAAAGATATGCCATGAAACCTGTATATAAAGGTATGTCATCATTTATTATTATTATTTTATATTTATATGATTTTATTGTATTTTAGTTTTGGACAGACCATCCTTTGAGCGGGGTCCTTCAGGGTTTTCTAGACTTCTTTACCCTAATGGTTTTAATGAAGTCTTAAAATAAATAAAAAATAAAAAAATAAATAATAAAAAATTAAAAAAAAGTTTTTTAAATTCAAACTTTGCTGACAACAGCCAACCTACCCATACAGGAGTTATTATTACTTTTTCTATTCTCTTCCCTATTTAAACACTCAATTTTCTTCACTTTCCTGTAACTTATGATCATTCAAAAAGAGTGTAAATGTAGAAATAGATGGAGCTTCTTCTTCTGTTCGTAGACTTACTAATGTCTGTGTATTTTATAGGTCAAGTTATAGGAAGGGTTTAGAGTTTGTAAACACAACAAGCACTCTTGGTCGAACACTTGCAGCAAGGAACATTCGTGTAGTATATGGGGGAGGTAGCATTGGGTTAATGGGGGCTATATCACTCTTTGCACTTCTAAGAGGTGGTAAAGTTTTAGGTATCATTCCTGAACCTTTAACTCAAAAGAACATCACTGGAAAGACAATTGGTATGGAAATTAAAGTATCATCTATGCATGGACGAATGAGGACAATGTTTGAAAACTCTGATACATTCATTGCCTTACCAGGTGGTTTTGGTACTTTGGAAGAAGTTTTTCAAATTATATCTTAGGCTCAATTGAACATCTACCATAAACCCATAGGTTTGTTTAATGTTAATAATTTTTTTGATAATTTGTTATCTTTTGTAGACTATGCTGTGGAACAGAAATTTATCACATTGTCAGCAAGACTACTTCTTATTTCTGCTGCAACTGTTGATGAATTACTTGACAAATTATAAACTTTTGTTTATGATCCTGATCCAATAATAACTCAGATAGATTGGGCAGAAGGAAGCAGTGAGGGAATCAACTTGAAACGCAGAACTGATCTGACACTCCAGCTATTTAAATAATTACAAACTTTGGTTTTATTTATCGTACTTTATTTTTGTTTAAATTTGTGTAAGGTTTCTCTTTTTAGTAATTGCAGCAACATGTAATATCTTCTATCATTTCCCTATCTATGTTTTGACATTAAGGACAATATTGTAATCTGGTTGGGGGAAAGGATAGTTGTGTAAAAAAAAAAATCTTACACAAAAAAATCTAAAAATAAAAAATAAGAAGTGTGTTTATTAATATATTTGTTATGTTTATATGTTTATCAGCAACTTACTAACAGCAAAACTAATTAAGGATGACAGAGTAAGGAGTAAATTTTGCCCTTGAGGGAAATTTACTCTTGAGACGCATCAAAATTGGTGACAAAGTAAGGAGTAATTGGGGTAGACAACTAGTTTGTGTGGAAGTAGCAATTCAAATTCAGGGAAATTTGCATAATTGAGTAAATTGTCTTTTTTCTTAAAAATCATATGCTTGGTTATGGATATTGAAATTGGTGGACTGAGAATGATAGAATTATGTCTTGTGAGATTTTGAGCCTGTTGATGAATGGATTGGATATTTGTACCATTCTCTTCTTTCTTGTGTGATTTTCACTCATGGAATTGTTACTCTAGAACTTGCTTTGATTCTTTTTGAAACTACATTTTCACATGCATGCATAAACATGATTAAAGAATTTTTTTTGAAATAGTTACTTTAGCCAAATAGCCAACCTTGTATACTTCCCCTTGCTTAACCCCTTTGAGCTAATTTGATCATTCTTTGTTTCGAACTCATTATGTGCCTTAAATGAAAAACCATGTTCTTACCCAGCCTTAGGGAATAAGAGAACATTAACTTTGTCATTGCATGAGTTCTTGAACAAGTGTGGGGGTGTGTGTACAGAACAGTTGGTGAAAAAATGTTTAATTAAAAAAATGTATATATTATGTTCTTCTTCTTCAAAAAATAAAAAATAAAAAAAATGTGTAAATAAGGGCTAGCAAGGCAATAAAGGAAAGGAAAAGAATATGTAAAGAGAATTTGTTTTAGGTGGAGTTGGGATGAACTTTCATGCTTGTTAATTAAACTCAGCTTTTACGCTCTTTTATTCTTTGTGGTATTTAACTTTTCATATCCATATTACCTTATCATTTACCTTGACGCCATTACAACCTTGAATAAAGTCCTCATGATTTGTGTGTGCATGTGTTCTGAGTAGTGGAGAAGTAGAAGATAAGCAAGCTTATGGTAGTGCAATTTTCATGGGTTAAATTGAGTGAAATACCTGTCTTTTAAACATTTGAGGGATTGAGAGTGAATCTTGTGAAGATTTATCATTCTTGACTCATGTTTTTCAATTGAAGTTTCCTTGCTTGTTAGTTTGAGTTGTGAAGAAATGTTACCTCATAAATGTTTTGATCCCTTGAATCTATGGTTCCTCTTCATTCTTAAATATTATTAGAAATTGAGTCTTTTAAAGTGTTTATCTTTTGAGTTTGTGTTGGTTTTCCTTGTTCCCTAGTTTTGGTCTTATGTGTTTTGCCCAGGAGTGCAAAAGACTAAGTATGAGAGAATTTGATAATCACATATTTGATACATTAATAAGCCCTCATTTTTAGTTATTTACACTCTCCATATACTTAATTGATTGAGCTTGGTTATGTTTTGTAAGTTTGAACTCAAATTGGACTTAATTGATATTTTTAGCATGATTTACATCTTATACTATTTCTGTATTTTGGCTATATCTTGAGTTCTAGATGTGTAATAATTATGTATCTTACCTTGTAGGAAAGATAAGAGAGAGGTCTACAACTTTCATTAAAGTTCTAGGTGAAAATCGGACATCTAGTGGAACTAATTGAGCTTGGAATTCAAAATACAAGTTTTGTGATTAGAATCTGAACAATGTACAGTGATCAGAGCATAACTTGGGCTGTAAGATCTGGATTAGACTGAAATTTTGGTATCTGAAAGTTAAGACCTATATATACAACTTTCATGAAGAACACAAGATCCAGATCAGATTTCTTAGGGGTCATATTGGGCTTAAAAATCAAAACAAAGGAACTGTAGCTGGGCCTAAGTAGTGTATAGTAACTAGACCATATCTTGAGTTGTAAGAACGAATTTGGGCTCAAACTAATGGCATTTGAAAGCTAAGATCAAGGCCTACAACTTTCATGAAGAATACTTGCTGAGAAAATGACGAATGCAATGACTTCAGAACTGAATGATTTTGGAGACAAAGAATCTCTATAATTTTTCACTCATCAAAAGTCATTTGGCATTTTCCACTCATTCACTCACTCATCCACTCAATCATTAATCAGCCCCCTTATCATTTTATATCCCTAATCCTCTATAAAAGGCACCATTGGCTGCTCATTTAGGAGGCTTGGTGTTAGATATCAAGATCATGCTATTTTATTGTTTGATTATCTTGCTATAGTTTTCTTTTGTTCTAAATTGAAGTTATATTCTTCTTCTTCTTCTTCTTCTTCTTCTTCTTCTTCTTCTTCTTCTTCTTCTTCTTCTTCTTCTCTCTTTCTTTCTTCTTGTCTATGATTAACTAAGTTTCATTTTACTTAGGTGAAAAGGTGAAGCTCTTGGTAATAAGTTAAGGTTGGATTAATTTCTTTTTTGTGCTTAAATGATATATTTTCAAGTAGTAATTATACGTGTTGTATTTTGTTCTTAATTAATTTAGAAACCCTCCTTGTAAAGTAGAGATCTTGATTTATTGTAGATAAGATTTTGGCACAATGAATGCTTGATCCCATTTATGAGTGGTGGTGTTAATAGATGATTAAAGGAATCATAATATAATTAGGTATATAATTTTTAATAAATTTTGAATGTTTTATTTTTCGATTGGAACCTCCATTATGTGTGGATTCTAATTGAGTTATAAAAAGAATTAATCTTATCCTTAATTTATTAACCAAGAGTGGATCTCCTAACCCAAGTAAGTTTTTTTTATTTGTGACCAAGTTTTATCACTTTTATTATTGTGGCAAAATATTTACTTTTCATTAAAGAATTTTTCTTCATCAATTCCCTGTGGATCGACCTCGGACTCCTGAGAATTTATTACTTGAAACAACCTACACTTGGGTTTATAACTTTTAATCCGCATCAGTGAGTGCAGAAGAAAGTTTAGCAAGAGTGTCTTTTATGTCAATCATGGCTTGAGTGTTTTGGTTATTAATGGCCTCTTGCTTTTCCATGAATGCATGCAATGTTCCTTGAAGATTTTTCCTATATGGTGGTACATAAGGTGCGTATCCTTAAGAATTTTATGAATCCAATTGCGCCTGAGGAGGTGGTGGTTGCATAAATTGTCCCTGATTATTAGTCCTCCAACTGAAGTTCGGGTGATTTCTCTATCCTGGTTGTATGAATTTGAAAAAGAAGAGGTGAATGAATTTTTAAAATTGCTCATTGCATTTACTTGCCCATGTACAACTTCTTTAAAAATAAGAATTTTTGGACATTCCTTTGTTGAGTGTCCTAATTCATCACAAATGCCATAAATTTCTTCATTTTGTGTAGATTTGATTTCTTTTACTTTCCTTGATTCCATGGCTTAAATATTTCTAGCTAAACTGGTAAACCTAACATTTAGATCTTCTTTTTGACTAAGATGATATTTTCCTTTACTAGCATTTGTAACATTATATCTAATTGAATTTTCAGAAGGATTAGTACCATGCCAAGATTGTAAATTTTTCGTCAAATGGTCTAAATATTCTAATGCTCATTCAGGTTCTATATCAAGAAACTCGCCATTGCACATTGTTTTCACAAATTGTTTAGTTTCAGGTGTTACTCTTTATAAAATAAGCTTATAGTGCGCCTTTTTTCAAAACCATAATGTGGGCAAGAATTTAACAAATCTTTAAAATGTTCCCAATTTCGAAAATATGCTTCATTTGAATTTTGAAAAAAAATTTGGATTTGTCTTTTCAAAGCATTAGTTTTATGTGTTGGAAAAAATTTCTTTAAAAACTCACCTTGCATTTCTTGCTATGTGCTAATTGATCTTGGTTTCAAAGCATTAAGCCAAGTTTTTACTTTATCTTTCAAAGAAAAAGGAAATAATTTAAGCTTAACAATCTCTTCAGTGTAAGTTTGATCATTAAAAGCGATGCATACTTCCTCAAATTCTTTTAGATGTAAATATTGGCTTTCAGATTCTAAACCATGGAAATTAGGAAGCAATGAAATCATACCCAGCTTAATTCTACAATTGTTAGCATTGAGTGAAAATACAAAACATGATAGACAAGAATTTTGAGATGGTTGCAAACATTCACGCATGGTTCACAACAGTTGATTTTCATGTTCATCATATACACTTTCATTTTTAGCCATTGTGTTTAATGTGTGTGATTGTGATTCAAACAAATCAATATATAAAGCACCAGGATTAATTTTAACTAAATGACCAGAATTTAAATCACGATACTAATTAAGCATAAATAAGTAACTTAAAATAGAAAAGAAAATGTACAAGTAGGTGGTATAAAGCTGCCATTAAATATCATAGTTAGTAAATTAGTAAATTAATAAATTAATAAGTTAGTAAGTTAGTAAGTTACAAAGTTAGAAAGTTAGTAAGTTAGTAAGTTTGTAAGTTAGTAAGTTAGTAAATTAAAAGAGTAAAAAATATATATATAGTAGATGGTGAAGTTTACTTGAAGAAAGAATACCTCAATAAATTTGTTCTTCAAATTAATTTCCTGGCAATGGCACCAAAAACTTGATGCGAATTATAAGTTGCAAACCCAAGTACAGGTTGTTTCAAGTAATAAATTCTCAGGAGTCTGAGGTCAATCCACAGGGAATTGACAAAGAAAAATTATTTGAGGTAAGGAAAAGATTTATCATAATAATAAATATGATAAAAGTTGTTCACAAATTAAAAAAACGATTTGCTTGGGTTAGAAGATCCACTCTTGGTAATAAATTAAACACAAGATTATTTCTTTTTATAACTCAATTGAAATCCACACATAACAGAGGTTCCAATTGAAAAATTCAACATTTAAAGTTCAATTAAGATTATATATGTAATTATATTATGGTTCCTTAAATTATTCACTAACACCAACACTTGTAAATGGGCTCAAGTATTCATTGTGCCAACCTCTTGTCTACAATGAATCAAGATCTCCACTTTACGAGGAAGGTTTCTAAATTGATTGAAAACAAAATACAACACATATAATGACCACTTGATAATGCATCATTCAAGCACAAGAAAAAAAAATCTAACCTTAATTTATTATCAAAAGTTTCACCCTTTCAACTAAGCAAAATGAAATTTAGTTACTCATGAAGAAGAAGAAAGAAAGAGAGAATAAGAAGGAGATGAACCTAACTTTTATTTAGAATAAAAGAAAACTACCACAAGAGAAAAAAAATAACACAATAACATGATCTTGATCTCTAAGCCAAGATGCCTCCAATTTAACACTCTCTTTAAAGTATTACATTTCAGACTTCAAACTTGACAAACTAAAACCAAGTTATAAAAGAAATAATATTGTATGTACGTTTTTCAAAATTTTTCTTCATGGATTAATAAAAAAAAAAACACAAGATATATCAAACCAAATAATATACATCATATACATCCAGTTTTTATACTTAAAAGTATTTATACAGATACCATAACCAAACATAAACTCGTCTAATACTATACACCTAGTGAGAAGAGTACTCCACTGGATCTTCCTCCAAATCCTCCTTGGATTCTTTAGTAGACAAAAACCTTGGATGGTTCAAGGTCCTATAGACTGGATTCCATGCAGACGACACAACAAAGTCCTCCCTAGGGGTACGACTATGATTACCCCATAACTCTCCAATAGGCATAGGGAACTCCAAATGCACATAAGCATCAAAAGAGAAAATAGTGACCCCTTGATAGGTCCTACTCAAGGTCACAGTCACATCCCCAATATAAACAACATGCTCAGTATCAGAGTCAAGGCACCAAGCATCAGTGCCTCCACGAAACTGCACTATCAAGAAGCCGAGTAAACCAGGTCTCGATGCCATTTCAGAACTCAAAAAAGTCAACACAAACAAAACGGATGTGATCCTTCCTCGTCTTCTCCACAGTCTTTATCAAATATACGCATAAAATAGGACAATATAACAAAGATGTGAGATCCCCCACGTCAATACCAACATGACAGCATAGAAATAGTAACGACAATAATGTCAACTGACTATGCATTGAATTAGATAACAGATAATTCCACAACATATATATATCACAATAAAATGTCAACTAACTATGCATATGCACAATGTACCAATTTCTTACTCCATGGAGCTAAAACACAATTTCATAGAGAATGATCCAAAAGATATGTCTATATATCATCATCCTAAAGTTAAGTGCTATAATTTCTCAGTATGCACATCATGGCTTATACAAGACATTCTACGCCAGATCGTGAATAGAATAGTGCCTAGTCGAGATCGTCGGTGCATTGCTCAGTCACCACTTCCTAGTGGAGCTACCAACTGTCCACTTGTGGGATACCTGTGATCCAATGCCTCTAAGATCAACAAGTGAACTACACTATGCAATTCGCACCCACACTAAGGTGTAATTCATCTCCTAGGCAAAAAGCCTCTACAGAAACCATCTGTAAAATAATGCATGATCAATTGCATAATGCATATCAAGAGCCACAATAGGCTACAACCATACATTGATATTTCTGGGTCAAGTATATTAGCCCGACAACAAACTGCTGTTTTCTCAATCGCATAGCACTTTTATTGCATTATCACAATCACGTAAAACTTTTGTCACGTTTTCAAATCACGCAATATTTTTCCAATGTTTTCTCAATCGCATAAAGATTTTAAAACATTTTCTTTATCGCGTAGATAAAAATCATCATTTTTAATTTGTGTAAAGGTTTTTCTACATATTTCTAATCACGTAAAATGTTTTATTGATATTCTAAGCTTAATTTTAAACTTTTCTCATTTAATATAAAATTTAACCTTAATTCAAATATTTCCTTGCTAAAACTCCTCTAAATAATATTTTCCAACATTCTTCCCAAAACTTACATTATTTTATTTTAATAAACTCTTTTCTATTTGCCTTACTAAAAATCCTCTTAAATAAAATACTTTAAGTTTCAATTTACTTCTCAATCCTATTTTCCAACACCATGTCCGAAAATCACTTTTTGTTTAGTGACAAAATTTATTCATTTCTATTTTTATTTTACAATTCCTTAATTAAATTTCTTATCACTAAATGATCTAGGTTAACAATTAATAAATTATTTTTGCATTAGATTACCCTTTTAAGGGCATGATGGCTGTGAGCCATAGTGGTTATTGGAACCAAAATTTATTTCCTTTCCAACATCAATCATAGCATATAACATACTTCAATCATCATGATTCTACTATACCAAGTTCATGCATACTATTAAAGCCATAAAAATCACATAAAGCAAATAAATACAAAACACAAAAATTTAAAGAAACAGGCCAATAAATCCTCACATGGACTTTTCACCTACAACACAAATTTTCGTTCCTCACCACCATAATTGGTTGATGAGGTTAATCTGGTAACACCGCTTCCTCTCTCTGAAGGAAAAAGAAAGGAGGCGTTACACTATTTTAGACTAACTCATTTTTCGTCAAAGAATTATTTAAAACTTTGCTCAAACCATGAAATAATTGGCATTACAAAATATCAGTTTCAAAATCTTTTCTTTTAAAGGAAATAACGTTAAAATTACCAAAATGGAGAAACCCAAGTGATAAGACCTGAATAAAATACTTTTCATAAAGCAAAGTTTACTACATCCACGAATATATTATCTTATATTCCAAAATCATAAAACTCACATACTCCCAAAAATAAATATATATATATAACTACCATATGAAGACTGAGCCTAGTCCAAGTCCAAACACTTGAAAAGTAGGGTCCTGTACCTGATCTTCCTCTAGATCCCCTTCGGGATCCCCAGCTGGAAAAACCCCTAGTCGGGGCATGTCCCTATGGATGGGAGTCCGAGTAGTCGACTCCGCAGAGTCCTCCCTAGAGGAAGCTCTCCAATCATTCCAAAGCTCCCCAAGAGGCATGCAAAACTCCATATGAACAGCTACGTCCATAGTAAACGTAGCAGCGTCATGCTGGGTCCTACTCCAAAGTAAGGTGACCTCTCTGATGTATTGAATGCTCCCCGTATCCCATTGGATAGTCCACACGTCGATGGCCCCATAGAACTGTAGTCTAGTGAAACCTTACGGATCTTGTCTTGCCGCCATTGCAGTCTTTACAGACATAAGCATAAAACAGAGGCAAACAGGATAATACAATGAAAAAGGTGAGATCCCCTACATCAATACTCTTATGTCCACAAGAAACAACAACAAAGATAATAATGCCTTTCATACACAATAACATTAAATAATAGCATATATGATCATGTCAATACAGGAATATTATAAAGCAATAAGCATAATCATGTTATCAACGGATAGATAATTTAGCAATGTATATCAGAATACATAAGTATAGACCATGCCACAATAATAGATATACTGACTATGCAAAAGCACGATGTGTATGCTGACCATCCTTATGCACAATGCAACTAGTTCCTACTCCATAGAGCTAAAAATTCAGAGATGAACGTTCTAGAAGATCTGTCCCCCCTCAAAAGACAATCTATACCGAACCACGAAAAGGTTAGTGTTTGTCGAGTCCTCGTCGTGCGTTGCAACGGTTTTCCACGGCCAGGGGTATACAATATGATAACAGATCACCAAGTGGATCACCTTGCCCTGACGCCCCTTGAGATCCACCCAGGATCACACTATCCAATTTCTTGTTCACTTCTAGGCAATAAAAGCCGACTATATAATGTTTAATGCATGAACGATGAAATCAAACCGCCGTTGTACCGTTCCCAATGGTATTAAAGCAACTGCCCATACAATTGTCTAATATCATTAGTATCAATGATATTATATAATCGCCTATATAATCACATAATACCAATGATCCACTCGGGTCCAGTACTTCGATTCCACGATCCACTTGGGTCCAGTACATCGGCCCAAGAGCACAATGCTAATGCATTCTTTCACAAGATATCACAGCCGTGGAAATTCAAGAATCATTACTATCGAATCACATGAGGCAATTCTCACAAATTTCTCAAGTTCATAGAACCATTGTTTCATCTTTAGGCTTTAATTGTAACATTTTCAAGAAAATAGTAGGAATTAACCCTAATCACTAGACTCTTCTAACTAAGTTCCTCGAGTGACCTTTCCTCATATCGTTCACAAAAAATTAAGAAAAAAAGAAACTTGTTGTCTTAATCTCACGATTCCTTTCCTTTTTTCCTAAGTCTTTCAAGTTTTCACTAATTCTTCCTCAAGCTCATTTTCTTTCTCATGATCGAAAATCACTCTTTTGCTTAATGATAAAAATTTGTTCTTCTTCATCCTCATCTTATAAATCATTATTAAATTTCTTTACTATCAAACCAACTAGATTCACCACTAATAAATCATTTTCATCATTCGAATTATCTCCAAAATTATTTCCATTGGTATATCCAAAAGTCATTACTCCTCAAATCATAACATTGTGATTATCTTCTCTTTTTACTTATCAATCCTTTGATCCTAATTAGTCTCCCAAATCATCTAAGTAATATTTTCTAACATTCTTTCTAAAAATTTTGTTGTTCAACTTCTAAATAGAATCCTTTCCATCCTAATTACTCTTCCATCCTATTATCAAATATTTTAGGTTTCCAAATTCACTCTTTCCTCTAATTACCAAATATCATAGCCAAGATCAATTCTTTTCTAAAGTAAAAACTTTGTTTATTTCCTTTTTCAACTTGTAAAATAAATCATATTATTGCCACCTAACTATCTAAGTCCTTAATCAATAAAATATTTTAGCCTCAAACACCCTATTCTCCACCTCATGGCCGCGAGCTACCTTGTTTATTGGGACCAAAATAGTTTTCCTTTCTAGCACCATTTAAAGCATACAACATAATTTTAAGCATCACAATCATTCTATAACAAATTATTACATAATATCAAAGTAATAAGATTACACAAAGCACATAACAACAAACCACAAAGTCATACAACTATGGTGAATAAATCCTCACATGAATTTATCACCCATAAGTAAATATGTTCGTCACTACCATGAGTGGTTAATGAGATTAATCTCCCTCTTACCTTAGAAGATATCCAATCACTTCTTGAAGAACTTTTTGAAGAAACCCTCCACCTCCAAGAGCCTCTTGAAATCGAAAACAACATAGCCAAGGATCAACACTTTTGACTTGGAAGGAGTAACTATGGATTAAAATCAAGGTCTTGGAAGGAAGAAAAAGGAAGAAGAATGAAAAAGGTGGAATCTTTATCTTAAAAATCTCCAAGCCCTAACTTGAAGGAAGGCTTGAAAAGTGATAAACAACTAATAATCTTCACTCCAAATGGTCTTAGAGAAGGATGTTGATTCAAGAAATGTGGTTATTAGAATTTTTGAAGGTGAGATGGTGGTATTTAGGGTGCTGGCCGTGAGGTAAGGAGAGAAATGAGAGAAGAAAGATGAGAGAAAAATGAAAGGAAAGCTTTTGGGTGAAGAGAGAGGAAGTAAAAGAAAGTTATGAATTGAAAAATGAAGAAAACTTGTTCAAGAAGCTTTCCTCCTCTCTATGGTCGTGCACTCCTTGGGAGAAGAAGCAAAGCTTCTCCCAAAGCTTCCTCAAGAAGCTTCTCCCAAGAATCAAAGATGATGTCATCTTGGTGATATTATTAAAGTGCTCTCTAGAAAAGATGACTAACACTCTACTAAAACTATTACCCAATAGATAAAAGTCACAGTTAGCAAAGCTGATATCTATTGTCCATTGGACAATAGAGTGCACCCAAATTTTATCCGTCAAATAAAATCTCAAAAAATAAAACTTCGTAAACTATGTCCAGCCTCGGATTTAGTAAGATCCCCCGTCACCGTTTTCCACAGTCTAAGGTTTTTCGGTTTCGGGGAAAATATTCCATTTTCCCTGCCTCGCTCAGTGCGCACATAAATCGAAGAATATATTAAAACAATCAAACACTTCAAATAATTCTAGAAAAATTCACAAAAATCATAAATATTATAAAATGAATATATATCATGAATTTTTGGGGTGTTACAAATCTCCCTCTTACCTTAGACGATGCTCCAAAGCTCCTTGTATGCTTTTTTAAAGCAAACTTCCACCACTAAGTTGTTCTTGAAATCAAAACAAACATACAAAATATTAACATCTAAGGCTTGAACATGATGACCATAGATCAAAATATGGTCTAGAACTTGAAAATGAAACAAGAAGTGAAGATTCAAGAACTTCACCTAAAAACCCTTGAACTTGAGCTTGAAGAAAAAGCTTGAAGATGGAAGAACTAGATGTTGGTCACAACACAAGAGTGTTTTGAAATTGTGTGTAGATTCAAGATACGTGGTTAACTTGAATTAAGGAAGATTGGATGATGGATTTGGGTGCTTGGCCGTGAGTCTTCAACAGAGAAAATGTGAGAGAGTTTTTATGTTTCTTTGTTTCATGAAAGATGATGAGTGAATAACGAGATAGCAAAACTAATTTTGGCTCTCCAATAGCTCTTGGCCGTGGGACTCCTTGGGTGCATGGTGTCCAAGGTGAGTCACCCACAATGAGTCACATAGTGAGTCACTTAGTGAGTCATGTAATGAGTCATACAATGAGTCATATAGATGAGTCACATGGTGAGTCATGAGAAAGAAAGATGAAACTCATGACTAGGCTCATGACTAAGTACCTATAAGATATTTTTTGGTAGTTATTAACCAATGGACAAAAGCTACTGCTAGCAAAATAGTATTTATTGTCCAATGGATAATAACATTATCCGATGAATAATAACATTATGTAATGGATAATAGAACAGAATAAAATCTCAAATAAAGAAAATTTTTGAAAACTGTTTTTGGTTTCGGGTTTAGTAAGCCCCCCAATCCTGCATTAATAGTCTAAAATTTTCTGGTCCCAATTTTTTTTTTATTTTTCCAGACCCGCCTCCAACACATATACAGTCCAAAATAATAATAAAATAATCAAAATAAATTCAAAACTCATAAAAATTCACAAAAATTGTAAAACCCATAAATATCAAGAAAATGAAAATTAGGGGTGTTACAACTCTCCCTCTCTAAAAAGAATTTCGTCCTCAAAATTTTTCTTACCTTAGAATAAATGTGGATATTGTTCCTTCATCTTGTCCTCTAGTTCCTACGTTGCATCTCCAGTTGTATCGCTCCAGATTACCTTTACTAAGGCAATTTCTTTCCCTCTGAGTTGCTTCACTCTCCTATCTTTGATCTTAACAGGAAGTGTCTCATAGGTCAAGTTCTCTTTTAATTGTACAATATCGGGCGCTATGACATGGGTTGGATTAGGAATATACTTTCGCAATTGTGACATAGAAAGACATTATGGAGATTAGAAAGAAAAGGGGGTAAGGCTATCTGTTATGCTACCGGACCTATCCGACGAAGAATTTGACATGGTTTGATGAATTTAGGAGTGAGTTTTCTAGATTTAATAACCTGTCCGACCCCAGTCGTGGGTGTAACTCTTAAAAACACATGCTCACCTTCTTCAAACTCATGAGGTCTCATTCTCCTGTCAGAATAGCTCTTCTGTCGAGTCTGAGTTATCTGTATCTTTTTCGAAACCATCTTAACTTTTTCCATCGTTTAATGTACAAGCTTAGGTCCTAACGCGAAACTTTTCCTATCTTGATACCAACATAAAGGTGTTCTACATCGTCTTCCATATAACGCCTCATAGGGTGCCATTCCTATTCTTGAGTGAAAACTATTATTGTAAGTGAATTCTATCAGAGGTAAGAATTCATCCTAACTTCCAGATTATTTTAACACACAAGCCCTTAACAGATCTTCTAGCGACTGAATTGTCCTCTCTGATTGGCCATCTGTCTATGGATGATAAGCAGAACTTAGACAAAGTTTTGTTCCCATTGCTTCTTGTAAACTCTGCCAAAACCTTAACGTAAACCTTGGGTCTCTATCAGAAATAATCCTAGAGGGTACGCCATGAAGTCTAACAATTTCGCTGATGTACACTTGGGTCAATCTTTCCATTGAGTACCTTATGTTAATGGGCAAGAAGTGCAATCAACAATTACCCATATAGAATTATAACCCTTTCGTAGTCCAACAACAAAATCTATAGCAATGCTATCCCATTTCCATTTAGAAATAGCCAGAGGTTATAACATCCCTGAAGGTTTTTGATGCTCAACCTTCGCTTTCTGACAAACTAAACCAGATGATACATACTTAGCAACGTCTCTCTTCATCCCTTGCCACCAATACAACCACTTCAGATCATGATACATTTTGGTCGTTCCTGGATGCATACTCAACTTGCTCCTATGGGCTTCATCAAGAATTAATCTTCTAAGTTCCGGATCACTTGGTATATAAATCCTATCTCTAATCCTTAGAATTCCATCGAGTCATTCCTTAAATGCTGACTCAGCACCTTGTTTTACTAGCTCTTTCTCGTTCTGCAAATATTGGTCACTTTTTTGCTTCTCTCGAATTTCTTCCATCAAACTATTTGAAATAATAATCATATTCAAGAAAACTCTCCCCGGCATCAATTCCACAAACAACTGCATATCCCTGAATTTTTCTATCAATTTACTTTCCTTTATCATCATAGCAGAGACACTAAGTACTTTTCTACTCAAGGCATCTGCTACGACATTCGCCTTTTCGGGATGATACTGAAGTTGAAAATCATAGTCTTTCAAAAATTCTAACCATCGCCTCTACCTCATATTCAACTCCTTCTGATCAAACAAGTACTTCAGGCTCTTGTGATTGTTGTAAACATTGAAGGTTGCTCCATAAAGAAAATGTCTCCAAATCTTCAAGGCAAACACAACAGTAGCCAACTCCAAATCATGAGTAGAGTAGTTCTTCTCATGTACTTTCAATTGCCTCGAAGCATATGCCACAACCTTTCTATTCTGCATGAGCACACAACCTAAAACCAAATATGAAGCATCACAATATACTTCAAAAGGTTCAATGAAATTAGGAAAAATCAATATTGGTGTAGTAGTCAATCGTCATTTTAACTCTTGAAAACTTTCCTCACATGCATCAGTCTATGCAAAAGCTTGATTCTTTCGTGTGAGTTGGGTGAGAGGTCCTGCTATCTTGGAAAATCCCTCAATAAATCTTCGATAGTAACCGGCTAATCCTACAAAACTACGGATCTTCGTTACGGTTCTCCATTACTGTTTCAACTACAAAACTACGAATCTCCGTGACCCAAAAATTGAACTTCCTTTAACCAGAACTCGTACTTGGACAACTTAGCGTATAAAATTTTCTCTTTCAGAATCTAGAGAACCACACTGAGATGTTCAGTATGTTCCTCCAGACTTTGAGAATAGATCAGAATGTCATCAATAAAGATAACAATAAATCTATCTAGATAGGGACAACAAATCCTATTTATGTAATCTATGAATACTACAAGAGCATTTGTTACCCCAAACGACATTACTAGATATTCGTAATGCCCATAACGCGTTCAAAAAGCTGTCTTAGGAACATCTTCTACTTTTACGGGAATTTGATGATAACCAGAATACAAATCAACGTTGGAGAAAATAGCGGCTCCCTTCAGTTGATCCATCAAATCATGTATCCTCAGAAGTGGATATTTATTCTTGATCATGATCTTATTCAACTAGCGATAATCTACGCATAAATGAGAAGTTCCATCCTTCTTCTTAACCATAGTACTGGAGCTCCCCACGGTGATACACTACGTCTCACAAACTATTTTCCCAACAGTTCCTCCAACTGCTTCTTGAGTTCAGCTAACTTTGACGGTGACATTTGGCATGGTGCCATTGATATAGCACCAGCTCCTAGCACAAGATCAATAGAAAATGCTATTTCTCTTTCCAGTGGTAGTCTAGGTATATCATCAGGAAAAACCTCGGGAAACTCATTAACTACCATAATAGCATTCACATCCTCCCCACTCTTGACCTCCAAGGAAGATAGTAACATGTATCCATGAGCTCCTTCCCTCAAGAAAACTTTGACTTGGTTGGCTGTTAAAAATCTAGAAATCTCAATTTTAGGAAAAACTAAAGTTTTATTGGAACAATCTAACAGGATATGGTTAGAAGACAACTAATTCATTCCTAAAATTATGTTTATTTATGAAAAAGGCAAACAAATCAAATCAATAGGAAAGATTTGATTCTTAACACAAACAGGATAGTTTAAGCAAACTTAAGTAGTTACAACAGGCTTAGCAATAGGGGTAGAAACAATCAAATCAAAGGGCAATGAAGACACAGATAATCTTAAATGATCCACACAGTCATAGGCAATGAAAGAATGAGTCGCTCCTGAATCATGCAGTATAGTTAAAGGATTACCTTCTATAACACATTCTCTCGTAATCAGATCATCAGATTTGGAAGCTTCCTCTCTACTCATAGTATATACTCTTCCTCCTGCCTATGGTTTCGCAGCACATACATTGCTAATAGAAGGCTCCACCTTGGGTTAATAACAATCTTTGGAAATGTGTCCGGGTTTCCTACTCTGAAACAAATGATCCACTTAATCGAACAATCCTTCGTTAAATGGTCTTTTCCACACTTAAAGCATTTTGACGAAGATGCCACAGTTTGACCAAATTTATTGCTACCAGAGCTTCCTCCATACGATTTTTGTTGAGGTTGATTCCCCGATGGCTGTGAATACGGTTCCGTTGGAATCAGTTGTTGTTATTATTACCTTCCCTTTGGAATCGAGATGGTTTAAAGTTGCGATTTATGGTATCGCAAGATTGGTCTAACTCCTCAATTCGACGACACTTATCTAACAAAACTGGGAACTGCTCTATCCCCAGAGGTAGCACCGCTCGCTTCAAATTGTGCCTCGAACCTTCCTCAAATTTCTGGCACTTCCACTCCTCATCAGGCTGTAGTTGAAAATACCTTGAGAATTTTGACAGGCTCTTGAACCTAGCAGCATAGTCACCGACAGTCATTCCTCCTTGTTTCGGACTAAGGAATTCCATTTCTTTAGCATGCCTCGTACTGGCTGGAAAATATTTCTCCAGGAATTTGTTCTTAAAAACTTCCCATGTGATCATCCTTCCCTCAGCTTCCAGCAACCGTTGTGTTCCTGCCCACCAATTTTCACCATCTTCAACATGCATAAAGTTAACATAAGTTACCTTCCTCTCATCGGTACATCCCATTCCTCTGAATATTTTCTCTAACTCCTTGATCCAAAGATTCGCTTTCTCTGGATCAAATTCTCCTTTAAATTGGGGTGAGGTGTTGTGATGAAATTATGAGCTTCGACGGTCTCTTCCTGATGTTGGGCCACTCTCTGGTTTTGTTGTACTATGACATCTGCCATCCTCTGCATTGCTTCAGTAGTTATAGCCATACTCTCATTGTCTCATCCACTATCCATACGCACACCTCTACCACGAGCCATCGCTCTACTTCGAAATCAAACTAAACAATACATAATAAAAGTTAAATAAAATCATTTCAAATAATATTGTCTCCTTGATGAAACCAAACACAGAGAATCACACAACACAAACAAGACAGACCTAACAACAAACCCAAAAGACTCAAACTGGGGCTCTGATACCAACTACTGTAACACCTTCTTTAGAGTATTACATTTCAGACTTCAAACTTAACAAACTAAAACCAAGTTATAAAAGAATTAATATTGTATGTACATTTTTCAAAAAAATTCTTCACAGATTAATAAAATAAAAAAAAAACACAAGATATATCAAACCAAATAATATATATCATACACATCCAGTTTTTATACTCAAAAGTATTTATACAAATACCATAACCAAACATAAACTCATCTAATACTATACACCTAGTGAGAAGAGTACTCCTCTGGATCTTCCTCTGGATCCTCCTCGGATTCTTCAGCAGATAAAAACCCCGGATGGTTCAAGGTCCTACTGACTGGAGTCCATGCAGACGACACAACAGAGTCCTCCCTAGGGATACAACTACGATTACCCCACAACTCTCTAATAGGCATAGGGAACTCCAAATGCACATAAGCATCAAAAGAGAAAATAGTGACCCTATGATAGGTCCTACTCAAGGTCACAGTCACATCCCCAATATAAACAACACGCTTTGTATCAGAGTCAAGGCGCTAGGCATTAGTGTCTCCACGAAACTATACTCTCATGAAGCCGAGTAAACCAGGTCTCGACGCCATTTCGGAACTCAGAAAAGTCAACACAAACAAAATGGAGGTGATCCTTCCTCGTCTTCTCCAAAGTCTTTATCAAACATACACATACAACAAGATAATATAACAAAGATGTGAGGTCTCCTACATCAATACCAGCATGGTAACATGAAAATAGTAACGACAATAATGGTATTCATATACAACAATAACAATTATATTCATTGAATTAGATATCACAATAAAATGTCAACTGACTATGCATATGCGCAATGTACCAATTTCCTACTCCATGGAGCTAAAACACAATTTCGGAGAGAATGATCCAAAAGATATGTCTGTATATCATCAGCCTCAAGTCAAGTGCTATAATTTCTAAGTGTGCACGTCATGGCTTATACAAGACATTCTATGCCAAATCGTGAATAGAATAGTGCCTGGTCGAGATCATCGGTGCATTGCGCAATCACCATGGCCCAGTGGAGCTACCAACTATCCACTTGTGGGATACCTGTGCTCCGGCACCACCAAGATCAACAAGTGAACTACACTACACAATTCGCACTGCACTAAGGTGAAATTCATCTCCTAGGCAAAAAGCCTCTACAGACACCGTCTGTAAAACAATGCATGATCAATGACTTAATGCATATCACAAGCCACTACCGGCTACAACCATACATTGATATTTTCAGGTTCAGTATATCGGTCTGATAGTAAACTGCTATTTTTCTTAATCGTGTAGTGTAACACCATTGTGTGGATGTCACATTCTTAATGCAATAAAAATAAATTCAAATAAAATTCTTACGCAAGTTGTAAAACTTTTGATACTTAATAATATGAGTTGTAAAATTTTTCCTTTGTATACTTGATAACGTTAAACAAAATAACACAGAACACAAAATAATGCAAAACACAATCACACCATAATATACATATGATTTTGTCTTAAGTATACAAATAATTTACAACTACAAATATTTAACAAAGCAGTAAAAAGTCAGCATAATGCTAAAACATAACATTGCCCAAGTGCACCTCGAAGATTACTAACCCTCCGATGGATCATCGTCAGAAAGATCATTAAATGACAAAAATCCTAGAGGTCCCACAGCTCTACGGACACGAGTCCATGCTGTCGACACACTACTAAGCTCACTAGGCGCATGGAAAATCCCTCCCCAATAACACCTAAGAGTCAAAGGCAACTCAAGATGTAAATACAGAATAGTAGTAAAGATAATCTCCCTATCAAACTCTCTACACAGAGACACAGTCAGACGTCCCACGTAGACTACTGATCCTCTATCCTCACGCAGTCGCCAGGCCTCCGAGCCTCTATGAAAATCAAGTCTCACGAAACCGAAGAATCCAGGCAACGTCATGATCTCAAGATCAATGCTGATGGTAGGGGTGATCTAACGGCTCGCTGTCCTCGCACTGCTCACTCGGCTGGCGCTCGTCCGAACACTGAATCTCAAGAGGCTATTCCTCTTCCTCTTACTCAAACTCTTTACAGAGATATAACAATAATACAGAGAAATGTATATAGAGAGGTGAGACAATCTACATCATTGCCAGCATGGCAATAAAGAAAATGACAATACACACAAATATCATAATCATACATACCATCACATCATATACAGTATATCAAGTTAATACATCATACATTCTATCACAGATTATAGTAAACATTAAAATGCAAATAATGAATGATAACACACATTGACTCGTTCCTACTCCATGGAGCAAAACACAGATATCTGAGAGAATGATCAGAAAAGAACTATCAGTACCTTAGACTGCCCAACCAAACTATTACACTGTTCAACGTCACGTCTATAGCCCACAGTCCAAAATATCGTGTAGCAGTACACAGTCCAAAACATCGTGCACTACAAGCATTGTACTAAATAGTCTTCACAAGATCTCGATTAAGAATAGTGCTTGTCAAGATCATTAGTGCGTTGCTCGTTACCACGACCCAGAGGAGCTACCCACTGTCCACATGTGGAATCATCCGCTCACTAGTGCCTCCAAGTTCAATTAATGAACCACACTACGCTTATCACACCCACAACACAGTGTAATTCATGTCGTCAATTAATCACCAATTTTCAACTAAATTGACAACACTCTAAATGCAAGATTAAAAATTATAATTACAAAAATACCCTTAGATTCAATATATTACCATATTTATGAAAATACCCTCAGTCACAATATTCCAAAATATAGCATGTCTCCACTTGACAGTACTATCTCACAACATGTCCGGGTCCACCACTTTGGCCCGACAGCAAAACTCACTGTTCCATTTAGTCGCGTAGAAATTTTATCGCATTTTCACAATCGTGTCGCTTTTACAAACATTTTAAAATTGCATAAATATATTTTGACATTTTTGACATTGCGTAATGTTTTTAAATCATTTTCTCAATCGTGTCGGATTCTTAAATCATTTTCTTGACCATAAGGCTTAAAAATCATTATTTCGAATATGTGTAAGCCATTTCTAGTACTTTTAAACTACGTGGAATATTTTCCTTACGTTATAAATATATTATGAAACCTTTTCATTTTATTTGTCTGATTTTAGTAAATTTCGGTAGCATTTTGCCTAGAAAATCAGTATATGGTATTTTTGACGTTTTTCTCTAAATACAATTCATTTTAACCTTACCCAATAATTACACCCTGAAACTTGCTGACGCGCTTCAAAACTCAGAGAGTGAGCTCTACGTTAGTATTTTTCAAGTGTTCTCTTTAATTCTTGCTTATCACAAATCCTTCTAACCTAGAATTCTAAAACTAACTTCATTCATTTTATTTCTCGAAGATTCATTAGAATCAAATTCTTTTGTAGATTAGTTACTTGACCTACCTTAGAAAATAACTTTGGAACTCAAATGTACATTAAATGGCATGTTGGCCAATTCTCATTATTTTACCTAGATTCATTAATCATTATTTTAGAAAATGGTTGAGAACATTTTGGTTCTCTTTTTCTTGGAGAAGCCGTGAGCCTCATTGTATTCTTTGGAACACTCATGCAATCCTTACATGTTATTCACATCCTACATTAATAATCATATATCTATAACACATGCAATATATTTTAAAGCTATAGACATGCATACAATTAAAATCAATCACAAATAGGAAAACATTAAACAATCACATAAATGAATCCTTATGGATTCTTAATACACAAACAATCCATTTTCTCATCACCACACAAGGTTGATGAGATTAAATCTCCCCTTTACCTCTTGAAGACAAGGATCTCCTAGTCTCCTCCTCTTTTTTGATTTTCGTGTAGCTCTCAAAATAAATCCCTAAAATTCTTAAACAATAAGTAAAATCACAAACAAGGCTCAATATTGAAGAAACAAGGAACAAACATGGTTTAGAAAATCACAAACTAAATTTTAAACCATAAAAACCAAAGTTTATCTTTAGGGAAGTAAACAAAAGCTTGGATTTTGAAGTAGAAGGAGTAGGTTTTTAACAAAAGCTTCAACATGAAAAGTGTTTAGGAGATAGTTTAGGTTTAGGAAAAGCTAAGAGATAAAATTATAGAAGATAGGTGGTGTATTTGGGTGTGGGAACCGAACTTGAGAGAGGAAATGAAAAGAAAAGTGTGCTTGGGTTCTTGGAAATTTTGAGAGAATAGAAGGCTAAGTTTTTGATGAGTGTAAAAGTGATAATTTGAGAGTGAAATGGAAGGGTGCTGCCGTGAGTGGCTTGTAGAGAAAATTAAGAGATTTACTTGAACCAAAATATCACAATTTTGAGTGCACATGGCCTATGTCACTCTTGGTCATGCAATGGTCACTTGGATAGTTCAAGAACAATAGAGAAAATGGTGAATTACCCTCCTTGGCCGTGTGGCTCCTAGGGAATTAGGGCTTAATTTGATTTCAATTAAAGCCTAATTGTATACTAATTAAATAGCTAATTAATTAGGTTAAGTTTCCTAATTACACTTAACCAACATTCTAATTACATAACTAATTAATTAAATATATAATTGCATATATCATAGTTTCTAAATAAAATTAGGATATCTAATTAGTAATTAGATTATAACTAATCAATAACTAGGTTAGTCTACTTAGTTCCTTAATTAGGCAATTAGATAAACCAAATTAGGTTAATTAGCTACTAAGTGAAAGTTAAGCCACTATATTTGACTTAATCCTAGCCATTGAATTTAACTTTGTTTCCTATCCATTGATCTAATTTAAGGTGGATATTACTTAGTGATTTAATTAGGATTGCTCTCACACTATTGATTTAATCAACGGTTATGATCAATAGCATCTTAATCAAGCTTTACATCTAATGGTTCACAATGAAGTCTATGCTTCTTTATTTGACCAATTCTTATTGGTTTTTAATTTTCAAGCCACTTTCGTTGACTTGTTCCTATTGGTTCAAAATTTAGTCCAGTCAGAATCGTTGACTGCTACTCTAAACATGGGTCCCACAGACTTTTTTGGATCCATGGTCATTTTGGAGCAGATTTCTACTATTTTTGAGACAGTAGATACTGTCAAATAAAATAATATTATAATAATATAAAATTATTTTATTGCACAGTTAAATCTTAAAAATTAAAAGATTAATATATATATCAATCGGAATTGGGTTTAGTAAGATCCTCCAGCTCCGAATAATTACAAATAAGATTTTTTCGGCCAGAAAATTATTATTTTCTTGACTCGGAGCAAATCACACACAATAGTCAAATGCACTCACGAAATAGTCAAATTTAATTTACTACTCACAGAAATTACAAAATAGTATATTTAGGACAATATCGTACTTATCCCAAAAGTTGGGGTGTTACAACTCTCCCATACTAATAAGAATTTCGTCCCCGAAATTCGTTATACCTCAGAATAGGTGAGGGTATTGCTCCCTCATCTTATCTTCTAGCTCCCATGTAGCATCTCCCATTATGTCATTCCATATCACCTTTACCAGCTCAATCATCTTCCCTCGAAGTTGTTTCACTCTCCTGTCCTCAATCTTAACAGGAAGTGTTTCATATATTAAATTATCATTCAATTGCACTTTATCTAGCTGTATCACATGCGTTGGATCTGGAATGTATTTCCTCAACTGAGACACATGGAATACATTATGTAGATTGGATAGAAAAGGAGGTAAGGCTATCTGGTAGGCTACAGGACCTATCCGATGAATAATTTGATAAGGCCCTATGAATTTAAGAGTAAGTTTTCTAGATTTGATAACTCTTCTGACACCAGTCGTAGGTGTTACATGCAAGAACACATGCTCCCCTTCTTTAAATTTAAGAGGTCATTATTGGGAATTGCGGATCAAAATATCTCGCAGCGGAATAATAGGATTCCCACACAGGATCCATGCGAAAAGTCCATAATCCGAGTTTTTGAAAATTTACCTCTTGAAGCGTGATAAACACAAGCGAGGTGAATCACCAACACCGTAATAGCGACGATGTTTCTGCGGTATCCACACGAACAGACTTGCAAATGGAGTCACGCCTCTGTTTCGGGTGCTAGTGCGAATAGAAGAGAAGAACCTTTTGTCTCTCACTCACTTTCTTAGGTGCGGCTAGGGTTGTGATGTAACGTATATAGCAGCCCCCCTTAACGGTACTATTTATAATAGTGGTGCCTTAAGTGAGTGTGAGCAGTAGCAAGGTAAGCTGTGCAACCCTAAAACCCATCTGTCATGAGTTAGGCTCACAATTGAATCCGAGTCCAACTAGGATCCTTATTGCTCCAATTTAGTCTGTTCTAAGTGTGCGACCCTGCAGGTTCTCATGACGTTGGTAGTAATATTAAAATCTCATTTTAATATTACAAACAGTGAGTGGTATCTAGCAACACATCACTGCTACCCAAGTAATGAGAATGTCGGTGATTTGACATAACCTATCCGTGATCAATGTTTCCGTGTCGTTTAGTCCCTTTGTCAAGATATCTAGATTGAACACAAGGCATGGAATGCGTCACCCTTGTATAGTCCAATCATTCATTTCCTGATACTCGAGTAGACTTTGTAACAACAAATGAGATCAATATCTCATATTGACTCATTTGAGCATGGCCATGCATTTCGCAGTCTCACTCAATCAGGGGGCCCGAAGATATCGCTCCTGTTATGTAGGAGTGACAAATTCCATCTAGGTCACTCACATCCCTCTGCATGATTTGCGGTATATCCAATAACCAACTTTATAATCACCTTGTTACAGATGACGTTTGATGGCATTAAAACACACAACTCCTCATGTAGGAATCGTAGTGATTTCAGGTCAAAGGACCACAAACACCATTGTCACTATGAGAATCGCTTATGACACTCACGTAACGATCCATGTAGCGTTCTCATGGTGGGTCAGTCTAGTACATCATTACTCTAATATGTACCCATGTGAAGACTTGATATCTCATATCCATGACCCGTGAGATACGGTCATCAGTCTCTACACATACTAGTCTCAATGTATTATTGTTGTCCTAATTAACAATAATACTTGACTAGGGACATTTAAGAATAGTGTTGTAACCAAAAAGGATCTCACGATCAAGTCATCCACTTGATGTCCTATGGCATCAAACTTACTATTCTAAGGACTTTATTATGTTTATTAAAAAAGAACACAATAAATGAAATGCCTCATATATAAAATAGCATAATAGAATGTATGTAAATACAGAAAATGTATTAGCCTCTAGGGCATACTCCAACAGTCATCTTCGCTTATCAGCATAGCTCTTCTGTCGACTCTGAGTCGTCCGCATTTTCTCCTGAATCATTTTCACCTTTTCCGTAGTCTGTTGCACAAGATCAGGCCCAATAGTCATACTTTCCCCATCCTGTTACCAACACAAAGGTGTTCGGCATCATCGTCCATAAAGGGCTTCATAGTGTGCCATCCCTATACTTGAGTGAAAACTATTGTTGTAGGTGAATTCTATCAAAGACAGAAATTCATCCCAACTCCTTTGTTGTTCTAACACACAAGCACGCAACAAATTTTCCAATGACTAAATTGTTCTCTCAGTTTGACCATCAGTCTACGAATGATAAGCAGAACTCAATCGCAGTTTAGTTCCCATTTCTTCTTGCAAACTTCGCCAGAATATTGACGTAAACCTCGGATCTCTATCAGAAACTATACTTGCAGGTACACCATGAAGTCTAATAATTTCACTGATGTACATCTGTGTTAATCGTTCCAATGAATACTTAATATTGATCGGCAAGAAGTGCATTGACTTCGTAAGCCTATCAACTATAACCCATATAGAATCATGACCCTTCCTCGTCCTTAGCAATCTGGTAACAAAATCCATTGAGATACTATCCCATTTTCAGTCTGGAATAGTTAAAGGTTGTAACATACTGGCAGGCCTTTGATGTTCCACTTTTGCCTTCTGACAAATGAGACAAGACGTCACACGTTCTGCTACATCTCTCTTCATTCTTGGCCACCAAAACATCCCTTTTAAGTCTTGATACATCTTGGTCATCCCCTGATGCATACTCAAATTACTAGTATGAGCTTCATCCGAAATTGCTTTCTTCAGATCAAAATCATCGGGTATACAAATTCTTCCCTCAAATCTTAAGATTCCATCAGATCCTTCCTCCACCGTCGCCTTATGACCGTGCTTCAAAAAATCCTTTTTCATTCTGTAAAAACGAATCCTCACCCTATTTTTCTCAAATTACTTCCAGCAAGTCATTCAAAACTACAACCTTAGTTAGATGAATCTTTCCAGGTACCAATTCCACTGACAACCATAGATCTCTAAATTGATTAATCAGTTCCTCCTCCTTTATCATCATGGTAGAAATACTAACCACCATTCTGCTCAAGGCATCCGCCACCATATTCGCTTTTCCTGGCTGATATTGAAGCTGAAAATCATAGTCCTTCAAGAATTCCAACCATCGCCTCTGCCTTATGTTTAATTCCTTTTGATCAAACAAGTATTTTAAGCCCTTGTGATCGCTAAAGACATTGAACATAGCTCCATACAGAAAATGCCTCCACACTTTCAACGCAAAGACTACTGCGGCTAGTTCCAAATCGTGCGTTGGCTAGTTCTTCTCATGGACCTTCAATTGTCTTGAAGCATAAGCTACTACATTCTGATTCTGCATCAACAAACATCCTAACCCTTGGTAAGAAGCGTCACAATACACCTTGTAACGCCCCTTTTTAGGAGGAGACGTCACATTGTCAATTAAATACAATGCGGAAAAATATAAGTATAAATTAAGAAAGACCCGATTCATTACGTCATTAAACTTATTTGATTTTAGAGGTATAGATAAAATGTAAATGTATATATACTTATGAATCTTTTATAAATGTTAATACCTCTGAGTACTGAATTGATAAGCAGGTTATTGAATATATATATATATATATATATATACTTTTGTCAATTGTAAGCGAAAAACATAAACCTTGACGAAAAACATAAGGACTAAACCATACATCCATTGCATGAGATACATCCTATATATAATTATATATACTATTTAGATACAAACTATGAGTCAATAATTACATCAAGACTCATAAAAAAGAAGCTGAAGCTTTACCAAAAAGCAAAACTATACCTGCCCAAAGGATCATATATATATGTTCCCAAGATATCAGAAATATACCTCCCACCAAAAATAAAGACATCAGGCCCCCAAAATAAAACACTGGCAGCCATCAGTAGCTACCAGCAGTATCAGTCCCACAAATGAGGAGGAATCGTGTCAGGATCCTCTTTAGGATCCTTCGCGAGATCGTCCTTGGGAACCTCCTCGGGGTCTTCCTCATCTGAGGAAACCCACATAGGAGCCACAGAGCCACGGGCTGAAGCCCGAGCAGTGGAATCAAAAGAGTCCTCCTACGGGGTGTAGTAGTGGTCACCCCATATCTCCTGGATGGGCAGGATAAAACTCCAAGTGTAGGCTAACACAACAGGTAAAAATCGGTGGTTCACGATGCCCCCAAGCCAGTGACAATGACACGTCTCCCAAGTAGACACAGCGATCAGAGCTGAAGTTCATATGCCAATAGTCTGGACCCCCAAGGAATGTCAGACGCACGTATCCCAAAAATCTATGAGGTCGGGTCGTTATGATAAGAAGAATGCTAGTCAAGGTTAGGCCAGAAGCCGGGGAAATTGGGTTCTTCCTTTTCTTCACCCACGTCTTCAGAGAATCACATATATAGATATATAGAAATAGTAGAAACATAGGGAAAGAGGTAAGA
This sequence comes from Ormosia semicastrata, assembly GCA_029884595.1. Taxonomy (NCBI): domain Eukaryota; kingdom Viridiplantae; phylum Streptophyta; class Magnoliopsida; order Fabales; family Fabaceae; genus Ormosia; species Ormosia semicastrata. The sequence goes on from JAQQTO010000045.1 coordinate 36,326,459, forward strand.
CATTCAACATTCATTACCAATTGAGGCAGTAAAGAACAAACGGCGCATGACGCCCACATAACATCTCAGAAAGTGATAAATAGCATTAAAATAGATAATAAACAATTTAGCATATATAGGCAGCTGTAGCAGTAATGAAACAATATATTAAATCCCCATATGAACAAGTAACTAACAAATGATATGACGACTCACTATACACATGCATATGATACTAACAATCTTACTCTATGGAGCTAGACACAAAATAATCGGAGAGAATGATCAGGAGATATGTCTGTATCACGGCTGCCGAGGCCATCAAGTGCTAAAATTTTCAATTTATCAAAATGCGCATCATAGCATTGTACAAGACATTCTACACAGATCTCGATATAAGACAGTGTCTCGGTCCGGATCGTCGGTGCATTTGCATCAGTCTGCCCCACAGACAGAAGAGCTACCAATTGCCCATTGCAAGGTACCCACACCCCGACACCCCCAAGGTCAACAAATGACCTACAATTGTCTATTCGCACCCGCACAAAAGGTGTGATTCAACTCCTAGGCAACTTGGCCTTAACAAAATGTCCAACGGACTTTTTCAATGCATGACTCAATCATGCTCAATGCACATATCTTCAATGCATACTCGTTTGTACATTTACAAATTCACAATTATAACATTTCAAGTCTAAGATCACATGTTATGTCATTTATCATCAATATTCAATCCCGTCCAAGGGTCCATACTAAGTCAATAACAAGTTTCTAGGCATTCACACCCTATTCAAAGTCATCAAGTAAGGCAATTCTTAAATTCCATTATGTCGCTCGCAACCTCTATTACACTCATGTTCTATCCTTATTCAAAGTTCTTATAAGTTGTAAAACATACTTCTGTTCCTTGTTTTTCCCTCTTTATGAATCCCTAATTAGTTTCTAGTCATCCAATTATTCAAGATTATTACACTTGCATTAGTCCAAAAGCCTTAGGTCAAGTGCCCGAGGGGACCTTGAACCGCCAAGGGGCTAGAAAAGCCTCAAATCCATACTGATCATGTTACATGGCCCGTGTGGTCATACACGACCCTGATTACATGGCCCATGTGGTCATACATGGCCTAGGCCGTGTACTCCTCTGGAGTGCCCCAGAAACACGCTTCAGTCACGCAGAAAGATACACGGTCGTGTATTCATACACGACCTAGGCCGTGTATCCCTCTGTGATGCAAAAACTCACCAGAAAACCATTCTAATCATCCAATATCCCAACATCCATCAATGTACATAAAAAACATACCATTCTAACACTTAAAATCTAACCAAAACAATCAAACAAAAGGGGTTTCCCAAAATGGGTTTCACCCCACCAACACAACAACAAGTTCTTAACTACCAAAATGGGTTGAAGTGAATAGATCTTCCTCTTACCTAAGAGAAACACAAGGAAACGATGCTCCTTCTTGCCTAGAAATTTCGTGCTTCACCACCACCAAAAACTTAGGTGTTCAAATCCACAAAACCAAGATCAAAGAGGGGAAATGGTAGCCATGGTCACCAAGGTGGCCATAGAACACGAAAATGAGGAGAAGAGGAGAAGAAAGTTGAGAGCTTTTACCTTAAAGCTCCAAGCTTTGAGCTGGGCTGCTAACCACGAAAATGGAGGAGTCAAGGTGAGTTCCACAAAGAGGAGAGCTTGAGGATGGAGATAGGAAAGCAATGGTCTCTATTGGGTTGAACAAAGGAAGCTTGAAAATCAACAATGGTGGGTGTGGGTATGTGCAGCCGTGTGAAGAAGAGAGAAAGAGGGGTGAGCTGCGTATGGGAGGAAGGAAATGAGAGAATGAAAATATGACTCCCTTCTTAGTCAACCATGCAGCACATAGGGGGAGGGAGGAGAGAAAAAAATGGTTGGAGGAAGCTTCCTACAAGCTTCCCTCAAAGCTTCCTTGAGAAGCTTCGCGCGCTTCTCGATAAAACGAAGTGTGTGGTCACTTAAATGATGTCATAAAAATAATTAGATAGAAATAATCTACTAAAACTATTTCTCAGTGAACAAAATTTGCTGTCAAGGTAAATAATATTTTATTATTTCTTAGATGATTAATTATTTATGTGATTTTATTTATCAGATAAAATCTCGTAAAATGTAAACCTCATAAACTGTGCTTGGCCTCGGGTTTAGTAAGATCCCCCGTTGACGTCTCCATAGTTTGAAGTTTACTAGCCTCAGGGAAAATATTTTATTTTCTAGGCTCCGCTCAATAAGCATGTAAAACGAGGAATATATTAAAATATTCAACATTTCTAGAAAATTTCACAAAAATCATCAAAAATCACAAATATTAGAAAAATATCTATTCATCACAAAATAAACAATTTCTGGGGCGTTACACCGACTCTGCTCGGTGTGCACGTAAAATGAGAAATATATTAAAATATTCATTATTTCCAAAAAAATCCAGAAAAATTTTCAAAAATCATAAATATTGTAAAGTGATTATTTATGACAAAACAAATAATCTTCGGGGTGTTACACACCTCAAAAGATTTGTTAGGATCTAGTAAAATTAGCACTGGTGCAGTCGTCAATCTCTTCTTCAACTCTTAAAAACTTGCTTCACGTTCCTCTGTCCAATCAAAAGCTTGGCTCTTCCTTGTAAGTTGTGTAAGTGGTCTAGCTATTTTTGAAAAACCTTCAATAAACCTTCGGTAATATCCGGCCAATCCAACAAAACTCCGAACCTTAGTCACTGTCTTAGGCTTTTCCCACTGCAAAATGGTCTCCACTTTCGATGAGTCTACCGCAATACCTTCCTTGGAAATCACATGACCTAGAAATTGAACCTCTTCCAACCAAAATTCACATTTTGCTAACTTCGCATATAACTCCTTTTCTTTCAAAATCTAGAGAATTATACTGAGATGTTCAGCATGCTCTTCTTAACTTTGAGAATAGATCAAAATGTCATCGATAAAGACAACGACAAATCTATCTAGGTACGGATGAAAAATCCTATTCATATAATCCATGAATATTGCAGGAGCATTCGTCACTCCGAACAGCATCATTTGATACTTATAATGCCCATAACAAATTCGGAAAGCTATCTTAGGAACATCATCTACCTTGACACGAATCTGATGATAACCTGAGCGCAGATCTACCTTAGAGAAAATAGCTGCTCCCTTCAACTGATCCATCAAATCATCAATTCTCGACAGTGGATACTTATTCTTTACTGTAACCTTGTTCAGCTGACGATAATCTACACAAAGTCAAGAAGTTCCATCCTTCTTTTTGACTAGTAGCATTGGTGCTCCCCATGGTGAAACACTAGGTTGCACAAACTATTTCTCCAATAGTTCCTCCAATTGTTTCTTCAATTCTACCAACTCTACAGGCGATATCTGATATGGTGTAATCGAAATAGGACCTGCTTCCGGCACCAAATCGATAGAGAACTCGATCTCTCTTTTCGGTGGCAAATCGGGTACATCATCAGGAAAAAATCTCTGGAAACTCATTGACGATAGGAATAGCGCTCACATCTTTCTCACACTTGACTTCTAAAGAAGATAGTAACATATATCCTTGAGCTTCATCCCTCAACAATGACTTGACTTTAACAGCAGTCAAGAATCCAAAACTTTCTTCCTTAGGAAAAACTATGGTTTTGCTTGCGCAGTCTATTAGGATATGGTTAGAAGATAACCAATCCATTCCTAGTATTACGTCTATCTCAACAAGAGGTAGACAAATTAAATTGACCGAAAACACACGATCCTTTATAACAATAGGACAATTCAGACATATTTTAGATGTAACAACAGACTTGGCAGTTGGAGTAGAAATAATCAATTGAAAATTCAGAGAAGACACAGGAAGTTTAAACCGTTCCACATAATCATATGCAATAAATGAGTGTGTTGCACCTGAATCATATAACACAGTCAGGAGATTACCTTCGATGACACTTTCCCCTTGAACAAGATTTTCAAATTAAGAAGCTTCAGCTCCAGTCATCGTATATACTCGCCTTCCAGATCGCGGCTGAGTAGCACGAACATTACTCACAGCAGACTTCCTTTCTGGCTGAGTGCAATCCCTAAAAACATGTCCAGGTTTTCTGCAATTGAAGCAGATCGTACCTCTGATCGAACAATCTGTAGATATATGGCCACTCTTTCCACACTTAAAACATCTTGGCGTAAATGCCATATTTTGACCAGCTCGGTTATCACTAGAACTTCCCCCAGCAGATGAACGTTGAGGCTGACTTCCCGATGGTCTCGAATAAGGCTTGCACTGAAACCGATTATTGCTGTTGTTGCCTCCTCTTTGGAACCTTGACGGTCCAAAGTTACGATTTCTGGGATCTCGTGATGGCTCCAACTCCTCTAGTCATCGACAAGTATCCATCAAAATAGGAAATTCTCTCATCCTCATAGGTAGCACTGCTTGCCTCAATTCTACCCTCAGTCTATCCTCAAACTTACAGCATTTCCATATCTCATTAGGTTGAATTTGAAAATACCTCGAGAACTGTGATAAGCTCTTAAACTTAGCAGCATATTCCCCAACAGTCATGTTACCCTGATGCAGTCCAAGAAATTCCATCTCCTTGGCATGTCAGGCACTACTAAGAAAGTACTTCTCCAGAAATACTTCACCAAACACCTCCCAAGTAATTTCAGTCCCTTCAGCTCGTAATAATTGGCGAGTTCCTCTCCACCAATTTTCGGTCCTCTCAACAAAAACGTAGCACACATCACCTTTCTATTCTCTGCGCACCCCATTCCTTCAAATACCTTTTCCAAGTCTTGGATCCAGAGACTAACCTTCTTGGGGTCAAACTCGCCTCTAAACTATGGTGGGTTGTTGCGCCTAAACCCAGATAAATTCAGAGCATCAACAGTTGTATCTTGCTGTTGAGCTGCTCGTTGATTTTGTTGGGTAATCACTTCTGCCATTCGCTCCATAGCCTCAGTAGCTGCAGTCATTGGGTCCACATTACGTCTCGCGTTTGCACGCGCTCCTCTTCCGCCAAACATTTCTTTCTTCAATCACAACAGAACAGAGTCAGATGTAACCTTTCGGAAACAAATCACAAAGAATCACACAACACAAGCAAAAACAAACCCAACCACAACCATAAAAGACTCTAACTTAGGCTCTGATACCAACTAATGTAACACCCTTGTGGGGATGTCACATTCTTAATGCAATAAAAATAAATTCAAATAAAATTCTTACCCAAGTTGTAAAACTTTTGATACTTAATAATATGAGCTGTAAAATTTTTCCTTTTTAACTTGATAACGTTAAACAAAATAACACAGAACACAAAATAATGCAAAACACAATCACACCATAATATACATATGATTTTGTCTTAAGTATACAAATAATTTACAACTACAAATATTTAACAAAGCAGTAAAAAGTCAGCATAATGTTAAAACATAACATTGCCCAAGTGCACCTCAAAGATTACTAACCCTCTGATGGATCATCGTCAGAAAGATCATTGAATGACAAAAATCCTGGAGGTCCCACAGCTCTACAGACACGAGTCCATTCTATCGACACACTACTAAGCTCACTAGGCACATGGAAAATCCCTCCCCAATAACGCCTAAGAGACAAAGGCAACTCAAGATGTAAATACAGAGTAGTAGTAAAGATAATCTCCCCATCAAACTCTCTACATAGAGACACAGTCAGACGTCCCACGTAGATTATTGATCCTCTATCCTCACGCAGTCGCCAGGCCTCCGAGCATCCATGAAAATCAAGTCTCACAAAACCAAAGAATCCAGGCAACGTCATGATCTCAAGATCAATCCTGATGGTAGGGGTGATCTAACAGCTCGCCGTCCTCGCACTGCTTACTCGGCTGGCGCTCGTCCGGATACTGAATCTCAAGAGGCTGTTCTTCTTCCCCTTCCTCAAACTCTTTACGGAGATATAATAATAATACAGAGAAATGTATATAGAGAGGTGAGACAATCTACATCATTACCAGCATGTCAATAAAGAAAATGATAATACACACAAATATCATAATCATACATACCATCACATCATATACAGTATATCAAGTTAATACATCATGCATTCTATCACAGATTATAGTAAACATTAAAATGTAGATAATGAATGATAACACACACTAACTCGTTCCTACTCCATGGAGCTAAACACAGATATCTGAGAGAATGATCCGAAAAGAACTATCAGTACCTCAGGCTGCCCAACCAAACTATTACACTGTCCAACGTCGTGTCTATAGCCCACAGTCCAAAATATCATGTAGTAGTACACAGACCAAAACATCGTGCACTACAGGCATTGTACTAAATAGTCTTCACAAGATCTCGATTAAGAATAGTACTTGTCGAGATCATTAGTGCGTTGCTCGTTACCACAGCCCAGAGGAGCTACCCACTGTCCACATGTGGAATCATCCGCACACTAGTGCCTCCAAGTTCAATTAATGAACCACATTGCGCTTATCACACCCACAACACAGTGTAATTCATCTCGTCAATCAATCACCAATTTTCAACTAAATTGACAACACTCTAAATGCAAGATTAAAAATTATAATTATAAAAATGCCCTTAGATTCAATATATTATCATATTTATGAAAATACCCTCAGTCACAATATTCCAAAATATAGCATGTCTCCACTTGATAGTACTATCTCACAACATGTCCGGGTCCACCACTATGGCCCGACTGCAAAACTCACTGTTCCATTTAGTCGTGCAGAAATTTTATCGCATTTTCACAATCACGTTGCTTTTACAAATGTTTTAAAATTGCATAAATATATTTTGACATTTTTGACATCGCGTAATGTTTTTAAATCATTTTCTCAATCGCGTCGGATTCTTAAATCATTTTCTTGACCATAAGGCTTAAAAATCATTATTTTGAATATATGTAAGCTATTTCTAGTACTTTTAAACTACGTGGAATATTTTCCTTATGTTATAAATATATTATGGAACCTTTTCATCTTATTTGTCTGATTTTAGTAAATTTCAGTAGCATTTTACCTAGAAAACCAGTATATGGCATTTTTGACATTTTTCTCTAAATACTGTTCATTTTAACCTTACCCAATAATTACACCTTGACACTTGCTAATGCGCTTCAAAACTCAGATTGTGAACTCTACGTTAGTACTTTTTAAGTGTTCTCTTTAATTCTTGCTTATCACAAATCCTTCTAACCTAGAATTCTAAAACTAACTTCGTTCATTTTATTTCTCAAAGATTCATTGGAATCAAATTCTTTTGTAGATTACTTACTTAACCTACCTTAGAAAATAACTTTGGAACTCAAATGTACATTAAATGGCATGTTGGCCAATTCTCATTGTTTTACCTAGATTCATTAATCATTGTTTTAGAAAATGGTTAAGAACATTTTGGTTCTCTTTTTCTTGGAGAAGCCGTGAGCCTCATTGTGTTCTGTGGAACACTCATGCAATCCTTACATGTTATTCACATCCTACATTAATAATCATATATCTATAACACATGCAATATATTTTAAAGTTATAGACATGCGTACAATAAAAATCAATCACAAATAGGAAAGCATTAAACAATCACATAAATGAATCCATATGGATTCTTAACACACAAACAATCCATTTTCTCATCACCACATAAGGTTGATGAGATTAAATCTCCCTCTTACCTCTTGAAGACAAGGATCTCCTAGTCTCATCCTCTCCTTTGATTTTCGTGTAGCTCACAAAATAAATCCCTAAAATTCTTAAACAATAAGTAAAATCACAAGCAAGGCTCAATATTGAACCATGGAACAAATATGATTTAGAGAATCACAAACTAAATTTTAAACCATAAAAACCAAAGTTTACCTTTAGGGATGTAAACAAAAGCTTGGATTTTGAAGTAGAAGGAGTAGGTTTTTGACAAAAGCTTCTAAATGAAAAGTGCTTAGGAGATAGTTTAGGTTTAAGAAAAGCTAAGAGATAAAATTATAGAAGATAGATGGTGTATTTGGGTGTGGGAGCCGAACTTAAGAGAGAAAATGGAAAGAAAAGTGTGCTTGGGTTCTTGGAATTTTTGAGAGAATAGAAGGCTAAGTTTTTGATGAGTGTAAAAGTGAAAATTTGAGAGTGAAATGGAAGGGTGCTGCCGTGAGTGGCTTGTAGGGAAAATTAAGAGATTTACTTGAACCAAAATATCATAATTTTGAGTGCATATGGCCTATGTCACACTTGGTCATGCAATGGTCACTTGGACGGTTCAAGAACAATGGAGAACATGGTGAATTACCCTCCTTGGCCGTGTGGCTCCTAGGGGATTAGGGCTTAATTTAATTTCAATTAAGGGCTAATTGCATACTAATTAAAGAGCTAATTAATTAGGTTAAGTTTCCTAATTACACTTAACCAACATTCTAATTACATAACTAATTAATTAAATATATAATTGCATATATCATAGCTTCTAAATAAAATTAGGATATCTAATTAGTAATTAGATTATAACTAATCAATAACTAGGTTAGTCTACTTAGTTCCCTAATTAGGTAATTAGATTAACCAAATTAGGTTTAATTAGCTACTAAGTGAAAGTCAAGCCACTATATTTTACTTGATCCTAGCCATTGAATTTAACTTTGTTTCCTATCCATTGATCTAATCTAAGGTGGATATTACTTAGTGATTTAATTAGGATTGCTCTCACACCATTGATTTGATCAATGGTTATGATCAAAAGCATCTTAATTAAGCTTTACATCTAATGGTCCACAATGAAGTCTATGCTTCTTTATTTGACCAATTCTTATTGGTTTAGAATTTTTAAGCCACTTTCGTTGACTTGTTCCTATTGGTTCAAAATTTAGTTCAGTCAAAATTGCCGACTGCCACTCTAAACGTGGGTCCCACAGACTTTTTCGGGTCTATGGTTATGTTGGAGCAGATTTCTACTATTTTGAGACAGTAGATACTGTCAAATAAAATAATATTATAATAATATAAAATTATTTTATTGCATAGTTAAATCCTAAAAATTAAAAGATTAATATATATATCAATCAGAATTGGGTTTAGTAAGATCCCCCAGCTCCGAATAATTAAAAATAAGATTTTTTCGGCCAGAAAATTATTATTTTCTTGACTCGGAGCAAATCACACACAATAATCAAATACACTCACGAAACAATCAAATTCTATTTACTACTCACAAAAATTACAAAACAGTACATTTAGGATAATATCGTACTTATCCCAAAAGTTGGGGTGTTATTTGTAGCACTTTTATTATGTTTACACAATTGCATAAAACTTTTGTCACGTTTTCAAATAGCGTAACATTTTTCCAACATTTTCTTAATCGTGTAAATATTTTAAAATATTTTCTTAATTGTGTAGCTAAAAATCATCATTTTTAAATCGCGTAAAGTTTTTTCAACATATTTTTAATCATGTAAAACATTTTTTTGGATATTCTAAGCTTAATTTTAAACTTTTCTCATTTAATATAAAATTTAACCTTAATTCAAATATTTCCTTGCTAAAACTGCTCTAAATAATATTTGATGTGGGATTAAAAGTTACAAACCAAAGTGCAAGTTATCTCAAGTAATAAATTCTCGGTGAGTCCGAGGTCGAACCATAGAGACTTGATGAAGAAAAGTTAATTAAGGTAAAGTAAATATTTTGTCACAACAAATAAAAAGATTTACTTAGGTTAGGAGATCCACTCTTGGTAAATAAAATAAGAATAAGATTAATTCTTTTTATAACTCAATTAGAATCCACACATAACGGAGATTCTAATCGGAAAATACATCGTTCAAAGTTCATTAAAAATTATATACGTATGCCTCCTTTAATCATCTATTAATACCACCACTCATAAATGGGATCAAGCATTCATTGTGCCAAAATCTTGTCTACAACAAATCAAGATCTCCACTTTACAAGGAGAGTTTCTAACACCAACACTTGTAAATAGGTTAAAGCATTCATTGTGCCAATCTCTTATCTACAACAAATCAAGAACTCCACTTTACAAGGAGGGTTTCTAAATTGATTGGAAACAAAATACAATACGTATAATGACCACTTGAAAATATATCATTTAAGCACAAGAGAGAAATTAGTTTAACCTTATTTCATTACCAAGAGCTTTACTCTTTCACCCAAGCAAAATGAAACTTAGTTACTCATAGATAAGAAGAAAGAAAGAGAGAAGAAGAAGAAGAAGAACATGACTTTAATTTAGAACAAAGAAAAATTACTATAAGAAAACCTAATAATAAACTAGCATCATTTTACTACCTAACACCTAACACCTTCAATGATCTACCAAGGCCCCTTTTTATAGAAGATTAGAGATACAAAATGATAAGGGGGTTAAGTCATTAGTGAGTGGATGAGTGGAAAATGAGTGGAAAATGCCAAATGACTTTTGGCGAGTGAAAAATTATGGAGATTCCTTGTCTCCGAAATCATTTAGTTCTGAAGTCATTGAATATGTGAGAATGAGCAAGTATGATTTTCATCAAAGTTGTAGGGCTTGATCTTGGCTTAAAAATGGACACCAGAATCACCTCATTTGGCCACCTATAACCTAAGATATGGGCCAATTACTGTAGAGTGTTCATGCCCAGTTCCAGTACCTCTGTTCTAAATTTCAAGCCTAATATCACCTACTAGGCCTCCGATTCTTAAAAAGTGTTCAACATAAAAGTTGTAGATATAGGTCTGAAATATTCAGATTAAAAATATCAGCCCATTTGACAACCCCTAGCCCAAAATATGTCATGAACAGTACATATAGGTCAAGCTATCAGGATCAGTACCCTAGTTCTTGCTTCAACTTGAATTTAAGTTATCCAAACGTGTGATTTGGCCTTTGAAATCTTCAAGAGAGTTGTAGAGCTCTCTCTTATCTTTAAAATGCCACTAGATTCACCTCATTTGGCCACCTACATCTCAAGATATAGTCCAAATATAGAAATAATGTAAGATGTAAATTATGCTGAAAAATTCAATTAAGTCCAATTTGAGTCCAAACTTACAAAACATAATCAAACTCAATCAATTAAGTACATGGAGAGTGTAAATGACTAAAAATGAAGGTTTATTAATGTATCAAATATGTGATCATCAAATTCTCCTACACTTAGCTTTTTGCACTCCTGGGCAAAACACACAAGACCAAAACTAAAAAAAACGAAACAGACTCAAAAGTTAAACACTCTAAAAGACTTAATTTTTAATAATATTCAAAAATGAAGAGCAACCAATCATTCAAGTAATCAAAACATTCATGAGGTAACATATCTTCACATCTCAAACCAACAAGTAAGGAAACTTCAATTGAAAAGCATGAGTCAAGGATGATAGATCTTCACAGGGTTCAACTCCCAATCCCTCAAGTGTTAAAAATGTAGGTATTTCTCTCAATTCAACCCATGAGAAATTGTACTACCATAAGCTTGCTTATCTTCTACTTCTCCACTACTCAAAACACATACATACACAAATCATAAGGACTTTTTTCAAAGTTGTAATGGGGTCAAGGTAAAGGAGGAGGTAATATGGATATGACAAGTTAAATACCAGGGAATAAAAGAGCATGAGAGTTGAGTTCAATTAATAAGCATGAAAGTTCATCCCAACTCCACCTAATACAAATTCCATTTACATATTCTTTTTTTTTCTTTTATTGCCTTATTGGCCCTTCTTTACACTTTTTTTTATTTTTGATTTTTTTTATTTTTTTTACAAAAAGAACATCATATATACATTTTTTTAACCATTCTGCACACACACCCCCACACTTATTCAAGAACTCATCCAATAACAAAGCCAATTCTCTTTTATTCCCTAAGGTCAGGTAAGAATATAGTTTTTCATTTAAGGCACATAATGAGTTCGAAACAAATAATGGTCAAATAAGCTCAAAGGTGTTAAGCAATGGGAAATAGGCTATTTCCAATGCTTTACGTTGGCAGGAATCAGAGAATTTCTAAGAAGTCATAAGAGTGCTTAATATCATATTGAGACAATATGCTGCTAAGTAAGGCAAACTATTTCATTGAAGTAGCTATTTCAAGAAAAATGCCTCAATCATGTTTATGTATGCATGTGAAAATGTAGTCTAAAAAAGAATCAAAGCAAGTTCTAGAGTAACAATTCCATGAGTGAAAATCACACAAGAAAGAAGAGAATGATACAAATATTCAATCCATTCATCAATAGGCTCAAAATCACACAAGGCATAATTCTATCATTCTCAGTCCACCAATTCATCATCCATAACCAAGCATGTGAATTTTAAGAAAGAAGACAATTTACTCAATCATGCAAATTTCCCTGAATTTGAGTTGCTACTTCCACACAAACTAGTTGTCTACCCTAATCTAGATGCGTCTCAAGAGTAAAATTACCTCCACAGTAAAATTTACTCCTTACTCTGCCATTCTTAACTGGTTTAGTAAGTTACTGACAAACATATAAACACAACAAACATATTAATACACACACTTCCTAAAATTTTTTGGTTGTTTGTTTTTTTTTGTTTTGGATTTTTTTTACACAACTATCCTTCCCCCCAACCAGATCACAACATTGTCCTCAATGTCAAAGATAGATAGGTAAAGGATAGAAGATAGTACCTATTGTTGCAATTACTAAAAGAGAAACCTCACACAAATTTAAACAGAAACAAAGTACGATAAATAAAACCAAAGCTTGTAATTATTTAAATAGTTGGAGTGTCTTGGCTGGCTTTCTTTTCATTCTGCTTCCCTCACCGCTTCCTTCAGACCAATCTATCTGAGTTGTTACTGGATCAGGTTCATAAACAAAAGCTTCTAATTTATCAATCAACTTATCAATAGTGGAAGCAGAGATAAGGAGTCGTCTTGCTGAAGGTGTGACAAATTTCTATTTCACAGCATGGTCAATAAAAGATAATAAATTATCAAAGAAATTATTAATATTCAACAAACCTATGGGTTTATGATGGATATTCAGTTGGGCCTAAGAGACAAAAGACTTCTCCCAATGTACCAAAACCACCAAGTAAGGCTATGAATGCATCAGAGTTTTCAAGCATTGCCTTCATTCGTCCATGCATAGATGATACTTGAATTTCTAGTCCAATTGTCTTTCCAATGATGTTCCTTCGAGTTAAAGGTTCAGGAATGACACCTAAAACTTGACCACCTCTTACAAATGCAGAAAGTGATATAGCCCCCATTAACCCAAGGCAACCTCCCCCATATACTACACGAATGTTTCTCGCAGCAAGTATTCTACCAACAGTGCTTGCTACGTTTACAAACTCTAAACTCTTCCCATAATTTGTCCCACAAAATACACAGATACTGAAAAATCTACGAACAGAAGAAAAAGCTCCCACCATTTCTACACTCACACTTTCTTTGAATGATTATGAGTTGTAAGAAAGTGAAGAAAACAGAGTGTTTAAATAGGGAAGAGAATAGAAAAAGTAATAATAGCTCCTATATGGGTAGGTTGACTGTTGTTAGAAAACTTTGAAATTAAGAAACACAGTTTTTATTTATTTATTTATTTTTATTATTTTTTTATTTTTTTATTTTTTTTATTTTTTGACTTCAAAAAAACCATCAAGGTAAAGAAGTCTAGAAACCCATGAAGGATCCCGTCCAAAGGATCGTCTGTCCAAAACCAAAATACAACAAAATTATAAAAAGATAAAATAATAATAACAAATGATGACATACCTTTATGTACAAGATTCATGGCGTATCTTTATACTGCTCATCATGAGTGCAGTAATACCAAGATGGCTCAGCTAATCTTGGAATTCTTCTCCCTTCCGCTTGTTTTAAGAAAAGAGAATAAAGAAACTATCGTGGGTTTCCATCCTGGGTCTAGAACCTGGAGAGCTCACACTTGGGTTCGTAACATCAACAAAGATGCTAAAATCTGAAACCCGCAATGTCCAAGATCTAGAACGCTCCATCCCAAGGCGCTGAGAGCCCCTTCTAATAAAAGAGAGGATCAAGCTCAGATGCCTCATACGCTTTGGCAGCCGCAGGTTACTTCTCACTAATAACCAAAGTGGGATGCTTCTACCTGTCCATCAACTCCACAGTGCCTAGATGGTGAACATTGGGTTGTGGAGTGCGGCTCTCTACAGAGCATGACACACGAACGTTATTTATGGACTGGCGTACGATGGTCCACCCGAGTCAATGATGGGACTGCCGCTGGCAGGGGTTCCTAATCTAATTAAAGACCAAGTACAACCGAAGTTTCGCCTTCTTTATGTTTTATTTATTTTATTTCATTTTTTTCTTTTTTTTTCTTTTTTTTTTTTTTTTTTTTTTTTTTTTTTTCCTTTTATCTTTTTTTTTTGAAGATGTACAAGATAATACATACATGTTGTTGTGATTGTGGCCCATATCTTCCTCTGGTTTTAAGTCTAGTAACGGCTTAAATGCCTTCTATGAGTCGAGGATAAGCTTCCCATCCAGTTTTCTTATAAATTGGCAAACAGGGTCTTTCTGAGTCAGATTCCCAAGACTATAATGCTCTTGCTCGTCCTTGAAGAGATTCCACAAACTAAGGAGTTCATGTTGCACAACTCCACAAGAATGCGACTCAAGAGTCAATAAGATATTATTTAATGACTCCTTACTCAGTCCATTCTTAATGAAGAATATTTTATCTTCTCTATTTACGAAAACCATCCCCAAATAGCGACATCGCGTGTTACAATTCCATCGTGCACACTTGTAACAAACTTGCATTCTTTTTGCTCTTCTCATTTTTGAAAATGAACTTTTACCGAGACTAGGCATGTATGGGACAAATGAATATAAAGATTCACTAGCTAAACGAACCTTTGCTTCGATTATCCAGCGTATATCTTCTGGGATGCCCTTGTACATTAACAGTCTCAGTCTTTCACACCTAGCTTCATAGATTTTTGTTAGAGCATTTTTAGGAACAGAAGGGAAATGTTTTCCTAGATTTAAGAGAATGACATCCATTTTGAAGGAGAAGGAATCAGTTATTATGGGAAACTGAAAAATAAATCGTCTCGAGAGTCACGGAGTACCGTTGTCTGTCATTTAATCGGGAACTGCAAAAATAAAGAAACAAACTTAAAATAAATTCTACTTATAACAAGGATTAGAAAGGGAGATGAATTCTACCTCAACAACTTGATGATCCAGAAATGGTTTGAGTCTTTGTCCATTGACCTTTAAAACATTATAATTCCTAGGATTCTCAATGTCTATGGCCCCATAAGGATACACATGTTTGACAATAAAGGGACCAATCCACCTAGATCTCAATTTTTCAGGGAATAGGTGAAGACGAGAATTATAAAGCAGAACTTTTTGACCAATTTCAAAAGTTTTTCTCAAAATTGATTTGTCATGAAAAGCTTTTGTTCTAGCTTTATAAATCTTTGAGTTTTCATATGCATCATTTCTCAATTCCTCAAGTTCATTCAATTGCAATTTGCGTAACTTAGAAGCATCATCAAGACTTAAGTTGAAAGCTTTAATAGCCCAAAATACTTTATGCTCCAATTCTACAGGCAAGTGACAAGGTTATCCATAGACTAACCGATAAGGTGACATGTCTAAAGATGTTTTGAAAGCAGTACGGTAAGCCCAAAGTGCATTGTTTAGTCTTAAAGACCAATCTTTACGATTTGGGTTAACCATTTTTTTTCAAAATTTGTTTAATCTCCCTATTTGCTAATTCTACTTGTCCACTTGTCTGAGGGTGATAAGGGGTAGCAATTTTGTGTTTGATGCCATATTTTTTCATTAAACATTCAAATAGTTTATTACAAAAATGTTTTCCCCCTTCACTAATGATAGCTCGAGGGATTCCAAATCGACTCAAAACATTTTCTTTTAAAATTTTCAAAACAGTTTTGTGATCATTGTGTCGACATGAAATTGCCTCAATCCATTTTGAGACATAATCAACTGCAACCAAAATGTACACAAATCCAAATGTTGATGAAAATAGACCCATGAAATCAATTCGCCAACAATCAAAAATTTTAATGACAAGGATAGGGTTCAAAGGCATCATATTTCTTTTAGAAATGGACCCTAATTTCTGACAACTTTCACAACTTTTGTAAAAAATATAGCTATCCTTAAATAATGTGGGCCAATAAAATCCACACTGCAAGATTTTTGCAGCTATTTTCTTTGAAGAAAAATGACCTCCACATGCTTCTGAATGACAAAATTTAATGACACTACTTACCTCATTGTCGGGTACACATCTCCGAAAGATATGATCAGGACAATATTTGAACAAATATGGGTCATCCCAATAGAAGTTTTTCACCTCAATCAAAAACTTTTTTCTATCTTGGTGCGTCCACTGAGGCGGCATCTTACATGTTACAAGAAAATTGACAATGTCAGCAAACCAAGGCATGGAATTGATAGAAAATAAAAATTCATTAGGAAAAGAATCATTGATAGGTGTGCTATCAAAAGATGAGCCTGTTGTAAGTCTAGACCAATGATCTGCAACAACATTTTTGGCTCTTTTCTTATTTTTCATTGTGATGTTAAATTCTTGAAGCAATAAGATCCACCGTATCAACCTAGGTTTGGCATCCTGTTTAGACATTAAATATCTAACAGCAGCATGATCAGTGAAAACAACAGTGGAAGAATTAATTAAATAAGCTCAAAATTTGTCTAATGCAAAAATTACAGCAAGTAGTTCTTTTTCAGTAGTGGTGTAATTCATTTGTGCACTATTCAAAGTTTAACTTGCGTAATAAATTACATGAGTCTTACCTTCCTTTCTCTGTCCTAAAACAGCACTAACAGCAAAATCACTAGCATCACACATCAACTCAAAAGGCAAAGACCAGTCAAGGGATTGCATGATAGGAGCAGAAGTCAAAAGACCAATTATTTTTTTAAAAGATTTCTGACAATCTTGGGTCCAATCAAATGGTGCATCTTTTGTTAGAAGATTACTTAATGGTCTAGATATGGCACTAAAGTCCTTTACAAATTTTCTGTAAAATCCTGCATGTTCTAAAAAGGAACGAACTTCTCTGACTATTTTTGGGGAAGACAAATGAGCAATTAATTCAACTTTGACCTTATCAACTTCAATTTCTTTAGAAGATATCACATGACCTAACACTATTCCTGAGGTAACCATGTAATTGCATTTTTTCAAATTTAACACAAATCCTTTTTCTTCGCATCTTTTAAGAACTTTTTCCAAATTATCAAGATAATTTTCAAAAGAATTTCCAAAAACTGTCAGATCATCCATGAAAACCTCTAAATAATGCTCAATCATGTCACTGAAAATACTTAACATGCATCTTTGAAAAGTTACCGGAGCATTACAAAGACCAAAAGGCATTCTTCTATATGCAAAAGTGTCAAAGGGGAGAGTAAAAGTGGGCTTTTCTTGATCCTCCAATGCAATTGGTATTTGATTATACCTTGAATAACTATCAAGAAAATAATAGTAGGGATGTCCTGCTACTCTTTCCAGAATCTGATCAAGAAATGGCAAAGGGAAATGATCTTTCCTAGTGGCTACATTCAATTTTTTGAAATCAATACACATACGCCAACTAGATAAGACTCAGGTAGGTATTAATTCTCCTTTTTCATTTTCAACCACTGTTATTCCAGATTTCTTAGGCATAACTTGTGTAGGGCTTACCCACTGGCTATCAGAGATAGGATAGAAAATTCCAACATCAAGTAATTTAAGAACTTCAGCTCTAACTACCTCTTTCATGTGTGGATTTAATTTTCTTTGAGGTTATTGAGAAGTTTTAGTATTATCCTCTAAATGTATTCTATGTGTACAAATTAATGGATTAATGCCTTTTATGTCCTTTAATGTCCATCCAATTACACTTTTATGCCTTTTAAGTACTTCTATCAACATACCTTCTTGTTCTTTGGTCAGGGATGAGGAAATTACCACTAGAAAGCTTTGTTCTTCTCCCAAATATGTGTACTTCAACCAAGCAGGTATTGGATTTAGTTCCAGTATGGGTACTTCTTCATGGGTATCATTATTCATGGGTTTTAGCTCTTCGAATCTTAGCTTCCTTCCTTTGTATTCCATTTCCTGTGTACAGTCAAACAAAGAGCATATTTCAAAAACATCATCATCTAATTGCGTAGCTGAATCAAATGAATTAATTAAATAAATTTCTAATGGGTCAAAAGAACTCTTAGTTTGAGAATGATCATCTATAATGGCCTCAATCCATTCAATCTCTTCATTGTCATCATAAACTTCATATGGTTGCTTGCATATGTTGAAAACCTTAAGCTCTAATGTCATATTTCCAAATGTTAGCTTCACCACTCCATTTCTGTAATTTATCAAAGAATTAGATGTTGCTAAAAATGGGCGACCTAGAATAACAGGAACTGACTTAGAACTATCAACCATAGGTTCAGTTTCCAAGATAATAAAATCCATAGGATATATGAATTTATCAACTTGTACTAACATATCTTCCACTATTCCTTTAGGGATTTTAATTGATCTATCAGCAAGTAGAAGAGTTACAGAAGTTAGTTTTAACTCACCAAGGTTGAGTTGCTGATAAACTGAATATGGAAGCAAATTAACACTAGCACCAAGATCAAGTAAAGCTCATTCAATTTTATGTTCACCAATAATGCATGAAACTGTAGTATAACCAGGGTCTTTATATTTCAATGCATTATTGTTCTGAATAATGGAACTTACCTGTCCAGTCAAAAAGGCATTCTTTTTCACATTATGTTTTCTTTTAACAGTGCACAAGTCTTTCAAAAATTTGGCATAACAAGGAATCTGTTTGATAGCATCTAACAGAGGAATATTGACCTTCACTTGTTTAAAAATTTTTAAAATGTCACTGTTATGATTCACTTTACTTGAATTGTTTAATGCTTGAGGATACAGGGGTGAAAGCGAGGGTTTGGTCTCCTTTTGGCTAGGTGGCTTATCAACTCTTTCCTCATCTTTGGGACTTGATTCATCATTTTTCTCACAAGGGTCAGGAATTTATTTTTCAACAACCTATTCACTCCTAAGAGTTATCACTGACTGGACTTGATCTATTTGTTGGCTTTCTGAATTACCATTATTTAGGCTATACTGACTCTTGGGATTTGGTTGAGATTGAGAGAGAAATTTTCCTTTCTCATGAATGACAAGTGCAGAAGAAAGTTTAGTAATAGTGTTTTTTATGTCAATCATGACTTGAGTGTTTTGGTTATTAATGGCCTCTTACTTTTCCATGAATACATGCAATATTCCCTCAAGATTTTTTCTATATGATGGGACATAGGGTGCATATCCTTGAGGATTTTGAGAATCTTGCTGTGCCTGAGGAGGTGGTGGTTGCATGAAGTATGCCTGATTGTTGGTCCTCCAATTGAAGTTAGGGTGATTTCTCCATCCCGGATTATATGTATCTGAAAAAGAAGAAGTGAATGGCTTTTTAAAATTATTCATTGCATTTACTTGCTCATGCACAACTTCTTTAAAAAAAGGAATTTTTGGACATTCATTTGTTGAGTGTTCCAATTCATCACAAATGCTACAAATTTCTTCATTTTGCACATATTTGATTTCTTTTACTTTCCCGAATTCCATGGCTTCAATCTTTCTAGCCAAACTAGCAAATCTTGCATTTAGATCTTCTTCTTGACTAAGGTGATATTTTCCTTTACTAGCATTTGCAAGGTTAGATCTGATTGAATTTTCAGAAGGATTAGTACCATGCTAAGTTTGAGATTTTTTAGCCAAATAGTCTAAATATTCTAAAGCTTCATCAGGTTCTTTATCAAGAAACTCACCATTGCACATTGTTTCCACAAATTGTTTAGTTTCAGGTGTTAACCCTTCATAAAAGAAGCTTATATTGCGCCATTTTTCAAAATCATAATGTGAGCAAGAATTCAACAAATCTTTAAAACATTCCCAACTTTGAAAATATGCTTCATTTGAATTTTGGAAAAAATTTTAGATTTGTCTTTTTAAAGCATTGGTTTTATGTGTTGGAAAAAATTTCTTTAAAAACTCACCTTACATTTCTTGTCATGTTCCAATTGATCTTGGTTTCAAAGTGTTAAGCCAAGCTTTTGCTTTATCTTTTAAAGAAAAAGGAAACAATTTAAGTTTAACAACCTCTTCAGTGCAAGTTTGATCATGAAAAGCAGTACATACTTCCTCAAATTCTTTTAGATGTAAATATGGGCTTTTAGATTCTAAACCATGGAAATTAGGAAGTAAAGAAATCATCCCTGGCTTAAATCTAAAATTGTTAGCATTGAGTGGAAAGATAAAACATGATGGACTAGAATTTCGAGATAGTTGCAAATACTCATGCATGGTTCGCAACGGTTGATTTTCATGTTTATCATGCACACTTTTATTTTCAGCCATTGTGTTTGATGTGTGTGATTGTGATTTAGACAAATCAATATATAAAGTACTAAGATTAACTTTAACCAAACGACCAGAATTTGAATCACGATACCAATTAAGCATAAACCAATAACTTAAAATATAAAATAAAATGTATAAGCTAGCAGTATAAACTGTCCATTAAATATTAACAAAGTTGTGGTATAAACCAACCACCAAATAAGTTAATAAGCAGAAAAATTAAAAAGTTAGATAGCTGATAAAGTAAGAAGTTAGATAGTTAGTAAACAAAAAAAAATAAAAAAAATGATAGAAGATAAATACAGAAAATAAAGTATGAAAAGTAAATTTAAAATATGAAAATTTGAGAATCGGAAAAGCTGATTTTTTGCTCCAGCGAGAGAGAAGAGAAGAAGAAATATTATTTCATTAATGATTAAAGATTACAGAGAGATTAGGGAGAGTTTTCCTCACTAAGTTAGTACGTTAGTAAGTACAAAGGAAAAAAATTAAAAGAGTAGAATATATATATACAAAATATTTACCCCATAAATTTGTTCTTCAAATCAAGTCCCCGGCAACAACGCCAAAAACTTGATGTGGGATTAAAAGTTACAAACCCAAGTGCAGGTTATCTCAAATAATAAATTCTCGGTGAGTCCGAGGTCGAACCACAAAGACTTGTTGAAGAAAAATTAATTAAGGTAAAGTAAATATTTTTTCATAACAAATAAAAAAGATTTACTTGGGTTAGGAGATCCACTCTTGGTAAATAAAATAAGAATAAGATTATTTTTTTTTATAACTCAATTAGAATCCACACATAATGGAGGTTTCAATCGGAAAATATATCGTTCAAAGTTCATTAAAAATTATATACATAATTGTATTATGCCTCCTTTCATCATCTATTAATACCACCACTCATAAATGGGATCAAGCATTCATTGTGCCAAAATCTTATCTACAACAAATCAAGATCTCCACTTTACAAGGAGAGTTTCTAACACCAACACTTGTAAATGGGTTAAAGCATTCATTGTACCAATCTCTTGTCTACAACAAATCAAGAACTCCACTTTACAAGGAGGGTTTCTAAATTGATTGGAAACAAAATACAATACGTATAACGACCACTTGAAAATATATCATTTAAGCACAAGAGAGAAATTAATCTAACCTTATTTCATTACCAAGAGCTTCACTCTTTCACCCAAGCAAAATGAAACTTAGTTACTCATAGATAAGAAGAAAGAAAGAGAGAAGAAGAACATGACTTCAATTTAGAACAAAGGAAAATTACTACAAGAAAACCTAGTAACAAACTAGCATCATTTTACTACCTAACACCTAACACCTTTAATGATCTGCCAAAGCCCCCTTTTATAGAGGATTAGAGATACAAAATGACAAGGGGGCTGATTCATTAG
The DNA here is from genome assembly GCA_029884595.1 of Ormosia semicastrata. Classification (NCBI taxonomy): domain Eukaryota; kingdom Viridiplantae; phylum Streptophyta; class Magnoliopsida; order Fabales; family Fabaceae; genus Ormosia; species Ormosia semicastrata. The sequence continues at coordinate 36,348,333 of JAQQTO010000045.1, forward strand.
TGAGTGGATGAGTGGAAAATAAGTGGAAAATGCCAAATGACTTTTGGTGAGTGGAAAATTATGGAGATTCCTTGTCTCCGAAATCATTTAGCTCTGAAGTAATTGAATGCGTCTGAATGAGCAAATATGATTTTCATCAAAGTTGTAGGGCTTGATCTTAGTTTAAAAATGGACACTAGAATCAAATTTGTGAATTGGCTGACGGAATTGATTTGCATATTGCACACTTTCTAGGCTAGCTGTGCAATTAGCAGTTGAATGAAGGTCCCCACAGTGATCACAAATTTCAGCTGAGTTACTAACTCCACTTGCTACAGAATTAACTCCCATGGTGTCCAGCTTCTTAGAAAGAGCTGCTACTTGAGCTGTAAGAGATGTAAGAGCATCAACTTCATGAATACCTGCTGCTGATCTCTTGGGAGTCACTCTCTCAGCTGGCCACTGATAGTTGTTATTAGCCATTTCCTCCAAAAGGTTGTAGGCTGCATCCACGGTCTTGCTCATGAGAGCCCCTCCAGCTGCTGCATCAATTATGGATCTAATGGAGGTTGTCAAGCTATTGTAAAAAGTATGAACCAACATCCATTTTGCTATACCATGATGGGGGCACTTCCTTAGCAACTCCTTGAATCGCTCCCAAGCCTCATACAAGGTTTCTCCTTCGAATTGTCTGAAGGACAAGATGTCATTCCAATACTTCATTACTTTCATGGGAGGAAAGAATCGATCCAAGAACTTCTGAGCCAGCTCTTCCCAAGTAGTGATGGAATGTTCAGGTAATGATTGAAGCCATGCCTTGGCCCTATCTCTTAAGGAAAAAGAGAAAAGCCTCAATCGAGCCGCATCATCAGTCATCCCTTGATGCTTGAAGGTATCACAAATCTCCAGAAAATTGGCTAAATGAGCATTAGGATCTTCATGGGGAAGATCCGCAAATTACAAATTATTCTGCACCATCTGGATAATAGCAGGCTTGATCTCAAAAGTCTGAGCACGAGAAGTGGCCTTCTAATGCTAGATCGAATGTCTCTAGCATTTGGAGTGGCATACTCTCTCAAGAGTCTTTCAAGATTCGCTTCTTCCGCCATCTCTGATTCACTATCCAATTCAAGTGTCTTCCCTTGTACTAGTCGTTCTCTTAGCAATCTACGAAAGGTCCTTTCGATCTCAGGGTCGTAAGGAAATCGAGATACACTTTGAGTCCTTCGCATACAAGAGCTAAGTACCTGAAAATCAAAACAAAACAACAAAGAAAACTTGAAATAAGAATTGTGAATAATTGTAAGAAATAACACAAAATCTAAACTCAATCCCCGGCAACGGCGCCAAAAACTTGTTGGTCCGTAATCCGTAAATCCGCAAGCGCACGGGTCGACAAGTAATATAAAGGAGAGCTAGAGTATCATGTCCCAAGGGATTGATTAATTAGAAGAATGTTAAACTTAACCAAAATTCACAAATTTTTATCCAAGCACGTATTGTGAGAATGAGTTGCAATTAAAATAACAATTTATAGAAGTAAAATAAGAAAACACCAAACACTAATTCCACAAGAGAAGATGAGAATGATTAAAGCCTAGGGGTCCCTATTCACTTGCTACTTCAAAGAATAATTGCAATCAACAAGTACCAATCAATGAAATAATAATTGTTAGCTGATAACCTTCAATAGATAAGAGCCTATGTCTAGGACAATTACCCATGCAAAACCTAGTTAATCCACTATGTGTCCATGTGGGTTAACATAAGAATCACTCATTGAGATCAATTATCAAACACTTGCTATGCATGACTAATGGGTATGTGTCCATCCCATTAGCTAATCAACACACTCAATGCAATAGAATGTAATTGAACATACATCAACCATACCATATCCATATTCACAACTCCCTATCTCTAGTTCAATTGGAATACTAAAATCATGCAATTGATGGCCAATCAACAACAAGCATTAAGCATAGATATGGATGAACAAAACCAAATTCATTGAAAGGATACCCAATTAATTACAAATTAATCAAATCCATAGCAAGATCCTAGAGAGCCCCTAGATTAGGGTTTAGCTACACATCATGAAGGAGAAGAAAACACATGAAATCAAATGATCCATCAAGTTACAAATCAAGAGGTAAAGGGAAAGAATGGACAAAAAAATGGAGAGCTTCCAAGGTTGATCCTCTTCCTTGATCTTGATTCTTCCTTGAGTCACCTTCAATCTAAATGGGTTCCTCCTCTTCTCACTTCCTCTCTAAGCTTCGTGGTTTAGTGTCTCTCCAAACAGAATATCCTCTGCTCCCCCAAAAATCAGAATATGAGGGTAAAATTTTCGTGCCAGGGTTTCCCCCACGCCTAGGCGTGGATTTAACACGCCTAGGCGTGGTTATGTATCACGTGCCCTTCTTCTGCTGGTCACGCCTAGGCGTGACTTTACCACGCCTAGGCGTGGTGGTCTCTGCCTGAAATTTCTGATAAACTGTGAGGAACACGCCTAGGCGTGGATTTGGCTCGCCTAGGCGTGGATTAGCTGCCCTTGCTTCCTTTTTGCATCTTTATCCATTTTGAACTCTTCTATGCTTCCATATCCTTTCCAAGGTCTTTCCTTCTTGAATCTCTGCAACAAAAACAATGCTTTAACTCATCAAGCCATGATCAATCTCAATTTCTTATTATAAGCATTAACAATTAAATTATCAAACGATTGAGATACAAAGCTTAAAGAATCAAGATCATGTATGAATTTGGACCATTGGGTAATGTAAATTTAAGGAAAGCATACTCCTATACATTCAAAGCCATGTGAAATAACTTCATTTTCCGAAGTTATCACACCCCCAAACCTAAAGTTTTGCTAGTCCTCGAGCAAACTAAACCAAGCAAGTAAAGGAAACAAAATCCAATCCCAAGGTCAAGAAATATTAGACAAATTGAATTAGGGCACATCCAGCTTCCAATTATCATTCATACCCTCGAAATCACATTTCAATCCTTACAACAAGGTCCACACATGCAAGAAATTTGAATCTGTCATGCTCACCCTTTAATGCCATCTTTTGTGCATGAAAGATTTCCCAAGCTCATGAATTTAAAACCCTTTCCTAATCATGAAGAGCAAGGTGGATGAATTTATAAAATGCACATGCACTCTCAAAAGAATGTCCCTCATTCCTTTCTCCACTAATGTAGGCAACACATGATCAAGAATCATGAGGGTCTTTTAGGCTTGTAATGTGAGGCTAAGGGTAATGGTTAAGAAAGAAGGGGAAGGAATTAAATTCAAATATCAAACACATAATCACACATTCCCATTGAATCAAGCCAAGCATGCAAGATGTACAAAAAGGATCCAATATATATAAAAAAAAATCAACTCTCTTTATTCCATTTTTCTTTTTTTTTTTATTTCCTTTGCAAAAGGGGGCTGCATTTTGTGCAACTCACGCATTTTTCTTTCTTTTCTTTTTATACTTTTTTTTGGATAGAGTTTGTTCTAAAAAGATCCTGATTTTCTATTACCATGCACAAATATTGATTTGGCTCAACTCAACAAAAATGTCAGATCATGCATTCAACAAGGGGTATGTAATCAAGGATAAAATGATTTTTCTCATGCAGGGATAACAGGGTGGACAATTGAAGTTTAAAGAAGGAAAAATTAGGCAGCACATACACACACACACTAGGCTTCAAAGGGGGTACTAGGAAACTCATTCAGTTAAGGTTGGCTTGAAAGGCCCAATCGCTTCAAAGAACTGCCCTAGTCATTTCCTTGAAAACACATCACCTAGGATTTCGCCTTGAAAGGGAATCAGACAAGCTTCTAAGATGCAAAATGATTATACACATGCCTTTTATAAATTTTTCTCCAAACATGCATTTCATTTATATTCCAAGATTTATCACACATGCAATCTGGGAAATCCACTCATACACTAATATAACAAAAGTGTAAGCACAAAATTTGAAATTTTTACATGTGATTTCCCAAGTAATGAGGCATATCGTGATCCACACAATCATTGGATAATCAAATCAAAATTCCAGCATGCATAAGTTCAACTTGCCTCTCAACATACTCATCAATTAAAAGCATAATTCAGGCAGCCCATTAATCCTAATCAATCAAGCACACTCACATCCACAAATTTGGAAAAACAAAGCAAGACCAAAGGAATGAGAAAGTAATCCATATATATCAACAAAAACTGATTCAGCAATTAACAGAGAAAGTACTAAATCTCCCCCAAACCCAAGTCATGCAGTGTCCCACTGCATACAAAATAAGGAATGTATCCAATAAGTACAGACAGTGCACTGAAAGTCAAGACAGAAAAACAAAGCAGAAAATAGCATGAAAGTAATAGGCCCTGGCGCCTCAAATCAAGTCATCCTCATCCAACAGGTCATCGCCCTCTGCGCCCATCTCCGGATCATCAGCAGGTGGGGGAGGCGGCTGAGGAGGTGAAGCTGGAACTGGTGGAGCTGCAAAAGGTGGAAAAGCTGGAAAATCATCCATCGGGCGCCCCTGACCCAAGGCCATCCAATGAATGCCCTGGTAAAGCGAAGCCAGCATCTCCTGCTGCGTAGTCAGCATCTCCTGCTGCCGATCCAGGCGCTGTTCAATGGAGTGTGCCCAGGTGGCATCAAAAACTGGAACAGGTTGTGGAGCAGGAGCAGGTGTAGGTGCAGGAGCAGGCTCAGGATCTGGAACTGGGGGCTGGACCGGGGCTCGCCTGCGCTTCTCCTGGGCAGTCATAATAGTCTGACCGCCGTTCTGTCATGGGTGTCTTCAGCTTCACACGGACTTCAGTGTCCTTCCAAGGCACCTTCGCATGCGCACACAGCTGACAGATGAGGAATGGAAAGAACAAGGATTTGAGCTTTTCGGTGATGCACAGCCGGATTTGATCATAAAGGATCTGAGCGGTGTCAACCTGAAGAAGATTATAAATTGCATAAAGCATGTAGGCACGCTCAGGATAAATTTCCGACCTGTGCTCAGTAGGGAGCAAACAGGAACACACAAAGTGGTTCCACGGCGCAACTCACGGCGCAAACTCTCTTGCTTGAGAAAGCGGATGGAATTATCGTGTTCCTCCGGACTTGAACCAGGAAAAGTAGAGTCACAAATACCGTCCATCACGGTGCTAAAGGGGTGCCCCTTGCTCCTCGTGTAATTGCAACTCTCTCGTATGAACAGACTAGTGGAGGGGGCCAAGGTCCATGACTTGCCGGATGCGCTCCACTGAGTAGTCAACTGTTCGTCTTCTAACTCTAACAATTGTAGAAGATCTTGGTTCAGCATGGGCGTTGGCATAGAACTCTTTCACCACTGCAGCCACTGGTTCTTCAATGGGATGTTCAGCAAAAGTTTGCCAATGAAAAGCAGCTGTGGCGCGAGAGATGGTTGGATAACGCACCACATTTAACTCATGGAACCCCCTTTCCGGTATGATATTGATCTTTCTCAAGTGCTTCCAAAAGTGGTCAAAGGCCTGCTAAGAAATGAAAAAGGTAGGGTCATATGCTGGAATCGCTTCACTGTCATCAGGGTTACTTGGCCCAGCTTGAACAGTTTTTCTCTGACGCTTTGACATGGTGAATGATGACCTGAAAAGAAGAGGGCTGGTTATTATCATTTGAACAAAGACCGAGAATAATTGTAATGAAATCAGTCACTTCCAAGAAGATAGCATGCAATGCAATCAAGCAACCCAAGTTAATAACCAACCAAAAATGCAAGCAGAACCAAAAATAATGCAACATACCACAGCATGCAACATACCACAACATGCAACAGGGTCCTACTCAGTAATAAGCAGTGATGGATCAGATCCCAATCAGTTCAAATATAAGCATGCAATTGCAGCAGGGTCCAACATAGTATTGCCAATCAAATACTCATGGGAACACATTAAACAGCACAGTCAACAGGGCCACTATCCAAACCAAGGTTATCCCCAAATCAAATGAATCAGAAATAGGTAAACAGGTCCAACCAGTTATGTTCCAATCAATCAGAAATAAGCAAGTGACAATGCAAACAAGTCTGAGCTTAGCCAGTGCACAACTTAGAATCAAACCACATCAATTATCCAAAAATGACAACAGATACTAAGAACAACCACATGGTGACTCAAACTGAAGGAACACCTCACGTATGTCAACAGGCAGAGGATTAACACAAATAGACATGTAACATCGTCATTGTTCAGCAGAAATAACCAAGCCACAAGCCCAATGGAAATCAAAAATATTTTAAAACCAGAGATAAACAATAACTAACAAATAACGAGCAATCAACAAATATATTATATTTAAACTGCAAAAACACACAAAAAGAACACAAGAAAACCAAAAGACAATAGAAAGAGCAGGAAATGGAGAGCAAACTAACCTGGAAGGAGGGGAAATTAACAAGGTACCCAAAATTAGCAAGAAACCCCAATCAAGCACACAAACAAGCAGCAGGAAGGTGTATTGGCCGTGTGGTGGGTACGGTGGAAATGTGGTGTGTTGGTGAAGTGTTTGTACGGTGGAGAGGGAAAAAAAAAAGAAGGAGGAAAGGGGTTACGGTGGTGGTGGAAATGTGGGTTGTGTGGAGAAGAAAAGAGGAGGAAGAGGGAAGAGGGGTTTGGTGGTTACGGTGGAGTTACGGTGGAGGTACGGTGGAGAGGAAAGAAAAGAAGAGAGAAAAGATGAGGAAGGGGCTACGGTGATGTGGGTATTGTGGAGAAGAAGATTGGAGGAATGAAGGCTAGGGTTAGAGGTGAGGAGATTGGAGGGGGGAATTAGGAATTTAGGAGCTAAATGGGGGCTGCGTTTTGTGCAGCAGGAGGCTCATCACGCCTAGGCGTGACATTACCACGCTTAGGCGTGGAAAAAATTTTTTTTTGAATTTTTTTTTTTTGGCAGAAACCTGCGCCTAGGCGTGTAAAAACTACGCCTAGGCGTGATGCTCGCAGGCTAAAACTTCTGAAAACACAGAGAGGACCACGCCTAGGCGTGATAAAACCACGCCTAGGCGTGGAACTCTCTGGAAAAGGGTCAAGTAGCAGCTGAGAGGGACACGCTTAGGCGTATAAAACCCACGCCTAGGCGTGGGTTACTGCAACAAAATACTAAACAAAAAAAACACCAGAAAACCCCACAACTGTAACGACCCGGGACTGCCTGCAGGATTGATGAATGTCTCCACAAACCAACACGTGTCTTTTCAGCGTGCTTTGTCCTCACTCACACGCATCCTAGGAAACTTCCCAGGAGGTCACCCATCCCACAATTGCTCCAGGTCAAGCACGCTTAACCATGGAGTTCTTATGTCCTAGGCTCCCGAAAAGAAGTTGCAACTTGTTGATATGGTTACACCAAATCAATTCCTTTAATCCATCCTCAACTATGTAGTCCCATACCTGCACAGTCTCTGAATCCCTCTCATTCCGGTGCGTATTCAGTTCATTCATGTAGACCCTTCGCCTAGAAGCATGCCAGGAGCCGCTCCTTGACCGTGCCTCATTGCACCGGCGACACTCCCCGCCCTCATCGGCCTCGGGATGCCACATGCCCACCAACTTCCGCTTGGTTCGTCCCCGAACCACACCGTACTGGGAGAGGTCCCGTCTCTGATACCATTAATGTAACGACCCGGGACTGCCTGCAGGATTGATGAATGTCTCCACAAACCAACACGTGTCTTTTCAGCGTGCTTTGTCCTCACTCACACGCATCCTAGGAAACTTCCCAGGAGGTCACCCATCCCACAATTGCTCCAGGTCAAGCACGCTTAACCATGGAGTTCTTATGTCCTAGGCTCCCGAAAAGAAGTTGCAACTTGTTGATATGGTTACACCAAATCAATTCCTTTAATCCATCCTCAACTATGTAGTCCCATACCTGCACAGTCTCTGAATCCCTCTCATTCCGGTGCGTATTCAGTTCATTCATGTAGACCCTTCACCTAGAAGCATGCCAGGAGCCGCTCCTTGACCGTGCCTCATTGCACCGGCGACACTCCCCGCCCTCATCGGCCTCGGGACGCCACAACAACCAAGCATCAAACACACCCTCCTTATTCTCAAACACCTAAGAAAAAGCATAGGACTAATATGAACAACCAAAGCCTCCAAATGAAAATCAAACACAACAAAACTATAAAACAAAATCAAATAAAACTACAAAATAAAAGAAAAAGCATGCAAAATATTGTCCTAAGTGAAGAGATAGGATTAGGAAATTAGGTTGCCTCCCAATAAGCGCCTTATTTATAGTCCTGGCTGGACTTTATTTTCCAGTTTTACTTGCACGTGCTTATGGGAGGAGGATCTTCCTCCTTTTCTTCAAAGTAAGCATGGTATGCATGAAATGGCAAAGGTTTTAACTCCATGGTTAGAGCCTCCTTAATGGGTGATTTGCATGAGTAAACCATCTTGCTTGCGTGCCGCTGCTGCAGTTGAACTTCTTCCCTATCATCCGCAGAGATCTCATGACTTGCACCAGGAGCACAGATTAAATCTCTTGCCTCGGATGTCTTCCCTTCAGCTACTGTCACCGCAGAACATTCTTCTTGATCTTGAGGGCTCTTGATATCTTTGAAAATAGTGAAGGTAACTCGTCTATCTTGAACTCTCATGGTAAGTTCTCCTTTCTCCACATCAATAAGGGTTCTTCTAGTTGCAAGGAAGGGTCGGCCTAAAATCAAAGGGACTTTACTATCTTCCTCCATATCAAGTATGACGAAATCCGCAGGGAAGAAAAAGTGGTCCACTTTAACTAGCACATCTTCAAGAACCCCCTTCGGGTAAATGAGGGTTCTGTCTGCCAACTGTAAGGTAATTGAAGTAGGTGCAGCTTCCCCCAAACCTAGTCTTTTGTAAATAGAGTAAGGCATGAGATTAATGCTAGCTCCCAAATCACATAATGCCTTACCACAAAATTTCTCACCGATTGTGCAAGGGATGGTGAAACTCCCTGGATCCTTGAGCTTCGGAGGTAGTTTGTTTTGCAATATGGCACTGCACTCCTCTGTGAGAGCTACTGTCTCATAATCCCCCAGTCTTCTCTTCTTAGACAAAATGTCTTTCATGAACTTCACATAACTAGGCATTTGTTCCAAAGCCTCAGCAAACGGTATGTTTATGTGAAGTTTCTTGAAAATATCCAAAAACTTTTGGAATTGAGCATCAAGCTTTTGTTTAGCTAGCCGGTTGGGGAAAGGTGGAGGTAGTGTATAAGGCTTGTCCTCCTTCTTCTTGTCTTCAACCTTCCTCTCTGCTAGCTCTTCATTCTTCTCCACCCTTTGGCTTACAACTTCTTCATCTTGAGCTACCTCCACTTCTTTTTCAAGTAGCTTGGTCTTCACATTTCCTTCAATTTCTTTCCCACTCCTCAGTATTATAGCCTTGCAATGCTCCTTGGTAGAACCTCCGGGATTGTTGATGGTGTCACTAGGAAAACTCCCTTAAGGCTTACAACTTAAGGCTTGGGCAAGTTGGCCAACTTGGGTCTCAAGATTTCTCAAGGAGGCCGCTTGACCTTGCATCAAAGCATCATGCGAAGCAAGCCTTGAGTCGGTCTTAGTCATGTACTCTCTTGGCTAGTCATAACTGAGCAAACATCTTCTCCAAATTGGATGTTGAAGTCGATGTTGAGGTTTGGGCTTGAAGGGGGCTCTGTTGTTGAAAACCCGGAGGAGCACGGGGAGCTTCCCTATTCTGATAAGAAGAAGAGGAAGGACCTTGAACTTGACCACCCCATGAGAGATTGGGATGGTTCTTCCAACTAGGATTATAAGAATTGCCCAAAACATTGTTGTGAATTGGCTGACGGAATTGATTTGCATATTGCACACTTTCCAGGCTAGGCTGTGCAATTAGCAATTGAATGAAGGTCCCCACAAGTGATCACAAATTTCAGTGAGTTACTAACTCCACTTGCTACTGGTAATTAACTCCCATGGTGTCCAGCTTCTTAGAAAGAGCTGCTACTTGAGCTGTAAGAGATGTAAGAGCATCAACTTCATGAATACCTGCTGCTGATCTCTTGGGAGTCACTCTCTCAGCTGGCCACTGATAGTTGTTATTAGCCATTTCCTCCAAAAGGTTGTAGGCTGCATCCAAGGTCTTACTCATGAGAGCCCCTCCAGCTGTTGCATCAATTATGGATCTAATGGAGGTTGTCAAGCTATTGTAAAAAGTATGAACTAACATCCATTTTGCTATACCATGATGGGGGCACTTCCTTAGCAACTCCTTGAATCGCTCCCAAGCCTCATACAAGGTTTCTCCTTCGAATTGTCTGAAGGACAAGATGTCATTCCTATACTTCATTACTTTCATGGGAGGAAAGAATCGATCCAAGAACTTCTGAGCCAGCTCTTCCCAAGTAGTGATGGAATGTTCAGGTAATGATTGAAGCCATGCCTTGGCCCTATCTCTTAAGGAAAAAGAGAAAAGCCTCAATCGAGCCGCATCATCATCATCCCTTGATGCTTGAAGGTATCACAAATCTCCGAGAAAATTGGCTAAATGAGCATTAGGATCTTCATGGGGAAGATCCGCAAATTGCAAATTATTCTCGCACCATCTGGATAATAGCAGGCTTGATCTCAAAAGTCTGAGCCTGAACAGCTGGCCTTCTAATGCTAGATCGAATGTCTCTAGCATTTGGAGTGGCATACTCTCTCAAGAGTCTTTCAGCATTCGCTTCTTCCGCCATCTCTGATTCACTATCCAATTCAAGTGTCTTCCCTTGTACTAGTCGTTCTCTTAGCAATCTACGAAAAGTCCTTTCGATCTCAGGGTCGTAAGGAAATTGAGATACACTTTAAGTCCTTCGCATACAAGAGCTAAGTACCTGAAAATCAAAACAAAACAACAAAGAAAACTTCAAATAAGAATTGTGAATAATTGTAAGAAATAACACAAAATCTAAACTCAATCCCCGGCAACGGCGCCAAAAACTTGTTGGTCCGTAATCCGTAAATCCTCAAGCGCATGGGTCGACAAGTAATATAAAGGAGAGCTAGAGTATCGTGTCCCAAGGGATTGATTAATTAGAAGAATGTTAAACTTAACCAAAATTCACAAATTTTTATCCAAGCATGTATTGTGAGAATGAGTTGCAATTAAAATAACAATTTATAGAAGTAAAATAAGAAAACACCAAACACTAATTCCACAAGAGAAGATGAGAATGATTAAAGCCTAGGGGTCCCTATTCACTTGCTACTTCAAAGAATAATTGCAATCAACAAGTACCAATCAATGAAATGATAATTGTTAGCTGATAACCTTCAATAGATAAGAGCCTATGTCTAGGACAATTACCCATGCAAAACCTAGTTAATCCACTATGTGTCCATGTGGGTTAACATAAGAATCACTCATTGAGATCAATTATCAAACACTTGCTATGCATGACTAATGGGTATGTGTCCATCCCATTAGCTAATCAACACACTCAATGCAATAGAATGTAATTGAACATACATCAACCATACCATATCCATATTCACAACTCCCTATCTCTAGTTCAATTGGAATACTAAAATCATGCAATTGATGGCCAATCAACAACAAGCATTAAGCATAGATATGGATGAACAAAACCAAATTCATTGAAAGGATACCCAATTAATTACAAATTAATCAAATCCATAGTAAGATCCTAGAGAGCCCCTAGATTAGGGTTTAGCTACACATCATGAAGGAGAAGAAAACACATGAAATCAAATGATCCATCAAGTTACAAATCAAGAGGTAAAGGGAAAGAATGGACAAAAAAATGGAGAGCTTCCAAGGTTGATCCTCTTCCTTGATCTTGATTCTTCCTTGAGTCACCTTCAATCTAAATGGGTTCCTCCTCTTCTCACTTCCTTTCTGAGCTTCGTGGTTTAGTGTCTCTCCAAACAGAATATCCTCTGCTCCCCCAAAAATCAGAATATGAGGGTAAAATTTTCGTGCCAGGGTTTCCCCCACGCCTAGGCGTGGATTTAACACGCCTAGGCGTGGTTATGTATCACGTGCCCTTCTTCTGCTGGTCACGCCTAGGCGTGACTTTACCACGCCTAGGCGTGGTGGTCTCTGCCTGAAATTTCTAATAAACTGTGAGGAACACGCCTAGGCGTGGATTTGGCTCGCCTAGGCGTGGTTTAGCTGCCCTTGCTTCCTTTTTGCATCTTTCTCCATTTTGAACTCTTCTATGCTTCCATATCCTTTCCAAGGTCTTTCCTTCTTGAATCTCTGCAACAAAAACAATGCTTTAACTCATCAAGCCATGATCAATCTCAATTTCTTATTACAAGCATTAACAATTAAATTATCAAACGATTGAGATACAAAGCTTAAAGAATCAAGATCATGCATGAATTTGGACCATTGGGTAATGTAAATTTAAGGAAAGCATACTCCTATACATTCAAAGCCATGTGAAATAACTTCATTTTCCGAAGTTATAGAGTGTTCAATTACTATAAGATAAGGGCCACCTATAGCCTAAGATAAGGGCCAATTACTATAGAGTGTTCAAGCCCAGCTCCAGCACCTCTGTTCTGACTTTCAAGCCCAATATCACCTACTAGACCTACGATTCTTGGAAAGTATTCAACATGAAAGTTGTAGATATAGGTCTCAAATATTCAGAATCAAAATTTCAACCAATTTGACAACCTTTGACTCAAAATATGTCATGAACAGTACACATAGGTCAAGCTATCAGGATCAGCACCTTAGTTCTTGCTTCAACTCCAATTTAAGTTATCCAAACGTGTCATTTGCCTTTGAGGTCTTCAAGAGAGTTGTAGAGATCTCTCTTATCTTTAAAATGTCACTAGATTCTGTTAGTCATGGCAACCATTACCCAAGAGGGGGGTGAATTGGGTATGAAAAACTTTTCAAAAAAGCTCTTAAAATAAACACAAATATTTAAGCTATTAAATAAAAGAGAAAGAATTGTGAGATGAAGAATAAAAGCTTTAAGAATAGCAGATAAATAAATGTGCAATAAAATAAAATTGCATAAAAATAAAGAGATAAAGAGAAGAAGAGCAGGCACGATATTTATCCTGGTTCGACCACCAACCACTTGTGGTCTACGTCCAGTCCCCGAAACACAGTTCGAGATTTTTCACTATATGTACAAGCTTCAATAGGTGCTTGCTACCGTTACATAAAAGAGCACTTTTCACACACAGGGAAACTCTACCCTTGTGCTAAAGTCTCAGCCTGCAGGGATACCTCACCCTTATACAAACCTTAGAGGGATACCTCACCCCCTTTACAAACCTTGAAGGATACCTCACCCTTAATATAGAAGAATAGAAATTATAGATGGATAGAAACTCTCACTCAGAGCAAATTATACAATTTGAAGTGCTAAGAGGCTCTTAAAGGATATCTCAAAGTTTTAGCAAAAAGAGCATAGAAAATAGGCATAAAATATAAATCACATTTTTCAGAGCAAGCGCAAATTAAACAAATAGCTGGAGTATTTCAGATGAGACCCACGGTCTCTATTTATAGAACCAAATAGAAAATAGCCGTTGGGTGTAATTAAATCCATGATTATTACGAGAATATGTCTGTTAGTTTCCAAATCAGTATTCGTAAAAGCCCGAGGTTATTCGAATAGCATAAACCATTATTCGAATAACACTGTTCATAAAACCATCGTAAAAAGCAAACTGACATGGGTTATTCGAATAACCTTAAATTTATTCAAATAACTCTTTAACAAACAGAGTTCTGAGAAACTAGGATTATTCGAATAACTATTGAGTTATTCGAATAATTCATTTGAGAGAAACCTTTCTGGAAGTCCATTTATTCGAATAAACATTTGGTTATTCGAATAAACGTTTAGTTATTCGAATAAAACGTTAAAAACACGTTCAGTAACATTTTCTGGGTCATGTTATTCGAATATCCCTTTGGTTATTCGAATAAACCATTAAAAACTCGGTCTGATATGATTTTTGTGGTGTGTTATTCGAATAACATATGCTTTATTCGAATAAACCACTCAGATTTCGAAAACTAACTTTAAATGGTCATAACTTCTTCATTTCTTATCCGTTTAAAGCAAATGACCAGTCATTGAAAAGATCTTTGAGTCTATTTTCAAATGAAATAAGTTTCAAAACAAAACTCAAAGTATTTTGAAAGATATGATTAAAAGAGTGACCAAAGGTCAGTTTTGCAAAACTCAAACTTGGCTATTTTTCATAAATTTGAACTACCACTATAAATAACTTTTCAAAACTTGTTTGTTGGGTATTTTAGCATAGGAAAACCATTTCTAAAAACATATTTGAGATATCCATAAGGCTTCGTACATAAAGTCACTAAGTCCTATAAGCTATACCATTTAATCTTTCTTTGGACTTGGTCTTTGACATGACTTCGATGTTTATCAATACCTTCATGAAATAGGCATTCACATTCTCCTTTGTGTTGAGCTTAATTGAGATCTTTTGGTTTCTTGTTGCAAGCTCACTCTTGGTACTTGGACTATCCTACAAAGTATCACTCACTTAAACAAGCATAGTTAGTCCAAAAACATAATTTAATATCTTCATATGCATGAATCATAAATATATAGCTTTAGTTAGTTTAACATGCATATAAGACATTCGTAGAGACATCCAAATAAGATATTTATTAAATATTAATGGATATGCTCTATATAGAATGCAACAAAGAGTATAAGCAAGATATTCTTTTTATCTTGTATTTGTCATCATCAAAACTTAACATATAAAACCATTTGGGGCAAACTTATTTTCACAATCTCCCCCTTTTTGATGATGACAAATCACCAAAGAAAAAATATGTTGAGCAATATACAAGAATTGATATTTATGTAAGCATATCAAGCAATTGAGCACAAGAACATATTTTTCTTTCTAATTTTTTCTCCCCCTATTTGACATCAACAAAAAGGCTTAGGAAGGAAAGATAATAATTTTCTCTCCCCTTATAGATAAAACTCATGTTGTCAAAGAGATGAAACGATCATGCTTTCAAGATATATAAGATTATTCATGCAATGCTTGTCATATTTTTGTATGTCAACATTTTCCATATGATAACAATAAAACACTTTATGTAATCAACCAAGGATGTAAGGCAAGAGATATAAACAACTTAAGAGCTAGACTTCCCCTCAAAACATGCATATTATCAAAATAAAGCAAGGGCAAAGATATTTATTCTTAATCCAAAAAACAAAATCATTTAAAACTTCTCCCCCTTTCAAAAAGAATTTTACAAGAGCACGTTATATTTTCAAAAGCATTTTAGAAGGATAAACATATATTCATTGAAAAACATCTAGTCATTTAAGATTAATTTATCAACAAGTATCATACAATCCATATAAAATACCACAATAGCTTAGGGATAGGGATACTTATTGAGATAGATGAAGAGTGATGATCCTTCTCTATTGGTCCTCTAACTTTGAGCTTTCTTCCTTTGAATTCTTCATTCCATTGTACTAGAGGAAAGTCTTCTTTATCTTCCTCTTCATTTGAATTCCATTCAACTTTTCTTGTTTATCCACATATGCTTGTATGTAAAAAAAAATCTGATGGCTATATTTAAAATACATAGAGAGACTTGCAAAGCTAACTTTAAAAGTCCTCTAAAACATAGGTTAGCATCAAATATCATTTAATCTCATTTATAAGCAAAAAATTTAATTGATATATAATTTAAAGCATGTATCACATTATCAACTATGCAATATTAGTTCTAACAAGAATACATGAAGCACATATGCACTTGAATAAAAAAAAATTGTTTAAGCATTTTAAGGCATGATTCAAGTTTATCAAGAAGCATATAATTATCATCAAAACTTATTTAGACATTTTTAGGCAAATATTTTTCATGTAAGGCATGTGAAGGTATAACATAACTTTCTACTTCTCCAAATATCATATGATATCAAATTTAAAGCATAAATAAGGATTGATATCACCAGAAGTGTAGTCTTTGAATTTTTGTAGATGACTCTCACTTCCAAGCTTCAAGTTTTCACGAGGGAATAAAGATTCTTTGCACCCCTTTCAAAAGTTGAATTCTTTTACTATCCTCAACTTGAATAAGCTTATTCCATTTAAATGCTTGCTTGAGGTAGTTATCACCCTACAACATAATTCAAAGAATTTTCTTTGGTATCCATCAATTTTGGATCCATAGAGGTTAGTTATTATGCCAAACTTATAAACAAATAAACATTCAAAACAATAAATAAGTTCACAATGGCAAAAGATATTTCATGATCAATCAAGCCTATTATATAAGCATCAAAAGAATTTAACATGTATTAATCGAAACGTAGCAGAACAGATTACGTTTAAAAACAAACCGTGTTTATTCGAATAAGAAGAGGATCCTATTCGAATAAAGGATCTGGAGAGCCAAGCGTCTTGGCATTTTAGCAAGTTTATTCGAATAACCTGGGAGTTATTCGAATAGATAGAAAAGCAAACAATCAATA
This sequence comes from Ormosia semicastrata, assembly GCA_029884595.1. Lineage (NCBI taxonomy): Eukaryota > Viridiplantae > Streptophyta > Magnoliopsida > Fabales > Fabaceae > Ormosia > Ormosia semicastrata. The sequence continues at coordinate 36,364,833 of JAQQTO010000045.1, forward strand.
TTGATAAGCCAAGTCTCTGGTTATTCGAATAATATGAGTTCTATTCAAATAGATAGAGAGCAAATGTAAACAACTGATAAAACAAGTTTCAGGTTATTCGAATAAATCAGCTTTTATTGGAATAGACAGAGCGCATGATACACACAGGTTTGAGCACAGGAACCAGTTTATTCGAATAAACTAAGTATTATTCGAATAAAGTCGATATTCAACACATTATTTAACAAGCTGCAAAGGAGTTTATTTGAATAAAAACCTTATAAAACTAACAAGGAAACACAGAGATGAATACGTTCAAGAATTCAAAGCATATATATATATGTGATTTAAAGAGAGATAATCTTCAACAATAAAACATGCAATCATATATTGGATTGATCAAAAACTCAAGTTCAAGGATATTATTATTTCAAACAAGAAGTATATTTTCAGATTATAAGGCTAGAAAAGCATAATAAAAATTTCCACTTATCCGAAAAATATAAGTCCAAACTTCACGTGGACAAGGAAGAGAGCTTGAAATTATTTCTGGTCTTTGTACTTAGAGCAGCCGCTTTCAAGATGTCAAAGTCAACTCTTGGCCTTCAAGCACATCTACAACACACTTCAACTTTGACTTTTGGTACCCAAATTTTCTTGGGTCCTTGTGTGTTAGTTTTCAAAAATTAATCTATTATGCTCTCATAAAGATTAATTTTTCATAGTATATAAATCGAGTACAATAAATTAAATAATTAAATATCATTAAGCACATAGTTTATAGCATGCTCACTTTCATGATATATAGACAATTTTAAAGCATATAAAGCATACATAAGCATTATAGACCCTTATGTACCAAGATATATAACAAATTAATGAACTATGATATAATAAGAATGAATATAATCATGTGTTAAATATAATATTCAAATTTTATCAAGTACACATGATTCTATCAATCACTTAAGGCCTACAATGAATATACCTCAAATTAATTGACTTTACAAGTAAATGCTCATGAGAGGTAAAAACTGTTGATACCTTGGCCTTGGTAATTAAGGAAACTCTTTTCTTTACCCATTGCTTCTCTTTTGGTGTTTTAAACTTTGCAAGTTTCACATTGTGTACTTGAGAAGCTTTGGTTGAAGCCATCTTCCTTCTTTGACTAAAATTTCTTTCATTGGGCTTTGGAAGCGCTCTTTGTGATGATTCCTCTTTCCTTTGACCAATAAGTCCATCCTTTTGAGAAATTTTCTGCACAGTTGAAATACTAGGAGGACACTTTGGTACCCACTTCATTTTGGGTCATTGAATGTTAATATTAGGGCCTTTAGGATTTTTAGGAACCCATACCATACAATTTCTCATATAAGGATTTCTTCTATAATTGCATAAATGAGAAATATGTCCTAGATGACCACAAAAATTACATACAATTGAATTTAATGATGGCTTGGTCTTCTGAAGATCATCTTTGAAAAACTTAAGCATTTTCTTGTTATTACATTCTATGTTATTTCTGCCACAAGCTTTACTTGAATTTCCATGTGGAATAACATTGATTTTATTTTCATTAACAAGCATAGAATGTAAGCATTTAGAATCATTAGCTTTGGAAAGTTAGAAAGATAAGTCCTCAACTTGATTTTTTAAATTAATGCATTTTTCACAAGAAGATGAGGTTTCATATTTCAAAGGCATTTCCTCATTAAGAAAAGCATATTCATTTTTCAAAGTCTCAATTTTATTTTCAATAGAGGAAATGTTTTTCAAACTCGATAAGTTTTTCTTTTCTAAATGTAACAAACCATCATATAATTCATTATATGCACTTTGCAACTCATCATAAGAAGGACTATAATATAGTTTAGAATTATTTACCTCAAAGTCCTTTTTAGCCATATAGGAAGTAGTCTCAATTTCTAGCACACTTGGCTCTTTAAGAGAATCACCTTCTTCATCATCAATTTTATTTTGCTTTGCCTCTTCTTCAAATTGAGCACCATCGTCACCAAGAGACATTTGGCTTGCTTCAGTAGTTTGAACATCTCTTTGAGCATGCGTTTCATGACAGGCTTCCTTCAATGACTTTTGCTCTTCTTGCTTTCTATATGCAACTTTATGCACAAAATCATCGTTAGCAAGATAAATAGCATTAAGAGCATCCCATATATCTTTAGCACAAGAACAATTTTTAATTTCAGCATAAGTATCATCATTTAAACTACTTCTCAAAATTTGCATAGCTCTAATATTCAAAGAAAAACATTTTTTGACAAAACTATTCCAAGTTTGTTTTGTTTTGTAAGTAAACACATTTAGTGTAACACCCCAAATTTTAGACTATGTTGCAAGAGTTGACAGAATTACACTACTTTGTGTTTTCTGTGCATTATAAAAATAATTTGATTATTCCGATACTATTTGTGATTATTTTGTGTGATTTGCTCCTGGTCAAGAAAATAATAATTTTCGGGTGGGAAATTCTTGTCTGAGTATTTAGAGACGGGGATCTTACTTAACCCGAATCTCGAGTAACACGTAAAAGAATTTATTAATTTTAGAATTTATCGTAAAATAATTCTATTTTCTTGATAAATGTATGTTGCTTGATGCATATTTGTTATTGCTATGAATTATTTTGACTGGTATAGTTTAAGTTGCCATTATACTCAACCAACCAAAATTCTGGAATTTCCAATTCGACCAAAAATTCTGGAAATCCCAATCCGACAGAAATTCCTCAATATTTTCCCAAATGGCTTTCATTTCAAAACCTGTTTCGACAAATATAACTCGACAATTTCTTTTGAGAATAGATTCTTGTCGATACTAATTTCATTTCAAGCCTATTCCGACAAATAAAGCTCGACAGTTTTATGAATATATTCCTGTCGATAGACTCGGTCTCTCTCAAGCCTTATAGAGATCCAAAAGATCAATCTCACGTAACTCATTCGACAATCCAAGATTTTTGAAGGTCTTGACATCGACAGAATTTGGACAAGATCCAAACACTTGAAGAAATTTTCCTAACATTTTGATCCCGTCGGATTTAATTATTGAATGCAAGCATAAGTTAAATAGTGAGCTGAATTCGACACTTCCAGAGCATTTCCCGACAATATAATCGGTAATTCGACAGAACCCAAAATACCTCAAAATTTGGATGAAGCTGACTCTCAATCTTTGAATCAGAGGCCTCTTCCGACCAAGACTATGTATCTCGACCAAGATCATCTATTTCGACAAAGACTATCTATTCAAAAACATGGAAGATGTCATCGGATTCGACAAAACGCTAGATGTTGCTGTTAGCAGAGAATCAGTTAAGGAAAACAACTTGGTTCTTCTTTTCCCTAAATCTTGTCCGACGATTTTACCAATGTTAAAATGAAGATGTTTATATTCGTCGAAATGGACCTTCTAAAACAATGCCAAAATCCGTCGAAATAGGATCTTTTAAGACAATGTCATATCCATCGAATTTGGACTTCTACCCAAATACGTCGAATTTAATCTTCTTACTATTTGGTACCATGTTAAAATCCGTCGAGTATGAACTTTTGGCCAAACCTGTCGAATTTGATATCCTGATCACTTAGTAAAATGTTAAAATCCGTCGAGTATGAACTCCTGACCATACCCGTCGAAATTAATACTCAAGTCAATTTCCGTCGAGTGAGGATGCTCATGTCTGTTGAGTTAGAATGTCAATTTCCGTCGAGTGAGGATGCTAGTATTTGCTAAGCGGAAATGTTAATTTTCATCGAGTGGGGATACCAATGTTCGTCGAATTTGAATGATAATGTTCGTCGAATTATGGTGCTAACGACCGTCGAATAAGAATTCCTGATTTCAGTAGAAAAACTTCTCTAATGTCAAAATCCGTCGAATTTGATCTTCTGATCATATAATATTTCGTCGATTCGACAATTGGAAGATTTCTTCAACATCAACATCTGTCCGACGAATTAGGATTCTGTTGACCTTTTAAGTTCATTCGACAATTTTGATCTTCGTTCGACAGAATTCCCATCCGACAGAACTTGATATTTAGCCATTCTTGGAAAATAACGTTCTCCCATTTTACATCATTCTATCAGGTTGATTTTCGTCGAAAATTACCCTTGAAACTCACGTTCATGCAGCAATTTGGAGGGGTTCTACGTCGGTCACGTAGCAGCTTGAAGGAGGTTCTACAAGGTTCTTGAACAATCTAAAAGCCTTGAAAGTCAAAAGAATGACATCACCACGTGCATTCAGAAGTAGATATTTTACTTCATGTAAATTCTAACTTTATTTAAGTTTATCCCAAGGCAGCAGCTGTCCTTATGCAATCAGAATTTGGATAATTACTCACGTAAAGCATTCCAAATTTCACAAGAAAATCACACGGCCAGTAGCTTTTCCCGAACGTCCTCACTCTTCACTTTTCTACTTCTCAAACATAGATTCATTTCTCTCAAAGTTCCAAAGGAAAACTCACGCCTCTCTCTTTCATTTTCTTTTCTTCCAATCGGTCACCACCTAGAACTCACACCATCCATCCTTTAAAACATTCATCTCTTGGATTTTGTTTTGATTCAAAGCCTACTCTAATCATTTCTTCTTCATAAGGTTTTGCCACAAAACCCATTCTATCTTGTTCAAAGCTTCTTCAACCTTCTTCCTAAAGAGGAGGTGAACAAAGTCTCAAAGAAAGGAGGAAAGCTTAGAAAGCTTGAATCATCTATTTTCTATCTTGTTCTTCAAAGTTCAAGTTTGAAGCCTTGAAGAAGCTCTTGGTGGAGGGAGTTTGCTTGAAGGAGACATACAAGGAGCTTTGGAGGTTCTTCAAGAGGTAAGAGGGAGATTTAACCTCACCAACCAAGTTTTGGTGGTGTGGAGATGGTTGTGAACGGTGAAAAACCCCTAAGGGTTTATTCACTTATTGTTTAATTGCTTCTTTAGTTGTGATTGTGTTATTGGTGATTTTATGTTTGTGATTATGATTTTATGGCTTTGAAAATTATGATTGCATGTGTGATAATATATTTATTGTTTTGATAAATGTTTGTATGTATGAAACTGAATGCATGTAAGTGTATGTGTAAATTAGGATGTGAACAATATGATGGATTAAACTGAGAATTTGGGATTTGAAAGAAAAGGAATTGAATTTGGAAGAGTTGAATACAACAAGATGAAATGATTTTGGAGAAACAATACAGATTATGATTTTAATTTTTGTGTTTAATGGGGACATGTTGTAACTATTGATTTTTGAATGGTTATATTGTAAATATGATTTTATAAGGGACTGTTTAGTAAATATGGTTTTTGAGAGACTATTTCATAAATATAATTTGTATGAGAAACTATTTCGTAAATGTGATTTTATGAAGGACTATTTTGTCAATAGGAATTTTATGAGGGATTATGTTGTAAATTATGAATTTTATGAAAGATTATTTAAGTAAAAAGGAATTTTATGGAAAACTATTTTGTAAATATGAATTTTTGAAGGACTATTTTGTAAATATGAATTTTATGAGGGATGATTTAGTAAAATATGAATTTTTCAAAGAACTATTTAGTAAATGTGACTTTTATGAGGGACTATTGTGAAAATATTATTTGGATGAGGATTATTATGCAAATATGAAAAATGAAGTTGAGTTTTGGTGTTAAGCGAGAAAACTAGTATTCTTGATTTAAAACGTGTGAAGAGTATTTTACGTGATTGAGAAATGATAAAAATTGATACGTGATTTGAGAAAATGCGAAAAATATGGTTTCGCGATGAAATTACTGATAATAATATTGTTGGGCCTATATGAGGACCCCGAATATGAGATAAAGAAAATTTGAATTGAGAAAATGAGAGAATGAATTGAATCTGAGAAAGGTGCATTGGAATGTGCATTGAAAAAGTCCGAGTGGCTGAATAAGACTGATTGTCGAAAGAAGGAAAGAACACATCTCTTGAGTGGGTGCGATGTGCGTAGTGTAGGTCACTCGTTGACCTTGGGGGCATCGGGGTGCGGGTTGCCTACAATGGACAGAGAATAAAGCTTCTGTACCGTAGGTTAGACCGATGCAACACACCGATGATCCAGGACCAAGACACTATCCATAATCGAGATCGATAAAGACTGTGATGCATATGCTAGATGTGCAAATGCTAAATGAGCAAATGATAAATGAGCAAAGAGAATGAGCATGTGGTCTGAGGCATGTTGTGCGGTGATGCATTCTTTTCGATCACTCTTTCAGACCTGAGTTTTAGCTCCATGGAGTAGGAAAATTGAGTCTAGGTACATGAGTCTAGATGCATACACAGAGATATTGAGAGTATTATCATAATTATTGATTTTGATAAATGAATTATTGAATAAGTGAATATTGATAAGGACATGGATGTAATTATGAATTATGATGATAAATGATGTTGGTAGCATAATTGTAATTATGTATGATGTGTTAATATGAGATATGATATGTGTTAGATAAATGATATTGATGATATGATTGTAATTATGTATGATGTATGGTATGAGAATTTGTATGTTTTGATCTTCATTGCTACCATACTGGTATTGGCGTAGGTTGTAACACTCTTGTGGGGGTGTCACATTTGTTATTAAAATAAAATAACGATTAATGAGAATAATTAAATTATAAGGTTTTGATATAAATAAATAATAAAACCTGTACACTTACTTTGTTTCGAAAACATAAAAGTTGTATCCTCAAGATATTTCACCCTTAAAAAAAATTATTCTTATACACACATACATAGATAATGTCAGCACACCCCTGTACAATATACATTATATCCAAAAACATATCCATCAGATACTAATATACAAAAATTTACATAAGTTTTGTTTTCCTAAGTTGTACAAATAATTTACACATAATTTACAAACCCAAATAAAAATACATACCAAAAGAAAAAGAAAGCATAAAAGGTTTATATTTACAACCCAGTATCAGAAGATAACAAACCCAAGTGCACATCATACATTTTTAGTCACTTGGAGAAACATTCTGGATGATTCCTCCAATGACATAAACGCATGACGCCTCCCGGAAGACTGTGAGCGGGAACTCGGGTGCTCGTGGACCGGAATATAGTTAGGGGTCCCATCGGCGGGTGTTCTAGCTAGAAGACACAACACTAAACTCATAGGAGTCCGAAACAGACCGTTCCGGTGACGGCGAACTCCTAACGGTAGTTCTACCGAACATAGAAATCGATACAAAAACCGGGACAGATACGAGACTACGGTCGCAAAGACATAGTAATAATCCCTGTATAAGCAACCACATTACGTTCTCCATAGATGCGTGTCGCTCCTCCATGGAATTCCAAATGATAAAACCCAAAAATCCGGTGTCGACATCTCACCCTATCGGTACTAACACTAAAGATGATCTAAGGCTTCGGGTCTTGATTTGAAAATGTGGATCGTGGTTCTTCCTCGCTATGTACTCACTTGCTCAACTCTGGTTCTTCAACCCCTTCTTCATAGTCTAAATATATATATATATACATACAACAAACAAAGCAAACAATATATACAACAAATAGAGAGGTAAGACAACTTAAAATAACCAATAAATATCACATATGGAATAATGATACAACATTAACATAAATAAAATCCATAATGTACATAAATCCCATAGCAGTTCAAAATGTTCATCACACAATATAATGAATTTAAAATAAATATGACAAAGTATAAATTGACTCATTCCTACTCCATGGAGATACAACACATACCCAGATATCAGAGAGAATGAGGTGAGAATTCTATTAGTACTGCCCAGCCAATCCAGCTATTGCACTGTCCACCCTTTGTGTCTATAGCTTTGGCTACCCCGACCAGCTATTGCACTGTCAATACTTTGTGTCTATAGCTGATCGTTGTGATTGCTATTACACTGTCAATACTTTGTGTCTATAGCCCACGAAAAATAAACATAATGGTATAGTACACAACCAGACACAGTCAAATAATTGTGTACTACAAAAATCGAGAGTCCTCTCAAAACTTGATTAAGGTTAGTGCTCGTCGAGAACATAAGTGTGTCATCACGCACCACGGCCCTATGAAGGAGCTACCTCCGTCCACATATGGAATAGTGCACACTATGAACTCCAAGTTCATATCAGATAATGAACACACTATGCCTATCACATCGACAACACGATGTTATTCATCTCGTCAATCAAATCACCAAATTTCGATTTTGGCATAACTCAATGCATGAACAGACGCGTAATTACCAAAATACCCTCAAGTTTCAATTATTTATATAAATGCCATAAATTTACAAATTATTTACAGAAATATCGTTAAATCTTCATTATTTACAAAAACGCCCTTAACTTCTATTATTTACAAAAATGCCATCAAACTTTGAATAATTTCAAAAATACACTTCAAACTTTAATTATTTACAAAAATACCCTCCTTACTTAATTTATTTACAAAAATACCCTCAATGGCAAAAATCTTCAAATACAGTACGCTCCCACTTGGCGCACTTGTACAGTCCACACATCCGGGTCCACCACTTTGGCCCGACAGGAAACTCGCTGTTTTCATCAATCGCGTAGAAATTTTATTTCGTTTTCAAAAATCTTGCCGTTTTCACAATGTACATCACATTCTCAAATCGCGTAAATACATTTTGCTGTTTTCTCAATCGTGTAAGTTTTTAAATCATGTTCTCGTCAGATTTACTCACATAAATACTTCTAAACTATAAAAAAATAATTATCAAATCATCTGAGACCATTTAAAATATTTTTCCTAATTACGGTAAAATATTTTATATTATTATGTATTCTTTATAAATACTAACAATACTCAAATTAGTTTCTAAATATATTTAGTATTCATTAACAACATTGTAAAATACTTTAATTCTTCCCATTCAATAATGTGACCGAACCTAGGGTTTGCACTCTTTGGAATGCTCATGCATTTCTAACACTAATCTAACACATACAATGTAAAACATAAACAATGTATAATATATACAACACATCAAAGCTTAACCAATTAATAAAAGCTATAAAAATCAACACATAAAGGAATCCTTATGGATTTTACAAATTCAATCAAATCTTAATTTCTTAATAACTCTTTAATTTAATTAAATTTTGGTCTTCCTCTTACCTAAAATGATGAAAATTTCTTCTTTTCCTCTCCCTTGTGATTTCGGTTTTGCCTCCTTAGAGTCCTAGGAAAATAAATAAAATTTTATAAAGGCTACTACTAAGAAAAAGAAACAATACCATGGTTCAATCATGGCTTAGAAGCTTAGAAATGAAAATAGAATTGAAAAACAAGAAATTTTACCTTTGAAGATGGATTCTCAAAGGTGGTCTTCAAGCTTGAAAATGGAAGAAATAGAAGAAGCTTCCAACTAGAGATGGTCTTGTAGTGATGTTTAGGAGTAGAAAAACAAGAAAAGAGAAATTTTGAGTGGAAGGATGATGGAGAATGAAGCTTGACCGAATAGCCTCTTTGGGTCTCCAATGGTGGACGGTGAGAATGAAGGAGAGAATGAAGGAATTAATTGAGCATTTACTTGGAGTGTTGGCCGTAGAAGTGAGTAGGAAAAAGTCTTAATGCATGTGTTAAAATTCAAGAATGAATCTAGGCCATCCAATGGTTCAAAGGCTAGGATTTGGTCTTACAAGATAAGCTTGTTTCCTATTGGTTGATGAGTGATGAATAAGCATTTATCTAGAGCTTTCTCGGTTGCTCTCCCCACATGGCCGAATTCTCCATGCAAAAAGCCATCTAAATTTGTTTCTTCCCATTAATTAGTTATATATTTAAATGTAGATTTAGTTACATACTAAGGATTCTAGTTAGTTAGGCCTAACTAGATTACTATCTAGTTATCACTATTTAGTTACACTAAGGTTGTAGTAATTAATTTAGTTAGGTTCTAAGGTAACTATACTAACTAAATTAAATATTCTAGTTCTAATCTAACTAGCTTAGCCATTTTTGTTGACTTAGCTTTATTAATTTGACTCCTAGGTGTCTTGTTCCTATTGGTCCAAAATTCCTAATTTCCTTATTGTTTACTTTAATCTATACGTGGGTCCCACACATATAGTATCGGGTCCCCTGTCAAGTTTTATACTGAGTAATAAAATAATACTGAAAATTATTTTATCGCACAGTTAAATTCTAAAAATTAAAATATTCAGAACAGTGTCTTTCAGAATTGAGTTTACTAAACTCCTTCTGCTCTAAAAAAAATAAAACAAAAATAACATTTTATACAGACAAGCATAAAGCAGTACATTGGGGACATAATTGTCATTTACCCTAAAGTCAGAATTTTTTAGGGTGTTACATAGGTGATCTCACCTCCTTGTCTGTCTATTTCTGTATTGTAATTATAACTGTAAAGGGATTGAGCAAAACGTTGAGTAAGAACACAAGGAAGATCAGATTTTCAAGAACGAAGTTGAGTTCTAAAGAGATGGAGATGCTGAGTTTTCGTAAGGTTTATGGGAACCGGAGGCATAGTGCGTTGAGCTTGCTGGAGAATGTATTTCTCACATAAATAGTAATAGGGAGCTTACTACCGTACTCCTGGTATGGTTAGTATTGTTTATTTTGTATCAAGTTGGATTCCTCCCTGTTGAGGAGTCTGAGGAGAACCCGTTTGAGGCTCGCATGTTTAGAGTTACTTGGGCATTATGTAATTTAATTAATGTGTAAATATTTTTAGAGTCCAATTTGTAAATATTAAAGTGTGATAATACTACGACTTATATATATAATGTAAAATTAGATTGTGATGATGTTGTAATGTTTTAATTTTCACTAAGTTTATATTACTATCATCAAGAAATTTTATAACTCGTATTTATATTACAAGCACGAATCATAATAAAAGGGTAATTTGGTAAATGAGTAACAAGAAGTGTGACGCCCTAAGGAGGGTGTTACATTAGTTGGTATCAGAGCCCAAGTTAGAGTCTTTTGGGTTTGTGGGTAGGCTTGTCTTGTTTGTGCTGTGTGAATCTCTGATGTTGGACACAGAGATATGTTTTGGTTTCCAAAAGGAGACGATGTTATGTGAAATAGTTACGTTTAGTTCATCATGTTTTGATTTTTGTTTATCTTTGAAGAAAGATAATGGAACGAAGCGAACATGAGCATGAGGATGCGAGACGTGATGAAGATCGTATAGCTGCAGCTAGAAGTGTAATGCAAAAGATGATTGAAGTAGCAGTACAACAGAGACAGATGATCACTCAACAACAAGAACTGATAATCGAACTTCACAGCTTACTAGGATTGGAGCAACCATCAGATGTGAGAAACTGTAACTTAGAACCTTCGATAATCCAAGATGGAAGGAAGCGTAAGGTCGATCGTGTTCAGCAAAAGCAGTGTGTACAACCACTGAGGAAGCAACAACAAACAAAGAGAGGAAGTACTAGTGGCAATAATTTTAGTCAGACTGTGGTATCATCACTGAAATGTTTCAAGTGTGGAAAAGATCATCTCACTAAAGATTGTCAACATAAAGGGGTTATTTGTTATCGATGTGGGAAGCTTGGACATTTCTCCAAAGATTGTGATCAATTGAAGATGGAACTTTCCATTAGTGAGGTACGTAATTCAAAATCTCAAGAAGAAGAAGAAGAAAGAGCTGGTGCAAGGAGTGTAGTGAGAACGTTCAAATACAAAAAACTTAAAGAGTAAGGAAATTGTGCCATAGAGGGTAATCTTGAAGTGTCTTGTATGATGCGTAAAGTAACCCAGTCTTTTGTAACCTGTGAATGTGTAAATCTTTTGGGGTTATCTGTGTTTTGTTCTTTTCATAATACTACGTCAACTTCTAAACTTGTTCTTACCACTTGAGTTTGTATAAAACTATCCTGTTATTATTTGAGTTTGAAACTCTTCTATTACTCTGGTTTGTCTATTTCTTTTTCAAATAGATTGAGTAAATCAATTTGACTCATCCGTGTCTTTGTTATAATGTGATTTGAGTATTTCTACTCTTCTTGTTAAACTTGTTGGTTATACTTAAATTTTCTAATTCTATCTTGCATCTATTGAATATCAAATCTTTTATGTTGATTTGATTCGTTTATCCAAAATCACATCTATTTAAGAGCTTGATTTTATAACCTGGAGTGGTTATTTTCCAACCATATCCTACTAGATTGTTACAATGTAATCGTAGTGTTTCCTTGACCTGAAATTTTTGGATTTGAATCCAGAAAGTTCCTTTCTAAAATTATTGGACCATGTTCATTTTGAAAATCTATTAGACCATTTTAAATTCTTTGTTGGACTAATCTAGTAACTTACTGAAAAGTCTTATTACTTTTCCTTATGACCTTCATAGTGTCTTTCATGTATCTCAATTAAAAAGGATCATTCTTGATACAACTTGTGTTATAATATCAAATACAGTACAATTAGAAGAAAACTTGATCTATGAGACAATTTCTGTTAAGAGTAAAAATAGGCAAGTAGAACAACTTATCTGGATGAAGAAAATCTGGGATGATGTGACGACAAGGGGAGCCAGAAGATCAAATGAAGGGAATCATTCTTCGTTCCAAGATCATCTTGTGTACTGGTTGTTATCAGATTCGAGTGAAGGTAGAGAATGTTCCAAGACAATATTTCAGATACGTTACAAGAACTATGAATAGTCAGTACAACCATTCGGGGTAGGAAATGTTTTGACGATGTCCGTGAATTCTATAAATAGGATCTTTCTTTTTCATCTGGCAAATTTGTCATTATTGGCAATATTTTGACCTATTCTCGAAATTCCAAGGATCATGCTGAAGATTTCAATGCGATTCTTCAATTTTGAAGAAGAAGAAGGAATTATGTGCAAAATTAATCAAACGTAAATTCTGTTACAAGGAGTTCAACTTGTGGATTTAGATGAAGTGATAAATTCAAATGGAAAGGCGGTGACGTATACTTCAAGGCAGTGGAATGCGCATGAGAAAAATTGTTCGAGTTACGTTTTAGGATACGCGATAGTTGTTTTGCAAGGAAAATCTGAAGACGTTTTCTTTCCTATCAAGTTCACAATAAATTCAAAGGCTTGAAGTACCTGTTCAATCAAGAAAGGCTTGGACATCGAGAAGAGACGAATAGTTAGAATTTTCAAAGGACTTGTTAAGATGAATTTCTGGTATTAATAGAATTCATATACAACGATAGTTTCGTTCGAGCATGGGGATGACACCTGTGAGACATTATATGGGGAGACGTTGTAGAACGCCTTTGCGTTGGTATCGTACTGGTGAAAGTAACATCGTGGAACCAGAAATTGTGCGACAGCCCACTAAGAAAGTAAAGACGATCTAAGACAAGATGAGGACAACTCAGATGTAGCAAAAGAAGTTATGAAGATAAAAGACGAAGACCGCTTGAATTTGAAGAAGGTGACCATGTGTCTCTACGTGTGACACCTATAACAAGAGATGGACAAGAGATTAAGTCGAGGAAACCCACTCCGAAGTTTATTAGACCGTATCGAATACTCTGTTGGATATCGTACAAATGAAGGAAAATTCAACCTACGAGACGTTTCTAGTCAAGATTGAAGATCAAAGGACAAAGTAACTTCGAGATAATGAAATCGCATTGGTTACAGTGGTTTGGAACAATATACGTGGTGAAGCAACATGGGAATTAAAAGATAAGATAAGAGAGTAGTATCCATTTTTATTTTAAGTGTGTCAAGTTTCGAGGACGAAACTTATTTTAGAGGGGGAGAGTTGTAACACCCCAAATTTTAGACTATGTTGCAAGAGTTGATAATTACACTACTTTGTGTTTTTTGTGCATTATAAAAATAATTTGATTATTCCGATACTATTTGTGATTATTTTGTGTGATTTGCTCTGGTCAAGAAAATAATAATTTTTGGTATGGGAAATTCTTGTGCGAGTATTTAGAGACGGGGATCTTACTTAACCCGAAATCGAGTAACACGTAAAAGAATTTATTAATTTTTAGAATTTATCGTAAAATAATTCTATTTTACTGATAAATGTATGTTGCTTGATGCATAGCTGTTATTGCTATGAATTATTTTGACCTGGTATAGTTTAAGTTGCCATTATACTCAACCGACCAAAATTCTGGAATTTCCAATTCGACCAAAAATTCTGGAAATCCCAATCCGACAGAAATTCCTCAATATTTTCCCAAATGGCTTTCATTTCAAAACCTGTTTCGACAAATATAACTCGACAATTTCTTTTGAGAATAGATTCTTGTCGATACTAATTTCATTTCAAGCCTATTCCGACAAATAAAGCTCGACAGTTTTATGAATATATTCCTGTCGATAGACTCGGTCTCTCTCAAGCCTTATAGAGATCCAAAAGATCAATCTCACGTAACTCATTCGACAATCCAAGATTTTTGAAGGTCTTGACATCGACAGAATTTGGACAAGATCCAAACACTTGGAGAAATTTTCCTAACATTTTGATCCCGTCGGATTTAATTATTGAATGCAAGCATAAGTTAAATAGTGAGCTGAATTCGACACTTCCAGAGCATTTCTCGACAATATAATCGGTAATTCGACAGAACCCAAAATACCTCAAAATTTGGATGAAGCTGACTCTCAATCTTTGAATCAGAGGCCTCTTCCGACCAAGACTATGTATCTCGACCAAGATCATCTATTTCGACAAAGACTATCTATTCAAAAACATGGAAGATGTCGTCGGATTCGACAAAACGCTAGATGTTGCTGTTAGCAGAGAATCAGTTAAGGAAAACAACTTGGTTCTTCTTTTCCCTAAATCTTGTCGGACGATTTTACCAATGTTAAAATGAAGATGTTTATATTCGTCGAAATGGACCTTCTAAAACAATGCCAAAATCCGTCGAAATAGGATCTTTTAAGACAATGTCATATCCATCGAATTTGGACTTCTACCCAAATACGTCGAATTTAATCTTCTTACTATTTGGTACTATGTTAAAATCCGTCGAGTATGAACTTTTGGCCAAACCTGTCGAATTTGATATCCTGATCACTTAGTAAAATGTTAAAATCCGTCGAGTATGAACTCCTGACTATACCCGTCGAAATTAATACTCAAGTCAATTTCTGTCGAGTGAGGATGCTCATGTCTGTTGAGTTAGAATGTCAATTTCCGTCGAGTGAGGATGCTAGTATTTGCTGAGCGAAAATGTTAATTTTCATCGAGTGGGGATACCAATGTTCGTCGAATTTGAATGATAATGTTCGTCGAATTATGGTGCTAACGACCGTCGAATAAGAATTCCTGATTTCAGTAGAAAAACTTCTCTAATGTCAAAATCCGTCGAATTTGATCTTCTGATCATATAATATTTCGTCGATTCGACAATTGGAAGATTTCTTCAACATCAACATCTGTCCGACGAATTAGGATTCTGTTGACCTTTTAAGTTCATTCGACAATTTTGATCTTCGTTCGACAGAATTCCCATCCAACAGAACTTGATATTTAGCCATTCTTGGAAAATAACGTTCTCCCATTTTACATCATTCTATCAGGTTGATTTTCATCGAAAATTACCCTTGAAACTCACGTTCATGCAGCAATTTGGAGGGGTTCTACGTCGGTCACGTAGCAGCTTGAAGGAGGTTCTACAAGGTTCTTGAACAATCTAAAAGCCTTGAAAGTCAAAAGAATGACATCAGCCACGTGCATTCAGAAGTAGATATTTTACTTCATGTAAATTCTAACTTTATTTAAGTTTATCCCAAGGCAGCATCTGTCCTTATGCAATCGAATTTGGATAATTACTCACGTAAAGCATTCCAAATTTCACAAGAAAAATCACGACGCAGACTTTTCCCGAACGTCCTCACTCTTCACTTTTCTACTTCTCAAACATAGATTCATTTCTCTCAAAGTTCCAAAGGAAAACTCACGCCTCTCTCTTTCATTTTCTTTTCTTCCAATCGGTCACCACCTAGAACTCACACCATCCATCCTTTAAAACATTCATCTCTTGGATTTTGTTTTGATTCAAAGCCTACTCTAATCATTTCTTCTTCATAAGGTTTTGCCACAAAACCCATTCTATCTTGTTCAAAGCTTCTTCAACCTTCTTCCTAAAGAGGAGGTGAACAAAGTCTCAAAGAAAGGAGGAAAGCTTAGAAAGCTTGAATCATCTATTTTCTATCTTGTTCTTCAAAGTTCAAGTTTGAAGCCTTGAAGAAGCTCTTGGTGGAGGGAGTTTGCTTGAAGGAGACATACAAGGAGCTTTGGAGGTTCTTCAAGAGGTAAGAGGGAGATTTAACCTCACCAACCAAGTTTTGGTGGTGTGGAGATGGTTGTGTCGGTGAAAACCCCTAAGGGTTTATTCACTTATTGTTTAATTGCTTCTTTAGTTGTGATTGTGTTATTGGTGATTTTATGTTTGTGATTATGATGTTTATGGCTTTGAAAATTATGATTGCATGTGTGATAATATATTTATTGTTTTGATAAATGTTTGTATGTATGAAACTGAATGCATGTAAGTGTATGTGTAAATTAGGATGTGAACAATATGATGGATTAAACTGAGAATTTGGGATTTGAAAGAAAAGGAATTGAATTTGGAAGAGTTGAATACAACAAGATGAAATGATTTTGGAGAAACAATACAGATTATGATTTTAATTTTTGTGTTTAATGGGGACATGTTGTAACTATTGATTTTTGAATGGTTATATTGTAAATATGATTTTATAAGGGACTGTTTAGTAAATATGGTTTTTGAGAGACTATTTCATAAATATAATTTGTATGAGAAACTATTTCGTAAATGTGATTTTATGAAGGACTATTTTGTCAATAGGAATTTTATGAGGGATTATGTTGTAAATTATGAATTTTATGAAAGATTATTTCGTAAAAAGGAATTTTATGGAAAACTATTTTGTAAATATGAATTTTTGAAGGACTATTTTGTAAATATGAATTTTATGAGGGATGATTTCGTAAAATATGAATTTTTCAAAGAACTATTTCGTAAATGTGACTTTTATGAGGGACTATTGTGAAAATATTATTTGGATGAGGATTATTATGCAAATATGAAAAATGAAGTTGAGTTTTGGTGTTAACTGAGAAAACTAGTATTCTTGATTTAAAACGTGTGAAGAGTATTTTACGTGATTGAGAAATGATAAAAATTGATACGTGATTTGAGAAAATGCGAAAAATATGGTTTCGCGATGAAATTACAAGTAATAATATTGTTGGGCCTATATGAGGACCCCGAATATGAGATAAAGAAAATTTGAATTGAGAAGATGAGAGAATGAATTGAACCGAGAAAGGTGCATTGGAATGTGCATTGAAAAAGTCCGAGTGGTGAATAAGACCGATTGTCGAAAGAAGGAAAGAACACATCTCTTGAGTGGGTGCGATGTGCGTAGTGTAGGTCACTCGTTGACCTTGGGGGCATCGGGGTGCGGGTTGCCTACAATGGACGAGAGAATAAAGCTTCGCACCGTAGGTTAGACCGATGCAACACACCGATGATCAGGACCAAGACACTATCCATAATCGAGATCGATAAAGACCGTGATGCATATGCTAGATGTGCAAATGCTAAATGAGCAAATGATAAATGAGCAAAGAGAATGAGCACGTGGTCCGAGGCATGTTGTGCGACAGATTCTTTTCGATCACTCTTTCCGACCCGAGTTTTAGCTCCATGGAGTAGGAAAATTGAGTCTAGGTACATGAGTCTAGATGCATACACAGAGATATTGAGAGTATTATCATAATTATTGATTTTGATAAATGAATTATTGAATAAGTGAATATTGATAAGGACATGGATGTAATTATGAATTATGATGATAAATGATGTTGGTAGCATAATTGTAATTATGTATGATGTGTTAATATGAGATATGATATGTGTTAGATAAATGATATTGATGATATGATTGTAATTATGTATGATGTATGGTATGAGAATTTGTATGTTTTGATCTTCATTGCTACCATACTGGTATTGGCGTAGGTGATCTCACCTCCTTGTCTGTCTATTTCTGTATTGTAATTATAACTGTAAAGGGATTGAGCAAAACGTTGAGTAAGAACACAAGGAAGATCAGATTTTCAAGAACGAAGTTGAGTTCTAAAGAGATGGAGATGCTGAGTTTTCGTAAGGTTTATGGGAACCGGAGGCATAGTGCGTTGAGCTTGCTGGAGAATGTATTTCTCACATAAATAGTAATAGGGAGCTTACTACCGTACTCCTGGTATGGTTAGTATTGTTTATTTTGTATCAAGTTGGATTCCTCCCTGTTGAGGAGTCTGAGGAGAACCCGTTTGAGGGCTCTGCATGTTTAGAGTTACTTGGGCATTATGTAATTTAATTAATGTGTAAATATTTTTAGAGTCCAATTTGTAAATATTAAAGTGTGATAATACTACGACTTATATATATAATGTAAAATTAGATTGTGATGATGTTGTAATGTTTTAATTTTCACTAAGTTTATATTACTATCATCAAGAAATTTTATAACTCGTATTTATATTACAAGCACGAATCATAATAAAAGGGTAATTTGGTAAATGAGTAACAAGAAGTGTGACGCCCTAAGGAGGGTGTTACATTAGTTGGTATCAGAGCCCAAGTTAGAGTCTTTTGGGTTTGTGGGTAGGCTTGTCTTGTTTGTGCTGTGTGAATCTCTGATGTTGGACACAGAGATATGTTTTGGTTTCCAAAAGGAGACGATGTTATGTGAAATAGTTACGTTTAGTTCATCATGTTTTGATTTTTGTTTATCTTTGAAGAAAGATAATGGAACGAAGCGAACATGAGCATGAGGATGCGAGACGTGATGAAGATCGTATAGCTGCAGCTAGAAGTGTAATGCAAAAGATGATTGAAGTAGCAGTACAACAGAGACAGATGATCACTCAACAACAAGAACTGATAATCGAACTTCACAGCTTACTAGGATTGGAGCAACCATCAGATGTGAGAAACTGTAACTTAGAACCTTCGATAATCCAAGATGGAAGGAAGCGTAAGGTCGATCGTGTTCAGCAAAAGCAGTGTGTACAACCACTGAGGAAGCAACAACAAACAAAGAGAGGAAGTACTAGTGGCAATAATTTTAGTCAGACTGTGGTATCATCACTGAAATGTTTCAAGTGTGGAAAAGATCATCTCACTAAAGATTGTCAACATAAAGGGGTTATTTGTTATCGATGTGGGAAGCTTGGACATTTCTCCAAAGATTGTGATCAATTGAAGATGGAACTTTCCATTAGTGATGTACGTAATTCAAAATCTCAAGAAGAAGAAGAAGAAAGAGCTAGTGCAAGGAGTGTAGTGAGAACGTTCAAATACAAAAAACTTAAAGAGTAAGGAAATTGTGCCATAGAGGGTAATCTTGAAGCTGTACTGTATGATGCGTAAAGTAACCCTGATCTTTTGTAACCTGTGACTGTGTAAATCTTTTGGGGTTATCTGTGTTTTGTTCTTTTCATAATACTACGTCAACTTCTAAACTTGTTCTTACCACTTGAGTTTTATAAAATAATCCTGTTATTATTTGAGTTTGAAACTCTTCTATTACTCTGGTTTGTCTATTTCTTTTTCAAATAGAGTGAGTAAATCAATTTGACTCATCCGTGTCTTTGTTATAATGTGATTTGAGTATTTCTACTCTTCTTGTTAAACTTGTTGGTTATACTTAAATTTTCTAATTCTATCTTGCATCTATTGAATATCAAATCTTTTATGTTGATTTGATTCGTTTATCCAAAATCACATCTATTTAAGAGCTTGATTTTATAACTGGAGTGGTTATTTTCCAACCATATCCTACTAGATTGTTACAATGTAATCGTAGTGTTTCCTTGACCTGAAATTTTTGGATTTGAATCCAGAAAGTTCCTTTCTAAAATTATTGGACCATGTTCATTTTGAAAATCTATTAGACCATTTTAAATTCTTTGTTGGACTAATCTAGTAACTTACTGAAAAGTCTTATTACTTTTCCTTATGACCTTCATAGTGTCTTTCATGTATCTCAATTAAAAAGGATCATTCTTGATACAACTTGTGTTATAATATCAAATACAGTACAATTAGAAGAAAACTTGATCTATGAGACAATTTCTGTTAAGAGTAAAAATAGGCAAGTAGAACAACTTATCTGGATGAAGAAAATCTGGGATGATGTGACGACAAGGGGAGCCAGAAGATTAAATGAAGGGAATCATTCTTCGTTCCAAGATCATCTTGTGTACTGGTTGTTATCAGATTCGAGTGAAGGTAGAGAATGTTCCAAGACAATATTTCAGATACGTTACAAGAACTATGAATAGTCAGTACAACCATTCGGGGTAGGAAATGTTTTGACGATGTCCGTGAATTCTATAAATAGGATCTTTCTTTTTCATCTGGCAAATTTGTCATTATTGGCAATATTTTGACCTATTCTCGAAATTCCAAGGAGCATGCTGAAGATTTCAATGCGATTCTTCAATTTTGAAGAAGAAAAAGGAATTATGTGCGAAATTAATCAAACGTAAATTCTGTTACAAGGAGTTCAACTTGTGGATTTAGATGAAGTGATAAATTCAAATGGAAAGGCGGTGACGTATACTTCAAGGTAGTGGAATGCGCATGAGAAAAATTGTTCGAGTTACGTTTTAGGATACGCGATAGTTGTTTTGCAAGGAAAATCTGAAGACGTTTTCTTTCCTATCAAGTTCACAATAAATTCAAAGGCTTGAAGTACCTGTTCAATCAAGAAAGGCTTGGACATCGAGAAGAGACGAATAGTTAGAATTTTCAAAGGACTTGTTAAGATGAATTTCTGGTATTGATAGAATTCATATACAACGATAGTTTCGTTCGAGCATGGGGATGACACCCTGTGAGACATTATATGGGAGACGCTGTAGAACGCCTTTGCGTTGGTATCGTACTGGTGAAAGTAACATCGTGGAACCAGAAATTGTGCGACAGCCCACTAAGAAAGTAAAGACGATCTAAGACAAGATGAGGACAACTCAGATGTAGCAAAAGAAGTTATGAAGATAAAAGACGAAGACCGCTTGAATTTGAAGAAGGTGACCATGTGTCTCTACGTGTGACACCTATAACAAGAGATGGACAAGAGATTAAGTCGAGGAAACCCACTCCGAAGTTTATTAGACCGTATCGAATACTCTGTTGGATATCGTACAAATGAAGGAAAATTCAACCTACGAGACGTTTCTAGTCAAGATTGAAGATCAAAGGACAAAGTAACTTCGAGATAATGAAATCGCATTGGTTACAGTGGTTTGGAACAATATACGTGGTGAAGCAACATGGGAATTAAAAGATAAGATAAGAGAGTAGTATCCATTTTTATTTTAAGTGTGTCAAGTTTCGAGGACGAAACTTATTTTAGAGGGGGAGAGTTGTAACACCCCAAATTTTAGACTATGTTGCAAGAGTTGACAGAATTACACTACTTTGTGTTTTCTCGTGCATTATAAAAATAATTTGATTATTCCGATACTATTTGTGATTATTTTGTGTGATTTGCTCTGGTCAAGAAAATAATAATTTTGGTCGGGAAATTCTTATCTCGATTTATTTAGAGACGGGGATCTTACTTAACCCGAATCTGAGTAACACAGAAAAGAATCTCTTAATTTTAGAATTTATCGTAAAATAATCCTATTTTTGATAAATATCTGTTTTTATGCATAGTTATTGCTATGAATTATTTGACCTAGTATAGTTTAATTTGCCATTATAATCAACCAACCAAAAACTGAATATAAATCACCCAAATTCGACATATTTTTCCAAAACCTCGTTATATTCTAAAAGAAAACATTTGGCCAGTTTAGAAAGCATTTGGCCAGGAATCCCAATCCGACCAGAACCGACCAAAATTCTGGGAATCCCCAATCCGACCAAAAAATTCTGGAATCCCAACCTGATCGAAGTTCCTCAAGATTTTCCCTAACGGTTTTCATTTCAAGTCTATTTTCGACGAGCCTATTTCGACAATCAAGTCTATTTTTGACAAGTCTATTTCGACAAACAAAACTATAATTTTATGAATACATTCTTGTCGATACTGATCCGGTCTCTCTCAAGTATTATAGGGATCTAAAAGACCAATCTCATGTAACTCATTCGACAATCCAAGATTTTTGAAGGTCTTGATACGACGAGTAATTTGGACAAGATCCAAACACTTGAAGAAATTTTTCTAACATTTTGATCCCGTCGGATTTAATTACTGAATGTAAGCATAAGTTAAGTAGTGAGTTGAATTCGACACCTTCAGAGCATTTCTCGACAACATCAACCGGTAGTTTGACAGAACCCAAAATACCTCAAAATTGAATGAAGCTGATTCTCAGTTTCTGAATCAGAAATCAAAGATTTTGGCTGTTATTGCTGTTTCTTCCGACCAAGATTATCTATTTCAACCAAGGTTTGTCTTTTCTGACAAAGACTATCTATTCAAAACATAGAAGAAGTCCTCAGATTCGACAAAACGATGGACGTTGCTATTAGCAGAGAATCAGTCAATAAAAGTGAATCTGGTTCTCCTTTTCTCTCAATCTTGTTGGACGATTCTGCAAATTAAAAACGAAGATGACTGATATGTAATCGACCTAACTAATGATAAATAGTACTACTATTCGTTGTCGAACACGACTCTATGTCAAAAGTTGCTCATTGTTGGACAAACATTATCCGTTGAATTAGACCTTCTGAAACAATGCCATATCTGTCGAATTTGAACTTCTATTCAAATTTGTCGAATTGGATCTTCTGACTATTTAGTACCATGTTAAAATTCGTCGAGTGAAAATGTTAATTTCTGTCGAGTGAGGATACCAATGTTCGTCGAAATAGAATGATAAAGTTCGTCGAGTTGTGATGCTAATGACCGTCGAGTGTCGAGTTGTGATGCTAATGACCGTCGAGTAAGAATTTCTAGTCATTCAGTAAAGAAACTTCTCTAATGTCAAAATTCGTCGAATTTGAATTTCTAATCATATAGTATTTTTGTCGGTTCGACAATTTGAAAATTTCTTCTACGTTAACACCCATCCGACGAATTGGGAATTCTGTTGACCTTTAGTTTATCCGACAGTTTTTGATATTCGTCTGACAAAATCACCATTCGTCCGACAGAATTATCATTCGACAGAATGCTTATCCGACAGTACTTGATTTTTGGCCATACTTGGGAAATAATGTTCTCTCATCATACAGTATTCTGTTATGTTAATTTCGTCGAAAATTGCCCTTGAAACTCACCGCCATGCAGCAGCTTGGAGGAGGTTCTACATGATTCTTGAACAATCCAAAAGCCTTGAAAGTCAAGTGAATGACGTAAGCCATGTGGAATAGCAGGTGCACTCAGAATAGGATATTTTACTTCAAGTAAATCCTAAATTTTTTCCTGTGCTTATCCCACGGCAGCCGCCTCATAATTTCACTCTCATAAATTACATTTTCTCTCACATCAAAAAGTATCCATCTTTTTCTCTCAAATTCCACGAACCTGAGCATCATTTTTCTTCCTTTTCTCTCCATTGGTTCGGCCAAGTACCCTACGAACACCATCACTCATCTATAATTTTCATTCTCATCATTTCCAAAAGCTAAACACCATTTGAAACACTTTCCATTTAGAAAGTTTTCCCAAAATCCCACTCTAAGTGCTTCAAAATCCCATTTCTATCTTACTTCTTTGGAGGTAAACTTTGATTTCTATGGTTTAAATTCATGTTTATGATTTTTTGAACCATGTTTGTTCCATGGTTTGTTATTATTGAGCTTTGTTTGTGATTTTACTAATTGTTTTAGAATTGTTAGGAATTGTTGTGGCTTGTACGAAAACAAGAAGAAGGAGAGGAGTTTGAAAAGCTTGTCTTCAAGAGGTAAAGAGGAGATTTTACCTCACCAACCATGTTTTGGTGGTGTGGGGATGGTTGTGTACGGTGGAAAAATCCATAAGGGTTCTTCACCGATTGTTTGATGCTATTTGATTGTGTTTGTGTTGTGTATGATTGTGTTTTTGTGCTTGCATGTGTGATATTATGTCTATTGTTTTAATATATATTTGTATGTATGAAATTGTGTACATGAAAATATATGAGTAAAGTAAGATGTGAATAATATGATGAACCGATTTTATGAGAGCTCCAAAGAGCTTGAGGCTTACGGCCATAATAGGCTAGAAAGGACCAAAGTCCTGAAAATGAGAAATTCAATTGAAAATGAAGGATTTAAATGAAAAAGAAATGAATTTGAACAAGTTTGGAGGTTGTGGGAAAATCATCGGATATAATTAAATTGATGAATTAAAATGAGAACTGAGAGATTTAAATGAATTTGGAAAAGTTTGAGTATAGTAAAGTATAATGATTTTGAGAAAATAATTTGATTTAATAAATGAATTATGAAATTTATTTGGGTATCAATACTTGAAGTTTATTGACGTATGGCTCACCCTACGGGTTTAGAGGTGCGTCTGTAAAAATTGAGCTGTAATATATGAAGTAAATGAAAGAAATAACATTTTTGGGGAAACGATGCAAATATCGATTTTTAGAAGGACAATATTGTAATTTTCGTTTTTGAAAAGGGGCAATATTGTAAATATGATTTTTACAGGGGCAATATTATAATTTTCATTTTTAAAAGGGGCCATATTGCAATTATGAATTTTATGAGGGACTATTTTGAAAATATGAATTTTATGAGGGACTATTTCGTAAAAGTGAATTTTGTGAGGGACTGTTGTGAAAATATTATTTAAATGAGGATTATAAAGAAAATATTATGTTTTGAGGGGTTATTATGCATATATGAAAAATGAAGTTGAATTTTGGTGTTAAATGAGGAAAATAGTATTTTTGATTTAAAACGTGTGAAAAATATTTTACGCACTTGAGAAACGATGAAAAATTGATACGTGATTTGAAAATGCGACAGAACTGTTGCGCGATTGAGAAAATGCGAAAAATATGGTTTCGTGATGAAATTACAGTAATGACACTGTTGGGCCAATATGAGGACCCCGAACTTGAGATAAAGAAAATTTAAATTGAGAATATGATAGAATGAATTGAACTGAGAATGGTGCATTTGTATATGCATTGAAAAGGTCCGATGGACTGGATAAGGCTATTTGCCTAGGAAGGAGAGAATACACCTCCTGAGTGGGTGCGATATGCGTAGTGTAGGTCTTTCGTTGACCTTGGGGGCATTGGGGTGCGGGTTGCCTACAATGTGCAGTTGGTAGCTCTTCTGTACGTGGGTTAGACCGATATAACACACCAATGATCCGGACCGAGACACTATCCGTAATCAAGATTTGATAAAGACTGGTGCATATGCTAGATGTGCAAAAATTGAGCACGTGGTCCGAGGCATGTAGTGCAGACAGATCTTTACGATCACTCTTTCCGATCTGAGTTGTAGCTCCATGGAGTAGGAAATTAAGTCTAGGTGCATATGCAGAAATACTGAGAGTATTATCGTAATTATTGTTTATGATAATTGAATTATTGAATAATTGAATATTGATAAGGACATGATCGTAATTATGACTTATTAAATGAATTATGATGATAAGGAATATTGTTGACATAATTATACTTATGTATTGATATGAGATATGATATGTGTTAGATAAATGATATCGGTGACATAATTGTAATTATGTATGATGTGTTGGCATGAGAATTTGTATGTGTTTATCTTCATCGCTACCATCTGTAATCTGGCGTAGGTGATCTCACCTCTTTGTATGTTTATTCTGTATTGTATTTATAATTTTAAAGACCTTGAGCGAGGAGCTGAGGAAGAGCAGATTCCTGTTGAGGACGCTGAGTTTTGAACTGATGAAGGAGTCTCGTTTCCTTGTGTATATGAGATTGAGTAGACTACATCTTGGACAATAGTGTGAATATTAATATTTAGAGTTCCCATTGTCAATTAGACAGTATTGGGAAGTATACTATCGTACTCCGAGTGCGATTAGTATAGTGTCATCTGTGCGGACACTTGTCTGTAGGACTTCGCGTCAAGTCGGACTTCTATCTTCTGAGGAGTCTGAAGAGGACCCGTCTGAAGGTTCTGCTGTGTAGTAATACTTGGGCAGTATGTTAATTTTAAATATTTTGAGAGTCTAGTTTGTATATATTAAAATATGACATTACTATGATTTGTATATATGTATGATGTATATTATTTATGATGTTGATGTAATGTTTTTTATTTTCCGCTAAGTTTATCTAACTATCATCAAGAAATTTTATAACTCGTATTTACATCATAAGCACAGTTTTCCAATGAAGGGGTAATTTGGTAATTGAGTAACACGAAGTGTGACGCCCTAAGGAGGGTGTTACATTAGTTGGTATCAGAGCCCAAGTTAGAGTCTTTTGGGTTTGTGGGTAGGTTTGTCTTGTTTGTGCTGTGTGAATCTTTGATGTTGAACACAGCGATATGTTTTGGTTTCCGAAAGGAGACGATGTTGTGTGAAATAGTTACGTTTAGTTCGTTGTGTTTTGATTTTGTTTATCTTTGAAGAAAGATAATGGAATGCAGCGAACATGAGCATGTGGACGCGAGACGCGATGAAGATCGCATAGCCGCAGCTAGAAGTGTGATGCAAAAGATGATTGAAGTAGCAGTACAACAGAGACAGATGATCGATCAGCAGCAGGAACTGATAATCGAACTTCATAGCTTACTAGGATTAGAGCAGCCATCGGATGTGAGAAGCTGTAACATAGGACCTTCGAAAATCCAAGATGGGAGGAAGCGTAAGGTCAATCATTTTCAACGAGAGCCGTATGTGCGACCACTGGGGAAGCAACAACGAACAAAGAGGGGGAGTACTAGTGGCAATGATTTTGGTCAGACTGTGGCATCAACCATGAAATGTTTCAAGTGTGGGAAAAATCATCTCACCAAAGATTGTCAGCATAAAGGATTTATTTGTTATCGATGTGGGAAGCCTGGACATTTCTCCAGAGATTGTGATCAACTAAAGATGGAACTTTCCATTAGTGATACACGTATTTCAAAATCTCAAGAAGAAAAAGCCGATGAAGATGGGGTAATGAGAACATTCAAATACAAAAACTTAAGAAGCGAGAAAATTGTACCATAGAGGATAATCTTAAAACTGTACTGTATAATGCGTAAGGTAACCCAGTCTCTTGTGATCTGTGACTGTGTAAATCTTTTGGGGTTAGTTGTGTTTTGTTTCTTTTCATAATATTACTTCAACTTCTAAACTTGTTATTACTACTCGAGTCTGTTTGAAACTATCCTATTATTATTGGAGTTTAAAACTTTTCTGTTGATCTGGTTTGTCTATTTCTTTCTCAAATAGATTGAGTATATCAAATTGACTTATCCATGTCTTCGTTATAGTGTGATCTGAGTATTTCTACTCTTCTTGTTAAACTTGTTGTTTATATTCAAGTTTTCTAACTCTACCCTATATCTATTGGATATCAAATCTTTTCTGTTGATTTGATTTGTTTATCTCAAATTACAACTATTTGAGAGCCTGACTTTATAAATGGATTGGTTATTTTTCAACCATATCCTACTAGATTGATACAATGCAATTTTAGTGTTTCCTTGATCTGAGATTTTTGGATTTGAATCCAGAAAGTTCATTTCTAAAATTTTTGAACTATGTTCATTTCGAAATCTATTAGACCATTTCAAATTCTTGTTGGACTAATCTAGTAACCTATTGAATAGTCTTATTATTTTTCCTTATAACTTTCAAAGTGACTTTCATATATCTCAATTAAGAAGGAGTTATGCGTAAAAACTAGTCAAATACAAATTCTGTTAGAAGTTCAACTCGTGAATTTAAATTGAGAGTTGAGATCAAATAGAAAGGTGGTGGCATATACTTCGAGGCAGTGGAACGTGCATGAGAAGAATTATTCAATTTACGTTTTAGGATCTGTGATAGTCGTTTTGCAAGGAGAATTTGAAAACGTTTTCTTTCCTATAAAGTCTATAATAATTACAAGGGCTTGAAGTACCTGTACAATCAAGAGGGGCTTGGATATAAGGAAAAGACGATAACTAGAATTTTCAAAGGACTCGTTGAGAGCTTATGTTCTAGAACAAGCTGGTGGTTGGGATGAATTTCTACCATTGATAGAATTCATATACAACAATAGTTCTCGTTCGAGTATAGGGATGGTACCCTATGAGGTATTATATGGAAGAAGAAGTAGAACGTCATTGTGTTCGCATCATGATGTTGAAAGTACTGAGGTAGGACCAGAAATTGTGTAGCAGACTACTGAGAAAGTAATGACGATTTAAGACAAGTTGAGGACAACTCAGATGCGACAAAAGAGTTATGCAGATAAAAGACGAAGACCGCTTGAATTTGAAGAAGGTGACCATGTGTCTCTACGTGTGACACCTATGACTAGAGTTGGACGAGTGATTAAGTCGAGGAAACCTACTGTGAAGTTTATCGGATCATATCGGATACTCTGTTGGAGATCGAATAAATG
This sequence comes from Ormosia semicastrata, assembly GCA_029884595.1. Lineage (NCBI taxonomy): Eukaryota > Viridiplantae > Streptophyta > Magnoliopsida > Fabales > Fabaceae > Ormosia > Ormosia semicastrata. The sequence goes on from JAQQTO010000045.1 coordinate 36,393,403, forward strand.
AAGTAGAATTCAACCTATGAGACGTTCCCAGTCAAGATTGAAGATCGAAGGACAAAGTAACTTCGAAGTAAGGAGGTCACATTGGTTAAAGTGGTTTGGAATGATATACGTGGTGAAGCAATATGGGAATTGAAAGATAAGATAAGAGAGTAGTATCCATTTTTATTTTAAGTATGTCAAGTTTCGAGGACGAAACTTATTTTAGAGGGGGAGAGTTGTAACACCCCAAATTTTAGACTATGTTATAAAACTGACAGAATTACACTGTTTTGTGTTTTCTGTGCAATATAAAATTAATTTGATTATTCTGATACTATTTTTGATTGTTTTGTGTGATTTTCTCTGGGTCAAGAAAATAATAATTTTCAGGCCGGGGAAATTCTTATCTGATTTATTTAGAGACGGGGGATCTTACTTAACCCGAATCTGAGTAAACACGAAAAGAATCTCTTAATTTTAGAATTTATCGTAAAATAATCCTATTTTCGATAAATATCTGTTACTTTTATGCATAGTTGTTATTGCTATGAATTATTTGACCTAGTATAGTTTAATTTGCCATTATAATCAACCAACCAAAAACTGAATATAAATCACCCAAATTCGACATATTTTTCCAAAACCTCGTTATATTCTAAAAGAAAACATTTGGCCAGTTTAGAAAGCATTTGGCCAGGAATCCCAATCCGACCAGAACCGACCAAAATTTTGCAAATCCCAATCCGACCAAAATTCTGGAATCCTAACCTGATCGAAGTTCCTCAAGATTTTCCCTAACGGTTTTCATTTCAAGTCTATTTTCGACGAGCCTATTTCGACAATCAAGTCTATTTTTGACAAGCCTATTTCGACAAACAAAACTATAATTTTATGAATACATTCTTGTCGATACTGATCCGGTCTCTCTCAAGTATTATAGGGATCTAAAAGACCAATCTCATGTAACTCATTCGACAATCCAAGATTTTTGAAGGTCTTGATACCGATAGAATTTGGACAAGATCCAAACACTTGAAGAAATTTTTCTAACATTTTGATCCCGTCGGATTTAATTACTGAATGTAAGCATAAGTTAAGTAGTGAGTTGAATTCGACACCTTCAGAGCATTTCTCGACAACATCAACCGGTAGTTTGACAGAACCCAAAATACCTCAAAATCGAATGAAGCTGATTCTCAGTTTCTGAATCAGAAATCAAAGATTTTGGCTGTTATTGCTGTTTCTTCCGACCAAGATTATCTATTTCAACCAAGGTTTGTCTTTTCTGACAAAGACTATCTATTCAAAACATAGAAGACGTCCTCAGATTCGACAAAATGATGGACGTTGCTATTAGCAGAGAATCAGTCAATAAAAGTGAATCTGGTTCTCCTTTTCTCTCAATCTTGTCGGATGATTCTGCAAATTAAAAATGAAGATGACTGATATGTAATCGACCTAACTAATGATAAATAGTACTACTATTCGTTGTCGAACACGACTCTATGTCAAAAGTTGCTCATTGTTGGACAAACATTATCCGTCGAATTAGACCTTCTGAAACAATGCCATATCTGTCGAATTTGAACTTCTATTCAAATTTGTCGAATTGGATCTTCTGACTATTTAGTACCATGTTAAAATTCGTCGAGTGAAAATGTTAATTTCTGTCGAGTGAGGATACCAATGTTCGTCGAAATAGAATGATAATGTTCGTCGAGTTGTGATGCTAATGACCGTCGAGTGTCGAGTTGTGATGCTAATGACCGTCGAGTAAGAATTTCTAGTCATTCAGTAAAGAAACTTCTCTAATGTCAAAATTCGTCGAATTTGAATTTCTAATCATATAGTATTTTTGTCGGTTCGACAATTTGAAAATTTCTTCTACGTTAACACCCATCCGACGAATTGGGAATTCTGTTGACCTTTAGTTTATCCGACAGTTTTTGATATTCGTCTGACAAAATCACCATTCGTCCGACAGAATTATCATTCGACAGAATGCTTATCCGACAGTACTTGATTTTTGGCCATACTTGGGAAATAATGTTCTCTCATCATACAGTATTCTGTTATGTTAATTTCGTCAAAAATTGCCCTTGAAACTCACCGCCATGCAGCAGCTTGGAGGAGGTTCTACATGATTCTTGAACAATCCAAAAGCCTTGAAAGTCAAGTGAATGACGTAAGCCATGTGGAATAGCAGGTGCACTCAGAATAGGATATTTTACTTCAAGTAAATCCTAAATTTTTTCCTGTGCTTATCCCATGGCAGCCGCCTCATAATTTCACTCTCATAAATTACATTTTCTCTCACATCAAAAAGTATCCATCTTTTTCTCTCAAATTCCACAAACCTGAGCATCATTTTTCTTCCTTTTCTCTCCATTGGTTCGGCCAAGTACCCTACGAACACCATCACTCATCTATAATTTTCATTCTCATCATTTCCAAAAGCTAAACACCATTTGAAACACTTTCCATTTAGAAAGTTTTCCCAAAATCCCACTCTAAGTGCTTCAAAATCCCATTTCTATCTTACTTCTTTGGAGGTAAACTTTGATTTCTATGGTTTAAATTCATGTTTATGATTTTCTGAACCATGTTTGTTCCATGGTTTGTTATTATTGAGCTTTGTTTGTGATTTTACTAATTGTTTTAGAATTGTTAGGAATTGTTGTGGCTTGTACGAAAACAAGAAGAAGGAGAGGAGTTTGAAAAGCTTGTCTTCAAGAGGTAAGAGGGAGATTTTACCTCACCAACCATGTTTTGGTGGTGTGGGGATGGTTGTGTACGGTGGAAAAATCCATAAGGGTTCTTCACCGATTGTTTGATGCTATTTGATTGTGTTTGTGTTGTGTATGATTGTGTTTTTGTGCTTGCATGTGTGATATTATGTCTATTGTTTTAATATATATTTGTATGTATGAAATTGTGTGCATGAAAATATATGAGTAAAGTAAGATGTGAATAATATGATAAACCGATTTTATGAGAGCTCCAAAGAGCTTGAGGCTTACGGCCATAATAGGCTAGAAAGGACCAAAGTCCTGAAAATGAGAAATTCAATTGAAAATGAAGGATTTAAATGAAAAAGAAATGAATTTGAACAAGTTTGGAGGTTGTGGGAAAATCATCGGATATAATTAAATTGATGAATTAAAATGAGAACTGAGAGATTTAAATGAATTTGGAAAAGTTTGAGTATAGTAAAGTATAATGATTTTGAGAAAATAATTTGATTTAATAAATGAATTATGAAATTTATTTGGGTATCAATACTTGAAGTTTATTGACGTATGGCTCACGCTACGGGTTTAGAGGTGCGTCTGTAAAAATTGAGCTGTAATATATGAAGTAAATGAAAGAAATAACATTTTTGGGGAAACAATGCAAATACCGATTTTTAGAAGGACAATATTGTAATTTTCGTTTTTGAAAAGGGGCAATATTGTAAATATGATTTTTACAGGGGCAATATTGTAATTTTCATTTTTAAAAGGGGCCATATTGCAATTATGAATTTTATGAGGGACTATTTTGAAAATATGAATTTTATGAGGGACTATTTCGTAAAAGTGAATTTTGTGAGGGACTGTTGTGAAAATAGTATTTAAATGAGGATTATAAAGAAAATATTATGTTTTGAGGGGTTATTATGCATATATGAAAAATGAAGTTGAATTTTGGTGTTAAATGAGGAAAATAGTATTTTTGATTTAAAACGTGTGAAAAATATTTTACGCAATTGAGAAACGATGAAAAATTGATATGTGATTTGAAAATGCGACAGAACTGTTGCGCGATTGAGAAAATGTGAAAAATATGATTTCGTGATGAAATTACAGTAATGACACTGTTGGGCCAATATGAGGACCCCGAACTTGAGATAAAGAAAATTTAAATTGAGAATATGATAGAATGAATTGAACTGAGAATGGTGCATTTGTATATGCATTTAAAAGGTCTGATGGACTGGATAAGGCTATTTGCCTAGGAAGGAGAGAATACACCTCCTGAGTGGGTGCGATATGCGTAGTGTAGGTCTTTCGTTGACCTTGGGGGCATTGGGGTGCGGGTTGTCTACAATGTGCAGTTGGTAGCTCTTCTGTACGTGGGTTAGACCGATATAACACACCAATGATCCGGACCGAGACACTATCCGTAATCAAGATTTGATAAAGACTGGTGCATATGCTAGATGTGCAAAAATTGAGCACGTGGTCCGAGGCATGTAGTGCAAACAGATCTTTACGATCACTCTTTCCGATCAGAGTTGTAGTTCCATGGAGTAGGAAATTGAGTCTTGGTGCATATGCAGAGATACTGAGAGTATTATCGTAATTATTGTTTATGATAATTGAATTATTGAATAATTGAATATTGATAAGGACATGATCGTAATTATGACTTATTGAATGAATTATGATGATAAGGAATATTGTTGACATAATTATACTTATGTATTGATATGAGATATGATGTGTGTTAGATAAATGATATCGGTGACATAATTGTAATTATGTATGATGTGTTGGCATGAGAATTTGTATGTGTTTATCTTCATCGCTACCATACTGGTACTGGCGTAGGTGATCTCACCTCTTTGTATGTTTATTCTGTATTGTATTTATAATTTTAAAGACCTTGAGCGAGGAGCTGAGGAAGAGCAGATTCCTGTTGAGGACGCTGAGTTTTGAACTGATGAAGGAGTCTCGTTTCCTTGTGTATATGAGATTGAGTAGACTACATCTTGGACAATAGTGTGAATATTAATATTTAGAGTTCCCATTGTCAATTAGACAGTATTGGAAAGTATACTATCGTACTCCGAGTGCGATTAGTATAGTGTCGTCTGTGCGGACACTTGTCCGTAGGACTTCGCGTCAAGTCGGACTTCTATCTTCTGAGGAGTCTGAAGAGGACCCGTCTGAAGGTTCTGCTGTGTAGTAATACTTGGGCAGTATGTTAGTTTTAAATATTTTGAGAGTCTAGTTTGTAAATATTAAAATATGACATTACTATGATTTGTATATATATATGATGTATATTATTTATGATGTTGATGTAATGTTTTTTATTTTCCGCTAAGTTTATCTAACTATCATCAAGAAATTTTATAACTCGTATTTACATCATAAGCACAGTTTTCCAATGAAGGGGTAATTTGGTAATTGAGTAACACGAAGTGTGACGCCCTAAGGAGGGTGTTACAACGTGCTTTATGATCGCAAATGGTTTCATTGAAAAGGGATCAAATAACAACCTTTTATATCATTGAACAACCAAAACTACACCAGAAATTGGCAACATGTCATGTATTCAAATAAATCCAACTTTCTCAATTCAAGCATGTATAACATCATGTGCATAATGTTAAAAATTGAAGAAAAAAAATTCTCACCAAACCATCAGTAATAGCCAAAGCAATATAAAAACATGACTATATAGTGGTTATCACTACTGCATACAGTAAACATTATCACATGTTATACATTCAACATTATAATATCCAAAACATGTAATGATACTACCCTAAACCAAAGTGAGACAGCGTCTTCACTGTACATGGTGCATAGGGTACCTAAACCTGTCAAAAATATTTACACTGTTAGTATGAGCATAGTAAAATATAGAAAAACATGAAAAATAAAGGAAATATGTACAAAATAGGGTTGCACGCTGCGGCATAAAATAGTCGCGCTGTGGTGCACACAAAAAACCTAGTAACACCGCGGAATCAAACAGCCACACCACGACATTCTTAAACTTTCAAACTTATGCTGCGACATTAATAGCTACGCCGCGGCGTCTTTCATCATTAAACTTTTTTCTTTTTCTTTTTTTGTTTTATAGGCACGCCACATTGCAAATGTGTGCACATCGCGGTGCTAAGCTCCTCTTGATTTAGCTTGAAATGACAGTGTTCTGCGGCGTGACAAGTCGTATGCCGTGGCGTGAGGAGACTGTTTGTAGAATTCTGCAACAAAATCAGTTTTGCTACTGATTTTGCTCCATAGGGGTCTCCAACACCTATAAAACTTTGTACAAAAGGATAAATTACAGTATGTACAACAAATATAAAATAAAACTATAAAATCAACATACTACCTATTTAATGCAAAAAAGTAAAGACAAAAAAAAATATAAACTTGGGTTCCCTCCCAACAAAGCCTGATTTATAGTCCCAGCATGACTTAGCACGGATGGGAGGCTTTTTTATACTTGATTGTAAATTCTTCGTTTGAGGAGTCACGAATTCCCTCAAAGGCTCTATATGACTATGATCATCTGCCATTATTATTGTACTAAAAACATAAAAGATTGAAAATTTAAATTAAAATGAATCATACAAAACTTGAATTAGAACTAAATAAGCTTGTTGTTAATATTAGTAATACAAAAATTAACTGTTATCCCCGGTAATGGCGCCAAAAACTTGTTTGTCCCTTTATAGGTCGCAACTACACAGATTGAACAAGTAATATAATTTAAGAGTAAGATATCGTTCCTATGAGGATAATGTTATTTCTAATGCTAAATATCAGCCAATAGCTTAAATAATTCTATTCAAGAACATAAAAATAAGGAGAAATGCATTTAAATCAAATCTAAAGACTGAAATACAATAAATTAGAAATAAATATAATGTTTAGAGTTTAGGGAATCCTTCTTCACCTCCTACTTCAATTGCCAATATGCAACCCTCTAAATCAACATGAATGAAATAGTTAGGTTAGGTTGAGAATCTACTTTAGTTGAAAGCCTATTTTATTTTCCTAATTCACTATGTTTTCATGAGAACTAGTGCAAAATCCACTCATTAAGGATTATTCTCAAACACCTGTTATGCATAGCTAAGAGATATATTTCTATCCCATCAGCGAATTAACTTATCCCACCATTAGAATGAAATTGAACATGTATCAACCATACATATAATCTCAAATCCAAATTCCTATGTATAGGTTCATCAGATTTCAACAAATCACTTAAAAGTTTGTCAAACAATCAAGAGCATTAAGATCTATATGATTGAACAAAACCAAGCATCAATATAAACTTAACGAAGTACAAAATCATCAATATCCATAGAATGATCCAAAGAAATCCCTAAATACAGCTTAGCTACTCATTGAACCCAAAAATAAAACAACAAAACTCATGTTCATGATACAAGGAAGAGAAGAAAGTAAAGGGAAAAGGAAGGAAGCTCATAGATGTGGTCTTTGATGCTTGAATCCTCCTCCATGAAGAAGATGGCCTCCAACCTTGCTTCCTAAGGCTTCTTCTCAATCTCAAACGTGAACCCTAGCTGCAGCTTCTCTAAAACTAAAAAGCCTTTTTTTGGACTAAAACTAATAAAACAGTATTTATAGGCTCAGAAAATAGGTTCACGCTGTGACATAACACATACTACGCCACGGCTTATATTCAATTTAGGTCACCACATTGTGGCATACGCTCCTTTACGTCGTGACGTACTATCCTCGAGTTCTTTGTATGCAGTAGGGGAATGCACCATGTCATGGCATAAATATGCCTGCGCCACGGTGTGAGCTGCTGAACTTCGTACTTGGCATTCTTTTCCAATTTTGGTCCAAATCCTCCAAATTTTAGCTTGATTAGAGTCCTTCCTGTAATAGAGAAAACACCAAGTTATTCACAGTTACAATTTCACTTAATCACTTGCAGAATATATACAATTTGCTCAAACCCATATGTAAAGATATCAAAATTAGAATTTGATAAATATAAGCCTAAAACCTTCTATATATGCACAACAAACAAGGACTAAGCTATCAATATAGCACAGATATAGGGCACAAATAACTACATTTCATGGAGTTATTAGGCCTCAACTGCCTGGAGGCATTGGCAACTACTATTCTATTTTGCATCAGAACACACCCTAACCCTTTATTTGAAGTATCACAATATACTTCAAAGTCCTGTTATGGATCTGGAATTATAAGGATAGGTGTTGTGGTCAATCTTTGTTTCAACTCTAGGAACCTATCTTCACATTCTGTGTCTAGTCAAAATAACTACCTTTCCTAGTTAACCTAGTTATGGGTAGTGCTATTTTAGAAAATCCCTTAATGAACCTTCTATAATACCCAGTCAGTCCTATAAAACTTCTAATTTCTGTCACAGTGGTAGGCCTTTTCCATTGCACCACTGCTTGTATCTTACTAGGGTCCATTAATACCCTTGCTTGGGATACCACATGACCTAAAAATTGTACTTCCTTCATCCAGAATTCACATTTAGCCAACTTAGCAAACATTTGTTTCTCTCTGAGGATTTCTAAAACCACCCTAATGTGCTGCTACTCTTGCTCCTCTATTGTCTTTAAATAGATAAGGATATCATCTATAAAGACAACTACAAATCTATTTGGGTATGTGATGAGTGTAAAATACACTCATCTTTTGAGTTTATTTATTACGATTTTTAATTTATATTTATTTAGTTTTTGTTTATTTTTATTTATTTTTATTTTTTAATTTATTTTTTAAATAATTATCTCTTCACCTAGGATTATTTAAATTTTTATGATAAATTCTCAGATTTTGTGCGAAAATAAGAAATTCCTAAATATAAATTTTTGAAGGATTTGAATATTTTGAGAGTAGAATTTAATTATTTATTTATGATATTGAGTGAATTCTGTGCCTGTAACATCCCGAAAATTATTTATTTTATCATTAATCATCATTTTATAATATTTATAATTTTTTAGAATTTTTGTGAATTTTTTCAGAAACGTCGAATATTTTAATATATTTCTCGTTTTGCATGCACACTGAGCAGAGTCAGTGTAACACCCCGGAAATGATTTGTTTCATCATGAATAGTCATTTTCCAATATTCATGATTTTTGGAGATTTTTCTAGAATTTTTTGGAAATGCTGAATATTTTAATATACTCCTCATTTTACGTGCACATTGAGCAGAGTCAATGAGACGCCCTGAAAAATTATTTATTTCATGACAAATATCTATTTTCTAATATTTGTGATTTTTAGGAATTTTATAGATTTTTTTGAAAATATCAAATATTTTAGTATATTTCTCGTTTTACGTGTGCGTTGAGCAGAGCCGGGGTAACGAAATGTTTTCCCTGAGGTTGGTAAACCTTGAACTATCAACGTGTTGACGAGGGATCTTACAAAACCCGAGGCCGGGCACAGTTGGCTAGGTTTGCATTTTTCGAGGTTTTATCTGATAAATAAAATCGCTGTATTATAAAATTATCCGGTGAACAATAAAATATTATTTTCATCAACTGTAACTTTTATTCACTGGAAAAATATTTTTAACAGTATAATTAATCATCTGTTTAAGAGTATTTAATTAAGGAGACAAGCATACTTTATTTATTTAATCTAGGAAATTTCCTCCAAACTTCCCAAGGAAGCCATGCCCTTCCTCTCTCCTCTCTCACCCACACGGTTGCACCCCTTTTTGGAGCCAAGAGAATTGTGCTCCATTTAATTAATCCAATCTAACTAATTTCAAAATTCAAAAGCTATCACTTTTATTTTCTCTATTCACTTCTCTCTCTACCTTCATCTTTTTCAAGCTTTCTCTCCTCCCTCTCTCTAGCCATACCCCACGGCCACCACTCCTCCAAGCACTCCACCATCACTAAAAATTCAACCAACCTCATTTTCTTAATCTCCTCCATCACCTAAACACTTCTCTAGTTGGTAATTCTTTGAAAAACCTTCATCTTCACCATTTTCTTCAAGCTTCAAGCTTAGGGTTTTTGAGTAAGCTTCTTGATTCTTCACTCTGTTTTACCCATTTTCATTTTTATGGTCTCCTTTGTGACCATCCATGACTTATTTTTCAAGCATTGGTGTTGTTTTGATGGGATTGAAATTTCTAGGGTTTGGTTGAGTGCAAATCTAAAATTGCAAGGAGCTCTAGGAGGGCTTCTCTTGTTTTCTTCTCTTAGGAAAGAGGAAGACACTCCTCCTCAATCTCTATTAGTAATAAGAGACCCTGTTTGTGATTGATTGTGAGAAAATCCTATTGAGGGTTATTCTTTGTTTGCATGATTGGTATGTTTACATATTGTTTGTAATTTATTTAAGCTATTGGATTGATTGATTATGCATATTGATATGTTTGAATGGATTGGAAGGCAAGAAATGGAAGGAAATAATTTTGGATTCCCTATTGAATGGCTACGGTTTTGGGGGCCCAAAATTAGGGTTCTTGATGAACAATTATAACAAGTGGAAGACAAAATTAATCAAGTGTACAATATGTAATTAATGGAATGAAAAATTTGGGAACTTAATTCCCTAGGGTGGCTACGGCCTCTAGGGCCATTTAGGGCTTGATTATGCAACTTTGGGTAACCTTGGAACCTAAATAATTAAGTGATTAAACTATTGGCATTTGGATGGAAAAATTAGCAAATTGGAAAATTTGAATATACGTTGAGATTTATAAATTTTAAAGAACTAAGAATGAAATTTATCATAAGACTTAGGGTAATTTTAATTAGGGAAAGAATAAGAGAGTGTGAGACTTTGAGACCCTTAGAATAACTTTCTAAGTGTATGAGAATAAATTACATTAGAGGATTTAATTAATTAAGAGAATTCCTCTAGAGATGAACTTTGTAAGAAAGGCTAAATTTAAGTAAGAATTCATAATAAACCTTAAAAATGTATTAATTCATTTAATTCTAATATTATGATATTGTGGGTCCATGTGAGTGACCAATGATGTGTTAATACTTGGCCATTTATGGCATATTGTGAAAAATCATGTAATGATAAACATACATGATTATGCATTGAGTCGTCATGCATTATGAAAGTTCGTTGGACTGTTGTTAAGGCCGAGTTGCCTAGGAGGTGAACACACCTTAGTGGGGTGCTAGTAAACTAGTATAGGTCATATTGTTGACCATGGGGGCGTCGGGGTGCGGGTACCTTGCAATGGACAGTTGGTAGCTCTTTTGTCCCTGGGGCAAACCGATGCAAACGCACCGACGATCCTGACCGGGCACTGTCCTATATCATGATCTTGCGTAGACTTGTGAATGCTTATGTCCCTAAAGTATGTCAAATAGTTTTTGATGATAACAAAGGCAAAAGTGAAGATCAAGTGCAAAAGTGAAGATCAAGTGCAAAAGATCAAAGAAAGAAGTCAAAAGGTTTATTTAGTTATAAGACTTAGAAAATTAATGTTAAATGCTCTCAAGATTTCTCAAATGGTTTTTCAATATATCATTTCAAAATAAATGAGAAAATTCAAAGCTAAACATGTTTTCCAAGAAACTTGAGTTTCAATCTTGAATCTAACACTCTTAAAAGGATTTATGTTTAATCAATTGTCTTGAGGTGTTAGAAATGGCTTACAAGCTTTATTGGACTTAAAAAATGCATTCAAAGGCCAATGTAATCGACTACATGATGTTTGTAATTGATTACACAGCAAACAGAGGCCTTGTAATCGATTACATGAGCAATGTAATCGATTACAAGCAAGTCAGAGGTCATGTAATCGATTACACAAATAATGTAATCGATTACAATAAGCCCAAAAAGGCAAGAACACGTTCAAAGAGTCATGTAATCGATTACATGGATATTGTAATCGATTACACTGCAAGACAAAAGTCATGTAATCGATTACATGGATATTGTAATCGATTACAAGCAAGTCAGAAGCCATGTAAGTGTAATCGATTACACCAATACTGTAATCGATTACACAGAGCCTAGAAAGCCAAGAACACATTGGAACAATAATGTAATCGATTACATTTGGTATGTAATCGATTACACGCAGCCTGACAACGTCCAACGGCTATATTAAATACATTTAATGCTTGGCTAAAACCCTCCAACGGCTCCATTTATTCCAAAACTTATAAATACTAATGTTGGGTCTTCATTAGAGGTTGACCTTGAACCAAAAACTGATTACTAATACTTCAAAACGTGATTCAATCCTCAAATCCATTCTTGCTATGTTTTTGTGAAAAACGTGGGTTAATCTTTGGGAGCACAGTAGAGCTTCAATTTGTAATCATCTACTCTAGTGAGAGTTTCATTCAATCAATCTATATTGCTTTGTAAAGAGGGTGAGGCATCCCTCCAAAAGTGTAAAGGGTGAGGTATCCCTTAGTTGAAGAGACTCAAGCTCCAAGGGTGAGGTATCCCAAAGTGTTGAGTGCTCAAGGTTGTAAAGGTTATCAAACACCTATTGAAACTTGAAGAAATAGTGAAAAATCTCTAGCGGCTGCTTGAGGACTGGACGTAGATCACAAGTGGATTGGTGATCGAACTAGGATAAATCATTGTGTTTGTTTTCTCTAAACCCTTATCTTTATATTGAGTACTATTTTATTGAATTGCTTGAATATTGGTCCCTTTGGCTATTGTATTTATAAGTAAAAGTGTTTATCTCTTATATCCAATCATCTCTAATCATCAATTAGCTTCAACAAAAATTGTTTATCAAACGATTTGCGAAAGATTTGTGAACTTATTTTTCATACTCAATTCACCCCCCCTCTTGAGTATTGAGGCCACTTGGTAACAAGTGGTATCAGTGCTAGACTCTTGTATAAAGAGCTTAGCAGCTTCAAGAGAAGTGATGGCTTCAAATGAATTTTCAAATGAAGGTTCTTCTATAAACAAACCTCCTTATTTCAATGGGGATGGTTATGCCTATTGGAAAGAAATGATGAAAATTTTCATTGAAGCTATTGACTTAGATGTGTGGGATGTCGTTGAAAATGGTGCTTTTGTTCTAACACAAACTAAATATGGTGTGAAAATTAATACACCTAGAAATGAATGGACCGATGATGATAAAAAGAAGGTTCAATACAATTTGAGAGCCAAGAACATCATCACCACATCCTTGGGGTATGATGAATTCTTTAGGGTGTCAAATTGCAAGACCGCAAAAGAAATGTGGGATACCCTACAAGTAACTCATGAAGGTACTAGTGAGGTAAAACGATCTCGAATAAATACTCTTACTCATGAATACGAATTGTTTAGAATGAACCAATGTGAGAGTATTCAAGACATGCAAAAGAGGTTTACTCATATTGTTAATTATCTTATCTCATTGGGAAAGACATTTCCTAATGAGGATCTTATTAACAAAGTCTTGAGATGTCAAAGCAGGAATTGGCAACCCAAAGTAACGGCTATTGCAGAATCAAGAGATTTGTCAACAATGTCTCTAGCCACCCTATTCGGAAAGCTTCAAGAACATGAGCTGGAACTAAATAGGCTCAATCAAAATGAAGAGCATGACAAAAAGAAGAAGGGAATCGGACTCAAAGCCACCTCCTCTATGATTGAAGATGATGATGAGGATGGTGAAGAGGATGCTGAAAGTGTTGAGCTAAGTGAGGAGAATCTTAGTCTCCTTGTGAGAAAATTTAGAAGATTCTTAAAGAAAAAGGGATTTTAAAGAAGACCACCCTTTCCTCAAAAGAAAGTGTATCACAAAGGAGAAGGATCCTCTACTCCTCCAAAATGCTATGAATGTGACAAATCGGGGCACATGAAAATGGAGTGTCCTATATATCTCAAGAAGACGGAGAAGTTTGAGAAAAGGCCTTCCAAAGAAAAGAAAGGAAGGAGAGCATACATAGCTTGGGAGGACAATGACTTAAGCTCTTCCGATAATTCGGAGAATGAAGAAGCTCATCTTTGTCTCATGGCTTAAGGCGAAGAAAGTGGAGAGAGCGACACCGAGGTGTGCTTGAAGACCAAGAGCTCAAGTTGGTATCTTGATAGTGGTTGCTCCAAGCACATGATCGGTGATGACTCCAAGTTCTCCTCCCTTACTCACAAGAAACATGGTCATATCACATATGGTGATAATAACAAAGGGAAGATTCTTGGAATTGGTAAAGTTGGTAAGATCCCTTCATCATCTATTGATAATGTTTTGCTTGTTGAAGGACTTAAACATAATTTGCTTAGCATTAGTCAATTGTGTGATAAAGGCAATAGAGTTATATTTAATTCTTCTTGTTGCATAATTGAGGGAAAGGATGATAAGCAAGTTAAGTTTGTTGGTCATAAAGTCAATAATATATATATGATTAGTCTTGATGATATTTTCTCAAATGATGCTAAATGCTTTATGAGTAAAGAAAATGATTCATGATTATGGCATAGAAGAATTACTCACATTCATATGGATCACTTAAACAAATTGGTTTCTAAAGAACTAGTAATTGGTCTTCCAAAGCTCAAATTTGAAAAAGACAAACTTTGTGATGCATGTCAAAAGGGAAAACAAGTAAAGGTCTCTTTTAAAGTTAAAAACATGGTTTCAACTTCTAGACCTTTACAACTTTTGTACATGGATCTTTTTGGGCCCTCTAGAACTATGAGCTTTGGTGGGAATTACTATGCATTAGTGATTGTGGATGATTTTTCTAGGTTTACATGGACATTATTCTTGGCCCACAAAAATGATGCTTTTCAATCATTTAAAAAGCTTGCCAAAGTTATCCAAAACGAAAAAGGTTTTTGTATTGCATCCATAAGAAGTGACCATGGTGGTGAATTTGAAAATCATGAATTTAAAACTTTTTGTGATGAACATGGCATTGAGCATAATTTTTCTGCCCCTAGAACACCACAACAAAATGGTGTTGCAGAAATAAAAAATCGATCTTTAGAGCAATTGGCAAGAGCTATGCTTAATGAGGCCAACCTTCCTAAGTACTTTTGGGCGGATGCGATTAACACCACTTGTTATGTTATGAATAGAGCCCTAATAAGGCCAATTTTAAAGAAAACCCTATATGAATTGTACAAAGGAAGGAAGCCAAATGTGTCACATTTTCATGTCTTTTGATGTAAATGCTTTGTCTTGAATAATTGAAAGGATAACTTGGGGAAGTTTAATTCAAAATCTGATGAAGGAATATTCATTGGCTATTCTATACATAGTAAGGCCTTTAGAATCTATAATAAATGAACTATGACCATAGAAGAGTCCATACATGTTGCATTTGATGAAACTAACCCAAATGAGCCAAGAAAGGAGCTTGTTAATGATGTTGCAGAAATCTTCGCAAAAACGCACTTGAAAAATCAAGAGAAAGAGTCCAAGAAGCAAGAAGAGAGACTCTTTGATCACTCATGGCAAAAAGATTCAAAAATCTTGGACCAACCCAAGGAATGGAGGACTTCAAGATATCACCCTCTCGACAAGGTGATTGGTGATGTATCAAAAGGGGTAATCACTCGAAACTCACTTAGAGATGCATGTAATCACCTAGCTTTTGTCTCTCAAGTTGAACCTAAATATATAAATGAGGCCATTAATGATGAGCATTGGATCTTGGCCATGCAAGAAGAAGTAAACTAATTTGAGAGAAATCAAGTTTGGGAATTAGTTCTAAGGCCTAATGGTCATCCTATAATTGGCACCAAATGGGTTTTTAGGAACAAACTTGATGAAACAGGCTTAATAATAAGAAATAAAGCTAGGCTTGTAGGTAAGGGATATAATCAAGAAGAAGGCATAGACTATGAAGAAACTTATGCTCCCGTAGCTAGGTTAGAGGCCATTAGAATGTTACTTGTATATGCTTGCATCATGGATTTCAAACTCTATCAAATGGATGTCAAAAGTGCCTTTTTAAATGGTTTTATACAAGAAGAGGTATATGTAGAACAACCTCCTGGTTTTGAGGATTTTGAATTGCCCAACCATGTTTTTAAATTGAAAAAGGCCTAGTATGGCTTAAAACAAGCTCCTAGAGCTTGGTATGAAAGGTTGAGCAAATTCCTTTTAGAAAAAGGTTTTTCTAGAGGCAAAGTTAACACTACCCTTTTCATAAAACATAAAATGCATGACATTCTTCTAGTTCAAATCTATATTGATGACATTATATTTGAAGCTACTAACAACTCTCTTTGTAAAGAATTTTCAAATATTATACAAAGTGAGTTTGAAATGTCCATGATGGGTGAGCTCAACTTCTTCCTTGGTCTCCAAATCAAGCAAACAAGAGAAGAAACTTTCATAAGTCAATCCAAGTATTGCAAGGAGCTGCTCAAGAAGTTTGGAATGGACAATGCCAAGCATATGGCTACTCCTATGGGCACCTCTTGCTATTTGGACAAGGATGAAGGAGGTAAATCAGTAGAAATTACAAAATATAGAGGTATGATTGGCTCACTCCTTTATCTCACTGTAAGTAGGCCTGATATAATGTTTAGTGTATACATGTATACTAGATATCAAGCTAATCCTAAAGAATCATACCTAAATGCTGTTAAAAGAATAATGAAATATCTAATAAGTACATCACAAATGGGTTTATGGTACCCTAAAGGTGCCTCATGTAGCCTTATTGGGTATTTCGATTCTGATTTTGTTGGATGCAAAATGGATAGAAAGAGCACTAGTGGGACATCCCACTTGCTTAGAAGCTCACTAGTTTCTTGGCATAGCAAGAAGCAAAATAGTGTGGTATTATCTACAGCTGAAGCTGAATATGTTGCAGCTGGGAGTTGCTGTTCTCAAATCCTTTGGATGAAACAACAACTCTTGTACTATGATCTTGAGCTTGATCACATCCCCATAAGATGTGATAATACTAGTGCAATTAATTTGTCCAAAAATACCATTTTGCATTCTAGGACTAAACATATTGAAATAAGACATCATTTCATTAGAGACCATGTTCAAAAGGGTGATTGTATGCTTGAATTTGTAGAAACCACTAAGCAACTAACAGATATTTTCACTAAACCCCTAGCAAAAGAAGCATTTTTCTATATAAGAAATGAACTTGGTATATTGGATCAATCATGCATAAATTAACTATTTGCTGCATAATCCTAAAACTAATGCATAAACTTGTGTTTTTCTGCATAATTATTCCACATTGCTGTAAAAAATTTTCATCATATTTGAATCCAATACTGACTTGAGCGTCGAAGGTTTTCCCTAAGTTGTTTTGTAGGTGCTCCCTCATGTCCAAGACTCCCAAGCAACTCAACAACCTCAAAATTTCACCAAAAAGGGTGTAATTCTTGGTAAAAATAGTAATTTTGAACAGTTATGTGATTTGAATCATAATATGACTAGATTATATGTTTGCATGATGATTTGAATTGATCTAAGATGCTTTGGAACTGAGTTGAATGGTTTAAGATTGATTCTATGCTGATTGGAATGCAAAATCTGAGTTAAAGTGTGCTGGTAATCGATTACAATGCCTTTGTAATCGATTACACAGGTTCTATCAAGCATGTAATCGATTACACAACTTTTGTAATCGATTACAATTAACTCAAAACTCAGGTAATCGATTACATCAACCATGTAATTAATTACAAGGTTCCCCAAAAGCATGGTAATCGATTACACCAAATATGTAATCGATTCCATATGAACCAGAACGCTTGTAATCGATTACAAACCTAATGTAATCGATTACAAACCTAATGTAATCGATTACATATGATTTTTTAAAAGGTTTCTGATGCGTGCATAGCTCATTTCTCAGAAACTTTTCAACTCCTTCGTCTTCCTCCTCTGTTCCCACGCAACCCAAACCTCCCAATCTCTCATTTCTCACTCAAACCTCCCTCAAAATCCTTTATTTCACCTCCCTCAAACTCAGAAAACTCCTTTTCACACAGCCCATCTCTCAAATCTCATCACATCCCTCATCAAATCTCCCCATCACCTCTCACAAACCCCATCCCCACTTCTCTGCCCTAACCTCATCCCTCTATCTCTTCACTCATCCCCAAACATTTTCCACTCATCCCACTCTCCTCTTACTCATCACATGGCTGAATCTTCTCATCGCTCAAAGCGCCCAAGAACAGAGGTTGCCATTGGAGGGTCCTCTGGTGGAGCTTCATGCAACATCTCTGGCCTGGACCTTACGCGCCACTTCTCCACAGTGAAGAGAGCTGAGTTGTTCTAGAAGAACTTTCAGCTACGCAAGATCATTTCTCCCAGGTATCTTCCCATCACTTTCTGTGAGAGTGAACCTCTAGAGAGCTTTAGAACCATTGAGAACTTAGGATTGCTGGGTTTCCTGAGTATAGAGAAGGCTATCTACCCAAACCTAGTGAGAGTCTTTTATGCAAATCTGAAATTTGAAGATAATTGCCTAATATCTGAAGTGAAAAAGCAATAAATAAGGATCACTATGGCTGAGTGGTATAAGGTAACGAAGCTCACTCCTGATGGAGCAAACTTCTATGGGAATGCCAATATCTGGGGTCAAGAGTTTGAGCATAAGGCTGCTCTTCTCTCACTGATTAGGACTGGTTACTACCCCCCCAGTGATCCCAAAAGGAGAATCATGGCCATTGGCCTAACTATGGAGAACAGGGTTCTCCACTACCTTTTGGTCAGAGGGTTGATTCCCAGGGGAGGGAATTACTCCAGGTTCTCAAGGATGATGTAGTGTCCTTATGGGTAATGACCACAGGGCAGCCAATAAACTGGGGTTACTACATTATAGAGCATATGTTGGATTTAAAGAAAAAGATGAACTCTGCTCTCCCATTTGCTATGTTGGTAACAACTATCCTAGAGCATTGTCGCATTTCCCTGGCTGAGGAGTCCAAGGATACCAGCTCGAAAGGACCACAATCCATTAGCTTGCATACCTTGAAGAAGCTCCAGCTCTACAAAGTGGATGATAGGAGGCATTACATTGCTCATGGCACTTTTGGTCATATCCATCATGATCCGGATAGTGATGATGATGAAGAGGTTCAGTATCCTGCCCCTACTCCTGCTCCTGCTCCAGCTACACTTGACCTCTTGCTCCAAGAGATGCGAAACCTGAGTGCTGCTGTAGACACACGCATGGATCACATGGAGCAGAAGATAGATCACCTTGAGCTGAGGATGAACTACTCAGATTAGGAGCTTGCCTCCATTCGATCCCTCCTGGGTGGACCTCATATTCCTCTGAGTGCTGCTACTGCACCTCCCACATCCTCTGCCTTTCCAGTTCCCCTATCCTTTGCTAGTCCATCTGGCGTCCCTACTGATAATGAGGAGCTTCTAGACTATGAGGACAGTCTTGAGCCCGACGATGATAACGTTGATCTAGGAGACATTGCTGCGGATCCAGATAGTGACAGCGAGGCTACTGATAGTGATCATGGCCCATTGCCCTGATGTTTCTGATGACTATATTGTATTTTTTTTTTTGGCTCAGTTATATAACATTGGTATACATTTCTGGTGTTTTTTAGTTATTGGCTATACTGGTTGAGATAAGTTACATTGTACATGCTTTTTTTTAATGATATATGAACTTGACTTAGTTTTGATTCTATTCTCTGAATGTTTGGCTTTCTGAAAAATTGATTGGACTGATTATTTCTTGTTTTGGCAAAACTTGGGAAATCATGAAATATAGCTGTCATGCTGTCCATTTTTTTTAAATGCTTATGTCTTTTTGATAATGTTAACGGAGGAGAGAATAGTGAAAAATGAAATGAAATCTAATTAAGGTTGCATGTGTACGGGGGAGTTATTGAGCTTTTGAGCTCTTAAGCTTTTTTACATGAAAAATCTAACTCAATATCATGCATAAACTCTGGGGGAGCGTTGAGCCTAAATCTCTGTTATATACAAATGCAAAAACTCTTTCTTTTTCCTATGATCAGTTTGTCATCACCAAAAAGGGGGAGAATGTGAATACTTATGTCCCTAAAGCATGTCAAATAGTTTTTGATGATAACAAAGGCAAAAGTGAAGATCAAGTGCAAAAGTAAAGATCAAGTGCAAAAGGAAAGATCAAGATCAAAGAAAGAAGTCTAGAGGTTTATTTTATTATAAGACTTAGAACATTAATGTTAAATGCTCTCAAGATTTCTCAAATGGTTTTTCAATATATCATTTCAAAATAAATGGGAAAATTCAAAGCTAAACATGTTTTCCAAGAAACTTGAGTTTCAATCTTAAATCTAACACTCTTAAAAGGATTTATGTTTAATCAATTGTCTTGAGGTGTTAGAAATGGCTTACAAGCTTTATTGGATTTGAAAAATGTGTTCAAAGGCTAATGTAATCGATTACATGATGTTTGTAATCGATTGCACAGCAAACAGAGGCCTTGTAATCGATTACATGAGCAATGTAATCGATTACAAGCAAGTCAGAGGCCATGTAATCGATTACACAAATAATGCAATTGATTACAATAAGCCCAGAAAGGCAAGAACACATTCAAAGAGTCATGTAATCGATTACATGGATATTGTAATCGATTACACAGCAAGACAGAAGTCATATAATCGATTACATGGATATTGTAATTGATTACAAGCAAGTCAGAAGCCATGTAATCGATTACACCAATAATGTAATCGATTACACAGAGCCAGAAAGCCAAGAACATGTTGGAACAATAATGTAATCGATTACATTTGGTATATAATCGATTACATGCACCCTGACAACGTTCAACGGCTATATTAAATGCATTTAATGCTTGGCTAAAACCCTCCAACGGATCCATTTATTGCAAAACTTATAAATACCAATGTTGGGTCTTCATTAGAGGTTAACCTTGAACCAAAAACTGATTACCAATACTTCAAAACGTGATTCAATTCTCAAATCCATTCTTGCTCTGTTTTTGTGAAAAATATGGGTTAATCTTTGAGAGCATATTAGAGCTTCAATTTGTAATCATCTACTCTAGTGAGAGCTTCATTCAATCAATCTATATTGCTTTGTAAAGAGTGTGAGGCATCCCTCCAAAAGTGTAAAGGGTGAGGTATCCCTTAGTTGAAGAGACTTAAGCTCCAAGGGTGAGGTATCCCAAAGTGTTAAGTGCTCAAGGTTGTAAAGGTTATCAAGCACCTATTGAAGCTTGAAGAAATAGTAGAAAATCTCTAGCGGTTGCTTGAGGACTAGACGTAGATCACAAGTGGATTGGTGATTGAACCAGGATAAATCATTGTGTTTGTTTTCTCTAAACCCTTCTCTTTAGATTGAGTACTGTTTTATTGAATTGCTTGAATATTGGTCCCTTTGGCTGTTGCATTTATAAGTAAAAGTGCTTATCTCTTATATCCAATCGTCTCTAATCATCAATTTGCTTCAACGAAAATTGTTTATCAAACGATTTGCGAACTTGTTTTTCATACTCAATTCACCCCCTCTTGAGTATTGAGGCCACTTGGTAACAAGACTGTCTGTACAATGCCTTGATGTGACGTGGATAAGCTGATGAATTACAGCACTTTGGCCGCGGCAGCCAAGTTGAAGACGTGCCTCCTGATCTTTCTCTCTAACTATTTGTGACTAGCTCCATGGAGTAGGATTTTGACTTTGTATGCATGTGCATAGTGAGTCCATGTGTCATCTGACATCTATTTATTATTATAATTGGAACTGTTGTATTACTGATATATAATTGCCTGGAACTGCTTAATTATTTATTAATGCTATATAATTATTATTATTATTATTATTACTGTTGAAATGCTATATGGGCACCTTGCGCCATTCTATTTCTTGCTGCTATAATTGGTAATGATGGTAGGATGTCTTACCTCTTTTCTATCTTTCCATTATTTTCTATCTGTATATTGTGTCCTATCGAAGATACCGGTAAGGAGGGTGAAGCTCTCGATTTCCCCGGCTTCTGGCCCGATCACGATTAATGTCTATTGTCGGATCATGGCGGCGCGCCCACGTGGATTTCTAGGTTATGTACCTCTGACCTTCCTCGGAGGGCCAGACTGCTGGTACATCAACCTAAATTTTGAGCGTTTTATCTACGAGGGAGAGGTGTCGATTTCACTAGCTTGGAAGCGTCATGATCCGCCCATCTTCACGGGCAGCATCAGCGTGTGTTTAGAGTTCTACTTGCCCATTTGGGAAATGTGGGGTGATCGCTACTACACCCCACAGGAGGATTCTTTTGTTTCCATTGCTCGGGCACCAGCCTGTCATTCAGTGGCTCCTATGTGGGTTTCCACGGATGAGGAAGACCCCGAGGAGGATCCTGAGGAGGACCTCGCGGAAGATCCTGAAGAGGATCCTGGTACGATTCCTCCTCATCTGAGGGACTGATAATGCTGGTAGCTACTGATGGCTACCAGTGTTTTATTTTGAAGGCCTGATGTCTTTTTGGTGAGCTGTATATTTCTGATATCTTGGGGATATATATGTATAATCCTTTGGGCAGGTATAATTTTACTTTTTGTACATTGGGCTTTGTAACTAAACAAATTTGATATAAATATATATATATGAATATGCAATGTTGATCAAATGTATGCTTTACTTCTCTTTTGCTCTTTATTACCAATTATGTTTCGTCACTATATTTTATTAATTATTATAACAAAAAAAAATATTATCGCCACTTTATTTATGCAACCTTAACCAGATAAATTTAATCGTAATAAAAAGAATTGGGTCTTAACTTTATAATTTATTTTCCGCATTGTAAATGACAATGTGACCTTCCCTCCCAAAAAGGGGCGCTATAGTGCCCACTGACTTAAATGTATTTTTATTGTGTTTTGTAAGAATTTAAGAAAAGATCAAGTTAGATTCTTAATTGGAGTGCAAACAATCTCTACTTGATGACCAAGTATCTCTGCGTTTAATGCAAGGATCTCAAGGAGTTTCTTAATTTGAGTGGAATATTTGTTTCCTAATTTATATGGATTTAACAAAAAGGAATAGGAAACAAGAGATTTGGTCAAAGATTAATTAAGAGATCAGATCAACGTGCTGTTTGCGGCATTGAAAAGCTAATAGAAAATCCTACAAATTATCTGTTGAGATCGAGGGTAGATTCTGCTATCTGGTGGGTGAGAAAAATCGTGCAAGAAAAGGATATAAAAAGCTATCAATTTTTCTATAAAAAGGGAAAAACAAGTTTAGCAAAGTAGCTCTCTTTTGGTTCAGAAAATACATAAAAAAATATAGAGTTTTGAGAGTCTCAAAGGCAGTGAAGGGACAAGCCCTAGGAGAGGAGGAGGAGCTATCATAGAACTCTCATGGAGTTAAAATCCAAATAACCATTGAAGACACTTTGGTTTCTTCTCTACAGTTCTATCATGATGAACTCTTTTTCCTCTTCCTATCTCTTCTTTTTTGTCATGTATAGCTAAATTCGTGTGTTTCCAGGGTGAAGATGTAACTTGATTTAATTGACATGCATTAAGATTAGATTTTAATTAATTTCTTTTCTATTCAATTTGAGTGCTTATTATGGTTCTTAATGCTTTTATGAATTGACCACTCATAAATTGATCTAGTGATATGTGTGTAGAATCAGAAGGTTTGCATATAACTTAGACAATAAATAATAAGTGTTATGATTTATAATCATCTAGGAATAGAGGTTCTAGGTTGTGTGGGAGAATTATGGTATTTTCCATAAGAATCCATAGAGTAAAGATCATGCCTTTAAAAGTTGGGGTTTAGATCAAGGAATTGACTAGGCTTTAATAATTAAAGAGAATTAACTTACCAAGGAATTGAGTTTTAATTAATTAAGGGATTCTCCCCATCAATTGAATGACTAGAAATTAATTAGAATGATGGTCCCAAAGATACTCTATTGTCTATGATAGATTGTTGAATTAAGTGAAGTCAAATCCCTAGTGTTTTAATTTCATGTGTTCTTTTGTGCTTTTATGTTTTATAATTTTGTGTCTTTAATTATGTTGAATCACTCTTAATTATTGGTTGCCTAGATAGCATTAATATTAGAGAAGTGGTACGTAGTAAACTAATTCCTCATGGGAACGATATCTTACTCATCATTTATTACTTTTGCGAGTTGGTGCACTTGCCAATAATCACAACAAGTTTTTCGCGCTGTTGCCGGGGAATTAGGCTTTTATTAGTATCATTAGTATCTAGGAAGAATACTATTCTAGGCTTTGTTTTTTGTTCTTTCTTTTTTTTTCTTTGCTCTTTTATCTTTTCGGTTTCGGTTAGTTATTTGTTTTTGCTATTATTTTATTATTTCTTATTTTATTGACTAATATTTTTCTATTTTTGTTTTGAAGTTTGCTAATGTTGAGTCGGCTTAGGTGCCTCCCTGAGTTTGGATCCTTTGTAGGGGGATGTATATAACTATCAGCCGTAAAAAAGATTTCTCTTCTCTTTCCTTTAACATTTTATTTCTGCATTTATTTATTTTTTCTTATTGATTTTATTTTGTCATCATCATCCTTTTATGTTTTTAGTCATAGTGTTAAAACTGAGCATACTGGTTTGTTGAATTGAATATCTGATGACTGCATAAATTATGAATTGATCTCTTTTCTTGGGAAATCATATGAGAATTTGAGAGTTATGATTATCTCTATTGTTTCAATTATGTATGAATACATTTCCCATCTTTATGTTTGATAGACCTTGGAATTTAATTTCATGTTAGGCTTAGAGAAAGTTTATGGGAATGCATGTGTGTGGATGATTTGCATCTAGAAGTTGTTAGATTCTCTCTTGAGGTGAAATCCTAGACAGTGTATGATTAAGGAAATGATAAGGGCCTTCTTTGGATCGTTTGAGCCTTTCAAGCCAACCTGCCAACACAGTATATTCTTAAGTCCCTTTTGCAGCCTTATTATTGTTTGACTTTTATTTCTTTTCTATACCCACATTTTCCTTTCCTATACCCATAAAAAAGAAGAAGAAAATTTTCTCTCTTATTTGTGAGTGCATATATTGTATTATTTTATTATTCAAGCTTTAGTTATTTTTGTGCATGGAGTATTTATGGAGCTAAAAAAATTTTCAAAAAAAAAAGTTCACCCAATGTGTTGCAGAGAAATAAGTTTGGGGGTGGAGGTTATAAGAAAAAAGAAAAGAAAAAAAATAGTAAAGTGTTAATTCTTATGCTCCGTTTTGCACTTGTCATACATTTTGTGGCTTAAATTTTGAAATTTGCATAATTTTGTATCTCAACTTTTGTTTTTATTATCCTACTCTTTCTTTCTTAACCCATACCCTTGACTTTACATTACAAGCTTTATAAAGTCCCTTTTTGATCTTTGGTTATGTGTTGTTTACATTAATGGAGAGAAAGATGAAAAACAACCCTATGGATACAGGTCTGATGTGCATTTGCATTTTTATAAAATTATCTGGGCTTGTACTTTATTAGTAAGAATTGGTTTTACATTTATGTCTATGGAAAGTCTTTTATGCATGGGAGTTGCATGTGAGAGACAATGTGATAATTGGATTGTTCATGTGTGACACTTTGAAATTAAATTATGAAGTAATTTATGAGGATATAAATGATTTTCAATAACCGGTATTGCCATTTTTGAGTTTGCATGCTTTGAGTTTTAGTTGTTTTCTTTTCTTTTCTTCTCCCTAATTCTTCTTTTTCTTTATTATTTGAGGACAAACAATATTTAAGTTTGAGGGTATTTTATGAATGTAAAATACAATCATCTTTGAGTTTATTTATTAGGATTTTTAATTTATATTTATTTAGCTTTTGTTTATTTTTATTTTTTAATTTATTTTTTAAATAATTATCTCTTCACTTAGGATTATTTGAATTTTTATGATAAATTCTCAAATTTTGTGCAAAAATAAGAAATTCCTAAATATAAATATTTGAAGGATTTGAATATTTTAAGAGTAGAATTATACTGCTTATTTATGATATTGAGTAAATTCTGTGCCCACTGAATTAAATGTATTTTTATTGTGTTTGGTAAGAATTTAAGAAAGGATCAAGTTAGATTCTTAATTGGAGTGCAAACAATCTCTACTTGATGACCAAGTATCTCTGCGTTTAATGCAAGGATCTCAAGGAGTTTCTCAATTTGAGTGGAATATTTGTTTCCTAATTTATATGGATTCAACAAAAAAGAATAGGAAACAAGAGATTTGGTCAAAGATTAATGAAGATATCAGATCGACGCACTGTTTGCGTCATTGAAAAGCTAATAGAAAATCCTACAAATTATTTGTTGAGATCAAAGGTAGATTCTGCTATTTGGTGGGTGAGAAAAATCATGCAAAAAAAAAGGATATGAAAAGCTATCAAGTTTTCTATAAAAAGGGAAAAATAAGTTTAGCAAAGTAGCTCTCTTTTGGTTTAGAAAATACATAAAAAAATATAGAGTTTTGAGAGTCTCAAAGGCAACGAGGGGACGAGCCCTAGGAGAGGAGGAGGAGCCGTCATGGAGCTCTCATGGAGTTAAAAATCGAATAACCATTGAAGACACTTTGGTTTCTTTTCTACAGTTCTATCATGATGAATTCTCTTTCCTTTTCCTATCTCTTCTTCGTTTTTGTCATGTGCAGCTAAATTTATGTGTTTTGAGGGTGAAGATGTAACTTAATTCAATCAACATGTATTAAGATTAGATTTATAATTAATTTTTTTTTCTATTCAATTTGAGTGCTTATTATGGTTCTTAATGCTTTTATGAATTGACCATTCATAAATTGATGTAGTGAGATATGTGTAGAATAAGAAAGTTTGTGTATGACTTAGACCATTAATAATAAGTATCATGATTTATAATCATCTAGGAATAGAGATTATAGGTTGTGTGAGAAAATTGTGGTATTTTCCATAAGAATCCATAGAGTGAAGGTCATGCCTTTAAAAGTTGGGGTTTAGATCAATGAATTGACTAGGTTTTAATAATTAAAGAGAATTAACTCACCAAGGAATTAGGTTTTAATTAATTAAGGGATTCTCCCCATCAATTGAATGACTAAAAGTTAATTAGAATGAAGGTCCCAAAGTTACTCTATTGTCTATGATAGATTGTTGAATTAAGTGAAGTTAAATCACTAGTATTTTAATTTCGTGCGTTCTTGTGTGTCTTTATCTTTTATAATTTTGTGTCTTTAATTATGTTGAATCACTCTTAATTATTAGTTGCCTAGATAGTATTAATATTAGAGAAGTGGTACTTAGTAAACTAATTCCTTGTGGGAACGATATCTTACTCATCATTTATTACTTTTGCGATTTGGTGCACTTGCTAATAATCACAATAGTATGGTCTAAAGATTCTATTCATGTAGTCCATGAACACTACAGGTGCATTTGTTAAACCAGAGGACATCATGAGATATTCATAATATCCATACCTAGTCCTAAAAGTGGTCTTATGAATATCCTTATCTCTAACCTTGATTTGGTGTTAACCAGATCTTAGATCAATCTTTGAGAAAAATGATGCTCCTCTCAATTGATCCATCAAATCATTTATTATGGGCAATGAATACTTATTCTTGACGGTCACCTTATTTAACTGTCTATAATCTACACACAGTCTCATGCTACCATCCTTCTCTTTCAGTACAAGCATTGGTGCTCGCCAAGGTGAAATACTAGGTCATAAATTTTTTTTTCTAACAACTCCTCTATTCGTTTCTTGAGGTCTTTCAACTTTAAGGGTGCCATTCTATAAGGTGCTATAAATATAGGTTTGATTTCTGGTACTAAATCTATAGTGAACTCTATTTATCTCTTAGGTGGCTACTCAGTGATTTCCCCAGGAAATACTTTTGTGTATTCCTTCACCACAAGTATATTTTCTAAGTCTTGCTCAACTTCAACATTTAAGGAAAAAAAAGAGAACATATAAAATAAAGGAGTGAGATGCTCCTGAGTCATATAATACAATTAAGAGATTATCTTTAACTATGCATTTACTTTGCATAAGATTAGGAGATTGAGCCACTTCTTTGCCACTCAGAGCATAAACTCGTCCTTTGGCTTGAGGTTTAAGGTTGGGCACTGCTTTCTATCTCTATGGACACTCCCTAGCAAAGTGCCCTAGTTGGCCACATGTAAAGCACACTAACTGGCCAGCTAAACAAGGTCTGTCACTATGTTGCTTACCACATCTAACACATTTAGGTCCCTTAGGTTCCACTAGAACCTGCCAACCCTTGTCTTGTGGATACCTAGATGGAGAAGTATTCCTCTTGAACTTGTCATCCACTCTCTTTCTTTTTTGAAAGTTTTATGTCCCCTACTCCATTTGAGGTTTAAAGTTGCTAGATTCTATGATCTTAGACTTATCCACCAAAGAGGAAAAATCCCTAATCTCGAAAGGCCTTATTGCCCTTTTTATGTCATCTCAAAGACCGGCTTCAAACTTTACACATTTCTAGTTCTTATCTGGATTATACCAAAAGTAGAAGGGAAATTTGGATAGTTCTTCGAATTTGGCTACATATTGCTCCATTGACATACTCTCTTGCTCAAGCTTTAGAAATTCTATTTCTTTGTCATCTTGCAAATTCTTTAGGAAGTATTTATCCAAAAAGGTTGTTCGAAACACTTCCAATATAATTTGAGTTCCTGCCACTTCCATTAATTCCTAACACCAGTCCATCAATACTCTGCCTCCCCCTTTAACACGTAGGAAGCAAAAGAGATCTTTTTGTTATCTATACAATTCATCACTGCAAAAATCTTCTCTAATTCCCATAGTCATTCGTTAGCCTTTGCCAGATTATATTCTCCCTTGAGAGGTATAGGATTTGCTTTTCTAAATTAAGAGAGGTCATGGAAGTTTTGGTTCTTCACTATTGTTGCATCTTTGACTGGCAACGGAGGTGGATTTGCCTCCATTCTTTTGAGTACTCTATTGGTGATAGTGGTTTGCGCCCTCATCGCATCTGCCATCTGTCAAAAAACTCCCATCATGTCTGCCATATTTTCATTGGTAAATTCCCTATTTCTTTGTGTATGCCTAGGAGGTACCATAATCTCTTGTACACAGAGAACAAAACATATTGAGTTGATCAGTCTTAATTTCATGTAACATTGCAACAGTAACTATTAATATCCATTCCTAAGGCTATCATGCAATTCTATTCATACATCTCATGTTGAGATTAGAAAATGCACAACATAAAATAGGAACATCAAATTATGCCAAAAACATAGTTAGTCTATACCCCGACTCAACAGGATGAACTACTTTGATACCATAATATAATGTCCCAACACTAATACTATGGTATATCAAAAAATATATGTAAGTAAATAGGATTAGGCATGTTACTTCTAACTTTTAAACATCATAATGCCTTTATAATAACTATACATTTGAAAAATTTGATTCTTTATTGAAATATCAAGTATAAATAACTAGTACATCAGTAAGTGTATGAATACAAACTAAGCCTCCACGACATATGTACAAAATACACAAGTCGAAAGTAAATATCCTACTATAAGTCACTAATTTCACTTCCTCTCCTTGGAAGGATTTTGATTTGGAAATTATCATGGAAACAAACAAAGGGGTGAGAATTCAAAAATTCTAAGTAGTATAACACAAATAGTGATAATCATAATACAATTCCATGATAAATACACACAGTTAACATCTCTTAGGAAATTATGTGTGGATGCTCATGAAATGACAAATGTTAATGCTTATGAAATGACATGTCCTTCGACAAAGTGCTTTTCTCGCTCCTTTGGCCTTAGAAAAGTGCTTTTCTTATTCCTTTGCTATCAGCAGAGTGTTTTTCTCACTCCTCTGCCTAACAATTTATCCTTGGAAAACGGCTTTTCTCACTTATTCGCCTTTGACAGAGTGCTTTTCTCACTCTTCTGCCCTGACAAGATACTTTTCTTACTCCCTTGTCTTGCTTTATGTTATGCTAATGTCATGACATTTAGAATTCTGTTATTCAATTAGCTCACTAAGCCTTTTTCAAATATCATTGAAAACATATCTCTTGAATATGCTTTTGAATAGCCCATATAGCCTATTCAATCAAAAACATACCATTCTGCTGTATGCTTTTGAATAGCTCACATTACCTATTCAATTCGAAAACATACCACTCTGGTTTATGTTTTTCAATAGCTCACAAAACCTATTCAATTCGAAACATACCACTCTAGAATGACTTATTTGTAACATTCTCCTTAATCTAATAGTCCTAATCAGGGTTATAGAAGCTCAGTAATACTGATAAGAGTTATATGTTAATTTGGGCAATTTTCTAAATCAGTTTGAGCATAATTCTATAGCATTGAATACAAAGAAATAATTAAAGTTTCTGCATAAACAATTGATATGATGAAAATAAATAGGAAAAAATTATTTCCTAGCTATAAATTATTGATAAGAGTTGTAGTAAATTTTGAAGAATCAATTGAGCCAGTACAATATTTTTATTGATATCGATGAAAAATAAATGGAACAATTAAATATCTCAAAAAAATATGAAATTTCATGGAAATGATAAGTAAGATATGGAGAATAATTTGGTATCAAATATCAACTACGATAAGTATTAGTAAGCATATTTACTTAAATTTAACTTCAGACCGAATAATGAAGCTTAACTGATAAATAACAATATATGAAAAATTATGAAAAAATAGATCCAAGGACTAAGTTGAGTTCTGAAATTTTTCATAACACTTATGGTAACTTAAAAACTCAACTTTGGAAGATTAAAATGTGTTCAACAGATCCAAAAGTTCTAGCATAAAAGTTTAGCCATCTTTTTGTGCCTAACCACTGCCACTTTCTTTCCACTTTTTTCTTGAAATTTTTACATAATTCTCTCCACCTCCCCTACGTGAAAATAAAGCAGAAAAATAGATTAAAGAAACTATATATGGCTACCACTATTCGACCCTTCAACTTTCATTTTTCATCTTCCATCTTCCATCTTTAGTTAAGTTTTACTTTCATTTCTTTTCTCATCCTTTCTTCATTGTATTGCATGGTTAAACAACCCCCAATATAGTAGAGAAAATAGAACAAAGAGAACAAACAAGAGAAGGAAGAAAAGGGAAGAAAATGAGATAAAAAGCAAGGAAGACACTTGAGGAATCAAGCTCTAAGAAGCTAGGAAAAGGTAGGGGTTCTTTGCTTTCAATCCACTCTTTCTTTTCTATTGTTTTTAAGTTCAAAATCTGGTCGTTGTTGCCCTTAGAGGCTATCACCAGACCATGAAAAGAAGGAATGAAATTCCTTGTGTTTGGTAGTTTTAATCCTTGCTACTATTTAGTTCTTATTCTTTGATGAATTATGAAAAGAAAAAAAAATTCAAAAGTTGGTTGTGTTATTGGTTATGTGACACACGGCCAAAGCATGGTGAAGTGGAGAACTCTTTGTTTTAATTTGTTCTTTCATTCTTCATGATTCTTGTGTTGAATTGTGATGTTGAATTTTAATAAAAATGGTTGGTTTTGGGTTGAATATGTAAAGGCAGAATGCTGCTATGTTTTTAACCAGAAATTTGATGCTTGAATTTATGACTTGAATTGTGACAGAAAATCATGGTAAAATACTGCCCTATTTGTGGCAGAATTTTGATTACTTTTGTGCTTGGAATGACTACTTAAATGATGAATAATAACTATGACAAAAGTCTACCTTGTTTTAACCAGAATGTGGTTATTTTTGATGTGTGAAATGGTGGCTTGAATGGGTGGAAAGGTCATGACAGAATGCTACCTCACAGTGACCAGAATTGTGCATTAGTTATGCATGATATTTTTAGCTTGAAATATAATTGAAAGACATTGTAGGATATTGCTTCTGTTATGGCCATACTTTAGATGCATTTGTGTCATATAATGATACTAAGTATTGATTGAAAATGTTAAGAATGAATTGTACTTGACTTTGCATGTTTGATTGTTGAATAAATCAAGATGATCTTATTGAGTATTTGAGATTATATTGCTCCTTGATATTCAAGTTAAGCTAGGTTTTGTGTTGGATATGCTCGCTTAATTCATAAGGTTGAGCTTGGATATGTGATTGAATGATCAGTACTCATGGTATTTGAATTTGAATTGTGTATGAGAAATACACTCGAGTATGAGAAATGGGTATAAACTCATGTATGAGTAATGGATATAAACTTGTGTAGGAGAGTACCCTAATATAAGCTCATGAAGGTGCAATTGGTATAAACTCATGTAGGAGAGTACCCTAATATAAACTCATGTATGGGTAATAAGATATAATCTCGTGTATGAGATTATCTCCGCATATGAATATAGGATATAATCTCGTGTATAAGAACATCCTAAACCATAGGATGAATTTGAATTTGAATTTGATAGTCATATTATGACTTAATTATGATATAAGGACCATTACATGAACTTGAGATCTTCGTTTTTATTTTGAAAACTATTCCTAAAATTATTTATAAATATAAAATTGTGTTGTTCAATAATAAATATTTTTTTGGAAATAGTTAATAATAGGAATTCTGTTTCAGGAAGAGGAAGGATTGGATTTGGCTTTTGCCACCTTCCTACTTTATAAAAATGAGTTTTTAAATGATGATTTTTCCACGAAGCAGCTGGAAGTATTATGATGAAAAGTATTTTTAAAAATGCTACTAAGAATTCTTAGAATTCTCATCCTTTTTTGTTTATTTTTCATAATATTTCTAGGAACTCAAACTTCAGCAAAAAGGCAGAAGATGAAGATGTAGAATAAGTTTTGGTGACATTATGTATTTTGTGTTATATAATTAGTATTCTGTAACATATTATGTAATTTTTTACATTGATGTATATTATTTATATAATGTCTTGTACATTGTACAAATAATTCCAACCACAATAGGCTCATATTTTTGTATATCTCTTATATTTATTTTCAAAAAATTATGTTAATTAATACGTGACATGCTTAATTTTAATTACTAATGCGTAGTTCTGGATACGCTAGAGTAATTATATTAAGGATGTTACATGTTGTTAGTTTAGAAAGGACATGGCTAATACTGTATACTATTGTATATTCCGTATATACTAAGGTATCTGGTATTAGAATGTTACATTATGCTATCAAAGCAGTTCATTCTATTGAGTTGGGGTATGAGCTAGCTTTGCTTCGTTATGCATTTGTCTTGTCTTGATGATGAGATGCATAGGTAGATTTGCATAATGGCCTTTTGTATGAATGTTTATAATTACTGTCACACTATTACAAGATATTGAGCCTGATCAACTCAATATGTATTGTTTTGTGTGTACAGGAGACTATGGCTTCATTCAGGCATACCCATGGTAATAAGGCTGCTAGTGATAACATGGTAGATATGACAAAAATGTTTAGAGAAATTACAACTGCGTGGAGAGAGCAAATAGAGATGATAGTTGCTATGAGAGAACAGGTCATAGCCATAAATAGAATATTGGAAGAGATTACGAATAATGCACCTCCATAAATAGTAGGTAATGCAACTTTGGTTAGGAACCAAAATTTCTGTGACCTTTTTGAGTTTAGAAGTGCAAATCCTCCTTTTTTTTAAGGGGAATATAATCTAGAAAAAGCTGAAAAATGGTTGCGAGAGTTAGAGAAAATTTTTGTAGTTATGCGATGCACTAAAAATCAAAAAATATCTTTTGCCACTTATATCCTTAAGAGTGAAGCAAAGTATTGGTGGAGTGGTGACAGAATATTAAAGGAAGCTGCTGGAACCCAAATAACTTAGGAAGTGTTCACGAATGTTTTCCTAGATAAATATTTTCCAAAGAATTCGTAAGAAGAAAAAGAAATAGAGTTTCTAGATCTTAAACAAGGAAGCATGAATGTGGGATAATATGTGGTGAAGTTTGAAGAACTATCTAAAATTTCTTCTTATTTCAAGTATAATCCAGATGAAAATTAGAAGTATGTAAAGTTCGAAGCTGGATTAAGAGAAGAAGTAAGGAAGGTAATATGACCACTTGAGATTAGAGATTTTCCAACATTGATGAATTAGTGTAGAATTATAGAGTCACAAAACTCTAAGCTTCAACAAGAGCCAGAACAAAAATAATTTCAAAAGAGAAAGATAATGGATGAAGAGTTTGAAGAGCATATCTCTCAATTTGAGTACCAACAGAACAAAGGAAAACAAATTCAAGTAGAAATTGAGTGATCAAGGTGTGAAAAATGTGGAAGATATCATGATACTGAAACTTGTAAGAAGGACCTGATTGTATGTTATACTTGTGGTGAATTGAGACATTATGCTAAATATTACCCTTGGAGATGAAGCATGAATTCTATACTAGGTAAGAACCTAGGATTTGGTCAATCAATGAAAAATGGATTAAGCATCCATTTGACCCTAAATTAACCTCATACCATAATTCATGCTAGCTAGACAATACATTAAACACCTTTGATACATTAGCTAGTTTTTGAAAACACATGATAGTTAACCATCTATCACATGAACACCAAAATTGAGTTTAGCACTCAGTCAAGCTACAACAAAATCAAGAGAAAGAGGAGAGAAATTTGATTAACAACAAGAATATAAACATTAATCACAAGGTCTCAAGATTACACATCAAAAGTGTTTCAATCCTTAGGATTGATTATAAAGCTTTACCTCTCCATGAATGGAGAGCACAAACAAAAATGTAAAGTGTAGAAAAATAAAGAGCAGAAAATGTAGAAGAAAACAAGAGGATAGGAGAGGAGACGAGAGGGAGAAGGAGTAAGAGAGAAAGTGAGAAGTGAGAACTGAATGGAGTGACCTCAGTTTTGGGATTTATCACCCATATAATAGACTCTAAAAGTAAAATTACAAGTTTATCCCTATCGTAGACTCTTTCTCTTCCAATTATTTTTAATTGGACACTTAATTTGTAAGATTTGGACACCTAATGAAGGAGTTATGGCCAAAACACATTTTACAGCTCTGGGATCCCATCATCTCCCTTCAGACGTTAAAAATTCTATCAAAAAGTCACCATTTTGATAAGTGGCCTTCATGAACACTGAAGAAATTTGTCTCAGATTTCCAATGGAACCAGTTTCAGCCCAGTTGTACTCTTACAACCCATGATATAGTCTAATCTTTGCACACTACTCAAGTTCCAGTGACAACACATCTATTTTGATTTCCAAGCCCAATATGACCCACTAGACATCTGATTCAGCTCTGGAGTTCTCATCAAAGTTGTATATCTTCCTATTTTCTATCCTACAAGGTAAAGTTCATAATTGTTAGATGTATATAACTCAAGTTATACCTAAAATACAGAAACAATGTAAAACTGTCATAATGCTAAAAAATACAACTAATACAACTAAGCCCAATTTGAACTCAAACTTATAAATGTTTTCCAAAACCAATCAATTAAGAACAAGAGAGGTCTAAAAATGCTAAATATAAAGGTTAACATATATATAAAAATGGTGTTTATCAAAGTCCTATCTCTTCTCTTGTGTAAATTATCATTCATTATTATAATTGTTAAGTTGGAAATGATAAATTTATTACCTAGATCTCTTATGTATATACCTTTGGTTTTTATTTACAAAGATTTGAAGATGAAAGAGACTAAGAAGGAGGCCAAGAAGAATTGATTTGGACCTAGCTTGAAAAGTTATAGAAGAAAACCAAATTTGGCTACTCATATCGTAAGGCCACATTCTTCGTGTCGTGATGCTAAGCTCCCAGTTGATAGCAACTAATCAGACTAGAGGAACTTGTGTCACAACGTCACTTAACTAGTGTCACGATGCCAAATCATAACTATAAATATTGTACTTGAGGCATTATTGTAGTCAGGAAACCTAATGACTCATGTCACAATGTAACATCCTCCCTAATTTATTAACCATAAAGATTGTTATAGTAACATATAAATACACTTGTATGAGTTACTTATTAATTTTGGTGATTTTTTTATTTAGTTTAAGTATAATCTTATAACACTAGACGTGAAAAATAGCTCACTTAACTTAGAACTTAGCATAAATGGTTTAGATGATGGAAATAAATATAGATAATTTATTTCTAGGCTACAAATAAATAGAATGAGTTATGGCAATTTTTGGAGATGTTATGGACCGTGATTCGGACCACGGTTAATGGACCAATCCGGCACGCATACGACCAAAATTCGCCATGAACATACTAACTAAGCATTGGATGCTATCAAGACCTTAGTACCACATATATTAGACTGCAACATTATTCAAATATCTTAGGATTACGAGATTTGTGCAGAGGATAAATCTCAAAATATCTGTAACTACTAATCACAATCTTACGAGATTATAACGCCCATAATCGCCTCAAGCTAGTCATAATTACAGTATTAATGTCCTGATCTTATAGGGTTTCTATACTATAATTAAGGGAGGCTAAACCCTCATTGCACTCTATAAATACCAAGCTCAATCACTTTCTATAGGTAACTTATTGTTTATAGCATACCCTACTTGTGCACAGCCTAACTTGAGCATTGAAGTCCCTTTGCAGATACCAACTCCCCTAGTTCAACATGCTTTGTTGTTGCTGTGCCAGGAGGAAACCACCAGAACGTGCTTATCTTAGGTACACCTCAATTTCCACCACTGAACATTGGTGTCATTTGTGAGAATTCATAAACTTTTATTCCCACACAACCACGGTGAACATGAGATAAAACTCGAGGAGATGAGACGCTACGCAAACCTCTACGGGCCAAATGCGAGGACCAGCAGCATAGCATCCTCCCCACATTGTTCTACCACCAGTCACTTAAACCTCTGCCATGAGAAACCAGGCACCCAACGCAGAGCCTCTACGTGATGGACATGAAGCCTCGATTTCTGATGAAAGCCCTCATTCATCACATAGGGTTCCTGTGAGGGAAAAAACTCTGAATCCACGTGCAAGGAGCTAACTCTGAAGTTCAGGGTCCCAGAATCCCAGTACACCAGCATCTGGGACCTAGGAATGATGATGCACAAGACCGCATGTTCCATCTAGAGGGCACTATCCAACTTTATATATCCAGAAACCACCTCCTGGACTTAGTGCAATGACAAATAGCAATACTTGAACAATGTCAAAGATTAGAGAATATAGAGTAATCCACGTAGGAGGCCCAGTCTAGACTCCACTGTGATGACCGAAGGCAAAGCGTAGGTAATGACTAGAGGGGACCACATGCTGATGTCGAAATGACCAATGTTGTTAATAACAACCCAGACCTCAGCGATCTAGAGCAACACTTTTCTGCCCAACTCATGGCATATAGAGTCCAGAGAAATTTCAAAATCCCAGCCAGCGTAGAGCTCTATGACGAGACTACGAACCCCCAAGAATACATAGATGTTTATGTTCAATCTATATGCTTTTATAGGGGATCCTCTCAGTTACTATATTGCATGTTTCTTTTTTCCTTAAAGAAGGGTTCTCTCAGATGGTTCGTGACCCTACCACGGGGATCTGTCACCAACTGGTCGGACCTCAGACAATGTTTCTTGCTACACTACACTACTAGCAAGGAGTGTAACACCCTCCTTAGGGCATCACATTTCTGACTCCCAACTCATAATCTGAAAAGAAGTTCACACAAAGTTTGAGTTATAAAAGATGGGTTTCAAAATTTCTTCTTTACTGAAACGTAAATTTACTGAAATATTAGGTAATATTGAAAATCATATTTCAACTATTCATTATGCAATATTGACACCATTTAATATCATAATTTAAAGAGAAATATAAAATTAACAGACTTATTTTTTTTAAACATTAGTAAACCCCATGACGGGTCTTACTTAATAGCACGGTACAACACTAACGAGAAACTTTAACATACTTATTCCTTTTTCTGTCCATCTTGATGCATCAGACATCTGTTCCTTTGTCAACACTGCACACCGTCAAGTCCTGAATGTCCACTCCTTATTGTTGTCACCAATCTCAGAGTATCCATCGCCCGTTATGTCTAAGACAACTCGATCCTTCTATTATTTGATTTTAACAATATAGACAAAGCAAAATAATATAACAAAGTGGTGAGATCACCTACACCAATACCAATATGGCAGCACAGAGATAACACAAACAACAATATCATACAGATAGATCATACCGCAATTATGATCATGCCATCTACATTAATCAACTATCATCATCCAATCATTCATCAATTCAATTATCATAAACAATAATTATGATAATGCCCTCATCATTATCATCATCATCTTCTTCCAAGTATTCAAAACAATTGTCATAACCAATAACCAATATTCCTCAATTAATATATCATACAGATATAAATGCTCAGATTTATGCATATGCACAAAGACTCAGTTTATCAAAAACAACTCCATGGAGGTTTTCACAATTTCAAGAAGAATGCTCTGGTTAATTGTCAGCCTTAGCCCAAAGACAATCTCCCAGTCGTTGAAAAGAATCGTGTTCTTGTCGGGTATTGTCAATGTGTTGCAACGGACTGCATCGCCAAGTGGCACAGTGGTACTCGCTAATGTCCCATCGGTCGACCGCCGCGCCTTGACGCCCCCAAGATCCATCATAGACCTCACTATCAATTCTCATTCCCTCTTCAACCACAAGGGGCATAATAGTTATTTGCTATATTTTATACAATGCACGAATATATCAGTGCAAGTCCAACCCCAAAGGGCCAAATCTTTTCAATTTCATTTGTTCAATGTAATCATATGCTTCAACGCATATTTTTCCAATGCACGTATAATGCACCAAATCCAATCACAGACATATCTTTCCAATGCATGTATAATGCACCAAATGCTAATCACAAGCAAAACATGTCATTTTCTCACACAGCATCCATATATTGGTTCTACAGTATTTATATTGTATTTTCAACAGGAAAATCATATTATCACATTTTCATAGTTATAAAATACTTTCATCGTATTTTCACAAAATTGCGCAATATTTCCATTTCGTTTTCACAATTCCAAAACGTTTCTGTTACGTTTTCACAATTCCAAAACGTTTCTGTTATATTTTCACAATACCATAACACTTCTTTTACGTTTTGAAAATTTCGTAACATTTCTGTTATATTTTCAAAATACTGCAACACTTCTGTTGCACTTTTAAATCACGTATTTAATTTTCTAATGTTTTTCTCAATCACATAAAAATATACGTTTCTCAAATTGCGTAACGATTTTCCACCATTTTCAAAATTGTGTAACTTAAAAATCATTCTTTTAAGTTGCGTAAATCATTTTCCATCATTCTCAAAATATTTAAAACACTTTCCAAATCACATAAGATTTTCTGTCATTTTCACAATTACGTAAAAATATTCTATCATTATTTGATCACGTAGTGATTTTTCAATAATATTTTAAATAGTGTAAAATATTTAAACGCTTTCCAAATCGCATAGAAATATTTTAACATTTTTCAAATTGCGTAGAAATATTTTACTATATTTTAAATCATTTTTAAGATACGTAAAATATTTTTCAACATTTTACAATTACGTAAAATATTTCTCAATATTCCAAACATTATTTTGGACTTAAATAAATCAATCTTAATTTCAACACATTTTTCAAATTACGTAGCTTAAAAATCACGCTTTTAAGATACGTAAAACATTTTTCATCACAATTTTATTACATAAATATTTCTTAACCT
The DNA here is from genome assembly GCA_029884595.1 of Ormosia semicastrata. NCBI lineage: Eukaryota > Viridiplantae > Streptophyta > Magnoliopsida > Fabales > Fabaceae > Ormosia > Ormosia semicastrata. Next base: position 36,432,781 of record JAQQTO010000045.1, read on the forward strand.
TCGAAAATTCCTTTTTAACTTTTCTCAAAATAATATAACTTTGTATTTTATTTTTCATATTTTCCTTATTCAAGAACATCTTTTTCCACATTTCTTAATTCAAGAAATCCTTTTCCAAAATATAATTCACACAGTCACTTTTCCATTGATATAAATCAATGTTTCAAAACTTAGCATTTTCTAACGTATTTCAAAACTCAAAAATAAGTTATACGTTAGTAAATTTTCAAAATACCATTATATTCTCCATTTTTTCCAAATCATTTCCAAATCAACCTTCCTCAAAATAATATAACTTTCTACTTCATTTAATATATCTTCTTATTCAAGAAAATCCTTTTTCATAGTATATTTCACAAATTCACAATTCCAATGAATTAAATCAATGTTTCTAACTTTAAAAATTACTAACGCTTTCCAAAATGCAACGGGATTTTAATAAATTTTTTTAAAAACAAATTGAGGCTCACTTGCAACCTCTCTTTTCCATTTACATAAAAATTCATTTCTCAAGTGCTAAAATACTCTGATTCCCTTTTCAATTTTCTTGTATTAAATTAATTATATTTCCACTTGGAAAATCACTTTGTTTCATCAAAATCAATGCATTACAAGCCTTCGAAAACGTGGACATGACTATTGAAAATTATCAAAACATTTTTCCTTCTAAATTGATATGGTTTTACACAAACAAAACTATTAAAATTTTATTTTCAAAATCGAAATACCGATGATTATAAAAACCAAACCCATTTGTTCAAATCCTTTTTCACTTTCTTTACAAATCCTTTTTCACTTTCTTTGCAAATCATTGTTCACTTTCTTTGCAAATTCTTAAAATCAATGTTTGCCCGTTTCATTCAAAACTCATATTTAGAAAAACACTTAGGATCTTTTTATACAAAATAAATCAATAAAAATTTCTCAAAGACCGTATTCTTGTTCTCTTGAAAAACAAACCCTTTGTATTTTCTATACTCTTCAAATCATCCATTTTCATTTTTCATGAAAATTATTAATTTATGAACACCTATTTTGAGGTGTTTTGGCTGAAATTCTCATTGTTCTAAGGACCCAAAAATCAATTCCCCTATTCTTGAAAAATTTCAACATGAACCCTAATCAAGGGCATCAAAACCGAACCCTCTCCTTTGGCTATTGGAGCCAAAAATTGAATTCCTTTTCATCACCACATCATGACATACACATACATATATTTCATCATAAATACTATAAGCATGCCATATACTTATCATGCATAATATAAGCATATCATCAAAGCCATAAAATCATACAAAGCATATCAAGCATAAGCAAATAAATCAAAGCTCATAAACACACATAAATTATTACATGACCATGGATTAGAATCCTCACATGGATTCACCATTCATCAAATATAAGACCATCTCTCACCACCATACTTGGTTGGTGTGGTGTCCCGGGGCCGATGAGGGCGGGGAGTGATCGCCGGTGCAATGAAGCACGGACAAGGAGCGGCTCCTGGCAGGCCTCTAGGCGGAGGGTCTGCATGAATGAACTGAATACGCACCGGAATGAGAGGGATTCAGAGACTGTGCAGGTATGGGACTGCATAGTTGAGGATGGCTTAAAGGAATTGATTTGGTGTAGCCATATCAACAAGTTGCAACTTCTTTTCGGGAGACTAGAACATAAGAACTCCATGGTTAAGTGTGCTTAACCTGGAGCAATTGTGGGATGGGTGACCTCCTGAGAAGTTTCCTAGGATGCGTGTGAGTGAGGACAAAGCACGCTGAAAAGACCCGTGTTGGTTTGTGGAGACACTTATCAATCCTATAGGCAGTCTCGGGTCGTTACATTAATGGTATCAGAGACGGGACCTCTCCCAGTACGGTGTGGTTCGGGGACGAACCAAGCGGAAGTTGGTGGGCATGTGGCGTCCCGAGGGCCGATGAGGGCGGGGAGTGATCGCCGGTGCAATGAAGCACGGATAAGGAGTGGCTCCTGGCAGGCTTCTAGGCGGAGGGTCTGCATGAATGAACTGAATACGCACCGGAATGAGAGGGATTCAGAGACTGTGCAGGTATGGGACTGCATAGTTGAGGATGACTTAAAGGAATTGATTTGGTGTATCCATATCAACAAGTTACAACTTCTTTTCGGGAGCCTAGAACATAAGAACTCCATGGTTAAGCGTGCTTAACCTGGAGCAATTGTGGGATGGGTGACCTCTTGGGAAGTTTCCTAGGATACGTGTGAGTGAGGACAAAGCACGCTGAAAAGACCCGTGTTGGTTTGTGGATCCACTTATCAATCCTGTAGGCAGTCCCGGGTCGTTACAGTTGGTGAGATGGATCTCCCTCTTACCTCTTAATGACAAGCTTTTCAAGCTCTCCTCCTTCTCCTTAATTTTCATGTGGCTCACAACAATTCCTAACAATTCTAAAATAATTAGTAAAATCACAAACAAAGCTTAATAATAACAAACCATGGAAAAAAATGACTTAGAAAATTATAAACATGAATTTAAACCATAGAAATCAAAGTTTACCTCCAAGGAAGTAAGCTAAAAGTGGGATTTTGAAGCACTTAGAGTGTGATTTTGGGAAAACTTTCTAAATGGAAAGTGTTTAGAATATTGTTTAGCTTTAGGAAATGGTGAGAGTGAAAATTATAGGTGATGGATGGCATATTTGGGTGAAGAGGCCGAACCATGTGGAGAGAAAAGGAAGAAAAATGGTGCTTTGGTTCTTGAAATTTTTGAGAGAAAGTGTTGTAGACTTTTTGATGAAAGAGAAAATGAAATTTGTGAGAGTAAATTGGTGAGTCTTCTTCTGCCAGTGGGATTGTAGAGAATTTTAGGAGATTAGCATGAATAAAATATCCCCTTTTGAGTGCACATGGAGTAGCACATGGCTTATGTCATTCTCTTGACTTTCATGGCTAATTAGATGGTTCAAGAACCATGTAGATGCCTCCCCCTAGCTGCTGCATGGCCGTAAGTTTCAAGGGCAATTTGGGATTCAATTTGCTTTTAATTTAAGTCCAATTACTTGCTAAACAAATAGCTAATTAATTAGGTTTAGTTTCCTAACCAATCTCTTTAATTATCCAATTATATAACTAATTAATTAAACATATAATTACATATATTATATCTTCTAATTAAATTTAGGATATCTAATTAAGAATTAAATTATAACTAATTAATTATTAAGTTGGTTTACTTAACTTGCTAATTAGGCTATTAGGTTAACCAAATTAGGTTTAATTAGTTACTAATCAATAATGACCAAGACAACACATAATTAATGTCTTGAAACTTGGCTAAGCTATTAAGCCACCAAAACCGTGCCCCCCTCCAAGCATACTCCTAAGGAAGCAAACAAAGTAATAATGGTCAAGAATGATGTAATATTGACCATGACAAGCAATAATAGTCATCAAATCACCTTTAGCTCCAAAATACTACAAAAATCGTCCCATCCTTGCATTATGCATGCAATAATATTGTCATCTTTTTCAAGCCATTATTTGAAGCATTCCTAACCATTGATTAATTCAATGGTTAGGATTTAGGTAGACTTTTAAATTTTTAGAAGACTAAATCTAGGCCATTGGATTTTTCTCCTTTAAATCCTAGTCATTTGATGTGTCTCCAAAATAAAGGGTCAAGATTACTCCTTCTTACTTTTAATCCAAGGGTTATAATTAGTCATAGCCTTTTTAGAAGACCAAATCTCCACCCTTGATTAATTCTTCAGCCAATGGTCATAAATGGTCTTTGTCACTTTTTAAGACTAAATCTCCACCCTTGATCAATTCTAAATCCAATGGTTGTAAATGGTCATAACCACTTTATATAACCAATTTTACATCGTTGATTAAATCTACGGTTGATATTGAAACCTTCCTAATTAAGTTTATTCTCACACCATTGATTAAATCAATGGTGATTATCCAATGCTTCTTTATTAAGTTTGTTTCTTAACCGTTGATTAAATCAATGGTTAATCTTCAAACTAAGTATTCTCATCCAAGGGTACAAATCAAGTCAAGCCCTCTTTGTTGACTACGCAGTATAATTTTTATTATTTTTATCTGTTATAACCCTACAAATAATATTTTTACAGTATTTTTATCACCTGATAAATAAATACAGTACAAAACACAGTAAAAGAAAATTATAAAAACTGTTTCCAGATTCAGGTTTAGTAAAATCTCCTGTCTCCATCTAAACAGTACAAATTTTTCTATCTGTAGAAAAATTTTTACTTTGCGGGACCCGCATGGGCCCACATATAGCCACCTGGGCCCACGTAGGACCACCTGGGCCCACATACAGTAAAAAAATTCATAATTATCCACAAAATCACAAATATTAGAAAACACACCAATATCAAATCAGATCACGTAAAATAATTAAAACCTAACGGTAAAAATTAAATTACGTAAAGTTTTCCCTGGCCTGAAAATTTTTATTTTTCTGACACAATGAATAAATCACTCAAAATGATCAAATACGCTGACAGAATAATCAAAATAATTTTACAGCATCCAAAAATTACTAAACAGTAAAATTCTGTTAACTGTCAAAATTACTGTTTACAAGATAGGAAATTTTGGGGTGTTACAAGGAGTAACCCAAGTCTATGGAGTCTCTTTCTGAGATTTGCCAAGGGCATGACGAGTCCCTTCAAGAATACCTCAAGAGATTTAATACGATAATGTGGAAACCTCGATGAAAAGATTGCTCTTCACTACATCAGGAGTGACCTTCAGACTGATTCTCATTTTTTCTAATCTTTAGCAAAAAAGAAGTTAGAGAGCATAGAAGAATTTCGAGCACAGTCCCAGAAATATATTAATTTGGATGAGGCTACCAAGGCTAAGAGTAGCTTGGATAAGGGTGAGTTTTCCCACCAGAAAGTTAACCAGAATTCCTCCCAACATTAGAACTCCTCGAAAAGCAATCCACCTCGGCCTAAGTACTCAAATCACACTCCTCTGAACAGTCCACGAGAAACAATTCTGAGGAAAGTGCTTTAGACCGAGTTTTGGGATATAAAGAGGTCGCCCCATTAAAGAAGCATGCACAAAAGGATCACACAAAACATTGTTCATGGCATAAAAGCTACGAACACAAATGAAAGACTGTTATTAACTTCATTACGCTATCAAGTTCCTAATCAAGGCAGGATGCTTAGATTAGTATATCAGCCACGTCCAAAGCAATGAATACTATAGAAGACGAAGGGAAAGCAGACATAGCCCTCAGCGTAGTCCATCTCAACACCAGAGGAGGACCTGAAGTCCTAGGAGAAGATTTCGGAGTCCACCTCGCTGTGATATTGATAACTGGTAGGATCGAAACCGTGATGCTCCATCTGATGACAATGATAACTGTAACATCCTAAAATTAATAACCATAGTTTAACTGGTGTTATACAACAGTCATTAGATTCGGGCATGCTACTTTCAATAGATAAGATTTTCTAATATAACAAAACCAAGTATATAAAAAATATAAGCCTCAAATGAATGAATATAATTATTACACTACATCTGTATTTCTCACAAATACAATACATATCTAAATTCGAAAGAAACTACAAAGCCACACTAAGCTAAGCTCTCCAAGCTTCTACTTGCACTTCACTTTCCATAAGTCCTCCATCCTAAAGTCATCATGGAAACACACACAAGGGGTGATAATAACATTTTCTCAATAGTTGAAAATCCATAAAATATATCATTACAATCATTTCAGCCATTTCAGGGAAAAACATAGTTCTAAATTCAAGTCTCATACATAATAAGCTACAATTTTGCCAAAACCAAGTCCTTTTTTTTTTCTCAAAATATATTCTCATTTTATACATTTGTTTAGAAAAAATCATTTCCACAAACAGACTTAATAATCACCACACTCACATAAATAATATCTCCATATTAGAGATACGCAATTTCCCATACAATTGCAATGCATAAATATGTCATGATTTGCAACTGCCCATAAAATTGCCATACTTTGCCAAATTATGCCTTATGTTCATGCCTATGCAATAACCTAAGTATGTAATGAATAATGTTATGATACCATTTACGGGAATCTAATTCCATGGTAATGTCATGATATGCATGAATATTGATCCAAGTAAAGGAACCCGATTCCATGAACCTTGAACAAGCATTGGAACCTAGTTCCAATAATCTTCTCTCCGGGTAGTGAATCCATCAACTACGCGATCTTCAACAGCATAGAGGAATTCATCCTATCAAGGTAGTGAATCCATCAACTACATGATAACTCCATAGAATGCAGTTATTTGGGCCCTATCTCTATGCTAAAATGAATGCTAAATCCATGTTTATAATGCATATTGGAGGGTTTTGTGCTTATATTTGTCATATTCTGATTCTAAGCCTTTCTGATATGTTTTATAGCAAATTGAGCTTTAATTGTTATCAATTGAGTAGATTTATATATATTATTGATTTAGTGTATTCTCTATGATAGGAGGGGCTCCAAACAGTCAAATATGGAGCAGTTGAGCTTAAAGAGGAAGAAGAAGCCAAATTGGCAATTTAGTGGTCAACGTCGCGGCGCAAGGTGTTGCCCGCCGCGGCGCTGAAAGGATTTTCAGCCAGGCCATACTTGGACCTGAGGCAAGAGCGCCGCGACGCAGATGAAGTTAGCACCGCGACGTAGTTAAATCGACCTATTGGGCGCCACAACGCGCGTATATGGGTGCCGCGACGCTGAGGCGGCAGCTGAGCCTATAAATAGATTTTTATGCGTTTTTCTTTGAGAGCTGGCCGTTTTAGCCATTTCTATTTTCTGTTTTAGGTATTTCCTTTGTAGTTTCTTAGTTTTAGGTTAGTTTTAGGTTAGATAATTTGGCTAGATCTCCATTGATGGTGGATTGGAGGCTAGGATCAAAGGATTGAAGGAGGATTCAAGCTTCAGAGACAAATTAATGAGCTTCTTTCTCTCTTTTCCCTTTCTCTCTTCTCTTCCTTATCTGTTGTATAGCTAAGCTTTGTTTAGGGATACTTTGGATCCTTTTATTTATATTAATGATGCATTTTTCTTTGAGTTTGTGTGGATGTTTGATTATGGTTCAATCATTATCTGAGTTTAATGCTTATTGTTGGTTGGCCTCGATTGCACGATTCTAATATTAGCAAATAAACTAGACATAAGGATTTGTTGATATGGATATAGTGTGGTTGATACATGTTCGGTGAGTTCAATTAGATTGGATGAGTTGATTCGTTAATAGGATAGAAATATACCTATTGGCCATGTATAGTGTGTGATTGAGAATAGATCGTTCATGAGTGAAAGTTGTACTAGCTTTCAAGGAAACTTGATGAGTTGGGCAAGTAGAAACCAGGGTTGATTGACCTAGACATAGGCTTTTGACTATATCAGATTCTTAAGCTAACCTAATCAATGCATTTGTGTTTATGAGGGGGATTGCATGTTATTGATAGATTTAGGGGGTGAAGGAGGATTTCCTGAAACCTAACCACTTTTATGTTTATTGCTTTTTTAGATTAGCTTAGTTTAGTTTATTGCTTTTATTATTTTTATGTCCTTGTCTAGAATGGATTAAGCTATTGGTTGGTACTTAGCTTTGTAATCGAATATCCTCATGGGAACGAACTTTTACTCCGTATCTGTATTACTTGAGTGATCCGTGCACTTGTGTTAGCAATCATTACACGATCTTCAGCAACATAGAGGAATCCACCCTCATCAACATAGTTACGAAAAATAATGATGCCAATTACTACAATAACTAGCATGTCAATTAGTTTACAATCATAACTACAAGAGTGAAATACAATGATGTCAATTATCACAATAGATAGCATACTAATTGAATTACATTCATTTTATCTCAAGCACGAATAACAATGATGCTAAGTATCACAATAAATCACATTCCAATTGATTTACATTCACCATACAAACACTTCATTAAATACTCCTGTTAGAGCCTCATCACTCATTAAGAAGTATAAAAGTAGAAACTACACCACTAAAAGGCTCTATTATATTAAACAACAAATCTTATCCAAGTCTGGAAGTCATGCTTCGGCGCAGCATTGCTCATGCCATGTTGCTAAGCTCTCTAGTCCCTCACGCCTAGGCGTGGTGCATTCACAATGTAATGTGTTGTATCGGGTTCACTCAATCCTCGACGCAGCCCTTGCCACGCTTCGACGTAGCGCTTTCCATTAAACTCTTGGACTTCCCTACCTATAATCCTTGCAAGTCTTATCTAACAACTCTTTATCCAACCCATAAGCTCTAGTAACTCTAGAGGTACCACTCTAAAGGGTGTAGATGCAAACAATTCCTAAACGAGTTTAGTCATACCAACTAGACCCTCCCTAGAAGAACTCCTAATTCTCCTAGTTCGGCTAGGTGAAGTCATAGTTTCCTGTCCATACAAAACATTATATATTGAGTGGATTAGTCCTCAATATCATGTAACTAGGTAACAATAGCTACTAACATTCCAACCTAAGGTATGTCATGTAATTCCTTTCAAGCATCTCAAACAAGAGACAAAGAAATGCACAACACACAAAGGAACTTCTAATATACCTAAGCATACTCAGTTCAAACCCTGACTCAACAGGATGAACCAGGCTCTGATACCATAATGTAACATCCAAAAATTAATAACCATAGTATAACCGATGTTATACAACAATCATTCAATTCAAGCCTCCTACTTTCTATAGCTAAGCATTTTCTAATATAACAAAACCAAGAATATAGAAAATATGAGCCTCGAATGAATGAATATAATTATTGCACAACATCTGTTTTTCTCACAAATACAATACATATCTAAATTTGAAAGAAACTACAAAGCTACAATAAGCTAAGCTCTCCAAGTTATTGCTTGCACTTCATTTTCCTTAAGTCCTCTTTCCTGGAATCACCATGGAAACACACACAAGGGGTGAAAATCATATATTCTAAATAGTTAAAAATCCATAAAACATGCCATCACAATCATTCAAGCCATTCAGGGAAAAACTTAATTCTAAATTCAAGTCTCATACATAATAAGCTAGAAAGTTTGCGAAAGCCAAAACCAAGTTTTTTCTTTTCCCAAAATAGATTCTCATTGTATACATTTGTTCAGAAAAACTTATTTCCACAAACATTCTTCAAGTAATCACCATACTTACATAAACAACATCTCCATCTCGAGATACGTAATTGCCCATATAATTACAATGCATAAATATGTTATGATTAGCAATCGCCCATACAATTGTTATGCTATGCCAAATTATGCCTTATGTTCATGCCTATGCAATAACCTAAGTATGTGTTGAATAATGTTATGATACCATTTATGGGAATCTAATTCTATGGTAATGCCATGAAATGCATGAATCTTGAACAAAGGAAAGGAACCCCGGTTCCATGAGCCTTGAACAAGCACTAAAACCCAGTTCTAATAATATTCTCTCTGGATAGTGAATCCATAAACTACGCGGTCATCAACAATGTAGAGGAATCCATCCTCTCCATGTAGTGAATCCAACAACTACACAATCTTCAGCAACATAGAGAAATCCATCCTCATGAACATAGTTATGAAAAACAATGATTCTGATTACTACAATAACTAGAATGGCAATTGGTTTACAATTATAACTACAAGAGTGAAATACGATGATGTCAATTGTCACAGTAGATAGCATACCTTTTGAATTACATTCATCTCATCTCAAGCGTGAACAACGATGATGCTAAGATCATAATAAATCACATACCAATTGATTTACATTCACCTTACAAGCACTTCATTAAGTACTCCTATTAGAGTCTTATCACTCATTAAGAAACACAAAAGAAGAAACTACACCATTAAAAGGCTCTATTGCATTAAACAACAAATTCTATCCAAGTCTAGAAGTCATGCCCTGACACAACATTGCTCACGCCACGACGCCATGCTCTCTGGTCCCTCACACCTCAGCGTGGTGCATTCATGCCGCAGTATGATGCTCTCGGGTTCACTCACGCTTCGACATAGCCCCTGCCATATTGCGGCATGAGGTGCTTTCTGCAGATATGGGTACTGTTCCATTGGAACAAGTCCCCCTCCAATCACTCAAAACTCAATTCCAAGTAATTTCCAACCTTACATAAGGTCCATTAACACATTGCAACTCTCAAATCATTTTCAAATCACTCCACATGCATCAATGCATCATCCATCACCATAAAAACATAAAATGTCATTTTGAACTCAAATGAGATTATGAGTATTTAAGAGATGAAAAATGCATCATCAAACATACCACAAACTAGAGTCATGCCATTTTCAAGTCATACAACAAGAATCAAGCATAAACATCAAAGAACATCACTCAAATCCCACTTTCTTCCTCAACCCTCCTCATGAGAAAAAATGGAGAAGATGAAAGTACAGATCAAAACAAGGTTCCCCCTATCTCAAGGTCTTTAGGATAGCGCCAAGGATTGGCTATGGAGATCCCAAGATCTCCTTACTCTTTCCCCTTCTTCCTTTTTCTCCTCCTTCGCAGTTTCCTTTCTTTCTGCTATTTTCAGCTTCTTCTGCTGTGAGAAATGAAGATGAGAAGTTAAAAATTGGCTTCCTATAGCCATGTACTAAAACTCCCGATCTGTTAGAATATTTAGATTTCACCAAATCCAGTTTCCTAACTTCCAACAAGTTTCAAATAAATCCTAAGATTCAACAAAAATATTATTTCACCATTTCCCTAATTTTTCATATCTACTGGTAATCAATCCGACCTTAAAACACACACTCAGTATGCTTAAAAATGTCAAACTACCTCCGATTAACTTCAAATTTTACCTACATCATCTTCCACACATTTGGGACTGAGAAACAAATCTCCCACATTTATTTCCATTAACTAAGTAGCTGAAGCCCATATCGGAGCTAATAATAGCTATATTTCACACATAGTGTAATAGCAAAGAGACTAAACGTGCTCAGAAGATCACAAAACTTAACAGTCATGACAAATAAGTATTAGGATACCTCTGTAACCATATACAAGTTTATCATGTTTTCACGAGTGTTACATTTCTCCTCTCCTTTTTAGAATTTTTTCCCCAAAATTTGATCACCATTAACACTTAGTTTCTCACAACTAAAGTTCCAAGGTCTCCATCAGACATCCCACTCAAAGGAATCTCACCTTCCGTAGAGGTATCTAACTCATCAATCTCAACTTCCAACAAAACTTGGATGTTCTCAAAACTTTTTTACTTCACATCAATAACTCTAGACAATCTTGCCTCATGTGGGTCTCTAACTCCTAAGTAGAGCTCCTCAAGCCAAACTTATGCCAGATATTCTTCACTTAAGAAATATGTTTTCCATTAAACTCTTGGACTCCACTGTCCATAATCCTCGCAAGTCTTCTCTAACAACCCTTTATCCAACCCATGGGCTCTACTAACTATAGAGGTACCACTCCAAAGGGTGTAGATGCAAATAATTCCTAAAAGAGTTCAGTCATACAAACTGAACCCTCCCTAGAAGAACTCCTAATTGCCCTAGTTCGCTTAGGTGAAGTCATAGTTTCCTGTCCATACAGAATATTATATATTGAGTGGATCAGTCTTTAATTTCATGTAATTAGGTAACAGTAGCTACTAACATTCCAACCTAAGGCAAGTCATACAATTCTTTTCAAGCATCTCAAACAATAGACAAAGAAATTCACAACACACAAAGGAACTTCTAACATGCCTAAGCATAGTCAGTCCATATCCTGACTCAACAAGGTGAACTAGGCTCTGATATTATAATGTAAAATCCCAAAATAAATAACCATAGTATAACTGGTGTTATGCAATAGTCAATAGATTCTGGCCTACTACTTTCTATTGCTAAACATTTTCTAATATAACAAAACCAAGAATATAGAAAATATGAGCCTCGACTGAATGAGCATAATTATTACACAACATCTATATTTCTCACAAAAATAATAAAAATATAAATTCAAAAGAAACTAAGAAGCTACGCTAAGCTAAGCTCTCCAAGCTCTGCTTGCATTTCACTTTCTATAAGTCCTCCTTTTCGGAATCATCATGGAAATATACACAAAGGGTGAGAATCACATATTCTTAGTAGGTTAAAATCCATAGAACATGCCATCATAATCATTCCAGCCATTTCGGGGAAAAACATATTTCTAAATTCAATTCTCATCCATAATAAGCTAGAAAGGTAGCACAAGCCAAAACCAAGTCCTTTCTCTTCTCGAAATAGATTCTCATTTTATACATTTGATCAGAAAAACTCATTTCCATGAACAGTCTTCAAGAATTCACCACACTCACATAAACAACATCTCCATCTCAGAGATACGCAAATGCCTATACAATTGCAATATATGAATCTGTTATGATTAGCAACCGCCTATACAATTACCATCCTATACTAAATTATGCCTTATGTTCATGCCCATGCAATAACCTAATTATATAATGAATAATGTTATAATACCATTTATGGTAATCCAATTCTATGGTAATGTCATGATATGCATCAATCTTGAACAAAGCAAAGGAACCCAGTTCTATGAGCCTTGAAGAAGCACTGGAACCTAGTTTTAGCAATTTTCTCTCTGAGTAGTGAATCCATCAACTACATGATCTTCAACAACGTAGAGTAATTCATCCTCTCTAGGTAGTGAATCCATAAACTACACGGTCTTTGGCAATATAGAAGAATCCATCCTCATCAACATAGTAATGAAAAACAATGATGTCAATTACTATAATAACTAACATGCTAGTTGGTTTACAATCACAACTACAAGAGTGAAATACAACAATGTCAATTATCATAATAGATAGCATACTAATTGAATTACATTCATCTCATCTCAAGTATGAACAATAATGATGCTAAGTATCATAATAAATCACACACCAATTGATTTACATTCACCGTACAAACACTTCCTTAAATACTCCTATTAGAGCCTCATCACTCATTAAGAAGTATAAAAGAAGAAACTATACCATTAAAAGGCTTCATTGCATCAAACAACAAATCTTGCCTAAGTTAGGAATTCATGCCCTGGCGCAGCATTACTCACACTGCGATACTGAGCTCTCTGGTCCCTCACACCTTGGCATAGTGCATTCACGTCGTGGCTTAATGCTCTCAGGTTCACTCATGCCTCGACGCAGCCCTTGCCATGCCGCGGCGAGAGGAGCTTTTCGCAGAAGAATTCTGTAGATAGGGTATTGTTCCATTGGAACAAATCCTCTTCCAATCACTGAAAACTCAATTCCACATGATTTCCAACCATACACAAGGTCCATTAACACATTGCAACTCTCAAAACCATTTTCAAATCACTCTACATGCATCAATGCTTCAATCATTACCATAAAAACCTAACACCCCATTTTTAACTTAAATGAGATTAAGAGTGTTTAAGAGATGAAAAATGCATCACCAAACATTCCATAAATTGGAGTCATGCTAATTTTAAGTCATACAACAAGAATCAAGCATAAACATCAAAGAACATCACTCAAACCCCACTTTCTTCGTCAACCCTCCTCAAGAGAAAAGATGGAGAAAATAAAAGTAAAGAGGAAAACAAAGTTCCCCCTACCTTAAGGTCTTGAAGATAAAGCCAAGGATTGGCTATGGAAATCCCAAGCTCTCCTTCCTCTTTCTCCTCCTTCTCAGTTTCCTTTCCTTCTTCTATTTTTAGCTTCTTCTACAGTGAGAAATGAAGAAGAGAAGTCAAAAATTGGCTTCTTATAGCCAAGTACTAAAATTCCCATTCTGTTAAGAAGACTTAGATTTCACCAAATCTAGTTTTCTAATTTTTAACAAGTTTCAAATAAATCCTAAGATTCATCAAATATCTTGTTTCGCCATTTCCCTAATTTTTCATATCTGTTGGTAGTCAATCCGATATTAAAAAACACACTCAATATGCTCAAAAATGTCAAACTAACTCCAATTAACCTCAAATTTTAACGACATCATCTTCCACACATTAGTGACATAGAAATAAATATCCCACATTTATTTCTATTAACTAAGCAGTTTAAGCCTATATTGGAGCTAACAACAACTATATTTCACATATAGTGTTACAGTAAAGTGACTAAACGTGCCCAGAAGATCACAAAACTTAACAGACATGACAAACAACTATTAGGCTACCTCTGCAACCATATACAAGTCTATCATGTTTTCATGGGTGTTACATTTCTCTCATGCTTTTAGAATTTTGTCCGCAAAATTTGCTCGCATTTATCACTTAGTCTCTCAAAACTAAAGTTCAAAGGTCTTTATCAAATATCACACTCAAAGGAATCTCACCTTCCATAGAAGTATCTAACTCATCAATCTCAACTTCAAACAAAACTTGGATGTTCTCAAAACTCTTTTACTTCATATCAACAACTCTAGACAATCCTACCTCATGTGGGTCTCCTGCTCCCAAGTAGCTCCTCAAGTCAAACCTATGCCAGATATTCTTCACGTAAGAAATATATTTTCCATTAAACTCTTGGACTCCCCTGTCCATAATCCTTGCAAGTTTTATCTAACAACCCTTTATCCAACCTATAAGCTCTACTAATTCTAGAGGTACCGCTCTAAAGGGTGTAGATGCAAACAATTCCTAAACGAGTTTAGTGATACTAATTTGACCCCTCCCTAGAAGAATTCCTAATTCTCCTAGTTCGCCTAGGTGAAGTCATAGTTTTCTATCCAGAAAAAACATTATATATTAAGTGGATTAGTCCTCAATATCTTGTAACTGGGTAACAATAGCTGCTAACATTGCAACCTAAGGAAAGTCATACAATTCTTTTCAAGCATCTCAAACAAGAGACAAAGAAATGCACAACACACAAAGAAACTTCTAACATACCAAAGCACAGTCAGTCCATACCTCGACTCAATAGGATGAACCAAGCTCTGATACCATATTGTAAATCCCAAAATTAATAACCATAGTATAACTGGTATTATACAACAGTCATTAGATTCAGGCCTGCTACTTTCTATAACTAAGCATATTCTAATATAACAAAACCAAGAATATGAAAAATATGAGCCTCGAATGAATGAATATAATTATTACACAACATTTGTATTTCTCATAAATATAATACATATCTAAATTTGAAAGAAACCATAAAGCTACACTAAGCTAAGCTCTCTAAGCTCCTGCTTGCACTTCACTTTCCATAAGTCCTCCCTGTTGGAATCATCATGGAAACACACACAAGGGGTGAGAATAACATATTCTCAATAGTTTAAAATCCATAAAAGATGTCATCATAATCATTCCAGCCATTTCGGGAAAAAAATAATTCTAAATTCAAATGTCATACATAATAAGCTAGAAAAGTGGCAAAAGCTAAAACTAAGTCCTTTCTCTTCCCTAAATAGATTCTCATTTTATACATTTATTTAGAAAAACTCATTTCCACAAACATTCTCCAAGTAATCACCACACTCATGTAAACAACATCTCCATCTTAGAGATACGCAATTGTCCACACAATTGCAATGCAAGAATATGTTATGATTAGCAACCACTCATACAATTACCATGCTATGCTAAATTGTGCCTTATGTTCATGCCTATCCAATAACCTAAGTATGTAATGAATAATGTTATGATACCATTTACGGGATTCCAATTCCATGGTAATGTCATGATATGCATGAATCATGAAATAAGCGAAGGAACCCGGTTCTATGAGCCTTGAACAAGCACTAGAACTCAGATCTATCAATCTTCCCTCCGAGTAGTGAATCCATCGACTACGCGGTCTTCAACAACGTAGAGGAATCCATCTTCTCCGAGTAGTCAATCCATCAACTAAATAGTCTTCAACAACATAGAGGAATCCATCCTCATCAAGATAGTTATGAAAAACAATGATGCCAATTACTACAATAACTAGCATGCCAATTAGTTTACAATCATAACTACAAGAGTGAAATACAATGATGTCAATTATCAGAATAGATAGCATACTAATTGAATTACATTCATCTAATGTCAAGTATGAACAACAATGATGCTAAGTATCACAATAAATCACATACCAATTGATTTACATTCAACATACGAACACTTCATTGAATACTCCTATTAAAGTCTCACCACTCATTAAGAAGCATAAAAGAAAAAACTATAACATTAAAAGGCTCCATTGCATCAAAACAAAAATCCTGTCCAAGTCTGGAAGTCACTCCCTGGTGCAGCATTGCTCGTGCCGAGGTGTGATTCTCTTGGGTTCACTCACACCTTAGCGCAGCCCTTGCCACGCTGTGGCAGCTTTATGCATAATTATGCAGAATTCTAACGATACGGGTACTATTGCATTAGAACAAATCCACGTCGAATCATTCAAAACTCAATTCAATGTGATTTCCAACCTTACATAAGGTTCATTAACAAATTGCAATTCTCAAAACAATTTTCAAATCACTCCACATGCATCAATGCATCATCCATCACCATGATAACCTAAAACCCTATTTTTAACTCAAATGAGATTATGAGTGTTTAAGGGATGAAAAATGCATCACTAAACATACCACAAACCAGAGTTATGCCATTTTTAAGTCATACAATAAGAATCAATCATAAACATTGAAGAACATCACTCAAACCCCACTTTCTTCATTAGCCCTCCTCATGAGAAAAGATGGAGAAAATAAAAGTAATAAGGAAAACAATGTTCCCTACACCTCAAGGTCTTAAAGATAAAGCCAAGGATTGGCTATGGAGATCCCAAGCTCTCACTCCTCTTTCTCCACCTTCTTAGTTTCTTTTCTTTCTTTCTTTCTTCTATTTTCAGCTTCTTCTGCTATGAGAAATGAAGAAGAAAAGTAAAAAATTGGCTACTTATTGCCAAGTACTAAGACTCCCGATTTGTTAAAAACACTTAGATATCACCAAATCAAGTTTCCTAACTTCCAACAAGTTTCAAATAAATTCTAAGATTCATAAAAAATATTGTTTCACCATTTCCCTATTTTTCCATATCTATTGATAATCAATCCGACCTTAAAACACACACTCAGTATGCTTAAAAATGTCAAACTAACTCTGATTAACTTCAAATTTTAACTACATCATCTTCCATACATTTGGGACCTAGAAACAAATCTCCCATATTTATTTCCATTAACTAAGTAGTTGAAGCCCATATCGGAGCTAATAACAGCTATATTTCACACATAGTATTATACCAAAGTGACTTAACATGCTCAGAAGATCACAAAACTTAACAGTCAAGACAAACAAGTATTAGGATACCTCTGTAAACATATATAAGTCTATCATGTTTTCACGAGTATTACATTTCTCCCCTCCTTTTTAGAATATTTTTCCCAAAATTTGATCGCCATTAACACTTAGTCTTTCACAACCAAAGTTTCAAGGTCTCCATCAGACATCACACTCAAAGGAGTCTCACCTTCCGTAGAGGTATCTAACTCATCAATCTCAACTTCCAACAAAACTTGGATGTTTTCAAAACTCTTTTACTTCACATCAACAACTCTAGACAATCTTGCCTCATGCGGGTCTCTAGCTCCTAAGTAGCTCCTCAAGCCAAACCTATGCCAGATATTCTTCACTTAAGAAATTTGTTTTCCATTAAACTCTTGGATTTCCCAATCCATAATCCTTCTAAGTCTTATCTAACAACCCTTTATCCAACCCATAGGCTCTACTAACTCTAGAGGTACCACTCCAAATGGTGTAGATGCAAATAATTCCTAAACGAGTTCAGTCATTCTAACCGAACCCTCCCTAGAAGAACTCCTAATTCTCCTAGTTCGCCTAGCTGAAGTCATAGCTTCCTGTCCAACTAGGTAATTGAGTGGATCAGTCCTCAATATCATGTAATTGGGTAACAATAGCTACTAACATTCCAACCTAAGGCAAGTCATGTAATTCTTTTCAAGCATATCAAACAAGAGACAAAGAAATGCATAACACATAAAGGAACTTCCAATATGCCTAAGCATATTCAGTTCAAACCTTGACTCAATAGGATGAACCAGGCTCTGATACCATAATGTAACATCCAAAAATTAATAACCATAGTATAACCGGTGTTATACAACAGTCATTAAATTTAGGCCTGCTACTTTCTATAGCTAAGCATTTTCTAATATAACAAAACCAAGAATATAGAAAATATGAACCTCGAATAGATGAATATAGTTATTACACAACATTTATATTTCTTATAAATACAATACATATCTAAATTCGAAAGAAACTACAAAGCTACACTAAGCTAAGCTCTCCAAGCTCCTGCTTGCACGTCATTTTCCATATGTCCTCCTTCTTGGAATCACCATGGAAACACACACAAGGGGTGAGAATCACATATTCTCAATAGTTAAAAATCCATAAAACGTGTCATCACAATCATTCCAGCCATTTTAGGGAAAAACTTAATTCTAAATTCAAGTCTCATACATAATAAGCTAGAAAGTTAGTGAAAGCCAAAACCAAGTCTATTTTCTTTCCAAAATAGATTCTCATTTTACACATTTGTTCAGAAAAACTCATTTTCACAAACAGTCTTTAAGTAATCACTATACTCACATAAACAACATCTCTATCTTGAGACACGTAATTTCCCATACAATTGCAATGCATGAATATGTTATGATTAGCAGCTCCCCATACAATTATCATGCAATGCCAAATTATGTCTTATGTTCATGCCTATGCACTAACCTAAGTATGTAATGAATAAAGTTATGATACTATTTACGAGAATCCAATTCCATGATAATGTCATGATATACATGATGTTAGCCATGGCAACCATTACCCAAGAGAGGGGGTGAATTGGGTGATGACTAATATTAATGCAATTTTGACAAAGTATGCATTTTGAATAACTCAATTGATAAGTGCAGTGGAATAAATCTAACAAAGGCACAACTATTAAGAATTACTCAAATATGACTTGGGATATATGATGAATCAAGTGAATAAGCTAGATATCAAGTTGTAAGAATCAAAACATCAAGATATGCAATAGATAAATATATATCGCCAAATACTAAAATTAAAGAGTGTAGGGAAGAAAAAATCAAACTCAAGAATTTATCCTAGTTCAGCCACCAACCACTTGTGGCCTACATCCAGTCCTCAAGCTTAACTTAAGATTTTTTTCACTATCTCCTAGACTTCACGGGTGCCAGAAAAATCTTTGTACAAATAAGAGCACTCCTTATACCTTGGATACCTCACCCTTGTGCTAGAGCCTCCAATTCTTCAAGCTTTATGGGTGCTTGATGACCTTTACAAATTTGAGCACTCAACATACCTTGGGATACCTCACTCTTTGTGTTTGAGACTCTCTACTTTCAAGAGATACCTCACCCTTACAATTTTGAGGGATACCTCACCCTTACAATTTTGAGGGATACCTCACCCTTTCTTTTAGATAATACAAGGATAGAATTAATAGAAACTCTCTCAAGAGTAGATAATACAAATTGAAGCACTATGGGTATCAAGGATTCACATACTTATAGCTTAAAATAGAGTTTTAGAGAAATAGAGAGTGAAAAATGAATTTAATGCTCAAGAGTGATTTTCATATTATTCTCTAACATTTCTTTGATGCTCAAACACTTATATTTATAGCCCAATAATATTTAGAGTCGTTGGGTAAAGTTTGAAAATGAATTATTATGAAAACTAGCCGTTTATAGCCGTTGAGAACGTTTTCTGGGCAAGTGTTATTTGAATAAGAACACGGTTATTCGAATAAATATTGTGTTATTCGAATAACACATTTGTTATTCGAATAAATCCACTTATATCATTGTTTTCTACAACTCTGTTATTCGAATAAGACTTATGTTATTCGAATAAATCAACAAAAACACTCCCTGGAACTTTTTCTAGGTTGTGTTATTTGAATAACACATTTGTTATTCGAATAGGCCTTTAAAAACACTCACAACTTTTAAAGGGGTGCAAATAATTTCTATTACTTCATGAAAGCTTGTAGCTTGGAAGTTGGTGGAAGTGAGAGTCATCTACGAAAATTCAAAGAATACATTTTTGGTGATATCAAACTATTATCCTTTTTTATACTTTAAATTTGATATCAAACTATTATCCTAAATAAGTTTTGATGATGATCATATGCTTCTTGATAAACTTGAATCATGCCTTAAAATGCTTAAACTAATTTTTTTGGATTCAAGTACATATGTGCTTCATGCATTCTTGTTAGAATTAACATTGCATAGTTGATAATGTGATACATGTTTTAAATTATATATCAACCTAAATTATGCTTATAAATGGGCTTACATGATATTTGATGCTAACATATGTTTTAGAGGACTTTTAAAGTTAACTTTGCAAGTCTCTCTATGTATTTCAAATATAGCCATAAGATTTTTTACATACAAGCATATGTGGATAAATGAGAAAAGTTGAATGAAATTCAAATGAAGAGGAAGATAAAGAAGCATTTCTTCAAGTGCAATGGAATGAAATATTCAAAGGAATAAAGCCCAAAGTTAAAGGACCAATAAAGAAGAAGCATCACTCTTTATCTATCTCAATAAGTATCTCTATCCCTAAGCTATTATGGTATTTTATATGGATTATATGATACTTGTTGATAAATTAATCTTAAATGACTAGATGCTTTCCAAGGAATATATGGCTTTTTTATAAACTATCTCTACCCTTCTAAAATGCTTTTGAAAATATAATATGCTCTTGTAAAATTCTTTTTGAAAGGGGGAGAAGTTTTAAAATGGTTTTTGATTGAGGAATTAAGAAGATGTATCTTTGCCTTGCTTTTCTTTAAGGTAATGTGCTTACATGGTCTTGACATACATATTTTCTTTATCTATTATTTTGATAATATGCATATTTTGAGGGAGAGCCTAGCTCTTGAGCTGTTTATATCTTTTGGCTTACATCCTTGTTTGATTACATAAAGTGATTTACTACTATCATATGCGAAATGTTGACATACAAAAATATGACAAGCACTATATGAATAATCTTTTATATCTTGAAAAAATGATTGTTTCATCTCTCTATTCTTAAATCATATGTAGTATCTATAAGGGGGAGAAATTTTTTTCTTTCTAAGCCTTTTTGTTGATGTCAAATAGGGGGAGTGAAAATTGGAAAGAAAAATATGTGCTTGATATGCTTATTGTTTGATATGCTTACATGAATATCCATTCTTGTATATTGCTCAACATATTTTTTCTTTGGTGATTTGTCATCATCAAAAAGGGGGAGATTGTGAAAATAAGTTTGCCCCAAATGGTTTAATATGTTAAGTTTTAATGATGACAAATACAAGACAAATAGAATGATGCTTATAATTGATAGATGTGCTTAATGTGATATATTGTATCATGCATGATATGTACCTTATCTAGTTATATTTCACTTAATAACCATGCAATAAGATATATGTAACATTTATCATATAATATATCCAATAATGCTTTATATGAGTTATAAATGAATTAATATTGGATTTGACCTTGCTTAAATGAAAATGTGCAATGTGTTCTGTTGCATCCTACATAGAGCATATCTATTAGTAATTGATAAATATCTTATTTGAATATGTCTATGAAAGTCTTATATGCATGTTAAACTAACTAGAGTTATACATTTATGAATCATGCATATGAAGATATTAAATTATGATACTGGACTAACTATGCTTGTTTAAGTGAGCAATACTTTGTAGGATAGTCCAAGTACCAAGAGTGAGCATTGCAACAAGAAAGCAAAAGATCTCTATTAAGCTCAATACAAGGAGAATGTGAATGCCTATGTCATGAAGGTATTGATAACATCAAAGTCATGTCAAAGACCAAGTCCAAAGGAAAATTAAATGGTATAGCTTTTAGGACTTAGGGTCTTTATGTACAAAGCCTTATGGATATCTCAAATATGTTTTTCAAATCTTTACAAATGGTTTTCACATGTTAAAATGTCCAACAAACAAGTTTTGAAAAGCTAGTTATGGTAATAGTTCAAATCCTTGAAAAATAGCAAAGTTTGAGTTTTGCAAAACTGACCTTTAGTTACTCTTTTGATCATATCTTTCAAAATATTTTGAGTTTTGTTTTGAAACTTCTTTCATTTGAAAATAGACTCAAAGATCTTTTCAATGACTGGTCATTGGCTTTAAACAGATAAGAAATGAAGAAATTATGACCTTTTAAAATCAGTTATTGAAATCAGGAAGGTGTATTCGAATACAGCATGTGGTATTCGAATACCACAGCCCAGAAAATGCTCCTGAACGAGTTTTTAAAGGGGTATTCGAATACTGGATGTGGCATTCGAATACCATGACTTAGAAAAAACACGTTTTTGAAGGTTTATTCGAATACCAAACTTGGTATTCGAATAGAAACGTTAAGGAACATAACTTTTTAAAGGAGTATTTGAATAACTTAAGGGGTATTCGAATACACACGCCCAAAATCATGCAACGGCTATTTTCAAAGGCTTTTAATGTGATATTAATTTATACCCAATGACTTTTTTTCTTAGAATACTATAAATATATATTTTTGGGACATCTTTTAACACAACCCAATTATCTGAAACAACTATTTCTTGCTTTATTTTGTGAAACATATTTTACCAATTTTCTGCATTCTTTTTCTCCAAAATTTGAGATATCCTTAGAGAGCTTCATAGAGCTTCAATTTGTATAATTTACTCTGAGTAAGAGTTTCTCTTCATCTATATTTCTATTCTTCTATATTGAGAGTGAGGTATCCTTCAAGGTTTGCAAAGGGGGTGAGGTATCCCTCTAAGGTTTGTATAAGGGTGAGGTATCCCTGTAGGCTGAGACTTTAGCACAAGGGTAGAGTGTCCCTGTGTGTGAAAAGTACTCTATTTTGTAACGGTAGCAAGCACCTATTGAAGCTTGTATACATAGTGAAAAATCTCGAACTGTGTTTCGGGGACTAGACGTAGACCACAAGTGGTTGGTGGTCGAACCAGGATAAATATCGTGCCTGCTCTTCTTCTCTTTATCTCTTTATTTTATGCATTCTTTATTTTATGTAATTTTATATTATTGCACATTTATTTATTTACTATTCTTAAAGCTTTTATTCTTCTTCTCGCAATTCCTTCTCTTTTATTTAATAGCTTAAATATTTGTGTTTATTTTAAGAGCTTTTGTGAAAAGTTTTTAATACCCAATTCACCCCCCTCTTGGGTAATGGTTGCCATGACTAACAATATAACTAGATAAAATACATAATCATGCATGATAAAATATATCTCATTAAGCACATCTATGTAACATGATCAACATTCTTTTGTGATACATTTGTCATTTATTAAGCATAACTATAAAGCATAAGCATCATTATTCTTTTTGTCTTGTATTTGTCATCATCAAAACTTAACATATTAAATCATTGGGGCAAACCTATTTCATAATCTCCCCCTTTTTGATGAAGACAAATCACTAAAGAAAAAATATGTTTAACAATATACAAGGATAGATATTCATGTAAGCATATCAAACAATAAGAACAAGAACATATTTTTCTTTTCAATTCTCTCTCCCCCTATTTGACATCAACAAAAAGGCTTAGGAAGGAAATGTAATATTTTTCTCTCCCCCTATAGATAAAACTCACGTTGTCAAAAAAGAGTAGGATCATCAAAACTTAGAAACTTCTTTAAGTTATTCAAATCATAATTATCTCCCCTTATTTAATTCTACACACGATTCAAGAAAAGAGAGATGAAATAAGCATGCTTTCAAGATATAAAAGATTATTCATGTAATGCTTGTCACATCTTGGTACATCAACATTTAACATATGATAGAAATAAGCTTAAGAAATTATGTCTAGCATATAATATCTTACATACCACATGATAAATAAGTACCACTTGATATCACTTGATAGGAGATACAAAATATTCATGTAAGATCATGGAATTGAGGTTTTCAAATGAAATATCATACAACTTATCATATATCAAGCATTTCTCAATGAAAGAATTTTAAGAACGTTTACCTTCTTTCATTTAATAGAGGGAAAGAGAATGAAAGATGATCTTTGTTGACATGTTGATAGTATTAACAATAAAACACTTCATGTCAAACAATGATGTAAGCCGAGAGATATAAGCAATAATTTAAGAGTTAGGCTTCCCCTCAAAATATGCATATTATCAATATATAAAACATAATATTTCACCATAGTCATGCATATATTTATAGCCAACAAGGACA
This sequence comes from Ormosia semicastrata, assembly GCA_029884595.1. NCBI lineage: Eukaryota > Viridiplantae > Streptophyta > Magnoliopsida > Fabales > Fabaceae > Ormosia > Ormosia semicastrata. The sequence continues at coordinate 36,457,115 of JAQQTO010000045.1, forward strand.
TGGAAGAAGGATATGTAAGATAAGTAAGATAAGCTCTCCTTTATTGAAGCACAAGATAGATAAAGGAAAATATGCATGCCAAGACCATGTAAGCACATTACCATAAAGTAAAACAAGGAAAATATACATATTATTAATCCATCAATCAAAAACCATTTTAAAACTTCTCCCCCTTTCAAAAAGAATTTTATAATAACACATTACATTTCTAAAAGCATTTTAGAAGAGTAGAAAAGTTTTATATTGAAACTACATATTCCTTGAAATTGATTAAATCCAAGTTAAAACAGTATTTGAAAGTACATCTCCTCTTTTTCACATTAAACAAGAGCCTTGAAAAGATAAAACACTTTTGAAGAACAAGACTTATCTTTTGAAGTATGAAGATTGATTTCTATAGAACATTTCAAAAGATTTATTTAGAAACTTTCTTAAATACTCTCTCAAGATTTAATAAACATTTTAAAGCAATGAAGAGAGTACTACATTTATAGCACAAATCGAATGATTTCCAAATTTTTTAAGACAATTAGGAGATGATAATACTTTTTAAATCTTAAGACAAGTTCAAAATATTCTCAAGCATATGGAACTTAAAAAGCTTCTTTTAAAAATATTTTTAATCAAATTAGAAATTCTTTTCAAAACAAGAGCATGATTCTTATAGGTGTTATATCACTAAGAAACCATAAGTGAAGAGAATCATAGATATCAAACATTCATCTTAATGAAATATGCTATAGGGATCAAAGAATGTATAGAACTAATATCAACCATATATGCAATGACAAAATTAGCAAGTTAATATCCAATTAAACACTTTGTCAATGCTAAGCATACTTCTCATGTAAGGAAAGCATCTAATCTTTTAAGATCAATTTATCATCAAGTATCATATAATCCATAACATATAGAATACCATAATAGTTTAGGGATAGAGATGCTTATTGGGTTAGATAGAAAGTGATGCTCCTTTAGAATGTTCTTCATTTATAGGTCTTTTGAGTTTGTACTTTCTTCCATTGAGTATTTCATTCCATTGCACTTGAAGAAAGTTTCCTCATATCCCTTTTCATTCAACTCTTCTCATTTATCTACATATGTTTGACACTTTAATATTTGATGGCTATACTTGAAGCACATAGAGACACTTTCAAAGCTAACTTTAAAAATTTTCTGAAACATAGGTTAGCATCAAATATCATTGAATCTCATTTACAAGCATAATTTAGATTGATATATAATGTAAAACATGTATCACATTATCAACCATGCAATGTTAGTTCTAACAAGAATGCATGAAGCACATATGCACTTGAATCCACAAATATGATTTAAGCATTTTAAGGCATGATTCAAGTTTATCAAGAAATACATGATCAACATCAAAACTTATATAAGCATTTTGAGGCAAACGATGATCATGTTAGGCATGTAATATCAAGTAAAGAATTTTAGTACGCACACATGTCAAGAACAAAAAGTCCCTTATTGTAATGAAAGAATTGAAAAAACATGGAACTATAACTTTCAAAACCAATTATGACTCATTTCAAGATATACTTCAATGTAAGAATAATTGAAGTTCAAAGACAAGTTCAAGGCATAAAAATGAATCATTTACTTCTTGTTTTCAAGATATGAACATATTAAGTAATTTCAAACAAGAAGACATATAATATTTTACTTTCCAATCTCCAAGTGAGTATATAAGACAATTAAGCATCAAAGAAAAAGGATTAGAACTACTTATGAGCATATGTATTTCCATATGTAAACAAGGAGAATTGGTCACAAGCTCAGGAATAGAGGTATTACTCTAAAGCATATTTTTCCAAATAAGATGTGTACTTATCTAACATGTTAATACATGTAAAAATACTTTTAAGACACAATACTAGAAAAAGCACAACTTAAAACATGTTAAGGCATAAAATAACTCTCTAGGTATCCAAATATCACATGATATTCTATTTAAAGTATAAATAAGGATAATAGATTGATACCACCAAAAGTGTACTCTTTGGGTTTTTGTAGGTGTCTCTAACTTTCATGCTTCAAGGCTCCTTGAGAATATTGTGGTTCTCTATGTTATTCTTTTTATGTTTTCATCACTTCTTGGAGAACTTCAACCATTTCAAATTTTTGAATCTCAAGTAGCATAGTTTCACTTCACTTCAATGCATGCTTAAGCCAATAGTTACCCTATAACGCAATTCATAGTAATTTCTTTGGTATCCACTAATTTTGGATCCATAGAGGTTAGTCATTGATTATATTTATTTAAGTTCAGCATTAATTTGATATTCAATAGCAATTTAATGACAATAAGGCAAAACAAAAATATCCAGACTTAGCTTTCTGCCAAGCCTTATTCGAATAACAGTGTTGTTATTCGAATAACACAGCATTCAGACTTGGCTTACTGCCAAGTTTTATTCGAATAACCATTTGGTTATTCGAATAACACCAGCGAAGAACATATATAAAATGCTTCTGCCAAGCATTATTCAAATAAAGGTTTCCCTTATTCGAATAAGATAATTAGAAAAATAGATACCAGAGCTACTGTGTTTTGTTATTCAAATAAAAATTACTTTATTCGAATAAGATAAATTTACAAGCAGATGTTAGTAGCTACAGGAAAACGTTATTCGAATAAAATGTTCTTCTATTCGAATAAATACATTATAAACATAACAGTAAGCATATGTAGCAGGTCTAAGTGATTAACAAAAGCTTATCCAATGATCAAAGAGATTCATTTAAGCAAACATGCCAAGTAAGCACATAAAGATCAATTTTTCATAATATCTAAATTGAGCAGAACCATTTAAATAACTAATTGTCATCAAACACTAGCCAATTGTATGCTTACTTTCATGATATATAGACAATTTAAAGCATAGAAAGCATACATAGTCATAGAATACCATATGATCAAGAAATATGCAAAATAGTGAGCAAAAGGTGTAACAAGAATGAATATAATCATGTGCCAAACATAATATTCAAATTTTACCAAGTGCACATGATTCTACTCTTTACCTAAGGCCTACAAGGAATATACCTCCAATTCATTGACTTTATAAGTGAATGTGTAAAAGAGGTAAAAACATTTGATACCTTGGCCTTGGTAATCAAGGAAATTCTTTTCCTTACCCATTACTTCTCTTTTGGTGTTTTGAAGTTTGCAAGTTCCACATTTTGTACTTGAGAAGTTTTTATTGAAGTCATCTTCATTCTTTGATCAAAACTTCTACCAATGGGCTTTGGAAGTATTCCCCTTGATGATTCCTTTTTTGCTTGATCAATTTGTCCATCCATTTGAGAAATTTTCTGCATAATTGAAACACTGGGAGGATATTTTTGTACCAACTTCATCTTGGGTCCTTGAATGTTAATACTAGGGCATTTAGGACCTTTAGGAATCCATACCATATTATTTCTCATATAAGAATTTCTTCTATAATTGCATAAATGAGAAATATGTCCTAGATGACCACAAAAATTACAAACAAGTGAATTTAATGATGGCTTGGTCCTTTGAAGATCATTTTTGAAAAACTTGAGCCTTTGGTTGTTATTACATTCTATGTTATTTTTGCCACAAGTCTTACTTGAAATTCCATGTGAAATAACATCAATTTCATTCTTATTAATAAGCATAGAATGTAAGCAATTAGAATCATTGGCTTTGGAAAATTCGAAAGATAAGTCCCCAACTTGATTTTCTAAATCAATGCACATTTCACAAAAAGTTGAGGTTTCACACTTTAAAGGCATTTCCTCATCAAGAAAAGCATATTCATTTTTCAAGGTTTCAATTTTATTTTCAATAGAGGAAATGTTTTCCAAACAAGATAAGTTTTTCTTTTCTAAAAACAACAAGTCATCATATAATTCATCATGTGCACATTGTAGCTCATCATAGGAAGGACTATAATATGATTTAACATTATTTACCTCAAAGTCCTTTTTAAGGGAACCACCATCTTTCTCATTGTTGTGCATCAAAGTTTCAAGAGTATATACCATTTGATTTTGCTTTGCCACCTCTTCAAATTGAGCATCATTTTGATGATATTTTTCACAACATGATTCCTTCAATGGCTTTTGCTCTTTTTGCTCTCTATGTACAACTTTATGTAAAAAATCATTATTAGCAAGATAGATAACATCAAGAGCATCCTATATATCTTTAACACTAGAACAACTCTTAATTCTATCATAAGCATCATCATTCAAACCATTTCTCAAGATTTGCATGGCTCTAATGTTCAAGGAAAAATATTTCTTATCATAGGCATTCCAAGATTGTTTTGATTTGTAAATAAATTTAGCAAGCACAATTTCCTACAAATCAAGATCAATAGATTGTATATAAATTTCCATTCTTGCTTTCCAATAAACGAAATTTACACCATCAAAGAATGGTGGTTTATTAATTTCAGAACTATGCATTTTGAAAAGCTTTCAATGGTTGCCAAACAAACAAGGATCTTTAACTCCAAGTAGTTAAGCTTTTAACAGAGCACGAAACTCGGATACCACTTGCTAGCCATAGCAACCATTACCCAAGAGGGGGGTGAATTGGGTGATGACTAATTTTAATGCAATTTTGACAAATTATGCATTTTGAATAACTCAATTAATAAGTGCAGCTGAATAAGTCTAACAAAGGCACAACTATTAAGAATTACTCAAATATAACTTGGGATATATGATGAATTAAGTGAATAAGCTAGATATCAAGTTGTAAGAATCACAACATCAAGATATACAATAGATAAATATATATCACTAAATACTGAAATTAAAGAGTGTAGGGAAGAGAAAATCAAACTCAAGAATTTATCCTAGTTCAGCCACCAACCACTTGTGGCCTACATCTAGTCCCCAAGCTTAACTTAAGATTTTATTCACTATCTCCTAGACTTCACGGGTGCTAGGAAAACCTTTGTACAAATAAGAACACTCCTCACACCTTGGGATACCTTACCCTTGTGCTAGAGCCTCCAATTCTTCAAGCTTTACGGGTGCTTGATGACCTTTACAAATTTGAGCACTCAACACACCTTGGGATACCTCACCCTTTGTGTTTGAGCCTCTCTACTTTCAAGGGATACCTCACCCTTACAATTTTAAGGGATACCTCACCCTCTCTTTTAGATAATACAAGGATAGAATTGATAGAAACTCTCTTAAGAGTAGATAATACAAATTGAAGCACTATGGGTATCAAGGATTTACACACTTATAGCTCAAAATAGAGTTTTGGAGAAATAGAGAGTGAAAAATGAATTTAATACTTAAGAGTGATTTTCATATTATTCTCCAACATTTCTTTGATGCTCAAACACTTATATTTATAGCCCAATAATATTTTAGAGCTGTTGGGTAAAGTTTAGAAATGAATTATTATGAAAACTAGCCGTTTATAGCCGTTGAGAACGTTTTCTGGGCAAGTGTTATTTGAATAAGAATACTGTTATTTGAATAAATATTGTGTTATTCAAATAACACATTTGTTATTCGAATAAATTCACTTATATCACTGTTTTCTAGAACTCTGTTATTCGAATAAGACTTATGTTATTCGAATAACACTTTGGTTATTCGAATAAATCATCAAAAACACTCTCTAGAACTTTTTCTGGGTTGTGTTATTCGAATAACACATTTGTTATTTAAAGAAGCCTTTAAAAACACGTTCTGGGAAGTTTCCAGAGGTGTGTTATTCGAATAACACATCTCTTATTCGAATAAACTACTTTGGTTTTGAAAATTGACTTTAAATGGTCGTAACTTCTTCGTTTCTTATCCTTTTAAGCGAAAGACACTCATTGGAAAGATCTTTGAGTCTATTTTCATATGAAATAAATTTCAGAGCAAAACTCAAAGTATTTTAAATGATATGATCAAAAGAGTTACCAAAGGTCAGTTTTACAAAACACAAACTTTGCTATTTTTCATAGAAATGAACTACCACCATGACTAGCTTTCCAAAAATAGTTTGTTGGGCATTTTAGAATGTAAGAAACACTTTTAAAGATGTTACAATATATTTTGAGCTTAGTATGAATCTCATTTACTTTTACACAAGATCTAAGTCCTATAAACTATTCTTGAAGATGTTGGACTAGATCTTTTGCCACCATCACTTCTTGATGTAATCCAAGCTTCCAAACAAAATCTTCTCTTCAAGACTTGCAAATGGTTGGAACATCTTTTCATTTTCATTCACCTTGAGTTGAGTATAGTTGTGATATTTTGCTTTCTTGTTTCAATGCTCACTCTTAGTACTTGGACTATCCTACAAAGTATTGCTCACTTAACTAAACATAGTTAGTCCAAATTCATAACTCAATATCTTCATATGCATGATTCATAAATGTATAACTCTAGTTAGTCTAACATGCATACAAGACTTTCATAGACATATCCAATATTAATTCATTTATAACTCATATAAAATATTATTGGATATATTATATGATGAATGTTACATATATCTCATTGCATGATTATTAAGTGAAATATAACTAAATAAAATACATAATCATGCATGATACAATATATCTCATTAAGCACATCTATGTAACATGATCAACATTCTTTTGTAATACATTTGTCATTTATTAAGCATAACTATAAAGTATAAGCATCATTCTTTTTGTCTTGTATTTGTCATCATCAAAACTTAACATATTAAATCATTAGGGCAAACCTATTTCCACACATGAATCTTGAACAAAGTAAAAGAACCCCAGTTCCATGAGCCTTGAACAAGCACTAATATCCAGTTCCAACAATCCTCTCTCTGGGTAGTGAATCCATCAACTACACGGTCATCAACAACATAGAGGAATCCATCCTCTCCATGTAGTGAATCCAACAACTACACAGTCTTCAGCAACATAGAAGAATCCATCCTTATGAACATAGTTATGAAAAATAATGATTCTAATTACTACAATAACTAAAATGGCAAGTGGTTTACAATCATAACTACAAGAGTGAAATACGATGATATCAATTATCACAGTAGATAGCATACCAGTTGAATTATATTCATCTCATTTCAAACATGAACAACAATGATGCTAAGATCATACCAACTGATTTACATTCACCATACAAACACTTCATTAAATACTCTTATTAGAGCCTCATCACTCATTAAGAAGCAGAAAAGAAGACATTACGCCAATAAAAGGCTCTATTGCATTAAACAGCAAATTCTATCGAAGTCTGGAAGTCACACACTAGCATAACATTGCCCACGCCGTGGCGCCGTGCTCTCTGGTCCCTCACGCCTCGACGTGGTGCATTTATGCCGTAGTATGCTGCTCTCGGGTTCACTCATGCCTCGGCATAGCCCCTACCACGCTGTGGCGCGAGGAGCTTTCTACAGATATGGGTTCTGTTCTATTGGAATGAGTCCACCTCCAATCACTTAAAACTCAATTCTAAGTGATTTCCAACTTTACACATGGTCCATTATTGCACTATAACTCTCAAAATCATTTTCAAATCACTCCACATGCATCAATGCATCATCCATCACCAAAAAAACAAAAAACATCATTTTTAACTCAAATGAGATTGTGAGATTTAAGATATGAAAAATGCATCACCAAACATACCACAAACCAGAGTCATGCCATTTTCAAGTCATACAACAAGAATCAAGCATAAACATCAAAGAACATCACTCAAACCCCACGTTCTTCATTAACCCTCGTCATGAGAAAAGATGGAGAAAATGAAAGTAAACACTAAAATAAGGTTCCCTTTACCTCAAGGTGTAACACCCCTCGATTTAATGACCACGGCATAATCGTCATTATACCATGGTCACTAAATTTTTGGCGTGCTATAATTCAAATAACAAATTTTCCAAAATTTAATCATTTCGCATATGAGGAAGATATGAGCCATGAATGAATAGTTATATATATACAGCCAGTTGAAAATATGAATTATAAGATATACTCAAATTACAGCATTTAAGACTGGATAATCACTTTAAAACATACATATACCCAAAATACACTTTATACAGGTAATGCAAAATAAAATATAAACTACCCACAACATATCCATGACTAAGGAGTTGGGTACTCCATCGGATCCCGAATGCGTAAGGCAACTCTGGGCACACCGGTGAAGTGAGAAATACAGGATAAGGTCTTCAATTGCAGTCCTCTTCATGGTCAAGGTCAGGTCCCCAACATATCACATACACTTGTCGGTCCAGACGACTCTCCAAGCCTTGGCACCTCCGGTGAACTCAATCATGATGAAACCAATAGAATCCCTTCAAGTTATCCTTACCGAACGTAGAAAATCAAACCAAGTGAAATCTAGGAGATTCAACCTCGCCCCCTTACAAACTTTAACCAAAAACCACACAGAATAGCAACAAATACAGGAAAGAGGTAAGACATTCTACATCATTACCTATTATGGCGGTAAAGAAACAAAACGGCGTATGACGCCCACATAACATTTCAGAAATGACAAATAGCATTAAAATAGATAATAAATAATTTAGCATATATAGGCAGATATAGCGGTGATGAAACAAGAGATTAAATTGTCATATAAATGAGTAAATGTTGAATGATATGGCGACTCACTATGCACATGGACATGGTACCAAAAATCCTACTCCATGGAACTAGACTCAAAACAGTCAGAGAGAATGATCAGGAGATATGCCTGTATCGCGGCTGCCGAGGCCTTCAAGTGCTAAAATTCTCAATTTATCAAAATGTGCATCATGGCATTGTATAAGACATTCTACATAGATCTCGATATAGGATAGTGTCTCAGTCTTGATCGTTCTTTGCGTTTGCATCGGTCTGCCCCACGGACAGAAGAGCTACCAACTGTCCATAGTGAGGTACCCGTACCCCGACGCTCTCAAGGTCAATAAGTGACCTATACTTGTCTATTTGCACCCGCACAAAGGTGTGATTCAACTCCTAAGCAACTTAGCCTTAATAATATTTCAACCACCGTTGTACCATTCCCAATGGTATTGAAGCAACCGTCCATACAATTGTTTAATACCATTTTCATCAGTGATATTATATAATCATTTATACGACTACATAGTATCATTATTAACTAGGTTTCCTCTGATAACCAGTCCTTTCTAACTAAATCGTCTACCTGATGTTTCAGGTTATAAATGCAAATCACATTTGACTAAATCGTCTACCTGATGTTCCTTGGTCCAGTACTTTGGTTCCATAATCACAATGTCAATGCATGCTTCAATCATGCTCAATGCATATGGATTCAACGCATATATATATAGATTCACAATGATAGCATAACTTATCAAAATTCACATGCCACAATGAATCAATACTAAAATCTCAAAGGTGAACACATACTATTCCAAGTTACTACGAAAGTCATGCTTTAATTCCATTAAGTTCCTCACAGCCCTCCTCATACTCTTGTTCTTTCTTTATCCCAAAATTGTTCTAAACTATAAGGCAACTATCATTCTTGGTCCTTCCCATTTTATGAATCCCTAATCAACTTCTAATCATTCAATTAATTATGTTTAATAAGTTTATCTTAGTACTAAAGCCTCATAATGAGTGCCAAAGGGGACTAGAGGCTCAAAGGGGCTAGAAAAAGCCTAAAATCCTTCATAATCCAAGATTACACAGCCTAGAGAGAATACACGGCCACGATTACACGGCCTGGCCAAGATACACGGCCGTGTAACCATACACGGCCTACGCCGTATATGACTCTGGAGTTTCTGTTCTTGGACGCTGGAGTACACGGCTGTGTACGATCACACGACCTAGGCCGTGTACTCCTTTGCAAACGCAAAAACTCACCAGAAATCAGTCCAACCTTCATACAATCCAAGATCTATCAACATATAGCTAAATCCTACTAATCAAAACACCAATACACAACCAAAATCACTTAAACAAAGGGGTACCCACAAATGGGTTTCACCCCATCAACACAACAAAGAGTTTCTCACTACCAAAATGGGTTGAAGAGAATAATCTCCCTCTTACCTTAGTGAAGAATAAGGAAAAACAAGCTCCTTTTGTCATTGGAATTTCGTGCTTCACCACCACCAGATCCTTAGTGTTTAAATCCATAAAAATCAAAATCAAAGAGTGAAAATGTATTCATAGTCACCAAAGTGATCATGGACCACGAAAATGAGGTAAAAAAAGGGAAGAAAGTTGAGAGCTTTACCTTAAAACTTGAAGCTTTGGAGCTAGGCTAAGGAGGACGAAAATGGAGGATTCTAGAGGAGTCCCACAAAGAAGAAAGCTTGGAGATGATGAGGGGAAGCAATGGTTTAACTTAGCTTGAGCATGGAAAGCTTGAAAATCAACAATGGTATGTGCATTTGCAGCCGTGAGAAAGAGGAGAGAAAGAGAGAGGTGCGTGAGTCAGAGGAGGAGAAATGAGAGAAATGCAAATGTGATTTTCCTTTCGCCGAACTATGCAGCAACATAGGAGAGGAGAGAGAGTGAAGTGGTTGGGGAGGAAGCTTCCTAGAAGTTTCCCTTAAACTTCCTTGAGAAGCTTCGCACGCTTCTCAATAAAGTGAAGTGTGAGATCACTTAGATGATGTCATAAAAGTAACTGGATTAGAAATAATCAATTAGAGCTATTACTCAGTGGACAAAATTTACAGTTAGCGTAAATAATATTTTATTGTTTCTCAGATAATTAATTATTCTGCGATTTTATTTATCAGATAAAATCTCATAAAATGTAAACCTCGTAAATTATGCTCAGCCTTGGGTTTAGTAAGATCCCCCATCAACGTTTCTACAATTCAAAGTTTATCAGTTTCAGAAAAAATATTTTGTTTTCCTGGCTCCACTTAGTGTGCACGTAAAATGAGAAATATATTAAAATATTCAATATTTTCAAAAAATTTCACAAAAATTCTCAAAAATCACAAATATTAGAAAATAACTATTCATCACAAAACAATCAATTTCTGGAGTGTTACACTGGCACTGCTCAGTGTGCACACAAAATAAGGAAGTGCTCAGCCTCAAATTTAGTAAGATCCCCCTTCGACGTTTCTACAGTTCAAAGTTTACCAGTCTCAGGAAAAATATTTCGTATTCCTGACTCTGCTCAGCGTGCACGTAAAATGAGAAATATATTAAAATATTCAATATTTTTAAAAAATTCCACGAAAATTCTCAAAAATCACAAATATTAGAAAATAACTATTCATCACTAAACAATCAATTTCTGGAGTGTTACACTGATACTACTCAGTGTGCACGTAAAATGAAAATTATATTAAAATATTCAACGTCTCCGAAAAAAATCCAGAAAAATTCCTAAATAATCATGAATATTATAAAATAGTTATTTATAATGAAATAAATAATTTTCGGGATGTTACACAAGATCTTGAAAATAAAGCCAAGGATTGGCTATAGAGATCCTAAGCTCTCTTTCCCCTTTCCCCTTCTTCCTCTTTCTCCTCGTCCTCCTCGGTTTTCTTTTTTCTATTTCCAGCTTCTTCTGCTGTGAGAAATGAAGAAGAGAAGTAAAAAATTGGCTTCTTATAGCCAAGTATTAAAATTCCCGTTCTATTAAAAACACTTAGATTTTACTAAATCCAATTTTTTAACTTCCAATAAGTTTCAAATAAATCTTAAGATTCATTAAAAATCTTATTTCTCCATTTCCCTATTTTTCACATCTGCTAGTAGTCAATCAAACCTTAAAACACACACTCAGTATGCTTAAAAATGCCAAACTAACTCCGATTTACTTAAAATTTTAACTACATCATCTTTCGTACATTTGTGACCTAGAAAAAAATTTCCTATATTTATTTCCTTTAACTAAGTAATTTAAGCCCATAACAACTATGTTTTACACATAGTGTTCCTGTAAAGTGACTAAACGTGCTCAGAAGATCACAAAACTTAACAGACATGAAAAATAAGTATTACCCTACCTTTGTAACTATATACAAGTCTGTCATGTTTTTACGAGTGTTACAATAACCACCATGCCCAGCCCAACAAAACCTTCAGCACTATTATAGGTGGGTTCACCGGTGGTAGTTCGTCCAATGGTGCCCTAAAAAAAGCTCTAAGGATGGCAGTGTTGAGCGTCTCCCACTATGCACCCAAGTAACGAGATTGAGTTTGGAAGGCGTCCCCCATTACCTTTTCAGATAAAGATGATGGAGACATTATCCTGAATCACGATGACCCATTGGTTATCTTTGGAATAATCTCTAATGCTAAAGTTTGGCGTATCTTTTATGACCAAGGGAGTTCAGTGGACATTATGTTCATGGACTTGTACCAAAAATTAAAAGTTCTACACTCAGAGCTAACTCCCTACGATGGCGATATCACTAGATTCACTAGTGAGAAGATCACTCCAACAAGATATTTCGAGACTCACTTGACCCTGGGGAGCACTAAACTCTTCAGGACTGTCAAGGTTAGGTCTCTGGTCGTAGATTGCCCTTTAGCTTATAACATTATATTGGGTTGTCCTGCTTTGAATGCCCTTGGTGCCGTGGTGTTTACTACCCACTTGACCATGAAATTCCTCAGCAAGAATGACAAGGTTATCATGGTCAAGGGTGACCAGATCGTGGTGCGGAAATATTATAATGAAAGCCTCAAGATTTGCAAAGTCCCCAAGAAAGTGAAGACCGGTACATCTAGCCCGACTCTGGATTAGGTTAACATCCTTATGGCCAAGTTAGACATACGAGAAGTAGTCTAGGGTACCAGGCCCTAGCCGGAGGGCGAACAACAGCCGCTTCAACTTGGTGTTAAGCCAGATCAGGTCACTAAGATAGAGTAAATTTGGAAGAAGGAGAGAGGCACCAATTGATAGAGCTCTTAAATAAAAATAAAGATCTCTTCGCATGGACGTCCTCTGACATGCTTGGGCTTGAGCCAGCCTTCATCTGTTATCGCCTGTCTATTAGGGAGGATGCGAGGCCGGTCTCCCTGTAGAAAGAAAAGTTGACCCTAAAAGATAATAGGTTATCAAAGAGCAGGTTAAAGAGCTGCTCAGTGTTGGCTTCATTAGGAAAATATCCTACACTACATGGTCTTCTAATGTGGTCCTAGTGAAGAAGTCAAACGGAAAGTAGAGAATGTCCATAGACGATATGGACTTGAGCAAGGCCTACCCTAAAGATCCGTACCCACTCCCCAATATAGATAAACTAGTTAACAGCTCCTCTAGATTCTGCCTACTGTCTTTCATGGATGTGTACTCTGGGTACAATCAAATCCCAATGTATCTCGAAGAAAAAGAGAAGACCACCTTTATTACTGATAAGGCGAGCTACGCAGGAGTCACCTACCAGAGAATGATAAATAAGGTCTTTGAAAACTAATTGGGGAAGATGCTGGAGGTTTATATTGATAACATGATAGTAAAGACCCTGCAGGACGAATCACACATTGTGGGCCTTAAAGAAGTATTTGCACAACTTAGAAAGCATGACATGAAACTTAATCTAGAAAAGTGTGCTTTCGGGGTCTGAGCAGGCAAGTTTTTGGGCTTCATGATAACTCACCATAAGATTGAGGCAAATCCAGATAAATGTCAAGCAGTGCTCAATATGCGTAACCCACAGAATATCAAGGAAGTGCAGTAGTTGATTGGCTGAATTGCAGCCCTCACACATTTCCTTGCTTGAGCTACTCACAAATTCCTTCCGTTATTCATATTATTCAAAAAGGGAAAGGATTTTGTGTGGACCTAGGAGTATGAGGATGCCTTTTCCTCTCTGAAGAAACTCCTGTCCTCTCCCCCCATATTGATAAGGCTGAAACCTGGTGAGACACTATACCTATACCTTTTAGTTCACAAAAAGGCTATAAGCTCAGTTCTAATTCGGGAGAGGGTAGAAGGATAGAAGTTGGTTTACTTCGTGAGCAAAGTTTTGTAAGGCCCAAAATTATGCTACCAAAAGATTGAAAAGGTGACCTTCGTACTTATCACAATGGCTAGAAGACTCAGACAATACTTTCAGTGCCATCCTGTGGTGGTAAGGACAAACTAACCTATCCGCCAGGTACTATACAAACCAGACTTAGTAGGAAGAATGACTGTCTGGTCCATTGAGCTTTCTGAATTTGGAATCGCATATGAGCCTCAGCTAGTAACAGGCGTTCTCTGACTTTTTGGCAGAACTCATATCAGACCCTGGCGACCCCAAAGGGATTTCTTGGACCATATTTGTTGATGGATCCTCGAACCCCAAGGGAAGTGGTGCCGGTGTGATTTTAGAAAATTCGGAAAGGGTAACAGTGGAAAACTCCCTAAAGTTCGAGTTCCTAACCTCTAACAATCAAGCCAAGTATGAAGAATATATCACCAAGTTGGCAATGGCCAAGGACATGGGAGTGGCTAAGATCACATTTTATAGTGATTCCCAACTTGTGACTTCCCAAATACGGGGTGATTACCAAGCCAAGGAACTCCTCCTTTGTTACCAAGTGGCCTCAATACTCAAGAGGGGGGTGAATTGAGTATGTAAAACATGTTCGCAAATTTTTTGCAAAACGTTTGATAAACAATTTTCATTGAAGCTATTTGATGATTAGAGATGATTGGATATATGAGATAAATACTTTTACTTATAAATACAATAGCCAAAGGGAACAATATTCAAGTAATTCAATAAAATAGTGCTAAATGTAAAGAGAAGGGTTTAGAGAAAACAAACACAATGATTTATGCTGGTTCGATCACCAATTCACTTGTGATCTACATCCAATCCTTAAGCAACCACTCAAGATTTTCCGCTATATCTTTAAGCTTCAATAGGTGCTTGACAACCTTTACAACCTTGAGCACTCAACACTTTGGGATACCTCACCCTTGGAGCTTGAGTCTCTTCAACTAAGGGGTGCCTCACCCTTTGCACTTTTGGAGGGATGCCTCACCCTCTTTACAAAGTAATTTAGATTGATAGAATGAAACTCTCACAAGAGTAGATGATTACAAATTGAAGCCCTAATATGCTCTCAAAGAATAACTCAACTTTTTCACAAAAAATAGAGCAAGAAAGGATTTGAAGATTAAATCACGTTTTGGAGTATTAGTAATCAGTTTTTGGTTCAAGGTCAACTTTTAATGAAGTCCCAACATTGGTATTTATAAGTTTTGTAATAAATAGAGCCGTTGGAGACTTTTAGTCAAGCATTAAATGCCATTAATATAGCTGTTGGACTTTGTCAGATTGCATGCAATCGATTACACAACAAATGTAATCGATTATATTGTTGTTTCAATGTGTTCTTGGCTTTCTGGGCTCTGTATAATTGATTATATTCTTGGTGTAATCGATTACAAGGCTTCTGACTTGCTTTGTAATCGATTACAATGTCCATGTAATCGATTACATGACTTCTGACTTGATTTGTAATCGATTACAATATCCATGTAATCGATTACATGACTCTTTGAACATGTTCTTGCCCTTCTAGGTTCATTGTAATCGATTACCAACTTGGTGTAATCGATTACAAGGCCTCTGACTTGCTTGTAATCGATTACAATGCTCATGTAATCGATTACAAGGCCTCTGTTTGCTGTGTAATCAATTACATTAGCCTTTGAATACATTTTTCAAGTCCAATTAAGCTTGTAAGCTATTTCTAACACTTCAAGACATTTGATTAAACATAAATCCTTTCATGAGTGTTAAATCTAAGATTGAAACTCAAGTTTCTTTGAAAAACATGTTTAGCTTTGAAATTTCCCACTTATTTTGGAAATGATATCTTGAAAAATCATTTGAGAAATCTTGAGAGCATTTAACATTAGTGTTCTAAGTCTTATGACTAAATAAAGCTCTTGACTCCTTTCTTTGATCTTGATCTTTTCTTTTGCACTTGATCTTCATTTTTGCACTTAATCTTCATCTTTGACTTTGTTATCATCAAAAACCATTTGACATGCTTTAAGGACATAAGCATTCACATTCTTTCCTTTTTTGATGATGACAAACTGATCATAGGAAAAAGAGAGAGTTTTTGCATCTGTATATAATAGAGATTTAGGCGCAATGCTCCCCTAGAGTTTATGCATGATATAGAATAAGATTTAGCTTAAAAGCTCCCCCGTACACATGCAACATTAATTAGATTTCATTTTTCACTATTCTCTCCCCCGTTGGCTTTATCAAAAAGACATGATCATTTAAGAAAAAAAATTGGACAGCATTTCAGCTATATTTCATGATTTCCCAAGTATTGCCAAAACAAGAAATCCAAAGAGACTATAATGAAGCCAGTAAATTCAAATCAAGAGAAAAAAGCCAATATAACCAATATTGAATAGCTAATATTTCAGAGAATATAACCACAACTGATCCAAGTTCATATATCATCAAAAACATATACAATGTAACCCATCATAGCCAATATAACTAATAACCAATATCACCAAAAACGCATATTAATGTTATATAACTAAGCCAAAAAGAAAATGTACAATATAGTCATAAGAAAAAATAACAATGAAAACATCAGGGCAGTGGGCCATGATCACTATCAGTAGCCTCGCTGTCACTGTCCGAATCCGCAGTGATGTCTCCTAGATCAACACTATCATCGTCGGGCTCAAGATCGTCCTCAGAGCCGAGGAGCTCCTCATCATCAGTAGGGAAGCCAGAGGGACTAGCAAAGGACAGGGGAATAGGAGAGGCAAAGGATGTAGGAGGTGCAGCAGCAACACTCGAAGTAAAATGAGGTCTTGTTAGGAGGGATCGAATAGATGCAAGCTCCTGATCTAAGTAGTCCATCCTCAGCTCAAGGTGATCTACCTTCTGCTCAATGCGATCCATGCATGTGTCCATGGTAGTGCTCATGTTTCGCATCTCTTAGAGCAATAGGTCTAGTGTGGCTGTAGCTGGAGCAGGACCAGGAGCAGGGTAAGATGCTGAGCCTCTTCATCGTCATCACTATTCGGATCATGATGGATATGCCCAAAGCTACCATGGGCAATGTAGTGCCACCTATCATCAACTTTGTAGAGCTGAAGCTTCTTCAAAGTATGCAAGCCGATGGATTGTGGTCCTTTTGAGCTAGTGTCCTTGGACTCCACAGCCAAAGAAATGTGACAGTGCTCTAAGATTGCTGTCACCAGCATAGCAAACGGTAGAGCAGAGTTTTTATTTTTCTTTACGTCCAACATATGCTCTATAATGTAGTATCCCTAGTTGATTGGTCTCCCCATGGTCATTGCCCATAAGGACACCACGTCATCCTTAAGAACCTGAGAGTAATTCCTTCATCTAGGAATCAACCCCCTGACCAGAAGATAGTGGAGTATCCTATCCTCCATGGTTAGGCTAGTGGCCATGATCCTTTTCTTGGGATCACTCGGGGGATAGTATCCTGTCCTTATTAGAGAAAGAAGAGCAGCCTTATGCTCAAATTCATGACCCCAAATGTTAGCATTCCCACAGAAGTTTACTCCATTAGGAGTGAGTTTGGTCAGCCTATACCATTTAGCTATAATGATCTTGATCTGTTGCTTCTTCACCTCAGAGATTAAGTAATCATCCTCATACTTCAGATTGGCATAAAAGACCCTCACTAAATTTGGATAAATGGCCTTTTCAATGCTAAGGAATCCTAGCAGTCCTAAGTTTTCAATGGTTCTAAAACTTTCCAGGGGCTCACTCTCATAGAAGGTTATAGAAAGATACCTGGGGGAAATTATCTTGCGTAGCTGGAAGTTTTTCCTGAACAACTCAGCTTTCTTCACAGTGGAGAAATGGCGAGTGAGGTCCAGGCTAGAAATGTTACGTGGAGCTGCACATGAGGACTCTCCAATGACAACCCCTGTTCTTGGGCATTTTGAACGGTGAGAAGATTCTGCTATTTGATAAGGAAGAAGAGAGTGGGACGAGGGGAAAGTGTTTGGAGATGAGTGAGGAAATAGAGAGGGATGAGAGAGAGACAGATTAGGGCAGAGAAGGAGAGAGTATTCGTGAAAGGTGATGGGGAGATTTGGGTGATGGAATGTAATGGGATTTGGGAGAAAGGCTGTGTAGAGAGGGGATTTTCGAGTGAGTGGGAGGTGAAATGGAGGGATTTGAGTGAGATTTGAGTGAGAAAAGAGAGATTGGGAGGTTGGGTTTGCGTGGGAGCACAGGAGGAGGATGAAAAAACTGAACGGTTTCTGATAAATGAACCCTGCGCACGTCAGAAAACCTTTTAAAAACCTTGTGTAATCGATTACATTTGTTTTGTAATCAATTACAAGCCTTCTGTTTCTCATGTAATCGATTACACCATACTTCTGGGGAATCTTGTAATCGATTACATTGTTGGTATAATCGATTACCTAAGTTCTGAGTTGATTGTAATCGATTACAAAAGTTGTGTAATTGATTACATGCTTGACAGAACCTTTGTAATCGATTACAGAGGCATTGTAATCGATTACCAGCATACTTATACTCAAATTTTGCATTCCAAAAAGCATAGAATCAATTTTAAACCATTCAAATCAGTTCTAGAGTATCTTAAATCAATTTAAATCATCATGTAAGCATATAATCTAATCATATTATGATTCAAATCACATAATTGTGCAAAATTACTACTTTTACCAATAATTACACCCTTTTTGGTGAAATTATGAATTTGTTAAGTTACTTGGAAGTCTTTTGACATGAGGGAGCACTTGCAAAACAACTTAGGAGAAATATATGACACTCAAGTCAGTATTGGATTCAAATATGATTAAAAAATTAGAGATTATGCAGCAAAATGGCATGATTATGCAGAAAGCAACATATTATGCATTACTTTTAGGACTATGCAGCAAATAGTCAATTAATGCATGATTGATTCAATATACCAAGCTCATTTCTTATATAGAAAAATGCTTCTTTTGCTAAGGGCTTAGTGAAGATGTCAGCTAGTTGCTTAGTGGTTTCTACAAATTCAAGCATACAATCACCCTTTTGAACATGGTATCTAATGAATGATGTCTTATTTCAATATATTTAGTCCTAGAATGGAAAATGGGATTTTTGGACAAATTAATTACACTAGTATTATCACATCTTATGGGATATGATCAAGCTCAAGACCATAGTCCAAGAGTTGTTGCTTCATCCAAAGGATTTGAGTACAATAACTCCCAGCTGCAATATATTCAGCTTCAGCTATAGATAATGCCACACTATTTTGTTTCTTGCTATGCCAAGTAACTAGTGAGCTTCCAAGCAAGTGGCATGTCCTGCTAGTGCTCTTCCTATCCATTTTGCATCCAGTAAAATCAGAATCGGAATACCCAATAAGGCTACATGAGGCACCCTTAGGGTACCACAAACCCATTTGTGATGTGCCTATTAGATATTTTATTATTCTTTTAATAGCACTTAGGTGTGATTCTTTAGGATTAGCTTGATATCTAGCACACATGCATATACTAAACATCATATCAGGCCTACTTGCAGTGAGATAAAGGAGTGAGCCAATCATACCTCTATATTTTGTAATTTCTACTGATTTACCTCCTTCATCCTTGTCCAAATAGCAAGAGGTGCCCATAAGAGTAGCTATATGCTTGGCATTGTCCATTCCGAACTTCTTGAGCAGCTCCTTGCAATACTTGGATTGGCGTATGAAAGTTTCTTCTCTTGTTTGCTTGATTTGGAGACCAAGGAAGAAGTTGAGCTCACCCATCATGGACATATCAAACTTACTTTGCATAATATTTGAAAATTCTTTACAAAGAGAGTTGTTAATAGCTCCAAATATAATGTCATCAACATAGATTTGAACTAGAAGTATGTCATGCATTTTATGTTTTATGAAAAAGGTAGTATCAACTTTGCCTCTAGAAAAACCTTTTTCCAAAAAGAATTTGCTCAACCTTTCATACCAAGCTCTAGGAGCTTGTTTCAAGCCATACAAGGCCTTTTTCAGTTTAAAAACATGGTTGGGCAATTCAAAATTCTCAAAACCAGGAGGTTGTTCCATATACACCTCTTCTTGTATAAAATCATTTAAAAAGGCACTTTTGACATTCATTTGATAGAGTTTGAAATCCATGATGCAAGCATATGCAAGTAACATTCTAATGGCCTCTAATCTAGCTACTGGAGCATAAGTTTCTTCATAGTCTATGCCTTCTTCTTGATTATAGCCCTTAGCTACAAGCCTAGCTTTGTTTCTTATTATTAAGCCCGTTTCATCAAGTTTGTTTCTAAAGACCCATTTGGTGCCAATTATAGGATGGTTATTAGGCCTTGGAACTAATTCCCAAACTTGATTTCTCTTAAATTGGTTTAGTTCTTCTTGCATGGCCAAGATCCAATGTTCATAATTAATGACCTCATTTATGTCTTTAGATTCAATTTGAGAGACGAAAGGTAAGTGATTACATGCATCTCTAAGTAAGTTTTGAGTGATTACAGTTGGTGTATGCCCTAGAGGCCAGTACATTTTCTGTATTTACATACATTCTATTATGCTATTTTATATATGAGGCATTTCATTTATTGTGTTCTTTTTGATAAATATAATAAAGTCCTTAGAATAGTAAGTTTGATGCCATAGGACATCAAGTGGATGACTTGATTATGAGATCCTTTTGGTTAAAATACTATTCTTAAATGTCCCTAGGGTGTTTTTCGAAAATGCGATATTTTATATCCAATTTTATGACTCGTGAAAATAATAATGTATTATTGTTATGAGTTTATATGTTTTTGTGATGCATGGTGCATGGTTATGGCCTTAGTCCTCTTTTTATGCCTTACGATTTTAATAAATACGACCTGCGTGTCGTGCCTTTCTCTCTACATTCTGATTGTACATTCTCTTCTCACCTAACTCCCCTCGAATGTAAAAGAGGTTTCTATATAATGTCATTATGATGTGGAGGCAAGAAGACGGCATCAAGTGAGGATGTTGATGGGAGATGCTTGGTAAAGCTAGCTTAGTTAATGCTACTTTCTTAGGGGCCATAATCATGTCACTTTTATTATATGCTTTTTATGTATGAGATGCATGGATAATGTTTATGGTATGATAAACAGTTTAATAAATGGTGAGATCTAATAATAATAATAATAATTCCCTCAAAACAAATATTAAGTCATTATGTGATGCCTTCCAATGTGTGGCACTCGTCAAGACTAGTATCGATCAAGTGCAGGTCTGCCAAAGCAGGATGCCTTTATCTATATTACTAAGACGCGATGGGATAAAGGTAATATCCAACTGCCAACCATTGGGTCTAACTTAACTAGGCCATTTCAATAGCATTGAAGGCTTAGAGGCATAAAGTTGGGCTTTGGTCCATTAGATGGACTTGAATAAGCTTATTCACCTAACTATCCAAAAGTTACATGTGATGTAATTGGAAAGTGTTTCCTACCTAAATAACTGAATTTTGGGTGATCAGCCAAAGCTGACTCAAAACTAGGTGAAATATAGATCTTGGCCCACTAGGAAATCTTACGATGGGATTTTCTGAGTCAATGCTGAGGGTCATTGACTTGAATAAAATAGTGGGAGGCATATTTAATTAAAAGACCTCATTAAATATGTTTATGGCATGATACTTATATTTTGCATATTTCTGTTAATAGATTACCATGGCAACAAACACATCGGGTACTTTATCATTGCGATCCGTCCTTGAGAAGGACAAGTTATTTGGAGCAATTTTCTAGACTCGGTACAGAATTTGAGGATTATCCTCAAGCAAGAGAAAAAGTTGTATGTTTTGGAGCAGTCTATTCTGAGCCACCTCGCTAATGCTCCTAGAGCCCGAAAGAGATGCTTATAAGAAGCATCAAGATGATACCTTGGACATTGGATGTCTAATGCTGGCCACCATGAACTCTGAGCTCCAAAAGCAACATAAGAACATGGATGCATACGATATGATCGTACACCTTAAGAAGCTCTATCAAGAGCAGGCCAGGCATAAGAGATTCGAGGTCTCTAAAGCACTATTTCAGTGCAAGCTGGTAGAAAGAAGCCCTGTTGGTGCTCATGTACTCAACATGATTGGGTACATTGAAAACCTAGAGAGACTCGATTTTTCTTTGGGCTAAGAGTTGGCCACTGACTTAGTCCTGCAATAGTTGCCGAAAAGTTTTAGTCAATTTGTCATGAACTACAACATGAATGAGATTGACAAATCACTACCAGAGTTGCTAGGCATGTTGAGAACTGTTGAGTAGAACATTAACAAAGGCAAAGGGAAGGCCATAATAATGGTCCAAAAGAATAAGGGCAAGAAATAGCAGAAAAAGCCCAAGGACAACAGGAAGGGCAAAGGCAAGGATAAGTCCAAGCCTAGCACTTCCACTTCATGTATTTTTGTTATTGAAGTCAATTTATCTACTTCTGCATTATGGGTATTAGATATTGGATGTGGATCTCACATTTGTGTAAATGTGCAGGATCTAAAGAGCAGTAGACCATTGACGAAGGGCGAAGTCGACCTATGAGTAGGAAATAGAGCAAAGGTTGCTGCATTAGCTGTAGGGACTTATTTATTATCTTTGCCCACTGGGCTTGTAATAGAGTTAGAGAACTGCTATTTTGTGCCTGCTATTAGTAGGAATATCATTTCTATTTCTTGTTTGGACAAGAAAGGTTTTTCCTTTATTATAAAGGATAAGTGTTGTTCTATTTATATGAATGATATTTTTTATGGTAGTGCACAATTGAGTAATGGACTTTATGTACTTGATCTCGAAACGCCCGTCTATAACATAAATACAAAGAGGTTTAAATCAAACGATTTGAACCTAACTTTTCTCTGGCATTGTCGTTTGGGCCACATAAATGAGAAACGCATCTCCAAACTACATAAAGATGGATTCTTGGACTCGTTTGATTTTGAATCATATGAGACATGTGAATCTTGTTTATTGGGGAAAATGACAAAGGCCCCATTCACCGGACAAGGTGAAAGGGCTAGTGATCTTTTAGGCCTTATACATTGTGAAGTATATGGGCCACTAAACACACTCGCTAGAGGCGATTTTCAATACTTCATTACATTTACTGATGATTTCAGTAGATATAGATTTGTATATATTATGAAGCATAAATCAGAATCCTTTGAAAAGTTCAAAGAGTTCAAGAATGAAGTACAAAACTAACTTGGCAAGAGTATTAAAATCCTTCGATCAGATCAAGGAGGAGAATACTTAAGCCAACAGTTTGATGATCATCTGAAAGAGTGTGGGATAATATCTCAACTCACTCTACTAGGAACACCACAATGAAATAGTGTCTCTGAAAGGAGGAACTGGACCTTGATGGACATGGTCCGATCCATGATGAGTCATGCAAACCTTCCAGGCTCCTTCTGGGGATATGCTCTGTTAACAGCAGCTTTCACACTTAACCGTGTTCCATCTAAGATGGTTCAAAAGAAACCATATGAGATATAGACTGGAAAACGGCCCAATATGTCTTTCTTGAAGATTTGGGGCTACGAAGCTTATGTGAAACGTCAAGTTTCTGATAAGCTTGGACCTAAATCAGATAAATGCTTCTTTGTGGGGTATCCAAAGGAAACCAAGGGATACTTTTTCTATAATCCTACTAAGGGCAAAGTGATTGTCGCATTGACAGCTGTGTTTTTAGAAAAGGAGTTTATCTCTAAAGGAACTAGTGGGAGAAAAGTAGAACTTGAATAAGTTCAAGTTTCACAAAGCAGCAATGAACCAATGGTGGAAATAGAGCAGCCTCCACAAAATGTTGTGGAACAACAACCTGCTCTAGTAGCATAAGACCTGCGTAGGTCTAACAAGATACGTTATCAACCAGAGAGATATGGATTTCTCATGACCCAACAAGGTGACGTATTGCTCATGGATCAATATGAGCCTGTGACTTACCAGGAAGCCATTATTGGCCCAGAATCTGAGAAATGGCTTGAGGTCATGAGATCTGAAATGGATTCCATGTATGCCAACCGGGTATGGATCTTGGTTGACCCACCTGAAGGGGTAAAACCTATTGGGTGCAAGTGGGTTTTCAAGAAGAAAACCAACATAGATGGTAATGTGCATACCTTTAAGGCACAATTGGTAGCTAAAGGTTTCAAACAAATTCATGGTGTAGACTATGATAAGACTTTTTTCCCAGTTGTGATGCTTAAATCCGTTCGGATCTTACTTGCTGTTGCAGCATACCATGATTATGAAATCTGATAAATGGATGTCAAAACTGCTTTGCTTAATGGAAATCTTCTCGAAGATGTGTACATGACACAACCTGAGGGTTTTGCCACTCCAGAGGATGCTAGAAAAGTATGCAAGTTGGAACGATCTATTTATGGATCGTAGCAAGCTTCCAGAAGATGGAATCTTCATTTTGATGATACAATAAAATAATTTAGTTTCATCAAGAATGAAGAAGAATCTTGTATCTGCAAGAAGGTTAGTGGGAGCACTATTGTCTTTCTGGTATTGTATGTGGATGACATACTACTTATTGGAAATGACATCCCTACCCTACAGTCCGTAAAGACTTGGTTAGGGAACTGCTTCTCTATGAAGGACTTGGGCGAAGCCGCCTATGTATTAGGTATCAGGATCTATAGAGATAGATCACTAAGACTGTTTAGCCTAAGTTAAAGTATATACATAGACAAAGTGTTACGATGATTTAACATGCATGAATCCAAGAAAGGACTCTTGCCTTTCCAAACCGATAAGGACGACTCCAGATCGCAATCGGGTTATGCTTTTTGCCTAAATGGTGGTGCTATGAGCTGGAAGAGTTCAAAGCAGGAGACAGTCTCCGATTCTACCACAGAGGCTGAGTATATTGCTGCCACCAATGCAGTAAAGGAGGCCATTTGGATCAGGAAGTTCATTACTGAACTTGGCGCTATTCCAAGCATTGTGGACCCAGTGGACCTCTATTGTGTTAATAATAGAGCCATTGCATAAGCTAAGGAGCCTAGATCTCACTAGCGATCCAAACATATACTTAGGCGCTTCCATCTCATTCGAGAGATCATCGATAGAGGAGATGTGAAGATATGCAGAGTACTAACAGATGATAACATTACTGATCCACTGACGAAGCCTCTTGCACAGCAGAAGCATGAAGGTCACACTAGGTCTTTAGGCATTAGATATATGCCTGATTGGCTCTAGTGCAAGTGGGAGATTGTTGGTGTATGCCCTAGAGGCCAATACATTTTCTGTATTTACGTACATTCTATTATGCTATTTTATATAAGAGGCATTTCATTTATTGTGTTCTTTTTTTATAAACATAATAAAGTCCTTAGAATAGTAAGTTTGATGCCATAGGACATCAAGTGGATGACTTGATCGTGAGATCCTTTTAGTTACAACATTATTCTTAAATGTCCCTAGTCAAGTATTATTGTTAATTAGGACAACAATAATACATTGAGACTAGTATGTGCATAGACTGATGACCACATCTCACGGGTCATGGATATGAGATATCAAGTTTTCACATGGGTACATATTAGAGTAATAATGTACTGGACTGACCCACCATGATAACACTACATAGATCGTTACATGAGTGTCATAAGTGATTCTCATAGTGACAATGGTGTCTATGGTCTTTAAACTTGAACTCACTACGATTCCTACATGAGGAGTTGTGTGTTTTAATGCCATTAAACATTATCTGTAACAAGGTGATTATAAATTTAGTTATTGGACATACCGCGAATCATGCAGAGGGATATGAGTGACCTAAATGGGATTTATCACTCCTATATAATAGGAGCGATATCTTCGGGCCCCCTGATTGAGTGAGACTGCGAAATGCATGGCCATGCTCAAATGAGTCAATATGAGATATTGATCTCATTTGTTGTTACAAAATCTACACGAGTATCAGGAAACGAAAGATTGGACTATGCAAGGGTGACGCATTCCATGCCTTGTATTCAATCTAGATATCTTGACAAAGGGACTAAATGACACAGAAACATTGGTCACGGAAAGGTTATATCAAATCACTGACATTCTTATTACTTGGGTAGCAGCGATGTGTTGCTAGATACCACTCATTGCTTGTAATATTAAAATGAGATTTTAATATTACTGCCAACATAATAAGAACCTGTAGGGTCACACACATAGAGCAGACTAAAGTTAGAGCAATGGATCCAAGTAGGACTCGGATTCAAATATGGACTAGACTCATAACAGATGGGTCTAGGGTTGCACAGCTTACCTTGCTGCTACTTACACTTACTTAAGGCAGTCACTATTATGAATAGTACTGCTAAGGGGGCTGCTAAGATACATAATTCAGAACCCTAGCCGCACCTACAGAAAAGTGAGTGAGAGAGCGACAGGTTTCTTCTCTTCTCTTTGCAGCTAGTACTGTGTGAGAGACATGAGGCTCCTCTTTGCGGACGTTAGACGTTCGTGATTCTGTTCGTGTGGATACCACAGAGACATCATTTCTATTATGATGTTGGTGATTCACGCCCTTCCTTTTGATCACGCTTCAAGAGGTAAATCATTTAAAAAAAAACTCAGATTATGGCTTTTTCGCATGGATCCTCGGTGGTAATCCCTGTTTTTCACTGCGTGATGTATCCGCAATTCCCAACAATTATCCCTTTTGATACATCACCTTTTACCTTGTCAAGAGGGTGATATCTTGATGTCCTCCATTCCTTGGGTAGGTCCATGATTTTTGAATCCTTTTGCCATGAGTGATCAAATAGCCTCTCTTCTTGCTTCTTGGACTATTTCTCTTGATTTTTCAGGTGTGTTTTTGCCAAGATTTCTGCAACATCATCAACAAGCTCCTTTCTCAACTCATTTGGGTTAGTTTCATCAAATGCAACATGTATAGACTCTTCTATGGTCATAGTTCATTTATTATAGACTCTAAAGGCCTTACTATATATAGAATAGCCAATGAATATTCTTTCATCAGATTTTGCATCAAACTTCCCCAAGTTATCCTTTCCATTGTTCAACATAAAACATTTACATCCAAATACATGAAAATGTGACACATTTGGCTTCCTTCCCTTGTATAATTCATATGGGGTTTTCTTTAAAATTGCCCTTATTAGGGCTCTATTCATAACATAACAAGCGGTATTAACCGTATTCGCCCAAAAGTACTTAGGAAGGTTGGCCTCATTGAGCATAGTTCATGCCATTTCCTCTAAAGATCGATTTTTTCTTTCTACAACATCATTTTGTTGTGGTGTTCTAGGGGCAGAAAAATTATGCTCAATGTAACACCCCAAATTTCCTATCTCTTAAACAATAATTTTGACAGTTAACAGAATTTTACTATTTAGTAATTTCTAGATACTGTAAAATTATTTTGTTTATTCCATCAACATATTTGATCGTTTTGAGTGATTTACTCCATGTCAGGAAAATAAAAATTTTTGGGCCGAGGAAAACTTTACGTAATTTAATTTTTACCGATAGGTAATTATTTTACGTAATCTGATTTGATATTTGTGTGTTTTCTAATATTTGTGATTTTATGGATGATTATGAATTTTTGACTGTATGTGGGCCCAGGTGGTCCTAGGTGGGCCCAAGTGACCTTACGTGGGCCCAGGTGGGTCCCGCAAAGTGAAAAAAATTTTACGCATAGAAAAATTTGTACTGTTTAGACGGAGACAGGAGATCTTACTAAACCTGAATCCGGAAACAGTTTTAGAAATTTTCTTATATTGTGTTTGGCACTGTATTTAATTATCAGGCGATAAAAATACAGTAAATATATTCTTTCGTGGGGTTTTTAGTAGATAAAAATAGAAATTATATTGCTTAAGTCAACATCGGTGGTTTGGATATCCAACATTGATTTAATTAACTGTTAAGAAATAAACTTAATAAAGAAGCATTGGATAATCACCATTGATTTAATCAATGGTGTGAGAATAAACTTAGTTAGGCAAGCTTCAATATCAACCGTAGATTTAATCAACGGTGTAAATTTGATTATATAAAGTGACCATTTACAACCATTGGATTTAGAATTGATCAAGGGTGGAGATTTGGTCTTGTAAAGTAACAAGGACCATTTATGACCATTGGATGAAGAATTAATCAAGGGTGGAGATTTGGTCTTCTAAAAAGGTTATGACTAATTACAGCCCTTGGATTTAAAGTTTGAAGGAGCAATCTTGACCCTTTATTTTGGAGATACATCTAGTGGCTAGAATTTAAAGGAGAAGGATCCAATGGCTTAGATTTAGTCTTCGAAAAATCAAAAGTCTACCTAAATCCTAACTATTGAATTAATCAATGGCTAGAAATGCTTCAAATAATGGCCTAATTAATAAGCCAAGTAAACTAAATTAAATATTAAATTGTTATAATCTAATTCTTAATTAGATATCCTAATTTTAATTAGAGATTATAATATATGAAATAATATGTCTAATTAATTAGTTATGTAATTAGAAAATTAGTTAAGATTGATTAGGAAACTTAATCTAATGAATTAACTAATCAATTAGCAAGTAATTAGACTTGAATTAAAATAAATTAAAGTCTCTAAACTCCCTTGAATGTCACGGTTTTCAGCAGCCTTGGGGAGGCATCTACATGAATTTTGAATCATCCATAATAGCCATGCAAGCCTAATTGATGACCATTATTGCTTGTCATGGTCAATATGACATTCTTCTTGACCATTATTGCTTTGTTTGCTTCCTTTGGAGTGCATGATGAAGGGGGGACGATTTTGGAGTGTTAGGAAGGAGGAGACATGTTTAGACATGCTTGTATAGCCTTTTTAGGCCAAAGAAAAAGATGACAAAGTGGAAGACTTTGTGCATCATGTGATAGCCTTCAATTATGCCAAATGAATTCATATCTCTCTATTCTTTCACTCCCACGGTAGCAGCACCTTTGGTTACACTCTCCATATTCATTTTTCTACTTCACCAAAAAGCCTTCATCAAATTCTCTCAAAATCTCTCAAAAATTCCAAGAGCCAAGCAACCATTTTTTTCTTCCTTTTCCTTGAGTGATTCGGCCAAGCACCCTATAATCACCATCACTCACCTATAATTTTCACTCTCACCATTTTCAAAAGCTAAACAACATTCTAAACAATTTTCATTTAGAAAGTTTTCCAAAAATCACACTCTAAGAGCTTCAAAATCCAAGCTTCAAGTTTCTATCAAAAATCAAAAATTCTATCTTTATGCTTCAAGAGAAGCCAATCGGCCAAGCAACCAAAATCCATCCTCCATCACTCTTTAATTTCATACAACCTAGTTTCTTGAATCCTTACTTTATTCTAAACAACTTTCATATTTAAGACTTTCTCTAAATCATCCATCTTGAAGGACTTTTACTAAGATCAAGTCCTAGAGTTCTTGTTGGTGAAGTGTAAGGAAACTTCATTTATTCTTTTCTTTTTCATGTTCTAAACCATGTTTGATCCATGGTTCCTCTTAATCAAGCTTAGTATACTAATTTCTATATATTTTGTTTTGTATTTGAGAAGTCCCTTGATGGTGAAGGACTTGGAAAGAGAAGCAAAACAAAGAGTTTTTGAGGATCTTCAAGAGGTAAGAGGGAGATCCATCTCATCAACCAAGTATGGTTGTGAGAGATGATCTTATATTTGATAGATGGTGAATCCATGTGAGGATTCCAATCCATGGTCATGTAATAATTAATTGTGTGTTTATGAGCTTTGATTTATTTTCTTATGCTTTGATTATTTTTGGCTATGCTTAATATGCTTTGCATGATTTTATGGCTTTGATAGTATACTTATAATATGCATGATGAGTATATGGCATGTTTGTGATATTTATGATGAAATATATATATGTATACCATGATGTGTGGATGGAAAGAAAACTAATCTTGGTCCCAATGGCCGAGGAAGAGCTACGGTTTTGATGCCCTTGATTTGGGTCAATGTGGAAATTTTTCAAGAACAAGGAAATTAAATTTTTATTCCTAGAATAATGAGAATTTCGATCAAGACACCTCAAAATAGGTATTCACAAATTTATATTTTCATGAATGATAAAATTGAATGATTTGAGAAGCAAAGAAAATAAACAAAAGGTTTGTGTTGCAAAAAGAATGCATACGGTTTTGGAATTTATTTAAGTTAGAAAAAAAAGAAAAAATAAGTCTGTTAATTTTATATTTCTCTTTAAATTGTGATATTAATTGGTGTCAATATTGCATAATGAATAGTTGCAATATGATTTTCAATATTACCTAATATTTTCAGTAAATTTACGTTTCAGTAAAGAATAAATTTTGAAACCCATCTTTTATAACTCAAACTTTGTGTGAACTTATTTTCATATTATGAGTCGGAAGTCAGAAATGTGATGCCCTTGCTAGGGTATTACATTAGTTGGTATCAGAGCACGGTTTGAGTCTTTTGGGGTTTGTGGTTAGGTCTATTTTGCTTATGTTGTGTTCTCTGTGTTTGTTTTTCAAAAGGAAATAATGTTGTTTATAATGGATATTAGATCCATTGTATTTCGATCCGCACGCCTGGAAGTGAAACATGTTATTAGTAATGCAGTTGCAGCTACGGGAGCAACGGGAGCAATATGGAATACGACTGCACGAACAAAGGACCGCTGTTCAGTGGAAATTGGAAGTTGAAGTTTAGGATCTGATGGAAGAGAATCAGTCTTGGAATATAAGATTTCGTAATTTTGGAACCTGTTATTTTTTTTAGGATATTGAACAAGTAATTAATTTCGACGGAGGATGTATTTATAACCATTGAGGAAACCAAAAACAGTAAAGGATGTGAAAGAAAGTACTTAAATGAAGGAATGTACGTCAAGGAAACAAATTGTGGAAAAGTTGGACACATTTTCCCAGAGATTATGCTCTTTGAAAATAAAGTTTTCTATTAGTAAAATTGTAGATAGTAAGGGAAGTTGTTACTCTAAATGAACGGGAGTGTTCTGAGCGGAAGATTTAATCAATGGAGATTGTGTCATTGGAGCTAATCCTATAAACCATACTAAATATTTCTGTGAGTGACCTATTCCTTATGACATATGATTGAGTAGATCAATTATATGTTAGAGTTATTCATTATCATCTGATTTGTTTACTTCTGTTTCTATTCTTAACTAATCGTGCTATTCAAGTTATTCAAATTGTTGTTATAGATCAAAACTTTGTGTTAGTTTGATCTGTTGTTCAAAAATTTTGTGTTAGTTTGATCTGTTTCATAAACAGACGTGGTCTTTGAAAATGGATTGGTTATTTTCCAGCCATATCCAATGAGATTATTTCAACAGACTGTGAGTAATACAGAGAAAATCCATTTTAGAAAATCGGGTTACATCCAATTCTTTGCTGGATATGTTTGATAACAGGTTCGATTCATTTTGTTATCTTCCATGATGTTTTCTTTTATCTCCTACAATTGAAAGAATATCTTGCAAGAAAGGATATTTCTATATTTGTATCCGTGTTAACGTATCTGAGTAATGCAGCAGAAGCGTGGTGAATTCTTCAAAAGATTGGAACAATTCTTCTATGGAAAAATTTAAGATGGTAATGGAAAATCGTAGTAAAAAAAATTTATGAAAGTATCTGGTATCGTGCTGTGGAACGGAGAATTCGGTTAGTGAGACATTTCCTGTTAAAAGCAAAAAAATCTAGAATATGTAGTGATACAAGGATAAGAAAATTTTAAGTAATACATTACATTAACTGAACATTACATTACACTAGTCAGAAGTTATCTGAGAAAAATTATTCTAGGCATGAATGAAAATCGGTTATTGTTATGTCGGTATCAGAGATATGGAGATTCTTTCTTTCTGGAGTAACATTCAACATCTTCAATAATTATAGAAGTCTGAGATATCTATTTGATCAGACAAAGTTGAACATCAGCAAAGAGATTTTGTTGGTTAGAATAGTATAGCAAGATGTAAGAGAGGAAGCTTCATGAGAATTGGAAAATAAGATGAAAGCACCATATTCGTATTTATTCTGAGGGTGTGAAATCATGTTTCTTAAATTTCGAGGTTGAAATTTCTTTTTAGAGGGGGAGTATTGTAACACCCCAAATTTCCCATCTCTTAAACAGTAATTTTGACAGTTAACAGAATTTTACTATTTAGTAATTTCTGGATACTGTAAAATTATTTTGTTTATTCCGTCAACATATTTGATTGTTTTGAGTGATTTACTCCATGTCAGGAAAATAAAAATTTTTGGGCCGAGGAAAACTTTACATAATTTAATTTTTACTGTTAGGTAATTATTTTACGTAATCTGATTTGATATTTGTGTGTTTTCTAATATTTGTAATTTTGTGGATGATTATAAATTTTTGACTGTATGTGGGTCCAGGTGGTCCTAGGTGGGCCCAAGTGACCTTACGTGGGCCCAGGTGGGTCCCGCAAAGTGAACATTTTTCTACGCATAGAAAAATTTGTACTGTTTAGACGGAGATAGGGGATCTTACTAAACCTGAATCCAAAAACAGTTTTAGAAATTTTCTTGTATTGTGTTTGGCACTGTATTTAATTATCAGGCGATAAAAATACAGTAAATATATTCTTTCGTGGGGTTTTTAGTAGATAAAAATAGAAATTATATTACTTAAGTCAACATCAGTGGTTTGGATATCCACCATTGATTTAATTAACGGTTAAGAAATAAACTTAATAAAAAAGCATTGGATAATCACCATTGATTTAATCAATGGTGTGAGAATAAACTTAGTTAGGCAAGTTTCAATATCAACCGTAGATTTAATCAACGGCGTAAATTTGATTATATAAAGTGACCATTTACAACCATTGGATTTAGAATTGATCAAGGGTGGAGATTTGGTCTTGTAAAGTAACAAGGACCATTTATGACCATTGGATGAAGAATTAATCAAGGGTGGAGATTTGGTCTTCTAAAAAGGTTATGACTAATTATAACCCTTGGATTTAAAGTTTGAAGGAGCAATCTTGACCCTTTATTTTGGAGACACATCTAATGGCTAGAATTTAAAGGAGAAGGATCCAATGGCTTAGATTTAGTCTTCTAAAAATCAAAAGTCTACCTAAATCCTAATCATTGAATTAATCAATGGCTAGAAATGCTTCAAATAATGGCCTAATTAACAAGCCAAGTAAACTAAATTAAATGTTAAATTGTTATAATCTAATTCTTAATTAGATATCCTAATTTTAATTAGAGATTATAATATATGAAATAATATGTCTAATTAATTAGTTATGTAATTAGAAAATTAGTTAAGATTGATTAGGAAACTTAATCTAATGAATTAACTAATCAATTAGCAAGTAATTAGACTTGAATTAAAATAAATTAAAGTCTCTAATATGCTAATGAGCTTTGATTTATTTTCTTATGCTTTGATTATTTTTGGCTATGTTTAATATGCTTTGCATGATTTTATGGCTTTGATAGTATACTTATAATATGCATGATGAGTATATGGCATGTTTGTGATATTTATGATGAAATATATATATGTATGCTATGATGTGTGGATGGAAAGAAAACTAATCTTGGTCCCAATGGCCAAGGAAGACCTACAGTTTTAATGCCCTTGATTTGGGTCAATGTGGAAATTTTTCAAGAACAAGGAAATTAAATTTTTATTCCTAGAATAATGAGAATTTCGATCAAGACACCTCAAAATAGGTGTTCACAAATTTATATTTTCATGAATGATAAAATTGAATGATTTGAGAAGCAAAGAAAATAAATAAAAAGTTTGTGTTGCAAAAAGAATGCATACGGTTTTGGACTTTATTTAAGTTAGAAAGAAAAAATAATAATAATTCATGGTTTCAATGGCCATTTATAAGATTTTGATAAATTTAGAACAAATGTTTTACGTATCTTTAAATTAATATTTGCATGAAGAATGATAATGGATGATTTGAGGAGTATGGAAAATAAACAAAGGGTTTGTTTTTTTAAGAGAACAAAAATACAATTTTAGAGGAATTTTTATTAATTTATTTTGTGTAAAAAGATCCTAAGTATTTTTCTAAATATGAGTTTTGAATGAAATGGGCAAACATTGATTTTAAGGATTTGCAAAGAAAGTGAAAAAGGAATTGCAAAGAAAGTAAAAATGAATTTGAACAAATGGGTTTGGTTTTTATAACCATCGGTACTTCGGTTTTGAAAATAAAATTTTAATGATTTTATTTGTGTAAAACCATATCAATTTAAAAGGAAAAATATTTGATGATTTCAATAGTCATGTCCACAATTTTGAAGGCTTGTAATGCTTTGATTTTTATGAACAAAGTGATTTTCAAAGTGGAAATGTAACTTGAGTTAATACAAGAATTTGGAAATGGAATTAGAGCATTTATCACTTGAGAATTAAGTTTTTGTAAACAAGAATGTTTTCGAACTTCAATTTATTTTGAAGAAGGTTGTGTTTGGAAATGCTTTGAGAAAAATGGAAAATATAATGGTGATTTAAGAATTTACTAAAGTATAACTTATTTTCAAGTTTTGAAATAAGTGTGGAAATTTTAAGATTTGAAACATTGATTTATATCAATGGAAAAGTAATTTTGTGGATTATATTTGAAAAAGAATTTCTTGAGTAAAGAAATGTGAAAAAGATTTTCTTGAGTAAGAAAATGTGAAAAAATGAAATACAAAGTCATAATATTTTGAGAAAAGATGAAATGGAATTTTTGAAGGTTGAGAAATATTTTTTGTAATAGAATTATGGTGAAAAATTATTTACGTATCTTAAAAATGTGTTGAAAATGATATTATGAAAAATAGTAAAAAATTGGTGGAAAATTGTTATGAGATTTGGAAAGCGTTTAAATATTTTACACTATTGAAAATATTATTGAAAAATATACGCAATTTTGAAACAGTGGAAAAATAATATGCGATTTGAGAAACGTATATTTTTACGCGATTGAGAAAGACATTAAAAAATTAATACGTGATTTAAAAGTGCAATAGAAGAGTTGCGGCATTTTGAAAACGTAACCGAAACATTTTGAAATTGTGAAAACATAATGAAAATGTTACGCAATTTTGTGAAAACACGGCAAAAGTGTTTTATAACTATGAAAACATGATAACATGATTTTGTGTTGAAAATATAGTATAAATATTGTTGAACCAGTGTATGGACACTGTATGAGAAAATGACGTGTTTTGCCTATGACTGGTATTTGGTGCATTTTATATGCATTAGAAAGAGATGCCTGTGATTGGATTTGGTGCATTATACATGCATTGGAATGGTCTGATGGACTGGATAAGGCAAATTGCTTAGGAGAAACATACACCTCTTGAGTGGGTGCGATATGCGTAGTGTAGGTCACTCATTGACCTTGGGGGCATCGGGGTGCGGGTTGCCTACAGTGGACAGTGAGTCGCTCTACTGTAACCGTGGGTTAGACCGACGCGACACACCGATGATCCTGACCGAGACACTATTCTTAATCAAGATCTGATAAAGAATGTCCTGTATATGCTAGATGTGCAAAAATCAAAATGAGGATTTTAGCACGTGGTCTGAGGCATGTGGTACTGACAGATCTTTTCGATCATTTCTCCGACCTGAGTTTTAGCTCCATGGAGTAGGAAATCGAGTCTTGTGTACATGCATAAATTTGAACATTTATATCTGTATGATATATTAATTGAGGAATATTAGTTATGACAATTGTTTTGAATACTTGGATGATGATGATGATAATGTTGAGGGCATTATCATAATTATTGCTTATGATAATTGAATTAATAAATGATTGGATGATGATAGTTGATTAATGTTGATGACATGATCATAATTGTGGTACGATCTATCTGTATAATATTGCTGTTTGTGTTATCTTTGTGTTGCCATGTTGGTATTGGTGTAGGTGATCTCACCTCTTTGTTATATTGTTTTGCTGTGTCTATACTGTTAAAATCAAATAATAGAAGGATCGAGTTGTCTTAGACATAACGAGCGATGGATACTCTGAGATTGGTGACAACAATAAGGAATGGACATTCAGGACTCGAAGGTGTGCAGTGTTGACAAAGGAACAGATGTCTGATGCATCAAGATGGACAGAAAAAGGAATAAGTATGTTAAAGTTTTCCGTTAGTGTTGTACCGTGCTATCAAGTAGGACCCGTCATGGGGTTTGCTACTGTAAAAAAAAAAAGAAAAAGAAAAAATAAGTTTATTAATTTTATATTTCTCTTTAAATTGTGATATTAATTGGTGTCAATATTGCATAATGAATAGTTGAAATATGATTTTCAATATTACCTAATATTTTCAGTAAATTTACGTTTCAGTAAAGAAGAAATTTTGAAACCCATCTTTTATAACTCAAACTTTATGCAAACTTATTTTCATATTATGAGTCGGAAGTCAGAAATGTGATGCCCTAGCTAGGGTGTTACACTCAATGCCATGTTCATCACAAAAAGTTTTAAATTGATAGTTTTCAAATTCACCACCATGGTCACTTCTTATGGATGCAATACAAAAACCTTTTTTGTTTTGGATAACTTTGGCAAGCTTTTTAAATGATTGAAAAGCATCATTTTTATGGGTTAAGAATAATGTCCATGTAAATCTAGAGAAATCATCCACAATCACTAATGCATAATAATTCCCACCAAAGCTCATAGTTCTAGAGGGACCAAAAAGATCCATGTGCAAAAGTTGTAAAGGTCTAGAAGTTGAAACCATGTTTTTAGCTTTAAAAGAGACCTTTACTTGTTTTCCCTTTTGACATGCATCACAAAGTTTGTCTTTTTCAAATTTGAACTTTGGAAGACCAATTACTAGTTCTTTAGAAACCAATTTGTTTAAGTGATCCACGTGAATGTGAGTAATTCTTCTATGCTATAACTATGAATCATTTTCTTTACTCATAAAGCATTTAGCATCATTTGAGGAAATATTATCAAGACTAATAATATATATTTTATTGACTCTATGACCAACAAACTTAACTTGCTTATCATCCTTCCCCTCAATTATGCAACAAGAATAATCAAATATAACTCTATTGCCTTTATCACACAATTGACTAATGCTAAGCAAATTATGTTTAAGTCCTTCAACAAGCAAAACATTATCAATAGATGATGAAGGGATCTTACTAACTTTGCCAATTCCAACTCCCTTTGTTGTTATCACCATATGTGACATGACTATTTTTCTTGTGGGTAAGGGAGAAGAACTTGGAGCCATCACCGGTCATGTGCTTGGAGCAACCACTATCAAGATACCAACTTGAGCTCTTAGTCTTCAAGTACACCTACAACACACATTCAAATTTTAACCTTTGGTACCCAAATTGTTTTGGGTCTTTGTGTGTTAGAGTTAGGCATGGTGCCTTTAGGAACTCAAACCCTTTTGATTCCAGCCTTGGTGTTTATGTTCTTTCTAACATTGCAAGTAGATGCACTATGCCCTTTCTTACCACAATGAAAACATTTGACAAAGGGGCTGCTTGAAGTTTTTGAGGAAACAAAAAAATTCTTATAAGACTTTTGATGGTTATTTGGATTAAATCCCAAATCAGTTTTTTGAAAAATACATTTTTGTTTTCCTAACAACACATTCAAGTTATCTCTTCCAAAAGTGAATTTTGCAAGAGTATTGTTCAAATCTTCAATTTTTTTTTCAAACACTTTGCATAATGAACAAGGTAATGATATGGATGTATTATCATATGAGGAACAAGTCATGCATAATGAATTACCATCAATGAGTCCTAAGGTCACATTTTCAATCTTAAGTTCATTTATCTCCTTGCTTAAAATAGAAACTTTGTTTACCAATAAGGAGATTATTTTGTTAGAAGATAAAACCATTTTTGTGAGTCTCAAAGATTCATCATGCAATTCTTGAAAGGCATCTTGCAATTCATCATAAGAAGGTGGAGATTCTAAGTTAGAAGAAGTTACCTCGGTATCGCTCTCTCCACTTTCTTCTCCTTGAGCCATGAGATAAAGATGGGCTTCTTCATTCTCTGAACTATAAGAAGAGCTTAAGTCATTGTCCTCCCAAGCTATATATGTTATCCTTCCTTTCTTTTCTTTGGAAGGCCTTTTCTCAAACTTCTCCATCTTCTTGAGATACATAGGACACTCCATTTTCATGTGCCGCGATTTTCTGCATTCGTAGCATTTTGGAGGAGTAGAGGATCCTTCTCCTTTGTGATACACTTTCTTTTGAGGAAAGGATGGTTTTCTTTGAAATCCTTTTTTCTTTAGGAATCTTCCAAACTTTCTCACAAGGAGACTAAGATTCTTCTCACTTAGCTCAACATTTTTTGCATCCTCTTCACCATCATCATCATCATCTTCAATTATAGAAGTGGCTTTGAGTGCAATTCCCTTATTCTTTTTATCATGCTCTTCATTTTACTTGATCCTATTTAGTTCCAACTCATGTTCTTGAAGCTTCCTAAATAAGGTGGCTAGAGACATTGTTGATAAATCTCTTGATTCCGTAATAGCCGTTACTTTGGGTTGCCAATTCCTGCTTAAACATCTCAAGACTTTGTTAATAAGATCCTCATGAGGAAATGTCTTTCCCAATGAGATAAGATGATTAACAATATGAGTAAATATCTTTTGCATATCTTGAATACTCTCACCTTGGTTTATTCTAAACAATTTATATTCATGAGTAAGAGTGTTTATTCGAGATCACTTTACCTCACTAGTACCTTCATGAGTTACTTGTAGGGTATCCCACATTTCTTTTGCGATCTTACAATTTGACACCTTAAAGAATTCATCATATCCCAAGGATGTGGTGATGATGTTCTTGGCTCTCAAATTGTATTGAACCTTCTTTTAATCATCATCGGTCCATTCATTTCTAGGTGTATTAATTTTCACACCATCTTTAGTTTGTATGGGAACAAAAGCACCATTTTCAATGGCGTCCCACACATCTAAGTCAATAGCTTCAATGAAAATTTTCATCATTTCTTTCTAATTGGCATAAACATCCCCATTGAAATAAGGAGGTCTGTTTATAGAAGAACCTTTATTTGAAAAATCATTTGAAGTCATCACTTCTCTTGAAGCTGCTAAGCTCTTTATACAATAGTCTAACTTTGATACCATTTGTTACCAAGTGGCCCCAATACTTAAGAGGGGGGTGAATTGAGTATGTAAAACACATTCGTAAATATT
Source organism: Ormosia semicastrata (assembly GCA_029884595.1). NCBI lineage: Eukaryota > Viridiplantae > Streptophyta > Magnoliopsida > Fabales > Fabaceae > Ormosia > Ormosia semicastrata. The sequence continues at coordinate 36,496,307 of JAQQTO010000045.1, forward strand.
TCACAAAACGTTTGATAAATAATTTTCATTAAAGCTATTTGATGGTTAGAGATGATTGGATATATGAGATAAACACTTTTACTTATAAATGCAATAGCCAAAGGGAACAATATTCAAGCAATTCAATAAAACAGTGCTAAATGTAAAGAGAAAGGTTTAGAGAAAACAAACACAATGATTTATCCTGATTCGATCACCAATCCACTTGTGATCTACATCTAGTCCTCAAGCAACCACTCAAGATTTTTCACTATATCTTTAAGCTTCAATAGGTGCTTGCCAACCTTTACAACCTTGAGCTCTCAACACTTTGGGATACCTCACCCTTGGAGCTTGAGTCTCTTCAACTAAGGGATGCCTCACCCTTTACACTTTTGGAGGGATGCCTCACCCTCTTTACAAAGCAATTTAGATTAATAGAATGAAACTCTTACAAGAGTAGATGATTACAAATTGAAGCCCTAATATGCTATCAAAGAATAACTCAAGTTTTTCACAAAAAATAGAGTAAGAAAGGATTTGAAGATTCAATTACATTTTGGAGTATTGGTAATCAGTTTTTAGTTCAAGGTTAACCTCTAATGAAGTCCCAACATTGGTATTTATAAGTTTTGTAATAAATAGAGCCGTTGGAGACTTTTAGCCAAGCATTAAATGCCATTAATATAGCCGTTGGACTCCGTCAGATTGCGTGTAACCAATTATACAACAAATGTAATCGATTACATTATTGTTCCAACATGTTCTTGGCTTTTTGGGCTCTGCGTAATCGATTACATTCTTAGTGTAATCGATTACAAGGCTTCTGACTTGCTTTGTAATCGATTATAATATCCATGTAATCGATTACATGACTTCTGACATGATTTGTAATCGATTACAATATCCATGTAATCAATTACATGACTCTTTGAACGTGTTCTTCCCTTTCTAGGCTCATTGTAATCGATTACTAACTTGGTGTAATCAATTACAAGGTCTCTGACTTGCTTGTAATCGATTACATTGCTATTGTAATTGATTACAAGGCCTCTGTTTGCTGTGCAATCGATTACAAATATCATGTAATCGATTACATTGGCCTTTGAATACATTTTTCAAGTCCAATTAAGCTTGTAAGCCATTTCTAACACTTCAAGACATTTGATTAAACATAAATCCTTTCATGATTGTTAAATCTAAGATTGAAACTTAAGTTTCTTTGACAAACATGTTTAGCTTTGAAATTTCCCTCTTATTTTGGAAATGATATGTTGAAAAACCATTTGAGAAATCTTGAGAGCATTTAACATTAATGTTCTAAGTCTTATGACTAAATAAACCTCTTGACTCCTTTCTTTGATCTTGATCTTTTCTTTTGCACTTGGTCTTCATTTTTGCACTTGATCTTCATCTTTGACTTTGTTATCATCAAAAACCATTTAACATACTTTAAGGACATAAGCATTCACATCCTTCACAGATATTTGGCCATGGTCCAAGAACTCTTTAGGAAATTTCTGTATGCCAAAATAGAGCACATTCTAAGGGAACAGAACTCTAGGGTGAACCTCTTATCCAAACTGGCCAGCACTAAAAGTCCTGGCAACAACCGTTCTATGATCCAAGAGATCCTCTCTCAACCCTTTATTTCTTACGCAAACATTTTCTAGGTTGATGGAGAAGAGCATACTTAGATCACCCCAGTCATGAAGTATCTACAATTCAAAGCCAAGCTGAATACTCCACCTGATCAGAACTGCAGTTAGATACACCATTTATGATGGGAAGCTATACCAACGTGGTTTCTCCTCTCTTCTCCATAAATGCATCACACCAAGAGAAGCAGATTATGTACTAGTCGAGGTCCATAAGGGGAGTTATGGACACCACTTAGAGAGAAAAGCCTTAGAGCTCTAAAGGCACACAGGGCTGGATACTACTAGCCAACAATGGAGGCCAACTCCTTTACAAATGTCTAGGTTTGTGACAAATGTCAATGCCACTCAGACTAGTATCAGGCTCCCCTAGGGGAATTATCCACGACATCTATAACCTGGCCATTCTACAGATGGGGTATGGATATCATGGGCCCATTCCCTCAAGCACTTGGTCAACTAAAATACTTGGTGGTGATTGTGGACTCTTTCACTAAATGGATTGAGGTAGAGTACTTAGTCAGGATCACCTCTGCCCGGATCCAAAAGTTCATCTAGCGCCACATCATCACCAGGTTTGGGATTTTGGAGTCCATTGTAATAGACAATGGCACACAGTTCAAAGATAAAGATTTTGAAGAGCTGCTTGATGGGTTAAAAATCAATCACTATTACAATTTCATTGAGAATCCCAAGATGAACGGACAAGCTGAAGCCACCAATTGGGTCATTGTTCATAGAATTAAAGGAAGGTTGGATGAAGCAAAAAGAAACTAGGCAAATCAACTTGACCATGTCCTTTTGGCCTACTATACTACACCTCACTCTACAACAGGTGAAACCCCATTTAAACCTACTTATGGGTGTGAGGCTATGATCCTGGTGGAGATAAGTGAAGCAAGCTGGCGTCATCAATAGTTCTCACTTGACAGTAATCCCAAATTGATCAGGGAGGACTTAGATCTCCTAGAGGAAAAAAGGCGTGTCACTTATATATGCTATGCCGCCATTAAATAGAAGACGACGACTCGTTATAACTTGAAGTTTGTCTTAAGAAAATTCTAGCTAGAGGATCTAGTACTCCGGAGAGCAAACTTTGGAGGTAGGAATGCCTTCCAAGGGAAGTTAACCCTAATTAGGAAGGCCCCACCGCACTATGATTAGGACTGGAAAAGAAGGTTACACCTTGGAGACATTAACAGGTGAGCCAATCAAAAGCTATTGATATGCAAATAAACTTAGAAAGTGTTAGGAATTATGGATACATCACGTAGCAGAAAACAGGATTCCTACCAAGATCCATGAGAAAAAGCCATAATCCGAGTTTTAAATTTGTTTACCTATTGAAGCGTGATCAAAGGAAGTGACGTGAATCACCAACATCGTAACAACAATGATGTCTCTACAGTATCCACATGAACAGACTCACGAACATCCAATGTTTGCAAAAAGGGAGCCTCATGTCTCTCACAAAGTGCTAGCTGCGAAGACAAGAGAAGAAACATGTCACTCTCTCACTTACTTTTTTGTAGGTGCGGCTAGGGTTCTGTAATGTGTGTCTTAGCAGCCCCCTTAGCAGTACTATTTATAATAGTGACTATCTTAAGTGAGTGTGAGTAGCAGCAAGGTAAGCTGTGTAATCCTAGACTCATCTGTTATAAGTCTGGCCCACATTTGAATCTGAGTCCAACTTGGATCTATTGCTCCAATTTTAGTCTGCTTTATGTGTGTGACCCTGCAGGTTCTCATTATGTTAGCAATAATATTAAAATCCCATTTTAATATTACAAGCAGTGAGTAGTATCTAGAAACATATCTAGTTTGAACAGAAGGCATGGAATGCATCACCCTTGTATAGTCTAATCCTTCGCTTCCTGACACTCAAGTAGACTTTGTAACAACAAATGAAATCCATATCTCATGTTAACTCATTTGAGTATAGTCATGCATTTCACAGTCTCACTCAATCAGGGGGCTCGATGATATCGCTCTTGTTATATAAGAGTAACAAATCTCATCTAGGTCACTCACATCCCTCTGCATGATTCACAGTATGTCCAATAACTAACTTTATAATCACCTTGTTACAGATGATGTTTGATGGCATTAAAACACACAACTCCTCATGTAGGAATCATAGTGATTTCAGGTCAAAGGACCACAGACACCATTATCACTATGAGAATCGCTTATGACACTCGCATAACGATCTATGTAGTGTTCTCATGGCGGGTCAGTCCAGTACATCATTACTCTAATATATACCCATGCTAAAACTTGATATCTCATATCCATGACTCATGAGATGTGGTCATCAGTCTACACACATACTAGTCTCAATGCATTATTGTTATCCTAATTAACAATAATACTTGATTAGGGACATTTAAAAATAGTGTTCTAATTTTATCCAATAGGATCTCGCGATCAAGTCAACCACTTGATGTCCTACAACATCAAACTTATTATTCTAAGGACTTTATTATGTTTATTAAAAAAGAACATAATAAATGAAATGTCTCATATATTAAAATTAGCATAATAGAATGTATGTAAATACAGACAAATGTATCAGCCTCTAGGGCATACACCAATAATCTCCCACTTGTACTAGAGCCAATTAGGCATATGTCTTGTAACACCCTCCTTAGGGCGTCACACTTCTTGTTACTCAATTACCATATTACCCCTTCTTTATGAATCGTGCTTGTAATATAAATACTAGTTGTAAAATTTCTTGGTGATAGTAAGATAAATTTAGCGGAAATTAAAACATTACAGCATCATTACAATAAAATTTTACATTATATATACACATAAGTCGTAGTACTGTCACACTTTAATATTTACAAATTGGACTTTAACAATATTTACACATTAATTAAATTACATAATGCCCAAGTAACTCTAAACATGCAGAACCCTCAAACGGGTCCTCCTCAGACTCCTCAACAGGGAGGAATCCAACTTGACACAAAATATACAATACTAACCGTACCAGAGTACAAAGAGTAAGCTCCCTATTACTGTTTATGTGAGAAATACATTTTCCAGCAAGCTCGACGCACTATGCCTCCGGTTCCCATAAACCTTACGAAAACTCAGCATCTCCATCTCTTTAGAACTCAACTTCGTTCTTGAAAATCTGATCTTCCTTGCGTTCTCACTCAACGTCTTGCTCAATCTCTTTACAATTATAAATACAATACAGAAATAGACAGACAAAGAGGTGAGATCACCTACGCCAATACCAGTATGGTAGCAATGAAGATAAACACATACAAATTCTCATACCATACATCATACATAATTACAATTATATCATCAATATCATTATTCTAACACACATCATATCTCATATCAACACATCATACATAATTACAATTATGCCACCAATATCATTTATCTAACACATATCATTTATCATCATAATTCATACCATAATTCATAATTACATCCATGTCCTTATCAATATTCACTTATTCAATAATTCAGTTATCATAAACAATAATGATGATAATGCACTCAGCATTATCATCATCATTATTTTTCAAGTATTCAAAACAATTGTCATAACTCAATCAATATTCCTCAATTATTATATCACACAGATGTAAATGCTCAGATTTATGCATATGTACAAAGACTCAGTTTATCAAAACAATTCTATAGAGGTTTTTTTACAATTTCGAGGAGAATGCTTTGGTTAATTATTCAGCCTTAGCCCACAGACAATCTCCAGTCTTCTGGTTAATTGTCCAGCCTTAGTCCACAGATAATCTCCAGTCTTCTGGTTAATTGTCCAGCCTTAGCCCACAGACAATCTCCAGTCTTCTGGTTAATTGTCCAGCTTTAGCCCACAGACAATCTCCAGTCTTCTGGTTAATTGTCCAGCCTTATTCAGCCCATCGGACTTTTTCAATGCACATTCAAATACACTATGCACAGTTCATTTTCTTTATCTCATATTCTCAATTCATTTTCTTTATCTCATATTCGGGTTCCTCAAAATTGGCCCAACAATATTATTACAGTAATTTCATCACGAAACCATATTTTTTGCATTTTCTCAAATCACGTATCAATTTTTCATCATTTCTCAATCACGTAAAATACTCTTCACACGTTTTAAATCAAGAATACTAGTTTCCTCAGTTAACACCAAAACTCAACTTCATTTTTCATATTTGCATAATAACTCCTCAAAACATAATATTTGCATTATAATCCTCATCCAAATAATATTTTCACAACAATCCCTCATAAAAGTCACACTTACGAAATAGTCCCTTGAAAAATTCATATTTTACGAAATCATTCCTCATAAAATTCATATTTACAAAATAGTCCCTCAAAAATTCATATTTACAAAATGGTTTTTCATAAAATTCCTTTTTACGAAATAATCTTTCATAAAATTTATATTTTACAACATAGTCCCTCATAAAAATCCTATTGACGAAATAGTCCTTCATAAAATCACATTTACGAAATAGTTTGTCATACAAATTATATTTATGAAATAGTCCCTCAAAAACCATATTTACTAAATAGTCCCTTATAAAAATCATATTTACAATATAACCATTCAAAAATCAATAGTTACAACATGTCCCCATTAAACACAAAAATTACAATATTGCTCCTATAAAATCATAATCTGTATTGTTTCTCCAAAATCATTTCATCTTGCTGTATTCGACTCTTCCAAATTCAATTTCCTTTTCTTTCAAATTCTAAATTCTCAGTTTAATCCATCATATTATTCACATCCTAATTTACACATACACTTACATGCATTCAGTTTCATACATACCAATATTTATCAAAACAATAAACATATTATCACACATGCAATCATAATTTCAAAGCCATAAATACCACAATCACAAACATAAAAATCACCAACAACACAATCACAACTAAAGAAGTAATTAAACAATAAGTGAATAAACCCTTAGGGTTTTTTCACCAGACACAATCATCTCCACACCACCAAAACTTGGTTGGTGAGGTTAAATCTCCCTTTTACCTCTTGAAGAACCTCCAAAGCTCCTTGTATGTCTCCTTCAAGCAAACTCCCTCCACCAAGAGCTTCTTGGAAACCAAAGAAAACATGCAATATTAATACCTAAGGCTCTAAACTAAAATAATCATGGATTAAAATCATGATTAGAACTTTGAAATGAAGAGAAATATGAAGATTAAAGAATCCTACCTTCAAGACTTCAAACTTGAGCTTTAAAGAACAAGATAAAAAAATAGATGATTTAGGCTTAGGTTTTTAACTACAAAATGTCTTGAAATGAAGTAGGAAAGCAAGAAATAAGGTAGTTTAGAATTATAGAAGAGTGATTGATGAAAAGAGGGTGGAAGGCCGTGAGGTTGGAGAAGAAAAGAAGGAGGAAATTTGAGAGCTTTTGCTATTTGGAGAATTTTGGAGAAAAATGAAGACTTTGACTATACATGGCCGTAAACCATTTTGAGAGAAAATGGAGTGAAGTCTTTGGGTGAGAGAAGGTGAATTTGTGAGGATGAAATGGAGAGAAAAGGAAGAAAAATCTTTGCTCAGGTTCGTGGGATTTGAGAGAAAAGATGAATACTGTTTGATGTGAGAGAAAATGTAATTGTGAGAGAGTGAAATTTTTCAATGCTGCTGCCGTGGGATAAGCTTAAATAAAGTTTAGGATTTTCATGAAGTAAAATATCTTATTCTGAATGCACGTGGCTGATGTCATTCATTTGACTTTCAATGTTATTGGATTGTTCAAGAACCTTGTAGAACCTCCTTCAAGCTGCTACTGGCCGACGTAGAACCCCTCCAAATTGCTACATGAACGTGAGTTTCCAAGAAAATTTTTGACGAAAAATGACATAACATTCGGTAAGATGGGAGAACATCATTTCCCCAAGAATGGTTAAAATCAAGTGTTGTCGGATGAGAACTCTGTCGAATGGTGATTCTGTCAAACGAAAATGAAAGGCTGTCGGATGAACTTGAAAAGGTCAACAAATATCCTAATTCGTCGGACAGGTGTTGACGTTGGAGAAATCTTCCAATTGTCGAATCGACGAAAATTAACATTCTAACTCAACAGACATGAGCATCCTCACTCGATGAATATTGACATTTTCACTTAACTGATACTAGCATCTCACTCGACAAATTTTAACTTGGTACCTAATAATTAAAAGATCCAATTCGACGGATTTTAACATGGTACCAAATAGTAAAAAGATGAAATTCGACGTATTTGGATAGAAGTCCAAATTCGATGGATATGACATTGTCTTAAATGATCAGAGGATCAAATTCGACAGATATTAACATTGTCCTAAATGGTCTGAAGATAAAATTTGACGATAAGTGTTTGTCCAACAACGAGCAACCTTCGACATAAAATAGTGTTCGACAACGAATAGTAGTACTATTTATGATCAGTTAGGTCGATTACATAGCAATCATCTTCATTTTGATTTACAAAATCGTCCGACAAGATTGAGGGAAAAGGAGAACCATATTGTTCTTAACTGATTCTTTGCTAACGAACGTCCATCGCTTTGTCGAACATGAGGACTTCTCCCATGTTTTGAATAGATGGTCTTCTCGTCGGAAAGATGGTCTTGGTCGGAATAGATGGTCTTTGTCGGAAGAGACACCATATGGCCAAAATCTTTGATTCTGATTCAAGAATTGAGAATCAGTTTCATCCAGTCTTGAGGTATTTTGGGTTTTGTCGAACTACCGATTGATGTTGTCAGGAAAATGCTCTGGAAGTGTCGGATTCAACTCACTATTTAACTTATGCTTGCATTCAGTAATTAAATCCGACGGGATCAAAATGTTAGGAAAATTTCTTCAAGTGTTTGGATCTTGTCCAAATTCTGTCCATGTCAAGACCTTCAAAAATCTTGGATTGTCGAATGAGTTACGTGAGATTGATCTTTTGGATCCCTGTAAGACTTGAGAAAGACCGAGTCTATCGACAGGAGTATATTCATAAAACTGTCGAGCTTTGTTTGTCGGAATAGACTTGAAATGAAGTCAGTATCGACAAGAATCTATTCTCAAAAGAAATTGTCGAATTCTGATTGTCGAAACAGGTTTTGAAATGAAAACCATTTGGGAAAATGTTGAGGAACTTCTGTCGGATTGGGATTTCCAGAATTTTGGTCGAATTAGAATTCCAGAATTTTGGTCGAATTAGAATTCCAGAATTTTGGTCGGTTGATTATTATGGCAAATTATACTATACCGGGTCAAAATAATTCATAGCAATAACAGCTATGCATCAAGCAACATACATTTATCAAGTAAAATAGAATTATTTTGAGATAAATTCTAAAAATTAATAAATTCTTTTCGTGTTACTCAGATTCGGGTTAAGTAAGATCCCCGTCTCTAAATAATCGAGACAAGAATTTCCACCGAAAATTATTATTTTCTTGACCAGGAGCAAATCACACAAAATAATCACAAATAGTATCGAAATAATCAAATTATTTTTATAATACACAGAAAACACAAAGTAGTGTAATTCTGTCAGCTCTTGCAACATAGTCTAAAATTTGGGGTGTTACATGTCTAATGCCTAGAGACCTAGTGTGACCCTCATGCTTCTGCTGTGCAAGAGGCTTTGTCAGTGGATCAGCAATGTTATCATCTGTTGGTACTCTGCATATCTTCACATCTCCTCTATCGATGATCTCTCGAATGAAATGGAAGCGCCTAAGTATATGTTTGGATCACTGGTGAGATCTAGGCTCCTTAGCTTGTGCAATGGCTCCATTATTATCACAATAGAGGTCCACTAGGTCCACAATGCTAGGAATAGCGCCAAGTTTAGCAATTAACTTCTTGATCCAAACGGCCTCCTTTGCTACATTGGAGGCAGCAATATACTCAGCCTCTGTGGTAGAATTGGCGACTGTCTCCTACTTTGAACTCTTCCAGCTCACAGTCCCACCATTTAGGCAAAAAACATAACCCGATTGCGATCTGGAGTCATCCTTATCGGTTTAGAAGCTAGCATAGTGTAACCCTTTACAACTAGCTCTTCCTCGGCTCCATATACTAAAAATGAATCCTTAGTCCTTCTCAAGTACTTAAGGATGTTCTTGATAGCAGAACAGTGACTCTCACTGGGACCAGACTGGTACTTGCTTGTCATGCTCAAAGCATACGAGATGTCTGGTCGAGTACATAACATAGCATACATGATAGATCCAATGGTAGATGCATATGGAATCTTGCTCATGCGATCCCTCTCGTCCTAGGTGGAAAGGGATTAAGCCTTAGATAGGCTTACACCATGTGGCATAGGCAAGAGTCCTTTCTTGGATTCATGCATGTTAAATTATCTTAACACTTTGTCTATGTACATACTTTGACTTAGGCCAAGCAGTCTCAGTTAGCAAAGATAACAAGTAAGTCCCTATAACTAATGCAGTGACCTTTGCTCCATTTCCCACTCGTAAGTCGATTTCGCCCTTCATCAATGGTCTACTGCTCTTTAGATCCTGCATATTTACATAAATGTGAGATCCACATCCAGTATCTAATTCCCATGATGCAGAAGTAGATAAATTGACTTCTATAACAAAAATACCTGAAGTGGAAGTCTCACTTCCCTTCTTTTTCTTGAGCTCCTCCAGGTACTTGGCATAGTTTCTCTTCTAATGTCTGGTCTGACCATAGTGCCCTTTAGTGCAAATAACAAAAAATTTCTTGAGAATGTTGAGCCCGTTCCTAATTGGATCCGAGGTCTCTTAGATTTCAGTTTAAGAGGAATAACCCATAAAACTCGTTTGAGTGTTTTGGTCGCAAGTTATGGGTCCACACCCAAATTCTCAACATTTGGCTATAATATGGTATAATTAATTGGCAACACGGGTTGCGAAATTTGTGGTCCACCATTTGGTACCTACTATGAATCTCTTATGTTAAATCGATTTTGAAGATGAAAATTCCTAAGTGACAGGAGATTTTCTGAATTAGACCATAAATGCCAAAGACCCTAGCTATGGATCACCTTAAATTTTGCCCAAGTCCTAAGTGAAATTCTGAGTGCTCAAATGTTTTGGGCATTGGACCTCGGACCAAGGTTTTAACTTAGTTAAAATTTTCCTAAATCATAATTGGTTGCCAAATGCACATTTATAATAGGCGTTGGACCCAATATAGACTATGGAAAAGAAACGCATATGACGTCGAGTAATAAATACTAAGGAGACGAATTAAATGTTCCCCAATGACCAAGGCAATTGTTTTTACAAAAATAAAATGCCTCACATAGGGGGAAAATGAATGCAATAAATAGAGGGAAAAAGATAAAGCAAGTCAAGTGTTGGCCTTATCTTCCTATTGACCTCGTAGAACCGTATCATCACCCATTGTCTGATTGAACACACTAACTGAAGGCTCAGTAGTAAGGACCCCAGTGGTCGCTTGATCTACCTCCATCGCCATCACTAGGCTTCTATCCTGGATTACCATTTTAGGATTTAATCTTTCCAAGTCCAGGTTGACATCAGGATTGAAGTGGTGGACCTATGCAACTGCATTGCGGAACTGTTCACCACCGATGTTCATGCAGATTGCCTCCAACTCTGTATTATCTTTTTCCTATTGCACCATTCTGGCCTCGAGATCCTGGATCTGAGCTTCGAGGATAGCATTGACCTTTTCCAAATTTGGTATTTTCTCTTTCTATTTTGGAATTGGATTCGACTAACTTTTTTTTAAAATATTGGGCCTTTGATTCAGCCTCCTCCTTGTCTGAGGGCCAGTTCAAGATTTTGGGCTCCCTCTGCCTCCACTGCCTTCAGCCACTTGATTTCCTTCCTTTTAACGTCCCCCATGGTCCTATCAAGACAATGGGCTTCAGTAGCGGCTTGGCGTGCAAAGGTCTAAAACCTTGACAAAGTCTCTGGCGCACTCCTCTAGGTGATGTACTTTACAACTTCATCACTTAGGAGTACCTCATCAATAAATTCTCTAGGGTCTGCATGCCCTATGATCAAGGGCATTGGATCTTCCCTTTCCTCTCCACCCTCCTCCGTTGCTACCCTTTTCCTGCAAACGTCCATCGTAGTCCCCTCAGTCGCCTTTCTCTTCCTCTTCTGAAGACGTTGTGCAGGAGAATCCAACTGATCAAGATCTACCTCTATAATGGGATCACACAGCTGAAGATGGGGCAATGGGTGTGAGAGCGTTAGAAGGTTTGGCCCCCTTTTTCTTACTCAAAAAGCTTATAGGGCGCTAATAGTTAACCCAAATGCCATGATTTCTGTAACAAAACATTAAAATCAAACAAGTATGAAACAACTAAAAAAAGAAATATTGAAAGTGAAAGGTAAAAATGGACTATGTACTACGGCCCGACCTACCAAGTACAACCCCAACAATTTCATTATCAGATATTTCTAGAAGATCCTTGCACAGAATCAACCTAACTTCCCAGGCCCATAGGTTCATGAAATCGATGCACTTAGTGTCATCCTGGTCAAGATTGTGCATCTCCTTTTCAATCAACCCAAGGGAGGTGCTCCATGCCTAGGTTATCCAGTACAAGTAAAATACTGGCTCCCTAACGACATATAGAAACAATGAACGGGTGTTTAGCACCACCATCAACTTGAAGAACTTCTTTTTAAAGTCCTTGAACCTATTTTGGAAAACCTCAAACACTTTCCATTCAGACCATGACCAGATCGTGAGCCAGTTCTTTTGGTATGCCCCTTCTCTCTATGGGCAACATTGGGAGAAGAGATCAGAGTACCGCAATCTGACTAGTTAGCAGAATCTCTCGAAGGCAAGAATATTTGCCTAACTGTTGGGGCAAAGCTGGGATGGAGCCACGTTGAGGGTATGGAGGACTGCTATTTGAAATTTGGTGAAAGGAATCTAAAGTCCATGTCAGATAAGGATGAAGTGTGCACCCACCTCCCAGACTGAGCATCCTCTCTCATTCTCCTTTTACACCAGAATTTGATACTCATGATCCCCGAAGACATCATCTGTCAATCTCAAATACTCCTTGAGCTAATCAAGCTTCCCCGTAGCCCAAAATATGGACTCTTTGTTATAGACATCGTCCTCTACCCAAGGGTATACGGTCCTCATATGGGTAAGCATTAGAGGTTACTCAACAACCAGCCTCCTCTATGCCACAACACTACTTTTCTCCTTGCCATGGAACTCCTAGAAACACCCACAGAGATTAGTAAATATTATCAGAATCAATAAAATCAGTCTACAAATTCAAACATGGAGAGGTAAACTACGGAGGGAAACAATACTACTCTACCTCTCCAAAACTACGTCCTCTATGCCCTTTGAAGCCTAAGCCTTAGTTGAACACCTCTGCCGCATGAGGCGTGATAGAGAGGGTGATCCACAGAGTGAAACCAAAATATGAACTTAGAAATGTAGGTACTGCTACTCACTTCACTAACAAAGTAAAGGGAATGCCTCAAGGCAGAAGCCCCCTATCTTAAAAGATAGTTAAAACAACAAAAATAGAGGGTAGAACACAATGTACCTTGAAAAAGTGGAAGAATTGGGTGACAAAAGGAAATGAAACTAAAGAAAAATCATTGCAAACCACACTTCTCTGCCATTCACAATCACCGAAAATCACCTTAGGTTACTGAAAAGTAGTCAGAAACATTAAAATGGGGAAAAGGTGCTTTAATCCCTATTTATAGAGGTAAGACAATTAGAGGGCAATTCCATCTTAACATTTTGGATTTCAAAAAAAGCCATTCATCATAGTGCGCAGAACCCTAACCACGTCCACCCAGTTAGAATGCACCACGTGGGTTCCACAGCTGTCACAGTAGTTGAAAAGATGGTTGCGCAGAAAACTAAATGTCACACAAGCCTAGTGGTTGTGTAACACCCCAAATTTTAGACTATGTTGCAAGAGCTGACAGAATTACACTACTTTGTGTTTTCTGTGCATTATAAAAATAATTTGATTATTCCGATACTATTTGTGATTATTTTGTGTGATTTGCTCCTGGTCAAGAAAATAATAATTTTCGGGTGGGAAATTCTTATCGAGTATTTAGAGACGGGGATCTTACTTAACCCGAATCCGAGTAACACGAGAAAAGAATCTATTAATTTTTAGAATTTATCGTAAAATAATTCTATTTTCTTTGATAAATATATGTTACTTGATGCATAGTTGCTATTGCAATGAATTATTCGATCCGACTATAATTTGCCATAATGATCAACCGACCAAAATTCTGGAATTCTAATTCGACCAAAATTCTGGAATTCTAATTCGACCAAAATTCTGGAAATCCCAATCCGACAGAAGTTCCTCAACATTTTCCCAAATGGTTTTCATTTCAAAACCTATTTCGACAAACCGAATTCGACAATTTCTTTTGAGAATAGATTCTTGTCGATACTGACTTCATTTCAAGCCTATTCCGACAAACAAAGCTCGACAGTTTTATGAATATATTCCTGTCGATAGACTCGGTCTCTCTCAAGCCTTATAGAGATCCAAAAGATCAATCTCACGTAACTCATTCGACAATCCAAGATTTTTGAAGGTCTTGATATCGACAGAATTTGGACAAGATCCAAACACTTGAAGAAATTTTCCTAACATTTTGATCCCGTCGGATTTAATTACTGAATGCAAGCATAAGTTAAATAGTGAGTTGAATTCGACACTTCCAGAGCATTTCCCGACAACATCAATCGGTTGTTCGACAAAACCCAAAATACCTTAAGACTGGATGAAACTGATTCTCAATTCTTGAATCAGAAATCAAAGATTTTGGCTGTTATGGCTGCCTCTTCCGACAAAGACCATCTTTCCGACAGAAGATTATCTATTCAAAAACATGGAAGACATCGTCGGATTCGACAAAACGCTGGATGTTGCTGTTAGCAGAGAATCAGTTAAGGAAAACAACTTGGTTCTTCTTTTCCCTAAATCTTGTCGGACGATTTTACCAATGTTAAAATGAAGATGTTTATATTCGTCGAAATGGACCTTCTAAAACAATGCCAAAATCCATCAAAATAGGATCTTTTAAGACAATGTCATATCCATCGAATTTGGACTTCTATCCAAATACGTCGAATTTCATCTTTTTACTATTTGGTAACATGTTAAAATCCGTCGAATTGGATCTTTTAATTATTAGGTACCAAGTTAAAATCTGTCGAGTGAGATGCTAGTATCAGTTAAGTGAAAATGTCAATATCCGTCGAGTAGGGATACCAATGTCCGTCGAATTTGAATGATAATGTTCGTCGAATTATGGTGCTAACGACCGTCGAGTAAGAATTCCTGATTTCAGTAGAAAAACTTCTCTAATGTCAAAATCCGTCGAATTTGATCTTCTGACCATATAATATTTCGTCGATTCGACAATTGGAAGATTTCTCCAACATCAACATCTGTCCGACGAATTAGAATATTTGTTGACCTTTTCAAGTTCATCCGACAGCCTTTCATTTCGTTTGACAGAATCAACATTCGACAGAGTTCTCATCCGACAACACTTGATTTTAACCATTCTTGGGGAAATGATGTTCTCCCATCTACCGAATGTTGTTATGTCATTTTTCGTCAAAAATTTCCTTGGACACTCACGTTCATGCAGCAATTTGGAGGGGTTCTACGTCGGCCACGTAGCAGCTTGAAGGAGGTTCTACAAGGTTCTTGAACAATCTAAAAGCCTTGAAAGTCAAAAGAATGACATCAGCCACGTGCATTCAGAAGTAGATATTTTACTTCATGTAAATTCTAACTTTATTTAAGCTTATCCCAAGGCAGCAGCTGTCCTTATGCAATCAGAATTTGGATAATTACTCACGTAAAGCATTCCAAATTTCACAAGAAAATCACACGGCCGTGCACTTTTCCCGAACGTCCTCACTCTTCACTTTTCTACTTCTCAAACATAAATTCATTTCTCTCAAAGTTCCAAAGGAAAACTCACGCCTCTCTCTTTCATTTTCTTTTCTTCCAATCGGTCACCACCTAGAACTCACACCATCCATCCTTTAAAACATTCATCTCTTGGATTTTGTTTTGATTCAAAGCCTACTCTAATCATTTCTTCTTCATAAGGTTTTGCCACAAAACCCATTCTATCTTGTTCAAAGCTTCTTCAACCTTCTTCCTAAAGAGGAGGTGAACAAAGTCTCAAAGAAAGGAGGAAAGCTTAGAAAGCTTGTCTTCAAGAGGTAAGAGGGAGATTTAACCTCACCAACCAAGTTTTGGTGGTGTGGAGATGGTTGTGTCTGGTGAAAAACCCCTAAGGGTTTATTCACTTATTGTTTAATTACTTCTTTAGTTGTGATTGTGTTGTTGGTGATTTTATATTTGTGATTGTGGTGTTTATGACTTTGAAATTATGATTGCATGTGTGATAATATGTTTATTGTTTTGATAAATCTTTGGTAGTATGGCTGAATGCATGTAAGTGTATGTGTAAATTAGGATGTGAATAATATGATGGATTAAACTGAGAATTTAGAATTTGAAAGAAAAGGAATTGAATTTGGAAGAGTCGAATACAAAGACAAGATGAAATGATTTTGGAGAAACAATACTGATTATGATTTTATAGGAGCAATATTGTAATTTTTGTGTTTAATGGGGACATGTTGTAACTATTGATTTTTGAATGGTTATATTGTAAATATGATTTTTATAAGGGACTATTTAGTAAATATGGTTTTTGAGGGACTATTTCATAAATATAATTTGTATGAGAAACTATTTCGTAAATGTGATTTTATGAAGGACTATTTCGTCAAATAGGATTTTTATGAGGGACTATGTTGTAAATTATGAATTTTATGAAAGATTATTTCGTAAAAAGGAATTTTATGAAAAACTATTTTGTAAATATGAATTTTTGAGGGACTATTTTGTAAATATGAATTTTTGAGGGATTATTTTGTAAATATGAACTTTATGAGGGATGATTTCATAAAATATGAATTTTTCAAGGGATTATTTCATAAATGTGACTTTTATGAGGGATTGTTGTGAAAATATTATTTGGATGAGGATTATAATACAAATATTATGTTTTGAGGAGTTATTATGCAAATATGAAAAATGAAGTTGAGTTTTGGTGTTAACCAAGGAAACTAGTATTCTTAATTTAAAACGTGTGAAAAGTATTTTACGTGATTGAGAAATGATGAAAAATTGATACGTGATTTGAGAAAATGTGCAAAATATGGTTTCGCGATGAAATTACAGTAATAATATTGTTGGGCCTATATGAGGTCCCCGAATATGAGAAAAAGAAAATTGAATTGAGAAGATGAGAGAATGAATTGAACTGAGAAAGGTGCATTGGAATGTGCATTGAAAAAGTCCGAGTGGCTGAATAAGATTGATTGCCGAAAGAAGGAAAGAACACACCTCCTGAGTGGGTGCGATGTGCATAGTGTAGGTCACTCGTTGACCTTGGGGGCATCGGGGTGCGGGTTGCCTACAATGGACAGAGAATAAAGCTTCTGTACCGTAGGTTAGACCGATGCAACACACCGATGATCCGGACCGAGACACTATCCATAATCGAGATCGATAAAGGCGTGATGCATATGCTAGATGTGCAAATGCTAAATGAGCAAATGATAAATGAGCAAAGAGAATGAGCACGTGGTCTGAGGCATGTTGTGCAGACAAATTCTTTTCGATCACTCTTTCCGACCTGAGTTTTAGTTCCATGGAGTAGGAAAATTGAGTCTAGGTACATGAGTCTAGATGCATATACAGAGATACTGAGGGTATTATCATAATTATTGATTTTGATAACTGAATTATTGAATAAGTGAATATTGATAAGGACATGAACGTAATTATGAATTATTGTATGAATTATGATGATAAATGATATGTGATGTTGGTGGCATAATTGTAATTATGTATGATGTGTTGATATGAGATATGATGTGTGTTAGATAAATGATATTGATGATATAATTGTAATTATGTATGATGTATGGTATGAGAATTTGTATGTGTTTATCTTCATTGCTACCATACTGGTATTGGCGTAGGTGATCTCACCCCTTTGTCTATCTATTTCTGTATTATATTTATAATTGTAAAGAGATTGAGTAAGACGTTGAGTGAGAACGCAATGAAGATCAAATTTTCGAGAAGGAAGTTGAGTTCTAAAGAGATGGAGATGCGGAGTTTTCGTAAGGTATATGGGAACCAGAGGCATAGTACGTCGTGCTGGATGGATAATGTATTTCTCACATAAACAGTAATAGGGAGCTTACTACCGTACTCCGGGTACGGTTAGTATTGTATATTTTGTGTCAAGTTGGATTCCTCCCTGTTGAGGAGTCTGAGGAGGACCCGTTTGAGGGTTCTGCATGTTTAGAGTTACTTGGGCATTATGTAATTTAATTAATGTGTAAATATTTTTAGAGTCCAATTTGTAAATATTAAAGTGTGACAGTACTATGACTTATGTATATATAATGTAAAATTTTATTGTAAGGATGCTGTAATGTTTTAATTTCCGCTAAGTTTATCTTACTATTGATATTAAGAAATTTTACAACTCGTATTTATATTACAAGCACGATTCATAACGAAGGGGTGATATGATAATTGAGTAACACGAAGTGTGACGCCCTAAGGAGGGTGTTACATTAGGTGGTATCAGAGCCCAAGTTAGAGTCTTTTGGGTTTGTGGGTAGGCTTGTCTTGTTTGTGCTGTGTGAATCTCTGATGTTGAACACAGAGATATATTTTGGTTTCCGAAAGGAGACGAAGTTGTGTGAAATAATTACATTTAGTTCGACGTGTTTTTGATTTTGTTTATCTTTGAAGAAAGATAATGGAACGAAGCGAACATGAGCATGAGGATGCGAGACGTGATGAAGATCGTATAGCTGCAGCTAGAAGTGTAATGCAAAAGATGATGGAAGTAGCAGTACAACAGAGACAGATGATCACTCAGCAACAGGAACTGATAATCGAACTTCATAGCATACTAGGATTGAAACAGCCATCAGATGTGAGAAGCTGTAACTTAGAACCTTCAATAATCCAAGATGGAAGGAAGCGTAAAGTCGATCGTGTTCAGTAAAAGCAGTGTGTACAACCACTGAGGAAGCAACAACAAACAAAGAGAGGAAGTACTAGTGGCAATAATTTTAGTCAGACTGTGGTATCATCACTGAAATGTTTCAAGTGTGGAAAAGATCATCTCACTAAAGATTGTCAACATAAAGGGGTTATTTGTTATCGATGTGGGAAGCTTGGACATTTCTCCAAAGATTGTGATCAATTGAAGATGGAACTTTCCATTAGTGATGCACGTAATTCAAAATCTCAAGAAGAAGAAGAAGAAAGAGCTGGTGCAAAGAGTGTAGTGAGAACGTTCAAATACAAAAAACTTAAGGAGTAAGGAAATTGTGCCATAGAGGGTAATCTTGAAGCTGTACTGTATGATGCGTAAAGTAACCCAGTCTTTTGTAACCTATGACTGTGTAAATCTTTTGGGGTTATCTGTGTTTTGTTCTTTTCATAATACTACGTCAACTTCTAAACTTGTTCTTACCACTTGAGTTTGTATAAAACTATCCTGTTATTATTTGAGTTTGAAACTCTTCTATTACTCTGGTTTGTCTATTTCTTTTTCAAATAGACTGAGTAAATCAATTTGACTCATCCGTGTCTTTGTTATAATGTGATTTGAGTATTTCTACTCTTCTTGTTAAACTTGTTGGTTATACTTAAATTTTCTAATTCTATCTTGCATCTATTGAATATCAAATCTTTTATGTTGATTTGATTCATTTATCCAAAATCACATCTATTTAAGAGCTTGATTTTATAACTGGAGTGGTTATTTTCCAACCATATCCTACTAGATTGTTACAATGTAATCGTAGTGTTTCCTTGACCTGAAATTTTTGGATTTGAATCCAGAAAGTTCAATTCTAAAATTATTGGACTATGTTCGTTTCAAAATCTATTAGATCATTTCAAATTCTTATTGGACTAATCTAGTAACCTATTGAATAGTCTTATTATTTTTCCTTATGACTTTCAAAGTGTCTTTCATGTATCTCAATTAAGAAAGAGTTATGCGTAAAACTAGTCGAATGCAAGTTCTGTTAGAAGTTCAACTTGTGAATTTAGATTGAGTGTTAAGATAAAATAGAAAGATGGTGACGTATACTTCAAGGCAGTGGAACGTACATGAGAAGAATCATTCGATTTACATTTTAGAATATGCGATAGTTGTTTTGTCATGAAAATTTGAAGATATGTTCTTTCCTATAAAGTCTACCATAATTTCAAGGGTTTGAAGTACCTGTACAATCAAGAGGGGCTAGGATAAAAGGAAAAGACGGTAGATAGAATTTTCAAAGGATTTGTTGAGAGCTTGTGTTCTAGAATAAGCTGGTTGTTGGGGTGAATTTCTACCATTGATAGAATTCACATACAACAATAGTTTTCGTTCGAATATAGGGTACCTACTCTATGAGGCATTATATGGGTGACGATGTAGAACATCATTGTGTTAGCATCATGATGTTGAAAGTACAGAGGTAGGACCAGAAATTGTGCAACAAACTACTGAGAAAGTAAAGACGATCTAAGGCAAAATAAGGACAACTCAGACACGACAAAAGAGTTATGCAGATAAAAGACAAAGACCGCTTGAATTTGAAGAAGGTGACCATGTGTCTCTACGTGTGACACCTATGACAAGAGATGGACAAGAGATTAAGTCGAGGAAACCCACTCCGAAGTTTATTAGACCGTATCGAATACTTTGTTGGACATCGTACAAATGAAGGAAAATTCAACCTACGAGATGTTTCTAGTCAAGATTGAAGATCAAAGGACAAAGTAACTTCGAGATAATGAAATCGCATTGGTTACAGTGGTTTGGAACGATATACGTGGTGAAGCAACATGGGAATTAGAAGATAAGATAAGAGAGTAGTATCCATTTTTATTTTAAGTGTGTCAAGTTTCGAGGACGAAACTTATTTTAGAGGGGGAGAGTTGTAACACCCCAAATTTTAGACTATGTTGCAAGAGTCGATTGTGAATTACACTACTTTGTGTTTTTCGTGCATTATAAAAATAATTTGATTATTCCGATACTATTTGTGATTATTTTGTGTGATTTGCTCTCTGGTCAAGAAAATAATAATTTTCGGGTGGGAAATTCTTGTCCGAGTATTTAGAGACGGGGATCTTACTTAACCCGAATCTGAGTAACACGGAAAAGAATCTATTAATTTTTAGAATTTATCTGTAAAATAATTCTATTTTGCTGATAAATATATGTTGCTTGATGCATAGTTGCTATTGCAATGAATTATTCGATCCGACTATAATTTGCCATAATGATCAACCGACCAAAATTCTGGAATTCTAATTCGACCAAAATTCTGGAATTCTAATTCGACCAAAATTCTGGAAATCCCAATCCGACAGAAGTTCCTCAACATTTTCCCAAATGGTTTTCATTTCAAAACCTGTTTCGACAAACCGAATTCGACAATTTCTTTTGAGAATAGATTCTTGTCGATACTGACTTCATTTCAAGCCTATTCCGACAAACAAAGCTCGACAGTTTTATGAATATATTCCTGTCGATAGACTCGGTCTCTCTCAAGCCTTATAGAGATCCAAAAGATCAATCTCACGTAACTCATTCGACAATCCAAGATTTTTGAAGGTCTTGATATCGACAATTTGGACAAGATCCAAACACTTGAAGAAATTTTCCTAACATTTTGATCCCGTCGGATTTAATTCTACCGAATGCAAGCATAAGTTAAATAGTGAGTTGAATTCGACACTTCCAGAGCATTTCCCGACAACATCAATCGGTAGTTCGACAAAACCCAAAATACCTCAAGACTGGATGAAACTGATTCTCAATTCTTGAATCAGAAATCAAAGATTTTGGCTGTTATGGCTGCCTCTTCCGACAAAGACCATCTTTCCGACAGAAGATTATCTATTCAAAAACATGGAAAACGTCGTCGGATTCGACAAAACGCTGGATGTTGCTGTTAGCAGAGAATCAGTTAAGGAAAACAACTTGGTTCTTCTTTTCCCTAAATCTTGTCGGACGATTTTACCAATGTTAAAATGAAGATGTTTATATTCGTCGAAATGGACCTTCTAAAACAATGCCAAAATCCATCGAAATAGGATCTTTTAAGACAATGTCATATCCATCGAATTTGGACTTCTATCCAAATACATCGAATTTCATCTTTTTACTATTTGGTAACATGTTAAAATCCGTCGAATTGGATCTTTTAATTATTAGGTACCAAGTTAAAATCTGTCGAGTGAGATGCTAGTATCAGTTAAGTGAAAATGTCAATATCCGTCGAGTAGGGATACCAATGTCCGTCGAATTTGAATGATAATGTTCGTCGAATTATGGTGCTAACGACCGTCGAGTAAGAATTCCTGATTTCAGTAGAAAAACTTCTCTAATGTCAAAATCCGTCGAATTTGATCTTCTGACCATATAATATTTCGTCGATTCGACAATTGGAAGATTTCTCCAACATCAACATCTGTCCGACGAATTAGAATATTTGTTGACCTTTTCAAGTTCATCCAAATGACCTTTCATTTCGTTTTGAGAATCAACATTCGACGAGTTCTCATCCGACAACACTTGATTTTAACCATTCTTGGGAAATGATGTTCTCCCATCTACCGAATGTTGTTATGTCATTTTTCGTCAAAAATTTCCTTGGACACTCACGTTCATGCAGCAATTTGGAGGGTTCTACGTCGGCCACGTAGCAGCTTGAAGGAGGTTCTACAAGGTTCTTGAACAATCTAAAAGCCTTGAAAGTCAAAAGAATGACATCGACCACGTGCATTCGAAGTAGATATTTTACTTCATGTAAATTCTAACTTTATTTAAGCTTATCCCAAGGCAAGAATTGTCCTTATGCAATCGAGAATTTGGATAATTACTCACGTAAAGCATTCCAATTTCACAAGAAAATCACACACAAGTGACTTTTCCCGAACGTCCTCACTCTTCACTTTTCTACTTCTCAAACATAAATTCATTTCTCTCAAAGTTCCAAAGGAAAACTCACGCCTCTCTCTTTCATTTTCTTTTCTTCCAATCGGTCACCACCTAGAACTCACACCATCCATCCTTTAAAACATTCATCTCTTGGATTTTGTTTTGATTCAAAGCCTACTCTAATCATTTCTTCTTCATAAGGTTTTGCCACAAAACCCATTCTATCTTGTTCAAAGTTTCTTCAACCTTCTTCCTAAAGAGGAGGTGAACAAAGTCTCAAAGAAAGGAGGAAAGCTTAGAAAGCTTGTCTTCAAGAGGTAAGAGGGAGATTTAACCTCACCAACCAAGTTTTGGTGGTGTGGAGATGGTTGTGTGAAACGGTGAAAAACCCCTAAGGGTTTATTCACTTATTGTTTAATTACTTCTTTAGTTGTGATTGTGTTGTTGGTGATTTTATATTTGTGATTGTGGTGTTTATGACTTTGAAATTATGATTGCATGTGTGATAATATGTTTATTGTTTTGATAAATGCTTTGGTATGTATGGCTGAATGCATGTAAGTGTATGTGTAAATTAGGATGTGAATAATATGATGGATTAAACTGAGAATTTAGAATTTGAAAGAAAAGGAATTGAATTTGGAAGAGTCGAATACAAAGACAAGATGAAATGATTTTGGAGAAACAATACTGATTATGATTTTATAGAGCAATATTGTAATTTTTGTGTTTAATGGGGACATGTTGTAACTATTGATTTTTGAATGGTTATATTGTAAATATGATTTTTATAAGGGACTATTTAGTAAATATGGTTTTTGAGGGACTATTTCATAAATATAATTTGTATGAGAAACTATTTCGTAAATGTGATTTTATGAAGGACTATTTCGTCAAATAGGATTTTTATGAGGGACTATGTTGTAAATTATGAATTTTATGAAAGATTATTTCGTAAAAAGGAATTTTATGAAAAACTATTTTGTAAATATGAATTTTTGAGGGACTATTTTGTAAATATGAATTTTTGAGGGATTATTTTGTAAATATGAACTTTATGAGGGATGATTTCATAAAATATGAATTTTTCAAGGGATTATTTCATAAATGTGACTTTTATGAGGGACTGTTGTGAAAATATTATTTGGATGAGGATTATAATACAAATATTATGTTTTGAGGAGTTATTATGCAAATATGAAAAATGAAGTTGAGTTTTGGTGTTAACCAAGGAAACTAGTATTCTTAATTTAAAACGTGTGAAAAGTATTTTACGTGATTGAGAAATGATGAAAAATTGATACGTGATTTGAGAAAATGCGAAAAATATGGTTTCGCGATGAAATTACAGTAATAATATTGTTGGGCCTATATGAGGACCCCGAATATGAGAAAAAGAAAATTGAATTGAGAAGATGAGAAAATGAATTAGCGAGAAAGGTGCATTGGAATGTGCATTGAAAAAGTCCGAGTGGTGAATAAGATTGATTCTTTGAAAGAAGGAAAGAACACACCTCCTGAGTGGGTGCGATGTGCGTAGTGTAGGTCACTCGTTGACCTTGGGGGCATCGGGGTGCGGGTTGCCTACAATGGACGAGAGAATAAAGCTTTTGTACCGTAGGTTAGACCGATGCAACACACCGATGATCCGGACCGAGACACTATCCATAATCGAGATCGATAAAGACTGTGATGCATATGCTAGATGTGCAAATGCTAAATGAGCAAATGATAAATGAGCAAAGAGAATGAGCACGTGGTCGAGGCATGTTGTGCGATGATTCTTTTCGATCACTCTTTCGGACACGAGTTTTAGCTCCATGGAGTAGGAAAATTGAGTCTAGGTACATGAGTCTAGATGCATATACAGAGATACTGAGGGTATTATCATAATTATTGATTTTGATAACTGAATTATTGACTAAGTGAATATTGATAAGGACATGAACGTAATTATGAATTATTGTATGAATTATGATGATAAATGATATGTGATGTTGGTGGCATAATTGTAATTATGTATGATGTGTTGATATGAGATATGATGTGTGTTAGATAAATGATATTGATGATATAATTGTAATTATGTATGATGTATGGTATGAGAATTTGTATGTGTTTATCTTCATTGCTACCATACTGGTATTGGCGTAGGTGATCTCACCTCTTTGTCTGTCTATTTCTGTATTATATTTATAATTGTAAAGAGATTGAGTAAGACGTTGAGTGAGAACGCAAGGAAGATCAAATTTTCGAGAAGGAAGTTGAGTTCTAAAGAGATGGAGATGCGGAGTTTTCATAAGGTATATGGGAACCAGAGGCATAGTACGTCGTGCTGGATGGATAATGTATTTCTCACATAAACAGTAATAGGGAGCTTACTACCGTACTCCGGGTACGGTTAGTATTGTATATTTTGTGTCAAGTTGGATTCCTCCCTGTTGAGGAGTCTGAGGAGGACCCATTTGAGGGTTCTGCATGTTTAGAGTTACTTGGGCATTATGTACTTTAATTAATGTGTAAATATTTTTAGAGTCCAATTTGTAAATATTAAAGTGTGACAGTACTACGACTTATGTATATATAATGTAAAATTTTATTGTAAGGATGCTGTAATGTTTTAATTTCCGCTAAGTTTATCTTACTATTGATATTAAGAAATTTTACAACTCGTATTTATATTACAAGCACGATTCATAACGAAGGGGTGATATGATAATTGAGTAACACGAAGTGTGACGCCCTAAGGAGGGTGTTACAGGTTGAGTCTGGATTTTTTCTACAGACCCCGAATTTTTCTATGGACCCCGACAACACCCCAAAATGTCCACTTATGGTCAATTGACATGTGGAGCCTATCCGGACTATGACGCATCCACGAATGTCAAATGACTTAGTCAAAAACACCTCCAGATTAACGCTTTTAACCCTACGAGAAATTAGGACCATGACTTCCTGTAAAGCACGAATCCCATCACTCGGGGTATTGAGACTTATCTTGCTACTTCGATGTATAAGCCAAGCACCAAGCTGGGGGAAACATGACAAGGCTAACTATATTTCTATTCGATGAGTGTTGGAGTCATCCTAGAGAAAAGGAAAAGAAAGCAAAAAATGGAAATAGAAAATAGAAGATACAAGATTCAAAAAATGACTTTTATTTATTCACATTCCATACATCATCAGCCTAAAAAAAAGAGTACATAAACTACTAATTCAAGAATGCCCACTAGAAAAAGCCAAGAAGGTAGTTGGACAAAGTCAATGATGACGACGATGACCACTGACTACCACCACCTCCAAGGTTCTTCTAGATAGTAGCACTCATCTTCCCCTTGGTTGGCCAACAATTGCTGAATGCTTCACCCCCAAGTTGCTACAAGGAATTGTTGCACCTTCCTGTATATCTATCTGCACTCTGGAGTGACCAAGTGTCTCCAAAACAGTCGAGAAAGGATGAGGACGGAGTGCGGAGCATCTCCATGCCTCACAAAAACTAAGGTTGAAACCATGGATCCACTCGAGAATAGCAGGAAGGATGCATACTCTTGTGTACGCTGAGAGAGAAAGGCTTTTGCCTCTGGATGAATGTTGACCCAACCACGTAGGTTAATTCCTTGGTCCTTACCAAGCCGTTACGCAGAGAAAGAAAGGTCCCCACTAGAAAAACCAGCGCCAATAAAGGGAACACCTTGGAGAATTTTGAGGAAAAAAGGAAAATGGTTTCAAAAGGAATATCAACCTTAATGCAAACATTTCCTATTTATAAGAGGAATGAAGCATTCTGATTGGCCCCTGAGAAAGCAAACTAATTGCACATTTGAGGTCGCATTTTAATGCTCCCTCTCTGTGATTGGCCACGAGAGTAGCAAGCAGTTGGGAAATAGCTTGAAACTGCTACCCTTTTTAAAATGGGTTTTTAATTTTCAATAGTCAAAGCGACGGTTCTCAAGCAAGCTCAAACTACCACAAATTACAAAATAAAGGCTACAAGAAAGGACAATAAAGACCCATGAACCACACATAGGGTTAACCTATAACATACCCCAGATAAAGGAGTTGATGACGTGAGTGGAGTGATCCAATCCAATACGAATTCCAATATTACTCATTAACTCGGGGGCATACTGTAATGTATCACGGACCTCGGCTTTTTGGAAAACATTGTGAGATCTGACGTTAACTTTGACCTGGATCCCTTTGTCCATTGCGTGCCATGGGCTCCTACTACACTTGGATACCTTGACACTTAGCTGTCCCATCTAAGCTCTAAGCTAGGGGCAACTATTTTGGACCGTGATTTGGACGATGATTTATGGACTAACTAAATACACATACCACTAGAATCCACCATGAACATCCCAGCTAAGCACTAGATGCTTTCAAGACCTCAGTACCACGTATATTGGACTGTGGCGTTGGGCAAGTATCTTAGGATGACAAGATTTGCGTAGAAGGTAAATCCCGAAATATCTATAACTACTAATCACATTCTTACGAGATTATAGCACCCATAACTGCCTTAAGCTGCTCATAATTGTAGTATTAATGTTCCAATCTTATATGGATTCCCTGCTATTATTAAGAGAGGCTAAACCCTAACTGTACTCTATAAATATCAAGCTCAATCACCTTCTGTAGGTAACTTATTGCTTACAGCATACCCTACTTATGCATAACCTGACTTAAGTATTGGAGTCCTTTTAAAGTACTAATCCCCCAATTCAACATGCTTTTGCTGCTGCTATGTAAGGAAGAAACCACCAGAACGTACCTATCTTAGGTACACCTCAGTATCCACTACTGAATAGGATAATTAATTGAATTAGTTTGGCATTTTTAATAACACAAGATGAGTGTTTAAAGGCCATATTAAATAGGAAAGTAGCTTGGAAAATAATGAAATTTTATGTGGATGTCAAATAAAGAGTGAAGACTATTTTGGAAATGATTACAGGTTAATGCAAATACCTATAAGTATATAAGTTTAATTTCTTAGATTTATCTTAACTTAAAGAAGAATAATAGAGCTTAGTGGTTATTAATAGTGTATATGAGTAGTTATTAAATGACGAGTATAGGAACAAAATAGAATCCTAGAATTTTGTTAGACACTTAAGGAAGTTAGAAAACTCATTGATGGAAGATCAAAGTATCTCTAAGAGATAATTTCTCTCCATTTAGCCATGATAGCTTAATACCATTTCATTCTTATCTTTCTTCTATTTCTCCACCATCTTTGACTTTATCCCTTTTTTATTTCTCATTTTCTCCTTACTCTCACATGGGTAGTAGTAGAAGAGAAACAAAAAAGAAGGAAGGAAGAAAGAAAAAAAAGAAGAAGAAGAAGGAAGAAGAAAGAAGACGGAAAACAAAGGAAGTATAGATAGGATTTTTGTGCATCTTTACCATACTTATACTCTTTTTTATTTCCTCTAATCATGTATGAATGGATTGGTTGAGAATTCCTTATGAATTCGATGAAGTATTGGTATGATGTATTGGTTGTATATGTTTATATGTATGATTGGTTAGTTAAAGGTTATATATATAGACATAACTTTCAGAACTTGAGATTAATGATATATATAGAATTCTATGGGATTGATTCTTATTGGTTTATCACATGGATTTTAGATTAGAAATTATTTGATGAAGTTTTGATGATATGTTGATAGAATGAATAGAAGAAATATAAGTTACTAAGTTTTAGAGTTGTTTCTGGTCTGGGATTGCACATGATAATCGATTATCAGCATATGATAATCGATTATCTATATCTAGAAAGTCTTAATTTATGAGTGATAATCGATTACCCAAAGGGGATAATCGATTATCAACTTCCAGAATAATATATTTTGAGTGATAATCAATTAGAGTAAAGTGCTAATCAATTATCAACTTTCCAGAATGCCATGTTTTGAGTAATATTCAATTAGAAGAAGATGCTAATTGATTATCAACTTCTAAAATGCAATGTTTTGATTAATATTCGATTAGAACAATATGCTAATCGATTAACAACTTCCAAAATGCTATGTTTTTGAGTGATAATCAATTACCCAAAGGTGCGAATTGATTATCAGTCCCTTTTTTGAATAAACAGAGTTCTTTACTATGTAAAAACTCAAGGGATGACTTATGTTATTTTTGTACAGTTAATAAAATTGAGATATGATGTTTATGTGCACTTAGTATACTTATGAAATTTTGATATTGTGCACTTGAAAAACTAATGAAATGATGATAATGGGCAGTAGATACATTTACTTGATGAGATAAATTGAGATGCACACTTGTCATGCTTATGAAGTGTACTAGAAGATTATTTGCTCCTTTATGAGATAAAGTTGAGCTAGTATTGATTTGATATGTAATGTGCTCAAAGTTTGAAAAACATTGGATATCCTCGTATGTGGGGTGATCTTTAGTTGCTGTTCCTTTAGTATGAGTAGCCATATTATGAGGTGGCCAGTATTGAATTTTGGAAATGATCATCGTAAAGGGGGTGACCTTGAATTCTTAGTGTTGAATTTTTGGAAGTGATCCTTGATGGGGAAGTGATCCTAAATTCTTAGATGTAATTCCTCATTAGTTTCCTCAGCACATATGGCCAGGGTTGCTGGTAGTGTGAGGATGTAATATTCTCTCCCTATCTAGTGATATAAGGAATAAGGTTCCTGAGAATATGCTTATAAAAATTATAATTAATAAGCACCAATGAAAGTTTTATATATGAATAAGCATTTTTACATCATAATAAAAGATGTTAGTTATATAGATCATGGAATTGTTAATGAATGTTCGCATTATGAGAAAATGTGAATATTCTAGTGATAGTGAGTTATGACTCATACTTGATACATTTTTTATGTAATCTATGATCTATTGGTGATATGTTGGATTTGGATATAATGGTTGATTATGAATTATTGATCAATGATAATAATGGAATTTCTACCTTGGGAAGAGAAAAGAACTCTTTTTGGCTTTTGCCACCTTTCTATATGTTATTTACAATTATGATTTAATTTTCCCGAAGCAGCCAGACTTATTATGATATGTTATATGTAGATCTATTGAGGATTTTAGAATTCTCAACCCTTGTATCTCTTATTTCCATGATAATTCCAACACGAGATCTGTAACGCCTCAAAACTAAAACTCCTAGTATAATCAAATTACTTAGAAGTATTTAAAATTAGGCAATTCACGACTAAACTATTGTCATTTCTTCATAATTAAATTTACTAATTTTATTGCTATTTGAGTCCTGTGGAGGATAATAACATCTCCAAGTATAAATATATAACTAAAAAGTTTAATCCATAGTGACATTAATAGTTCATATATTCTAGAACATTAAAGTCTAAATGATACAAACTTAGTTTTTTTAGGCATATGTATACATAAACTATATACAATCCACTGTATATTCGTAAGTATAATGCTATAGTCAAAATAGTAATAATCGTACTACATCAACACCTTCGCTCCTACTCCATTGGTGGATTTATTGCCAAAATTATCATAGAAAGATGAGATACCAGGGGTGAGAATCATATAAATTCTCAGTAGTTCTAACATATAATATGAGATCATAATAACTGTAGCTGCTTTGGGGAATCAAATCAATATTTAAAATATCATTTAGAAAGATGGCTAAAGCCAAAATAATTCCTTTCTCTTCCTGAGGCAGAAATTCAATTTTTAATCATTGATTAACAACATATAATCTAATAATGTAATTAGTTGCAACACATCATCAGTAAACCATAGATTTCATCAAGAATAAATCAAGTACAAACTATAATTCATTTTCTCTAGAATATTTACATTCCTCCTCAATGCAAACATTCTATATCAAATCTATGATTTATATAAATAATAAATTCATGATGATGTATATTTGCTTAACCAAGCATAAATCATTATCTAGTGCTCATTAATCATCATTTTATTAAGTTTATTCCCAAGTAACTCTAGCCAAAACTATAAAGAATCTAATTTAGGATTACCTCCTCTCATGAGGATCATGTCCAATAACAAATTAGGGTTCACCTCATCTCTCGAGGATCACCTCCTAAATAAATATCTAAAAATTTAAGATCATCCCCCTTACTGAGGTTCATTTCCAGATCACCTCTTTCCTAAGGATCATTTTCAAAATTCGTGTCTAAGAATTTAAGATCACCCCTCCCCGAGGATTATTTCAAAATCACGCCCCTTTCAAAGGATCATTTCCAAATCACCCCCTTCTCGAGGATCATTTCTGATATCCTTTAAGCTTTCAATACTTAAAGGTATACTTATATTCTTATTCAGTTACTACCTTAACTTTAATATTCTAAAAAAGCAATTCTCAATTTATCATTCAGAGCTAGCTCCACTTAAATACTCTAAAAGGAGCAAATCATTTTCTCCTACACCTTATAATCATAACATGTGTACATATCTAATTATACTAAGTGCACAATGTTGTCATTTTACACATGCATCAAATGCATAATATCACTACTTCTTAAGCTTATATAGTGCACAATATTATTAACACCCTAATACAATTATCATAAAATAACTGGAATATATCAAGATAAAACGTATCAAGCATGTCATTTCTTAAAACATGAATAAAAATAAACTCATAATAACCTGCATAGTTATTATAGAGAGTCATGAAGATGAAAAAGATCATATATATACATCACTGGCTAAAAAGTCACACTGTAATACATAAACTTTTACAATTTATAAAGCAAAGTATATAAATACAAGCTTATGCAAAAAGAAACAAAATAACTAAACTAAGTCTTTTGCTTCTTCTTCTTTTTGCCCTTTCTCTTTGGAGGGTCTTTAATTAGATTTACATGGAAACATAACAGGGTAAGAAATCATAATTTTCTCAGTATTAGTATACCAAAACCAATAGTTATTCATTCACATTGAATAAACAAACTAATTACATCAAATTAATCTTGTAATAGACAAGTGAGACACCGCTTAACACTACTAGAATATCTACATACACTTTATGAATATTCACAAGGCAATAATTAATTTAACTCACATTAATACCAAACAATGATATTAAACAACTACTCACACAATCTTGAGATATCATTAAGTAAGCAAGACAACTTCCCATACAATCATCAACAAATGCAATGCTTTGTGTTATGATGTATGATTATGCCAGAAAGATGTATTATGAATATGATTGTGCAATGCAAGTGCAAGTTTTGGTTTTAAGAAACATATGTTACTTATATATTCCTAGGAACCTCGTTCCTTTGTATATACTAGGTAGGATAGGCATACAAAGCCCTGACACTACCTGGTAATGTGTAGACTCGTTCCCACTCACCAAGGTGAGAGTACTAATACTGATCCCATACACTGGTAACCCTAGTCATAATAGCAGTAATGCTAGGAGAAATCAAATCCGACACCTCATTCCCAAGTCACATGATTGTGCACACCATTTAAGGTTACAATACGTAGGAAATAACAAATAATGAGTTTTTAAATTAAAACATGCAAAGGTATCACAAGGTCCTCACTAACCGAGTGAGTCTAAAACTAGAAACCATGGAAGTCTAAGCCAACTTATCCCACAAAGTAGTAAGATTTATGTCACTAACTAAAACAATATTTAGTACCTCCCACAATCACTTCACAAGTGATTTCAAAATCAACCTCATGTTGATCACGGTTCCAAACACTAGAATAGTCATTCTATCACACTTTGAATGTCTAAAATTCCTAAACTTTTCATGTATGCAAGTTAAGAATTCTCTCTAAGCAATATCCCCAAAAGTGTCTCATTACACTCTAAAGACTCGCATAAATGATCCCATCAAGTAGGGAATTCAATTAGCAACACATACTAAATTTTTGACCCTGCCCTGTCTCAGCGCTTAGGGGCGTCGTCTTGGCACCTAAGCACTCTGCTAATAGCATCAAGGCGAAACTCTCTGGACGGTGGGCGCTTAAGCGCTGGTCGCTAGCATCTAGGCACCCATTGCATGAAACCGAAGAAAATGCCCCTGGGTATTGGGCGCCTGAACACCCAACCCCTCAGCGCCTAGGCACTGATTACCAGTAGCAAATCTACAGATGGCTGCATTGTTCCGTTGGTGCAAAACCATGAATTTCAGTCACTCCAAATTGGTTTCTAGACGATTTTAAGTCCCTAACAAGTTCTATAACATAAAGGAAACATTAATCACTAACTCAAACCACCAAACTTGGATCCATAAACTAAATCACTAATCCAAACCCCATTTTCTCACTTTGTGCCTCAACGGTCCAAATGAAGAGTTCCAAGTTTCTAACCTAAACTCATGCCATGAACAAGTCATAAACAACCCTTAAAACACTTATAAGTAAGAAAATCACTCATAAAACCTCAGAATTTATACCTCAACTAAGCATAAAAGATGGAGATGAGAAGGAAAAGTTATTTTAAACTCAAAACCCTTACCATTAGCTGATGATGGAGATTCAAATCTCATACTCTAATCTTGGATTACCCCTTCCTCTTTTGCTCCTTGTTTTCCCTTTCACCACTTTGCACTTCCTCTTTTGCTGCTCTTGAGTTTCAGCCACAAAAAGACGAGAGAAAGTGAGAAATAAGAGACAAAGTACTATATAAAAGGTCAAGGAAAGCGGCTGGTTTCAGCCATGAAAGTCTTAGAAAATTAGATATTTTGAAGTATAACTTATATCTAGTAAGAACACTTTGATTTCTCCAAATCAAGTTTTCTCACTTTTAACAAGTTTAAAATAAATCAAAAGATTCATCAAAAACCTTGTTTCACCAATATTATAATTTTGCATATCTGTGACTATCAATTGAACATTTAAACACAAAGGCAGTATGCTTAAAAATACCAAATTGACTCTGATCATTCTCAAAATTTTACCATATCACAGTTAACACATTTGTGACTCAAAAACAAATTATCCGTATTTATTTCCATTAGTATGCCATTTATGCTAATATCTGGGTCATTTTAAGGTATTTTTCACCTTTCGAGGTGCAACAAAGTGCCTAAGGTAACTCAACTTGTCACAAAATTAAACAGGTATGTTAAACAAGTATTAAGTTACGTCTGTAACTATTTATAAGTCTAACATGTTTTAGAGGATGTTATATCCCATTTTTTTAAAAAATTTTCCCACCAAAATTTCTTACTTAATATAAACAACTGTGGGTAGTCTTGCTGCATATGGGACTCCAACTCCCAAGTTGCCTCCTCAAAGCCAGAACTATCCCAAAGCACCTCCACCAAAGGAATCCACTTACCTCTGAGCTCTTTGACTCCTTTGTCCATGATCCTTACTGGTAGCATAACATAAGACAAATCATCCCTTAACTGTACAGATTCATTTCTTATGACATATGAAGGATCTGGATTGTACCTCCTAAGTTGTGACACATGGAAGACATTATGAAGGTTCGACAAATAGGGAGGAAGGGCAATTTGGTAGGCTACGAGTCCAATTCTCTTTAGGATTTGGTAGGGACTAATGAAACGAGGATTCAACTTCCGTGTTCTCAATGCTCTACCAATCTCTGTTGTAGGAGTGACTCTTAAGAAAACATGATCTCCCTCATTAAACTAAAGAGGTCTTCTCCTCTTATCAACATAGCTCTTCTGACTACTTTGAGTCATAACCAACCTATCCCTGATCATTTTAATCTGATATATGGTCTGTTGTACTAACTCAGGTCCTAGAATGGTTCTATCTCCAACCTCAAACCAACACAAAAGGGACCTACACTTTTTACCATAAAGTGCTTCATATGGTGCCATGCCTATACTAATATGATAGCTGTTGTTGTAGGAAAACTCTACTAAAGGTAAGAACTTATCCCAACTACCCTTTTGGTCTAGCACATATGCTCTTAGCATATCCTAAAGAGTCTGGATAGTCCTTTCTGATTGTCCATCTTTCTGTGGATGATATGCAGTACTCAAACTAAGCTTCGTCCCAAAAGCTTTTTGCAATGATCCCCAAAATCTAGATGTGAATTTTGGGTCTCTATCAGAAACTATACTAAAGGGAACACCGTGCAGTCTAACTATCTCCTAAAGGTATAACTGGGCTTGTCTATCCATAGAGTAGTTAGTTATAATAGGTATAAAATGAACACACTTGGTTAGTTTATCCACAATAATCCAAATCGCATCAAATCCTAGTTGAGTCTTGGGTAACCCCGTCACAAAATCCATTGTGATGTTATCCCATTTCCACTCAGGGATTCCTAAAGATTAAAGAGGTCTAGAGGGTTTTAAGTATTCTATCTTGACCTTCTGATAAGTTAGGCACCTAGACACAAACTTAACTATGTCCCTCTTCATTCCAGACCACCAAAACAACTTCTTTAAGTCTTGATATATCTTAGTGGCCCCGGGATAGATAGTGTACTGACTACAATAAGCTTCTTCAAGGATCCTTTCCTTGATTTCATATTCACTTCGAATGCAAAGTCTACTCTAAACATAATCACCCCATCATCCATCATATCAAACTTTCTAGGATTACCTAAAAAGATCTTCTTATTTATATCACTAAGAGTCTCATCCTCCCTTTGAGCTTCTAAGATTTGAGTCCTTAAGTCACTCACTATGTCCACTCGACTCACACTGAGACTATATCGCAACACAGTTACTGAAAGACTTATGTATCTAAAAATCTCAAGAAGTTCACTCTCATGGATCATCATTTGGGACACATGTGGATTTCCTACTTAGTGCATCAGCCACCACATTGGCCTTACCCGGATGATACTTTAACTCACAATCGTAGTCTTTCAAAAATTCCATCGATCTCCATTGTCTCATGTTCAGCTCTTTCTAATTAAATAAGTACTTCAAACTCTTATGATCACTGAACACCTCAAATTGGACTCCATATAAGTAATGTCTCCAAACTTTCAAGGCAAATACTAATACAACCAACTCCAGATCATGAGTAGGGTAGTTTTTCTCATAAGGCCTCAACTGCCTCAATACATAGGCAACAACCCTCTTATATTGCATCAGAATACACCCGAAACCCATCTTTGAAGAATCACAGTATACCTCAAAGTTCTCTAAAGGATCTGGAATTACCAACACCAGTGTAGTAGTTAACCTTAACTTTAACTCTTAGAAACTGTTCTCATAATCCTGAGTCCACTCAAAAGTACTACCTTTCCAAGTCAATCTAGTCAAGGATAGCGCTAACTGAGAAAAACCCTTTATGAACCTTCTATAGTACCCTGCTAGGCCTATGAAGCTTCTAATTTTAGTCATAGTGGTCGGTCTATCCCACTATAATACTGTAATTAACTTTGCTTGGGTTCACAGAAGTCCCACCCTAAGATATCACATGTCTCAAAAACTATACTTTCAAAAGCCAAAACTTATACTTAGATAGCTTAATAAACAACTTATTCTCCTTAAGGGTCTCCAACACTATCCTCAAATGTTGTTTATGCTCCCCCACAATCTTAGAATAAATTAAGATATCATCAATAAATAGCACAACAAACAGATCCAGGTAGGGTCTAAAGATCCCGTTCATGTAATCCATGAACACTGCCAATGCATTCGTCAACCAAAAGGATATCACGAGATACTCATAATGCCCATACCTAGTTTGAAAAGCGGTCTTAGGGACATCATCTTCCCTAACCGTTAATTGATGATATCCAGACCTAAGATCAATCTTTGAGAAAATCGTAGCTCCTCTCAATTGATCCATTAGATTATCTATCCTAGGTAACAGATACTTATTTTTAATGGTTACCTTGTTTAGCTGTCTATAATCCACACAGAGTCTCATGGTACCATCTTTTTTCTTCACTAGTAACACAAATTCTTCCCACGGAGAAATACTCGACCTAATGAATTGTTTGTCCAACAAATCCTCAATTTGCTTTTTGAGTTTTGTTAATTCTAGTGGTGCCATTCTATAGGGTGCTATAGAGATAGGTCTCTCCCAAGCACTAAGTCCATAATAAACTCTATTTCTCGCTCGGGTGGCAATTCCACTATATAACTTAGGAAAACTTCAAGATATTCACTCACCACAGGTATTTCGCCTAAGCTTTGCTAAACCTCAACACTTAGGGAAAACAAGATAACATATCTTAGAGCTCCTTCCTTTAAACAGAAATTGACTTGATTCGCATTGAGATACACTTACTTAAATGGAATGACTCTGGTAGGTATAGTTGACAAGAAAACTAGGGATTTATCTGAACATTCAACACTACATGGTTGGTGGACAACTAATCCATGCCAAGAATGACATCAATATCTAAAAGATGCAAATAAATAAGGTTTACATGAAAAACCATATCTTTTACCTTTACACAACAATCAAGACACACTCTAGATGTTGTAACTAGTTTACTAATAGGAGTAGATATAAATAAGTCATATAAAAGTTCAAACACAGGTAAATCCAGCATATTTACACTATCACTAGAAACAAAGGAGTGGGATGCTCCTGAATCATACAACACAGTTAAAAGATGACTGTGAGTTATGCATATACCTTCGATAAGATCGGAAGACTGAGTCTGCTTCACCACTTAGAGTATAAACTCTCCCTTTAGCCTGTTGTTTTTGGGTAGGCGCAACTTCCTTCTTCAGCGGCCACTCCTTAGCAAAATGCTCAGGATGCCCACACACAAAGCACACCAAGCAAGGCTGGTCTCCATGCTGTTTCCCACATTTGGAACACTTAGGTCCACAAACTCTTTCTAAACCTACTTACCTTTCTCCTAAGGAAAGCTAGATTTAGAAGCTCATTTCTTGAACTTTTAGTCACCTCGCTTCCTCTTTTGAAAGCCTTGTGACTTTGGCTCCTCTGAAAGCTTCTCGTCACGCCCTTCTATTATCTGATATTTATTCACCAAAGTTTTAAAGTTACGAATATCAAATGTCTGGATGGCCTTCTAAATGTCTTCTCTCAATCATTCCTTGAACTTAACACACTTCTATGACTCTTCAGGGTTAAGCCTGATGCAAGATGAGAACTTCAACAATTCATTG
The DNA here is from genome assembly GCA_029884595.1 of Ormosia semicastrata. Taxonomy (NCBI): domain Eukaryota; kingdom Viridiplantae; phylum Streptophyta; class Magnoliopsida; order Fabales; family Fabaceae; genus Ormosia; species Ormosia semicastrata. The sequence goes on from JAQQTO010000045.1 coordinate 36,534,048, forward strand.
AATTTGGCCACATACTGGCTAACAAACATATCTCCCTGCTCCAACCTAAGAAATTCCATCTCTTTTGCATTCTATAGATTTTGTGGAAAGAACTTCCCAGGAAAAGAATTCTTAAAGATCTCCCATGTAACAAGAGTTTTTGACATCTCAAAAGCTCTTTTGATGTCCACTCACCAATCCTCTACTTTTCCTTCTAGCATATAAGAAGCGAAAAGTGCCCTTTGCTCATTGATGATCACAAATTTGATACATTAATAAGCCTTCATTTTTAGTCATTTACACTCTTTATGTATTTAATTGATTGAGTTTTATTATGTTTTGTAAGTTTGGACTCAAATTGGACTTAATTGAATTTTTCAGCATAATTTACGTCTTACGTTATTTTTGTATTTGGGTTATATCTTGGGATGTAGGTAGTCAAATGAGGTGAATCTGATGGCATTTTAAAGATAAGAGAGAGTTATATAACTTTCATGAAGACCTCAAAGGCCCAATCATACGAGTAGATAACTCAAATTGGGGTTGAAGCAAGAACCAGAGTGCTGTTCCTGATAGCTTGATCTATGTGTACTGTTCATCACATATTTCGAGATAGAAGTTGTCAAATGGGCTAAAATTTGGATGCTAAATAGTTAAGACTCATATCTACAACTTTCATGTTGAACACGTTTCTAGAATCGGACTCCTTGAAGGTGATATTGGGCTTGGACGTCAGAACAGAGGAGCTGTGACTGGGCCTGGACAGTGTTCAGTAATTTGAACGTATCTGGAGTTTTAGAAATGAAATTGGACTCAAACTAAGTCCATTTGAAAGATAAGATCCAGGCCTACAACTTTCATGAAGACCCCTTGGTTCAAAAATGATGAATGCAATGACTTCAGAGTTACATGATTTTGGAGACAAGGAATCTCCATAATTTCCCACTCACCTAAAGTCATTTGGCATTTTCCACTCATTTTTCGCTCATCCACCTACTAATGACTCTGCCCCCTTGTCATTTTGTATCTCTAATCCTCTATAAAAGGGGGCCTTGGCAGATCATTGAGGGGGTTAGGTGTTAGTTACCAAAATGATGCCATTTTGTTACTAGGTTTTCTTGTAGTAATTTTCCTTTGTTCTAAATTAAAGTCATGTTCTTCTTCTTCTTATTCTCTCTTTCTTTCTTCTTATCTATGAGTAACTAAGTTTCATTTTACTTGGGTGAAAGGGTGAAGCTCTTGGTAATAAAGTAAGGTTAGATTTATTCTTCTCTTATGCTTAAATGATTTATATTTTTCTAGTAACCATTATACGTATTATAATTTATTTCTTATAATTTAGAAACCATCTTTGTAAAGAAGAGTTCTTGATTTGTTGTAGATAAAATATTAGCACAATGAATGCTTTAACCCATTTATAAGTGGTGGTAATATTTTTAGGAAACATAATATAATTACGTATATTATTTTAAATGGACTTTTAATATTGTATTTTCTAATTTGAACCTCCATGTTGCGAGGATTCTAATTGAGTTATAAAAGGAATTAATCTTACCTTTATTTTATTTACCAAGAGTGAATCTTTTTACCCAAGTAAATAATTTTAATCGTAGTAACAAAATATTTACTTCACCTTAATCTTCAACAATTCCCTGTGGATCGACCTCAAACTCACCGATAAATTTATTACTTGAGACAACTTGCACTTGGGTTTGCAATGTAATAATTAAAAAGTGTGCATCAAGTTTTTGGCGCTGTTGCCGGGGACTTGATTTAAAGACTGAATTTCTGGTGTAAAAATTTTGTATATATACTAACATACTAACTAGTGGGGGAACCTCTCCCTTTTTAATTTTTGTGCATACTAACTTGTGGGGGAAACTCTCCATAATTTCTCTATAATCTTTATTCATTAATGAAATAATATTTCTTCTTTTCTCCTCTTTCACTGGAGCAAAAAATCGGCTTGCTGATTCTCCAGTTTTCATATTTTAAATTTACTTTCTGCACTTTATTTTCTGCATTTTAATTTCTGTACAGTGGGGGTAATTCTCCATTTTATTTTCTTGTACATATTAACTTAGTGGGGTAACTCTCCCTTTTATTTTTTTCTATACTTTATTTTCTGTATTTATTTTCTATCATTTTTTTTGTTATTTATTTTTTGTCATTTTTTTTTTGTTTACTAACTTACTAACTCTCTTACTAACTATCTAACTTTTTACTTTATCAGCTATCTAACTTTTTACTTTTTCTGCTTCTAACATTTTAATTTATTTGTATACTAACTTTTTAATTTTTATGCTTATTAACTTATTTGGTGGTTGGTTTATACCACACCTTTGTTAATATTTAATGTGATTTATCTTTGCTAGCTTGTACATTTTATTTTATACTGTAAGTTACTTGTTTATGCTTAATTGGTATTGTGATTTAAATTCTGGTCGTTTGGTTAGAGTTAATCCAGGTACTTTACATATTGATTTGTTTGAATCACAATCACACACATTAAGCACAATGGCTGAAAACGAAAGTGTGCATGATGAACATGAAAATCAACCGCTGCGAACTATGCGTGAGTATTTGCAACCATCTCGAAATTCTAGTCCATCATGTTTTATCTTTCCACTCAATGCCAACAATTTTAGATTCAAGCTAGGTATGATTTCTTTACTTCTTAATTTTCATGGTTTAGAATCTGAAAGCCCATATTTACATTTAAAAGAATTTGAGGAAGTATGTACTGCTTTTCATGATCAAACTTGCACTGAAGAGGTTGTTAAGCTTAAATTGTTTCCTTTTTCTTTGAAAGATAAAGAAAAAACTTGGCTTAACACTTTGAAACCGAGATCAATTGGCACATGGCAAGAAATGCAAGGTGAGTTTTTGAAGAAATTTTTTCCAACACATAAAACCAATACTTTGAAAAGACAAATCCAAAATTTTTCCCAAAATTTCAATGAAGCATATTTTCAAAGTTGGGAACGTTTTAAAGATTTGTTGAATTCTTGCCCACATCATGGTTTTGAAAAATGACGCACTATAAGCTTCTTTTATGAAGGGTTAACACCCGAAACCAAATAATTTGTGGAAACAATGTGCAATGGTGAATTTCTTGATAAAGAACCTGAAGAAGCTTTAGACTATTTAGACCATTTGGCTGAAAATTCTCAATCTTGGCATGACACTAATCCTTCTGAAAATTCAATTAGATTTAACCTTGCAAATGCTAGTAAAGGAAAATATCATCTTAATCAAGAAGAAGATCTAAATGCAAGGTTTGCTAGTTTGGCTAGAAAGATTGAAGCTATGGAATCAGGGAAAGTAAAAGAAATCAAATCTGTGCAAAATGAAGAAATTTGTGGCATTTGTGATGAATTAGGACACTCAACAAATGAATGTCCAAAACTTCCTATTTTTAAAGAAGTTGTGCATGAGCAAGTAAATGCAATGAATAATTTTAAAAAGCTATTCACTTCTTCTTTTTCAGATACAAACAATCCGGGATGGAGAGATCACCCAAACTTCAGTTGGAGGAATAGCAACCAGCCACAATTCATGTAACCACCACCTCCTCAGGCACAACAAGATTCTCAAAATTCTCAAGTATATGCACCCTATGTCCCACCATATAGGAAAAACCTTGAAGGAACATTACATATATTCATGGAAAAACAAAAGGCCATCAATAACCAAAACACTCAAGCCATGATTGACATAAAAGACACTCTTGCTAAACTTTCTTCTGCACTTGCCATTCATGAGAAAGGAAAGTTTCCCTCTCAACCTCAACCAAATCCCAAGGGTCAGTTTACCTAAATGAGGGTAGTTCAGAAAGTCAAAAAATAGATCAAGTCAACTCAGTGATAACTCTTAGGAGTGGAAAGGTTGTTGAAAAACAAATTCCTAAACTTTTTGAGAAAGATGATGAGTCAATTCCCAAAGATAAGGAAGGAGTTGATAAGCCACCTAGCTAAAAGGAGATCAAACCCTCGTCTTCACCCCCATTTCCTCAAACATTAACCAATTCAAGTAAAGTGAATCATAACAATGACATTTTTGAAATCTTTAAACAAGTGAAGGTCAATATTCCTCTGTTAGATGCTATCAAGCCGATTCCTTGTTATGCCAAATTTTTGAAAGACTTGTACACTGTTAAAAGGAAACATAATGTGAAAAAGAATGCATTTTTGACTGAACAGGTAAGCTCCATTATTCAAAACAATAATGAGTTGAAATATAAAGACCCTGGTTGTCCTATAGTTTCATGCATTATTGGTGAACATAAAATTGAACGAGCTTTACTTGATCTTGGTGCTAGTGTTAATTTGCTTCCATATTCAGTTTATTAGCAACTCAACCTTGGTGAGTTAAAACCAACTTCTGTAACTCTATTACTTGCTGATAGATCAATTAAAATTCCAAAAAGAATAGTAGAAGATGTGTTGGTACAAGTTTATAAATTCATATATCCTGTGGATTTTATTGTCTTAGAAACTGAACCTGTGGTTGATAGTTCTAAGTCAGTTCCTCTTATTTTGGGTCACCCATTTTTAGCAACATCTAATGCTTTGATAAATTGCAGAAATGGAGTGGTGAAGCTAACTTTTGGAAATATGATACTGGAGCTTAATGTTTTCAACATGTGCAAGCAACCATAAGAAGTTTATGATGAAAAGGAAGAGATTGAAGGGATTGAGGCCATTATAGATGATCATCTTCAAATCAGGAGTTCTTCTGACCCATTAGAAATCTGTTTAATTAATTCATTTGATTCAGCTACACAATTAGATGATGATGTTTCTGAAAGGAAGGAAGGAAATGGAATACAAAGGAAGGAAGCTAAGATTCGAAGAGCTAAAATCTATGAATAATGATACTCATGAAGAAGCACCCACACTGGAACTGAAGCCATTACCTGATGGGTTGAAGTACACATTTTTGGGAGAAGAACAAAGCTCTCCAGTGGTAATTTCCTCATCCCTGACCAAAGAACACGAAGGTAAGTTGATAGAAGTACTTAAAAGGCATAAAAGTGCAATTGGATGGACATTAAAGGATATAAAAGGCATTAATCCATTAATCTGTACACATAGAATACATTTAGAGGATAATACTAAAACATCTCAACAACCTCAAAGAAGATTAAATCCACACATGAATGAGGTAGTTAGAGCTGAAGTTCTTAAATTACTTGATGTTGAAATTATCTATCCTATCTCTGATAGCCAGTGGGTAAGCCCTACACAAGTTGTGCCTAAGAAATCTGGAATAACAGTGGTTGAAAATGAAAAAGGAGAATTAATACCTACCTGAGTCTCATCTAGTTGGCATATGTGTATTGATTTTAGAAAATTGAATGCAACCACAAGGAAAGACCATTTCCCTTTTCCATTTCTTGATCAGATTCTAGAAAGAGTAGCAGGACATCCCTACTATTGTTTTCTTGATGGTTATTCAGGGTATAATCAAATACCAATTGCATTGGAGGATCAATAAAAGACACCTTTTACTTGTCCCTTTGGCACTTTTGCATATAGAAGAATGTCTTTTGGTCTTTGTAATGCTCCGACAACTTTTCAAAGATGCATGCTAAGTATTTTCAGTGACATGATTGAGCATTATTTAGAGGTTTTCATGGATGATCTGACAGTTTTAGGAAATTCTTTTGAAAATTGTCTTGATAATTTGGAAAAAGTTCTTAAAAGATGCGAAGAAAAAGGATTTGTGTTAAATTGGGAAAAATGTCATTACATGGTTACCTCAGGAATAGTGTTAGGTCATGTGATATCTTCTAAAGGAATTGAAGTTGATAAGGCCAAAGTTGAATTAATTGCTCATTTGCCTTTCCCAAAAACAGTCAGAGAAGTTCGTTCCTTTTTAGGACATGCAAGATTTTACAGAAGATTTGTAAAGGACTTTAGTGCCATATCTAGACCTTTATGTAATCTTCTAACAAAAGATACACCATTTGATTGGACTCAAGATTGTCAGAAATTTTTTGAAAAATTAATCGGTCTTTTGACTTCTGCTCCTATCATGCAATCTCCTGACTGGTCTTTGCCTTTTGAGTTGATGTGTGATGCTAGTGATTTTGCTGTTGGCGCTGTTTTAGGCCAAAGAAAGGAAGGTAAGCCTCATGTAATTTATTACGCAAGTCGAACTTTGAATAGTGCACAAATGAATTACACCACTACTGAAAAAGAACTACTTGCTGTAATTTTTGCATTGGACAAATTTTGAACTTATTTAATTAGTTCATCCACTGTGTTTTCACTGATCATGCTGCTATTAGATATTTAATGTCTAAACAGGATGCCAAACCTAGGTTGATACAGTGGATCTTGTTGCTTCAAGAATTTAACATCACAATAAAAGACAAGAAAGGAGCCAAAAATGTTGTTGCAGATCATTTGTCAAGGCTGATAACAGGCTCATCTTTTGATAGCACACCTATCAATGATTCTTTTCCCGATGAATTTTTATTTTCTGTCAATTCCATGCCTTGGTTTGCTAACATTGTCAATTTTCTTGTGATAGGTAAGATGCCGCCTTAGTGGACACACCAAGACAGAAAAAAGTTTTTGATTGAGGTGAAAATTTTCTTTTGGGATGACCCATATTTGTTCAAATATTATCCTGATCAAATCTTTTGGAGATGTGTACCCGACAATGAGGTAAGTAGTGTCATTAAATTTTGTCATTAAGAAGTATGTGGAGGTCATTTTTCTTCAAAGAAAACAGCTGCGAAAATTTTGTTATGTGGATTTTATTGGCCCACTTTATTCAAGGACAATTATAGTTTTTGCAAAAGTTGTGAAAGTTGTCAAAATTTGGGGTCCATTTCTAAAAGAAATATGATGCCTTTGAACCCTATCCTTGTCATTGAAATTTTTTATTGTTGGGGAATTGATTTCATGGGTCCATTTCCATCATCTTTTGGATTTGTGTACATTTTGGTTGTAGTTGATTATGTCTCAAAATGGATTGAGGCGATTCCATGTCGGCACAATGATCATAAAACTGTTCTAAAATTTTTAAAAGAAAATGTTTTGAGTCAATTTGGAATTCCTCGAGCTATCATCAGTGATGGGGGAACACATTTTTACAATAAACCATTTGAATCCTTAATGAAGAAATATTGCATTACTCACAAAATTGCAACCCCTTATCATCCTCAGACAAGTGAATAAGTTGAATTGGCAAATAGGGAGATTAAACAAATTTTAGAAAAAACGGTTAACCCAAATCGTAAAGATTGGTCTTTAAGACTAAACGATGCACTTTGGGCTTACTGTACTGCTTTTAAAACATCTTTAGGCATGTCTCCCTATCGGTTAGTTTATGGAAAACCTTGTCATTTGCCTGTAGAATTGGAGCATAAAGCATTTTGGGCCATTAAAGCGTTCAACTTAAGTCTTGATGATGCTTCCAAGTTACGCAAATTACAATTGAATGAACTTGAGGAATTAGGAAATGATGCATATGAAAACTCAAAGATTTATAAAGCTAGAACAAAAGTTTTTCATGACAAATCAATTTTGAGAAAAACTTTTGAAATTGGTCAAAAAGTTCTGCTTTATAATTCTCGTCTTCATCTATTCCCTGAAAAATTGAGATCTAGGTGGATTGGTCCTTATATTGTCAAACATGTGTATTCTTATGGGGCCATAGACATTGAGAATCCTAGGAATGGTATTGTATTTAAGGTCAATGGACAAAGATTCAAACCATTTCTGGAACATCAAGTTGTTGAGGTAGAATCCATTTCTCTTTCTAATCCTTGTTATGAGTAGAATTTATTTTAATGTTGTTTCTTTCTTTTTTGCAGTTCTTTGTGTTCTTGGTTAAATGGCGGATAATGGTACTCCGTGACTCTCAAGTCGGTTTGTTTTTCAGTTTTCCATAATAATTGATTTCTTCTCCTTTTAAAATGGATATCATTCTCTCAAATCTAAGAAAACATTTTCTTTCTCTCCCTCTAAATGCTCTAACAAAAGTCTATGAAGCTAGGTGTGAAAGACTGAGATTGTTAATGTATAAGGGCATTCCAGAATATATACGCTGGATAATCGAAGCAAAGGTTCGTTTAGCTGGTGAATCTTCAGATTCATTTGTCCCATACATGCCTGGTCTCGGTAAAAGTTCATTTTCAAAAAGGAAAAGAGAAAAAAGAATGAAAGTTTGTTACAAGTGTGCACGATGGAATTGCAACACGCGATGTCGCTCTTTGGGGATGGTTTCTGTAAACAGAGAAGATAAAATATTCTTCATTAAGAATGGACTGAGTAAGAAGTCATTAGATAATATCTTATTGACTCTTGAGACGCATTCTTGTGGAGTTGTGCAGCGTGAACTTCTTAGTTTAAGGAATCTCTTCAGGGACGAGCAAGAGCGTTATAGTCTTGGGAATCTGACTCAAAAAGACCCTGTTTGCCAATTTATAAGATAATTGGATGGGAAGCTTATCCTCGACTCATAGAAGGCGTTTAAGCTGTTTCTGGACGTGAAACCAGAGGAAGATGTGAGCCACAATCACAACATGTATATACTATCTTGTATATCTTCAAAAGAAGAAAAAAAAAAGAAAAGAAAAAAAATGAAATAAAATGAAATAAATGAAAAAAATGAAATAAATTAAATAAAATAAAAAAAGGGCGAAACTTCGGTTGTACTTGGTCTTTAATTAGATTAGGAGCCCTTGCCAGTGGAGTGGCAGACTCGTCATTGACTCGGGTGGACCTTCGCATGCCGGTCGGTAAATAAGGTTCATGTGCCATGCTCTGTAGAGAGCCGCGCAAGCATTTCCAGGATTTAACTAAAGGCTCTGCTTGCTGATGGACAGAAAGAAGCGTCCCGTGTTTGCATTCTCGCTTGACAATGCCTCTGAGCTGGATCCTGTGATTTAATGTCATGGGCTCTTCAGCGACCTCTCACTGGCTGTGGTCGTTGGTGGTAGCTGTCAGATTTATGTACTTTAATTAGTGGCGTCGTAGCTCAATCCAAAATATCCCACAAGTGGGAGGGAGAAGAATGCCCAGATTGGCTAAGCCGTCTTGGTATTACTGCACTCATGACGCGCAGTATAAAGATCTGCCATGAAACCTGTACATAAAGGTATGTAATCATTTGTTATTATTATTTTATCTTTGTATAATTTTGTTATATTTGAGTTTTGGACAGACGATCCTTTGGGCAGGGTCCTTCAGGGGTTTCTAGGCTTCTTTACCCTGATGGTTTTCTTGAAGTCAAAAAAAAAATAAAAAAAATAAAGAAAAATAAAAAAAATTAAAAAAAATTATTAAATTTAAACTTTTCTGACAACAGCCAACCTACCCATATAGGAGCTATTATTACTTTTTCTATTCTCTTCCCTGTTCAAACACTCCATTTTCTTTACTTTTCTGCAACTATTAATCATTCAAAGAGAGTGAGTGTAGAAATGGAGAGAGCTTCTTCTTCAGTTCGTAAATTTCTCAGTATCTGTGTATTTTGTGGGACAAGTTATGGGAAGGGTTTAGAGTTTGTAAACGCAGCAAGCACTGTTAGTAGAACACTTGCTGCGAGGAACATTCGTGTAGTATATGGGGGAGGTTGCCTTGGGTTAATGGGGGCTGTATCACTTTCTGCATTTGTAAGAGGTGGTCAAGTTTTAGGTGTCATTCCCGAACCTTTAACTCGAAGCAACATCGTTGGAAAGACAATTGGACTGGAAATTCAAGTATCCTCTATGCATGGACGAATGAAGGCAATGCTTGAAAACTCTGATGCATTCATTGTCTTTCAAGTTGTCTCTTAGGCTCAATTGAACATCCACCATAAACCCATAGGTTTGTTGAATGTTAATAATTTCTTTGATAATTTGTTATCTTTTGTTGACCATGCTATGGAACAGAAATTTGTCACACCTTCAGCAAGACGACTCCTTATCTCTGCTTCCACTTGTTGATGAGTTGATTGATAAATTAGAAGCTTTTGTTTATGAACCTGATCTAGTAACAGCTCAGATAGATTGGTCCGAAGGAAGCGGTGAAAGAAGTGGTGAGGGAAGCAAAATGAAAAGAAAGCCAGCCAAGACACTCCAACTATTTAAATAATTACAAGCTTTAGTTTTATTTATCATACTTTGTTTTTGTTTTAATTTGTGTGAGGTTTTTCTTTTCAGTAATTGCAGCAACAGGTAATATATTCTATCATTTACCTATCTATGTTTTGACATTGAGGACAATGTTGTGATCTGGTTAGGGGGGAAGGATGATTGTAAAAAAAAAAACCCAAAAAAAAATTAGGAAGTGTGTTTGTTAATATGTTTATTGTGTTTATATAAAAAAAAACTAAAAAACTAAAAAACTAAAAAAAAATTCAAAAGTGCGTTTGTTAATATGTTTGTTGTGTTTGTCATTAATTTATTAACAACAAAAGTAATTAGGGATGGCAGAGTAAAGAGTAAATTATTTACTCTTGAGACGCATCAAAAATTAGTGGCAGAGTAAGGAGTAATTGGCGTAGTAACTAGTTTGTCTGGAAGTAGCAATTCAAATTTAGGGAAATTTGCATGATTGAGTAAATTATCTTCTTTCTTAAAATTCACATGCTTGGTTATGGATGTTGAATTGGTGGACTGAGAATGATAAAATTATGCCTTGTGAGATTTTGAGCCTATTGATGAATGGATTAAACATTTGTACCATTCTCTTCTTTCTTGTGTGAATTTTACTCATGGAATTGTTACTCTAGAACTTGCTTTGATTCTTTTTGAGACTACATTTTCATATGCATACATAAATATGATTGAGGCATTTTTCTTGAAATAGCTACTTTAATCAAATAGTCAGCCTTGTTTAGCAGCATGTTGTCTCAATATGATATCAAGCACTTTTATGACTTCTTGGAAATTCTCTGATTCTTGCCAACATAAAGCATTAGAAATGACCTATTTCCCCTTGCTTAACCCCTTTGAGCTTATTTGACTATTCTTTGTTTCGAACTCATTATGTGCCTTAAATGAAAAATCATGTTCTTACTTGACCTTAGGGAATAAGAGAACATTAGTTTTGTCATTCGATGAGTTCTTGAACAAGTGTGGGGGTGTGTGTGCAGATTGGTTAAAAAAATGTATATATGATGTTCTTTTTGTAAAAATAAAAAAATAAAAAAAATCAAAAGAAAAATTAATCAAAAAAAATGTAAAAAGAAGAGGGTCAACAATGTAATAAAGGAAAGGAAAAGAATATATAAAGGGAATTTGTATTCGGTGGAGTTGAGATGAACTTTCATGCTTGTTAATTGAACTCATCTCTCATGCTCTTTTATTCTCTGGTATTTAATTTGTCATATCCATATTACCTCCTCCTTTACCTTGACCCCATTACAACCTTGAATAAAGTCCTCATGATTTGTGTGTGCATGTGTTCTGAGTAGGGGAGAAGTAGAAGATAAGCAAGCTTATGGTAGTACATTTTTCATAGGTTGAATTGAGTGAAATACCTACCTTTTAAACACTTGAGGGATTGAGAGTGAATCTTGTGAAAATCTATCATTCTTGACTCATGCTTTTCAATTGAAATATCCTTGCTTGTTGATTTGAGATGTGAAAATATATTACCTCATGAATGTTTTGATTACTTGAATGATTGGTTGCTCTTCATTTTTAAATATTATTAGAAATTAAGACTTTTAGAGTGTTTAACTTTTGAGTCTGTTTCGTTTTTTTTTTTAGTTTTGGTCTTGTGTTTTGCCCAGGAGTGCAAAAAGCTAAGTGTGGGAGAATTTGATGATCACATATTTGATACATTAATAAGCCTTCATTTTTAGTCATTTACACTCTCTATGTACTTAATTGATTGAGTTTTATTATGTTTTGTAAGTTTGGACTCAAATTAGACTTAATTGAATTTTTCAACATAATTTACGTCTTACGTTATTTCTGTATTTGGGCTATATCTTGGGATTTAGGTGGTCAAATGAGGTGAATCTGATGGCATTTTAAAGATAAGAGAGAGTTATATAACTTTCATGAAGACCTCAAAGGCTCAATCACACGAGTAGATAACTCAAATTGGGGTTAAAGAAAGAACCAGAGTGCTGTTCCTGACAGCTTGACCTACATGTACTTTGCATCACATATTTCGGGATAGAAGTTTTCAAATAGGCTGAAATTTGTATTCTGAATAGTTAAGACCCATCTTTACAACTTTCATGTTGAACACTTTTCCAGAATCGGGCTCATTGAAGGTGATATTGGGCTTGGAAGTCAGAACAGAGGAGCTGTGACTGGGCCTGAGTAGTGTTCAGTAATTTGAACGTATCTGGAGTTATAGAAATGATATTGGACTCAAACTAAATCCATTTGAAAGCTAAGATCTAGACCTACAACTTTTATGAAGACCACTTGGTTAAAAAATGATGAATACAATAACTTTAGAGCTTCATGATTTTAGAGACAAGGAATCTCCATAATTTCCTACTCACCTAAAGTCATTTGGCATTTTCCCCTCATTTTCCACTGATCCACCCACTAATGACTCAGCCCCCTTATCCTTTTGTATCTATAATCCTCTATAAAAGGGGGCCTTGGCAGATCATTGAGGGGGTTAGGTGTTAGTTACCAAAATGATGTCATTTTGTTACTAGGTTTTCTTGTAGTAATTTTTCTTTGTTCTAAATTAAAGTCATGTTCTTCTTCTTCTTCTTCTCTCTTTCTTTCTTCTTATCTATGAGTAACTAAGTTTTATTTTACTTGGGTGAAAGGGTGAAGCTCTTGGTAATAAAGTAAGGTTAGATTTATTCTTCTCTTGTGCTTAAATGATTTATATTTTTCTAGTAACCATTATATGTATTATAATTTGTTTCTTATAATTTAGAAACCGTCTTTGTAAAGAGGAGTTCTTGATTTGTTGTAGACAAAATATTGGCACAATGAATGCTTTAACCCATTTATAAGTGGTGGTAATATTTTTAGGAAACATAATATAATTACGTATATTATTTAAATGGACTTTTAATGTTGTATTTTCTAATTAGAACCTCCATGTTGCGAGGATTCTAATTGAGTTATAAAAGGAATTAATCTTACCTTTATTTTATTTACCAAGAGTGAATCTTTTTACCTAACTAAATAATTTTAATCGTAGTGACAAAATATTTACTTCACCTTAATCTTCAACAACTCCCTGTGGATCGACCTCAGACTCACCGATAAATTTATTACTTGAGACAACCTGCACTTGGATTTGCAATGCAACAATTAAAAAGTGTGCATCACTCATCCGAGCAAGCTATAACAGTAAAAATCTTCTACATCTCTTTGAGCCAACCCTTAGCTCTGACTAGGTCGTACTCCCCCTTGAAAGAAGATGGATTAGATTTCCTGAATACCGAGAGGTCTTGGAAAGTCTTATTACTCCTAACTACCTATTGGTTTAGTTGCCCCTCATGATGTGGTAGTGGTGGTGTAGGCTGTTGGTGTTGAGTTGTACTCATTCTCTCAAACATCTTAGTAGTCGATGCTATTTGCTCTCTAATAGCTTCAGTCGTAGCAGCTGTCTGCTCTCATATTGTATTAGCAATAGCAACTGTTTACTCCATCATTACTTCAGCCATTGCCATAAATGTTGGTGTAAGCCCTAGAGGCCGATACATTTTGTCTGTATTTATATACATTCTATTATGTTATTTTAATATATGAGGCATTTCATTTATTATGTTCTTTTTCATAAACATAATAAAGTCCTTACAATAGTAAGCTTGATACCATAGGACATTAAGGGAGTGACTTGATCATGGGATCCTATTGGATAAAACACTATTCTTAAATGTCCCTAGTCAAGTATTATTGTTAATTAGGACAATAATAATGCATTGAGACTAATATATGTGTAGACTGATGACCACATCTCACGGGTCATGGATATGAGATATCAAGTCTACACACGGGTACGTGTTAGAGTAATGATGCACTGGACTGACCCGCCATGAGAACGCTACACGGATTATTACGTAAGTGTCATAAGCGATTCTCATAGTGATAATAGTGTCTATAGTCTTTTGACCTGAAATCACTATGATTTATACATGAGGAGTTGTGTGTTTTAATGCCATCAAATGTGATCTATAACAAGGTGATTATAAAGTTAGTTATTGGACATATCGCAAATCATACAAAGGGATGTGAGTGACCTAGATGGGATTTGTCACTCCTACATAACAAGAGCGATATCTTCAGGCCCCTTGATTAAGTGAGACTGCGAAATGCATGGCCATGCTAAAATGAGTCAATATGAGATATTGATTTCATTTGTTGTTACAAAGTCTACTCGAGTATCAGGAAATGAAAGATTGGACTATACAAGGGTGATGCATTCCATGCCTTGTATTTAAGCTAGATATCTTGACAAAGGGACTAAACGACACAGAAACATTAGTCACGGAAAGGTTATATCAAATCACTAACATTCTCATTACTTATGTAGCAGCAATGTGTTGCTAGATACTGTTCACTACTTGTAATATTAAAATTATATTTTAATATTACTGCCAAACGTTATGAGAACCTACAGGGTCACACACATAGAGCAGACTTAAATTAGAGCAATAGATTCAAGTTGGACTCAGATTCAAATGTGGGCCAAACTCATAACAGATGAGTCTAGGGTTACACAACTTACCTTGCTGCTACTCATACTCACTTAAGGCAGTCATTATTATAAATAGTACTGCTAAGGGGGCTGCTAAGATATGCATTACAGAACCCTAACTGCACTTACAGAAAAGTGAGTGAGAGAGTCATAAGTTTCTTCTCTTCTCTTCATATCTAGCATTGTGTGAGAGATGTGAGGCTCCTTCTGCGGATGTTGGATGTTCGTGAGTTTGTTCGTGTGAATACCATAGAGATATCGTTATTGTTACGATGTTGGTGGTTCACGTCACTTCCTTTTAATCACGCTTCAAGAGGTAAACAATTTTAAAAACTTGGATTATGGCTTTTCACATGGATCGTTGGTGGGAATTCTATTTTCTGCTGTGTGATGTATCCATGATTCCCAACAATAAAGGCTACAAACATATCCAGACCTTCATTGGTTGAGTTCCTGTTCCCATGGGTTCGCCTTAGAGACGCCATAGTTTTTTGTACATATAGAACAATACATATTGAGATGATCAGTCTCAATATCATGTAACCATGCAACAGTAGCTAAAAACAGTCATACTAAAGGCAAGTTTTGTAGTTCTTTCAAACAAGAGACAAAAAAATGCACAACACAAAGAGGAACTCCTAAACATGCCTAACCATAGTCAATCCACACCCCGACTCAATAGGATGAATTGCTTTGATACCATAATGTAACTCCCTAATTCAATTATCGTAAAATAATAGGAATAATTCAAGATAAAACGTATTAAGTATGTCACTTCGTATAACATGAATAAAACGTAAAGTCATAACAACCTATATAGTTATTATAGAGAGCCACGAAGATGAAAAATATCATATATACATCACTGGCTAAAAAGCCACACTGTAATACATAAACTTTTATAAACTATAAAGCAAAGTATATAAATACAAGCATATGCAAAAAGAAACAAAATAACTAAACTAATATAAATACAAGCTTATGCAAAAAGAAACAAAATAAATAAACTAATTCTTTTGCTTCTTCTTCTTTTTACCCTTTCTCTTTAGAAGGTCTTCACCTAGATTTATATGGAAACACAATAGGGTGAGAAATCACAATTTTCTCAGTATTAGTATACCAAAACAAAAGTTATTCATTCACAATGAATAAATAAATAATTACATCAAATTAATCCTGTAATAGATAAATGAGACACTGCTCAACACTACTAGAATATCTACATACATTTTATGAATATTCATAATGGCAGAATTAATTTAACTCACGTTAATACTAATGATATCAAACAACCGCTCACACAATTGCGAGATATCATTAAGTAAGCAAGACAACTAGCCCATACAGTCATCAACAAATGCAATGCTTTGTGTTATGATGTATGATTATGCCAAAAAGATGTATTATGAATATGATTGTGCAATGCAAGTGCAAGTTTTGATTTTAAGAAACACTTGTTACTTACTTATTCCTAGGAACCCTGTTCCCTTATATATACTGGTAGGATAAACATACAAAGCCCTGACACTACCTGGTGATGTGTAGTCTCATTCCCCTCACCAAGGAGAGAGTACTAATATTGACCAATACACTAGTAACCCTAGCCATAATAGTAGTAATGGTAGGAGAAATTGGGTCCAACACCTCATTCCCAGGCCACATGGTTTTGCACATCATTTAAGGTTACAATACATAGGAAATAACAAATAATGAGTTTTGAAATTAAAACATGCAAAGGTATAATAAGGTCCTCACTAATCGAGTGAGTCCAAAACTAGAAACCATAGAAGTCTAAGCAACCTTATCCCACAAAGCAGCAAGATTCAAGTCACTATCTAAAACAATATTTAGTACCTCCTACAATCACTTCACAAGTGATTTCAAAATCAACCTCATGTTGATCATGGTTCCAAATACTAGAATAGTCATTCTATCACACTTTGAATGTCTACAATTCCTAAATTTTTCATATATGCAAGTTAATAATTCACCCTGAGAAATATCCCCAAATATATCTCATTACACTCTAAAGACTCGCATAAAACGATGCCATCAAGTAGGGAATTCAATTAGCAACGCATGCTAAACTTTTGTTATTACCCTGTCTCAGCGCTCAGGCACATCATCCTGGCTCCTTGGCACTCTGTTGGTAGCATTGGGGCGATACTCTTTAGATGATGGGTGTTTAAGCACTAGCCACTAGAGTCTGGGTGCCCATCACATGAAACTAATGAAAATGTCCATGGGCATTGGGCACCTGAATGCCTAACCCCTCAGCACCTAGGTGCTGGTTGCCTAGCAGGAAATCTATAGAATTCTGCAAATGGCTGCACTGTTTCGTTAGTGTAAAACCACAAATTTCAGTCACTCCAAATTGGTTTCTAGATGATTTTAAGTCCCTAACAAGTTCTCCAACTTGAAGGAAACATTAATCACTAACTCAAACCACCAAACTTGGATCCATGAACCAAATCACTAATCCAAACCCCATTTTCTCACTTTATGCCTCAACGGTCCAAATGAAGAGTTCCTAGTTTATAACCCAAGCTTATACTATAAACAAGTCATAAACAACCTTTAAACACTTACAAGTAAGAAAATCACTCAAAACACCTTAGAATCTCATTTTGACCCATTATACCTCAGCTAAACATAAAAGATAGAGAGAGAAGGAAAGGCTATTTTGAACTTCAAAATGTTGGTGTATGCCCTAGAGGACGATACTTTTCTGTATTTACATACATTCTATTATGCTTATTTTAATATATGAGGCATTTCATTTATTGTGTTCTTTTTTGATAAACATAATAAAGTCCTTAGAATAGTAAGTTTGATGTCATAGGACATCAAGTGGATGACTTGATCGTAAAATCCTTTTGGTTACAACACTATTCTTAAATGTCCCTAGTCAAGTATTATTGTTAATTAGGACAACAATAATACATTGAGACTAGTATGTGCATAGACTGATGACCACATCTCACAGGTCATGGATATGATATATCAAGTCTTCACATGGGTACATATTAGAGTAATGATGTACTGGACTGACCCACCATGAGAACGCTACATGGATCGTTACGTGAGTGTTATAAGCGATTCTCATAGTGATAATGGTGTTTATGGTCCTTTGACCTGAAATCACTACGATTCCTACATGAGGAGTTATGTGTTTTAATTCCATCAAACATCATCTGTAACAAGATGATTATAAAGTTAGTTATTGGACATACCACGAATCATGCAGAGGGATGTGAGTGACCTAGATGGGATTTGTCACTGCTACATAACAGGAGCGATATCTTCAGGCCCCCTGATTGAGTGAGACTGTGAAATGCATGGCCATGCTCAAATGAGTCAATATGAGATATTGATCTCATTTATTGTTACAAAATCTACTCGAGTATCAGGAAACGAAAGATTGGACTATACAAGGGTGACGCATTTCATGCCTTGTGTTCAATCTAGATATCTTGACAAAAGGACTAAACAACACGGAAACATTAGTCATGGAAAGGTTATGTCAAATCACTGACATTCTTATTACTTGGGTAGCAGCGATGTGTTGCTAGATACTGCTCACTGCTTGTAATATTAAAATGGGATTTTAATATTACTGCCTACGTAATAAGAACCTGTAGGGTCACACACATAGAGCAGACTAAAATTGGAGCAATGGATCCAAGTTAAACTCGGATTCAAATATAGGCCAGACTCATAATAGATGGGTCTAGGGTTGCACAGCTTACCTTGCTACTGCTCACACTCACTTAAGGCAGTCACTATTATAAATAGTATTACTAAGGGGCTGCTAAGATACACAATTACAGAACCCTAGCCGCACCTACAGAAAAGTGAGTGAGAGAGCGACAAGTTTCTTCTCTTCTCTTCGCAGCTAGCACTGTGTGAGAGATGTGAGGCTCTTCTTTGTAGACATTGGACGTTCGTGAGTCTGTTCATGTGGATTCTGTAGAGACATCGTTTCTATTATGGTGTTGGTGATTCACGTCCTTCCTTTTGAGCACGCTTCAAGAGGTAAATAATTTAAAAACTCAGATTATGACTTTTCGCATGGATCCTCGGTAGGAATCCTAATTTTTCTGCTACGTGATGTAACCGCAATTCCCAACATAAAACCCTACCTAATTTTTCTGCTACGTGACATTCTTACAAACTCTTTTTTCGATAGCTTAAATAGTTTCGATTTGGTGAATTTAGTAATCGACTACATAATCCTCATGGGAACGATACTTAGCTCACTCTTTATTACTTTTGCGATTTGATGCACTTGTCGATATCACAACAAACTCGTTCCCCTCACAATGGTAAGAGTACTAATACCAACCCTATACATTGGTAACCCTGACCATAATAACCTTGCCCACTATGGGAATTTAGGATCTCCTATCTCGTTCAAGGTCATTTCCTATAATTCCCTAGCCAAATGGTTGTGCACACCATCTAAAGTTATAATATATAGGAAAAAGCAAATAGCAAGTTTGAAAAAAAAACATGAAAAGTAAATTTAAGAACACTTACACTCATCACAAGGTTCATTCTAACCAAGTGAACGTGTATAAACTAGCCAAGAAAACTTATCTTACATATACCTAGAACCCCACCTCATTACTTCACAAGTGACATCAAAGGTAACCACATGTTGCTCAAGGTCCTAGATACTTAACCTATGGCAGTTCACAATCCTTGGATGCTCAAGGTTCTCAACACTACCCTATGGCATTCCACCACACTTTAAATGCCTAAGGTTTCTCAAATTTCCATTTATGCTAGGTGTTCATTTTTCTCCAAGAAAATACCCCTATTAGTGTCTTAACACTAACACCCTTGTATCTAGAACCTCACACCATCACTTCATAAGTGATTCTACAGTCAACCTCATGTTGAACAAGGTTCTAAGTACTTATCTATGACATTTCACAACTAATGGATGCTCAAGGTTCTAATCAACCAAAAAGGAAGAAGGAAAGCTAGCAAGCTTACAAATCATGCTAACCCTTATCACACAAGGGGGCAACATCATGTTTCTAGAACTTCCCATAGCACAACCTTAGAGAATAAAAGAGTAATTCTCACACACATGCCTTCTAGCTCAACTTCACTTATAAAAGAACATCCTAAGAACCTAGACAATCGTAATTGGCTCAACTCTATCACATAAAGGAACCAACCCCCTTTTATCATAATTTCCTAGCTCAACCTTACCCAAAAAAAGAGCAAAACATGGCTCACATACCATGCAAGCTCAACCTCAACCTTTAAGGAAGCAACTATAGCTTTAAGCATTGTAAATTACCCTCTGGGAGGATTTTACAAGTGTGGGAAGAGTTTTTTCTAGGTTGTGCCACAGCTTCACTCTCTAGGAGTGTCGCGGCTCCCCATTTTATCACATTTGTGTCACAACTTGTGGTCATTTAGTGTCGCGACTCCTTGCTCTCTGTGTTGCAGTGCCTACGTTCTAGAGAGTGGAGTGCCGCGACTTTCCCTAAAGTGTGTTGCGACTCTCCCTCAAAATTCTGGGTTCCCCAAATTTTTCAAGAACATAACCTAAACTTGACTCTTTTCAATCCTTCAAAAGGGTTTCTAATCATAAACATGATCCTCAAACACCTTTAAACATCAAATACACCACATATATAATTTTAAACCATCTAAGCATAATTTTTAGAACCAAAACCTAAACTTTCATACCCTTTTTACAACCTTCAACCCAAGTAGCTTGATGGATGCAACTATGATTCAAGTCATAAATCATGCATAGCTCAAATAAAAAACAATCCTATTTCAAGATCCCTAAGAGTTCCTTCAAATCAAACTCAATGAAACTCATCCAAACTCATATCCTATTCCAAACTCAGATGATAACATACATGAAGAAAGGAAAGAGAAGATGGAGGAACAAGATAGAGAACATCCCTACCTCTTGAAGATGAATATCACACTTTGGCCTTCCCTTTTCCCTTTCTCTTCTATTCTTTCCTCTATTTTTTTCATTTCTTTCCTTTAGTTCTTTGTTGCAATGCATCCGTGAGAGAGAGAGAAGATAAAAGTGAGTGGAAACTCACTTTAAAGAAAAGCATTAGGGGTAGTTTGGTCCATTTGTTGAAACTTCATATCTGTTAAGAACACTTAGATTTTACCAAATCAAGTTTCCTAACTTCTATAGGCATTAAAATAAATACTAATATTTATCTCAATCCTAATTTCACCATTTCCATAAGTTTCTACATCTGCAACAATTCAATCTGGTAATAAAACACACTCCCGGTGTACTTAAAAATACCAAATAACCTCAATTAATTCTTAATAATTAACCATATCGTATTCCACACATTTATGACTTAGAAATAAATTATCCATATTTATTTCCATTATCTAAGCCATTAATGTTAATATCTAAGCCATTTTAAGCTACTTTTCACCTTCTGTGTTGCAGCAATGTACCTAAACTAGCTCAGATTATCACAAAATTTGACAAGCATGTTAAGCTAGCATTAGGTTACCTTTTTAACTTTATATAAATCCTAACATGTTATTGAGGATGTTATAATTTTTTCTAAGAAATACTTCTACTAGTGTCTCAATGCACTTTACATGGCATATATAAGGGATCCAAGAAAATAGGAAACTCCAATTTCCGATAAAAACTATCCTAGGAGAAACCACTCTGGGCACCTAGAAAGGCTGATTTTCATGAATATGCCAAAAGTACAACCTAACTTCAAAAATTATAGAATTTTATAGGAAAATATGCTTATCTTATATCTTTCAAATGAAATAAACCTCACTTCATTTGACTCAGTGTAGTTAAAGTTATGCAACAAAATGCAAGAGCTGAAACAAGACAACTTGCTAATTTACCAAAATTTGACCTTACTTTAAATTGAAAATGGGAATGTATAGGGAGCGCAAAATTCTTGAAATTTTTACCATTCATAGCCTTACATGTTAGCTTCAAAATGCCACTGGTCTCATGTAATCTGGACCCCGGAGTAAAAAGTTATGCAATTTGGTTTACTAGGTATCAATTTGCCTGTTTCTACAGAATCTAACTCAACTTCAAACTGAAATTGGTGCTACTACGGTTGTTCTAAAAATCTAAAAATTTTACTGTATGAAGCTTATATCTTAGCTTTCAAATAAAATAAGTAGCAGGTCGTTTCGATGAATACAGCTCAAGTTATGCTACTAACACTACAAGCTATCAGGATGCTGCCCTGTTCTAGTAGTCTTTGGGCGCAACTGCACCTAGGCATGGTTCACTGATGCCTCGGTGCCAAGCATATGGGTTTCACTTGTTCTAGTTCTGATCAGTGGGTGTCTAGGCACCTAACACTAGCACCTAGGTGCCAGTTGCACTATAAACCAGCAGAGAACTGTTCTATTGGTTTCAAATCAAGTTCCAACCTCCCAAGATCAGTTTCTAGGTGATTTCTAGCATCAATCACATCCTCTAAACATGTTGTAACATTCATACAATTTATTGGCTCACTTAGGCATGGATTTAAACTCAAAACCACACCCACAAATACTCATTTTTCATCTTCAATCTTAAGAAGTTTCATGGATATATTCAAGACTAAAACTAACAATCATGCCTTTATCAACTCTAGTTGAACCATAAACTAGGTGTATAACAAGTTTATCTAAGCCAAACAATGGAAAAACCATATCAAACTCATTTTTAAAGCCAACTATGCATATCTCAAACCTAAAGAAAAGATAGTAAAGATGAGATTTTGAGAACAAAATCCTTTTACCTCTAGCTCTTGAAGATGACCAGGATTGGTTATGGAAGCTCCTAGCTTTCCTTCCCTTTTCCCTTTCTTTTTTTTTCTTCCTTCTCCTTTTCTTCTTCTTTCCCTTCTCTTCTTTCTCCCTTTTCTGTTGCTACTCCAGCCATAGAGATAAGTAAGAAATAAGAAAGAAAATTCAAGGTTGATGGCTCTTAAAAAGTCGTGAGTCACTTGAGCAAAATTGGATATTTTGCTGAAACTTGTACCTGGTAAGAACACTTAAATTTCAACAATTTTTCTGACTTCCAACAACTTTAGAATAAATTCTAAGATTCATCTAAATTCTTGTTTCACCATTATCTAATTTTTTCATACCCACGTCTAGTCAATCCGGCATTAAATCACATAACTAGTATGCTTAAAAATATCAAACTAACTCTAATTATCTTAAAATTTTAACTATATCCTCTTCCACCTATTTGTGACCTAAAAACAAATTCTCTAGATTTATTTCCCATAACTTAGAAGTTTATGCTACTATCTGAGTCATTTTAAGCTACTTTTGACATTCTGGGTTGCGACAAAATGCCTAAACTAACTTAGTTTGTCACAAAATTAAGTAGACATGTCAAGTCAATGTTATGCTATCTTTGTAACTATAAACTAGTCTAACATGCTAAAAAGAGGATGTTATAATATCGTCAAATTAGTGTTAGGGGAGCCAGGTATGGATATTATGAATATCTTGTAATATCCTTTGGTTTAACCAATGCACCCGTAGTGTTTATAGATTACATGAACAGAATATTTAGACCATACTTGGATAAATTTGTAGTTTTCTTTATAGATGACATTCTTATATATTCAAAGACAATAGAAAAACATGAATAACACCTTAGGATAGTTTTAGAAATCTTAAAGGAAAAATAATTATTTTCCAAATTGGCAAAATGTGAATTCTGGAAAAAGGAAGTACACTTAGGTCATGTGGTATCCCAAGGAGTGGCATCAGTGGATCCTAGTAAGGTGGAAGTAGTAGTACAATGGGAAAGGCCTACTACTGTGATAGAAATTAGGAGTTTTTTAGGACTTGCTAGGTATTACAGAAGGCTTATAAAAGGATTTTCTCATATAGTTTTACCTTTGACTAGACTGACTTAGAAAGGTAGCCCATTTGATTGGACAGTGAAATATGAAGCTAGTTTTCAAGAGTTGAAACAGAAGCAGGCCACAAAACCTATTTTAGTAATTCCAAACCCTTAGGAGAATCTTGAAGTATACTGTGATGCTTCAAAGAAGGGATTAGGATATGTTCTAATGTAGAACAGAGAGGTAGTTGCCTATGCTTCTAGGCAATTGTGACCTCGTGAAGAGAATTATCCTACCTATGAATTGGAATTAGCAACTATTGTGTTTGCCTTGAAAATTTGGAGACATTATTTATATGGAGTTAAGTTTGAAGTGTTTAGTGACCATAAGATTTTGAAGTATTTATTTAATAAAAAAGAATTAAACATGAGATAAAGAAGATGGATGGAAATTTTGAAGGATTATGACTTTGAATTGAAATATCATTTGGGTAAAGCCAATATAGTGGCTAATGCACTTAGTAGAAACTTCTACATGTGTCCCAAATAATGATTCAAGAAATGGAGCTTTTGGAAAATTTTAAAAACTTGAGTCAGGCAATGACTATGTCATCACATAGTCTCTGTATGAATAAATTGAAAATAAATAATGATTTGAAGACTCAAATTAGAGAAGCTCTAGAAAGAGAAGAATTCTTAAAAGAAATAAGTGGACAAATGTTGTTGGGAAATCAAAAGGAATTTAGTTGGGGTAGGTTTCTACCATTAGTAGAATTTGCCTACAATAACAGCCATCACACTAGCATAGGAATGGCACCTCATGAGGCATTGTATGGTAGAAAATGCAGATCACCTTTGTGTTCATATGAGATATGAGAAAGAACCATCCTAGGTGTAGAACTAGTGCAACAAACCACACAACAAATTAAGATAATCAAGGATAGGTTAATAACTGCTCAAAGTAGGTGAAAGAGTTATGCAGATAAAAGAAGGAGACCTTTAGAATTTGAGGAAGAAGAACATGTATTTCTGAGAGTTATTCCTACTACAGAGGTTAATAGAGCTATGAAAACTTGAAAGTTAGACCCTCAATTTCTCAGTCCTTTTCAAATCCTAAAAAGAATTGGACCAATTGCTTATCAAATGGCCCTTCCACCCAGTTTGTCCAACCTTCACAATGTTTTTCATATCTCACAACTTAGAAAATATAATCCAGATCCTTCACACATCTTGGAAAATGAATCAATACCATTAAGAGATGATTTAACTTATGTGATAAAACCTGTAAGGATCATGGATAGAGGAGTCAAAGGACTCAAAAGGAAATGGATTCCCCTTGTGAAGGTAGTATGGGATGGGATTGACTCAGAGCAGGCCATTTGGGAGCTGGAGTCTAACATGATGCAACACTACCTGGAACTTTTCATATCAAGTAACTAAAATTTGAGGACAAAATTTTTAAAAGGAAGGAATAATTGTAACATCCTCCCTCACCTATTAACCTTAAAGATTGTTATGGTAACATGTAAAAACATCTGTATGAGTTACCTGTTAATTTTGGTGATTTTATGAGCTAGTTTAAGTATAATGTTATAACATAAGACATGGAAAATAACTCATATTAGCTCAGAACTTGGCATAAATGGCTTAGATGATGGAAATAAATATGAAAAATTCATTTCTCGGTTAAAATAAATAGAGTGAGTTGTGGTAAATTTTGGAGAATTAACTGAATTAGTTTGACATTTTTAATAACACAGTATTAGTGTTTAAAGGCCAAATTAAATAGGAAAGTAGCTTGAAAAATCATGAAATTTTATGGAGATGTCAAATAAAGAGTGGAGATTATTTTGGAAATGATTATAGGTTAAGGCAAATACCTGTAAGTATATAAGTTTAATTCCTTAGATTTATCTTAACTTAAGGAAGAATAATAGAGCATAGTTGTAACAAGAGGCGTTACATATATAGATCGACTCTTATTTTAAAATTTATCAAACATCACACTCACACTTTAAAATGACTTTTTCTTATGTAAAAACTTATCAAACTATGAAGTAGTAAATATTATAAAATGTGAGATTCAATAATTACCTTTTAACAGATGATATAAGTTGACTGAGATAAATAAAAGACTCAAGTCACAAGAACTGAATAAAAGGCATTCATAAAACAAAGTTTACTACATCCTTAAGTACATCTGTACATATTCCAAAAGCATAAAACTTAAGTACTCCAAAATAGACACACCTATACATATAACTATCAAATGAAAATTGACCCTTCACTGAGTCCAAGCACCTGAAGAACAGGCTCCTGCACCCGACCTTCGTCCAGATCCCCTTCGGAATCCCTAATAGACAAAGCCCCTAATTGGGGCATGTCACTGTGGACAGCAGTTGATAACTCCATGAAATGTAGTTATTTATGCACCATATTTGTGCTTCATGGCATGCTTAGTCCTTGTTCTTATGCATATTTGGAAGGTTTTATGCTTATAATTGTGGAATTCTATTTTGAGATCTTCCTTTATGTTTTTGAGCAATTTGTGCATATTTGTTGATTGATTAAGTAGATTTGCAATTATATTTAACTTGGTACTTTCTCTAATGTAGGAAAGGCTCAAAAGAGACAAATTGATGCAAACCAAAGCCCAATATTAGAGAAAAAAAGCCAAGGAGGCATTCCAGAGCTCCACGCCGCGGCGCAAACGTGTGCACGCCGCAGTGTGATGGTCTCAGCCAGCTCATACTGACAAGACAGAGAGCTCCACGCTGTGGCGTGGGCTTGTTCACGCAGCGGCGCGCATCGGTGAATTGAGTCAATTTATTCTATTTTTCACTCGCTCTCTCTCCATTTTCTCTTAGGTTTTAGGTTTTTAGCTTTTTAGGGTTAGAGGCTGTGGCTAGGTCCTCCATTGGAGGTGGAGATGGAGCTTGGGGAGCTAAGGATAGAAGCCTTCTTTCTCTTGGAGAAGGATCTGAGCTTCAATGGTGAAATCCATAAGCTTTCTCTTTCTCTCTTTTCTCTTTTCTCTTCCTGATTTCTTGAACATGTATTTTGTAATTTGTTCTCATGTTCATTGTATAGCTGAGCTTTATTTAGGGATGACTTTGAATCTTTTTTATGAATATTAATGATTTGTTCTTCTCTGAGTTTGTGTGGATCTTTGATTTTGTTCAATCGTATTGTTCTGAATGCTTTTGAGTGTTTGACCAATATTTAAGTTAATTTGATAAAGTCCAATGAACCTAGACATAGAGATTTGGGTTTGAGATCGTATGTATGATTGATGTATGTTCGATTCTATTCCAATGGCAGGATGAGTTGATTCGCTAATGTGATAGAAATATACCTCTTAGCCATGCATAGCATGTGTTTGAGAATAGACCTTAAAGAGTGGATTTTGTGTTAGCTCTCAAGGACACTTGGTGAGTTGGGCAATTGAAACCATGGTTAGATGATCTAGACATAGGCATTTAGCTAATGTAGATTCTCAAACTAACCTAATCATTGCATTCATATTTATGAAGAGGATTGCATGTTGTTGGTTGAAGTAAAGGGTGAAGAAGGATTTCCTTAATCTCTAACCATTATCTTTACCGCTTTTTAGTCTTTAGTTTAATTGCTTTCCCCTATTTTTATGTTCTTGAATAGATTTAGGTAAGCTATCGGTTAATACTTAATATTAGAAATAAACTTATCCTCGTGGGAACAATATCTGTACTCATTATTTTATTACTTGCGCGACCCGTACACTTGTGGTTAGCAAATGGGCAAGCAAGTTATTTTGACCCTAACAAGTTTTTGGCGCCGTTGTCGAGGACCCTATTTTTGCATATTTTTGTTATTTTTCTAGTTTTTCTTTATTTAATAATGCTCAATTCTAGCTAAGCTGCTGTTTTGACTTGCTCAAGTACCCTATAGACCATGAACACCAAGAACACACATTCACTTTGGTTTGAGGGAGTATCATTGCATGTTTTTCACTATTAATGCTTAATGTTCACACATGCTTTGATATTTTAAGTATGTGCTAGTGATAGTCATTATGCTTTCATGATTATATCCTGTTTTGGCTGTTACTGGTGGGTTGTTGATAAAAGTTTCAATTTTCAACATTCTCTACATGATGTTATACATGTTTGAATGAAAAATGATAAATCTTTTGAATGCATGATTTGATGTCATTTGCTAGTGTAGTTTTGGTTAGCCAATGATATAAATGCTTGCGATTGTCCTTAATTCTTTAGTGAAATCATTTGCGATCTTGATGCATGCTTAAGCAATCTTGTTTGTTTTTATGCATGATGTGTTTCTCACTTAGATGCTTGTTTAATTTTGAAAAGATTTGAGTGCTTGTCTAGAGAATGTTTATGGATTGTGCATGTGGATGATTTCTACTATCCTTGAAATTGTTTTGCAACTCTCTTGAGGTGAAATCCTAGATTATGCATGATTGAGGAAGTGATTAGGCCATTGTTTGGACCGGTTGAGCCTTTCAAGCTTACCCTTACATGATTATATCCTTAGGTCCCCTATTGAAGCCTTATAATTGTTTGGCCTTCTATGTTCTTCTTTCATCCTTATATTTCGTACTTTGTAACCATTCTAATGCATGTGAAAGCATTGCAATCTTTTCCTTCCCTTTATGTTTGTTGAGTGCATGATATGTTATTTCTTCACTTGAGTCCATTGTTTAGGGTATTTATGTTGTTCAATACAAAAGTGGCTTGAAGGAACCATTTGCTATACAAAAAGTTATTTTGTCAAAGAAAAAGAAAATACAAAAAGAGAAATAAAAAAGAGAAAAAAAAATGAAAGAAAGAAAGCATAAATGAAGAAAAAGCATTGAGTGGCTCTGGATAGTTTTATTTGTTTCATTTTGTATACCCTTGTTGTAGTAACTCAAGTCTTGAAATATCATGTTATGTTTCTCAATGTTTGTATGTTTTCCATTCCCTTTTGTTCTTCACCCCATCACTTTGGCCTTACATTATAAGCTATTCAATTCCCTTTTGATCCTCAATCATGTGTGATTTACATTTGTGGAGAGAGAGTTGTGCAACAATTTTGTAGAATCTTGATTTGTATCCATATGTAGGTTCATAAACTTATCCGGATGAGCATGATTTGAAAAAGATAAGTTGAGCTTGCATGTTTGTGAGAGATGTCATGTGCATGATTATAAGTTTGATTGACAGCATATTAAGGATTGTGTATGTGTTGAGCTTAACAGTGAGGCATGAGCATTCTTTGAGGGCCAATATAATCATTGTGCACTAGTTGTGGTTAAAAGAAAATTGAATATATCATTGTTGAATGCATGTGAGCAAGAATTGTCAAAGTGAGTTTTCTTAGTCATACTTTGTGTTGCTCAAGGACTAGCAACAACTTAAGTTTGGGGGTGTGATAACTCCATGAAATGTAGTTATTTATGCCCCATATTTGTGCTTCATGGCATGCTTAGTCCTTGTTCTTATGCATATTTGGAAGGTTTTATGCTTATAATTGTGGAATTCTATTTTGAGATCTTCCTTTATGTTTTTGAGCAATTTGTACATATTTGTTGATTGATTAAGTAGATTTACAATTATATTTAACTTGGTGCTTTCTCTAATGTGGGAAAGGCTCAAAAGAGACAAATTGATGCAAGCCAAGGCCTAGCATTGGAGAAAAGAAGCCAAGGAGGCATTCTAGAGCTCCACGTCGGGGCGAAAACATGTGCACGTCGTGGCGTGATGGTCTCAGCCAGCATATACTAACAAGACAGAGAGCTCCACGCTACGACATCGGCTTGTTCACGCCGCGGCGCGCATTGGGTGAACTGAGTCTATTTATTCTATTTTTCATGCTCTCTCTCGCTTTCTCTCAGATTTCTCTCTTAGGGTTTAGGTTTTTAGCTTTTTAGGGTTAGAGGCTGCGGCTGGGTCCTCCATTGGAGGTGGAGATGGAGCTTGGGGAGCAAAGGATGGAAGCTCTCTTTCTCTTGGAGGAGGATCTGAGCTTTAATGGTGAAATCCATAAGCTTTCTCCTTCTCTCTTTTCTCTTTTCTCTTCCTCATTTCTTGACCATGTATTTTGTAATTTGTTCTCATGTTCATTGTATAGTTGAGCTTTATTTAGGGATGACTTTGAGTCCTTTTTATGAATATTAATGATTTGTTCTTCTTTGAGTTTGTGTGGATCTTTAATTTTGTTCAATCATATTATTCTTAATGCTCTTGAGTGTTTAGATAACATTTAAGTTGATTTGATAAAGTCCAATGAACCTAGACATAGGGATTTGGGTTTGAGATTGTATGTATGATTGATGCATGTTCGATTCTATTCCAATGGCAGGATGAGTTGATTCGCTAATGGGATAGAAATATACCTCTTAGCCATGCATAGCACGTGTTTGAGAATAGACCTTAAAGAATGAATTTTGTATTAGCTCTTAAGGACACTTAGTGAGTTAGACAATTGAAACTATGGATAGATGATCTAGATATAGGCATTAAGGTAATGTAGATTCTCAAGCTAACCTAATCACTGCATTCATATTTATGAAGAGGATTGCATGTTATTGGTTGAAGTAAAGGGTGAAGGAGGATTTCCCTAATCTCTAACCGTTATCTTTATTGCTTTTTAGTCTTTAGTTTAATTGCTTTCCCCTATTTTTATGTTCTTGAATAGAATTAGTTAAGCTATTGATTAATACTTAGCATTGGAAATAAACTTATCCTCATGGGAATGATATCTATACTCATCATTTTATTACTTGCGCGACCCATGCACTTGCGGTTAGCAAATAGGCAAACAAGTTATTTTGACCCTAACAGGAGTCCGAGTAGTTGACTCCACAGAGCCCTCCCTATAGGAAGTTCTTTGATCATCCCAGAGCTCCCTAAGGGGCATGTAGAACTCCAAGTGAACATCTGCATCCATAGTAAACGAGACTACCTCATGCCTGGTCCTACTCCAACTCAACGAGATAACTCCATCTTATCGAACACGCCCAGTATTCCACTGAACACTCCATGCTCCGATGTCCCCATAGAGCCGTAGCCTAGTGAAACCTTGCGGGTCTGGTCTCACCGCCATCACAGTCTTTTCCAACATAAGTGTAAAGACAGAAACAGAAAGAAAAAGACAATAGCAGAGGTGAGATCCCTTACATCAATACCATCATGGTAGCAAGAAACACAACAAAAGACAATAGTGCCTTTCATACACGACAACACCAAGTAATAATAGATATAATCATGTCAATACAGAAATATTCATAAAATAAAAAACATAATCATGTTATCAACTGATAAGTAAATCAGCAAGGTACATCAAGACATATATATGTGTGTGTATGGAGCATGTCACAATAACAGATGTGTAGACTATGTATATGCACAATGTGTATGTTGACCATCCTCATGCACAATGTGACCAATTCCTACTTTATAGAGCTAAGATTCAGAAATGAGCGTTCCAGAAGATCTGCCCCCCCTCAAAAGACAATCTACACCAGATAACGAAAAGAAATAGTGTTTTGTCAGGATGCTAGTGCATTGCAATGGTGTTCACGACCAGGGGTATACAATATGACAGTGGTCACTGGTGAATCACCCGCCCTGAGCGTCCCCCAAGATCCATCAAGGATCGCACTATTCTGTAAGTTCTCGCTCACTTCTAGGCATCGAAAGTCGACAGTCTAATGCTCAATTGCATGCCCAATGAAACTCAACCACTGTTGTACTGTTCCCAACAGTATTAAGGCAACCGCCCATATGATTGTCCAATACCATTAGTATCAATGATATTATATAGCCGCCCATACAACTACACAATACCAATGATCCACTCCGGTTTAGCATTTTGGTCTAAAAGCACAAGGCTAAATTCATAATCCACTTGGGTCCAGTACGTCGGCCCAAGACACAATGTCAATGCACGCTTTCACAGAGTATCTCAGTAATGCAAATGTAAGAATCCTGCATGCTTTCATAACATATCTCAATTGTATGAATTCAAGTATCATAATTATCAATTCACATGATGTTGGGAATTTTGCGGATACAACACGCAGCGAAAAACAGGGATTCCCATCGAGGATCCATGCGAACAAGCCATAATCCGAGTTTTTAAATGACTTACCTCTTGGAGCGTGAATCACCAACACTGTAATAAAAACGATGTTTCTGCGGTATCCACACAAACAGACTCACGACCGTCCAACGTCCGTAAAGAGGAACGTCACGTCTCTCACACAGTGCTAGCTGCGAAGAGAAGAGAAGAAACCTGTCGCTCTCTCACTCACTTTTTCTGTAGGTGCGGTAGCAGCCCCTTAGCAGTACTATTCATAATAGTGACTGCCTTAAGTGAGTTTGAGCAGTAGTAAGGTAAGCTGTGCAACCCTAGACCCATCTGTTATGTGTTTGGCCCATATTTGAATCCGAG
Source organism: Ormosia semicastrata (assembly GCA_029884595.1). NCBI lineage: Eukaryota > Viridiplantae > Streptophyta > Magnoliopsida > Fabales > Fabaceae > Ormosia > Ormosia semicastrata. Next base: position 36,565,941 of record JAQQTO010000045.1, read on the forward strand.
TCCAACTTGGATCCATCGCTCCAATTTTAGTCTGCTCTATGTGTGTGACCCTGCAGGTTCTTATTATATTGGCAGTAATATTAAAATCCCTTTTTAATATTACAAGCAGAGAGCGGTATCTAGCAACACATCGCTGCTACCCAAGTAATAAGAATGTCAGTGATTTGACATAACCTTTCTATGACTAATGTTTCTGTGTTGTTTAGTCCCTTTGTCAAGATATCTAGATTGAACACAAGGCATGTAATGCATCACCCTTGTATAGTCTAATCATTCATTTCTTGATATTCGAGTAGACTTTGTAACAACAAATGAGATCAATATCTCATATTGACTCATTTGAGTATGGCCATGCATTTTGCAGTCTCACTCAATCAGGGGGCCTGAAGATATCGCTTCTGTTATGTAGGAGTGACAAATCCCATCTAGGTCACTCACATCCTTCTGCATGATTTGCAGTATGTCCAATAACTAACTTTATAATCACCTTGTTACAGATGACGTTTGATGGTATTAAAACACACAACTCCTCATGTAGGAATCGTAGTGATTTCAGGTCAAAGGACCACAGACACCATTGTCACTTTGAGAATCGCTTATGACACTCACGTAACGATCCATGTAGCGTTCTCATGGTGGGTCAGTCCAGCACATCATTACTCTAATGCGTACCCATGTGAAGACTTGATATCTCATATCCATGACCCGTGATATGTGGTCATCAGTCTATGCACATACTAGTCTCAATGTATTATTGTTGTCCTAATTAACAATAATACTTGACTAGGGACATTTAAGAATAGTGTTGTAACTAAAAGGATCTCACGATCAAGTCATCCACGTGATGTCCTATGGCATCAAACTTACTATTCTAAGGACTTTATTATGTTTATCAAAATAGAACTTAATAAATGAAATACCTCATATATAAAATACCATAATAGAATGTATGTAAATATAGAAAATGTATTGGCCTCTAGGGCATACACCAACAATCTCCCACTTGCACTAGAGCCAATCAGGCATATATCTAATACCTAAAGACCTAGTGTGACCCTTATGCTTCTGCTATGCAAGAGGCTTCATCAGTGGATCAGCAATGTTATTATCTGTTGGTACTCTGCATATCTTCACATCTCCTCTATCGATGATCTCTCGAATGAGATGGAAGCGCCTAAGTATATGTTTGGATCGCTGGTGAGATCTAGGCTCCTTAGCTTGTGCAATGGCTCCATTATTATCACAATAGAGGTCCACTGGGTCCACAATGCTAGGAATAGTGCCAAGTTTAGTAATGAACTTCCTGATCCAAACGGCCTCTTTTGCTGCATTGGAGGCAGCAATATACTCAGCCTCTGTGGTAGAATCGGCGACTGTCTCCTGTTTTGAACTCTTCCAGCTCACAGTCCCACCATTTAGGCAAAAAACATAACCCGATTGCGATCTGGAGTCGTCCTTATCAGTTTGGAAGCTAGCATCAGTTTAACTTTTTACAACTAGCTCTTCCTCGCCTCCATATACAAAGAACGAATCCTTAGTCCCTCTCAGGTATTTAAGGATGTTCTTGATAGCAGTCCAGTGACTCTCACTGGGATCAGACTGGTACCTACTCGTCATGCTCAAAGTATATGAGATGTCTGGTCGAGTACATAACATGGCATACATGATAGATCCAATTGCAGATGCATATGGAATCTTGCTCATGCGATCCCTCTTATCTTGGGTGGAAGGGGATTGAGCCTTAGATAGGCTTACACCATGTGACATAGGCAAGAGTCCTTTCTTGGATTCATGCATGTTAAATCGTCTTAACACTTTGTCTATGTATGTACTCTGACTTAGGCCAAGTAGTCTTAGCGATCTATCTCTATAGATCCTGATACCTAATACATAGGTGGCTTCGCCCAAGTCCTTCATAGAGAAGCAGTTCCCTAACGGACTGTAGGGTAGGGATGTCATTTCCAATAAGTAGTATGTCATCTACATACAATACCAGAAAGATAATAGTGCTCCCACTAACCTTTTTGTAGACACAAGATTCTTCTTCATTTTTTATGAAACCAAATTGTTTTATTGTATCATCAAAACGAAGATTCCAACTTCTGGAAGCTTGCTTCAATCCATAAATAGATCATTGCAACTTGCATACTTTTCTAGCATCCTCTGGAATGGCAAAACCCTCAGGTTGTGTCATGTACACATCTTCGAGAAGATTTCCATTAAGGAAAGCAGTTTTGACATCCATTTGCTAGATTTCATAATCATGGTATGCTGCAACAACAAGTAAAATCCAAACGGATTTAAGCATCGCAACTGGGGAAAAAGTCTCATCATAGTCTACACCATGAATTTGTTTGAAACCTTTGGCCACCAATCGCGCCTTAAAGGTATGCACATTACCATCCATGTCGGTTTTCTTCTTGAAAACCCACTTGCACCCAATGGGTTTTACCCCTTCAGGTAGGTCAACCAAGGTCCATACTTGGTTGGTATACATAGAATCCACTTCAAATCTCATGGCCTCAAGCCATTTCTCAGATTCTGGGCCAATAATGGCTTCCTAGTAAGTCACAGGCTCATCTTGATCCATGAGCAATACGTCACCTTGTTGGGTCATGAGAAATCCATCTCTCTGGTTGATGACGTATCCTGTTAGACCTACGCAAGTCTTGTGCTACTAGAGCAGGTTGCTATTCCACAACATTTTGTGGAGGCTGCTCTATTTCCACCATTGGTTCATTGCTGCTTTGTGAAACTTAAATTTCTTCAAGTTCTACTTTTCTCCCACTGGTTCCTTTGGAGATAAACTCCCTTTCTAGAAACACAGTTGTCCGTGCGACAAACACTTTGCCCTCAGTAGGATTACAGAAAAAGTATCCCTTGGTTTCCTTTGGATACCCCACAAAGAAGCATTTATCTGATTTAGGTCCAAACTTATCAGAAACTTGACGTTTCACATAAGTTTCACAGTCCCAAATCTTTAAGAAAGACATACTAGGCCGTCTCCTAGTTCATATATCATATAGTGTCTTTTGAACCGTCTTAGATGGAGCACGGTTAAGTGTGAAAGTTGCTGTTAACAGAGCATGTCCCCAGAAGGAGCCTGGAAGGTTTGCATGACTCATCATGGATCGGACCATGTCCAACAAGGTCCGGTTCCTCCTTTCAAAGACACTATTCCATTGTGGTGTTCCTGGTGGAGTGAGTTGAGATATTATCCCACACTCTTTCAGATGATCATCGAACTGTTGGCTTAAGTATTCTCTTCCTCGATCTGATCAAAGGATTTTAATACTCTTGCCAAGTTGGTTTTGTACTTCATTCTTGAACTCTTTGAACTTTTCAAAGGATTCTGATTTGTGCTTCATAAGATATACAAATCCATATCTACTGAAATCATCAGTAAATGTAATGAAATATTGAAAACTGCCTCTAGCGACTGTGTTTAGTGGCCCACATACATCACTATGTATAAGGCCTAAAAGATCACTAGCCCTTTCACCTTGTCTAGTGAATGGGGCCTTTGTCATTTTCTCCAATAAACAAGATTCACATATCTCATATGGTTCGAAATCAAATGAGTCCAAGAATCCATCTTTATGGAGTTTGGTGATGCGTTTCTCATTTATATGGCCCAAACGACAATGTCAGAGAAAAGTTAGGTTCAGATCGTTTGATTTAAACCTCTTTGTATTTATGTTATAAATGAGAGTTTCGAGATCAAGTACATAAAGTCCATTACTCAATTGTGCACTACCATAAAAAATATCATTCATATAAATGGAACAACACTTGTCCTTTATAATAAAAGAAAAACCTTTCTTGTCCAAACAAGAAACAGAAATGATATTCCTACTAATAGCAGGCACAAAATAGCAGTTCTCTAACTCTATTACAAGCCCAGTGGGCAAAGATAATAAATAAGTCCCTACAGCTAATGCAGCAACCTTTGCTCTATTTCTCACTCGTAGGTCGACTTCGCCCTTCGTCAATGGTCTACTACTCTTTAGATCCTACACATTTACACAAATGTGAGATCCATATCCAGTATCTAATACCCATGATGCAAAAGTAGATAAATTGACTTCAATAACAAAAATACCTGAATTGGAAGTCTCACTTCCCTTATTCTTTTTGAGCTCCTCCAGGAACTTGGACAGTTCCTCTTCCAATGTCCGGTCTGACCGCAATGGAAGCATGTACCTTCCTTAGCCACTCCACTCACTAGTTTCAAGCCAGAAGTGCTGGGCTTGGACTTATCCTTGCCCTTGCCCTTCCAGTTGTCCTTGGGCTTTTTCTGCTGTTTCTTGCCCTTATTCTTTTGGACCATCATTATGGCCTTCCCTTTACCTTTGTTGATGTTCTACTCAGCAGTTCTCAACATGCCTAGCAGCTCTGGAAGTGATTTGTCAATCTCATTCATGTTGTAGTTCATGACAAATTGACTAAAACTTTCCGAAAACGATTGCAGGACTAAGTCAGTGGCCAACTCTTGGCCCAAAGGAAAACACAGTCACTCTAGGTTTTCAATGTACCCAATCATCTTGAGTACATGAGCACCAACAGGGCTTCCTTCTACCAGCTTGCACTGAAACAGTGCTTTAGAGACCTCGAATCTCTCATGCCTGGCCTGCTCTTGATAGAGCTTCTTAAGGTGTACGATCATATCGTATGCATCCATGTTCTCATGTTGCTTTTGGAGCTCAGAGTTCATGGTGGCTAGCATTAGACATCCAATGTCCAAGGCATCATCTTGATGCTTCTTATAAGCATCTCTTTCGGTTCTAGGGCGTTAGCGACAGTGGCTCAAGAATAATTTGTTCCAAAATATACAGCTTTTTCTCTTGCTTGAGGACAATCCTCAAATTCCTGTACCAGTCTAGAAAATTCATTCCAGACAGCTTGTCCTTCTCAAGGACAGATCGCAATGATAAAGTACCCGATGTGTTTGTTGCCCTTGTAATCTATTAATAGAAATATGCAAAATATAAGTATCATGCCATAAACATATTTAATGAGGTCTTTTAAATTAAATATGCCTCCCACTATTTTATTCAAGTCAATGACCCTCAGCATTGACTCAGAAAATCCCATCGTAAGATTTTCTAGTGGGCCAAGATCCATATTTCACCTAGTTTTGAGTCAGCTTTGGCTGATCACCCAAACTTCAGTTATTTAGGTAGGAAACACTTTCCAATTACATCACATGTAACTCTTGGATAGTTGGGTGAATAATATTTATTCTAATCCATCTAATGGACTAAAGCTCAACGTCATGCCTCTAAGCCTTCAATCCTATTGAAATGGCCTAGTTAAGTCAGACCCAATGGTTGGCAGTTGGATATTACCTTTATCCCATCGCGTTTTACTAATATAGATAAAGGCATCCTGCTTTGGCAGACCTGCGCTTGATCGATACTAGTCTTGACGAGTGCCACACATTGGAAGGCATCACATAATGACTTAATATTCGCTTTGAGGGAATTTTTATTATTATTAGATCTCACCATTTATTAAATTGTTTATCATACCATAAACATTATCCATACATCTTATACATATAAAGCATATAAAAGTGACATGGTTATGGCCCCTAAGAGAGTAGCATTAATTAAGGCAGCTTCACCAAGTGTCTCCCATCAACGTCCTCACTTGATGTCATCTTCTTGCCTCCACATCATAATTACATTATATAGAAACCTCTTTTATATTCGAGGGGAGTTAGGTGAGAAGAGAATGCACAATCAGAATGTAGAGAGAAAGGCACGACACGCAGGTCATATTTATTAAAACCAAAAGGCATAAAAAGAAGACTAAGGCCATAACCATGCACCATGTGAATGCTTATGTCTTGAAGCATATCAAATGGGTTTTTGATGATAACAAAGGCCAAAGTGAAGTTCAAGTGCAAAAGAGAAGATTAAGCGCAAAAGGAAAAATCAAGATCAAAGAAAGAAGTCAAGAGGTTTATTTAGTTATAAGACTTAGAACATTAATGTTAAATGCTCTCAAGATTTCTCAAATGATTTTTCAATATATGATTTCAAAATAAGTGAGAAATTTCAAAGTTAAACATGGCTTTCAATAAAACTTGAGTTTCAATCTTAAATCTAACACTTTTAAAAGGATTTATGTTTAATCAAGTGTCTTGAGGTGTTAGAAATGACTTACAAGCTTTATTGGACTTGAAAAATGTGTTCAATGGCCAATGTAATCGATTACACGACGTTTGTAATCGATTACACAGCAAACAGAAGGCATGTAATCGATTACATGAGCAATGTAATCGATTATAAGCAAGTTAGAGGCCATGTAATCGATTACACAATATATGTAATCGATTACATCAAGCCCAGAAAAGCATGAACACGTTCAAAGAGTCATGTAATCGATTACATAGATATTGTAATCGATTACACAGCAAGTCAGAAGCCATGTAATCAATTACACCAAGAATGTAATCGATTACACAGAGCCCAGAAAGTCAAGAACACGTTGGAACAACATATGTAATCGATTACATAAGTTGAGTAATCGATTACAAGAATCGTGACAACGGCCAACGGCTATATTTAATGCATTAAATACTGCCCAAACCACCCCACCGGCTCTATTAATTGAGACACTTATAAATACCAAAGTTGGGTCTTTATTTGAGGTAGACCTTGAACCAAAAACTGATCACCAATACTTCCAAACGTGAATCAATCCTCAAATCCATTTCTTGCTCTGTTTTCTGCCAAAAACGTGAAAAATCTTTGAGAACATATTAGAGCTTCAATTTGTAATCATCTACTCTAGTGAGAGCTTCAATTTGTATTAATCTACTCTTTGAGAGAGTTTCTATCATTCAAACACTTTGCTTATTGTGTAAAGAGGGTGAGGTATCCCTCTAGTGAAAAAAGATGAGGTATCCCTTATTGAGAAGAAGGTGACGTATCCTTCAAAGGTGTAAAGAGGGTGAGGTATCCCTCTAGTGAAAAAGGGTGAGGTATCCCTTGTTGAGAAGAAGGTGAGGTATCCTTCAAAGGTGTAAAGAGGGTGGGGTGTCCCTTAAAGGTTGTATAGGGTGAGGCATCCCTATTTTGAGGCTCAAAGCACAAGGGTGAGGTATCCCAAGGTGTTGTTGAGTGCTCCAATCTGTAAAGGTTTTTCAAGCACCCGTTCAAGCTTGAAGTTTAGTGGAAAATCTCGAGTGGTTCGCTTAAGGACTATACGTAGGTCACAAGGGGTGGCTGAACTAGGATAAATCCTTGTGTTTGATTCTCTCAACCCTATCTCTTTACATTTGTACATTTACTTTATATGCTTGCTTGAATATTATTCATCTTGCTTTATTTAATTTGTGAGTGAAGTATTCAATCTCATATATCTATTCACTTCAATTATCCAATAGCTTCAACGAAAATTGTTTAACAAACATTTTACGAAAGATTTGTGAAAATATTTCATAAACTCAATTCACCCCCCTCTTGAGTTTGAGGCCACTTGGCTAACAAGTGGTATCAGAGCTAGGCTCTTGTGTAAAGGGCTTAGCAGCTTCAAGAGAAAGTGATGGCCTCCTCAAATGAGTTTTCAAAAAGTTGCTCTATCTATAAACCTCCTTTTTTCAATGGGGATGGGTATGCTTATTGGAAAGAAAGAATGAAAATTTTTATTGAAGCTATTGACTTAGATGTGTGGGATGCTATTAAAAATGGTTTTTTTATCCCCACAAAAGATGTTAATGGTGTAAGGGTTAATACACCAAGAAGTGAATGGACCAATGATGATAAGAAAAAGGTCCAATATAATTTGAGTGCCAAAAACATTATTACCATATCTTTGGGGTATGATGAATTCTTTAGAGTTTCAAATTGTAAATCTGCTCAAGAAATGTGGAATGTTTTAGAAGTAACCCATGAGGGTACTAGTGAAGTGAAAAGATCAAGAATTAATACTCTCACTCATGAATATGAACTTTTTAGAATGAACCATATTGAAAGTATTCAAGAAATGCAAAAATGTTTTACACATATAGTTAATCATTTAGCTTCATTAGGAAAGACATTTTCTAATGAAGATCTTATTAATAAGGTTTTAAGATGTTTGAGCAGGGATTGACAACCTAAGGTGATGGCTATCTCGGAATCTAGAAATCTTGCTACAATGAATTTAGCCACACTTTTTGGCAAGCTCCAAGAACATGAATTAGAGTTGAATAGACTCAAACAAAGTGAAGAAGTTGACAACAAAAAGAAGGGGATTGTTTTCAAAGCCACTTCCTCCATGGTAAATGAAGATGATAAAGATGATGAGAATGACTTGAAAATAGATGAGGAGAATCTTGCTCTACTAGTCAAAAAATTCAGAAGATTCTTCAAGAAGAGTGGAGCTCAAAGAAGACCTCCCTTTCCCCAAAAGAATGTCTATCACAAAGGGGAAGGAACCTCATCCACTCCTAAATGCTATGAATGTAGAGAGTTGGGTCACATGAAGATGGAATGCCCGATTTATCAAAGTAAAGTGGAAAAATACCACCAAAAATCCTCAGGGGAGAAGAAAGAAAGAAGAGCCTACATAGCTTGGGATGATAATGACATGGACTCAACCGATAGCTCGGATAATGAGAAAGCCAATCTATGTTTCATGGCTAGAGGAGAAGAGGAAGATGAAAATGACATAGAGGTAACATCTTCAAATTCTGAATCAAACTTTTCCCCTTTCTATGATGAATTGCAAGATGCTTTTGAAGAATTACATAATGAATCTATAAGACTTGCAAAACTTGTTTCATCATCCAAGAAATCAATTTCCTCTTTTGAAAATAAGATATCTATGTTAAATAAGGAAATTGAGGAACTTAAATTAGAAAATGAAACTCTTAGGTTGATTGATGCAAACTCTTCATGCATGACATGTTTATATCTTGATAATGCATCTACACCCTCATCTTGCTCATCATGTAAAGCATTTGAAATTGAGATTGAGGACTTGAAAAACACTCTTTCAAAATTTACCTTTGGAAGAGATAATTTGAACATATTGCTTGGAAACCAAAGATGTGTTTTTCAAAAAGCTGATTTGGGGTATAATCCCAATAAACAACAAAAGTTTCTCAAGAACTTCTTTGTTTCATCAAGTACATCAAATAGTCCCTTTATTAAATGCTTTCATTGTGGTAGGAAAGAGCATAGTGCATCAAATTGCAATGTAAGGAAGAATATCAATAACAAGCCAGGAACTAAATTGGTTTGGGTTCCCAAAGGCACTTTGCCAAAGACTAACACACAAGGACCCAAGAAAATTTGGGTACCAAAAGTCAAAAATTGAAGTGTGTTGTAGGTATGCTTGAAGGCCAAGAATTAACTTTGGATATCTTGAAAAGTGGCTACTCCAAGCACAAAACCAGAAAAATACATCAAGCATTCCTCCTTGTCTCCAAGAAGCTTGAACTTGCATCCTTTGGTTAAGTGTGACTTGCTCTATGCTTTACTAGTTTAATATCTTGAATATGTTAAATGAATATATTTTTCATGTGAAATGACATGTATAATATCAATATCTTTGAACTTGTCATAATGGATCAATCATGCATCTAATTCTGCTGTACAATATATTGGTCTCTTGCATAATATGCTTATCTCTTGCATAAATTGGTCACCTTGTTGCATAATGTCTTGTTGCATAACACTTTCTTGCATAATGTCACAATCTTCTACATAATACATCAACTTGATGCATAATATGTTGTTTTTTGCACAATAATGTGTTTTGGATCATAATCATTGGAATATATGCTTAAATGATGTTTGAAATTGTCTTGGAATGATTTGGAACCTTTTTTATTGTTTCAAGTTTGGTCCTTCATGATGCTTTCCTTTTGCTTAATCTCTATCTAATCCCATATTGCTTTTGTATATGACTCTGATTTCTATTGGCATAAATGATAAATACTATCTAAGTTTCTCTTCATATGCATTTGCTATTGGTATCACATCTTGATGTGCTAAACGATTATACTCTTATATTGATCCTGCTGGGCTGAAATAAATATATCAAATCTGAATGCTTATGTCTTCTTTTTGATAATGCCAACGGGGGAGAAATTAGTGAAATATATTGCATGTCTACGGGGGAGTTTTGCACTTTCACATATTCTATCTCATGCATACATTATGGGGGAGTGTTGCACTTAATTATCTGATAATCAAATAAATGCATATATTTCTCATTCTGTTGAATGTTTAGTTTGTCATCATCAAAAAAGGGGAGAATGTGAATGCTTATGTCTTGAAGTATATCAAATGGGTTTTTGATGATAACAAAGGCCAAAGTGAAGTTCAAGTGCAAAAGAGAAGATCAAGCGCAAAAGGAAAAATCAAGATCAAAGAAAGAAGTCAAGAGGTTTATTTAGTTATAAGACTTAGAACATTAATGTTAAATGCTCTCAAGATTTCTCAAATGGTTTTTCAATATATGATTTCAAAATAAGTGGGAAATTTCAAAGTTAAACATGGCTTTCTATAAAACTTGAGTTTCAATCTTAAATCTAACACTCTTAAAAAGATTTATGTTTAATCAAGTGTCTTGAGGTGTTAGAAATAACTTACAAGCTTTATTGGACTTGAAAAATGTGTTCAATGGCCAATGTAATCGATTACACAGCAAACAGAAGGCATGTAATCGATTACATGAGCAATGTAATCGATTATAAGCAAGTCAGAGGCCATGTAATCGATTACACAATATATGTAATCGATTACATCAAGCTCAGAAAAGCATGAACACATTCAAAGAGTCATGTAATCGATTACATGGATATTGTAATCGATTACACAGCAAGTCAAAAGTCATGTAATCGATTACACAGATATTGTAATCGATTACACACAAGTCAGAAGCCATGTAATCGATTACACACAAGTCAGAAGCCATGTAATCGATTACACAGAGCCCAGAAAGTCAAGAACACGTTGGAACAACATATGTAATCGATTACATAAGTTGAGTAATCGATTACAACAATCCTAACAACGTCCAACGGCTATATTTAATGCATTAAATGCTGCCCAAACCACCCTAACGGCTCTATTAATTGAGAAACTTATAAATACCAAAGTTAGGTCTTTATTTAAGGTAGACCTTGAACCAAAAATTGATCACCAATACTTCCAAATGTGAATCAATCCTCAAATCCATTTCCTCCTCTGTTTTCTGCCAAAAACATGAAAAATCTTTGAGAGCATATTAGAGCTTCAATTTGTAATCATCTACTCTAGTGAGAGCTTCAATTTGTATTAATCTACTCTTTAAGAGAGTTTCTATCATTCAAACACTTTGCTTATTATGTAAAGAGGGTGAGGTATCCCTCTAGTGAAAAAAGATGAGGTATCCCTTGTTGAGAAGAAGGTGAGGTATCCTTCAAAGGTGTAAAGAGGGTGAGGTATCCCTCTAGTGAAAAAGGGTGAGGTATCCCTTGTTGACAAGAAGGTGAGGTATCCTTCAAAGGTGTACAGAAGGTGGGGTATCCCTCAAAGGTTGTATAGGGTGAGGCATCCCTGTTTTGAGGCTCAAAGCACAAGGGTGAGGTATCCCAAGGTGTTATTGAGTGCTCCAATCTGTAAAGGTTTTTCAAGCACCCGTTCAAGCTTGAAGTTTAGTGGAAAATCTCGAGTGGTTCGCTTAAGGACTGGACGTAGGTCACAAGGGGTGGCTGAACCAGGATAAATCCTTGTGTTTGATTCTCTTAACCCTATCTCTTTACATTTGTGCATTTACTTTATATACTTGCTTGAATATTATTCATCTTGGTTTATTTAATTTGTGAGTGAAGTATTCAATCTCATTTATCTATTCACTTCAATTATCCAATAGCATTAACGAAAATTGTTTAACAAACATTTTACGAAAGATTTGCGAAAATATTTCATAAACTCAATTCACCCCCCTGTTGAGTTTGAGGCCACTTGGCTAACACACCATGCATCACAAAGAACATATAAACTCATAACAATAATACATAATTATTTTTCGTGAGTTATAAAAGGATAGAAAATATTGCGCTTTCGAATAACACACTATTGCGCCTTCCTTAAGCCCTTGTGCCGCGCGGAACCCTAACCCCGAATAACATGAACACTTTATATGCCACGAGGAACCCTTGCGCCGTCGTTCAACACTTGAACCTCTGGCGCCTCCTTGACGGCTTGACATCAACACTTGATGCTGCTGCTGCATAACAAGAATAGGGTTTCCAAAACCCCTTGCGCTACGCCTCTTGTGCAGAAATAAGGATTCCATAACCCCTGCTGCCGCAAACTAAGAACAAGGTTTCCTAAACCTTTACACAGCGTATTGAGAATAAGGATTCCATAATGCTGTACATATCACATACATACCAGAAAGCTTCACAAAAACATACATCTTAAAACAAAATAGTTTTCACAAAACATATGAACATCTTCAAGAAGTTTTTGAAAACAATATCACGGTTTTGCAAACAACATAAGAAACAGAATAAGTTTTCGCAAAGGGTTTCATACAGTTTTCAGAAATAACATAATAAAGATCATATCTTTTATCAAAAAGAAGAATAGAAAACATGGTATCTCATGTAAACGAAAATAGAAAACCGAATCATGGTTTCGCAAGATGCTCTGATACCAATGTTAGGAATTTTGTGGATACAACACGCAGCGAAAAACAGGGATTCCCACCGAGAATCCATGCGAACAAGCCATAATCTGAGTTTTTAAATGACTTACCTCTTGGAGCGTGAATCACCAACACCATAATAGAAATGATGTCTCTGCGATATCCACACGAACAGACTCATGAACGTCCAACGTCCGCAAAGAGGAGTGTCACGTCTCTCACACACTGCTAGCTACGAAGAGAAGAGAAGAAACCTGTCGCTCTCTCACTCACTTTTTCTGTAGGTGCGGCTAGGGTTCTGAATTGCGTATCTTAGCAGCCCCTTAACAGTACTATTTATAATAGTGACTGCCTTAAGTGAGTGTGAGCAGCAGCAAGGTAAGCTGTGCAACCCTAGACCCATCTGTTATGAGTCTGGCCCATATTTGAATCCGAGTCCAACTTGGATCCATTGCTCCAATTTTAGTCTGCTCTATGTGTGTGACCCTACAGGTTCCTATTACGTTGGCAGTAATATTAAAATCCCATTTTAATATTACAAGCAGTGAGCGGTATCTAGCAACACATCGCTGCTACCCAAGTAATAAGAATGTCAGTGATTTGACATAACCTTTCCGTGACCAATGTTTCCGTGTTGTTTAGTCCCTTTGTCAAGATATCTAGATTGAACACAAGGCATGGAATGCATCACCCTTGTATAGTCCAATCATTCGTTTCATGATATTCGAGTAGACTTTTTAACAACAAATGAGATCAATATCTCATATTGACTCATTTGAGCATGGCCATGCATTTTGTAGTCTCACTCAATCAGGGGGCCTGAAGATATCATTTCTGTTATGTAGGAGTGACAAATCCCATCTAGGCCACTCACATCCCTTTGCATGATTTGTGGTATGTCCAATAACTAACTTTATAATCACCTTGTTACAGATGACATCTGATGGTATTAAAACACACAACTCCTCATGTAGGAATCGTAGTGATTTCAGGTCAAAGGACCATAGACATCATTGTCACTATGAGAATTGCTTATGACACTCACGTAATGATCCATGTAGCGTTCTCATGGTGGGTGACAACTGTCGAGATTACCAAATTTAAATTAATTTATAACCGATTTACCAAAACTACTTGTAGCATAAAGTAACACCGAGTCGAGCCCGTAGATCACTCTAATTATGAAGTCAAATTAAGAGGTTAATAAACAGGGGGAAAAAGTTTTGCAAGATTAAACAACAAAGAACAATTAAAATGAGTAAACAAGATTGAGAAAATAACCAATCCAAGAGAATTAACAAATCTTGATTTTAATCCATCCTTGATCTTTATAAATTCGTTCAACTATCAACCAAATCTTTGGTCTTAGATCACATCAAGACGCCTCTCAATGATCCATGGATTTTCTACTAGAAACGCTTCTAAAATTTAATTAATTAAAGTTAGACAAATTAAGCATCCATCCAAAACCCAAATTAACTTAAAAATCAAGATCCAACCAAGCTAAATATTTCATCAAACACCTTTGATGCATTATTTAGCCTCTTAATTCATCTCTTGGCACATGATAATTACGCAATTAACATATGCAAATCCCAATCAAATTAAGCATTAAATCAGAATTTAAACAAGAGAAGAAGAGAAAGAGAAACTTAATTAATAGATGAACGTATAACAATTAAAACAAGATCTCAAGATTAATCATCAAGCTTGTCAATCTCTTGGATTGATTAAAGAAGTTTAGCTCTCCATAGCCATCACCATTGAATAACCTTCAAGAACCATACAAAAATGAAAATAACAAAGAGAGAGGAGGAGAGGAAGAGAAGAAGAGAATTCTCCAAAATGAAACACTAAAACTTTAATTATAACAACACTTCTACATAAAAGCTCTACATATTACAATGATCTGCATAGCCTCCCTTTTATAGAGGGTTAAAGATACAAAATGTCAAAGGAGGCTGAGTCATGGTGGTTGGTGGAGTAGGTGGAGTAGGTGGAGTAGTGGAAAATGTTGAATGACTTTTGGTGAGTAGAAAATTCTGGAGATTCTTTGTCTCTGAAATCATGCAGCTCTGAAGTCATTGCATTCATCATTTTTGAGCCAAGTGGTCTTCATGACGATTGTAGGTCTAGATCTTAGCTTTCAAATGGCTTTAGATTGAGTCCAATATCATTTCTATAGCTCCAGATATGTTCAAATTACTGCACATTACTCAGGCCCAGTCGCAGCTCCTCTGTTCTGACTTCCAAGTCCAATATCACCTCCAAGAAGTCTGAATCGGGAAGAGTGTTCAACATGAAAGTTGTAGATTTGAGTCTTAACTATCAACCATCAAAATTTCAGCCTATTCTACAACTTTCACTACGAGCAGTGTAATGAACAGTACACGAAGGTCATTCTGCCAGGAGCAACACTTTAGTTCTTGATTCAATGCCAATTTGAGCCATCCAAACGTGTGATTGAGTCTTTGATGTCTTCATGAAGATTGTAGAGCTCTCTATTATCTTTAAAATGACATAAGATTCACCTTAAACATCCACCTACAGCCCAAGATATGACCCAAATACAAGATTAGTGTAAGATGTAAATCATGCTGAAAAATTCAATTAAATCCATTTTGAGTTCAAAACATACAAAACACAACCAAACTTAATTTATTAAGTGCATGGAGAGTGTAAATGACTAAAAATGAAGGCTTATTAATGCATCAAATATATGAACATCAAATTCCCCCACACTTAGCTTTTTGCACTCCTGGGCAAAACACACAAAAACAAAATGAAACAGACTCAAAAGTTAAACATTCTAAAAGACTCAATTTCTAATAATATTTAAGAATGAAGAGCAATTAATAATTTAAGTAATCAAAACATTTATGAGGTAACACATCTTCACATCTCAAATCAACAAGCAAGGATACTTCAATTGAAAAGCATGAGTAAAGAATAATAGATCCTCACAGAATTCACTCTCAATCTCTCAAGTGTTTAAAAGGTAGGTATTACACTCAATTCAACTCACAAAAATTACACTACCATAAGCTTGCTTATCTTCTACTTCTCCACTACTCATAACACATGCACACACAAATCATGAGGACTTTATTCAAGGTTGTAATGGGGTCAAGGTAAAGGAGAAGGTAATATGGATATGACAAGTTAGACACCAAAGAGAATAAAAGAACATGAAAGCTGAGTTCTATTAACGATCATGAAAGTTCATCCCAACTTCATCTAATACAAATTCCCTTTACATATTATTTTTCCTTCCTTTATTGCCTTGTTGACCCTTTTTTTTTTTTACATATATATATATATTTTTTTCTTTTTTTCTTTTTTTTTATTTTACAAAAAGAACATCATATATACATTTTTCAACCATTCTGCATACACACCCCCACACTTGTTCATGAACTCATCCAATGACAAAGCTAATGTTCTCTTATTCCCTAAGATTAAGTAAGAACATGGTTTTTTTTTTTCATTTAAGAAACATAATGAGTTCGAGACAAAGAATAATCAAATAAGCTCAAAGGGGTTAAGCAAGGGAAATATGCAAGGTTGGCTATTTGGTCAAAGTAGTTAATTGAAAAAAAAATTGCATCAATCATTTTTATGTATGTATGTGAAAACGTAGCTTTAAAAAGAATCAAAGCAAGTTCTAGAGCAACAATTTCATGAGTGAAATTCACACAAGAAAGAAGAGAATGGTGTAGATGTTCAATTCATTCATCAATAGGCTCAAGATCTCACAAGGTATAGTTCTATCATTCTCAGTCCACCAATTCAACATCCATAACCAAACATATGATTTTTAAGAAAGAAGACAATTAACTCAATCATGCAAATTTCCATGAATTTTAATTGCTACTTCCACACAAACTAGTTATCTACCCCAACTAAAATGCGTCTCAAGAGTAAAATTTACTCATTACTCTGCCATCCTTAACCGGTTAGAAAATTACTGACAAACATATAAACACAATAAACATATTAATACATACACACATTTTTTTTACACAACTCTACACACGACAAACATAAACACACTTACTTAAATTTTTTTTTTTTGGTCACACAACTATCCTTCCCCCCAACCAGATCATAACATTGTCCTCAATGTTAAAAAAATAGAAAGGAAAAAGATAGAGGATAGTACCTGTTACTGCAATTACGGAAAAGAAAAACCTTACACAAATATAAACAGAAACAAAGTACGATGAATAAAACTAAAGATAAAGGAAAGTCATAGATGAAGTGTCAGGTCACACTGTTGTTTCTTGCTGCCACCCTTGTTGTTGTCTCTCTTGTTCTTTGTCTCGACCAATCTATCCGGGTCACATTCTTGGATCAGGTTCATAAACAAAGGCTTCTAATTTATCAATTAACTCATCAACAGTGGAAGCCGAGATAAGGAGTTGTCTCGCAGAAGGTGTGATAAATTTCTATTCCACAGCATGGTCAACAAAAGATAACAAATTATCAAAGAAATTATTAACATTCAACAAACCTATGGGTTTATGGTGGATGTTCAGTTGGGCCCAAGAAACAACTTGAAAGACTTCTTCCAAAGTACCAAAACCACCAGGTAAGGCTATGAAGGCATCAGAGTTTTCAAGCATTGCCTTCATTCGTTCATGCATAGATGATACTTGAATTTCCTGTCCAATTGTCTTTCCAACGAAGTTCCTTCGAGTTAAAGGTTCAGGAATGACACCTAAAACTTGACCACCTCTTAGAAATGCAGACAGTGATACAGCCCCCATTAACCCAAGGCAACCTCCCCGATATACTACACGGATGTTCCTCGCAGTAAGTGTTCTACCAAGAGTGCTTGCTGCGTTGACAAACTCTAAACTCTTCCCATAATTTGTCCCACAAAATACACAGATACTGACAAGTCTACGGATAGAAGAAGAAGAAGCTCCCTCCATTTGTAACACCCCAAATTTTGACTATATGAATGATAAATAGTAGAATTACACTGTTTTGCATTTTCTGTGTGTATAAAATTAATTTGACTATTCTGAGATCATATTTGATCATTCTGTGCGATTGCTCCTGGCTAGGAAAAATAATATTTTTCAGGCTGGGGAAATTCTGATCTGCCTCATTTGGAAACGGGGGATCTTACTAAACCCGAATCTAAGTGATTCAGAAAAGAATCTTTTTATTTTTAAAATCTATCTGTAAAAATAATAATATTGTACGGATAAGTATCCGTGATTGTATTTATAGCAGTCGTTGCTATGAACGTTGGACACAATAAGTTTTAATTAATAGAAAAAGTGTTTAGAACATTTCTTGTAATTAAAATTAAAGTGAACCAATAGGATATAGTCAAAACAAATGGTTAGACTTTTCTAACCAATGAAAATTGGTCAAGGAAAGAAGTTTAGACTTCCTTGTGGACCATTAGATTTGAAGCTTGACTTAGAAGCTTTGATCTTCACCATTGATGCAATCAATGGTGTAAAACAAATCCTATCAAAATTATCAAGTAATATTTACCATAGATAAGATTAATGGATAAGATTGAGTCAACATTAATTGCTTGACTTTTACTTAGGAAACTAATTAACCTTAATTTAGTTGTCCTAATTACCTAATTAAGAAATTAAGTAAACTAATTTAACTAAGGATTAGTTATAACTTAATCTTTAATTTAATATCCTAGTTCTAGTTAGAGGTGATGATGCATGTTAAATATGTATTAGATGCATGCTAAATATGTTAAGCTAAATTAGTTATGTACTTGAAGGATTAAGTAAGAATGGTTAGGAAATTAAACCTAATTAATTAGCTAACCAATTAACTAGTAATTAGGCTTGAACTAATGATGAATTAAGGATTTAAAACCCACCTAAACCACCATGGACAGCAGCTGAATGGAGCAGAATTAGAGACAGCCCAACAGCACCTAAACTCATGGTCCAGCAGAAATTTTGAACAGCAGAATTGGAGGCCCAACAGTAGAGAATTTGGAGATGGTCCGCTGAATTGGAGCGCAAAATGGAGCTTCACGGTCCAATGAACGGCCCAAAGCGAAGCAACAAATGGCCCAAGTGAGAGCGTAAGTAGGACGTCCAACAATGGTAGCAACCGTCCAGCAGATTTGTGAAGATTTCAAGTAATATTTGAAGGTTCAAATACCATGCAAAGTCAAGTGAACAACCAATGAGAAGAGAGTATCCTTGTGCAATTAATGCATGGCTACTTAAGCAAGCAAAGGCTCACTCACGTCAATCACCAAAGCAATATGCAGCAGCTGTAAAAAAAAAATTAGGAGAATCCTCATCAAATCACACGGTCATTCACACGGCAACAGCTGGAATGGAGTGGATAATGATGCAATAAAATTCTTATTTTATCACCACAATGATTCACGGCTGGCAGCTGTATTTTACACTCAAAATGAGATAATTTTTCAAGTGAAATTATCCACCTTTCACGTGTTATTACACTATTGACAGACAAACATTTCCACAACTTCACCCTTCATTTGTTACTTCTCAAACATAAGCCCATTTATCTCCCAAATATACACTACAGCAGTGACCTTCTCATACGTCTCACTCTTCACTTTTCTACTTCTCAAACATAAGCCTATTTCTCTCAAAATACCAAGGGAACTCACGCATCTCTCTCCCATTTCCTTCTTCACATTTGGTCATCATCTAAACCCACACCATCAAACCTTAAAAAAAAATTCATCTCTTGGATTTTGTTTTGACTCAAAGCCTACTCTAACCATTTCTCCTTCACAAGTTTGTCATAAATCTTTTCCTAAAGAGTAAGTTTGGATTTAATGATTCAAAATCTGATTTTTTGTTATTTTGTTAACCATGATTTCTCCATGATTTTCACTCTTGATTCTTGTATGATCCTTTACCAATTTTCTTAAAAATTTTAGGGCTTGTTTAGGAGATTAACAAAGTCTCAAGGAAAGGAGGAAAGCTTAGAAAGCTTGTCTTCAAGAGGTAAGAGGGAGACTCTACCTTACCATCCATGTTCTGGTAGTATGAGGATGGTTTATTCGGTGAAAAATCCTAAAGGATTTATTCACCTATTGTTTGAGGTTAATTCCCTATTGTTTGAGATTCTTCGACTGTGTTGATTGGACTGTATTGAGATGTGCTTGATTGTGTTTGTGTGTTTGAACTGTACTTGGGATGTACCTGATTGTGTTTCTATGTTTTTATGTGTAGCATTTATGAGATCTAATTTTATTTTGACTCTTGTCTGTATACTGTAATGCTTAAGGAACTGATAATATGTATGCATGTAGAATATATACTGTAGAGAAATTTATATTGTATGTAAGTGGAATTTATATTGTAAATTTCTGTAAATTTTATGAGAAAGGAATTTAATTGGAAATATTATGGAAATATGGGGTCATTATGTAAATATAAAGTTTTGAGGGACTATAGTGAAAATACTCTGTTTTGAGGGACAACAATGTAATTTATGTATTTTGAAGAAAGAAAATATAATTAATTTGTTTTGAGAGACAAAAATGTAATTTATGTATTTTAAGGGGCTATTTTGCAAACATATGAGAAATACAGTAAATTTTAATATTAAATTAAATAAAACAGTAATTCTGATTCAAAAACGTATGAAAAATAATCACGCGATTGAAAAACATTGAAAAATCACTACGTGATTCGAAAAGGCGACAGAATTGAGTCGCGAATGAAAATATACGAGAATATGACTACGTAATTAAATTACAGTAACACTGTTGTTAAATTATTGTATGAACCCTGCACATAGGATATCAATGGAAATTGTGAATAGTGCATACCACATGCATTGAAAAGGTCCAAAGGACTGTGTAAGGCAAGATGCCTAGGAGAGATTACACCTCCGAGTGGGTGCGATAAGCGTAGTGTAGGTCACTGATTGACCTTGGGGGCATTGGGGTGCGGGTTGCCTACAATGGACAGTTGGTAGCTCTTCTGTACCGTGGGTTAGACCGATGCAACACACCAATGATCCGGACCGAGACACTATCCGTAATCATGATTTGATAAAGACTGTCGTGCATGTGCTAGATGTGCAGAATTTGAGCACGTGGTCTGAAGCATGTTGGTGCCGACAGATCTTTTCAGTCATTCTCTCCGACTTGAGTTGTAGCTCCATGGAGTAGGATATCGAGTCAGTGTACATTGCATTCACATTTGCATTCATAACAGATATATCATTGTAATTTTACTCATGTGTAATTCTTGTTCATGGTAATTATTATATTGAATACTTGAGTATTGAAAATAGCTTAATTGTAATTCTTCTTTTATTTCTTGTGTAATGATGATATATAAGATTAATGGCATAAGTGTAATTATAGTATGACGTCTCGTATAATATTTTGGGATGTGTTTATCTTCATTGCTACCATACTGGTATTGGCATAGGTGATCTCACCTCTTGTATGTATATGTTGTATTATGTTTATGTATTGTTAAGACACTGAGCCAGACGTAGAGCGAGAAGCAGAAAAAGGTCCAGATTCCATTGAGAACTTCGAGTTCTGATGGCGGTAGAGATTCCTAGCTTCTTGGGTTACCTGAGACTGACATTCATTGACGGGGACAATGCATGGACTGAAGATCTAGAGAGAGAGAGTATTTATTATTTGGGTGATGTAAATATTAGACTGAGTAGGTTACAGTCAGGAAATCCCTACTTTTCTATCACTATTTATGTACAGTTAGAATTTCCTATATCTATCAGGCAGCATTGGGGAGCGTACTATCGCACCCGTAGAGAGAGTAGTGTTGTATCGTCCGCTCGGACATTTCCTCCCCGAACTTTACGTAGAGTTGGAATTCCCAGTAGGGAATTCGAGGAGGACCCATCGAGGGTCAGGCTATCGAGGGCTCGGTGCCTAGTTGTACTTGGGCAAAGATGTCAATGTAAATAGTATTTAAACTTTTTGGAGTGACTAGTTTGTAATATTTATAGTATGAGTGTGTTAAAGGTTTGTATATGTATAATAAGAGACTTGAATATGTATAAATGTTGTAAATTATTTGTAATGATGCTGTAATATTTTTATTTTCTGCTAAGTTTATTTTCTTGTTATTAAGAAATTTTGAATTTCGTATTTTTCCTACAATGTACGCTATCTATATAAGGTTAATTTGGTAATTATGTAACGTAAATGTGGCATCCTAAGGTGGGTGTTACATTAGTTGGTATCAGAGCCCAAGTTAAAGTCTTTTGGGTTTGTGGTTAGGTCTGTCTTGTTTAAGTTGCGTGTTTCTCTATGTTTGTTTGTCGGAAAGGAAATCATATTACTAGAAGATTGATTTTAACTATTATTTGTGTTGTCCAATTGATTTGAGAAAGACGAAATGGCTGGACGAGGAAGAGGGCGTGTTAATACTAGAGCAGAAGGTGAGAATGCCGGCAATGACAATCAGAATATGGCTGCAGCTATAGCAGCAATACAAAGGATCACTGAAGTTGTTGTATAGCAGAATCAGAGAGCAACTGATGAGGCTCATAGCTTGTCAGAATTTCGAAGGAATAATCCGCCTAAGTTTCATGCAGAGTTTGATCTAGAGAAGGCTGATCTGTGGATTAAGGAACTAGAGAAGATATTTAATGGTATGGGTTGTACTGATGAGCAAAAACTTACTTTCGCGACGTTTGTGCTAGTTGGTGATGGAGAGGCCTGGTGGGCAGGAGCTCGAAGATTAATTGAAGCTGAAGGAAGAGTTGTAACATAGCAGCTCTTTAGACAGAAGTTTTTGGCAAAATATTTTCCAGCGAATGTGCGACATGCTAAGGAGATGGACTTCCTTAGTCTGAGACAAGGAGCAATGACTGTGAGCGAGTACGCAGCAAGATTCGAAAGCTTGTCTAAGTTTTCGAGGTACTTTCAATGCATCCAGATGAGGAATGGAAGTGTAGGAAATTCGAATAGGGGTTGAGGCTTGACATCAAGAGAGCGTTAGCAACGGTGGATATTGATCAGTTTCCAGTGTTGTTGGACAAGTGCCGTAAGATTGAGGAGATCGACAACCAGCGGGCAGCAAGGACTAAAAACTTTGGACCAACACGGTTCCAAAGGGGAAGAGGTAGCGGAGGTAGCGGTAGCAACCGTTATCAACAAAAGCCCTACACTAAACCAGCAACAAGTCAGAATCGACAACAATCAGTTGGGGGAAGTTCAAGTGGTAGTAAGACAGCTTCAACTGGAACTTCTGCACTTAAATGTTTTAAGTGTGGGAAAGGACATCTTACTAGAGACTGTCAGCATAAGGGGGTGATCTACTATAGATGTGGGAAGCCTGGACATTTTTCCCGAGATTGTGATCAATTGAAGGCAGAACCATCAGTGGGCAATGTTCGTACTGCAAGGCCATAGGCGGGGGGTCGAGTATATACGATGAGCGGGGAGGAAGCTGCTAAATCTGAGGATTTGATAATGAGGAGTGTGCTATTAAAGGTAACCCTTTAACAATGTTATATGATTCGGGAGCAACACATTCTTTTATTGCATGTGATTGTGTGGAGCGTTTGGGATTGACTGTGACTACATTGCCATATGATTTGACTGTGGTTACTCCTACTGATAAACCTGTGATAACTACAAAAGTATGCTTGAATTGCCCTGTTTGTGTTAGGGATAGAATCTTTCATGTGGATTTGATTTGTTTGCCTCTTTCTAAGATTAATGTAATATTAGGAATGGATTGGTTATCTTCTAACCATATCCTGATTGACTGTTCGAGTAAGACATTAGTTTTCCCTGAGGTTAAGGATTCTAAATTCTTAACGGCTACTCAAGTGGAAGCTTGTTTAAAGGAAGGAGACCTAGGATACTTGTTGATATCTTCATTGGAAGTTCACTGTGAAGATGTTCTGAAGGATATCTTTGTAGTGAATGAATTTCCGAAGTGTTTCTGAAGATATACCGGGATTACCAGGAAAGGAGATTGAATTCTCTATTGATTTAGTACCGGAGCTGGACCTATATCTATGGCACCTTACGAGAATGTCACCAGTAGAGTTGGTCGACTGAAGAAGCAATTGGAAGATTTGTTGGAAAAGCAATTTGTGAGACCAAGTGTATCACCTTGGGGAGCTCCAGTGTTGTTGGTAAAGAAGAAGGATGGGACTTCTCGGCTATGTGTGGATTATCGACAATTTGAACAAAATTACAATCAAGAATAAGTATCCCCTACCGAGGATTGATGATCTGCTGGATCAATTGCGAGGAGCCGCCATATTTTCTAAGATTGATTTACGTTCTGGTTATCACCAGATACGTGTAAAGGTGGAGGATATCCCGAAGACTGCGTTCCGGACTCGATATGGGCATTATGAGTACCAAGTGATGCCTTTTGGTGTGACTAATGCACCTGCAATATTTATGGACTTCATGAACAGACTTTTTCGTTCATACTTGGATAAGTTTATTGTTGTCTTTATTGATGACATCTTGATCTATTCTCGAAGTCAGGAGGAACATGCTGAAGACCTCAGAGTGGTTCTCCAGATTTTGAAGGAAAATAAACTATATGCCAAGTTGTCCAAGTGTGAATTTTGGTTGAGTGAAGTACAATTCTTGGGGCATGTCATATCGGCAGATGGAATTGAAGTTGATGCTTCGAAGGTGGAGACAGTTGTTGAATGGGAAAGACCGAAGACTGTATCGGAGATCCGTAGTTTCATTGGATTGGCCGGTTACTATCGACGATTCATAGAAGGGTTTTCAAAGATTGCAGGACCTCTTACCCAACTTACACGAAAGAATCAACCGTTCGTGTGGACTGATGCATGCAAGGAAAGTTTTCAGGAGTTGAAACGACGACTGACTACTTCACCAGTGTTGATTCTACCTGATCCGAATGAACCTTTCGAGGTGTACTGTGATGCTTCGTATCAAGGATTGGGTTGTGTACTTATGCAGAACCGTAAGGTTGTGGCATATGCATCTAGACAGTTGAAAGTGCATGAGAGGAATTATTCGACTCATGACTTGGAGCTAGCAGTAGTGGTGTTTGCGTTGAAGGTATGGAGACATTTTCTCTATGGGGCAATGTTCACTGTGTTTAGTGATCATAAAAGTTTGAAGTATCTATTCGACCAGAAAGAGTTGAACATGAGACAAAGGCGTTGGCTCGAGTTTCTAAAAGATTATGACTTTCAGTTACAATATCATCCTGGAAAAGCGAATGTCGTAGCGGATGCTTTGAGTAGAAAATCGCTTAATGCTTCTGTTATGATGATGAAGGAGAAGGAATTGATAGAAGAATTTCGAGATATGCGATTGTCTGTGAAGTTGACACCGGGGAAGATGTGTTTGAATATGATCACCATTTCAAATGATCTGATGAATAAAATACGAGAAGGACAGAATAGTGATCAATATTTACAAGAAGCAAAGGAAGCAAGAAGTCAAGGAGCAGAATTAGAATTCAGCGAAGGTGTTGATGGAATTTTGAAGTTCAGAGGGAGAGTTTGTGTACCAAACGATCCAGAACTTAGGAGATCGATTTTGAATGAAGCTCATAGAAGTAAGTTGAGTATGCATCCAGGAGCCACGAAGATGTATCAAGATTTGAAGCTGCTGTATTGGTGGCAAGGAATGAAGAGGGATGTTGCAGAATATGTATCTTCCTGTTTGACTTGTCAGAAGGCCAAGGTAGAACATCAACGACCATCAGGAATGTTACAACCTTTGCCTATTCCTGAATGGAAATGGGATGACATAGCAATGGATCTCGTCACGGGGCTACCAAGAACTCGGAAGGGTCACGACTCTATATGGGTAATTATTGATCGGCTTACAAAGTCGGCGCACTTTTTACCGATTAATATTAAGTACTCAATGGAGAAGTTGGCTCAGATATACATCAATGAAATTGTTAGACTTCATGGTGTACCATCCAGTATAATTTCTGATCGAGATCCGCGATTCACATCAAGATTTTGGACTAGTCTACAAGAAGCGATGGGGACGAATCTACATTTGAGCTCTGCTTACCATCCACAAACTGATGGTCAGTCAGAAAGAACAATTCAGTCGTTGGAGGACTTGTTGAGGGCTTGTGTTCTAGAGCAAACTGGTTGTTGGGATGAATTTCTGCCATTGATAGAGTTCACCTATAACAATAGTTTCCATTCGAGTATAGGGATGGCACCCTATGAAGCTTTATATGGAAGAAGATGTAGGACACCATTGTGTTGGTACCAGGATGGTGAAAGTACGGTGATAGGACCTGAATTTGTACAGCAGACAACTGAAAAGGTAAAGATGATCCAAGACAAGATGAGGACAGCTCAGACGCGACAAAAGAGCTATGCAGATAAAAGATGAAGACCACTAGAATTCAAAGAAGGTGATCATGTATTTTTACGTGTGACGCCTATGACTGGAGTTGGACGAGTAATCAAGTCGAGGAAGCTTACTCCTAAGTTTATCGGACCGTATCAGATACTTCATCGGATAGGTCTGGTAGCTTATCAAGTCGCGCTGCCGCCATTTTTATCAAATCTTCATAATGTGTTTCATGTATCACAACTACGGAAATATATTCCAGATCCAACTTACATTATCGAACCAGACACTGTACAACTAAAGGAGAACTTGACCTATGAAACAGTTCCAGTCAGGATTGAAGATCGAAGGATAAAGCAGCTTCGTGGAAAAGACATTTCATTAGTTAAAGTAGTTTGGAACGATGTAAGTGGTGAAGCCACATGGGAATTGGAAGAAAAGATCAGAGAGTAGTATCCGTTTTTGTGTTAAGTGTATGTCAAGTTTCGAGGACGAAACTTTATTTTAGAGGGGGAGAGTTGTAACACCCCAAATTCTGACTATATGAATGATAAATAGCAGAATTACACTGTTTTGCATTTTCTGTGTGTATAAAATTAATTTGACTATTCTGAGATCATATTTGATCATTCTGTGTGATTGCTCCGGCTTGGAAAAATAATATTTTTCGGTAGGAAATTCGATCCGCCTCATTTGGAAACGGGGGATCTTACTAAACCCGAATCGAGTGATTCGAGAAAAGAATCTTTTTATTTTTAAAATCTATCGTAAAAATAATAATATTGTACGGATAAGTATCCGTGATTGTATTTATAGCAGTCGTTGCTATGAACGTTGGACACGATAAGTTTTAATTAATAGAAAAAGTGTTTAGAACATTTCTTGTAATTAAAATTAAAGTGAACCAATAGGATATAGTCAAAACAAATGGTTAGACTTTTCTAACCAATGAAAATTGGTCAAGGAAAGAAGTTTAGACTTCCTTGTGGACCATTAGATTTGAAGCTTGACTTAGAAGCTTTGATCTTCACCATTGATGCAATCAATGGTGTAAAACAAATCCTATCAAAATTATCAAGTAATATTTACCATAGATAAGATTAATGGATAAGATTGAGTCAACATTAATTGCTTGACTTTTACTTAGGAAAATAATTAACCTTAATTTAGTTGTCCTAATTACCTAATTAAGAAATTAAGTAAACTAATTTAACTAAGGATTAGTTATAACTTAATCTTTAATTTAATATCCCAGTTCTAGTTAGAGGTGATGATGCATGTTAAATATGTATTAGATGCATGCTAAATATGTTAAGCTAAATTAGTTATGTACTTGAAGGATTAAGTAAGAATGGTTAGGAAATTAAACTTAATTAATTAGCTAACCAATTAACTAGTAATTAGGCTTGAACTAATGATGAATTAAGGATTTAAAACCCACCTAAACCACCATGGACAGCAGCTGAATGGAGCAGAATTAGAGACAGCCCAGCAGCACCTAAACTCATGGTCCAGCAGAAATTTTGAACAGCAGAATTGGAGGCCCAACAGCAGCAGAATTTGGAGATGGTCCAGCTGAATTGGAGCAGCAAAATGGAGCTTCACGGTCCGAGAAAACTGCCTGAAGAAGAACAACCAAATGGCCCAACGATGAGCGTAGTAGACGTCCAACAAAGAAGAGTAGAACCGTCAGCCAGATTTGTGAAGATTTCAAGTAATATTTGAAGGTTCAAATACCATGCAAAGTCAAGTGAACAACCAATGAGAAGAGAGTATCCTTGTGCAATTAATGCATGGCTACTTAAGCAAGCAAAGGCTCACTCACGTCAATCACCAAAGCAATATGCAGCAGCTGTAAAAAAAAAATTGGGAGAATCCTCATCAAATCACACGGTCATTCACACGGCAACAGCTTGGCAGCAGCTGGAATGGAGTGGATAATGATGCAATAAAATTCTTATTTTATCACCACAATGATTCACGGCTGGCAGCTGTATTTTACACTCAAAATGAGATAAATTTTCAAGTGAAATTATCCACCTTTCACGTGTTATTACACGGCTGGACAGCAGCATTTCCACAACTTCACCCTTCATTTGTTACTTCTCAAACATAAGCCCATTTATCTCCCAAATATACACGGCCAGCAGCAGCCTTCTCATACGTCTCACTCTTCACTTTTCTACTTCTCAAACATAAGCCTATTTCTCTCAAAATACCAAGGGAACTCACGCATCTCTCTCCCATTTCCTTCTTCACATTCGGTCATCATCTAAACCCACACCATCAAACCTTAAAAAAAAATTCATCTCTTGGATTTTGTTTTGACTCAAAGCCTACTCTAACCATTTCTCCTTCACAAGTTTGTCATAAATCTTTTCCTAAAGAGTAAGTTTGGATTTA
Organism: Ormosia semicastrata; assembly: GCA_029884595.1. Lineage (NCBI taxonomy): Eukaryota > Viridiplantae > Streptophyta > Magnoliopsida > Fabales > Fabaceae > Ormosia > Ormosia semicastrata. The sequence continues at coordinate 36,594,283 of JAQQTO010000045.1, forward strand.
ATGATTCAAAATCTGATTTTTTGTTATTTTGTTAACCATGATTTCTCCATGATTTTCACTCTTGATTCTTGTATGTTCCTTTACCAATTTTCTTGAAAATTTTAGGGCTTGTTTAGGAGATTAACAAAGTCTCAAGGAAAGGAGGAAAGCTTAGAAAGCTTGTCTTCAAGAGGTAAGAGGGAGACTCTACCTTACCATCCATGTTTTGGTAGTATAAGGATGGTTTATTCGGTGAAAAATCCTAAAGGATTTATTCACCTATTGTTTGAGGTTAATTCCCTATTGTTTGAGATTCTTGGACTGTGTTGATTGGACTGTGTTGATTGGACTGTATTGAGATGTGCTTGATTGTGTTTGTGTGTTTGAACTGTACTTGGGATGTACTGATTGTGTTTCTATGTTTTTATGTGTAGCATTTATGAGATCGATTTTATTTCGACTCTTGTCTCGTATCTTGTAATGCTTAAGGAACCGATAATATGTATGCATGTAGAATATATCCGTAGAGAAATTTATCCGTATGTAAGTGGAATTTATCTTGTAAATTTCTGTAAATTTTATGAGAAAGGAATTTAATTGGAAATATTATGGAAATATGGGGTCATTATGTAAATATAAAGTTTTGAGGGACTATAGTGAAAATACTGTTTTGAGGGACAACAATGTAATTTATGTATTTTGAAGAAAGAAAATATAATTAATTTGTTTTGAGAGACAAAAATGTAATTTATGTATTTTAAGGGGCTATTTTGCAAACATATGAGAAATACAAGTAAATTTTAATATTAAATTAAATAAAACAAGTAATTCTGATTCAAAAACGTATGAAAAATAATCACGCGATTGAAAAACATTGAAAAATCACTACGTGATTCGAAAAGCGGCAATTGAGTCGCGAATGAAAATATACGAGAATATGACTACGTAATTAAATTACAAGTAATAACTGCTTGTTGTTAAATTATTGTATGAACCCTACACATAGGATATCAATGGAAATTGTGAATAGTGCATACCACATGCATTGAAAAGGTCCAAAGGACTGTGTAAGGCAAGATGCCTAGGAGAGATTACACCTCCTGAGTGGGTGCGATAAGCGTAGTGTAGGTCACTGATTGACCTTGGGGGCATTGGGGTGCGGGTTGCCTACAATGGACAGTTAGTAGCTCTTCTGTACCGTGGGTTAGACCGATGCAACACACCAATGATCCGGACCGAGACACTATCCGTAATCATGATTTGATAAAGACTGTCGTGCATGTGCTAGATGTGCAGAATTTGAGCACGTGGTCTGAAGCATGTTGGTGCTGACAGATCTTTTCAGTCATTCTCTCCGACTTGAGTTGTAGCTCCATGGAGTAGGATATCGAGTCAGTGTACATTGCATTCACATTTGCATTCATAACAGATATATCATTGTAATTTTACTCATGTGTAATTCTTGTTCATGGTAATTATTATATTGAATACTTGAGTATTGAAAATAGCTTAATTGTAATTCTTCTTTTATTTCTTGTGTAATGATGATATATAAGATTAATGGCATAACTGTAATTATAGTATGACCGTCTGTATAATATTTTGGGATGTGTTTATCTTCATTGCTACCATCTTGGTATTGGCATAGGTGATCTCACCTCTTGTATGTATATGTTGTATTATGTTTATGTATTGTTAAGACACTGAGCCGGACGTAGAGCGAGAAGCGAGAAAAAGGTCAGATTCCGTTGAGAACTTCGAGTTCTGATGGCGGTAGAGATTCCTAGCTTCTTGGGTTACCTGAGACTGACATTCATTGACGGGGACAATGCATGGACTGAAGATCTAGAGAGAGAGAGTATTTATTATTTGGGTGATGTAAATATTAGACTGAGTAGGTTACAGTCAGGAAATCCCTACTTTTCTGTTACTATTTATGTACAGTTAGAATTTCCTATATCTATCAGGCAGCATTGGGGAGCGTACTATCGCACCCGTAGAGAGAGTAGTGTTGTATCGTCCGCTCGGACATTTCCTCCCCGAACTTTACGTAGAGTTGGAATTCCCCACCCGGGAATTCTGAGGAGGACCCATCTGAGGGTCCGGCTACTTCTGAGGGCTCAGCTGCCTAGTTGTACTTGGGCAAAGATGTCAATGTAAATAGTATTTAAACTTTTTGGAGTGACTAGTTTGTAATATTTATAGTATGAGTGTGTTAAAGGTTTGTATATGTATAATAAGAGACTTGAATATGTATAAATGTTGTAAATTATTTGTAATGATGCTGTGATGTTTTTATTTTCTGCTAAGTTTATTTTCTTGTTATTAAGAAATTTTGAATTTCGTATTTTTCCTACAATGTACGCTATCTATATAAGGTTAATTTGGTAATTATGTAACGTAAATGTGGCATCCTAAGGTGGGTGTTACACCATTTCTACACTCACATTCTTTTTGAATGATTAAGAGTTGCAGGAAAGTGAAGAAAATGGAGTGTTTAAATAGGGAAGAGAATATAAAAAGTAAAATAGCTCCTATATGAGTAGGTTGGCTGTTGTCAGAAAACTTTTGAAATTTTTTTTTTTGTTTTGTTTTGTTTTTTTTTTTTTATGTTTTTTTTTTTAAATAATAAATGCATAAGATAATATATACAGATTGTTGTGATTGTGGCTCACATCTTCCTCTGGTTTTACGTCCAGAAACGGCTTAAACGCCTTCTATGAGTCGGGGATAGGCTTCCCATCCAATTTTCTTATAAATTGGCAAACACGGTCTTTTTGAGTCAGATTCCGAAGACTATAATGCTCTTGCTCGTCCTTGAAGAAATTCCACAAACGAAGAAGTTCACGCTGCACAATTCCACAAGAATGCGTCTCAAGAGTCAATAAGATATTATCTAATGACTCCTTACTCAGTCCAATCTTAATGAAGAATATTTTATCTTCTCTGTTTACAGAAACCATTCCCAAAGAACGACATCGCGTGTTGCAATTCCATCGTGCACACTTGTAACAAACGTGCATTCTTTTTGCTCTTCTCTTTTTCGAAAATGAACTTTTACTGAGACCAGGCATGTATCGGACAAATGAATCGGAAGATTCACCAGCTAAACGAACCTTTGCTTCGATTATCCAGCGTATATCTTCTGGGATGCCCTTGTACATTAACAGTCTCAATCTCTCACACCTAGCTTTGTAAATTTTGGTTAGAACATTTTTTTGAACAGAAGGGAAATACTTTTTTAGATTTGAAAGAATGACATCCATTTTGAAAGAGAAGAAATCAGTTATTATGGGAAACTGAAAGACAAACCGACTCGAGAGTCACGGAGTACCGTTATCCACCATTTAAGCGGGGAACTGAAAGAACTGCAAAATGAAAAAAAAATTAAAATAAATTCTACTCATAACAAGGATTAGAAAGGGAGATGGATTCTACCTCAGCAGCTTGATGTTCCAGAAATGGTTTGAGTCTTTTTGCTTTATAATTTTTTTTATTATTTTTATTATATTTTTTTTATTATTTTTTTTATGCATCATTTATTGATTTCGCAATTCATGCAAGTGCAATTTGCGTAACTTGGAAGCATCATTTTTCTTTCAGAAATGGACCCCAATTTTTTGACAATGTTCGCAACTTTTGTAAAAAGTATAACTACCCTTGAATAATATGGCCAATAAAATCCATACTGCAAGATTTTGCAGCTGTTTTCTTTGAAGAAAAATGACCTCCACATGCTTCTGAATGACAAAATTCAATGACACTACTTACCTCATTGTCGGGTACAAATCTCCAAAAGATTTGATCAGGACAATAATTGAACAAATATGGGTCAGCACAATAGATTTTTTTTTTTACCTCAATCAAAAACTTTTTTTTTTGTATCCATTGAGGTGGCATCTTACTTATCAAGTGGGGTAGACAACTTCTTGCAAGTGGACCTCCTCCAAAATATCCTCTTGAGCTCCCTCATAAAATGGTTTGAGGCAATGTCCATTGACTGTGAAAGCTTTTGTAGTAGTCTCACTTGTAACCTGTGACACCATAAGGAAAAATCTTAGTAACAACAAATGGACCAAGCCACCTAGATCCGAGCTTTCGGGCATGAGTTTGAGGCGGGAGTTATAAAGGAGAACTTTTGACCAATCTTAAATGTTTTTCTCATGATCTTCTTATCATGGAAGGCTTTAGTCTTCTCTTTATAAAGTTTGGAACTCTCATAAGCCTCCAGGCGGATCTCCTCCAATTCCTCGCAATTGTAGCTTCCGCTCTATGCTCGCTTGATTTAGGTCCAAGTTACACCTTTTTACTGCCCAAAATGCACGATGCTCAATTTCCACTGGCAAGTGGCATGCTTTGCCAAAAACAATCCGATAAGGAGACATCCCAATCGAAGTCTTATAGGCAGTCCTATAAGCCCATAAAGCATCCTCAAGCCTTTTGCTCCAGTCCTTTCTGTTAGGTTGAACTGTTTTCTGGAGTATCTACTTGATCTCTCTATTGGAAACCACGGCTTGCCCATTAGTCTGGGGATGGTAAGGTGTAGAAACTCTATGCAAAACTCCATACTTTTTCATCAAGGCTTCCATGCTTCGATTACAGAAATGTGAACCCTGATCACTAATGATGGCTTTTGGGACTCCAAACCTACAGAAAATATGTGATCTAACAAAATCCACAACAACCTTGGAATCATTAGTCTGAGTGGCTTTTGCCTCCACCCATTTAGATACATAATCCACAGTAAGCAGAATGTAAACAAAACCAAATGACACAGGAAAAGGACCCATAAAATCAATACCCCAAACATCAAATATTTCACAGAACAACAAAGGTTGTTGGGGCATCTCATTCCTACGAGAAATATTCCCCTGTTCTGTGGCATTGTTCACAAGATTTACAAAACAAATATGCATCACGAAATAGAGTGGGCCAATATAATCCGAGTCCAAAACTTTCCTAGTTTGCATGCGAGTAGGTCCAAAATGTCCCCCACGAGGCAAGTGCATGACAAAAACTAAGAACAGAATCAAACTCATGATCAGGAATACATCTCCTAATGACTTGGTCACTACAAAATCTCCACAAATAAGGGTCATCCCACACATAATATTTTGACTCACTTTTCAGTTTATCAATCTGTGCCTTAGTGAAATGTGCAGGTAGTGCTCTAGCAACCAAGAAATTAACCAAATCTGTAAACCAAGGGATGTTACCTTGCATCTTGAAAAGTTGCTCATCAGGGAAGGCATCATGGATAGGAGAAGAATCTGCCTCTTTTTCAATCCGACTCAAGTGATCTGCCACCAGGTTCTCTGCTCCACTCTTATCTCTGATATCAATATCAAACTCCTGTAAGAGCAACATCCATCTAATCAACCTAGGCTTTGCATCGGGCTTTTTTAGGAGAAACTTCAAAGCTGCATGATCTGAAAATACAACCACTCTAGAACCAAGCAAATATGATCAAAATTTATCTAAAGCAAAAACAATTGCTAAAAGTTCCTTTTCGGTTGTAGTGTAGTTGGCTTGTGCAGCATCTAAAGTCCTCGAAGCATAGGAAATGACATGAGGTACTTTGCCGACTCTCTGTGCAAGGACAACTCCCAATGCATAATTAGAGGCATCACACATGAGTTCAAATGGAAGTGTCCAATCTGGTGGCTGGATGATAGGTGTACTGGTCAATGCTTGCTTCAAGTGATTGAAGGCATCCTTACATCTCTGGTCAAAGTGAAACTCTACATCCTTTTGCAACAAGTTAGACAGTGGAAGGGTAATTTTGCTAAAATCCTTTATGAACCGCCAATAGAAACCTGCATGACCAAGGAAAGAACGAACCTCCCGCACGCATGTGGGGTAAGATAGACATGAAATGACATCTATTTTTGCAGGATCTACCTCAATACCCTTGCTAGATACTACATGCCCTAAAACTATACCTTGTTCTACCATGAAATGACATTTCTCAAAATTCAGGACAAGGTTACTTTCAATGCACTTATGCAAAACCTGATCCAAACTATCCAAACATGCATCAAAGGAAGAGCCATAGACAGTAAAATCATCCATAAACACATCCATGCAACTCTCTAAAAATTCAGAGAAGATACTAACCATACACCTTTGAAAGGTTCCCGGAGCGTTGCACATACCGAAGGGCATTCTCCTGTATGCAAATGTTCCAAATGGACAAGTGAAAGTGGTCTTCTCTTGGTCTTCTGGGGCTATATGAATCTGGAAATAGCCCGAATATCCATCCAAGAAACAGTAATGCGATTTGCCAGCCAGTCTCTCCAACATCTGATCAATGAAAGGCAATGGAAAATGATCTTTCCTAGTGGCCTGGTTAAGCCGCCTATAATCAATGCACACACGCCAACTATTCTAGATTCTTGTGGGAAGGAGCTCATTGTTCTAATTTGTAATTACTGTGACTCCAGATTTCTTTGGAACCACTTGCACTGGGCTCACCCATTTACTGTCAGATATAGGATAAATAATGCTAGCTTGCAGCAGCTTGGTCACTTCTTTCTTCACCACATCCAGAATCAGGGGATTTAGTCTCCTTTGGGGCTGCCTCATTGGCTTGGTACCTTCCTCCGATAAAATCCTATGCATACATGTGGAGGGACTAATACCAGGAATGTCTGCAAGTGTCCATCCGATGGCCCGCTTATGCTGCCTCAAAACCTGCAGTAATTTTTCTTCTTGTTCAGGTTGTAGATTCTTAGCGACAATCACTGGCAGCTTCTCACCATCTTCCAAATATGCATATTTAAGGTGGTCTGGCAAAGTCTTTAGCTCTAAGGATGGGGGATGCACAATAGAAGGCAGCAAGCTATTTGAAACAAGCAACTCAGCAGCATTAAATTCGACATAATTTTGACTCATATTTTCATATGTTTGCATCAGTCAAATAAGCACACTGCATCATCACTCACAACTGCATAAATCTCAGCACATGCAAAGACACATAGTTCAAGATATCTGACTAACACATGTATCACAAGTGATGAGAATCCGAGAAAGTCGCAATATCGGGAATTCAACATTCATATCAAAGATAAGTATCATCAACCAAACATTTCAATCACATCAACATGAAAAAGCTGAATGCTCCTCGGGGATGTCTCATGGCATCAAAAATGTTAAAGCGTACCACATCTTCACCAAATTCCATAGAAAGGGTACCAAAGATGCACATCTATCTTGGTCTTGGTGTCTTGAGGAATGGTCTTCCTAGAATCAATGGAGCATGATTTGTTGAAGACTCATTTTCCATGTCCCGAGAATGTAGAAGTCTGGATTGGGAAAATTAGCTCATTTACTCGCACCAACACATCTTCCAAAGACTCTGCAGGGTGAGCGGTAGTCCTGTTTGCTAGCTGAATCACTATACCAGTGGGGTGTAAGGTGCCAATGTTCAAAGACTTATACACTGACGTAGGCATGACATTAATAGAAGCACCCAAATCTAGCATTGCATGGTCAAATCTGGAATTACCTATAGTGCAAGGGATTGTGAAAGTTCCAAGATCTTTACATTTCTTTAGCATGCTTGGCTGAATCATCTCAGAAACATTTCTGCCCATACTGACTTTCTCAGTACCCTTAAGTCTTCTCTTATGAGTACACAACTCCTTGAGGAATTTGGCATACTTGGGAATTTGCTTGATTGCATCTAGGAGGGGAATATTGATTTCCACCTTCCTGAATGTCTCCATGACTTCCTTCTCTGTTTCTGCTTACGCTATCTCGTTGGATTGTGTCACTCTATTTGGGAAGGGTAGTGGAATAACCAAATCTGAATTCTCAGCACATTTCTTTTGGGTGATTCGATGTATCTCGGATCCGCAATGGGAGCTCGGTTGTGGCAAATTAGAACCATCAATTTCTCTGCCACTTCTCAAAGTAATGGCACTTACATTGCCTCTTGGGTTACTGTTTGTGATGGCAATTGGCTCGAACCTTGACTTTTCAATTCACTCATGGTGGTGGCCAATTGCCCAATCTGAGTTTGCAGGTTCTGAATGGTGGCATTGACATTCTGCTGGAATTGAAAATTATTTGTGGCCATTTGTTTCATCAAATCTTCCAATGATGGCTCGGATGGATTGGTTGTAGGACTTGGCAACATGAGGAAATTCTTTGCCGCACGTGGTACGTTTGTTATTGTCTGAATGCAGGTGGTTGGTATTTATTGCTAGGACCTACCGCTTGGTATCTAAATTGCTGCTGTTGGGGTTGTTGCTGCTGACTAGAATTCCCATATCTCAAGTTAGGATGGTCCCTCCAACCAGGGTTATAAGTATTAGAAAATGGATCATATCTTGGCTACTGGGACTGCTGATATTGAGGTCTACTAGGAAAAATGCCACCATTTCTTTGAATCGACGTTTCGGAAATGCGGAACCACCATCTTAAAGTGTGGGGCATGCATCAGTAGGATGAGATGAGCAAGAGCAAATGCCACACACCCTTGCAGGCTCTTGTACAGAACCTGGTACATGTTGTCCCACTGCTAATTGCCTCACCAAAGAAGTCAATTCATCAAGTCTGTGTTCCATTCTCTGTTGATCGACTTGAGATGATTGAACTTCATTAACTCCTCTGGTTGAGGTAAGGACTCTTGTGCTAAATTGTTGAGCATTGGCCGCCATATTTGCTATCAAATCTCTTGCTGCAGTAGGGGTTTTATCCACCAATGCACCTCCAGATGCGGCATCCACCATACTTCTATCCATCAGCAGCAAGCCCTCATAGAAATATTGAATCAAGAGCTGATCACTAATTTGATGGTGGGGACAACTCGAACACAACTTTTTGAATCTCTCCCAATACTCATGCAAGGTCTCACCAGTCATTTGCCTTATACCACAAATGTCTTTTCTAATGGCAAACTGCTGCTGGATGCAAGGAAGAACCTCTCCAAGAATAATTTCTTCATATCATCCCAACTCGTGACAGAACCTGGTGAAAGGTAGAACAGCCAATCCTTGGCTACATCAGCAAGAAAGAAAGGGAATGCCCTTAACTTGATATGCTCCTCAGAGATTCCATGTGGCTTCATGGTTGAACAGACCACATGGAACTCCTTTAAGTGCTTATGGGGATCTTCACCTGTAAGACCATGAAACTTGGGCAACAAGTGTATCAATCCAGATTTTAACTCGAAGTCAGCATCAAGATTAGGATATTGAATGCACAAAGACTGGTAAGTTACATCAGGAGCAGCAAGTTCTTTAAGGGTCCTATTTTGCCTGTTATCAGCCATGATTTTAGAATCACTTAAGATCTCAAGTGCACTTTCAGATTCAATGTCACAACTAAATTCAGACTCAATTCTTTCACTTAGCCTATGAGTTCTAATCAACCTATGCAATGTTCTATCAATCTCAGGATCAAATTCAAGCAAGATATCAGCATTAGACCTAGTCATGCATTAATCAAAACACAAAAATAAAATAAAATAAGTAAACAAGTAAAATACACTAGACAACTCTAAAAATATACCAAAATAAATCTAATTGACTAATGAAATGATTTTTAAAAATTATAGGACTTGTACAGCATGAAAACTACACAAAAATGAAACTAAAAAATGCAATAAAAATATTAAAAAATTAAAAACTGGTCTAAACGATGGATTTTGGAAAAACCAGGGGTGACCTCACAATTAATTGTGAGTCTTGTTTATTAGGCTGTTTTCCTTCAACTGACCAAGTTTCAGCTCATTCTGGGCACATTTTCTGTCAATACGAAATTCTTGTAAAATGACCCGTAATCACCCGTTTTCGCCTAAAATCCACCAAAACACAGCAACATAAAGGTTAGTGAGAGATTAGTAGTTAAATAAACTCTTAATAAGATTGAACAAAATCAGAATGATTCCCGACAACGGAGCCAAAAATTTGACAACTGTCGAGATTACCAAATTTAAATCAATTTATAACCGATTTACCAAAACTACTTGTAGCATAAGGTAACACCGGGTCGAGCCCATAGATCACTCTAATTATGAAGTCAGATTAAGAGGTTAATAAACAGGGGGAAAAAGTTTTGCAAGATTAAACAACAAAGAACAATTAAAATGAGTAAACAAGATTGAGAAAACAACCAATCCAAGAGAATTAACAAATCTTGATTTTAATCCATCCTTGATCTTTATAAATCCGTTCAACTATCAACCAAATCTTTGGTCTTAGATCACATCAAGACGCCTCTCAATGATCCATGGATCTTCTACTAGAAACGCTTCTAAAATTTAATTAATTAAGGTTAGACAAATTAAGCATCCATCCAAAACCCAAATTAACTTAAAAATCAAGATCCAACCAAGCTAAATATTTCATCAAACACCTTTGATGCATTATTTAGCCTCTGAATTCATCTCTTGGCACATGATAATTACGCAATTAACATATGCAAATCCCAATCAAATTAAGCATTAAATCAAAATTTAAACAAGAGAAGAAGAGAAAGAGAAACTTGATTAATAGATGAACGTATAACAATTAAAACAAGATCTCAAGATTAATCATCAAGCTTGTCAATCTCTTGGATTGATTAAAGAAGTTTAGCTCTCCATAGCCATCACCATTGAATAACCTTCAAGAACCATACAAAAATGAAAATAACAAAGAGAGAGGAGGAGAGGAAGAGAAGAAGAGAATTCTCCAAAATGAAACACTAAAACTTTAATTATAACAACACTTCCACATAAAAGCTCTACATATTACAATGATCTGCATAGCCTCCCTTTTATAGAGGGTTAAAGATACAAAATGTCAAAGGAGGCTGAGTCATGGTGGTTGGTGGAGTAGGTGGAGTAGGTGGAGTAGTGGAAAATGTTGAATGACTTTTGGTGAGTAGAAAATTCTGGAGATTCTTTGTCTCCGAAATCATGCAGCTCTAAAGTCATTGCATTCGTCATTTTTGAGCCAAGTGGTCTTCACGAAGATTGTCTAGATCTTAGCTTTCAAATGGCTTTGGTTTGAGTCCAATATCATTTCTATAGCTCCAGATATGTTCAAATTACTGCACACTGCTCAGGCCCAATTGCAGCTCCTCTGTTCTGACTTCCAAGCCCAATATCACCTCCAAGAAGTCTGAATCGGGAAGAGTGTTCAACATGAAAGTTGTAGATTTGAGTCTTAACTATCAACCATCAAAATTTTAGCCTATTCTACAACTTTCACTACGAGCAGTGTAATGAACAGTACACGAAGGTCATTCTGCCAGGAGCAACACTTTAGTTCTTGATTCAATGCCAATTTGAGCCATCCAAACGTGTGATTGAGTCTTTGATGTCTTCATGAAGATTGTAGAGCTCTCTATTATCTTTAAAATGACATAAGATTCACCTTAAACATCCACCTACAGCCCAAGATATGACCCAAATACAAGATTAGTGTAAGATGTAAATCATGCTGAAAAATTCAATTAAATCCATTTTGAGTTCAAAACATACAAAACACAACCAAACTTAATTTATTAAGTGCATGGAGAGTGTAAATGACTAAAAATGAAAGCTTATTAATGCATCAAATATATGAACATCAGTGGGTCAATCCAGTACATCATTACTCTAATGTGTACCCATATGAAGACTTGATATCTCATATCCATGACCCATGAGATGTGGTCATCAGTCTATACACATACTAGTCTCAATGTATTATTGTTGTCCTAATTAACAATAATACTTGACTAGGGACATTTAAGAATAGTGTTGTAACCAAAAGGATCTCACGATCAAGTCATCCACTTGATGTCCTATGGCATCAAACTTACTATTCTAAGGACTTTATTATGTTTATCAAAAAGAACACAATAAATGAAATGCCTCATATATAAAATAGCATAATAGAATGTATGTAAATACAGAAAATGTATTGGCCTCTAGGGCTAGTGATCTTTTAGGCCTTATACTTAGTGATGTATGTGGGCCACTAAACATAGTCGCTAGAGGCGGTTTTCAATACTTCATTACATTTATTGATGATTTCAGTAGATATGGATTTGTATATCTTATGAAGCACAAATCAGAATCCTTTGAAAAGTTCAAAGAGTTCAAGAATGAAGTACAAAACCAACTTGGCAAGAGAATTAAAATTCTTCAATCAGATCGAGGCAGAGAATACTTAAGCCAACAGTTTGATGATCATCTGAAAGAGTGTGGGATAATATCTTAACTCACTCCACCAGGAACACCACAATGGAATAGTGTCTCTGAAAGGAGGAATCAGACCTTGTTGGACATGTGTTTTTGTAGGTAACACCCACGACTGGTGTTAAAAGGGTTATAAAATCCAGAAAACTCACTCCTAAATTCATTGGACCCTATCAAATTCTTCGTCGGATAGGTCCAGTCGCTTACCAAATAGCTTTATTGCCTTTTCTTTCCAACCTTCATAATGTTTTCCATGTGTCCCACTTAAGAAAGTATATTCTGGATCCCTCATATGTTATTCATCCCGAAGAGGTACAATTGAAAGAAAATTTGACATATGAGACGCTTTCTGTTAAGATTGAAGACAAGAGGGTGAAGCAACTTAGAGGCAAAACGATTCCGTTAGTGAAAGTAATTTGGATGACAGGAGATGCCACATGGGAGATGGAAGATAAAATGAGGGAACAATATTCTCAATTGTTTTAAGGTATGATTAATTTCAAGGACAAAATTCTTTTTAGACGAGGAAAGTTGTAACACCCCAAAATTTTTTATTTTATAATAATGTCTGAATTGTACTGTTTTGTATTTTCTATGAGCTATAAATTTATTTTGACTGTTCTGTGACTGATTTTGATCTCTGTGTGTGATTTACTCTGAGTCAGGAAAATAATAATCTTTGGGCCGGGAAAAATCTTTACTGATTTATTCAGAGCCAGGGGATCTTACTAAACCCGAATCCAAGAGACACTTTAACCGATCTTTTAATTTTTAGAATTTATCTGTGAAATAAAAAGATTTCACATTTTATTATCTGTCAGATAATATCTGCTATTTTGGAAATAGTAGCTTCTGCTTATTGAGTAACAGACCTGGTATCTTTTATCCATCGAAAAATAGACTGTGATTATTTCTAAATGAACTAATAAGAAATGGTTAACATTAATGGCTTGACTTTTTCTTAACTAATAGGAAGTAGTCAACAAAAGTGGTCGGACTAGTTACTAAGTAACTAGATAAACTAACTAAGTTACCCTAATAGCCTAGTTAGTAACTAAATGGAATTAACTTAGTTACTAGTGTGGAAATAAGTTTGCCCCAAATGGTTTTATATGTTAAGTTTTGATGATGACAAATACAAGACAAAAAGAATATCTTGCTTATACTCTCTATTGCATTCTATATAGAGCATATCCATTAATATTTAATAAATATCTTATTTGGATGTGTCTATGAATGTCTTATATGCATGTTAAACTAACTAAAGCTATATATTTATGATTCATGCATATGAAGATATTAAATTATGTTTTTGGACTAACTATGCTTGTTTAAGTGAGTGATACTGTGTAGGATAGTCCAAGTACTAATAGTGAGCTTGCAACAAGAAAGCAAAAGATCTCAATTAAGCTCAACACAAAGGAGAATGTGAATGCCTATTTCATGAAGGTATTGATAAACATCAAAGTCATGTCAAAGACCAAGTCCAAAGGAAGATTAAATGGTATAGCTTATAGGACTTAGTGTCTTTATGTAAGAAGCCTTATGGATATCTCAAATATGTTTTTACAAATGATTTTCCTATGCTAAAATACCCAACAAACAAGTTTTGAAAAGTTATTTATGGTGGTAGTTCAAATTTATGAAAAATAGCCAAGTTTGGGTTTTGCAAAACTGACCTTTGGTCACTCTTTTAATCATATCTTTCAAAATACTTTGAGTTTTGTTTTGAAACTTATTTCATTTGAAAATAGACTCAAAGATCTTTCCAATGACTGGTCATTTGCTTTAAACGGATAAGAAATGAAGAAGTTATGACTGTTTAAAGTCAGTTTTCAAAAGCTGAGTGGTTTATTCGAATAAACCAAATGTTATTCGAATAACACACCTTAAAATTCATATCAGACCGAGCTTTTAGTGGTTTATTCGAATAACCAAAAGGCTATTCGAATAACATGACCCATAAAACGTTCCAGAACTTGTTTTTGAAGGTTTATTCGAATAGTAAACCTGTTATTCGAATAAAGATGTTCAGGAACGTATCGTTTGAAGGTTTTATTCGAATAAGACTTGGCTTATTCGAATAAACACGGTCAGAATCTCGCAACGGCTATTTTCTATGCTTTTAATGTTGAAATAAATTATACCCAACGGCTCTTTTTCTTATACCACTATAAATACATGTTTTTGGGACATCTTTGACACACACCCATTTATCTGAAATGATTCTTTCTTGCTTTATTTTGTGATACATATTTTACCAAATTTCTGTGCTCTTTTTAGCCAAAATTTGAGATATCCTTAGAGAGCTTCATAGAGCTTCAAATTGTATTATTTACTTTGAGTGAGAGTTTCTCTTCATCTATATTCTCTGTTCTTCTGTATTGAGGGTGAGGTATCCTTCAAGGTTTGTAAAGGGGTGAGGTATCCCCTCTAAGGTTTGTATAAGGGTGAGGTATCCTCTGTGGTGAGACTTTAGCACAAGGGTAGAGTTTCCCTATGTGTGAAAAGTGCTCTTTCATGTAACGGTTGCAAGCACCTATTGAAGCTTGTACATATAGTGAAAAATCTCGAACTGTGTTTCGGGGACTGGACGTAGACCACAAGTGGTGGTGGTCGAACCAGGATAAATATCGTGCTGCTTTCTTCTTCTCTTTATCTCTTTATTTTGTGCAATCTTTATTTTACGTAATTTTATATTATTGCACATTTATTTATACAATTTTATATTATTGTACATTTATTTATTTACAGTTCTTAAAGCTTTCTTTCTTCATCTCGCAATTCTTTCTCTTTTATTTAATAGCTTAAATATTTGTATTTATTTTAAGAGCATTTGTGAAAAAGTTTTTAATACCCAATTCACCCCCCTTCTTGGGTAATGGTTGCCATGACTAGCAAGTGGTATCAGAGCTTCGTGCTCTGGTGAAAGCTTAACCGCTTAGAGTTAAAGATCCTTGTTTATTGGAAACCTTGAAAGTTTTTCAAAATGGAAGGTTTTGAAATTGATAAACCACCATTCTTTGATGGTGTGAATTTTGTTTATTGGAAAGCTAGACTAGAGTTTTATATACAGCCTATTGATTTGGATTTGTGGGATGTTGTGCTAAATGGATTTATTTATAAATCAAAACAAACTTGGAATAGTTTTGATAAAAAATATTTTTCTTTGAATATTAGAGCTATGCAAATTTTGAGAAGTTGTTTAAATGATGATACTTATGCTGAAATTAAAAATTGTTCTAGTGCTAAAGATATATGGGATGCTCTTAATACTATTTATCTTGCTAACGATGATTTTGTGCATAAAGTTGTATATAGAAAGCAAGAAGAGCAAAAGTCATTGAAGGAAGCCTGTCATGAAACGCATGCTCAAAGAGATGCTCAAACTACTGAAGCAAGCCAAATGTCTCTTGGTGACGATGGTGCTCAATTTGAAGAAGAGGCAAAGCAAAATAAAATTGATGATGAAGAAGGTGATTCTCTTCAAGAGCCAAGTCTGCTAGAAATTGTGACTACTTCTTATATGGCTAAAAAGGACTTTGAGGTAAATAATTCTAAATTATATTATAGTCCTTTCTATGATGAGTTGCAAAGAGCATATAATGAATTGCATGATAGTTTACTAAATTTAGAAAAGAAGAACTTATCGAGTTTGGAAAACATTTCCTCTATTGAAAATAAAATTGAGTTTTTAAAAAATGAATATGTTTTTCTTAATAAGGAAATGCCTTTGAAATATGAAACCTCATCTTCTGGTGAAAAATGTATTGATTTAGAAAATCAAGTTGAGGACTTATATTCTGAATTTTCCAAAGCTAATGATTCTAATTGCTTAAATTCTATACTTGTTAATGAGAATAAAATGAGTGTTATTTCATGTGAAAATTCAAGTAAGGCTTATGGCAAAAATGATTTAGAATATAAAAATAACGAAAGGCTTAAGTTTTTTAAAAATGATATTCAAATGATTAAGCCATCATTAAATTCAATTGTATGTAATTTTTGTGGTCATCTAGGACATATTTCTCATTTATGCAATTATAGAAGAAATCCTTATACGAGAAATTATATGGTATGGGTTCCTAAAAATCCTAAAGGCCCTAATACTAACATTCAAGGACCCAAAATGAAGTGGGTACCAAAATGTCCTCCTAGTGTTTCAATTATGCAGAAAATTTCTCAAAAGGATGGACTTATTGGTCAAAGGAAAGAGGAATCATCACGAAGAGCGCTTCCAAAGCCCAATGAAAGAGATTTTAGTCAAAGAAGGAAGATGATTTCAACCAAAGCTTCTCAAGTACAAAATGTAGAACTTGCAAAGTTTAAAACACCAAAAGAGAAGCAATGGGTAAGGAAAAGAGTTCCCTTGTTTACCAAGGCCAAGGTATCAACAATTTTTACCTCTCATGAGCATTTACATGCAAAGTCAATAAATTTGAGGTATATTCCTTGTAGGCCTTAGGTAGAGGATAGAATCATGTGTATTTGATAAAATTTGAATATTATATTTAACACATGATTATGTTCATTCTTATTATATTAAAATTCATTAATTTGTTATATCTTGGTACATAAAGTTCTATAATACTTATGTATGCTTTATATGCTTTAAAACTGTCTATGTATCATGAAAGCAAGCATGTTATCGGTTATATGCTTAATAGAAAATGATTATTTAATTTATTGTGCTCAATTTATATATTATGAAAAAATTGATCTTTATGAGAGCATAATAGATTAATAGCCAAAAACTAACACACAAGGACCCAAGAAAATTTGGGTACCAAAAGTCAAAAATTAAAGTGTGTTGTAGGTGTGCTTAAAGGCCAAGAGCTGACTTTGACATCTTGAAAGTGATTGCTGCAAGTACAAAGACCAGAAATAATTTCAAGCTCTCTTCCTTGTCTCCATGAAGTTTGGACTTACAATTTCCGGATAAGTGAAACCTTTTATTATGCTTTTCTTTTTAAAAATATTTCTACATGTTAATATGCTAGATAAAGTATAATTTTGGTTTGAAATGACATGTCTAAATGATAATATCCTTGAGCATGAGTTTTTGTTTAATCTTAAGTTTTTTTTTTATCAATCATACATATAATTAATTTGAATAATATTTTTTTTTGTATCTCTCTGGAATCTTTAAATCATATGAATATATGCTTTGTCTTGAATTCGTGAACGTATGCTTCTTTGTGTCTCTGATAGATTTATTCGAATAAATCTAGGTTTATTCGAATAAAGATAAATCATCGGATCAAAATTATGTTGCATGTTAGTATTATTTGAATAACGTTATATTTATTCGAATAAACTGACCCTTAGCAACTACAGCTTCTCAATTTGGTCTCTGCCTATTCGAATAAAGCTAGGCTTATTCGAATAAACTGAGGCTTGTTTCATCAGTCTTATTTGACTGATCTTTGTCTATTCGAATAAAATCAAGTCTATTCGAATAACCAGAGACTTGGCTTATCAGTCTTGAGTGATTGCCTTCTGTCTATTCGAATAACCCCTAGGTTATTCGAATAAAACCTGTTAAATGGCCAAAATGTTTGGCCGTTGCAGATCCTCTATTCGAATAAAACCTAAATCTTCTTCTTTTATTCGAATAAACATGGCTCGTTTTTAAACAAAATGTTCTACTATGTTTCGTTAATATATCTTTGAATTCCTTTTAAAAATACAAATGCTTAATCAAAAGTAATTCACTATTCTTTTTGATGAACATATGTAATTGCTTAATTGATCATGAAATATCTTTTGCCATTGTGAACTTATTTATTACTTTAAATGCTTATTTGTTTATAAGTTTGGCATAATAACTAACCTTTATGGATCCAAAATTGATGGATACCAAAGAAAATTCTTTGAATTGTGTTGTAGGGTGATAACTACCTCAAGCAAGCATTTAAATGGAATTTATTCAACTTGAGGATAGTAAAGCTTAAAAGGACTCAACTTTTAAAAGATGTACAAAAAATTTCTATTCCCTCACGAAAGCTTGAAGCTAGGAAGTTGGTGAAAGTGGGAGTCATCTACAAAAACTCAAAGAATACACTTTTGGTGATATCAAACTATTATTGAATATCATGTGATACTTGGATAAGTAGAAATTTATTTTTATGTCTTACCATGTTTTAAGTTGTGCTTTTCTAGCATTATATCTTGAAAGTATCTCTACATATGCTAACATGCTAGATATGCATACATTTTTGCTTGGAATGACATGCTATGGTAATATCTTTGTTATTAAGCTTGTGATCAATTCTCTTTGTTTAAATATGAAAATTCACATTCTCAGAAGTCATTCTAATCCCTTCTCTTTGATGCCTAATTGTCTTATATACTTACTTGGAGATTGAAAAGTAAAATATTACATGTCTTCTTGCTTGATATGTTAAATTTTGAAAACAAGAAGTAAATAATTTCAAAAGTTACAGCTCCATGGCTTTTCAATTCTTTCATTACAATAAGGGACTTTTTGTTCTTGGTATGTGTGAGTACTAAAATTCCTTACTTGATATTACATGCCTAACATGATCACTGTTTGCCCCAAAATGCTTATATAAGTTTTGATGTTGATCATGTATTTCTTAATAAACTTGAATCATGCCTTAAAATGCTTAAACATTTTTTTTTGGATTCAAGTGCATATGTGCTTCATGCATTCTTGTTAGAACTAATATTGCAAAGTTGATAATGTGATACATGTTTTAAATTATATATCAACCTAATTTATGCTTGTAAATGAGATTAAATGATATTTGATGCTAACATATGTTCTAGAGGACTTTTAAAGTTAGTTTTGCAAGTCTCTCTATGTGTTTCAAATATAGCCATCAGATTTTTACATACAAGCATAAACGAGAAAAGCTGAATGGAATTCAAATGAAGAGGAAGATAAAGAAGACTTTCTTCTAGTGCAATGAAATGTAGAATTCAAAGGAAGAAAGCTCAAAGTTAAAGGACCAATAAAGAAGGAGCATCACTCTTTATATGACTCAATAAGTATCTCTATCCCTTAACTTTTATAGTATTCTATATGTTATAAATTGTATGATACTTATTGATAAATTAATGTTAAATTACTAGATGCTTCCAAGGAATATATGGCTTTTTATATAAAATATCTCTACCTTTCTAAAATACTTTTGAAAATATAATGTGCTCTTGTAAAATTCTTTTTGAAAGGGGGAGAAGTTTTTAAAGTGGCTTTTTTGATTGAAGGATTAAGAAGATGTATTTTTGATCATATGCATATTTTGAGGGGGAGTCTAGCTCTTAAGTTGTTTATATCTCTTGCCTTACATCCTTGGTTGATTACATAAAGTGTTTTATTGTTATCATATGCTAAATGTTGACATACAAAAATATGACAAGCATTGCATGAATAATCTTATATATCTTGTAAGCATGATCGTTTCTTCTCTTTGACAACATGAGTTTTATCTATAAGGGGAGAGAAAATTAGTATCTTTCCTTCCTAAGCCTTTTTGTTGATGTCAAATAGGGGGAGAGAAAATTAGAAAGAAAAATATGTTCTTGTGCTCAATTGCTTGATATGCTTACATAAATATCAATTCTTGTATATTGCTCAATATATTTTTCTTTGGTGATTTGTCATGATCAAAAAGGGGGAGATTGTGGAAATAAGTTTGCCCCAAATGGTTTTATATGTTAAGTTTTGATGATGACAAATACAAGATAAAAAAATATCTTGCTTATACTCTCTGTTGCATTCTATATAGAGCATATCCATTAATATTTAATAAATATCTTATTTGGATGTGTCTATGAATGTCTTATATGCATGTTAAACTAACTAAAGCTATATATTTATGATTCATGCATATGAAGATATTAAATTATGTTTTTGGACTAACTATGCTTGTTTAAGTGAGTGATACTGTGTAGGATAGTCCAAGTACTAATAGTGAGCTTGCAACAAGAAAGCAAAAGATCTCAATTAAGCTCAACACAAAGGAGAATGTGAATGCCTATTTCATGAAGGTATTGATAAACATCAAAGTCATGTCAAAGACCAAGTCCAAAGGAAGATTAAATGGTATAGCTTATAGGACTTAGTGTCTTTATGTAAGAAGCCTTATGGATATCTCAAATATGTTTTTACAAATGGTTTTCCTTTGCTAAAATACCCAACAAACAAGTTTTGAAAAGTTATTTATGGTGGTAGTTCAAATTTATGAAAAATAGCCAAGTTTGGGTTTTGCAAAACTGACCTTTGGTCACTCTTTTAATCATATCTTTCAAAATACTTTGAGTTTTGTTTTGAAACTTATTTCATTTGAAAATAGACTCAAAGATCTTTCCAATGACTGGTCATTTGCTTTAAACGGATAAGAAATGAAGAAGTTATGACCGTTTAAAGTCAGTTTTCAAAAGCTGAGTGGTTTATTCGAATAAACCAAATGTTATTCGAATAACACACCTTAAAATTCATATCAGACCGAGCTTTTAGTGGTTTATTCGAATAACCAAAAGGCTATTCGAATAACATGACCCATAAAACGTTCCAGAACTTGTTTTTGAAGGTTTATTCGAATAGTAAACCTGTTATTCGAATAAAGATGTTCAGGAACGTATCGTTTGAAGGTTTTATTCGAATAAGACTTGGCTTATTCGAATAAACAATCGAGAATCTCGCAACGGCTATTTTCTATGCTTTTAATGTTGAAATAAATTATACCCAACGACTCTTTTTCTTATACCACTATAAATACCTGTTTTTGGGACATCTTTGACACACACCCATTTATCTGAAATGATTCTTTCTTGCTTTATTTTGTGATACATATTTTACCAAATTTCTGTGCTCTTTTTAGCCAAAATTTGAGATATCCTTAGAGAGCTTCATAGAGCTTCAAATTGTATTATTTACTCTGAGTGAGAGTTTCTCTTCATCTATATTCTCTGTTCTTCTGTATTGAGGGTGAGGTATCCTTCAAGGTTTGTAAAGGGGGTGAGGTATCCCTCTAAGGTTTGTATAAGGGTGAGGTATCCCTACAGGCTGAGACTTTAGCACAAGGGTAGAGTTTCCCTATGTGTGAAAAGTGCTCTTTCATGTAACGGTTGCAAGCACCTATTGAAGCTTGTACATATAGTGAAAAATCTCGAACTGTGTTTCGGGGACTGGACGTAGACCACAAGTGGTTGGTGGTCGAACCAGGATAAATATCGTGCCTGCTCTTCTTCTCTTTATCTCTTTATTTTGTGCAATCTTTATTTTACGTAATTTTATATTATTGCACATTTATTTATACAATTTTATATTATTGTACATTTATTTATTTACAGTTCTTAAAGCTTTCTTTCTTCATCTCGCAATTCTTTCTCTTTTATTTAATAGCTTAAATATTTGTATTTATTTTAAGAGCATTTGTGAAAAAGTTTTTAATACCCAATTCACCCCCCCTCTTGGGTAATGGTTGCCATGACTAACAACTAGTACTTAGAAGCCATAGTTACAAGGAAAAATATCTAGGGTTTTCTAGAAGCATGACAAATGCATGATCTAATCAAGTAACTAGATAGTTAGTTATGTAACTAAATAACCTAACAAAGTTAGTTTGGATGTAACTAGATGAACTAAACTACCTAAGCTAGGTGTAACTAGAAACTAGTTGAAATCAAACTAAGTTAGTCACTCCTTTGAGCCACACGGCCACTTGGTGTGCTAGAGTATTCTTGAATGATCTATTATGACCAATTGATGATCATTTGATTATATAGGCCATGTGAATCCATGTGATCAAATCCAAACTTGCTAAACAAGTCTTAACATTCCAACTCACTCAAACTACACGGCCATGCATATGTAGTATAGGATATTTCCATTTCATTTTAACACTTTGTGACAAGAATTCCCCTTCATATTTTCTCTCACTTCAAGAACTCTCTAAACTCCATTTCTTCTCATTTCTTGGAAGCTCACGGCCTCCACCCCTAAACCCTACCTCTAAGCTTCCATAATTTTATCCAATCCTACTTTCTAAACCTAGATACAATCCTAAACACTTTTCATCTTGAGAGTTTTGTCTAAATCATCTTCTAAGTGCTTCAAAAATCAAGCTTTGATTTTCTACTCCTAAGGTAACATCATGATTTCTTGATTCTAAGTTGGATTCTTGAATTTCTAAACCATGATTGATCCATGGCTTCTTGATTTTAAGCTTAGTTTTTGACTTTAAGATTTGTTTAAGATTGTTAAGGTCTTATTTGGTGTATCATGAAATCAAGAGGAGAAGGAACTTGGAGAGTTTTTGTCTTTGTTGAGGTAAGAGAGAAATTAACCTCATCAACCATGTGTTGGTGGTGAGGAAATCAAATTGTTTGTGGTGAAAAATTCATAAGGATTTATTCACTTGATTGTTTAACTTTTTTATTTTATTTTAATTTGGTGCTTGGTATGTTTATAGATTGAAAAGTATGCTTGAATATGAGATTGGTATGCTTATAGCTTTGAAAGTATGCTTAAATATGTGATTTTGATGATCATTATTTAAGTAGGATGTGATTCACATGATGGGGAATTGTATGATGGTTCCAAAGAACCTAGAGGCTCACGGCCTCAACACCACCAAGGGAACCAAGTGTTCTAAATTATTTTCCTAATAAAGGATTAAATGATTTTATGACAAGAAATTTAATTAAGTGTTTTTACAAGGAATAAAGTGTTAGAAAATAATCATATATGATTTATGAGGTAAAATGTGGAATTCAACCAACTTACTAATTTTTTATATCCTAAGTTCAAAATTATTTTATCAAGTGTAGGATTAAGTATTTGATTGAGAGGAAATTAATTTGATAGGTTTTTAAACCTAAAAAGAAAGTAAACTAATTTTTAAATCAAATTAGTGTAATTAAGTTATTAAGTAAAATAAAAGTTGAAACTTGAAATTTACTAACGTATAGCTCACCCTTTGGGTTTTAAAGCGCGTTAGGAAATTTTGAGCTGTAATATCACAACTTAATTAAAGAAATGTTATTTTGTGGGAAATAGTAAAAAATACTATTTTTAGTGAGATAATGATGGAATTATTATTTATAGATGAATTATTAAAGAAATATTGGAATTAAAGTCAGATTTTGAAAATAAATGAGAAAAGATTTAATTTGAATGTAGAATATGTTAGAAATATCTTACGCGATTGAAAATATGCAAAAAAATTCTTACGCGATTTAAAAATAGTAATTTTTGGCTATGAGATTGTGAAAACACGATAATATCGCTACGCAATTGAACGTAATAGTAGTTTGCTGTCGGGTTGTTGTGGTGGGCCTGGTGTTGTTGAATAGCAATACCGCCAAGAGAAAGCGAGGGTATGTGAAATATTTTAATAATAATGATTGTATGTGTATTTGGATCATACATCATGCATTGAAAAGCATGTCAACTTATTTGGTTAAGGCTGTATGCCTAGGAGATGAATCACATCTATGTGCGGGTGCTAGTAGACAAGTGTAGGTCACTTGTTGACTTTGGGGGCGTCGGGGTGCGGGTGCCTCGCAATGAATAGTTGGTAGCTCTTCTGTCCGTGAGGCAGACCGAGGCAAATGCACCGATGATCTGGATCGAGACACTGTCCTATATCACGATATGGTGTAGAATGTCTTGTATAATGCCTTGATGTGCACGTTGATAAGTTGATAGCACTTTTTGTCACGACAGCCGAGTTACAGACATGTCTTCTGGATCATTCTCTCCGACAATGTGTTTAGCTCCATGAAGTAGGAATTGGTCGTTGTGCATATACATAATTGGTTAGCATATTGATATGATAATTATACTTATCTGATTTATTTTATCTGATATGTGATAATATGATTTACTATCTTGATATTATATTCTGCTTATTTGCTATCATTTTCTCTATTGCCATACTGGTATTGATGTAGGGGATCTCACCTCTTTGTTTTATTATATCTATTTTACTATGTATGTCTGATGAAGACCGGGGAGATGTGGAAGCTGATAATTCTATTTACTATTAGTGATACTTTCTGTGCTTGTTAAGATGACGACAAGGTGTCAAGTTTTAGTTTTTGTCCAAGTAAATTTTCATGGTGGGATTGATGCTTAGAGGGTTGATTTTATTAATGAACGCTTTGTATATACTGGGGACTTGACTCTAAGTCTGAGTGGAACCTGCGATGGGATTCCAGTTTTTACGCAGCATGCGTCTGTGCGCCTAGAGTTCACGATGCTTATCTGAGAACTCTAGGGCAACACTGTCTATACTCCACAAGAGGATTCGATGGTTTCTTCTGCCAGAACCCCGTTAGGCGAGTGATGTATCCGCTCAGGTTCTTTGATGATACAGACGATGAGGATCTTTCTAAGGGCCCAAATCCTTAGTTTTAAAAGTTTAGTAAAATGGTTTATGTTTTAATGTACATGTTGTACATATGTATCTTTTTGGAGTGTAGTGTATTTATGTATATTATTTGAGGACAAGGGTTGTAATATTAATGTATTTTATAGTGTGTTTATTTCATTTTCAATTTGTATTTATAGTTTTTTATATTTTATTTACGTTCATTTATTCCGCTAAAGAAATTTTAAAAATTCATATTTTTACAAGATTAATTCTTTTACAACTTCGGTAAGTTATATTGTGATTAGTCTTAAATGTGATACCCTACGGTGGGTGTTACAGTGTCACCTTACACGGCCTAGGCCATGTACTTTTCTGGAAGAACAGAAAATAACCCAAATTTGACCTACTCGATTACACGACCGTGTCACATTACACGGCTTGGGCCATGTACTCCTCTACCTTGTGACGTGTGAAGCTGTGTTTCCAGCAACAAACATCGCCTGGGTAGTGTCGAGCCACACGGCTCGTGGATCTAGCACCAGAACTTTAAAATTTATGCTTCCACAGGCCTCTAAACCAAATAGGTAAGAATCCTTTGCTTTCCATATATATATCCAAGCATTTAAGCATTTCAAATCCATTCAGATATGCAATAACAAGCATTAAAAATCAAACAACACAACCAATCACAACATTACCAAAAATCATACAACAAAGTGAGTAACCCACACATGGATTTCTCACTATCAACTCCCAAAAATGTGTTCCTCGCCACCATGAGTGGTTGATGAGGTTAATCTCCCTCTTACCTTAAGAGACAACAAAGAAAGCAAGCTTCTTGATGCTTCTTTTCAAGATTTTGTCCGCCCCTACCAAGAAAACCCTAAGATGGTCAACTCAAGAAATCAATAACCAAAGCTTGAAAGGAAAAATCCTGTATCACAATGGTGACGAAGGGTCACGAAAATGAGAAGAAAAAGAAAAAAAGTCAAGAACTTTAACTCAAAGATTCAAGCTTTAGAGCTTGGTAGAAATGATGAAGATGGAGGAATCAAAAGAAAATCATCAAAGAGAAAAGCTTCAAGATGAGGATGAAGGTGGTAGCCGTGAGGTTGAGAGAAAATGGAAGATGAAAGCTTTAGGAAGTGATTTCAACAAGAAAATGTCTTCAAGCAATATGTAGTTTCAGGCAATGTGGTTGCTTGAAATTAAGCAAACATGGAGGGTGTAGAAGAAGGTGTGGCCATGTGGTTTGGAGAAAAGAGGAAGAAGAGAGAAAATGAGATAGAAACTTTAGGGTAGAGAGACAAAGTGATAGAAAATTTTGAAATTGAAAAGATGATAGCTTTTTGGGTGAAAGGTAATAGATGATGGCTTATGAAAAGATGACATCTTGTCATATTTTTCCTCCCTAAAACCATATGCCTCCCTTGGAAAATGGAGCAAAACTTCTATAGCAAGTTTCTCTTAAAGCTTCTTTGAGAAGCTTCGCACATTTCCCAAAAATGTCAAATTAGGTTGTCATATAGTGATGTGACAATGTCACTTAGATGATATCATAAAAATGACTAGATAGAAATAATCTACTAGATGTCTACTAAAAGTTACAGTTATCAATGTCGGTATCTATCGTCCAATGGAGAATAGGGTGTACCCAAATTTTATCCGTCATATAAAATCTCGAAAAATGAAAACTTCGTAAACTGTGTCCGGCTTCGGGTTTAGTAAGATCCCCCATCGATGTTTCCACAGTCCAAAGTTTTTCGACCTCGAGAAAAATATTCTATTTTCCCGGTCCCACTCAGTGTACACATAAATCAAGAAATATATTAAAATAATCAAACAATTCAAAAATAATTTCAAAAAAATTCACAAAAATCACAAATATTATAAAATGAGTATTTATCATGGAATAAGAATTTTTTTGGGGGTGTTACAACTCTCCCATTCTAAAAAGAAATTTTGTCCTCAAAATTCGTTCCATCTTAGAACACATGCGGATATTGTTCCTTGTAAAATGTCTCCAGATCTTTAATGCAATCACAACGGCTAACTTCAAGTTTTGTGTAGAGTAATTCTTCTCATGTACTCTTAGTTGTCTTGAAACATACTTACCACTCTTTCTATTCTGAACAAGCATACATTCTAAACTCTAGCGTGAAACATCGCAAGATGTCTTGAAAGGTTTGTTGTAATTCGACAGAGTCAACACTAGCGAAATAGTCGCGTGTCTCGTCAATCCTTGAAAATTTTCCTACATGCATTAGCTTACGCAAAAACTTGACTCTTTCACGTAAGCTGGATGAGAAGTCCTGCCATCTTGGAGAATCCTGCGATGAATCTCTGATACTAGCCAACTAGTCCCACACAGTGACGAATCTCCAATACAGTCTTCCATCTTTCCCATTGAAGAATTGCTCCAACCTTCGACTTTCGACGAATCCACAACAATTCCTTCCTTTGGGATTTCGTGACTCAAAAGTTAAACTGCCTCTACCGAAATTCGTACTTGGACGACTTCACGCATAACTTCTTCTTCCTCTTCAGATTTTGAAAAACCATACTGAGGTGTTCAGCATGTTCCTCTGAACTTTAAGAATAAATCAAAATTTCGTTAACAAGAACAACGACAAATTTGTCTCAATAGGGAAGAAAGATCCTATTCATGTAGTCGATGAATATTACCGAAGCATTCGTTACACAGAACGACATTACTAAATACTCGTAGTGCTCATAATCTGTCAGAAATACCATCTTGGAAACATCTTCTACTTTCGAACGAACTTGATGATAACTAGAATGTAGCTGATCTTGGAGAAAACAACGGTTTCCTTCAGTTGATCCATCAAACCACCTATCCTTGATCGTAACAAGAAATGTCTCGTAGATCTGGTCTTTTTCTAATTGTACTGTATTCAGTGTCAAAACATGGTTTGGATCGGAAACATATTTTTCTCAATCGAGATACACGGAAAAACACTATGAAGGTTAAAAAGAATAATAAAGCTATTTGGTATACCGTTGGACCTATTCGACGAAGGATTTGACATGTTCCAATAAAATTTAGGAATGAGTTTCGTGGATTCAAATCCAGAAATTTCTATCTCAAGGAACACTAAAGTTCTATTGGAACGGAGTAAAAAGATATGGTTAGACAATAATCAATCCCTTTCTAAGGTTGAGTCTATTTGTAAAAAAGACAAACAATTAAATTGGCAAAATGGTTCCAATTTCTAACAATAACATGATAGTGTAAACACATTTTGTGTAATAATAACGAGCTTAGAATAAGAATGGCAATACTCTAGTAAGAAGAAAATAAATACACAGATAATCCAAATTCTAGAAACGAACTCTTAAAATTTCATGGGAACAGTTTAAT
The DNA here is from genome assembly GCA_029884595.1 of Ormosia semicastrata. Taxonomy (NCBI): domain Eukaryota; kingdom Viridiplantae; phylum Streptophyta; class Magnoliopsida; order Fabales; family Fabaceae; genus Ormosia; species Ormosia semicastrata. Next base: position 36,622,166 of record JAQQTO010000045.1, read on the forward strand.
AGGATATGGTTGGAAGATAACCAATCCCCTTTCAAGATCAATTTTTATGAGAGAGGTAAACAAATCAAATCAACAAAAAAGATTCAGTCTTTAACAGGTCATAGGATAATTTAAACAACTTGGCTATTAATAACAGGTCTTTGTAATAGAAGTAGAAACAACTTGGTCAAAAGATAACGAAGATACAGATAACCCTAATTGATCCATACAGTTATATGACATAAATAAATAGGTTACCCCAGAATTATACAGTATAGTCAAAGGATAATCTCTTATGACACAATCTCCCTCATTTAGGTCTTCAGTCTAGGATGCTTTTTCTTCACTTGGGGAATTGACTCTCCCTCCTTCGTGAGATTTTGAAGTACGTACATCACCAATGGAAGGCTCCATCTCTTGTGAAGTACAATTCCTAAACACGTGTCCTAGCTTTCTGCACTTGAAACAAACTTTTCCCTTGATTGTACAATCCTTTGTCGCATGACTTTTTGCATGCTTCTTACATGTCAGTAAAAATGCCACGGGCTGACTGGGTCTGCTACCGCTAGCACTTCCTTCAACCGTTTGTTGTTGATATTGATTTCCTAGTTATCGCGAATACGATTTCTGCTAGAATCGCTTGGCTTTTTGATTTCTCCTTCTTTGGAACCAATATGGTCCAATGTTATGTGGTTCCATATCTTGAGATCGATTCAACTCTAACAAGATCTGAGCCTCAGTCATCAATTCCTGTTGCCACACGATCCTCTGATGCTGTTGTATTATCTTTTCAGTCATTCCTTGTATTGCTTCCACAGTCGCAACCATCCCTTCATTGTTGTGTTCCATATTCCTACGCGTACGTCTGCTGCGAGCCATTGCCTTTCCTTCGAAAATAGACAAATCAAATACAATGGAAACAAGAAGTAACCATTTCAAACAATATTATCTTTGTTCGAAGACCAAACAATACATCTCTGTGTTTAGTTTGTACAGAAACATACAACACAAACAAAGTAAACCTACCCATAAACCCAAAAGATTCAGACTTGGACTTTCCTCACACTAAAAGTACCACTCTAAAGATGTAGGTATAGATAATTTTGTAGGAGTGCAATCATCTAACTGGACTCTCACTAGAAGAACCCAGATTTCTCCTAGTTTGCCTAGTTGAGGTCATAGTTCCTTGTCCACACAGAAAATTACATATTGGTTTGGCTAGTCCTCAATATCATGTAACCATGTAACAGTAACTACTAACATCCAACCTAAAGCAACTTATGCAATCCTTTTTTGAAATCTCAAGCAAAAGACAAAGAAATGCAAAACACACATATAGAAATTTTTACATGTCTAAGTACAGTCAGTCTATACCCCAGCTCAACAGGATGAACTGCTCTGATACCACCTAATATAACACCCCCTCCAAAAGGCGTTACATTTACAGATCGACTCTTATTTTAAAATTTATCAAACATCACAATCACACTTTAAAATGACTTTTTTTATGCAAAAACTTATCAAACTATGAAGTAGCAAATATTATGAAACGTGAGATTCAATAATTACCTTTTCAAAAATGATATAAGTTGACTAAGATAAATAAAAGACTCAAGTCATAAGAACTGAATAAAAGGCTTTTCATAAAACAAAGTTTACTACATCCTTAAGTACATCAATACATATTCCAAAAGCATAAAACTTAAGTACTCCAAAATAGACATACCTATACATATAACTACCAAGCGAAAATTGAGTCTTGACCAAGTCCAAACACCTGAAGAATGAGCTCCTGCACCCGACCTTCATCCAGATCTCCTTCAGGATCAACAATAGACAAAGCCCCCAGTTGGGGCATGTCACTGTGGACAGGAGTCCTAGTAGTCGACTTCACAGAGCCCTCCCTATAAGAAGCTCTCCGATCATCCCAGAGCTCCCCAAGGGGCATGTAGAACTCCAAGTGAACATCTGCATCTGTAGCAAGCAAGATCGTCTTATGCCTGGTCCTACTCCAACCCAATGAGACAACTCTATCATACCGAAGATGCCCAGTGTCCCACTGAACACTCCATGCTCTGCTGCCCCCATGGAATCGTAGCCTGGTGAAACTTTGTGGGTCAAGTCTTGCTGCCGTCACAGTCTTTTCCAACATAAGTGTAAAGACAGAAACAGACAGAATAATATAGTAAAAGAGGTGAGATCCCTTACATCAATACCATTATGGTAGCAAGAAACACAACGAAAGACAGTAGTGCCTTTCATACATGACATCACCAAGTAATAGCATATATGATCATGTCAATACAAGAATATTCATAGAATAATAATCATAATCATGTTATCAACTGATAAGTAAATCACCAAGGTACATAAAGACATATATATGTGTGTGTATGGAGCATGTCACAATAACAGATGTGCAGACTATGTATATGCACGATGTGTATGCTGACCATCCTCATGCACAATGTGACCAATTCCTACTCCATAGAGCAAAGATTCAGAGATGAGCATTCCAGAAGATCTGCCCCCCTCAAAAGATAGTCTACGTCGGACCACAAAAAGAAATAATATTTTGTCGGGCTGCCAGTGCGTTGCAACGATGTTCATGGCCAGGGGTATACAATGTGACAGTGATCACTAGTGAATCACCCGCCCTGGGTGTCCCCTAATATTCATCAGGGGTCGCACTATCCTATAACTTCTCGCTCACTGTTGGGCATTAAAAGCCGACAGTCTAATGCTTAATTGTATGCCCAATGAAATTAAACCACCGTTTTACCATTCCCAACAGTATTAAGGCAACCACCTATACAATTATCCAATACCATTAGTATCAATGATATTATATAGCCGCCCATACAACTATATAATACTAATGATCCACTCGGGTTCAGTATTTCAGCTTAAAAGCACGAGGCTAAATTCATAATCTACTTGGGTCTAGTACGTCGGCCCAAGACACAATGTCAATGCATTCTTTCACAGAGTATCTTAGTCGTGCAAATGTAAGAATCATGCATGCTTTCACAACATATCTCAATTGTATGAATTCAAGTATCATAATTATCAATTTGCATGAAGCATTCTTACAATTTTCTTTAGAACACAGAACCATTATGTCATCTTTAGGCTTTAATTGAAACACTTTTCAAGAATAAAGATAGACATTAATCCTAATCAACAGATCCTTCTAAATAAGTTCCTCGAATAACCTTTCCTCGTATCGTTTATGAAAATCTTAAGAGAAAACACATTATCTTACCCTCACAAATTCTTTTCCATTCTTCACTTATAAAGTCTCCCTTAAATTTCTCGAATATCAAGTTAACTAGATTCACCACTAATAAATCTCCTTCCCTTATTCTGATTATCCCCAAAATTATTTCTATTAGTATTCTTAAAAGTTATTACTCCTAAAATCACAACATTATGATCATCTCCTCTTAGTTTTAAACATAGCCCACTTAAATTAAATATTGTAAGCTCTTCACCATCTCACACTCACTCATGTTCTTTCTTTGTCCAAACCTCACTCTAGGTTATAGGATAAAGTTTTGTTCCTTATTCTTTTCACATTATGAACTCCTAATTAAGTGTCTACTCATTTAATTAACTAAGTTCTAGCTTGATACAACATCTTACATTGAGTGCCCAATGAGGCCGTGAGCCTTTAAGGGACTAGAAACCCAACCATTTTTCATCAATCTCTGTTACACGGTCGTGTCCCATTACACGGCCTGCCCAACACGGCCGTGTACTCCTCTGCCTTGTGACGTGTGAAGTTGTGTTTCTAGCAAGAAACACGGCTTGGGCCGTGGCAAGCCACACGGCCCGTGGATCTAGCACCAGATCTTTAAAACTTTTGCTTCCACAAGCCTCTAAACCAAATGGGTAAGAATCTCTTGCTTTCCATATATATATCCAAGCATTTAAGCATTTCAAATCCATTAAGATACGTAATAACAAGCATTAAAAATCAAACAACACAACCATTCACAACATTACCAACAATCATACAACAAAGTGAGTAACCCACACATGGATTTCTCACTATAAACACCCAAAAATATGTTCCTCACCACCATGAGTGGTTGATGATATTAATCTCCCTCTTACCTTAAGAGACAACAAAGAAAGTCAGTTTCTTGATGTTTCCTTACAAGATTTCGTCCAACCCTACTAAGAAAACCTCAAGATGGTCAACTCAAGAAATTAATAACCAAAGCTTGAAAGGAAGAATCCTTGGTCACAATGGTGACCAAGGGTCACGAAAATGGGAAGAATAAGGAAGAAAGTTAAGAACTTTACCTCAAAGATTCAAGCTTTAGAGCTTGATAGAAATGATGAAGATAAAGGAATCAAAAGAAAATCACCAAAGAGAAAACCTTCAAGATGAGGATGAAGGTGGTAGCCGTGAGGTTGAGAGAAAATAGAAGATGAGAGCTTTAGGAAGTGATTTCAACAAGAAAATGTCTTCAACCAACATGTAGTTTCAAGCAATATGGTTACTTGAAATTAAGAAAACATGGAGGGTGTAGAAGAAGGTGTGGCCATGTGGTTTGGAGAAAAGAGGAAGAAGAGAGAAAATGAGATAGAAACTTTAGGGTAGGGAGAGAAAGTGATAGAAAAATTTGAAATTGAAAAGATGATAGCTTTTTGGGTGAAAGGCAATAGATGATGGCTTGTGAAAAAATGACATCTTGTCATCTTTTTCCTCCCTCAAACCGTGTGCCTCCCTAGGAAAATGGAGCAAAACTTCCATAGCAAGTTTCTCCTAAAGCTTCTTTGAGAATCTTTGCATGTTTCCTAAAAATGTCAAATCAGGTTGTCATGTAGTGATGTGACGATGTCACTTAGATGATATCATAAAAGTGACTAGATAGAAATAATCTACTAGATGTTTACTGCAAGCTATTATCCAATGGATAAAATTTACAGTTATCAATGTTGGTATCTATCGTCTAATGGACAATAGGGTATACCCAAATTTATCCGTCATATAAAATCTCAAAAAACAAAACTTTGTAAACTGTGTCCGGCCCCGATCAGTGCGTACGTAAATTGAGAAATATATTACAATAATCAAACAATTCAAATAATTCTAGAAAACTTCACAAAAATCATAAATATTATAAAATGAGTATTTATCATGGAATAAGTAATTTTTCGGAGTGTTACAACTCTCTCTTTGTAAAAAGAAATTTTATCCTTGAAATTCGTTCCATCTTAGAGCACATGCGGATATTGTTCCTCGTAGAATGTCTCCAAATCTTTAATGCAATCACAACGGCTAACTTCAAGTTTTGTGTAGAGTAATTCTTCTCATGTACTCTCAGTTCTCTTGAAACATACATTACCACTCTTTCTATTCTGAATAAGCATACGTTCTAAACTCTAATGTGAAACATCGCGAGACATCTTGAAAGGTTTGTTGTAATTCGGCAAAGTCAACACTGGCAAAACAGTCACATGTCTCTTCAATCATTGAAAATTTTCCTACATCCATTAGCTCACGCAAAAACTTGACTTTTTCACATAAGCTGGATGAGAAGTCCTTCCATCTTGGAGAATCCTGCGATGAATCTCTGATACTAGCCAGCTAGTCCCACACAGTGACAAATCTCTAATACAATCTTCAATCCTTCCCATTGAAGAATTGCTCCAACCTTCGACTTTCGACGGATCCACAACAATTCCTTCCTTTAAGATTATGTGACTCAAAAGTTGAACTGCATCTACCGGAATTCGCACATAGATGACTTCACACATAACTTCTTCTTCTTCTTCAAATTTTGAAGAACCACACTGAGGTGTTCAGCATGTTCCTCCAAACTTTAAGAATAGATCAGAATGTCGTTAATAAGAACAACAACAAATTTGTCTCAATAGGGAAGAAAGATCCTATTTAGATAGTCGATGAATACTACTGAAGCGTTCGTTACACGAAACGACATTACTAAATACTCGTACTGCTCATAACCCTTCAGAAATATCGTCTTGGAAATGTCTTCTACTTTCGAAGGAACTTGATGATAACTAGAATGTAACTGATCTTGGAGAAAATAATGGCTTCCTTCAGTTGATCCATCATACCACCTAACCTCGATCTTAACAAGAAATGTCTCGTAGATCAGGTCTTTTTCTAATTGTACTGTATCCGGTGCCAAAACATGGTTTGGATCAGAAACATATTTTTCTCAATCGAGATACACGAAAAAACACTATGAAGGTTAGAAAGAATAATAAAGCTATTTGGTATACCGTCGGACCTATCCGACGAAGGATTTGACATGTTCTAATAAAATTTAGGAATTTTGAGTTTCGTGGATTTAAATCCAGAAATTTCTGTCTCAAGAAACACTAAAGTTCTACTGGAACGGAGTAACAAGATATGGTTAGACAATAATCAATCCCTTTCTGAGGTTGAGTCTAATTGTGAAAAAGACAAATAATTAAATTGGCAAAAAGTTTCCAATTTCTAATAATAACATGATAGTTTAAACAAACTTTGTGTAATAACAACGAGCTTAGAATAAGAATGGCAATACTCAAGTCGAAAGAAAATAAATACACAAATAATCAAAATTCTAGAAACGAACTCTTAAAATTTCATAGGAACAGTTTAACAGGATGTGGTTGGAAGATAACCAATCCCCTTTCGAGATCAATTTTTGTGAGAGAGGTAAATAACTCAAATCAACAGAAAAGATTCAGTCTTTAACAGGTCATAGGATAATTTAAATAACTTTGCTATTAATAACAAGTCTTTGTAATAGAAGTAGAAATAACTTGGTCAAAAGATAACGAAGATACAGATAACCCTGATTGATCCATGCAGTCATATGCAATAAAGAAACGGGTTACCCCTAAAATTATACAATATAGACAAAGGATCATCTCTTATGACACAGTCTCCCTCATTTAGGTCTTCAGTCTGGGATGTGTTAGGGTCAAAACGTGTTTGCCCATTTGCTAACCGTAAATGCACGGGTCGCACAAGTAATAAAATGATGAGTACAGATATCGTTCCCATGAGGATAATTTTATTTCCAATGCTAAGTATTAACCGATAGCTCACCTAATTCTATTCAAGAACATAAAAATGGATAAAAGTAAAGAAAGTAAAGACATAAAGCAATAAGGATAAACGGCTAGAGTTTAGGGAAATCCTCCTTCACCCTTTACTTCAACCAACAATATGCAATCCTCTTCATAAATATGAATGCAATGATTAGCTTAGCTTGAGAATCTGCATTAGCTAAATGCCTATGTCTAGGTCATCTAACCATGGTTTCATTTGCCTAACTCCCTAAGTGTCCTTGAGAGCTAACGCAAAATCCACTCTTTAAGGTCTATTCTCAAACACATGCTATGCATGGCTAATAGGTATATGTCTATCCCATTAGCGAATCAACTCATCCCGCCATTGGAATAGAATCGAACATGCATCAACCATACATATGATCTCAAACCCAAATCCATATGTCTAGGTTCATTAGATTTTATCAAATCACTCAAATGTTGGCCAAACACTCAAGAGCATTAAGCGCAATATGATTGAACAAAATCAAAGATCCACACAAACTCAAAGAAGAACAAATCATTAATATTAATAAAAGGATCCAAAGTCATCCCTAAATAAAGCTTAGCTATACAATGAACATGAGAACAAATTACAAAATACATGTTCAAGAAATGAGGAAGAGAAAAGAGAAAAGAGAGAAGGAGAAAGCTTATGGATTTCGCCATTGAAGCTCGGATCCTCCTCCAATGGAAAGAGGGCTCCATCCTTAGCTCCCCAAGCTCCATCTCCACCTCCAATGGAGATCTAGCCGCAGCCTCTAACCCAGAAAACTAAAAACCTAAAAACCTAAAAGAGAGAAACTGAGAGAGAGCGAAAGGGTGCGTGAAAAATAGAATAAATAGGCTCAGCTCGTCGACGGGTGCCGCGGCGTGCACATTCCCACGCCTCAGCGTGGAGCTGTCTATCCTGTCAGTATGGGGCTAGCTGAGACCCTCACGCCGCGGCGTGAGCATTTCCACGCCGAGGCGTGGAACTCTGGAATGTTTCCTTGGCTTCTTTTCTCCAATGCTGGGCCTTGGCTTGCATCAATTTGTCTCTTTTGAGCCCTTCCTACATTAGAGAAAGCACCAAATTAAATATAATTGCAAATCTACTTAATCAATCAACAAATATGCATAAATTGCTCAAAAACATAAAGGAAGGTATCCAAATGACATTTAACAATTATAAGCATAAAACCTTCCAAATATGCGTAAGAACAAGGACTAAGCATGCCATGAAGCACAAATATGGGGCATAAATAACTACATTTTATGGAGTTATCACACTCCCAAACTTAAGATGTTGCTAGTCCTCGAGCAACACAAAGTATGACTAAGAAAACTCACTTTGACAATTCATGATCACATGCATTCAACAATGATAAATTCAATTTTCTTTTAACCACAACCAGTGCGCAATGTTTATAATGGCCCTCAAAGAATGCACATGCCTCACAATTAAGCTAAACACATACACAATCCTTAACATGCCATCAATCAAGCTTCCAATCATGCACATGACATCTCTCACAAACATGTAAGCTCAACTTATCTTTTTCAAATCATGCTCATTCGGATAAGTTTATGAACCTACACATGGATACAAATCAAGATTCCATAAAATTGTAGCACAACTCTCTCTCCACTAATGTAAATCACACATGATTGAGGATCAAGAGGGACTTTAATAGCTTATAATGTAAGGCCAAGGTGATGGGGTGAAGAACAAAGGGGAATGAAAAACATACAAACATTGAGAAACATAACATGATATTTCAAGACTTGAGTCACTACAACAAGGGTATACAAAATGAAACAAATAACACTATTCAGAACCACTCGATGCTTTTTTCATTTATGCTTTCTTTCTTTCATTTATTTTTTCCTTTTCTTTTCTTTTTCTCTTTTTGTATTTTCTTTTTCTTTAACAAAAACAACTTTTTGTGCAACAAACGGTTCCTTCAAGCCACTTTTGTATTGAGCAACATAAATACCCTAAACCTTAGACTCAAGTGAAGAAATAACATATCATGCACTCAACAAACATAAAGGGAAGGGAAAAAATGCAATGCTTTCGCATGCATTAGAATGGTTACAAGGTAGGAAATATAAGGGTGAAAGAAGAACATAAAAAGCCAAACATTTAGAAAGCTTCAAAAGGGGACCTAGGGATATAATCATTTAAGGGTAAGCTTGAAAAGCTCAACCGGTCCAAACAATGCCCTAATCATTTCCTCAACCATGCACAATCTAGGATTTCGCCTCAAGAGAGTTGCAAAACAATTTCAAGGATAGTAGAAATCATCCACATGCACAATCCATAAACATTCTCTAGACAATCACTCAAATCTTTCCAAAGTTAAACAAGCATCTAAGTGAGAAACACATCATGCATAAAAATAAACAAGATTGTTTAAGCATGCTTCAAGATTGCAAATGGTTACATAAAAGAATCGAGGATAATTGCAAGCATTTATATCATTGGCCAACCATCACACACTAGCAAATGGCAACAAATCATGCATTCAAAAGATTTATCATTTTTCATTCAAGCATGCATAACATCATGTAGAGAATGTTGAAAATTGAAACTTTTATCAACAGCCTACCAATAATAGCCAAAACAGGATATAATCATGAAAGCATAATGACTATCACTAGCACATACTTAAAGTATCAAAACATGTGTAAACATTAAGCGTTAAGGATGAAAATATGCAATGATACTCCCCCAAACCAAAGTGAATGTGTGTTCTTGGTGTTCATGGTCTATAGGGTACTTGAGCAAGTCAAAACAGCATCCAAACTAGAACTGAGCATTATTAAATAAAGAAAACAGAGAAAAGTAACAGAAAAGTGCAAAAACAGGGGCCACGCCGAGGGGTGAACATTCCCACGCCGAGGCGTGGAGCTCTCTAGTGCGTTCTTGATCAGGCAGAGACTGTCACGCCGCGGCGTGGACATTCTCACGCCGCGGCGTGAGAAGTCATGCTTCTTGCAGACTCAGAACAAACCGGGCCGCCGAAGCGGTGCTCCATTTTGGCTCCTAGCACCTCCAAAACATGGCTAAAAGCTTAAAACATAGAATGTACAACAAAAACTTAACAAAACACAAAATCAAACTATAACTACTTATTTAGGCAAACTAAAAACAAAATCATAAAAACATGAATTAAAACTATTTACAACAACAAAACATAAAAACTTGAATTAGAACTAAGCAAACTCATTGTCAATATTAGCAATACGAAAATAATGCCTTATCCCCGGCAACGGCGCCAAAAACTTGTTAGGGTCAAAACGTGTTTGCCCATTTGCTAACCGCAAGTGCACGGGTCGCACAAGTAATAAAATGATGAGTACAGATATCGTTCCCACGAGGATAATTTTATTTCCAATGCTAAGTATTAACCGATAGCTCACCTAATTCTATTCAAGAACATAAAAATGGATAAAAGTAAAGAAAGTAAAGACATAAAGCAATAAGGATAAATGGTTAGAGTTTAGGGAAATCCTCCTTCACCCTTTACTTCAACCAACAATATGCAATCCTCTTCATAAATATGAATGCAATGATTAGGTTAGCTTAAGAATCTGCATTAGCTAAATGCCTATGTCTAGGTCATCTAACCATGGTTTCATTTGCCTAACTCCCTAAGTGTCCTTGAGAGCTAATGCAAAATCCACTCTTTAAGGTCTATTCTCAAACACATGCTATGCATGGCTAATAGGTATATGTCTATCCCATTAGCGAATCAACTCATCCCGCCATTGGAATAGAATCGAACATGCATCAACCATACATATGATCTCAAACCCAAATCCCTATGTCTAGGTTCATTAGATTTTATCAAATCATTCAAATGTTGGCCAAACACTCAAGAGCATTAAGCGCAATATGATTGAACAAAATCAAAGATCCACACAAACTCAAAGAAGAACAAATCATTAATATTAATAAAAAGATCCAAAGTCATCCCTAAATAAAGCTTAGCTATACAATGAACATGAGAACAAATTACAAAATACATGTTCAAGAAATGAGGAAGAGAAAAGAGAAAAGAGAGAAGGAGAAAGCTTATGGATTTCGCCATTGAAGCTCGGATCCTCCTCCAATGGAAAGAGGGCTCCATCCTTAGCTCCCCAAGCTCCATCTCCACCTCCAATGGAGATCTAGCCGCAGCCTCTAACACAGAAAACTAAAAACCTAAAAACCTAAAAGAGAGAAACTGAGAGAGAGCGAAAGGGTGCGTGAAAAATAGAATAAATAGGCTCAGCTCGCCGACGCGCGCCGCGGAGTGCACATTCCCACGCCTCAGCGTGGAGCTGTCTATCCTGTCAGTATGTGGCTGGCTGAGACCCTCACGCCGCGGCGTGAGCATTTCCACGCCGAGGCGTGGAACTCTGGAATGCTTCCTTGGCTTCTTTTCTCCAATGCTGGGCCTTGGCTTGCATCAATTTGTCTCTTTTGAGCCCTTCCTACATTAGAGAAAGCACCAAATTAAATATAATTGCAAATCTACTTAATCAATCAACAAATATGCATAAATTGCTCAAAAACATAAAGGAAGGTATCCAAATGACATTTAACAATTATAAGCATAAAACCTTCTAAATATGCGTAAGAACAAGGACTAAGCATGCCATGAAGCACAAATATGGGGCATAAATAACTACATTTTGTGGAGTTGTTAGGATGCTTTTTCTTTAGTTGGGGAATTGACTCTCCCTTCTTCATGAGATTTCGAAGTACATACAACACCAATGGAAGGCTCCGTCTCTTATGAAGTACAATTCCTAAACACGTGTCCTAGCTTTCCACACTTGAAATAAACTTTTCCCTTGATCATATAATCCCTTGTCGCATGACTTTTTGCACACTTTTTACATGTCAGAAAAAATGCCATGGGCTAACTGGGTCTGCTACCACTAGCACTTCCTTCAACCATTTGTTGTTGATGTTAATTTCCTGGTGGTCACGAATACGATTTCTGCTAGAATCGCTTGGCTTTACGATTTCTCCTTCTTCAGAACTAATATGGTCCAACGTTATGTGGTTCCATATCTTGAGATCGATTTAACTCTAACAAGATCTGAGCCTCAGTTATTAATTCCTGTTGCCGCATGATCCTCTGATGTTGTTGTATTATATCTTCGGCCATTCCTTGTATTGCTTCCACAGTCCCAGCCATCCCTTCGTTGTTGCATTCCACATTCCTACATGTACGCCTGCCGTGAGCCATTGCCTTTCCTACGAAAACAGAAAAATCAAATACAATAGAAATAAGAAGTAACTATTTCAAACAATATTGTCTCTTTTCGAAGACCAAACAATACATTTCTGTGTTTAGTTTATAGAGAAACACATAGCACAAACAAGGTAAACCTACCCATAAACCTAAAAGATTCAGACTTTGACTTTCCTCACACTAAAAGTACCACTCTAAAGATGTAGGTACAGATAATTTTGTAGGAGTTCAGTCATCCAACTGGACTCTCACTAGAAGAACCCAGATTTCTCCTAGTTCACCTAGTTGAAGTCATAGTTCCCTGTCCACACAGAACATTACATATTGAGTTGGCTAGTCCTCAATATCATATAACCATGTAATAGTAACTACTAACATCTAACCTAAAGCAACTTATGCAATCCTTTTTTGAAATTTCAAGAAAGAGACAAGGAAATGCAAAACACACATAGAAATTTCTACATGTTTAAGTACAGTCAGTCCATACCCCAGCTCAACAGGATGAACTGCTCTGATGCCACCTAATGTAACACCCCCTCCGGGAGGCATTACATTTACAGACTGACTCTTATTTTAAAATTTATCAAACATCACAATCACACTTTAAAATGACTTTTTTTATGTTAAAACTTATCAAACTGTGAAGTAGCAAATATTATAAAACGTGAGATTCAATAATTACCTTTTAACAGATGATATAAGTTAACTGAGATAAATAAAAGACTTAAGTCATAAGAACTGAATAAAAGGCTTTTCATAAAACAAAGTTTACTACATCCTTAAGTACATCAGTACATATTCCAAAAGCATAAAACTTAAGTACTCCAAAATAGACACACCTATACATATAACTACCAAATGAAAATTGAGCCTTGACTAAGCCCAAACACCTGAAGAACGAGCTCCTGCACCCGACCTTCATCCAGATCTCCTTTGGGATCTCCAATAGACAAAGCCCCCAGTTGGGGCATGTCACTACGAACAGGAGTCCGAGTAGTTGACTCTATAGAGCCCTCTTTATGGGAAGCTCTTCGATCATCCCAGAGCTCCCCAAGGGGCATGTAGAACTCCAAGTGAACATCTGCGTCCATAGTAAACGAGACCACCTCATGCCTGGTCCTACTCCAACTCAATGAGATAACTCCATCTTACCGAACACGCCCAGTGTCCCACTGAACACTCCATGCTTTGTTGCCCCCATGGAATAGTAGCCTAGTGAAACCTCGCTGGTATGGTTTCGCTGCCATCATAGTCTTTTCCAACATAATTGTAAAGACAGAAACAGACAAAATAATACAGTAGAAGAGGTGAGATCCCCTACATCAATACCATCATGGTAGTAAGAAACACAACGAAAGATAGTAGTGCCTTTCATACATGACAACACCAAGTAATAGCAGATATGATCATGTCACTACAGGAATATTCATAGAATAACAAACATAATCATGTTATCAATTGATAAGTAAATCAGCAAGGTACATCAAGATATATATATATATATATATATATATATATATATATATATATATGTGTGTGTATGTGTGTGTATAGAGCATGTCACAATAATAGATGTGTAGACTATGTATATGCACGATGTGTATGCTGACCATCCTCATGCACAATGTGACCAATTCCTACTCCATGGAGCTAAGATTCAGAGATGAGCATTCCAGAGGATTTGCCCCCCTCAAAAGACAGTCTACGCTAGACCACGAAAAAAAATAGTATTTTGATGGGCTGCCAGTGCGTTGCAACAGTGTTCACGGCCAGGGGTATACAATGTGACATTGGTCACTGGTGAATCACCCGCCCTAGGCGTCCCCCAAGATCCATCAAGGATCGCACTATCCTATAAGTTCACGCTCAGTCCTAGGCATCAAAAGCCGACAGTCTAATGCTCAATTGCATGCCCAATGCAATTCAACCACCGTTGTACTGTTCCTAATAGTATTAAGGCAACCGCCTATACAATTGTCCAATACTATTAGTATCAATGATATTATATAGTCGCTCATACAACTACATAATACCAATGATCCACTCAGGTTCAACCTTTTGGCTAAAAAACACGAGGCTAAATTCATAATCTACTTGGGTCCAGTACGTCGGCCCAAGGCACAATGTCATTGCATGCTTTCACAGAGTATCTCAGTTGTGCAAAAGTAAGAATCATGCATGCTTTCACAATATATCTCAATCGTATGAATTCAAGTATCATAATTATCGATTCGCATGAAGCATTCGTACAATTTTCTTTAGCACATAGAACCATTATGTCATCTTTAGGTTTTAATTGAAACACTTTTCAAGAATAAAGAAAGACATTAATCCTAATCAAAAGATCCTTCTAACTAAGTTCCTCGAATAACCTTTCCTTGTATCATTTATGAAATCTTAAGAGAAAACACATTATCTTACCCTCACAAATTCTTTTCCATTCTTCTCTTATAAAGTCTCCATTAATTTTCTCGATTATCAAGTCAACTAGATTCACCACTAATAAATCACCTTTGCTTATTCCGATTATCCCCAAAATTATTTCTATTAGTACTCTTAAATATTATTACTCCTCAAATCACAACATTATGATCATCTCCTCTTAGTTTTAAACATCGCCCAGTTAAATTAATTATTGTAACCTCCTCACTACCTCACCCACACTCATGTTCTTTCTTTGTCTAAACCTTAATCTAGGCTATAGGATAAAGTTTTGTTCCTTATTCTTTTCATATTATGAACTCCTAATTAAGTGTCTACTCATTTAATTATCTAAGTTCTAGCTTGATATAACGTCTTACATTGAGTGCCCAATGAGGTTGTGAGCCTCTATGGGACTAGAAACCCAACCATTTTTCATCAATCTCTGTTACATGGCCGTATCCCATTACTCGGCCTGCCCACCCCGACCGTGTCACCTTACACGGCCTGGGCCGTGTACTTCTCTGGAAGAACAAAAAATAACTCAAATCTGACTTACTCGATTACACCGCCGTGTCACATTACCCGGCCTGGGCCGTGTACTCCTCTGCCTTGTGACGTGTGAAGTTGTGTTTCCAACAAGAAACATGGCCTGGGCCATGTCAAGTCACACGGCCCGGGGATCTAGCAATGGAACTTTAAAATTTATGCTTCCACAAGCTTCTAAACCAAATGGGTAAGAATCCCTTACTTTCCATATACATATCCAAGCATTTAAGCATTTAAGCATTTCAAATCCATTAAGATACACAATAAGAAGCATTAAAAATCAAACAACACAACTAATCACAACATTACCAAAAATCACACAACAAAGTGAGCAACCCATACATGGATTTCTCACTATCAACACCCAAAAACGTGTTCCTCACCACCATTAGTGGTTGATGAGGTTAATCTCCCTCTTACCTTAAGAGACAACAAAGAAAGCAAGCTTCTTGGTGCTTCCTTGCAAGATTTCATCCACCCTTACCTAGAAAACCTTAAGATGGTCAACTCAAGAAATCAATAACCAAAGCTTGAAAGGAAGAATCCTTGATCACAATGGTGACCAAGGGTCACGAAAATAGGAAGAAAAATGAAGAAAGTCAAGAACTTTACCTTAAAGATTCAAGCTTTAGAGCTTGGTAGAAATGATGAAGATGGAGGAATCAAAAGAAAATCACAAAAGAGAAAAGCTTCAAGATGAGGATGAAGGTGGTAGCCATGAGGTTGAGAGAAAATGGAAGATGAGAGCTTTAGGAAGTGATTTCAACAAGAAAATGTCTTCAAGCAACATGTAGTTTCAAGCAATGTGGTTGCTTGAAATTAAGCAAACATAGAGGGTGTAGAAGAAGGTGTGGCCATGTGGTTTGGAGAGGAGAAGAAGAAGAGAGAAAATGAGATAGAAACTTTAGTGTAGAGAGAGAAAGTGATAGAAAATTTTAAAATTGAAAAGATGATAGCTTTTTGGGTGAAAGGTGATAGTTGATGGCTTGTGAAATGATGACATCTTGTCATCTTTTTCCTCCCTAAAACCATGTGCCTCCCTAGGAAAATGGAGCAAAACTTCTATAGCAAGTTTCTCCTAAAGCTTCTTTGAGAAGCTTTACACGTTTCCCAAAAATATCAAATCAAGTTGTCATGTAATGATGTGATGATGTCGCTTAGATGATATCATAAAAGTGAGTAGATAGAAATAATCTACTAGATGTTTACTATAATCTATTATCTAATGGATAAAAGTTACAGTTATTAATGTCGATATCTATCATCCAATGGAGAATAGGGTGCACCCAAATTTTATCCGTCATATAAAATCTCAAAAAAATAAAAACTTCGTAAACTGTGTCTAGCCTTGGGTTTAGTAAGATCCTCAGTCAACGTTTTCACAGTCCAAAGTTTTTCAGCCTCGGGGAAAATATTCTATTTTTTCGGCCCCGCTCAGTAGTACACGTAAATTGAGAAATATATTAAAATAACCAAAAATTCAAATAATTATAGAAAAATTAACAAAATCATAAATATTATAAAATGAGTATTTATCATGGAATAAACAATTTTGCGGGGTGTTACAATAGTGGCTGTTAATGGTGTATAAGAGTAGTTATTAAATGATGAGTTTAGGAACAATACCTTCTCATTCTTATCCTTCTTTTGTTTCTCTATCGTCTTTGACGTTAACACTTTCTTATTTCTCACTTTCTCTTCACTTACACGTTGGCAGTAGCAGATAAGAAATAAAAGAGAATGAAGAAAGAAAAGAAAGAAGAGGAAGAAGGAAGAAGAAGGAAAACAAAGGAAAAAGAAGAAGAGGAACATAACACCATCAACAAAGGAGTATAGGTTGGGGGGTTTTTGTGCATCCTTACCATACTCATACTCCTTCTTGTTTCCTCAAATCATGTATGAATGGATTGGTTGAGAATTCCTTATGAATTCTATGATGTATTGGTTGTATATGTTTATATAGATGATTAATCAGTTTACAGTTTTATATATATATATATATAAAATTGTATAGGATTGATTCTTATTGTTTTATCACATGGATTTTAGATTGGAAATTGTATGATGAAATTTTGATGATATGTTGATACAATGAATAGAAGAAATAGAAGTTACTAAGTTTTAGAGTTGTTTCTGGTCTTAGAATACACATGATAATCGATTATCAACATGTGATATTTGATTATCTATCTCCAGAAAGTCTTGATTCATGAGTGTTAATTGTAGCATCCTCCCTAACCTAGTAGTTTTGATCTTGAATATATAAGTTCAGTAAACCTAGTATGAGTTACCTGTTAATTCTGGTGACCTTTTGAGTTAGTTTGGATGCTTTGCTATAGCACTGAATGTGAAAAATAGCTGATAATAGCCCATAGAATAGTATAAACTGCTTAGATGATGGAAATAAATATAGAGAATTTATGTTTAGGTCACTTATGGTTGGAACTAGTTGTAGTTAATTTTGGAGAATTAACTGAATTAGTCTGGTATTTTTACTAACACTGAGTGAGTGTTTAAGGGCTAGAATAAATAGATAGATATCTTGATAAATTATGAGATTTTGCAAAGATATCAAGTAGAGGATAAATATTTTTCTAGAAATAAGTATAGGTTAAGGTAGATACCTGTAAGGCTATTAGTTTAATTGCTTAGGTTTAACTTAACTTAAGGAAGAGTAATAGAGCTTAAGTGGTAGTTAATAGTATATAGAAAGTTATAAAATGATGAAATTTGGAATGAAATGAATCCTAGAATTTTCTATGATACTTATGATGGACATAAATCTTGTTAAGGGAAGATTAAAGTATTCCTAAAAGATAGAACATTTCCAGACAAATATCTACGTCATCCTTATCCCTCTAACTCTTTGATAAACACAATTTTTATATATTAGTTAACCCTCATATTTAGTCTCTTAGACCTCTTATATGCTTAATTGATTGGTTTTGGCCACGTTTTATAAGTTTGGATTCAAATTGGACTTAATTGTATTTTTCAGTATTATTGGAAATTTATATTATTTCTGTATTTTAGGTATAACTTGAGTTATAAACATCTAAAAATTATGAATTTTATCCTTTAGGAAATATAATAGAAATCTCTACAGCTTTCATGAAGAGCTCAAAGGCTGAATCAGAAGTCTAGTAGGTCCAATTGGGCCATGAAGTCAGAATAGAGATGGTGTCACTGGAACCTGGATGATGTGCAAAGATTAGGCCATAATTTGGGTTTTAAGTGTTATATGGACCTAAAACCTGTGCCATTTGAAATATAAGACATATATCTTGACTGCTTATGCAAACTACTTATACAAATGATGACGTTTTGATGGTGTTTTCATCCTTTGAAGTTAGATGACAGGTTTAGAGAGCTGTTAAGAATATTTTGGGCATAACTCTCTCATCCTAAGCCCAAATTATGCGAATTAGGTATCCAATTAAAGTTAAAAGGAAGATGATTAACCCTAAGTTGAGAGCAAGCTTTATTTTCTATTTTAGATATAGTCATTTAAGCAATAGCTGCAACCTTGAAACTCAACCCTAATTTTCTCTTAGTCGCTCCTGCTTGCTCTTTCTCTCTTCATCTTTCTTCTTCTCACTTCTCTCTACATTTTTTTATTTTATGTTTCTCTTCCCTCTCATGCATGGATGAGAGGGAAGAACCTTTTAATTAATCCCAGGGATTGACCATCTAGATGTTTAATTTTGGGATCATATTTTATGTTTAATTATTGATCAAGTTTCTCTTTGCTTATTAATCAAGTTTCACTTTTACTTGTTACTCAAGTTTTTCTTTACCTCTTTTGATTTTATTAAATCTGAATTGAATTTCTTAATTTGATTTGGATGTTAATATAATAATTACATATTTGTCACATGTTAATGAGGATTACAGAGACTAAATAATGTATCAAATACTTCTTGGATATTGATTGTTAAGCTTGGTTGAATTATGAGTTATAGATTAATTTAGGATTAGATGGATGCTTAATTCATTTAACCTTGATTAATTAAATTCTAGAAGCTTATGAAGTAGAGGATTCATAGATCATCTTAAGGCTTCTTGATGTGATCTAAGACAAAGGATCTGATTACAAATTGAATGGGAGAGATTAAGCAATGCATCAAAGGTGTTTGCTGGATTATTTAGCTTGGTTGAATTATAGATTTAAAGTTAATTTAGGATTAAATAGGTGCTTAATTCATTTAACCTTGATTAACTAAATTCTAGATGCTTATCTAGTAGATAATTCATTGGTCATCTTAAGATTTCTTGATGTGATCTAAAGCCAATAACTTGGTTAGCAATTGAATGGATTCTTAGTGATCAAGGATGGATTAAACTCAAGAATAGTTGATTTCCTTAGATTGATTATTTATTTAATCATGTTTACAATTTTTAATTACTTTCTATCAATTAATTCTACAAAACTTCTTAATTTGATTTCTTAATTAGAGTGATCCAAGGGTTCAACTCGGTTGTGCCTTATACTACAAGTATTTTAGTGATTCAGTTTATAAATTGATATAATTTGATAGTCTCGACAACTATCACTCTTCCACCTCCCTTATCTTCTATTTCTTTGACTTTTCCCTCTCTTTTCTCACGCTCTCATACTTTACAATAAGTAAAAAGAGAAGAAAAAGAAAGAAGAGAAGAGAAAGAAAAGAAAAAGAAAGATGAGAAGAAAGAAGGAAAAGAAGAAGGAAGAAGAAAGGGAATCAATCGACAAGGAACCTAAGGATCTGAGCATCATCCATACAAGTTGAAGTAGAGGTGTTTGACCCTCCTTAGCTCTTTCCTTTTTTACATTTTGTTGATGCTTGTTGCATACTTGAGAGAGTAGGAAAAATTGGTTTGAGAGGGATGCATGGTCCCTTTGTGTTGTTCTTGTCTCCAATAGTTTGAAATGATATGCATGCATGGTTAAGTTTTTTTGAACTTGTTTGGATCCATATAATTCCATTAACTTGAGGTTTGGGAAATAGGTTTGGATGAGTTGTTCTAGGTTCTTGTTTCACTATGCGGTGATTTGAGAATGTACATATGAGTGTTAACATGTTTACAGACCATGTATGAAGTTGAAAACCATTTAGAACTTGTGTATGGAGGTTAAGAACTGGTTGCCAACTCAAAGGAGTTGAGTATGAAGAATCTGATGCTGGGCGATTAAGCACCTAGAGGTTGGTCACTTAATCAGCCAACATCAGAATAGGAAATAGGCGCCCAAAAAATAGGTGTTTAATCGCCCAATCCAGAATGACGCAATGCTGAGCAATTGATTACTGGGAAAGTGGGTGACTAGTCGCCCAGTGATAGAAAATCATAGTGATCTTTGCTATCATTGGGCGATTAATTGCCTAAAAATAGATTATTTTCTGCTTCCCATTTTGAGAAAACAGAATTCTCTGCTTGATGGGATCACATGTTCATGATATGTAATGTGAGTTAAGACACTAATAGGGGTATTTTATGATGGTAATATACACTTAGCATATGTAAAAGTTTAAACCATTGTGCATCCATTTGTTGTAGATTTAGCAATGGCATACATCTAGGTCATTGAAGACCAATTATCTATGCACAATCTATCCAAAGTTAGACAAAGGAGTGAGAAAAGAACCTTGTCAAGGGCAAAGGAGTGAGGAAAACACTTTGTCAAGCATAGGTTGTTAGACAAAGGATTAAAAAAAACACCTTATCTTGGTAGAGGAGTGAGAAAAGCACTCTGTCAAGGGTAAATGAGTGAGAAAAGTATTCTGCTAAGGGCAAAGGAGTGAGAAAAAGACTTTGCCAAGAATCATGACATTTCATAAGCATTAGCATTTGACATTTCATAATCATTGACATACTACATTTAATAAGCATTGACATTTGACATGTCATATGCGTTAATATATGACTTTATATGAGATGTGATCTATGTATAGATCATGGAATGAGTTAGGAATATTTACATAATGAGTGAATGTAAATGTTTGAATGATATTGAGTAAAGACTTATATACTTGAAATTCCTATGATCTATGAATGTTAAGATGATTTTATTATAAATGGTTAATTATGTGATAACTAAATCATGGTTATAATTGAATCTTTTGCCTCTAAAAGAGAAAGGAATAGTTTTAGCTTTGACCACCTATCTAGATGTTATTAAAAGATTTTTTTTTCCGCGAAACAGCTGGAGTTATTATGATGTCATTAGATGTGATATACTATTGAGAATTTGTGAATTCTCACCTCTTTGTTTGTTTCCATGATAAATCCAAGTCAAGATTCTTCCAAGGAGAAGAAAAGAAGTTGATGCCTAGAGTAGATTTATTTACTCTTTTTTCTAAAGTTTTGTATGTTTAGCATTTGCATTAGAATGTATAAAGTGATATGTTTTGTACTTATGTCCTTTGAGGCTTAGTTTGTACTTTCAAATGCATAAGGTTCATGTAAATATTACATTTTGTAACATCTTCTTCAACATATGAGACTTGTAAATAGTTATAGAGGTAGCTTAATACTTGTTTAACATGCCTGTTTAATTTTGTGGCAATCTGAGTTAGTTTAGGCCATTTGCTGCAAGCCGAAATGTGAAAAGTAGCTTAAAATGACCTAGATATTAGCTTGAATGGCTTAGCTAATGGAAATAGATGTGGATAGTTTATTTCTAAGTCAAAAATATGTATTCTATGATGTGGTTAAAGTTTGAGAATAATCGGAGTCCGTTTAGTATTTTCAAGCATATTGGTTGTGTGTTTTAATATCAAATTGACTAGTCACAGATATGAAAAATTTATGATACTGGTGAAATGACTATTTTAATGAATCTTATTATTTATTTTAAAGTTGTTGGAACTTGGAAAACTTGGTTTATCTAAAGTTGAGTATTTTTAGATGATCGGGAAGTACCAGTGTTATAACATACGACCTTTAACACTCCACGATTACAGTCTTCATATTGGACTTTTTATTGGTGACCTTGTCTCTCATTTTCTCACTTTTCTCTCTAACTCTTCACGGCTAAACCGAAACAACAAGGGAAGTGAAGGTTTTGAGTGGTGAAAAGAGAAGCAAAAAGCCAAAGAAGAAGGGTAAATTCAAGGCTAGAGGTTGAGGCTTTAATATGCAACATCAAGGCAGCTTGAGGTAGGGGCTTTTGAGCTTAAACTTCATCTTTTCTCATTTTTCCATGTTTAGGATACTTGAGATCTAATATGCCAAAATAAGTTCTTGTGTTGTTTTAAGTGATTTTCTTGCTTGGATAAGTTTTAAATGGTGTTTATGACTTGTTCATGCTAAGAGTTTGAATTACAAACTAAAAATTCTCCATTTGGACCTAAAATGCTATAAATGTTGATTTTAGGGGTTTGGATGAGTGATTTAATGTAACAATCCATTTCTGATGAAATCAATTAGTATTTTATGTTTCTCTCATGTTTGTGAACTTCTTTTGAACTTAAAATCACTAAGAAACGAATTTGAAGTGATCAAATTTTGTATTTTGTTCTAATGGAACGATACCCAGTTCTGCAGAACTTGGTTTCTGTTGCTTGCGCCATGATGCAAGGTATGGCACGTTGCGGCACATGTTTGATGCTTGTTCCAGTATTGAAACTCGAGAGCAGGGCGTCGCGGTGTGGCTGCATTTGTGTCGCAACGTGAACTCTAGGATTTTCCAACATTGTGGTTATGATGTTTTGGAATTTTTTAAGTGATGAGATCACTCATATATGCTTTCCTAAGTGTGCTGAGGCACAAATAGGGGAAAATTCTTAGAGAGAATGACCATTATGCATATATAAGAAGTTGTGAAACATTAGGCAAATCTTTGAGTCTAGAATGCCTTAGGGTTATATCTAAGACCTTGCACAACATGAGGTTATTTTGGAAATCACTTGTGAAGTGATGATATGAGATTCTAGGTATAAGAATGCTAGTGACATGGTTCTTGCTATTTTGTTAGATACGCGAGGCTAAGATTCCTATGTTCTAGTGTTTAATATGTGGCTTGAATCCATGGTTTTCAAACTTGGTATTTGTTGATTCCTATGTATTGTGACCTTAGATGGTGTGCACAACCATATGACCTGAGAATGAGGTATTGGATCTAAATTCTTCTTGCATTTATGCTTGCATGGTCAGGGTTACCGGTATGGGGTGACAATAGTACTTTTACACAGTGAAGGGAAAGTGTCTACCTATTACCAAGTGGGTTTATGCTTTTAGGCTTATCCTGGTTTGTATATATAAGAAATAGAGGTTTCTGGGAAATAAGTAAAAATCTTGTATTTTCAAACTTTAAAACCTGCATTAGCATTGCATAATCATTTTATTAGGACCTTGTTTGAGCATAATCATACTTCATAACATAAAGCATTGCGTGGATGACAATTGTATAGGCAGTTGTCATTGATTGACCTATTGATTGTTTGGTTGCTCGTTTGATATTATCTTAGGATTGTATGGGCGATTCTTTGATATTGTTGTTTATTGAATATTCTTTTACATAGAGTGTACATTGTGTTCAGTTGATTTATTTGTTGTAAATGATTAACTGTTGGTCTTGGTATGGTTATACTGAGAAATTGTGATTTCTCACCCCTGTGTGTTCCATGTAAATCTAGGTGAAGTCCCTAAAAAGGGAAATGGCAACAAAATGAAGAAGCAGAAGGCTTAGTTTAGAAGCTTTATTTCTTTTTGGATCAGATTGTATATTTGTACTCTTGTGGTGGTTTGTAAAAGCTTATGTATATAATATGGCTTGTTAGCCAGTGATGTTTGTATATATGATCTTTTTATCATTCGTGGCTCTCTATGATGACAATACAAGTCATTATGGGTTTTTATTTTAAGCATTTTTAGAAGTAACATGCTTAATGTGATTTATTTTAAAATATTTTGTTTATTTTATGATAATTGGTGTTAGGGTGTTACACATTTCTCTCTCAAGGATCTATATAATAACATATATGGTTATTATGTATGTAGTATGATGTCTTTATGTTAGAAGTGGCATGTCTAATCTTGTTTACTCATGTATATTCCGGATATACTATGGTATTGGTATTAGGATGTTATAAAAATTGATTACCCAAGGGGGCTAATCAATTATCAACTTCTAGAATGGTATATTTTGAGTGATAATCGATTAGAGTAAAGTGCTAATCGATTATCAACTTCCAACAATGTTTTGAGTAATATTCGATTAGAATAAGAAGCTAATCGATTATCAACTTCTAGAATGTCATGTTTTGAGTAATATTTGATTAGAACAAGATGCTAATTGATTAACAACTTCCAAAATACTATGTTTTTGGGTGACAATTGAATACCCAAAGGTGCTAATCGATTATCTATCACATGTTTTGAATAAATAGAGTTCTTTGCTATGTAAAAACTCAAGGGATGGCTTATGTTATTATTGTGCACTTAATAAAGTTGAGATATGATGTTTATGTGAACTTAGAATGCTTATGAAGTGTTAATATTGTGGACTTGATAAACTAATGAATTGATGATAATGTGCACTAGATACATTTACTTGATGAGATATATTGAGATACACATTTGTCATGTTTATGAAGTGTACTACAAGGTGGTTTTAGCCTAATTTTTATATATTTTTCTTATAAAAGTAGGCATTATTATATCTCAATATATTTAATTCTACTTATTTTGTGGAATTATCATTTGTTTATTTAAGAAAATCTAATTGATCAATTATTGTGATAATTGTAGGAAATTTGTTGTAAATTTGAATTCAACTCGTATCTTTTGACATTCTTGTTGTATTTGAATTATATCTTGGGCTACAGATATTATATCAATGTGATTCTTGTGGCGTTGGAAAGCTAATAGAAAATACAACAACTCTTCTGTTGACCCCGAAGGCTAATTTTATCATTTGAAAAAATAAAGAGAGAAAAAGAAAAAAATATGGTAGCCTACAATAAAAGGAGATTATGTTTCCTAAAATTGGTTTCCTGAATTCAATCAATATCTTTTTATTATTTGGAGACTAATTAAGGAGATTGAGTTTCCTAAATTTAGTTTCCTAGATCTAATCAATATCCTTTTATTATTTGGGAACTAATTAAGAAGATTTTGGGCAAGATATACTTCAATTAGGTAAAGTCTCTTATTAATAGACAAGGAGAAGAGGGGGTGGGAGATCAAAGAGAGACGTATAGCACCGCACAAAGAAGAGGAAGAAGGAAAACGATGCATACCAATTGTTTCATCTTTTATGAATTTTTCTTCTCTCTTTGTATTTGATACTCTTGTCATGAGTAACAAATTTTATTTTTTAGGATTAAGATGAAACCCTAATCTTTGTTTTAGACTATTTAACTTTATTTGGGATATTTTTTCTTTGTTCTATAATTGCACAATGTTGATGATTATTGATCTTTAATTGTTATTCAATTCAATTTTTATTGATTGTCTTGTAGTCAATTAGTAAATTTAAATCAGTATATTTTAATCACATGCTTAATTCTTGAAGTTTTAGGTGTGGGTTGTGCAATAGTATTTATTGCTTTTAGTGATATAAGAATTGAATGGTTCATGCTATATTAAAAGGTCATAATTAGAATAGGTCATGTTATTTTAGATGAATTATGCCATTAATTAGATTTCAATATTATTTAGTAGTCATAAAAGCTTGTAGCCATAAATACTCCATAGAACAAGATTAATTCTCATTCAAGTTAAATTCATCTTTATATGGTAAGTGGTGGATTTAAGGTCCTAGAATTGTTCTTTGATTGATATTGCACTTTAATTTGAGTTATTTCATTTAAATTAATTATTTATTTTGAGTCTTTAGTTTATTGTGTAATTATATCTCAATATATTTAATTTTACTTATTTTGTGGAATTGTCATTTGTTTATTTGATAAAATTTAATTAATCAATTATTGTAATAATTGTAGGGAATTTGTTGTAAATTCATATTCAACTCATATTTTCTAACCTTGCTATTGTATTTGGATCATATCTTGGGTTACAGATATCAAATCGATGTGATTCTTGTAGTGTTGGAAAGCTAACAGAAAATGCAACAACTCTTTTGTTGACCCCAAAGGAAAATTTTGTCATATGAATGACAAGAGAAATAAAGGCAGAAAAAGATGAAAATCTAGCAACCTTCAATAAAAGGAGATTAAGTTTCTTAAAATTGATTTCCTAAATCTAATTAATATCTTTTTATTATTTGCAGACCAATTAAGGAGATTAAGTTTCCTAAATTTAGTTTCCTAAATCTAGTCAATATCTTTTTAGTATTTGGGAACCATTTAAGGAGATTTTGGGAAGATATACGTCTATTAGGTAAAATCTCTTATTAATAGATAAGGCGAAAGGGTGGGAGATCAGAGAGAGACGTATAGCATCGCACAAAGCAGAGGAAGAAGGAGAACAAGGCGTAGTAATTGTTTCATCTTTTATGGATTTTTCTTCTCTCTTTGTATTTGATACTCTTGTCATGAGTAACTAATTTTGTTTTCTAGGATTAAGATGAAACCCTAATCTTTGTTTCAGATTATTTAACTTTGTTTGGGATATTTTTTCTTTGTTCTATAATTGCACAATATTGATGATTATTGATATTTAATTGTCATTCAATGTAATTTTTATTGATTGTCTTGTAGTCGATTAGTAAACTTAAATTGATATATTTTAGTTACATGATTAATTCTTGTAGTTTTAGGTGTGGGTTATGCAATAGTATTCATTGCTTTTGTGATCTAAGAATTAAATTGTTCATACTATATTAAATGGTTTATGTAATTATTTGAGTAGGCCATGTTATTTTCAATGAATTATGTCATTAATTAGATTTCAATAATCTTTAGTAGTGGTCAAATCTTGTAGCCAAAGATACTCCATAGACTAGGATTAATTCTCATTCAAAATAAATTCATCATTACATGGTAAGTGATGGATTTGAGGTCCTAAAATTGTTCTTTGATTGATTGTGCATTTTAATTTGAGTTATATCTTTTAAATTAATTATTTAATTTGAATGTTTAGTTTAGTGCGTAATTATATCTCAATATATTTAATTTTACTTATTTTTTGGACTTATCATTAGTTTATTTGAGAAAGTCTAATTAATTAATTATTGTGATAATTGTATGGAATTTGTTACAAATTCAAATTCAACTCGTATTTTCTAACCTTATTGTTGTATTTGGATCATATCTTGGGCTACAAATATCATATCAATGCGATTGTTGCGACATTAGAAAGCTAACAGAGAATGAAACAACTCTTTTATTTACCTCGAAGGCTAATTTTGTCATCTGAATGACAAGAAAAATAAAGAGAGAAAAAGACAAAAATTTAGTAGCCTTCAATAAGAGGAGATTAAGTTTCCTACAATTGGTTTCCTAAATCCAATTAATATTTTTTTATTATTTGAAGACTAATTAAGGAGATTGAGTTTCCTAAATTTAGTTTCCTAAATCCAATCAATGTCTTTTTATTATTTGGTACCCAATTAAGGAGATTTTGTGCAAGATACAATTCTATTAGGTAAAATCTCTTATTAATAGACAAGGAAAAAAGGGGGGGGGCGGTAGACCAGGGAGAGACAGATAGCGCCACACAAAGCAAAGGAAGAAAGAGAACGGCGTGTAGTAATTGTTTTATCTCTTATGGAATTTTTCTCTTTTTGTATTTGATACTCTTGTTATGAGTAACTAATTTTATTTTCTAGGATTAAGATGAAACTCTAATCTTTGTTTTAGATGATTTAACTTCGTTTGGAATATTTTTTCTTTGTTCTATAATTGCACAATGTTGATGATTATTGATCTTTAATTGTTATCAATTTAATTTTTATTAATTGTCTTGTAATCAATTAGTAAATTTAAATTGATATATTTTAATCACATGCTTAATTCTTGTAGTTTTAGGTGTGAGTTGTGCAATAGTATTCATTACTTTTGTGATCTAAGAATTTAATAGTTCATGTCATACGAAATGATTTATGTCATAATTTGAATAGGTCATATTATTTTAGATTAATTATATCATTAATTATATTTCAATAATTTGTAGTAGTGATAAAAGCTTGTAGCCGCAGACACTCCACAGAACAAGATTAATTTTCATTCAAGTTAAAATCATCTTTACTTTATTAGTGGTGGATTCGAGGTTCTAGAATTGTTCTTTGATTGATTTTGTATTTTAGTTAGAGTTATTTTATTTAAATTATTATTTAATTTGAGTGTTTAGTTTAGTACGTAATTTAATTTTTTAGATTAATTATATTAAATAAAATTTTCTTTTCTTTTTACTTTAAATTAATTTAGGTAAATATTATATTTTAGTTATTCTTTTCACTCCTTGTGGGTACGACACCCTTATATTTGTCAAATATTACATAGATCTTGTATACTTGCAAGTAAAGAGTAATTCTATTACTTAAAAATTCTCTACCAAGTTTTTGATGCCATTGTTGGGAGGTGATTTTATAATTGCTTTAATTTAATTTTTGCCTATTTTAATTTAGTCTAAATTTTTTTTAATTTAATTTTTAGTTTTCTTTTATTTTATTTTTTAATTTAATTTAATTTTATTTATTTGATCTTATTGTTTTTATTTTTATTTTTATTGTTTTAAATTTTTGTTGAAAAGGTTGGAGAATGCCAATTCTACTCAAGCTTGTGACTCTCCATGTGTTTTTGTTCCAACTCTTAATCTCTTTTATTAGTTTGATATTTTGTTTAGTTTATGTTAGGGAGATGCTCCTTATCATTATATTTAAAAGAGCACAATCTTAAGATAGAGTATACGCTTAGAGCACAAAAACAAGTTGCACTCATTGATACTAATTTAAATATGGCAAATAATAATCGAGCATTTAGGGAATATTTTACTCTAAATACCTATAATTCTCCTGCTTGTGCCCATTTACCTGTGATTAAGGTTAACAACTTTGAAATTAAGCCTTGTGTAATTCAAATGTTACCAACATTTTATGGGCTTGAGTATGAAAATCCTTATAAGCACCTAGATGCATTCTTAGAGGTATGTTCCACCTTCAAAATCCATAATGTTACTAATGATGTAATTTGTCTCTGTCATTTCCCTTTTTCTTTTAAAGGATAAGGCTAAAGATTGGTTTTCTACATGTGATAACATTGCCACTTGAGATAGATTATCAGGAGAATTTTTAAAGAAATATTTCTCAATTGGTAAACTTACTGCAATGAGACGTGTCATCACCACTTTTTCTCAAGTTAATAATGAACAATTTAAAGAGAGTTGGGAAAGATTTTAAGGATCTTTTGCGCCATTTCCACACTATGAAGTTCCTAAATGGTAACAAAAGCAAAACTTTTATTCTAAATTGAATGAACACAACCAGCAGATGGTTGATGCATCATTTGGGAGTACTTTCTTGCATAAAACCCTAGATGAGGTATGAGTTATTTGAGCACTTAAGTGAGAATTCATAATTACATGTCTCGTCCTACAGCAGATATATCAAGGCAATTAGGGAATAAAGGGGGATTTTATGAGATTTCACACACATCTGATCAGAAAATCAAGGTGGAATCTTTATCTAAGAAAATGGACCAGGTGGATGCATTATCTAAGAATATAGATCAACTATTATCTTTGAGTAAAAAACATGCTAATTCTTCTAATATGCATAATGTGTGTACCGTTTATTCTAACCCTTCTCATACTTCATATGATTATCCTACTGCCTCACAATTTTTTGAATTTTCATTACAGCGGGCTAATGCAGTCCAAGTATTTCTTCCACAAAACAACCCATATTCTAACACTTATAACCCTAGTTGGAGGAATCATCCTAACTTCTCTTAGAAGCAACAAGGTGTTAAAGCACAACAAGGGCAACGACCTAATCAAGTAGGTCAAGTTGGTATGACACCATCCTCTGGCTATCAACCACAAAGGTATGCATCTAATCTATCTCAAGCATCAAGTAGTAGTTCCAACTTGGAGGACAAATAGATAAGGTATTATCTTGTGTGAAAAACTTGGACTCTAGGATGCAATTTATGGAATCTAAGATGCTACTTTTAAACTCTCACACTCAATTTATAGCAAAATTAGATACTTAAATTAGACAACTAGCCATTGCTACAGGAAATAGAAAGGAGGGTAAGCTTCCAAGTCA
Source organism: Ormosia semicastrata (assembly GCA_029884595.1). Taxonomy (NCBI): domain Eukaryota; kingdom Viridiplantae; phylum Streptophyta; class Magnoliopsida; order Fabales; family Fabaceae; genus Ormosia; species Ormosia semicastrata. Next base: position 36,652,583 of record JAQQTO010000045.1, read on the forward strand.
TCCCATAGTTGAAAGGTCAAACCCCTAAGCAAGTTAAAGTTGTAATGATTCTTAGGAATGGGAAAAAGATGGAAAATAGGATGAAAAAGGGGAGAGTGCATGACACTAGGGAAGTGGAGAACCATGAAGAAGATATAGATTCAAATCCTTCTCATTCTCCTAAAGATTCTAATTTCATATCTTCAATTCCATATGAGCCCAAGGTTCCTTACCCTCAAGTCTTAGAAGCACCTTCACATTTTAAGAAAGATAAGCAGAGGGAGGATATTCTTGAGACCTTTAAGCAAGTAAAGACCAATCTTCCTCTTTTGGATGCTATTCAATAAATTCTTGCTTATGCCAAGTTCCTTAAGGACATGTGCACAGTTAAAAGAAAATCTAAACTACATATGTCTAAGAAGGTTCACTTAAGTGAATAAGTAAGCTCAATTTTACATTTTAACACTCCACCTAAGTTGAAAGATTATGGTATTCCTATTATTTCTTGTTATATTGGTGATTATAGGATTGATAAAGTACTCTTGGATCTAGGTTCTAATGTTAATCTGATGCCATATTCTGTTTATGAAGAGTTAGGCTTGGGTGAGCTGCAGCCATCAAATTGTTCTCTGCAATTAGCTGATAGGTCAGTTAGGATCCCTAGAAGAAAAGTTGAGATGTTTTAGTGAAAATTGATAAGGGATTTTTTCCTGTTGATTTCATAGTACTTGATATGGAACCTTCTCACTCATCAAAAAAGGAACTTCATATCATTTTGGGGAGGTCTTTCATAGTCACTGTTGATGCTAACATTAGTTGTAGGTCTGGAGTAATAGATGTTTCAGCTATAAGCATGAGAATTAAACTTAATATCTTCAAGCCTACTGGTCAATCTGCTGTGGAAGATGAATCTCAGTGTGCCTTTATGGATGTGATTGATGAGAGTGTTAAAGAGATTATGCCTCCTATTTTGTCTAGGAATCCTTTAGAGAGTATACCTTTACATAGTGAATTGAAGGCTTTTTGTAACATCCTCTCTGACCTAATAAATTCTAATTAGTGTTATAGAAGCTCAATATTATAAGTATAAGTTGGATAATAATTTTACAAATCTTTTGGATAAATTTGAGCGTAATTCTATAACATAGAAAGTGAATAATAGCTCATATTTTGAGATAAATAGTTGAAATAAAGGAAATAAATATGGGAAAATATATTCCCAGGATGAAGATAATTAGTATGAATTGTAGTAAATTTTGAAGGATCAAATGAACGAGTTTGATATTTTTAATATCATTGAGAAAGAGTTTAAAGGCTATATTAAATTATTAGACGACTTGGAAAGTTATGAAATTGCTTGGAGATGATAAGTGGAATATGAAGAATATTTTGATATGAAAAATAAGTTAAAGCAGGTATATTTACTTACCTTACAGACTAGATTTGATTTTAAAAAGTAGTTAATAAATAGTAGTGTATGGAGAATTATGGAAATTTGAATATAATAATTTAGTTGGGACCAATGATTTTTTGGAACACTTATGGAAGTTGGAAAATATGATTTATGAAGATTAAAGTGTTCCTAAGAAATATAAAAGTTCCAGATGGAATCCCATCTTTATCTATTATCGGCAGAAAGAAGAAAGAAAAAGAGAAAAGATAAAAAAGAAAACAGAGAGAGTGAGAAACAAAAATAGAGAAAAGAGAAGGAAAATAGAGAAAGAGGAAGAAAATTCAGAAAATGAAGGGGAAAGAAGGAAAGAGGAAAAGGGAGGAAAGGAAAGCAAGGAAGAAAGTGAAGGACCAAGCTTCAAGCGAAGAAAGAAAGAAGAGAAGGAAGAAGAGAGCTTCAAATAACTTAAGGAAGAGAGGTAGGGGAGATGTTTTCTTTTATTATTTTTATGTTTATGAGTATTTGTATGAACTTGAAATTGATTTGCATTGATCTTCATGATTTTGGATGCTTGATTTGATAGATTAAGGATTTGATTCTTGGGTTTGACTCATTATGAGTTTCAGGGTTAGAAAAAAGGGTTTTCATTTCCCCATTGGAATTTGATGTTTTATGAGTGATTTGGATGCACTGTAATGGAAAAGAAACATTGAAGAGGATAGATAATGGAAAAGTGGTCGAACTAGATAATATGCCTATTGAGGTATGGAAATGTTTAGGAGAGAAAAGTACAAGCTGGCTCACAAAGCTATTTAACGAGATAATGAGGCCTAAGAAAATGCCAAATGAATGGAGAAGCACTTTAATCCCTATTTTTAAGAACAAGGGAGATATACAAAACTGTGCAAATTATAGAAGGATTAATGATGAACCTTCAATATCTTATATTTTTATGGTTCAATTCCTTGGTTTTTCATGTTCTTTTTATATTTTTTTATTAAACTTTGTTTGTAAGTTTTGTTATATTTTTAGTATTGTTTAATTACATTTTTATTATGTGTTTTGTTTGTTTTTGTCAGGTAATTACATATGGAGAAGACTGGACATTCAAAGAAGCAAGGAAAAAAGGAATTTTTCATTAGCGTCCAGTGCTTGAGCACTAGAGTGGAGTGCTTGAGTGCCCAAAGTGTATGTAGCAGCGGTGATTCAGTGACCCAACGCCTGAGCATTAGGGAGGAGCACTTGAGCCCGCAGGAAGTAACAACGTGCATCTTTGCTTTAGTGGCTCATCGCTTGAGCGCTAGGAAGCCAGTGCCTAGGCGCTGGTCGCATAACAACACACATTATTTTCTATAAATTAAAAAATGTTACGTCAAGCTCAACACACGATGGAATACTCTTGGCATAACACACAAAAAATCCATAATCCTGAGAGAATAGTTTAGCGACAGCAGACTTTAGAGGATTACTTCGAAGGGAGGATTCGATTCTTGAAGGCTAGAAGATCATAATTACTGTAAAAGGGGTTTTGATTTCATTTTCCCTCTAGTTTCCCCCTTTCTTTGGGTTTTCTTTCCATGGATTTGTATTTTGATATGAGTTTGTTTGTATTAAACATGAGTAGCTAAACCAATAGCTAGGGCTATGGGGGATCTTGTTTTCCTAATTATTTAGGTTTGACTTCTAATTTGATTAAGGAAATTTCTTTTAGGGTTTATCATATTGCTTACATTCTTGTCATATCTTGATCACTTTTGGCATGTTTTAACTCATTGTTTGACCGGTGACCATCCGCATTCAATGAGTGAATCTATATAGTAAGCCTAAGATTAGATTGGTGAATGACCAAACATCAATTTTTCCTTCCAATGGAATTGATAGGTATGTTAACTTATCTCTTGAATTGAAGCTTAATGCATTCCTAATTAATTCAACTAAATGACCAAATAGGTGATTTAATTTAGGAATAGAATATTGTTTCATTCATTATCATTGTGATTCAATAGTAGGTAAGAGAATATTGGTAAAAGAATTATCTTACACCATAAATGAAAGAAAGTCTGAATAATTTGATTCATGTGAACCTTGCACCCTAGTCTCTCTCTCATTAAATATCTATTCTTTGTTTGATTGTTCACTATTTTTCTTTTTTATTTCTGATTTTATCTTGAATTTCTTCATACACTTTTGATTATTTGGATAACAAAGAGTTTTATGAATCTAGTAATTACCATTTATTCCTCGTGGGATCGATAACTGGGACTCAAATCTTATATTACTTAGCGATAGAGTGCACTTGCTCTTGGTGTATTTTATGCGCATCGATTAAGCTCATGAGTCATACCATGAAGTTATGGGAAAAAGTAATTAAATGGAAATTAAGACAAGAGACTTATATTTCAGATAATCAATTTGGTTTTATGCTAGGGAGGTCAACCATGGAAGTAATCTATCTTCTACGAAGATTGATGGAGAGGTATCGGAGGAAGCAAAAATACCTACATATGGTTTTCATTGATTTGGAAAAAGCCTACGATAGGGTATTGAGAGAGGTCTTGTGGAAGGCTTTGGAGAAGAAAGAAGTTCGTATTGTCCATATTCGAGCAATTCAAGATATGTATGATGGGGTTAAAACTAACGTGAGAACACGGGGTGGGGTCGCAGAAGATTTCCCTATAACTATAGGACTGTACCAAGGGTCAACCTTAAGTCCATATCTTTTCACCTTGGTCTTGGATGTGCTTACTGCGCATATCCAAGAGCCGGTGCCTCAATACGTGCATTTTGTAAATGATATAGTCTTAGTTGGAGAGTCGAGATAGGAAACAAATGAGAAGCTAGAGCTATAGAGATGAGCTTTAGAAGAACATGATTTTCATCTAAGCAGGAGTAAAACAGAGTATATGAAATGTAAGTTCAATAAGAAGCATGTTAATGCTAGCTTAGTGGTGAAAATTAGAGATCATACCACACCACAAGTCACACAGTTAAGGTATCTTAGATCTTTTATACAAAATGTGTTTTTGGCCAGCTTATAATCAATTACATAGGCCATATAATTGATTACAAGGCCTATGGGTATAATGTATTTGATTACATCACCCTTGAAATCAATTACAGGGATTCTACCAAGCTTGTAATCAATTACTAAGGCCATGTAATCGATTACCAAGCTCCTGAATTGAGAAATTTGATATGAAATTGATGGAAACAAAGTTCTTTATTCCATGGGACCTAAATACAAACCTTAAACCTTGAATTAGGTGATTGAAATTCACTAAATTTGGGAATGTATATGTATCCAAACCACTTTGTGAAATGATTTCTATAATGTCTTTGAATTAAATGATGTATGATAAATTGAATTATTTATGATAGGAATCATTGTATATATACCTTGTATGAAATGTGGTAATTAAGATGAATTTTATGTATGAATGAGGATGGTATTTCCTTCACTTAAGCATGTACGAGAATGGAATGATAGTGTGATGATGGAATTTCCCTCCTTATCATAGTATTTGAGAACTAGATATATACTCCGAGCAGGAGAGTGTCCATATAACGACATACAGTCTACCTGCCGTGGCGAAGAGATATAATGGCATATGTTCCACTTGCCATGGTGAAGAGATATAATGGTATATGTTCTGCCTACCATGGCGAACATATATAACGACATATGTTCCACCTGCCATGGCGAACATATATATCGGTATATGTTCTGCCTGCAGTAACGAAGAGATATAATGACATATGTTCCACCTGCCATGGCGAAGAGATATAACGATATATGTTCTGCCTACCATGGCAAAGAGATATAACAACATATGTTCTACCTACGGAGAATAAGAGATAGAACGGGATATGTTCCTCCTGCCGTGGGGAAGAGATATTACGACATATGTTCTGCTTGCTGTGGCAAAGAGATATAATGACATATGTTCCGCCTGCCATGGCGAAGAGAAATAATGAAATATGTTCCGCCTGCTGTGGCGAAGAGATATAACGACATATGTTTCACCTTTCATGGCAAAGGGATATAATGGCATATGTTCCGCCTGCTATGGGGAAGAGATATTACGACACATGTTCTGCCTGTTGTGCTAAAGAGATATAACGGCATATGTTCTGCCTTCCATGGTGAAGAGATATAACGACATATGTTTCACCTGCCATCGCAAAGAGAATTAACGGTGTGTGTTCCCAAATGAATAAATAAACTGGATACAAACTTAAGTAGGAGAGTATCCAGAAGGGAATGGGATATACCCTCGAGTACAAGAGTATCCCGAATGAAATAATATATGATGATTTATAATAATTGTAGAATATAAAATATAAAGAAATATATGAGATGTATTGAATGTTGAAAGATGATGAATAAATATTTGTGATATATTACTAGAAATGAATAGTAATTGATGATGTTTGAATTACTATTTACAAAGAAATTGATGAATATTAATTAAATTGATCTTTATACTTGAATTATTTGCAATGTTGAAGCATATTGGCAACTTTCAATAAAGTATATGATATTTTATGGAAGTATTTGATTGTGCAAATGGTTTTCATAAATGATAATAAATGAGCCTCTATTTCGGGAAGAGAGAGGACCAGTTTTTGCAGTTTGCCACCTCTTTAACATATATATATGTGTATAATGAGTTTTAAAGAAAGAATGGGATTTTCCTAGAAATAGCTGGAAATAGTACGACGACATGTTTTTATAAAACTACTGAGAATTATTTGAATGCTCACCCTCATATATTTGTATTTTTGTATTATTTCTAGGGATTTCGAAGGCATCAATGAGCATAATGGAAATTTGAAATCGTGAAGAAAGGGTTCAGTTGAGAAGCTTAGACATACATTGTGAAGAAATTGTATAAGTAATGTCATGAAAAGCATAATATGTAATAATTGTGTTATGAAGATTAAATTTGTATAAATATTCTTTCGATATATGTATATTACTGCACCTGTCACGGGCTTATATTTTCATATATGTTATCTTTATTTTCACAAATTTTGTATTAGTATGGAAGTGATATCACTAATGCTAACAACTAGGGCATGATCCTAGACATGTCATTAGTACTAGTATTACGGTGTTACATTTTGGTATTAAAGTTGTTCATCCTGTTGAGCTAGGGTATGGACTAGCTATATTTGTTATGCATTTATCTTGTCTCAGTGATGAGATGCATAGATAGAATTCTAACACCCCAACTTTTGGGTTAATTATAATATAGTCCTAAATGTACTGTTTTGTAATTTCTGTGAGTAGTAAACTGAATTTGACTATTTCGTGAGTGTATTTAACTGTTGTATGTGATTTGCTCCGAGTCAAGAAAATAATAATTTTCTGGCCGAAAAAATCTTATTTTATTTATTCGAAGCTGGGGGATCTTACTAAACCCAATTCGAGTGATATATATATATTAATCTTTTAATTTTAGGATTTAACGTGTAATAAAATAATTTTATATTATTATAATATTATTTTATTTGACAGTATCTACTGTCTCAAAAATAGTAAAAATCTATTCCAAAATGACCATGAATCCTGAAAAGTCTGTGGGACCCACGTTTAGAAAAGCAGTCAACGATTCTGACTGGACTAAATTCTAAACCAATAGGAACAAGTCAACAAAGGTGGCTTGAAAATTCTAAACCAATAAGAATTGGTCAAATAAAGAAGCATGGACTTCATTAAGGACCATTAGATGTAAAGCTTGTTTTAGAAGCTTTGATCATAATTGTTGATCAAATCAATGGTGTGAGAGCAATCCTAATTAAATCACTAAGTGATATCCACCTTGTGAATGCTTATGTTTCTAAGGCATATCAAATGGTTTTTGATGATAACAAAGCCAAAGATGAAAATCAAGATCAAAAGATAAAGACCAAGATCAAAAGAGGTATATTAGATATAGGTATTAGAATATCAATGTAAAATGCCCTTTAAGTATCTCAATGATTCTCAAATGGTTTTCCAAATATCTTTTCCAAAATAAGTGTGAAAATTCAAAGCTACACATGTTTTTCAAAGAAACATTATTTTCAATCTTAGATCTAACACTCTTAAAAGGTTTTATATTTAATCAAATGTCTTGAGGTGTTAAAAATGGCTTACAAGCTTAATTGAACTTGAAAAATGTGTTCAAAGGCCAAGGTAATTGATTACACATGTTTTGTAATCGATTACAAGCTAAACAGAGAGCTGGTAATCGATTACATGGTTCATGTAATCGATTACACGCAAGTCAGAGACCGTGTAATCGATTACACCAGTAATGTAATCGATTACATTGAAGCCCAGAAAGGCAAGAACACGTTCAAGGAGTCATGTAATCGATTACATAGATTGTGTAATCGATTGCAAGAAAGTCAGAAGCCATGTAATCGATTACACCAATAATATAATCGATTACACAGAGCCCAGAAAGCCAAGAACACATTCAAACATCCATGTAATCGATTACATGGGCTATGTAATCGATTACACGCGGTCAGACAGACCCCAACGACTATTTTTACTGCATTAAAAGCTTGGCTTTATCACCCCCAACGGCTCTTTTCTTCATACAACTTATAAATACTTGCCTTGGGTCTTCATTAAGGGTTGAACTTCATTTTAGAACATCAATCCAACAATCATATACGAGATTCAATCCAAAAAATGTTTTTCCCCTATTTTTGTGAGAAAACTTGAGATATTCAAAAGGGGCATTATTAGAGCTTCAATTTGTATTTATCTACTCTTTAAGAGAGTTTCTATCTTCTATACTTTGTGTAATCTGAAAAAGAGAGGGTGAGGTATCCCTCTAGAGTGAAGGGTGAGGTATCCCTAGAGAGTGAGGCATCTCTCAAAGTTAGTAAAGGGTGAGGTATCCCTTGAGGGTGAGGCATCCCTCAAAAGTTGTAAAGGGTGAGGTATCCCTAGAGAGTGAGGCATCTCTCAAAGTTAGTAAAGTGTGAGGTATCCCTTGAGGGTGAAGCATCCCTCAAAAGTTGTAAAGGGTGAGGTATCCCTATTTGAGGCTCAAAGCACAAGGGTGAGGTATCCCAAGGTGTTAGTGAGTGCTCTATTGTGTAAAGGTTTTCAAGCACCTGTTCAAGCTTGAAGTTTAGTGGAAAATCTCGAGTGGTTCACTTGAGGACTGGACGTAGGTCACAAGGGGTGACTGAACCAGGATAAATCCTTGTGTTTGATTCTCTCAACCCTATCTCTTTACATTTGTGCATTTACTTTATATGCTTGCTTGAATATTATTCATCTTGGTTTATTTAATTTATGAGTGAAGTATTCAATCTCATTTATCTATTCACTTCAATTATCCAATAGCTTCAACGAAAATTGTTTAACAAACGTTTTACGAAAGATTTGCGAAAATATTTCATAAACTCAATTCACCCCCCTCTTGAGTTTGAGGCCACTTGGCTAACACACCTTAGATTAGATCAATGAATAGGAAACAAATTTAAATTCAATGGTTAGGATTGAGTCAAATATAGTGGCTTGATTAATTAACTAAGTAAACCTAATTAAGTTATTTTAATTGCCTAATTAGGAAAACTAAGTAGACTAACTTAATTACTAATTAGTTATAATCTAATTACTAATTAGATATCTTAATTTTATTTAGAAGCTATGATATATACAATTATATATTTAATTAATGGTTATGTAATTAGAATGCTAATTAAGTGTAATTAGGAAACTTAACCTAATTAATTAGCTATTTGATTAGTATGTAATTAGGTTTTAATTGAAATCAAATTAAGTCCCTAATCTCCTTGAGTCCCATGGCCAAGGAGGCTAAATTACCAAGTTCCACAAGCTTCTTGAACCATCCAAGTGACCATTAGGTGACCACTTGGTGACATAGGCCATGTGTCATTCAAATGTGAACACAAATGGATATTTACTATCCAAACTTATCTCTCAATCTCTCCTATAAGCCACTCACGGCAGCACCCTCCATTCTCACTCTCAATATTTACTTTTTCATTTACCTAAAGACTTAACTTCATTTTTTTCTCCAATTCCCAAGAACACCAAGCATCTTTTCTCTTCTATTTTCTCTCTAGTTTTCGGCCCAAGCACCCAACACCACCATACATCTTCTAAAATTTTTCTTCGTAGCTTTTCCTAAATCTAAACAACATCCTAAACACTTTTTGTTTAGAAGGTTTTGTCAAAAACCTACTCCTTCTACTTCAAAATCCAAGCTTTTGTTTACTTCCCTAAAGGTGAACTTTGGTGTTTATGGTTTAAAATTTAGTTTGTGATTTTCTAAACCATGTTTGTTACATGGTTCTTCAATATGAAGCCTTGTATGTGATTTTGCTTATTGTTTAAGAATTTTAGGGATTTATTTTGAGGGCTACACGAAAATCAAAGGAGATGAGGATACTAGGAGATCTTTGTCTTCAAGAGATAAGAGAGAGATTTAATCTCATCAACCTTGTGTGGTGATGAGAAAATGGATTGTATGTGTGTGAAGAATCCATAAGGATTCATTTATGTGGTTGTTTAAATGCTTTTCTATTTGTGATTGATTTTAATTGTATGCATGTTTATAGCTTTAAAATATATTGCATGTATTTATAGATGTATGAGTATTAATATAGGATGTGAATAACATGCAAGGATTGTATGAGTGTTCCAAAGAACACAAAGAGGCTCACGGCTTCTTCAAGAAACAGAGAACTAAAATGTTCTCAACCATTTTTTAAAACAATGATTTAAGGAATTTAGGTAAAACAATGAATCTAAAAATAATTTAGAAGGTTTGGCCAACATGTCATTCAATGTATATTTGATTTCTAGAATTATTTCCTAAAGTAGGTTAAGTAGCTAATTAGAATTCTAAATTAGAAGGATTTGTAGTAAGTGAGAAATAAAGCAAACACTTGAAAAATACTAACGTAGAGCTCACTCTTTGAGTTTTGAAGCGCGTTAGCAAGTTTCAAGGTGTAAATAATGGTTAAGGTTAAAATGAACAGTATTTAGAGAAAAACGTCAAAAATACCATTTAATGATTTTCTAGGCAAAATGTTGCCAAAATTTACTAAAATTGAACAAATAAAAGAAAAGGTTCCATAATATGTTTATAACATATGGAAAATATTCTACGTAATTTAAAAGTACTAGAAATAGCTTACACATATTTGAAATAATGATTTTTAAGCTATATGGTCAAGAAAATGATTTAAAAATCTTACGCGATTGAGAAAATGATTTAAAAACATTATGCGATGTTCAAAAACATCAAAATATATTTACGTGATTTAGGAACGTTTGTAAAAGCGACGTGATTGTGAAAATGCGATAAAATTTCTACGCGACTAAATGGAACAGTGAGTTTTACTGTCAGGCCAAAGTGGTGGACCCGAACATGTTGAGAGATAGTACTGTCAAATGGAGACATACTATATTTTGGAATATTGAGACTGAGGGTATTTTCATAAATATGGTAATATATTGAGACTAAGGGTATTTTTGTAATTATAATTCTTAATCTTGCATTTGGAGTGTTGTCAATTTAGTTGAAAATTGGCGATTGATTGACGAGATGAATTACACCGTGTTATGGGTGTGATAAGCGTAGTGTGGTTCATTAATTAAACTTGGAGGCATTAGTGTGCGGATGATTCCACATATGGACAGTTGGTAGCTCCTCTGGGCCATGGTAACGGGTAACACACTAATAATCTCGACAAACACTATTCTTAATCGAGATCTTGTATAGGTTATTATGTACAATGCCTGTAGTGCACGATGTATTGGACTGTGTACTACTACACGATGTTTTGGACTGTGGAGTATATACACGACGTTGGACAGTGTAATAGTTTGGTTGGGCAGCCTGGGGTACTGATAGTTCTTTTCGGATCATTCTCTCTGATGTCTGTGTTTAGCTCCATAGAGTAGGAACGAGTCAGTGCGTGTTAGCTTTCATGATCTGGATTTTAATGTTTACTATAGTCTATGTTCGAATGTATGATGTATTAAATTGATATTCTGTATATGATATGATGGTATGTAATTATTGTGATATTTGTTTGTATTGCCATTTTCTTTATTGCCATGCTGGTAATGATGTAGATTGTCTTACCTCTTTACTGTATTGTTCTGTCTATTTCTATTTTATGTTTATATCTTCGAAGACTACAATGGCGGCAAGGAGAGGTCAATTAGGCTTCTTTAGACTACAGTTTCTCGAAGGCGCTGAGGCTTGGTATGTCCATTGGGACACAGGACACATAGAATATAGTGGTGACATTACTTTATTAGTAAGTAGGACTTGACATGGGATCGTTACTTCATTTTATACGGTTGCTTTCGTAGAGGTTATTTTACCTATTAGGGAGTTATGGAATGAATTTCACCACACTCCTAGAGAGAACTTTGACATATTTTTAGGTCGAATTTCTATCGGTCAAGACATTCTCAACTAGGGAATTTGTCTTCTGACAAGGGCTCATGTCTTAGGTGTTATGTTTTAGTATTATACTAACCTTTTACTGCTTTATTAAATATTAGTAGTTGTAAATTAATTGTATACTTCAGACAAAATCATATGTGTATTATGGTGTGATTATGTTTTGCTTTATTTGTGTTCCGTGTTATTTTATTTAACGTTAATAAATATAAAAAGGAAAAAATTTACCACTAATATTATTTATGTACCAAACGTTTTACAACTTGGGTAAGAACTTTATTTGATTTTATTTTCTTGCAATTAAAATGTGACATCCCCAGAAGGGTGTTACAAGAATTGCATAGCAGCCTTAAGTTTGTATGTTTAAAATTAACTATCTCACTCATACATGATATTGAGTCTAATCAACTCAATATATTATGTACTATGGCATCGACTAGGCATACCCGAGGAAATAGGGCCTCTGTTACTGATAGAAGTAATACACCAAATATGTCTGAAGCCTTTAGAAATTAGAGGCTGCAGTAAGAGAACAAAAAGTAATGACAAATAGAATTTTGGAAGAGATAAGAGCTAATGCACAACGAGCACTCGTGAATAATTTAACTGTGTTGGAGAATCAAAAGTTCCACGATTTGTTTCAGAAAAGCCAACCCTCCATCATTCCAAGGTGAATATGACCCATTAAAAGCAGAGAGATGGTTAAAAGAATTAGAAAAGATTTTTGCAGTAATGAGATGTAGAGATTTGATCAAAAGGTGTTGTTTGCTTTTTACATATTAATAGGGTAAGCTGAATATTGGTGGAATGATGTTAGAAGAGTAAAGGAAGCAGCAGGCATTCAAATAACTTGGGAAATATTTAAGTTTGCTTTCCTCGATAAGTATTTTCCAAGGAATTTACAAGAAGCCAAAGAGATAGAATTTTTGAAATTGGAGTAGAAAGATATGACAGTGGGCAGTATGTTGCAAAATTTGAAGAATTATCGAAGTTCTCTTCTTATTTCTGGTATAATCCGGATAGAACTGGAAATGCATCAAATTTGAAGATGGTTTAAAAGATGAAATAAAGAACTTGGTAAAACCTTTGGTGAGCAGGGATTTTCATACTCTAGTAGATAGATGTAGAATTGTGGAATTTGAAAATTCCAAGCTACAGTTAGAGTATAGACAACAAAGCTTCCAAAAGAGGAAAAGAATGGATGAGGAATCTGAAGGAGATACTTTTGAGTTTGAGTATTCACATGATGAAGAGAAGCAGCTTCAAATAAAAACTTGGAGACATACATATGCAAAATGTGGGAAGAATCACAATGCATAATTTTGTCTAAAGAATCATATTATATGTTACGTGTGTGGCAACTTGGGCCATTATGCTAATAAATATCCTCAAAGATAAGAAATGAAATCTAATCGAACTGTATGTTACTCTTGTGGCAGTTCAGGACATTATGCCAAGAATTGTCCAGAGAAAGAGTCTTCATTCTGAATACAGAAAGGACAATAGGAACTTTAAATTATGTTTTGATGTAAGTTAAAGACCTAGCTAAAGATAACTCCTTAATTGTATTATATGATTTAGGAGTATTTTCCTTCAACAGAAAAACTTATAAGGATTTAATGTAAGTTAAATTGCTATTTTGTTAGAGTGGAATCTATAAGTAGTGTTAGATAAGTATTCCGGGGAGAGAATAATCTTCGAGGAGGGAAAATAGGTAATATACTCCAAGTAGGGAGTAATATTGAATATACTCCGAGCAAGGAGTAATGTTGAATATACTCTGGGTAGGGAGTAATGTTGAATGTACTCTAGGTAGGGAGTAATCATGAATATACTCTAGGTAAGGAGTAATGTTGAATGTACTCTGGGTAGGGAGTAATCTTGAATGTACTCCGGGTAGGGGGTAATCTTAAATATACTCCGGGTATGGAGTAATCTTGAATATATTTCGATAAGGGAATAATTTAGGATAAACTCCGAGTATAAAGTATTCTTGAATACTTGGGAGATGAGTAAGTATCTTGGATAAGGAATAAGCAAGTATTTGAATAAGAACTGAAATGGAATTGAATTTGTATGTCATACTATGACTTGAACTTGTGGAATTATTGGGAATTGCTCATAATGAATAATCAAATTTTGAGGACAAAATTTTTGAAAAGGGGGAGAATTGTAACATCCTCCCTGACTTAATAAATTCTAATTAGTGTTATAGAAGCTCAATATTATAAGTTGGATAATAATTTTGGAAATCTTTTGGATAAAATTGAGAGTAATTCTATAACATAGAAAGTGAATAATAGCTCATATTTTGAGATAAATAGCATAAATGGAGGAAATAAATGTTTGGAAAATATATTCCCAAGATGAAGATAATTAGTATGAATTATGGTAAATTTTGAAGGACCAAATGAACAAGTTTGATATTTTTAATATCACTGAGAAAGTGTTTAAAGGTTAGATTAAAATGTTAGACAACTTGGAAAATCATGAAATTCCTTGGAGATGAATATGGAGAATATTTTGGTATGAAAAATAAGTTAAGGCAGGTATATTTGTTTAACTTACATGTTTGATTTAATTTAAGAAAAGTAGTTAATAAATAGCAGTGTATGGAGAATTATAGAAATTTGAATATAATAATTTAGTTGAGACCAATGATTTTTTGGAGCACTTATGGAAGTTGAAAAATATGATTTTGGAAGATTAAATTGTTCCTAAGAGATATGAAAGTTCTAAATGGAATCCCATCCTTATCTATTGTCGGCAGAAAGAAGAAAGAAAAGGAGAAAAGATAAGAAAGAAAAGAAAGAGAGTGAGAAACGAAAATGGAGAAAAGAGAGAAGAAAAACAGAGAAAGAGGAAGAAAAATCAGAAAACGAAGGGGAAAGAAGAAAAGAGGAGAAGGGAGGTAAGGAAAGCAAGGAAGAAAGTGAAGGACCAAGCTTCAAGGGAAGAAAAAAAGAAGAGAAGGAATAAGAGAGCTTCTAATAACTTAAGGAAGAGAGGTAGGGGAGATTTTTTTTTCTACTATTTTTATGTGTATGAGCATTTGCATGAACTTGAAATTGATTTGTATGGATCTTGATGATTTTGGATGCTTGATTTGAGGGATTAAGGATTTGATTCTTGGGTTTGACTCATTTTGAGTTTTAAGGTTTGAAAAAGGGGTTTTCATTTCCCCATTGGAATTTGATGTTTTATGAGTGATTTGGATGCATATTTATGTTTGTTTGATGTTGATGTTGATGTGTATGGGTTTAGTTTGGGTAGAAATGGTTTGAAAAGCTCTGTTTTCTATAAATTTATATGTGGTAATTGATTACACAGCCTCTATAATCGATTACCAAGCTTTTGGAGCCATGAAATGTGTTTCTGGATAGCTTGTAATCAATTACATAGGCCATGTAATCGATTACAAGGCTTCTATGTAAGATGTAATCGATTACATCACCCTTGTAATCGATTACAGAGATTCTGCTAGGCTTGTAATTGATTACCAGGCCCCCGAATTGAGAAATTTGATCTAAAATTGATGGAAATAGAGTTCTTTATCTTATGGGACATAAATACAAACCTTAAACATTGAATTAAGTTATTGAAATTCTCCAAATTTGGGAATGTATATGCATCTAAACCACTTTGTGAAATGATTTCTATAATGTGTTTGAATTAAATGATGTATGATGAATTGAATTATTTATGATAGGAATCATTGTATATATATCATGTATGAAATGTGGTAATTAAGATTAATTTGATGTATAAATGATATTGAAAATTATAGTAATGAATAATATTGAGAAGTATATTAACATAAGCATATTGATGGATGATAATGACAAGTATGATATTGAAAAGCATAAGAATGTATGTGTAATGAATTTGATGAACCAAAAAATGAATAAAAGAATATTGAAGGAACTATATGGGTAACCCTTTATCTAAGATTATCCTCAAACCTAAGGTAAAGCTTGGAGAATGGAGATTAAGGATGGTATTTCCCTTATCACTAGAGTTATCGAGGGTGAGCTTCTCCCTTTTTACCTGAGTTTTTTCTTTATGTGAAAGGTAGTCGAGGACAGATATTCCCTTTTCTATTGGAGGTGATCTTAGATTGAGTATAAAATAAGGAAAGGATCCTCACTCTAGTTAGAATGAAAAGTTAAGGATGGTATTTCTCTTCCTTCCAGAGTAGTTGAGGAATGAGGATGATTGATGCCCTCTTCCTCTTCTCTTAAGTTCTTTCTAGTTTGTAGAGGTGATCTTGGTATGCATGGTATTGTGAGGATGGTATTTCCCTCACTTACCAAAAGTATGTATGAGAATAGAATGATAATGTAAGGATGGTATTTACCTCCTTATCATAGTAATTGTGAACTAGATATATACTTCGAGCAAGAGAGATATAATGGCATATGTTCCGCCTACCATAGCGAAGAGATATAACGGCATACGTTCCGCCTGTCATGGTGAAGAGATATAATGGCATATATTCTGCCTGCTGTGACGAAGAGATATAATGACATATGTTCCGCCTTCCATGGCGAAGAGAAATAATGGCATATGTTTCTTCTGTCGTGGTGAACAGATAGAACGACAAATGTTCTGCTTGTAGTAATGAAGAGATATAACGATATATGTTCTGCCTACCATGGTGAAGAGATATGACGGCATATGTTGCTCTTATCGTGGTGAAGAGATATAATGGCATATGTTTCTCCTGTCGCAGAGAAGAAAAATAACGAAATATATTCTGCCTACCGTGGGAAAGAGATATAACGGTATATGTTCCACCTGCCGTGGTGAAGGATATAATGGCATATGTTCCACCTACTGTGGGGAAGAGATATTACGACATATATCCTGCTTGCTGTGGCAAAGAGATATGACAACATATGTTCTACCTACTGTAGCGAAGAGACATAACGGCATATGGTCCACCTGTCGTGGTGAAGAGAAATAACGGTGTGTGTTCTTGAATGAATGAATGAGTAAACTGGATACAAACTCAAGCAGGAGAGTATCCAGAAGGGAATAGGATATAACCTTGAGTTTGAGAGTATCCCGAATCAAATGATATATGATGATTTATAATACTTGTAGAATATAAGATATGAAGAAATATATGAGATGTATTGAGTGTTAAAAGATGATGAATAAATATTTCTGGTATATTACTATATATGAATAGTAACTGATGATGTTTGAATTACTATTTACAAAGAATTTGATGAATATTAAATAAGTTAATCTTTATACTTTAATTATTTGTAATGTTGAATCATATTGACAACTTGAATAAAGTTTATGATATTTTATAGAAGTATCGATTGTGCAAATGGTTTTCATAAAGTATAATAAATAAACCTTTGTTTCGGGAAGAGAAAGCAATAGTTTTAGTAGTTTGCCATCTCTCTAACATATATATATATATATATATATATATATATATACACACACACACTCGTTTTAAAGAAAGAATGGGTTTTTCCCTGAAACAGCTAAAAATAGTACGACGACACATTTTTATAAAATTACTGAGAATTCTTTGAATTCTCACCCTGTATATTTGTATTTTCGTATTATTTCCAAGGATTTCGAAGGCATCAATGAGCGTAATGAAATTTGGAATCGTGAAGAAAGAGTTAAGTTAAGAAGCTTGGACATACCTTATGAAGAAATTGTATAAGTAATGTCATGAAAGGCATAATATGTAATAATAACATTATGAAGATTAAATTTGTATAAACATTCTTTCGATATACGTATATATTACTGCACTTGTCACAGGCTCATATTTTCATATAAGTTATCTTTATTTTCAGAAATTTGGTATTAGTATGGAAGTGCTATCACTAATGCTAACAACTAGGGCATGATCCTGGACATGTCATTAGTACTAGTATAAGGGTGTTACATTTTGGTATTGGAGTAGTTCATCCTATTAAGCTAGGGCATGGACTAGCTATGATTGTTATGCATTGATCTTGTCTCAATGATAAGATGCATAGTTAGAATTGCATAACAGCCTTCAGTTTGTATGTTTATAGTTAACTGTCGCACTGATATGTGATATTGAGCTTGATCAACTCAATATATTGTGCTTTGTGTGCAGGAAACTATGGCATTGACCAGGTGTACCTGAGGTAATAGGGCCTCTGTTAGTGATAGAAGTTATACACAAGATATATCTGAAGCCTTTAGAAACATAGCGGCTGCAGGAAGAGAACAAGCAGTTATGACAAATAGAATTTTGCAAGAGATAAGAGCTAATGCACAATGTGTTACCAAGTGGCTTCCAGTACTCAAGAGGGGGGTGAATTGAGTATAAAACTTTTTCTCAAAACCTCTTTTTAACAAAAACAAATATTAAAAACTTAATAAATAAATGCACAGAAGGAATGAGAAGAAGAAAAGAAACAATAAAAATAGCAGAAAATAAATATGCAGTAAATTAAAATTGCATAAAATAAAGAGATTAAGAAAAGAGAAGCAGGCACAGTATTTATCCTGGTTCGACCACTAACCCACTTGTGGTCTACGTCCAGTCCTCGAAAGCCGAGATTTTTCACTAAGTATACAAGCTTCAATAGGTGCTAGCTACCATTACACAAAAGAGCACTTTTCACACACAGGAAAACTTTACCCTTGTGCTAAAGTCTCAGCCTGCAGGGATACCTCACCCTCGAAGCAGAATAAAAAAAAGTAGATGAAAAGAAACTCTCACTCAGAGTAAATTATACAAATTGAAGCACTATAGAGCTCTCTAAGAATATCTCAGAATTTTACCAAAAAGAGCACAGAGAGAAAGAGAGAATTATGTAAACAGCGTTTTTGCACAACCAAAAATAATTTCAAAGATTCGTGTGTTTTAGACGTGAGGCAAGGTCTCTATTTATAGAGCCTTTGTTCAGAAAATATCGTTGAGGGAATTAATAGCATAATAAATACAAATCCGTTTACGTATCAAATTCAAAAACCAGAAGCAGAAACTCATGGGTTATTCGAATACCTTATTGTGGTATTCGAATACCACTGATATCAATATATAAAAAACAGTTCAGTCTTAGGTTATTCGAATACCATTATGAGGTATTCGAATACCACTGACATCAGTCTATATAAAAAATAGTTCAGACCCACAGTATTCAAATACCATACTAAGGTATTCGAATGCCACCATTTGAAACACGTTTGTAAAAGCATTTTTAGAAGGGTTGTATTCGAATGCCTTTAATGGTATTCAAATATCTCTGTTCAAAAACTGAAAAAAACTTTTAGGAACCAGATTATGTAAGTTTAGAAAATCCACAAACTCTTTGATTATCAAAGCCACATTAAAACTTTAATTTAGTTTGTACAAAAACATGTTCTTAGATCTTTTGAGTTAAACACTGAGATATCTTATAAGAGCTCTGTACAAGAGAGATCCTAAGTCCTAATGCTAATCTTGAAGATCTTGGACTTGGTCTTCTCATCATCTCTATGTTTGTTATCATCAAAACTCATCATCAATGTTGCATGGTAATCACATTCTCCCCCTTTTTGATGATGACAAACTATCATTGAGAAAATCAATAGTTTATATAAATTGGAATTCAAAAAGATAGGAGACTTACTCTCAGAGGTAATGTAATAACAAAACAAGCACATTCTCCCCCTTTCTTTTGGAATCCAAGAGCCAATTTTAGCCTGTCTTTTCTCAAATAAGATTGATTATTTTTCTCCCCCTTTTGACATGATCAAAAAGGATGCATTCATTCAATAAAGCACATTGATAAATATGTATTAGATAAACAATGAATGATTATAATTGATAACAGATTGAAATACTCATTGCATTAAATGAAAGTGGCCAAGTTCATATACAATTAAAAGACAGTCAATACAATAAACAGCCAAAAAACATAACATAAGCAACAGATCCCTAGAAATAGGCATCAGGTGGTGGAGGAGGAGAGGCAGGGTCGTTGCCAGACAACAGAGCTCGAAGGGCATCCTGTTCACGCTCAACACCAGCTATTCTGTCAAACAGAATAGTGAAGGTGTTCTCCATGTAGGTTCTGTTATCCAACAGAGAAGCCAAGATTTGCTCATTCGTGAAAGGAGCAGGAGCAGGGATATCAGCAGCAGCAAGGGCAGCAGGATTGCCTTGAGGGTTGTCCTCATCATCATTAACTTCCACTGGGAACACCTAGCCTTCATCGGTCTTGATCATCTTTATTTTGTTAAGGGTAAAGGACCCAAAAACGTGATGATGGGTTAGCGGGGTCGCTCGCTCGGTTTCCAGAATACATGGATACTTGCCTAAAAAGGCAGTAATGATCACGTCGTAGGGAAGTTCATACTGCTCTTTACCTTTTGCCCTCATCATGTGCTTCATAATGAAGACAGGCCAATTAATCGGATGGCCTTGCTTTAGAATCCACAGCATGAACACATCATCTTCACTCATGTAGGCGTAGTTCCCACCTCTAGGAGTGAGGATGTGGGCATAAGCATAGTGTAGGAGCCTGTCCTGGCTCTTCATCATGCCCCCTTTGACTCCCTTTTGAGTCGAAGGTAAAGCCAACCCAGGTCGGAGAGCATCTTCAATTGCTCTGTTCTTGTCGAAGAGCTGGAGGAGTGAATCTTCTTCAGCAAAGCGGCCAGTTGACTGCAAGCCAAACATCTGAACCCAATCGCTGGGTGTGATCACAATGTTTTGGTCGCACACACTGGAGTGTAGCTCCTGACCTTCAATCTTCAGGTTGCAATAGAACATCTTGACCAGGTCGGGATACAAAGCAGCAGAGGAAGAGCAGAAGCAAAGTATGCCTTGGTGATTTAGCCGGTTTAGAAAGTCAAAACCACCTTCTCTTTCGAAGAACCCCAAGTCGAGGTACTTCGGTTGCACCAAGTTACACTCTCGAAAGTGTGTGACGAAGCACCCAAGTTGTTGCTCGTTTGAGGAGAGCCTGCGAAGGTCCAGCGGGTTGTTGCATGGAGCCGTCTTTGTATGAGAACGCTTAGAGCGAGAGGAGGATGAGGCCATGGAAGGAAAAAATGGAGGAAAAGGAGAGAAGAGGGGTGGAGAGAAAGGGAAGTTTTTGGAGGAGGGAAAGCAAAGAGTTTTTTGAAAGTGGAGAGAGAAGAGAAAGGTGTATTCGGATACGCAGGGGAGGGGGGTATTTACGCAATGCCCAGATCTATTCGAATACCATGAGTGGGTATTCGAATACAGCGTTTGGGAAAGCTCAAAGGATGCAGCCTTCAGACAGAGGGTATTCGAATATCACACCAGGTATTCGAATAGATTACAAAATTAGGCTTGGCTGCCAAACGATGGTATTCGAATGCTTTTTACAGTATTCGAATACTTTGTAAGTATTCGAATACTCCATAGAGAAACTGAAACAGAAAGCCTCAGGGTATTCGAATAACCCTGATGGTATTCGAATGCCTTAAAAAAAACACAAGTTTTCTCGTATAGCAGCAAAGGTATTCGAATACCATATGGAGGTATTCGAATAACTAAACAAGAAAAACACATATATATGCCCAGAAAATGCATTTTTGAGAGACAAAAGCATACCTGTTGATGGAGTACCTCGAAAAAAGATTTCGGGATAACTCCGACGCTCAAGTCAGTAATAATTCAAGAAGGATTAAAAACAAATTTAAGCAAATAACAAGCATTTATATGTTAGATTGATCAATTATGCCTAATTCTCCTCTTATATAAAAGAATGCTTCTTTTGCTAGGGGTTTAGTGAAGATATCTGCAAGTTGCTTAGATGTTTCAACAAATTCAAGAATGCAATCCCCTTTTTGTACGTGATCTCTGATAAAGTGATGTCTTATCTCTATATGCTTTGTTCTGGAATGCAGAATGGGATTCTTAGAGATATTTATTGCACTAGTGTTATCACATCTTATCGGGATGTGATCAAGCTGAAGACCATAGTCTAAAAGTTGTTGCTTCATCTATAGGATTTGAGCACAACAACTACTGGCTGCAACATATTCAGCCTCAGTGGTGGACAGAGCCACACTATTTTGTTTCTTGCTATGGCAAAAAACTAAAGAACTACCAAGCAAGTGGTATGTCCCACTAGTACTTTTTCTATCCAATTTGCACCCAGCAAAATCAGAGTCAGAATAGCCTATTAGGCTACATGAGGCACCCTAAGGGTACCATAAGCCCATTTATGAAGTGCCTACTAGGTATTTCATTATTCGTTTAACAGCACTTAAATGAGATTCCTTAGGGTTTGCCTGATATCTAGCACACATGCATACACTAGACATAATATCTGGCCTACTAGCAGTAAGATAAAGAAGAGATCCAATCATACCTCTATATTTCATTATTTCTACTGATTTACCTCCTTCATCTTTGTCCAAATAACAGGAAATGCCCATCGGAGTGGCCATGTGTTTAGCGTTTTCCATTTCAAATCTCTTGAGCAATTCCTTGCAGCATTTGGTTTGACTTATGAATGTCCCTTCATTCGTTTGTTTGATTTGAAGTCCGAGAAAGAAATTTAACTCTCCCATCATTGACATTTCAAATTCGTTCTGCATTGTCTTAGAAAATTCTTTGCAAAGGGATTCATTAGTAGCACCAAAGATAATATCATCCACATATACTTGTACAAGAAAAATGTCATGCTTTTCATTTTTAATGAAGAGGGTAGTATCGACTTTTCCTCTTGAAAAACCATTCTTTAAAAGGAACTTACTCAACCTTTCATACCAAGCTCTAGGAGCTTGCTTTAAACCATATAAAGCCTTTTTAAGTTTAAAAACATAGTTGGGTAGTTCATGATTTTCAAAACCTAGAGGCTGTTAAACGTATACCTCCTTTTGAATAAAACCATTTAGGAAGGCACTTTTGACATCCATTTGATATAATTTGAAATCCATGATGCAAGCATAAGCAAGTAACATTCTAATAGCTTCTAATCTAGCTACAGGTGCATAGGTTTCTTCATAATCTATTCCTTCTTCTTGATTATACCCTTTAGCAACCAATCTAGCTTTGTTTCTAGTTATTAACCCATTTTCATCAAGTTTGTTTCTAAAAACCCATTTAGTTCCAATTATAGGGTGATTATTAGGTCTAGCAACTAATTCCCAAACTTGATTTCTTTCAAACTGATTTAATTCTTCATGCATAGCTAAGATCTAATGTTCATCATCAAAATCTTCAATTAAATCCTTAGGTTCAATTTGAGAAACAAACGGTAAGTGATTACATGTATTTCTAAGAAAGTTACGAGTACTTACACCTTTAGATACATCACCGATAATCTGATCAAGGGAATGATATTTTGAAGTTCGCCATTCTTTGGGAAGTTCCAAAGCTTGCAAATCTTCTTGTCTTTGTTTATCCTCTTGCTCCTTGATTTTTTTTCTTTACTATCCAAATGTGTTTCCGCCAAGACCTCTGCAACATCATCAATAACAAGATCCTTTCTCGATCCATTTGGGTCAGTTTCATCAAATGCAACATGTATAGATTCTTCAATAGTCATAGTTCTTTTATTATATATACGAAAGGCTTTACTATGATTTGAATAACCAAGAAATATACTTTCATCAGACTTAGCATCAAACTTGCCTAAGTTATATTTTCTATTATTTAAAATAAAACATTTGCATCCAAAAACATGAAAGTGTGAGACATTTGGCTTTCTTCCCTTATACAACTAATATGGGGTTTTCTTTAAAATAGGCCTTATAAGGGCCCTGTTCATTACATAACAAGTTGTACTTACAGCATCCGCCCAAAAGTATTTGGGAAGAGTAGCCTCATTAAGCATAGTTCTCGCCATTTCTTCTAAAGAACGCTTTTTCCTTTCTACAACTCCATTTTGTTGTGGAGTTCTAGGGGCAGAGAAATTATAATTAATGCCATGTTCATCACAATAATTTTCAAAAACATTGTTTTCAAATTCGCCACCATGATCACTTCTTATAGAAGAGATTTGAAAACTTTTTTCATTTTAAATAACTTTGGCAAGTCTTTTAAAAGCTAGAAATGCATCATTTTTATTTGCAAGAAATAAAGTCCACGTAAACCTAGAAAAATCATCCACAATCACTAAAGCATAGTAATTCCCACCAAAGCTCATAGTTCTAGAAGGTCCAAACAGATCCATGTGCAAAAGTTGTAAAGGTCTAGTAGTTGAAACTATATTTTTTGCTTTAAAAGAGACCTTTATTTGTTTACCCTTTTGACATGCATCACATAATTTATCTTTTACAAAACTAAGCTTGGGTAGGCCAATTACTAGCTCTTTAGAGACTAACTTCTTTAAGTGATCCATGTGAATGTGTGCAATTCTCCTATGCTATAACCATGAATCATCATTCTTACTTAAAAGGCATTTCGCATCATTTGAAGATATATCATCAAGACTAATCATATAGATGTTGTTTACTCTATGACCAATGAATTTAACATGTTTAACATTTTTATCTTTAATTATGCAATAGTTTGAATCAAATATAACCTTATTTCCTTTATCACATAATTGGCTAATACTAAGCAAGTTATGTTTCAAACCTTCAACAAGCAACACATTTTGAATAGAGGAGTTAGAGTTCTTACCGACTTTGCTGATACCAAGAATTTTTCCTTTGTTGTTATCACAATAAGTAACGTGTCCATGATTCTTGGGAATAAGCATAGTGAATTTTGAGTCGTCCTCGGTCATGTGCTTAGAGCAGCCGCTATCGAGATACCAATTTGAACTCCTGGCTTTCAAGCACATCTACAACACATGTTTAGTTTTTAACTTTTGGTACCCAAACTTTCTTGGGTCCTTGTGTGTCAGTTTTGGGTATAGTACCCTTGGGAACCCAAACCATTTTTGTTCCAATTTTTGTATTTATATTTTTCCTTGCATTGCATGTTGATGCACTATGTCCTTTCCTTCCATAGTAAAAATATTTAATAAAAGGACTACTTAAAACACTAGAATGCATAAAGAAATTTTTATAGAGTTTTTGTTGATTTTTCGGGTTATAACCTATCCCGGCCTTTTGAAAAACCACTCTTTGTCTTCCTAATAAAATATTTAAGTTATCCCTTCCAAAGGTGAATTTAGAAAGAGTGTTCTTTAAGTCTTCGACTTCTTTTTCAAGCATATGACATGAAGAACAAGATGAAGAAGTAGAAGCATGTGAAGAATGATTTGTGCATGCATCAATGATTCCCAAAGTTTCATTTTCAATTTTTAATTCATATATTTCTTTATTTAAGACAAGAATTTGATTTTCTAAAGAAGAAATTGTTTTCTTAGAAGAAGAAATAATTTTTGTGAATTTTAAAGATTCGTCATGTAATTCTTCAAAAGCATCTTGTAGTTCATCGTAAGAAGGTAATAGAGTAGTATTAGAACTTACCTCATTTTCACTTTCTTCTTTTTCTCCTTTGGCCATGAGACATAGTTGAGCTTCCTTGCTATCTGAGCTGTCAGTTGAATCCAAGTCATTTTTATCCCATGCTATATAGGCTTTTCTTCATTTTCTTTCCTTGAAGGGCTTCTTTTCAAATTTCTCCTTCTTCTTTTGGTAAATTGGGCACTCCATTTTCATGTGACCAGGTTTGCCATATTCATAGCAAGTTGGAGTCGATGAAACTCCTTCACCTTTGTAATGATTTTTCTTCGGAGGGAAGGGAGGTCTTCTTTGCATTCCCTTTTTCCTGAGAAATTTACCAAACTTTTTAACTAACAAACTAAGATTTTCTTCGCTTACCTCGATATTCTCTAAGCTTTCTTCATTTTCTTCATCATCATTGTCAAATGTTGAGGAAGTGGCTTGAGCGCTATCCCCTTTTTCTTTTTATCGTTTTCTTCGCTTTGACTTAATCTGCTCAGTTACAGTTCGTGCTCATGAAGTTTTCCAAAGAGGGTAGCTAGAGTCATTGTAGACAAGTTCCTCGATTCTGAAATAGCTGTTACCTTAAGTTGTCAAATCCTGCTAAGACATCTCAAAACCTTGTTAATCAAATCTTCGTTAGAAAAACTTTTTCCTAAAGATGCAAGATGATTAACTATGTGGGTGAACCTCTTTTGCATTTCCTGAATGCTTTCTCCTTGGTTCATTTTGAATAATTCATATTCACGAGTTAGAGAATTGATTCTCGACCTCTTAACTTCACTAGTACCCTCATGGGTAACTTGCAAAGTGTCCCACATTTCTTTAGCAGTTTTGCAATTTGAAATTCTAAAAAACTCATCTTATCCCAAAGCAATAGTAATAATATTTTTGGCTTTTAAATTAAATTGAACTTTTCTTTTGTCTTCATCAGACCATTTATTTCGTGGTGTTTCGGTCCTTACACCATCGACCTCATGTGTGGGTATAAAAACGCCATTTTCGACAGCATCCCATACATCTAGATCAATAGTTTCGATGAAGATTTTCATTCTTTTCTTCCAATATGCATAACCATCCCCATTGAAAAAGGGTGATCGATTTATGGAGGATCCTTCTGAAAAACCATTTGAAGAAGCCATATTCTCTTGAAGCTGCTAAGCTCTTTATACAAGAGTCTAGCTCTGATACCACTTGTTACCAAGTGACTTCCAGTACTCAAGAGGGGGGTGAAATGAGTATAAAACTTTTTCTCAAAACCTCTTTTTAACAAAAACAAATATTAAAAACTTAATAAATAAATGCACAGAAGGAATGAGAAGAAGAAAAGAAACAATAAAAATAGAAGAAAATAAATATGCAGTAAATTAAAATTGCATAAAATAAAGAGATTAAGAAAAAAGAAGTAGGCACAATATTTATCCTGGTTCGACCACTAACCCACTTGTGGTCTACGTCCAGTCCTCGAAAGCCGATATTTTTCACTAAGTATACAAGCTTCAATAGGTGCTTACTACCATTACACAAAAGAGCACTTTTCACACACAGGGAAACTCTACCCTTGTGCTAAAGTCTCAGCCTGCTGGGATACCCCACCCTTATACAAACCTTGAAGGATACCTCACCCTCGAAGCAGAATAAAAGAAAGTAGATGAAAAGAAACTCTCACTCAGAGTAAATTATACAAATTGAAGCACTATAGAGCTCTCTAAGAATATCTCAGAATTTTACCAAAAAGAGCACAGAGAGAAAGAGAGAATTATGTAAACAACATTTGTGCACAACCAAAAATAATTTCAGGGATTCGTGTGTTTCAGACGTAAGGCAAGGTCTCTATTTATAGAGCCTTTGTTCAGAAAATATCGTTGAGGGAATTAATAGCTTAATAAATTCAAATTCGTTTACGTATCAAATTCAAAAACCAGAAGCAGAAACTCGTGGGTTATTCGAATACCTTATTGTGGTATTCGAATACCACTGATATCAATATATAAAAAACAGTTCAGTCTTAGGTTATTCGAATACCATTATGAGGTATTCGAATACCACTGACATCATTCTATATAAAAAACAGTTCAGACCCACAGTATTCGAATACCACACTAAGGTATTCGAATGCCACCGTTTGAAACACGTTTGAAAAAGCATTTTTAGAAGGGTTGTATTCGAATGCCTTTAATGGTATTCAAATACCTCTGTTCAAAAACTGAAAAAAACTTTTAGGAACCAGATTATGTAAGTTTAGAAAATCCACAAACTCTTTGATTATCAAAGCCACATTAAAACTTTAATTTAGTTTGTAGAAAAACGTGTTCTTAGATATTTTGAGTTAAACACTGAGATATCCTATGAGAGCTCTGTACAAGAGAGATCCTAAGTCCTAATGCTAATCTTAAAGATCTTGGACTCGGTCTTGTCATCATCTCTATGTTTGTTAACATCAAAACTCATCATCAATGTTGCATGATAATCACACAATGAGCACTAGTGAATAAATTAACTGTGTTGGAGAATCAAAATTTCCATGATTTGTCCGAATTCAGAATAGCCAACCCTCCATCATTCCAAGGTGAATATGACCTATTAAAAGCAGAAAGATGGTTGAGAGAATTGGAAATTATTTTTGTAGTGATGAGATGTAGATATGATCAAACGGTGTTGTTTGCTTCTTACATGTTAATGGGGGAAGCTGAATATTGGTGGAATGATGTTAGAAAAGTAAAGGATGCAATTGGAATTCAAATAACTTGGTAAGTATTTAAGTCTGCTTTACTGGATAAGTATTTTCCAAGGAATTTACAAGAAGCCAAAGAGATAGAATTTTTGAAATTGCTGCAGAAAGATATGACAGTGGGACAGTATGTTGTGAAATTTGAAGAATTGTTGAAGTTCTCTTCTTATTTTCGATATATCCAGATGAGAACTGGAAATGTATCAAATTTGAAGATAGTTTAAAAGATGAAGTAAATAACATGGTAAAACCTTTGGTGATAAAGGATTTTCGTACTCTAGTAGATAGATGTAGAATTGTGGAGTTTGAAAATTCCAAGCTACAATTGGAATATGGACAACAAAGCTTCCAAAAGAGGAAAAGAATGGATCAAGAATATGAAGGAGATACTTTTGAGTTTGAGTATTCACAGGATGAAGAGAAGCAGCTTCAAATAGAAACTTGGAGATAAATATGTGCAAAATATAGGAAGAATCACAATCTAAAGAATTATATTATATGTTACGCTTATGGAAACTCAGGCCATTATGCTAATAAATGTCCTCAAAGACAAGAAATGAAATCTAATTGAAATTTGATCTAAAATCTAAACTTGGAGAAATTTGATCTGAAATTAATGGAAATAGAGTTCTTTATCTCAAGGGACCTAAATACCAACCTTAAACCTTAAATTAGATGATTGAAATTCACTAAATTTAGGAATGTATATGCATCCAAACCACTTTGTGAAATGATTTCTATAATATGTTTGAATTAAATAATGTATGATTAATTGAATTATTTATGATAGGAATCATTGTATATATATCTAGTATGAAATATAGTAATTGAGATGAATTTGGGTATGAATGATATTGAAAAGTATATTAATGAATAACATTGAGAAGTATATTAACATAAGCATATTGATGAATGATAATGGCAAGTATGATAATGAAAAGCATAAGAATGTTTGTATAATGAGTTTGATGAACCAGAAAATGAATAAAAGAATATTGAAAGAACAGTATGGGTAACCCTTTATCTAGGATTATTCTCAAACTTGAGGTAAAGCTTGGATAATGGTGATTAAGGATGGTATATCCCTTATCATTAGAGTTATCTTCTCCCTCTTTAGCTGAGTCTTTTCCTTAGGTGAAAGGTACTCGAGGATAGATATTCACTCTTCTACTTAAGGTGATCTTGGTTTGAGTATAGAATAACGAAAGGATCCTCACTCTGGTTAGAATGGAAGGTTAAGGATGGTATTTCCCTTCCTTCTGGAGTAGTTGAGGAATGAGGATGATTGATGCCCTCTTCCTCTTCACTCATGTTCTTTCTAGTTTGTAGAGGTGATCCTGGTATGCATGGTATTGTAAGGAAAGTATTTCCCTTACTTACCAAAAGCATGTATGAGAATGGAATGATAATGTTAGGATGATATTTCCCTCCATATCATAGTATTTGAGAACTGGATATATACTCCGAGTAGGAGAGTATCCATATAACGACATATGTTCCACCTGTTGTGGCGAATAGATATAACGACATATGTTCTGCCTGCTGTGGCGAAGAGATATAATGACATATGTTCCGCCTGAAAAGATAAAACGACATATGTTTCGCCTGTCATGGCGAAGAGATATGATGGCATTTGTTCTGCTTTCCATGGCGATGGTGAAGAGATATAATGGCATATGTTTCACCTGATGTGGCAAAGAGAAATAATGGTGTGTGTTCTCAAATAAATGAATGAACTGGATACAAACTCAAGCAGAAGAGTATCTAGAAGAGAATGGGATATAACCTCGAGGATGAGAATATCCCAAATGAAATGATATATAATGATTTATAATACCTGTAGAATATAAGATATGAAGAAATATATGAGATGTATTGAATGTTGAAAGATGATGAATAAATATTTGTGATATATTACTATATATGAATAGTAACTGATGATGTTTGAACTATTATTTATAATGAATTTGATGAATATTAAATGAGTTGATCTTTATACTTGAATTATTTGTAAGGTTGAAGCATATTGGTAACTTCGAATGAAGTATATGATATTTTATGGAAGTATCTAATTATGCAAATGCTGTTCATAAAGGATAATAAATGAACTTCTTTTCGAGAAGAGAGAGGATCAGTTTTGGCAGTTTGCCACATCTTTGTGTGTGTGTGTGTGTATACTGAGTTTTAAAGAAAGAATGGGTTTCTCCCAAATCACCTGAAAATAGTACGATGACACATTTTTATAAAACTGCCGAGAATTCTTTGAATTCTCAACCCCGTATATTTGTCTTCGAAGGCATCAATGAATAGAAAGGAAAATCGGAATCGTGAAGAAGGAGTTCAGTTAAGAAGCTTAGACATACATTGTGAGAAAATTGTATAAGTAATATTGTGAAAGGCACAATATGTAATAATTGCATTATGAAGATTAAATTTCTATAAACATTCTTTCAATATATGTATATTATTGCACTTGTCACAAGCTCATATTTTCATATATGTTATATTTATTTTCACAAATTTGGTATTAGTATGGAAGTGACATCACTAATCCTAACTACTAGGGCATGATCTTGGATATGTCATTAGTACTAGTATTAGGGTGTTACACTTTTGACTCGAAAAGTGATGTAGTTAGTGTTAATGAAATCTTTGGTTGTTCTCCATCTCTTGAAGCTACCTCGTGGGTAGTAAGGTATGAACATTTATCTCCTTGAGTTGATTTGGATTTAATAGCTCTAGTTGTAGATAGAATTTTCTTTTTACTCTTTAGATAGTTTTATTTTATTGTTTATGTCGCCTTAGGTGTCTCTTAGAGTTCAGAGCCTTTGTATGGTGATGTAATTAGTGTCGACTGTAACACCTACCGTAGGGTATCACATTTAAGACTAATCCCATTAGAACTTACCCAAGTTGTAAAAGAATTAATCTTGTAAAAAGGTCAAATTTAAAATTTCATTTGTGAAATAAAATAAAATAAATAAACTGAATTAAAACATTAGTACAACTTATAATAAACATACCAAACTATATATATACATATGCTGCAACTTTGTTTTGAAATAATTTACATAGGTACAAATCAGTTCAAAAAGTAAAATATATATTTGTTCAAAAGCAAAGTAAAGACATAAAACTAAACAGTACTCTAACTAAACCCTAGCAGACCTAAGGATTTGGTTCCTTGGAAGGATCATCCTCCTCAATATCCTCACCATCCCTAACATAGTCAACATAAGCCCCAGGTGGAGACAGTTGTCTCATGGGGGCTCTAACAGAAGACACCATTGTATCCTCTTGTGGCGTATACAAAGACACATTACCACCCCAAAGTTCACGTATAGGTATCGTGAACTCTAGACGCACTGTTGCATGTTGCGTCAACACAGGGACACCATATTGGTTCCCACTCAGAGTCATAGTTAGATCTCCCGTGTATACAAAACATTCATTATTAAAATAAAATCTCCTTGCATCAGTTCTCCCATGGAACTGTACCCTCACAAAACCTAGGATTTGTCATTTAGCTAACATGACTACTAACAAACGGATAAACAGCTACTGATGATACACAGAATCGTTTGCCTCCTCGTTTCCTTAATCTTCAATAAACATATACAATAAAACAGACATAATACAATAATGAGGTGAGATCCCCTGCATCAATACTAGTATGGCAGTATAGGAAACGATAGCAGACAAGCCGTAAATAATATCATAACAATAAATCATGTTATCATAAAGTAGATAGTAAAATTAGTAAGCAAAAATAACCAATCAATATGCTGACCAACTATGCATATGCACAACAACCAAATCCTACTCCATGGAGCTAAACGCAGTTCAGAAAGAAGATCTAGAATACATGTCTGTCACTAGGCTGTCGTGGCCAAAAGTGCTATATTTTATCAATTTTATCAAAAGTGCATATCAGGCATTGGACAAGACATTCTTTAAAAGATCACGATATAGGACAGTGTCCCGGTCCGGATCATCGGTGTGTTTGCATCAGTCTGCCCCATGGACAGAAGAGCTACCAACCATCCATAGCGAGGTACCCGCACCCCGATGCCCCCAAGATCAACAAGTGACCTACACTTGTCTACTCGCACCCGCACTTAAGTATAATTTCATCTCCTAGGCATATAGCCTTAACCAAACAAGTAAAACATGCTTTTCTATGTATGATGTACGATTCAAACACACAATCATTATTATTTCTACAGCATTACACATATATTTACCCCTTCTTGGTGATATCAATATTTACCATCACCGGGACCACCATGACTGCTCGACAGCAAACTGCTGCTTACGCTTAATCGCGTAGCGATATTATCGTATTTTTGAAATTGTGGAACACTTTTTTTACATTTTTAAATCGCATAAGGATTTTTTAAATCGTGTAAATATTTTATTACATATTCTCAATCGCGTAGCCTAAAATTACTGTTTCTCTTAAAAATTTGATTTATTTTCACTATTTGAATAATAACACCTCATAATAGTCCTTATTTAAATAATATTTTCATAATGGTCCTTCTTAAAATAATATTTACAAAATAGTCCCTCTTTTAGAAAATAATTACAATATAGTCCTTCTTAAATTAATAATTACAATATAGTCCCTTTAAAAATCAATATTTATACTATTTCTCAAAAGTTGTATTTCTTTGTTTCACTTAGGATCTTACAGCTTAAAACTTCCAGACGCGCTTCAAAACCCATAGGGTGAGGTATACGTCAGTAAGTTTCAAGTACTCGCATTCATTTTACTACTTAGCTTAGTAAGCTAATTTTATTTCTGAAAACATAGTCAATTACCAAACTTACCAAAATGACTTCTTATTGTTAAAAACACTTAAGGTTATACTTAGAAGAGTATTTTTGGATCTTGAATGATAAAACTTAGCATGTTGGCTGAATTTCCACCTTGCTTCATAATTCATTGTAATTTATTTTCTAACACTTTAAATCATTATAAGGATCTCTTAATTAATCTTATTGTTAAAAAAACCCTTAAAAACTCATTTTGAAACCCTAATTTAGGACTCCTTGGCCCTTTTAAATGTGGTGAGGTCGTGTGCCTCTTAAGCTCTTTGAAGCTCTCATATAATCTTCCTAACATATTGTTCACATCCTAAACTACACATATATTTGCATGCTTCCAAAATTACACATGCAATCATATTATCAAAGCTATAAACATATAATCACACATGCAATTATAAATTCAAAATCATAAATCATAAATACCACAACCACAAACAAGGAAGCATAAAGCGACAAGTGAATAAACCCTTATGGGTTTTTCACCACACGCAAAACCATTTCCTCACCACCAACACTTAGTTGATGAGGTTAATCTCCCTCTTGCCTCAAGGAAGACAAGAATCCTCAAGTTCCCTCCTCTACTTGATTTCGTGTGACACACAAACAAAGCCCTAAAAATCTTAAATAATTATAAAAGTCACAAACAAGGCTTAAGATCAAAGAACATGGAACAATCATGATTTAGAAAATCAAAAACTCAACTTAGAACCATAAAATCAAAAGTTTACCTTTAGGGAAGTAAACCAAAGCTTGGTTTTTGAAGCCTTTAGAGATGGATTCAAGCAAAACCTCCTAGAGGAAAAGTGTTTAGAATATGGTTTAGGTTTAGAAAGTGTAGAGAAGAAAAATTATAGAAGATGGGAAGTGGGATTTTGGGTGGTTGGCCGAAACCCCAAGGAAGGAAAAGGAAAGGAAAAGTTCTTGTGTTCTTGAGAGTTTGGAGAGAAAAGATAATGGCTTAGATTTTTGGTGAGAGAAAATGTAAATGCATAGTGAAATTAGAGAGTCAAAACCGTGTGGGTGTGTAGGAAATTTAGAAGGTAATTATGATAGTAAAATATCACATTTGTGTTCATATGGAAGCATCACATGGCTTGGTCATCAAAGTGTCATACAAGAGTATTCAAGAAGCTTGGAGAAGCCTCTTTGGCCGTGTGGCTCCATAGGGAAGGCTAACCAAGTTTATTTCTAATTTAGTTCTAGTTACATTTTAAGCAATTAACAACTAACTAAATTAGGTTTTCTAGTTACTTGATTAACTATCTAGCTACATAGCTAACTAGTGAAATAGGTCATTGCATAGGTCATGCTTAGTCATGGCTTCTAGATGAAATTAGGATATTTAGCTAGTAACTAGATCCTAACTAATTAGTAACTAGGTTAGTTAATTTAGTTCCTTAATTAGGCAATTTAGGTAACTAAATTAGATTTATTTAGTTACTTTGTAACTAGTCAAACATTTCAACTTGGACCATTTCTTATTGGTTAGAAAAGTCCAACCATCGTTTTTGACAGATTTCTATTGGTTCATTTTAAATTAGGTTACAGAAAATATTTTAAGCATATTTTCTGTCAAATAAATTATACCGGGTCCAAAATTTATAGCAGAAGCTGCTATAAATAAAATAGTGGATAATTTTTTGGGAAATATTTTTATTTCACAGTTAAATTTTAAAAATTAAAAGATTCTTTTCTGTGTCTCTCAGATTCGGGTTTAGTAAGATCTCCCGTCTCCGAATAAATCAAATAAGATTTTTCCCGGCTTGAAAATTATTTTTTTCCTGACCCGGAGCAAATCTTACACAACTATCAAAAACACTCTCAGAACAGTCAAATTAATTTTATTGCATACAAAAAATACAAAACAGTGAAATCCATTCATTACTATTAAATAGTCCAAAATATGGGATGTTACATCGACCAACAAAAATAAAATAAATAAAAATATAAAAATACAAAAAAAGTTTGCTTGTTGGTTTATTTTATTTCATTTTCTTTTCTTTTTGTTATTTCTTTTCATTGCTAACAATTATCAGGGAGTAGTTATCCTCTTTTCTTTTTCACTTGTAATTATGTGATTTTTTTTCTACCTATCATGTTACTCAAATTGTTTCAAATATTCACATAGATACTTATGCATATCTCATTGTTAAGTAATTGAAATAATAAGAGAACTTGAAGATGAACATGTCAATATTATTTTTACCTAGTGAGTTTTGAGTCATTCATTTTTATTGTGAGAGTATTTTCTTAGCCTTCCAATATTTCTTGTTAGTGCTCACGATTTTTTTTATTTTCTCACTAGATCATTTTATTATTGTTATTTTTGGCCAAAAAGAAGTTTTATGTTACACTTGCATTTAATTTGATCACATGGAAATTGATTGAGTTATGTATTTTCTTAAGAGATG
Organism: Ormosia semicastrata; assembly: GCA_029884595.1. Classification (NCBI taxonomy): domain Eukaryota; kingdom Viridiplantae; phylum Streptophyta; class Magnoliopsida; order Fabales; family Fabaceae; genus Ormosia; species Ormosia semicastrata. The sequence continues at coordinate 36,687,761 of JAQQTO010000045.1, forward strand.
ATATTAGGTCATGTTTCTCATTGAAATAATATTTTTTTTGGTTCTTTCACATCTTACTGCTAGTTATCCCTTTGAGCCTATTTATGAAGTCTTTCTTTCTTAACCCTTTTCCAAAGTGTTTCAAGAAAGATGCATTGTGATTGCAATATGAGGTGATATGAGGACTGTTGTAATAAAAAAAAGAAGTGAAAATGTAAAAAAATTGGAAAAGTTAGAAAAGAAAAAAAATTGAAAAATGTGAAGTTTGAAAAACTTTAGAAAAAATGTGAAGGAAAAATGTTGGTATTAGGAGCAAGAGAATAAAGTGATTTAAATAAAGGAAAAAGTGATATTGAAAATGTAGATGCGAGCTTCAAAATATTATTGGAACACTTTTCATCTTCATTGTTTCCCTTTAACCGTCATGTTTTCCCTTTACTCGCATTACAAGCTGAATAAAGTCTTATTTGATCTTAAGGGATTGAATGGTTCTTTCAATGTATATAGCTAATCCAAAGGTGTGATGTAATATCTTTTCTTGGCATCCTTCCATGAAACAATATTTGTTTTGTTTTCTTAGTGTTCTTTCATTTATTTTATCTGTAAAATATTAGTTTTGATTTATGCCAACTACTCTTCTCACATATACTTACTATGAGTGAAACCATACTTCTGAGTGATTTTCATTATTGAGGGTAACACTTGTGAGGATTGTATGTGGTTGAAATGTGTTTTTTAATAAGGTTTCTAGTTATGATATTTGGAGACATTGGGTATATGTCGTAGTAGCTATATTATTCATACACTTTGAGTCCAATGATGGTAGATTTTTTATGGTAATTATAGTGTTTTGATGTGTTCTGGACCGTGATCTAGAATCCCATCTAGTAGGATCAACCAGGTACACGTATAACCGGACTCCGCCCTAGATGGCGTAGCTAAGGCCTTGATGGTTGTCCGGACTTCAGAGCCATGCACGTCGAGCTACATTGGGCCATAATATCAAGATTGTTACATTCGTGCAAAGGATATATCTCTAAATATCCGTAACTATCAATCATCAACTTATGATATTATAGGACTCATAACTACCTCAGACTGCTAAGTGACTCTTATATCAAAATTCCTAACTTATAGGGATTCACCCCAACTATAATGGGATGGCAATCCTTGCTAGGATACTAATTCTAAATACCTGCATTTAATACAGATTGCATTACGATTCCACACACACTCTATAAATACAAGGCTAAGTAACCTTAAACAGGTATCATTAAATTATTCACTGTAACACCCCAAAAATTATTTGTTTCATCATAAATAATTATTTTATAATATTTGTGATTTTTGAGAATTATTTTGAATTTTTTTGAAAATGTCAAATATTTTAATATATTCCTCATTTTTCGTGCACACTGAGTAGAGTCAGTGTAACACCCTAGAAATTATTTGTTTCATCAAGTATAGTCATTTTCTAATATTTATGATTTTTGAGAATTTTTGTAAATTTTTTTAGAACTATCAATTATTTTAATATATTTATTGATTTACGTGCACGATGAGCTGAGCTGGGAAATGAAATAATTTTCCCGAGACTGGTAAACTTTGGACTGTGGGAATGTCGATGGGGAATCTTACTAAACCCGAGGTCGAGCACAGTTTACGATATTTATATTTTTCAAGATTATCGTTGTACCGTAAAATTATCCGACGGATAATAAATACTATTTTCATTAACTGTAACTTTTATTCACTGGATAATAGCTCTAGTAGAGTGTTAATCATCTGTTCTAGAATATTCACTTTATGTAACCACATCACTTTTTACTTTATCGAGAAGCGTGTGAAGCTTCTCAAGAAAACTTCAAGAAAGCTTCCTCCCAAGCTTCCCAAGGAAGCTACACACACTCTCTCTCTTCCTCCCCTCACCACACGACTGCATGCCTTTCTTGGAGCCAAAAAGTATACTTTCACTTAATTAAGTTACCTATTCTAATTTCAAAAATCAAAAGTCTTCATCTTTTCTACTACCAACTTCTCTCTCTACCTTTTTTTTTCTCTCAAGTTCTCCTCTTTCTCTCTAACACCACACCACACGGCCACCCATCTCCATGCCCTCCACCATCACAAAAATTTCAAGCAACCACAGTTCCTTAATCTCCACTACATTCTAAACACCTTTCTGGTTGATGATTTCTTGAAAAGTTTTCATCTTTGTCATCTTCTTCAAGCTTCAAGTTTGAAGCTTTAGATTAAGATTCATGATCTCTTATCTTTTCTTCTTCATTTTTGTTTTAATAGCCTTCACCATGACCATAGATCCATTCTTTTTCAAGCCTTAGTGTTGATTTGATGAAGTTGTAATTTCTAGGATTTTTGGAGGAGTGAAAACTAAAATTTACTAGGAGCTTCAAGGGAGTTCTTGGCTTGTTTTCTCCCTTAGGTAAGAGGAAGACTATCCACTTCAACCTCTGTTGGTAGTAGGAGACTTGTATTGTGTGTTGGTTGTGAGAAACCCTTGTTAGGGTTACTCTTTGTAATGTGTAACTTTAATGACTATGTATTGATTTTATCATGTATGATTTATTTGATTGAATGTATACATATATTGATGATCTTGGATTAGTTTTGATTGATTGGAAACATGAATTGGGGTAAGAATTCATTACTTTCCCCATTGAGGCTCACGACCACAACCCCTCCTTAGTGTGTTTATGATTTAAAATTTTTCATCAAATGAAGAGATGAGTAATCAAGTGGTTAATAATTAATGAATCAAAGAAAAATTTGGGTTCTCACCCTTTAGAGAGGCTCACGGCCTCTAGGCCAATCTTGGGCCTAATTGTGTAATTTTTGGGCAACCTTGGATATTTAGTAATTAAGAGTTAAGTAATTAATATTGTGATTGGAAAGAAAATTAAATTGATAACCTAGAGTGAATTTTTGGAATTTAAGGGAAGAACAAGAGTGTGTGAGACTTAGAGGACTTTAGAATAATTTTCTAAATAAGTAAGGATAAACTTAAAACAAAGAACCTAATAATCAAGAGAATTCCTCTAGAAAAGAATTTCATAAGAAATACTAAATTTAAGAGAAAATTAAGTAATTGGATAATTAGGAATTAATTAGGGATTCATAAAATGGAAAGAATCAAGAATGAGATCTTATCCTAAAACTTAGAATAATTCTAAATTAATGTAAGGACATGAGTGCAAGTAAGATGTTGAATAACTCAAATTAAATTATTTTAAGAGAAGTTTAATGAGAAAAACGTAGAAGATTAAGGCTTAATTCTATAATGAAGCCTAAGTGTGTAACGTCTTATTTGAAGACTTGATGATGCCTATCTTGGCCAAATTGTGGCATGTTATAGAGAGTATATTTTGCTGAATATACATGATATATGCATTGCATCATCATGCATTGTGCAAGTCCGATGGACTGTTGTTAAGGCCATGTTGCCTAGGAGATTGAACACACCTTAGTGTGGGTGCGAGTAGACTAGTGTTGGTCATAATGTTGACCTTGGGGTATGGGTACCTCGTAATGGATAGTTGGTAGCTCTTCTGGCCATGGGGCAAACTGATGCAAACGCACCGATGATTAGGACCGAGACACTGTCTTATATCGCAATCTAGTGAAGAATGTCTTGTACAATGCCTTGATGTGCGCGTGGATAATTTGATGAATTATAGCACTTTGGCCGCAACAGCCGAGTTACAGACATGTCTCCTAATCTTTCTCTCCGAATGTTTGTGTCTAGCTCCATGGAGTAGGATTTTGATGACATGTATACATGCATAGTGAGTCTACATATTGTTTGGAATTTTATTTATTTACATGATGGCTGGAACTGTTGCTTTATTAATATCATGACTGCCTGGATCTGCTAAACTATTTACTGTTATTATTTGATGTTGTTTATTATTGCATTTGAAATGCTATGTGGGTGCTTTGTGCCGTTCTGTTTGTTTACTGCCATAATTGGTAATGATGGTATGATGTCTTACCTCTTTCTTGTATTTCTACTATTTTTGTCTATACTTATATTTCTCTGAAGACGTCGACGAAGAGGGTGAAGCACACGAGTTCCCAGGTTTTTGGCCTGACTTCGACTAGTACTTACTTTTGATCATGACGGCCCGTCCACAAGGATTTTTGGGTTATGTGTGGTTGACTTTCCTCGGAGAACCAGACTGTTGGCACGTTAACTTTAACTCGGATCGCTGTGTCTACTTGGGGGATGTGACAGTGTCGTTAGCGTGGGGGCGTTATGATCCGCCCATCTTTACCTGTAGTGTTAGGTTGCATTTAGAATTCTACATGCCCATTAAGGACATGTGGGGTGATCGTTATTACACCCCATAGGAGGATTCATTCCTCTCTACTGCCCGAGCCCCGACCCACAACTCGGTGGCTCCAATAAGGGTTTCCTCCGATGAGGAAGACCCTGAGGAGGATCCTGACACAGTTCCTTCTCTTTCTTCTTAGGGGCTGATACTGTCGATAGTCGCTAATGGCTATCTTTGTTTCTTTTGAGGCCTAATGTTTTATCTTGTTGGTGGGCTATACATGTATAATCTTTTGGGGCATGCATAGTTTGCTTTTTGTATATCAGGCGTTGTAACTAAACAAGGTTGATATAAAATATATATATATATATATATATAAATTTATAATTATGATGCATGAGTGAATGATTTATTTTTCATGTTTCTTTCTACTTGTAATTAAATATTATTATCTATTAAAAAATTCACTAATTTAATCATACGATTTGGTGCATGAACTTATGTTTATTTCATATGTTAACTTCTATTATAACCATGTATTATGTTCTTACTTTAACAAAAATATATATTCATCATTTTATTTATACAACTGTAATCAAATAAGTTTAATTATAATTAATGAACCGGGTCTTAACTTAAAAATTTTGTTTTCCGTATTGTAAATTAATGATGTGACGTTCCCTCCCAAAAACGGGCGTTACACTCACTACATAATACCCTACTTTTGTACAACTTGACTTGAGCATTGGAGTCCCTTTGCAGGTACCCACCTTTCTGTCTCAACATGCTCGATCACTGTTGCTCAAGGAGGAAACTACCGCTACGTGCCTATCTTAAGTACCCTCTGAATCCACCTCAGAACATTAGCGCCGTCAGTGGGAAAGTTAAACTTCTAATCCTACCCAATCATGGTGAACACACGTCAACGCTCAAGGAGGGATGTTGTGTAATTGGCTTTTGGACAATGAATACATGTTTTGATGATAACAAACATGAAGACGATGACAAGATCAAGCCAAAGACCAAGTCGAAAGGAAGATTAAATGGTATAGTTTATAGGACTTAGGGTCTTTATGTAAGAAGCCTTTAGGATATCCCAAATATGTTTTCAAATATTTACAAATGGTTTTCATATGCTAAAATACCCAACAAATAAGTTTTGAAATGCTAGTTATGGTGGTAGTTCAAATCTATGAAAAATAGTTAAGTTTGAGTTTTGAAAAACTAACCTTTGGTTACTATTTTGATCATAACTTTCAAAAAACTTTATTTTTTGCATTAAAACTTATTTCATTTGAAGATAGACTCAAAGATCTTTCCAATGAGTGGTCATTTGCTTTAAACATATGCGAAATGAAGAAGTTATGACTATTTAAAGTCAGTTTTCGAAACTAGAGTAGTTTATTCAAATAAGCACGCATTTATTCGAATAAAATACCCCAGAAAACATTCCAGAATGTGTTTTTAAAGATTTATTCAAATAACTAAAGGTTTATTTGAATAACAAGTTCTAGAAAACATTTCCTGGTGTGTTATAAGTGGATTTATTCGAATAAGACTATTTATTCAAATAAACATACCTTGAAACACATAACAACTATTTTCATAAGCATTTAATGTGATATTAAATGATACCCAACGGCTATTTTCTCAAGAACACTATAAATACATAGTTTTCGGTCATCTTTTACATACACCCAATTATCTAAAATAATTATTTCATGCTTTGATTTGTGTTTCAGATTTTTTACTATTTTTTGTGCTCTTTTCACCAAAATTTGAGATATCCTAAAAGAGCTTCAAAGAACTTCGAGTTGTATTATCTACTCTTCTGAGAGTTTAGTTTTCTACTACATTTCTGATTCATTGTAAAAAGGGTGAGGTATCCCTCAAACAATTTGTAAGGGTGAGGTATCCCTTGAAGTTGAGGCTCAAGCACAAAGGGTGAGGTATCCCAATGTATGGTGAGTGCTCTATTATGTAAATGTTTCAAGCATCTTGAAGTGATAGTGAAAAATGTTGGGTGGTTTACTTGAGGACTGGATATAGGCCACAAGTGGTTGGTGGCTGAATCAGGATAAATCATTGTGTTTGTTTCTCTAAACCCAAACTCCTTTTATTTTTGTATTTTAATTTCATATATTTGCTCAAATACTTTTCATGTGGATTGTTCATTTATTTTAATCAATAAATAGCTTTAAAGAAAATTATTTTTCAAGTGTTTGATAAAAGTTTTCAAAAAGTTTCTATCTCCTTTACATTTATGCTTTAATTATATATGCTTGAGTTGAATTTGACATTTAGCTTATTTGCTTGATTTATCCTATATCCCAAGTTGTGTTTAAGTAATCTACAATAACTGTATCTTTGTCAGACTTATTCCAATGCATATGTTGATTGAAATTATCAAAATGCATAATTTCTTAATGTTACTACTTTAAAAATTTGCAATGATCCAATTCACCCCCTCTTGGGTGATGGTTGCCATGGCTAACATGCTGCATAACCCTCTACCAACCAGAGGCAAGGACCAGTGGTGCAGCACCCTCCTCATCCAGTTCTACCACCTGCTGCTGAAGCCTCTGCTACAGGAAGCCAGGCACTTGTCCCGGAACATCTATGTGATGGCCATGAGACTTTCTTTTCCGATGAAAGTCATCATCCATCATACAGAGTATCTGTGAGAGACAGGCTTGGCCGTTAAGGGGAATCATCCAACAACGTTGTTCAAGGGCCCAGGGTCCCGGTGCATTCATGCTTGGGCCCCCCAAACGACGACGCTGCTGATCACATGTCTACCTAAGGCACCGCCCGTTCTGAGATGACTAGACATCGCCTCCAAGAATTGGTCACCCAACAAATGCAGTAGATTAATGAACAACAACGTCAACTAGAAGATCAATGTCGTCGGCTAGACGAGTTGGAGAGATCCATACACGAAGAGAATGATAATGGGAGGCAAAACGCAGCCCACAACCAGAGAAGGTCATCACACAATGAAGCCAGTAATGTTGTTGGGAACAATATCCCAACCCCCAGAGTCCAACAACAGCCGCTCTCAGATAAATTGATGGCATACAGAGTTCTAAGGAACTTCAAGTTTCCCACCAACTTGGAACCTTATGATAGGACCATAGTGTTAAGCATTTATGGCTCCATACACAAGCCCCATGCTGAAGATAGAGAATAGCTACCCATCTCTTTTTCAAGCAAGGACTACGGTGACATTATCCAAGATCACAACGACCTAGCATCATCTCCAGAATAATATCTAATGCTAGAGTCCAACGTATTTTTGAAGATCAAGGACATGTTTGAGAGGTTAGAGTTCCCTATGTTCACACTAACCACCTATGAAGGAGAGCTCACTGGCTTCTCTGGAGAAAAAATCACCCCGGTGGGTTACTTTGAAACGTTCCTAACTCTAGGTGATGACAAAGTTTGTAGAATAGTCAAAGTTAGGTTTTTGGTTTTGGATTGCCCTTGGCCTACAACATTATTTTGGGCTGCCCCACATTAAATGGCATTGCCATCATAGTATCTACCGCTCATCAGGCCATGAAATTCCTTAACAAGAATAATGATGTGGTTACGGTTAAGGGCGATTAGATCATAGCGCGCAAGTGCTATATTGAGAGCCTCAAAATATGCAAGACCCCTAGGAAGACCAGAACACATACATCTAGCTCAGCTTTGGATCAAGTTAATATCCTAATGACCAAACTAGATGTTCGAGAAGAAATCTGGGGTACTAAACCCCAGCCTGAAAAAAGTTGCTGCAGCTCCAGCTAGGTGACAAACCTGACCAAGTCACCAAGATAGGCGCAAATTTGGAAGAACAAGAGAGATGCTAGCTAATAGAGCTCCTACAGAGAAATAAGGACTTATTCGCGTAGACGTCCTTTGATATGCCTGGGCTTGACCCTGCTTTCATCTGCCATCGTTTATCCATTAAACAAGATGTAAAGCCGGTCTTCCAAAAGAAAAGAAAAGTTAGCCTTGAGAGGCAATAGAACACCGAGAAGCAAGTTAAAGAGCTACTCAATGCCATCTTTATCAGAGAAATCATATACACCATGTGGTTGTCCAATGCAGTCTTAGTAAAGAAGTCGAACAAGAAGTGGAGGATGTCTGTGGACTACACGAACCTGAACAAGGCTTGCCCCAAAGATCTATACCCCCTCCCTAACGTCAATTGTAACACCCCAAAAATTATTTGTTTTATCATAAATAATCATTTTATAATATTTGTGATTTTTGAGAATTTTTATGGATTTTTCTGGAAACGTTGAATATTTTAATATATTTCTCATTTTACGTGTATGCTGAGCGGAGCCGGGAAAATGAAATATTTTCCCTGAGGCTGGTAGACTTTGAACTGTGGAAACGTTGAAGGAGGATCTTACTAAACTCGAGATCGAGCACAGTTTACGAGGTTTACGTTTTACTAGATTTTATCTGATAAATAAAATCACAGAATATTTAATTATCTGAAAGACAATAAAATATTATTTCTACTAACTATAATTTTTGTCTACGGAGTAATAGCTCTAGTAGATTATTTCTATCTAGTTACTTTTATGACATCATCTAAGTGGCCTCATACTTCACTTTATTGAGAAGCGTGCGAAGCTTCTTAAGGAAGCTTCAAGGGAAACTTCTAGGAAGTTTCCTCCCAACCACTCCACTCTCTCTCCTCTCTTTTGTGCTGCATGGCTGGGGGAAGGAAAAACAAAGGATTTCACTACTTCATTTTACATCCCCTATTCACATTTCATTTCTCTCATTTTCTCCTCCCTCACGCACGTCTCTCTCTCTCTTTCTCTCTTCTCCCACACGACTACACACACTATTGTTGAACCTCCAAGCTTCCTTGCTCAAGCCAACTTGGACCATTGTTTCCCCTCACCATCTCCAAGCTTTCTTATTTGTGGGACTCTTCTTGACTCTTTCATTTTCGTCCTTTGCAGCCTAGCTCCAAAGCTTGAAGCTTTGAGGTAAAACTCTCAACTTTCTTCTCCTTTTCTCCTCATTTTCGTGGTCCTTGGTCACCATTGTGACCAAGGACTCCTCTTTTCAAGTTTTAGTGGTTGATTTGATAAGTTGGCCATCTTAGGTTCTTCTTCTGGGTGGTGGACAAAAATCTTGAAAGGAGCTCACTTTCCTTGTTGTCTCTTAAGGTAAGAGGAAGATTATTCTCTTCAACCCATTTTGGTAGTGAGAAACTCTTTGTTGTGTTGATGGGGTGAAACCCATTTGTGGGATACCCCTTTGTTTGAGTGATTTTGGTTGTGTATTGATTGTTTGAATGGTAGGATTTAGATGTAAGATGATGGATCTTGGATTCTATGAACGATGGGTTGAGTTTGGGTGATTTTCTGCGTTGACAGAGGAGTACACGGCCTAAGCCATGTGATCACGCACGGCTGTGTACTCCAGGCGTGCCAGAACAGAAATTCTAGTGGTCTACATAGCCTAGGCCGTGCATTGTGGCACAGCTGTGTATTTTGGCACGGTCGTGAAATCGTGGCCGTGCATTCTTCCTTAGGCTGTGTAATTTGAATAATGAAGGGTTTTAAGCTTTTCCAGCCCCTTGGAGGCTCCCGGTCCCCTTGGGCACTCATTATGAGGCTTTAGTACTAAGATAAACTTATTAAACATAATTAATTGAATGATTAGAAGTTGATTAGGGATTCATAAAATGGAAAGAACCAAGAATGAAAGTTTTCCTTATAGTTTAGAATAATTTTGGAATAAAGAAAGAATATGAGTATGGGTGAGGTTTTGAGAAACATAATGAACTTAAGGTTTAACTTTTATCATAACTATGAATGGGATTGTGTTCACCTATAAGGTTTGTTATTAGCTTGATGTGGATTTGTGAATGGGATCAAACCTTGTTAATAAATGATATGACATGATATGATGTGATTGTGATCTCATATATGAATATACATATATGCATTGAATCCACATGCATTTGAAGCATGATTGACATAGTTTGTCATGATAAGCATGATTGAAACATGCATTGAAAAGTCCGTTGGACTATTGTTAAGGCCAAGTTACCTAGAAGTTGAATCACACCTTTGTGCGGGTGCGAATAGACAAGTGTAGGTCACTTGTTGACATTGGGGGTGTCAGGGTGCGGGTACCTCGCAATGGACAGTTGGTAGCTCTTCTGTCCGTGGGGCAGACCGATGCAAACGCACCAATAATCCAGACCAAGACACTGTCCTATATTGAGATCTGTGTAGAATGTCTTGTATAATGCCATGATGTACACTTTGATAAATTGAGAATTTTAGCACTTGAAGGCCTCGACAGTCGCGATACAGACATATTTCTTGATAATTCTCTCTGATGTTTTGTGTCTAGCTCCATGGAGTAGGATTTTTGGTACCATGTGCATGTGCATAGTGAGTCGCTATGTCATCTGACATTTACTTATTCATATGAAAATTTAATCTATTGTCTTATTATTATTATGACTGCTTATAAATGCTAAGTTGTTTATTATCTATTTTTAATGCTAGTTACCATTTTTGAATTGTTATATAGGCGTCAAGCACCATTTTGTTCCTTTACTACCATCATAGGTAATGAATATAGAATGTCTTACCTTTTTTCTGTATTTGTTGCTATTCTGTTTGTATTTATGCCCCATTGAAGACGTTAGCAAAGGGGGTGAAGTTCATGAATTCCCCAGTTTTTGGCTCGACTTCAACTAGCACCTGCTTTGGATCATGGCGGCACGTCCACAAGGATTTTTGGGTTATGTGCGTTTGGCCTTCCTCGGAGGTCCAGACTGCTGGCACATTAACTTTAATTCTGATCGTTGTGTCTACATGGGCGACATGACGGTATCACTGGCTTGGGGGCATTATGATCAGCCCATCTACACCTGCAGTGTTAGGCTACATTTTGAGTTTTACATGCCCATTAGGGACATGTGGGGTGATCATTATTACACCCCACAGGAAGATTCATTCCTTTCCACTGCCTGAGCATTGGCCCGTAATTCGGTGGCTCCGATGAGGGTTTCTTCTGACGAGGAAGACCCCGAGGAGGAACCTGAGGAGGATCTTGACACAGTCCCTTCTTTTTCTCAGTAGGGGCTGATACTGTCGATAGTCACTGATGACTATCCGTCTTTTGGGGCTTGATATTCTTTTTGGGGTCTGTATATCATTTTTGGGGGCTTGTAAAGCTTAGGCTTCTTTTTTATGAGCCTTGATGTAATTAATGACTCATAGTCGTATTTAAACAATATATATATATATATATATATATATATATATATATATATATGATGTATCTTTTGCATGGATGTATGAATTAGTCTTTATGTTTTTTCGCTTACAATTAAACAAAAATATATATGTACATACTTGTGAATCTCTTATAAGTGTTAGTACATTTGAATACTTCATTGATGAACAAAGTTATTTAGTACAAATATATATATACATATAAACGAAGAAAAATATATATATATATTTTCACCATTTTATTTACATAACTATTATCAAATAAGTTCAATTATGACTTAATAGAACCGGGTCTTAATTTATATTTTCATTTTCCACATTGTATTTAATGATGTGACGTTCCCTCCCAAAAAGGGGCGTTACATCAACAAATTAGTGGACAATTCGTTTGGGTTCTAGATGCTATCCTTTATGGATGCTTACTTCGGGTACAATTAGATTCCAATGTACCCTAAAGATGAAGATAAAACAACATTCATCACCAAAAATGTGAGCTACTATTATAAGGTAATGCCTTTTGGGTTGAAAAACGCAAGAGCCACCTATCAGCAGATGATGAACAAAGTTTTTGAGTATTAGGTGGGGAGAATGCTGCAAGTGTATATTGATAACATGATAGTCAAAACCCCACAATTTGGGTCGCATGCCACAGACCTCGAAGAAGTATTCGCACACTTGAGAAAGCACAACATGAGACTTAATCCAGAAAAATTAGCATTCGGGGTCCAAGCTAGTAAGTTCTTGGGCTTCATGTTGACTCACTGCGGAATTGAGGCAAATTCGAATAAATATCATGCGGTACTTAACATGCATAGCCCTCAGAACGTAAAAGAAGTTCAATAATTAATAGGGCAGATTGCGGCCCTCACATGGTTCCTCGCTAAAGCTGCTCATACATCTTTTCCCCTCTTTAAATTGTTAAAAAGGGAAAAGGTTTTGAGTAGACTTAGGAGTGCGAGGATGCCTTCACGTCACTGAAATACCTCCTATCCTCTCCCTCCATCCTAACTAGGCTTGAACCCGGGGATACATTGTACGTATAATTCTTGATTCATGAGGAGGCAGTAAATTTAGTGCTCATCTAGGAAATAGATGAAGGTCAAAAGTCGATTTATTTTGTGAGCAAGGTGCTACAAGGTCCCAAGCTTTGTTACCAGAAAATTAAGAAGGTTGCCTTCGCCCTTATCATCATGGCCAGGAGGTTGAGGCAGTACTTCCAGTGCCATTCAATGGTGGTAAGAACAGATCAGCCGATCCGCCAAATATTGCATAAACCAGACCTAGTAGGAAGAATGATCACCTAGTCTATTGAGCTTTCTGAGTTTGGAATCGCATACAAGCCCAGGTTAGCAATCAAGGCACAAGCACTTTTACACCTCTTAGCTGAACTCACATCAGACCTCAGTGACCCTAAGGAAGTATCGTGGACTGTGTTCATTGACTGATCCTCTAATCCTAAGAGAAGTGGCGTCGAGGTAATCCTATAAAACTCTAAAGGACTTATCATTAAGAACTCCCAAAAGTTTGAATTTCCTACTTCAAACAATCAAGCCGAATATGAAGCATGTATCACTGGACTGGTAATGGCTAGAGAGTTGGGAGCAACAAAGACCACACTTTGTAGCAACTCTCAACTAATGACATCCCAGATTCAAGGTGATTATCAGGCTAAAGAGCCCCTCCTGTAGAAGTACCTGGAAAAGGTACAAGGGCTCCTTAAAGGCTTCCAAATGGTCAAGGTGGAGCACATACCCTGGGAACAAAACTCAAAAGCCGATTGATTCGAGTGTCGAGCTAAACCAAATAATAAAATTCTAGTTCTACTGATAACTTGTAGTACAAGCCAGCGAACTGAGTCGCCTCTTAAGGATCAAGATACCAATCAAACTAAATCAAGATCACACAGGGGGGATTATGTATGTAGAAAGTAAACATAATAATTAAATATAAGAAAGAAAATCAAATTTCGAAGCAACCAATCTAAGAAACTGTTAGAAATCTAGTTAGCTTGTCATCGATCACTAAATATGCATCTGGATTGAATTAATTAGTTAATCTATGATTGACTAAAATCTTTACATCAAACACCTAGAATTCAACACTAGATAGTCACCTAGAATCTAACTAACAAATAATTCATAAATCCGCAATCGCTAGAATCATACAACCTATGTTAGTTTAACAATCAGAATTCAATTAACCCATATTAACAAATCTGTCAACCTAACATTCTTCAATTCATATGACTAAGCCATAATTAATTAATGATAATTTAATCACAACTCTTAATTAGGATTAAGGATTCAATCATATCACATCACACAACAGAAATCCCTAATCATGTAATTCGAAATTCAAATCAAGAGAAGAAGATAATTAATTCAATTCAAAATTGAAATTAGGAATAGAATCTCAAAGCCAAACTAGAATTTCCTTAAGATCCTTGGATTGATCTCAAATAATTAGCTCTCCATGGCTACCACACACAGTTTGCAAAAGAAAAGAGAAAACTCTAGGTAGAAGAATCAAGTAAAAACGGCTTGGGCTTCTATCTATCTCGAATCCCCTCTTTATACAAAAATAATTGACCTAAAAATTAAGAATCCTAATTTCCCCATAGGTTAAAGTTAATCCTCTGCCTCTTAGCTTTCCTTGGCCACTGAAATCACTTCAATTGGGCTTAAGATAAGAGAGTTATGCCCAATTCACTCTTAATAGGTCTCTGATCCCATCAACCGACTTCACAAGGATGAAACGTCATCAAAACATTGTAGTTTCAATTTGAAGTCTTCATAAGAATTGAAGATTTATTTCTTATATTTTGAATTCCATTAATTTCAGTTCCATTTCACACATACAGCCCAAATTATAGACCAATTTGTGCACACTGCTTGGGTTACGCGACAAAACCCAAGTTCTGATTTCCAAGCCCAATTTGGTCCACAAGATATCTGATTCAGCTCTGGGACTCTCATGAAAGTTGTAGAGCTTTTTCTTATCTTTCCTACAAGGTAAGATATATAATGTTTAGATATCTAGAACTTAATATATAGCTGAAATACAAAAACAATATAAAATTTTAATAATTCTGAAAAAAAAAATAAAGCCCAATTTGAGCCCAAACTTATAAAATGTGGCCAAAACCAATCAATTAAACAAATAAAAGGTCCAAGAGACTAAATATCAAGGATAACTAATGTATGAAAATCATGTTTATCGAATTCCCCTACACTTAGTTGTTGGGAATTGTGGATACATCACGCAGCAGAAAATAGGGATTCCCACCGAGTATCCATGCGAAAAAGCCATCATCCGAGTTTTTAAATGATTTACCTCTTGAAGCGTGAATCACGAACACCGTAATAGAAATGATGTCTCTGCGGTATCCACATGAACAGACTCACGAACATCCAATGTCTGCCAGAGGAGCCTCACGTCTCTCACACAATGCTAGCTGTGAAGAGTAGAGAAGAAACCTATCGCTCTCTCACTCACTTTTCTGTAGATGCGGCTAGGGTTCTGAAATTATCTCTCTTAGCAGCCCCTTAGTAGTACTATTTATAATAGTGACTGCCTTAAGTGAGTGTGAGCAGTAGCAAGGTAAGCTGTGCAACCCTAGACCCATCTGTTATGAGTCTGGCCCATATTTGAATCCGAGTCCAACTTGGATCCATTGCTCCAATTTTAGTCTGCTCTATGTGTGTGACCCTGCAGGTTCTTATTACGTTGGCAGTAATATTAAAATCCCATTTTAATATTACAAGCAGTGAGCGGTATCTAGCAATACATCGCTGCTACCCAAGTAATAAGAATGTCAGTAATTTGACATAACCTTTCCGTGACCAATGTTTCCATGTTGTTTAGTCCCTTTGTCAAGATATCTAGATTGAACACAAGGCATGGAATGCGTCACCCTTGTATAGTCCAATCATTCGTTTCTTGATACTCGAGTATACTTTGTAATAACAAATGAGATCAATATCTCATATTGACTCATTTGAGCATGGCTATGCATTTCGCAGTCTCACTCAATCAGGGGGCCCGAAGATATCGCTCTTGTTATGTAGAAGTGACAAATCCCATCTAGGTCACTCACATCGCTCTGTATGATTCACGGTATATCCAATAACTAACTTTATAATCACCTTATTACAGATGACGTTCGATGGCATTAAAACACACAACTCCTCATGTAGGAATCATAGTGATTTCAGGTCAAAGGACCACAAACACCATTGTCACTATGAGAATCGCTTATGACACTCGTAACGATCCATGTAGCGTTCTCATGGTGAGTCAGTCCAGTACATCATTACTCTAATATGTACCCTTGTGAAGACTTGATATCTCATATCCATGACCTGTGAGATGTAGTCATCAGTCTCTGCACATACTAGTCTCAATGTATTATTATTGTCCTAATTAACAATAATACTTGATTAGGGACATTTAAGAATAGTGTTGTAACCAAAAGGATCTCATGATCAAGTCATCCACTTGATGTCCTATAGTATCAAACTTACTATTCTAAGGACTTTATTATGTTTATAAAAAAGAACACAATAAATGAAATGCCTCATATATAAAAATAGCATAATAGAATGTATGTAAATACAGAAAATATATTGGCCTCTAGGGTATACACCAACATTAGCTTTTGCATGTCCCAGGCAAACTAAAGATTCAAACTAAGGGATAAGAAACACAAAAACTCAAAGACCAAAACTCAAAGAGATTTACTTTGAAAAAGTTTACAAGTAAGGATAACAACCAAGAAGCTTAAGGGATCAAAACATTGTGAAGTGACAATTCTTTACATCTCATATCAATAAGCAAGGTAATGTCAATTGAAAAACATAAACCAAGAATGATAGATTCTCACAAGATATACTCTCACTCCCTCAAGTGTTTAGTGTTAGAAATGTCTAGAAGGTAAGTGTTTCACTCAACTCAACTCATGAAAATTTACACTACCATAAGCTTGCTTATCTTCTTCTTCTCCATTATTCTATACACATGCATACACAAATCAAGAGGGCTTTATTCAAAATTGTAATAGGGTCAAGGTAAGGAAAGAAAATAATATGGATATGACAAGCTAAATACCCAAGAGAATAAAACAGCATTGGGGAGGAACTCAAATGACAAGCATGAAATTTTACCCCCAATTTCATATAATGCGCATTCTCTTTACAAATTCCTTTCTTTTTTTTTAATTTTTTTTCTCTCACAGCCTTCTTGCATTTATTCTTTTTTTTTTTTGAAGAACAATTTAGCACAATATTTTCACACACCCTACACTTAAACCTTGCTTGTCCTCAAGCAAGACCAAACAATAATAACAATATAAGATTCCCTAACACTTGTTCATGAGCTCATCCAAGGATAAGGCCAATGCTCTCCTATTCTCTAAGGTAAAAGGACAATATGGTTTTTCACTAAGGGTATGTAATGAGCTAAGAACAACAAAGAAAATGAAAATAAGCTCAAGGCGGTTAATCAAGGGGAAATATATAAGGTTGGCTATTTGGCTAAAGTAGCTAATGCATGGAAAGAATGCCTCAATCATATTCATGCATGCATGTAAAAATATAGCCTCAAAAAGAATCAAAGCAAGTTCTAGAGTGATCAAAATCCATGAGTGAAAATCACACAAGAAGGAAGAGAATGGCACAAGTACTTAATTCATTCATCAATAAGCTCAAATTCTCACAAGGTATAAGTCTATCAAACTTAATTTACTAATTAAATTTCCATTACCAAACAAGTCAAGTGCAAGATGAAAGACAAGTCATTCACTTATGTCATGAACCTCTAAGCCTCAATTTGTCCAAACTCACAACTTCCACACATCTCAAGAGCCATAGGAAATCAATTAAAAACTAAAAACAAGAAGCACACATTTTTTTTTCAAAAACATCAAAATAGAATTTAAAAACAAAACAAAAACAAAATTGAAAAACAAAAAAATAGAAAAAAGAATTGATAAAAAAATAGAAAACTAAATTAAAAACAGAAAAATTGAAACAAAAAATAAACAAGTAAGGAATGGAAACTCCCTCTTTCATGTTGGATAAGTAGCATCAAGCAAGGCCATCTCCTCTATGGTATACTATTGGAAACCATTATAAAAGTGCTTGAGTCTATGCTCATCAGCCTTGAAGCTCCTCTTTGTTGTCACATCTTGAAGCTTAACTACACTATAAGAAAAAACATTAGTAATAACAAAAGGACCTTCCTACCTAGATCTTAATTTTCTAGGCATTAATTTAAGACGAGAATTATATAAAAGAACTTTTTGACCAATCTCAAATGTTTTTCTCATAATCATCTTATCATGGAAGGCTTTGGTCTTCTCTTTATAAAGTTTGGAACTTTTATATGTCTCCAAGCGGATCTCCTCCAATTCCTACAATTGTAGCTTCCTCTCCACGCCTGCTTGGTCTAGGTCCAAGTCGCACCTCTTCACTGCCCAAAATGTGTGATGCTCAATTCCACTAGCAGGTGGCATGCTTTGTCAAAAATAATCCGATAAGGGGACTTCCTAATCGGTGTCTTATAGGCAGTCCGATAAGCCCATAAAGCATCCTCAAGCCTTTTGCTTCAGTCCTTTCGGTTAGGTTGGACTATCTTTTAAAGTATCTGCTTGATATCAATATTGAAAACCTCAGCTTGCCCATTAGTATGAGGGTGGAAAGGTGTAGAAACTTTGTGCATGACTCCATACATCTTCATCAAAGTTTCTATGCTTCGATTACAGAAATGCAAACCCTGATCACTGATAATAGCCCTCGAGACTCCAAACTTGCAAAAAATCTATAATCTAATAAAATCCATAACAACTTTGGAATTATCAGTCTGAGTGCCTTTTGCCTCCACCCACTTAGATACATAATCAACAGCCATCAAAATGTAAACAAAATCAAAAGAAATAGGAAAGCGTCCCATAAAATTAATACCTTATACATAAAAAATCTCACAAAATAGCAAATATGTCTAGGGCATCTCATTTCTGCTAGAAATATTCCCTGTTCTCTAGCACTATTCACAAGACTTACAGAACAAGTATGCATCATGGAATAAGGTAGGCCAATATAAACTAGATTCCAAGAATTTCCTAACTATACATTTAGGTCCAAAATGTCCATCACATGCAAATGCATGACAAAAGCTAAGAATAGAATCAAACTCATGATTAGGTATGCATCTCCTAATCACTTGGTCACTACAAAATCTCCACAAATAAGGATCATCCCACACATAATACTTAGACTCACTCTTTAACATATCAATCTGAGCCCTAGTGAAATATGCAAGCAATGCACTAGCAACCAAGTAATTAACTAAGTCAGCAAACCAAGGAGAGGTAGTCTTACCTTACAGCTATAAAAGCTGCTCATCTAGGAAGGAGTCATGGATGGCCAGAGACTCTGAAGCTCTCTCAGTTCTGCTCAAATGATCAACCACTAAGTTTTCTACTCCACTCTTATCCTGAATTTCAATATCAAACTCCTAGAGCAACAACACCCACATAATTAATTATGGTTTCACTTTAGATTTCTTCAGAAGAAACTTCAACGCAACACAATTACTTTAGAACCAAGCAGATATGATCTAAATTTGTCTAAAGTAAATACAATTGCTAAGAATTCTTTTTCTGTAGCTGTGTAGTTGGCTTGAGCAGCACCTAAAGTTCTAAAGGAATAGTAGATAACATGAGGATCCTTTCCTACTCTCTATGCCAGGACAACTCTCACTGTATAATTAGAGGCATCGTATATAAGCTCAAATGTAGTGTCCAGTCAAGGGGTTGGATGATGGGAGTGCTAGTGGAAGAGCGATCTTGCTAAAATCTCGGATAAAGCACTTGTAGAAACCTGCATGTCCCAAAAAAGAACGCACCTCACGCACGCATGTGGGATAAGATAAACAGGTAATGATATCAATTTTAGCAGGATCTACTTGATGGGACCACGATAAGTGTACCGGATCGTCATGTAATAAAAACGGTGAGATATTCTCAAGGATCGATGGTCAAATACCAATTCATGAAATTAACTACTATTTAAACTAAAACTTGGATTAAAGAGAGCTCTAATGAAACTAAGATAGCAATGAATGAACAAAAGCAATGACAAAAAATTTTGGATTTTATATTTAGCAATTTAACAAACACTTAATATGCGAGAACAAAAGAAGTTTGATTAATGAAAGAGTTGGGATCAAGCTTCATTTGAGTTCTCTTGCTGCATATCAATTGGGATTACACAAGTTATAAATCCTATTTTGTTGTCGAATTCTCTAAAATAATCAAATCATAATTCCTTAGGCAAATGATCCTTTATTCCCAAAAAAAACCCCTAATTCCTTAGGTGATTCTAAGAAGAAACATGCAATAGGATAAAGAATTCAAGAAGGTAACAAGTAAATCAATGACTATTCCTAGCCTAGAGATAAGCAAGGTTCATAATCTCATAGCACGATTATACATTAAATTTCTATTCAACATATAATCCTAAAATCATTCCAAAGAGGGCCAATCTCTAGAAAGCAATAAGAAAAGAGATTTAAACTCAAGATAGAATAGTAACTTGTATTAATCAAATCCAATGTCAAAAACAAACAAGATCCATCAAAATCAACCTAATCCCAACAAAGGGAGGTTTAGCAATACATGATGCATACAAAGAAAATAATAAGAGGAAAAGAAAACACCATAGTCATCTATGATGATTCGGAGAGATTCCAGTTCTTTCATAAGTTGGAAAGTCTTTTTCCACTACAATAAATCAGGAAATTAGAGAGGGAAATTTCCCTTGCTAATCCCTCTCTAATCCCTCGCTAATTAAATTAGGGAGGGATTAGAGAGGGATTAGCGAGGGATAAGTTAGTCATTTTTTTTTCATCGCTAATTAACGAGGTAAAGAATTCCCTCTCTAATCCATCTCAAGAAAATTCATTTCCCTCGCTAACCCCTCTCTAATCCCTCACTAATATGCTAAATTATTCCGTCGCTATTCTGCAAGGGAAATTCCCTTGCTATTGCTTCGCTGTCAATTTCCCTCGCTATTTCCTCGCTATTCCCTCTCTAATATTTCCCTCGCTAATACCTCGCTAATCCCTCGCCAACTTCCCTCGCTAAACCCTCGCTAATCCCTCTCTAACATGGTATACCATATTCGTAAATTTCCCTCTCTGTTCCCTCACTATTCCCTCTCTAACATTACCCTCTCTATTTCCTCGCTAATTTCCATCTCCAAACCCTCGCTAATCCCTCTCTAACATGATACCATATTTGTAAATTTCCCTCGTTGTTCCCTCGCTAATCCCTCTCTAACCATATTCATTGCTATTCCCTCGCTAATACCTCATTAATCCATCGGTAATCAGGTACTTTATTTTTAATAACCTATATATATTATTACTTTCCCAAAACCTACGTTTCAAACCACAGTAAACAGAAGCAAATAGAAATCCAACACCAAACAATCAAATAATTGTAAACTGCTACAACAAAATACTTGTACAAATAATCTAATAATATAGTTAAAAGTTATTATACAAATAATCAATCAATATAATTGAAAGTTATACAAAGTAGACAATAAGAAAAATGGTAATCAGTCTAAGTCGTCGTCTTCCTCTTCCTCTTCCTCTTCCTCTCGACCCTCCCTACCTAAACCTTGCGATGGTGGTTGTGGAGCAACGTTTGTTGATCTGATCGTAGATAGGAACGATTGGAAGGGCTCCAACATAGGGATAAGTTGACTCTGGACAAACAAAGCCATCACTGCTGCCACTGCTATATTTACAGCTTCAGATATGTCCTGTGTCAATGGTGTAAAGCGGGAAGGACCTGCAACTGAGGAGGATGAAGCTTGCATGGTGTTAATACCAATGTGCAAGCTGTTACTTATGCCATGCACACGTCCCTTCTTGTTAGGACCCTCCGCATCCAACCAGACCTCCGGGTCAACCATAGGGTGAGAGGAAGAGTTTTCTCCATATTTTTCTGTCATTGCGGTGTCATATGACTGCAAAAAATAACAAAACAAGAAAAATATTAACAAAAAAATAAATAAGCTAAAATCTATATGACATTTGAATAAGAACAAGACACCTACAATGAAATTCCTCGAGCGCTCAGAAACATAGCTTCCATCTTTCTTCTTATGAACTTTTGCATACAGATCTCTATAAGAAACCGAATGCTTTAACTCTGCCTCCTGTAATCCCATATGGAAGAATATTATATAATAAACACATATCAAAAGTAAGGCAATCCCTCTAAAATACTATGTCATACTCAAGATAGGCAAATAACTCAAGTAATTACAACATGTTAATACACAAATGCTTATCATTAAAACTTTAAATGAGGAAGTTATATTACCATCTTGCTCTTGTGTTGACCAAAGCTTATCAACCTACCGGTATGCTTCAAGGCATCAGGCATGGCTTCCCTGTTCCTCCGGGCAGCTGCAGACCTCGTCAGCCATTTATCTGTCAGCCAAATGTCGACTAGGCCATCCCACACTTCCGTCCTCATTCCTCTGGGCCCATGGCCCTTAACATCAGCCAAGTTGTTTGAATTTGCCTTCTCAAAGGCCATATCTCGTGGTTTGTTCAAATGGTCTGGATAACGGTCCAAGATAGTTCGTTCCCAGACAGTTCTAGCCATGCCGCGATCAGCATCAGATGTGAACCGATGCTTAGTGTAACACCCCAACTTTTGGGATAATTACAATATAGCCCTAAATGTACTGTTTTGTGAATTCTGTGAGTAGTCAATTAAATTTGACTGTTTCATGAGTGTATTTGACTGTTGTATGTGATTTGCTCCGAGCCAAGGAAATAATAATTTTCTGGCCAGAAAAATATTATTTTAATTAATTAGAGCTGGGGGATCTTACAAAACCTAATTCTGATTGATATATATATTAATCTTTTAATTTTTAGGATTTAACTGTGTAATAAAATAATTCTATATTATTATAATATTATTTTATATTACAGTACCTACTGTCTCAAAAACAATAGAAATCTGCTTTGAATTGACCACAGATCCTTAAAAGTCTGTGGGACCAGCGTTTAGAAAAGCAGTCAACGATTCTGGCTGGACAAATTTCTAAGCCAATGGGAGCAAGTCAACAAAGGAGGCTTAAAAAATTCTAACCAATAGGAATAGGTCAAAGAAAGAAGCATGGACTTTAATATAGATCGTTGGACGAAAACTTAGTTAAGAAGCCTCTGATTTTAACTGTTGATCAAATCAATGGTGTGGATGTGAACTTCATTAGCAAGCATTGAATATTGGCCATGGATCTAATCAATGGATAGGAATTAAAGTTGAATTCAATGGTTAGGATTAGGTCAAATATAGTGGCTTGACTTTGTTTAGTAGCTAGTTAAGCATAATTTGGTTAATCTAATTACCTAATTAGCAAACTAAGTAAGCTAATTTAATTATTAATTAGTTATAACTTAATTCTTAATTAGATATCCTAATTTTAATTAGAGATTATAATATATGTAATTATATGTCTAATTAATTAGTTATGTAATTGGATAATTAATTAAGATTGGTTAGGAAACTAAACCTAATTAATTAGCTATTTAATTAGCAAGTAATTAGACTTGAATTAAAAGCAAATTGAGTCCCAAAATGCCCTTGAACCACATGGTTATGCAGCAGCTTGGAGGAGGCTTCTCCATGATTCTTGAACCATCCAAATATCCATGCAAGTCAAGTAGATGACATATGCCATGTGCTAGTCCATGTGCACTCAAGTGGTGATATTTTGATCCAAGTAAATCCTAATTTTCCTATGCTAATCCCACGGCAGCAGCAGCCCCATTTTTCACTCACATAATATTTATTTTCTCTCACATCAAAAGCATTAATCTTTTTCTCTCAAAAATCCCAAGAACCTAAGCAACCATTTCCTTCCATTTTTCCTTGAGTGGTTCAGCCTCCAACACTAAATACACCATCACTCACCTATAATTTTCACTCTCATCATTTCCTAAAGCTTAACAACATTCTAAACACTTTCCATTTAGGAAGTTTTCCCAAAATCACACTCTAAGTGCTTCAAAATCCAACCTTTTGTTCACTTCCCTAAGAGTAAGTTTCGTTTCTATGGTTTAAAATTTGATTTATGATTTTCTAAGTCATGTTTGTTCCATGGTTTGTCATTATCAAGCTTTGTTTGTGATTTTACTAATTATTTTAGAATTGTTAGGAATTGATTGTGGTTCACATGAAATTTCAAGGAAAGGAGGAGACTAGCCGATTATTGTCTTCAAGAGGTAAGAGGGAGATTTAATCTCATCAACCCTAAGTGGTGATGGGAAAATGGATTTGTTTGAGTGTAAAGAATCCATAAGGATTCGGTTTGTGTGGTTGTTTTAAATGCTTTCCTAATTGTGATTGATTTAATTGCTATGCATGCTTATAGTTTTTATTATTGATTTTAATTGCTATGTATGTTTATAACTTTAAAATATATTGTATGTATATTGTATGTGTTTATAGTTGTATGAGTTTATAATTGTGTAATTATTAAAGTAGGATGTGAATAACATGTAACGATTTGCATGAGTGTTCCAAAGAACATATTGAGGCTCACGGCCTTACCATGAAAACAGAGAACCAAAATGTTCTCAACCATTTTCTAAATCAATGATTTAAAGAATCTAGGTAAAATAATAAATTCAAGAATGATTTAGGTTAATTATGGCCAACATGCCATTTAATGTATAATTGAATGCCAATTTATTTTCTAAGATAGGTTAAGAAATTAATTTACAAAAGAAATCGATTCCCAATGAATCTTTGAGAAATAAAGAAAATAAACTTAGTTTAGAATTCTAAGTTTAGCAGAATTTATTATAAGCAAGAAATAAAGCAAACGCTTGAAAAATACTAACGTTGAGCTCACTCTCTAAGTTTTGAAGCGCGTTAGCCAGTTTCAAAGTGTAACTATTAGGTAAAATTAAAATAAATAGAATTTAGAGGAAAACGTTAAGAATATCTTATACTGATTTTATAGGTAAAATGCTGCCAAAATTTACTAAAATCAGACGAATAAAATGAAAAGATTCCATAATATATTTATAACATAAGGAAAATACTTTACATAGTTGAAAAGTACTAGATATAGTTTACACATTTAAAATGATGATTTTAAGCTATATGGTTAAGAAAATGATTTAAAAATCTAATGCGATTGAGAAATTTATTTAAAAACATTACGCGATGTTCAAAAATGTCAAAATATACTTACGTGATTTTAAAACGTTTGTGAAAACGATGCGATTGTGAAAATGCGATAAAATTCCTATGCGATTAAGTGATAAAGCGAGTTTTGCTGTCGAGCCAAAGTGGTGAACCTGGACATATTGTGAGATAGTACTGTCAAGTGGGACATACTATACTTTGGTATATTGAGACTAAGGGTATTTTCATAAATATGGCAAAATATGAATATTAAGGGTATTTTTGTAATTTTAGAGCATGCTTAGAGTGTTGTGCCAATTTGGTTGATTATTGGTGATTGATTGATGAGCGAATTACACTGTGTTTTGGTGTGATAGGCATAGTGTGGTTCATTACATGAACTTGGAGGCATTAGTGTGCGGAGAATTCCACATGGGGACAGTGGGTTGCTCCTCTGGGCCGTGGTAACGGGCAACACACTAATGATCTTGACAAGCACTATTCTTAATCGAGATCTTGAGGGACTACTACGTACTATACCTGTAGTGCACGATGTATGGACTGTGTACTACTACACGATGTTTGGACTGTGGGCTATAGACACAACGTTAGACTGTGCAATAGTTTGGTTGGGCAACCTAAAGTATTATTAGTTCTATTCAGATCATTCTCTCAGATATCCGTGTTTAGCTCCATGGAGTAGGAACGAGTCAGTGTGTGTTCATGCATTATCTGTATTTTACTATTTACCATAATCTATGATAAAATGTATGATCTATTGCTTTGATATATTATGCATGATATGTTGGTATGTGTTATTTTAATATTTGTTGTATTGTCATTTTTTTTATTGCCATGCGGGTAATGGTGTAGATTGTCTCACCTCTCTATATGCTTTTCTCTATATTATTATTATATTTTCGTAAAGAGTTTGAGGAAGAAGAGGAACAACCTCTCGAGATACAATATCCGGACGAGCGCCAGCCGGGTGAGCTGTACAAGGAAGACGAGCTGATAGATCATTCTCACCATCAAGACTGATCTTGAGATCATGGCGTTACCGGGATTCTTCAGTTTTGTGAGACTTGAGTTTCACGGAGTTCGGAGGCGTGGCGTATATGAGTGGATGGAGGAATAATTGTCTACGTGGGACGTTTGACTGTGTCCCTGTGTAGAGAGTATGATGGAGATGTTATATTTACATCTAGAGTTGCCACTAACTCTTAGGCGTTACTGGCAAGGAATCTTCCATGCGCCTAGCGAGCTCAATAGTGAGTCAACAGCCCGGACTTATGTCCGTAGCACTGTGAGATCTCCAGGAATTCTGACTTACAATGATCTCTCTGAAGATGATCCATTAGAGGGTTAGAAATCTTTCGAGATGCACTTTGGCAATACTATGTTTTAATTTTATGTTGTCTTTTTACTGCTTTGTTAAATATTTGTAGTTGTAAATTACTTGTATAATTAAGACAAACTCAAATGTATATTATGGTGTGACTATGTTTTGTTATATTTTGTGTTTCATGTTATTTTATTTAATGTTATAATTATAAAAGGGAAAAAAATTTCCACAAATATTATTTAAGTATCAAACGTTTTACAACTTGGGTAAGAGTTTTATTCTATTGCATTATAAATGTGACATCCCCACAAGGGTGTTACATTAGTTAGTATTAGAGCCCAAGTTAGAGTCTTTTGGGGTTGTGGTTTAGTCTGTTTTTGCTTGTGTTGTGTGATTCTCTATGATTTGTTTCCGAAAGGTTACATCTGACATTGTTTTGTCTTGTTGAAGAAAGAGGATGTCTGGAGGAAGAAGAACGCGTGCGAATGTGGAACGTGATGTGGATCCAATGATTGCAGCTGCTGAGGCTATGTAGTGAATGGCAGAAGTGATTACCCAGCAAAATCAACGAGCAGCTCAACAACAAGATACGACTGCTAATGCTCTGAATTTGTCTGAGTTTAGGCGCAACAACCCACCACAGTTTATGGGCGAGTTTGACCCCGAGAAGGCGAGTCTTTGGATTCAAGACTTGGAAAGAGTATTCGAAGGAATGAGGTGCGCAGAAAATAGGAAGGTAACACATGCTGCTTTTATGTTGAGGGAAGATGCTGAGAATTGGTGGAGAGGAACCTGCCAATTATTGCGTGCTGAAGGGACTGAGATCACTTGGGATGTGTTTTGTGAAGTATTTCTGGATAAATACTTTCCTGGTACTGCCCGACATGCCAAGGAGATGGAATTTCTTAGTTTAAGTAAGGGGAATATGACTGTTAGAGAATATGCTGCTAAATTTGAGAGCTTGTCGCAGTTCTCAAGGTATTTCCAAATTCAACCAGATGAAGTATGGAAGTGCCAAAAGTTTGAAGATGGATTAAGGGTAGAATTGAGGCGAGCAGTGCTACCTATGAGAATGAGGGAGTTTCCTGTTTTGATGGATACTTGTCGACGACTCGAGGAGTTGGAGCCGTCCAGGGATTCCAGAAATCAAAATTTTGGACCGACTAGGTTCCAAAGGGGAGGTAATAGCAGTAATACCCGGTTTCAGCGTAAACCTTATGCAAGACCATCGGGAAGTCAGCCTCAACGCCCGTCTGTTGGGGGAAGTTCTAGCGAAAACCGAGCTGGTCAGAATGTGGCATTTATGTCGACATGTTTTAAGTGTGGAAAGAGTGGCCATATATCTACAGATTGTCCGATCAAAGGAACGATCTGTTTCAACTGCAGAAACCTGGACATGTTTCTAGGGATTGCACTCAGCTGGAAAGGAAGCCTGCTATGAGAAATGTTCGTGTTACTCAGCCGCGATCTGGACGGCGAATATATACAATGACTGGAACTGAAGCTTCTCAATCTGAAGATCTTATTCAAGGAGAAGGTGTCATTAAAGGTAATCACCTGACTTTGCTATATGATTCGGGTGCAACACACTCATTTATTGCATATGATTGTGTGGAACGATTGAAACTGCCTGTGTCTTCTCTGAGTTTTCAATTGATTGTTTCTACACCAACTGCCAAGCCTGTTGTTACATCCAAAATATGTATGAACTATCCTATTGTTATAAAGGATCGTATGTTTTTGGTCAATTTAATTTGTTTACCTCTTATTGAGATAGACATAATATTAGGAATGGATTGGTTATGTTCTAACCATATCCTGATAGATTGTGCAAGCAAAACCATATTTTTTCCTAAGGAATAAAGTTCTGGATTCTTGACTACTGTTAAAGTCAAGTCATTGTTGAGGGATGGAGCTCATAGGTTTATGTTGTTGTCATCTTTAGAAGTCAAGAGTGAGAAAGATGTGAGTGCTATTCCTATCGTCAATGAGTTTCCAGAGATTTTTCCTGATGATGTACCCAGTTTGCCACCAGAAAGGGAGATCAAGTTCTCTATCGACTTAGTGCCGGAAGCAGGTCCTATTTTGATTGCACCATACCGAATGTTGCCTGCAGAGTTGGCAGAGTTGAAGAAGCAATTGGAGGAACTGTTAGAGAAGCAGTTTGTGTGACCTAGTGTTTCGCTATGGGGAGCACCAATGCTACTAGTCAAAAAGAAGGATGGAACTTCTCGACTTTGTGTTGATTATCGTCAGCTGAACAAGGTTACTATAAAGAATAAGTATCCACTATCGAGAATTGATGATTTGATGGATCAGTTGAAGGGAGCTGCTGTATTCCCTAAGATAGATCTGCGATCAGGTTATCATCAGATTCGTGTCAAGGTTGATGATGTACCTAAAACAGCTTTCTGAACTCGTTATGGACATTATGAGTATCAAGTGATGTCGTTCGGAGTGATGAATGCTCCTGCAATATTCATGGACTATATGAATAGAATTTTTCATCCGTACTTAGACAGATTTGTCGTTGTCTTTATCGATGACATTCTGATCTACTCTCAAAGTCAAGAAGAGAATGTTGAACATCTCAGTATAGTTCTCCAGATTTTGAAGGAAAAGAAGCTGTATGCAAAATTGGCAAAATGCGAGTTTTGGTTGGAAGAAGTTCAATTCCTAGGTCACATGATTTCCAAGAAAGGTATTGCGGTAGACCCATCAAAGGTGGAGACTATTTTGCAGTGGGAAAGGGCTAAGACAGTGACTGAGGTCCAAAGTTTTGTTGGATTAGCTAATTATTACCGAAGGTTTATTGAAGGTTTTTCCAAGATAGCTGGACCACTTACACAACTCACGAGAAAGAGCCAAGCTTTTGATTGGACAGAGGAACGTGAAGCGAGTTTCCAAGAGTTGAAGAAGAGATTGACGACTACACCAGTGTTAATTTTACCAGATCCTAACAAATCTTTTGAGGTGTATTGTGACGCTTCTTATCAAGGGTTAGGATGTGTGTTGATGCAGAATCGGAATGTAGTCGCTTATGCTTCAAGATAATTGAAGGTTAATGAGAGGAACTACCCAACGCATGATTTGGAGCTAGCCGCAGTAGTCTTTGCGTTGAAAGTGTGGAGGCATTTTATGTATGGAGCTATGTTCAATGTCTTTAGCGATCACAAGAGCTTAAAATACTTGTTTGATCAAGAAGAATTGAATATGAGACAGAGGCGATGGTTGGAATTTTTGAAGGACTATAATTTTTAACTTCAATACCATCCTGGAAAAGCGAATGTGGTGGCAGATGCCTTGAGTAGAAAGGTAGTTAGTGTTTCTACCATGATGATAAAGGAGGAGGAGCTGATTAATCAATTCAGAGATTTATGGTTGTCAGTGGAGTTGGTACCTGGAAAGATTCGTTTAAGTAAGGTTGTAGTTTTAAATAACTTGCTAGAAGTGATTTGAGAAAAACAAGATGAGGATTTATTTTTACAAAATGAAAAGGAATTGTTGAAGTAAGGTCATAAAGCAACGGTGGAGGAAGAATCTGATGGAATCTTGAGATTTGAAGGAAGAATTTGTATACCTGATGATCCCAATCTTAAGAAAGCAATTTTGGATAAAGCTCATACTAGTAATTTGAGTATGCATTCGGGGATGACAAAGATGTATCAAGACTTGAAGCTGATGTTTTGGTGGCCAAGAATGAAGAGAGATGTAGCAGAACATGTGACATCTTGTCTTGTTTGTCAGAAGGCAAAAGTGGAACATCAATGACCTGCTGGTATGTTACAACCTTTAACTATTCCAGAATGGAAGTAGGATAGTATCTCGATGGATTTTGTTACCGGATTACCAAGGATGAGGAAGGGCTATGATTCTATATGGGTTATAGTTAATAGGCTTACGAAGTCAGCACATTTCTTGCCGATCAATATTAAGTATTCGTTGGAGTGATTAACCCAGATATACATCAACGAAGTTGTTAGACTACATGGTGTGCCCACAAGTATAGTTTCTGATAGAGATCCGAGGTTTACGTCGAGACTCTGGCAAAGTTTGCAAGAAGCCATGGGAACTAAATTACGATTGAGTTCTACATATCATCCGCAGACTGATGGCCAAACGGAGAGAACGATTCAGTCGTTGGAGGATTTGTTGCGTGCTTGTGTGTTAGAACAACAAGGGAGTTGGGATGAATTTCTATCTTTGATAGAATTCACCTACAACAATAGTTTTCACTCGAGCATAGGGATGACACCCTATGAAGCTCTTTATGGACGACGATGCCGAACACCTTTGTGTTGGTATTAGGATGGAGAAAGTCTGACTATTGGGCCTGATCTTGTGCAGCAGACTACGAAAAAGGTGAAAATGATTCAGGAGAAGATGCGAACGACTCAGAGCCGACAGAAGAGTTATGCTGATAAGCGAAGATGACCTTTGGAATTTGAAGAAGGCGATCATGTGTTCTTAAGAGTAACACCTACGATTGGTGTGGGAAGAGTTATCAAGTCTAGGAAGCTTACACCTAAATTCATAGGGCCTTATCAAATTATTCGTCGGATTGGTCCTGTAGCCTACCAAATAGCTTTGTCGCCTTTTCTATCTAATCTACATAATGTATTTCATGTGTCTCAGCTGAGGAAATACATTCCCGATCCAACTCATGTTATACAGCCAGACGAAGTGCAGCTGAAGGATAATTTGACATATGAAACACTTCCTGTTAGGATCGAGGACAGGAGAGTGAAACAACTTCGAGGGAAGATGATTGAGCTGGTGAAGGTGATATGGAATGATGTAATGAGAGATGCTGCATGGGAGCTAGAAGATAGGATGAGGGAGCAATACCCTCAATTATTTTGATGTATGATGAATTTCAGGGACAAAATGCTTATTAGTAGGGGAGAGTTGTAACACCCCAACTTTTGGGATAATTACAATATAGCCCTTGTGAATGCTTATGTCTCTAAGGCATGTCGAAAGGTTTTTGATGATAACAAAAGCAAAAGAGAAGATCAAGCACAAAAGGAAAAATCAAGATCAAAGAAAGAAGACAGAAGGTTTAATTAGTTATTTAGACTTAGGACATTAATGTTAAATGCTCTCAAGATTTCTCAAATGGTTTTTCAATATGTGATTTCAAAATAAATGGGAAATTTCAAAGTTAAACATGGCTTTCAATAAAACTTGAGTTTCAACTTTAAATCTAACACTCTTAAAAGGATTTATGTTTAATCAAGTATCTTGAGGTGTTGGAAATGACTTACAAGCGTTATTGGACTTGAAAAATGTGTTCAAAAGCCAATGTAATCGATTACACAATGTTTGTAATCGATTACACATCAAACAGAAAGCATGTAATCGATTACATGAACAATGTAATCGATTACAAGCAAGTCAGAGGCCATGTAATTGATTACACAATATATGTAATCGATTACACAAAGCCCAGAAAGGCAAAGAACACGTTCGACAAGAAATGTAATCGATTACACAATATATGTAATCGATTGCACAAAAACCCAGAAACTCAAAGAACACGTTCGACGAGCCATGTAATCGATTACATGGATATTGTAATCGATTACACAGCAAGTCAGAAGTCATGTAATCGATTACATGAGCATTGTAATCAATTACAAGCAAAGTCAGAAGCCATGTAATCGATTACCTCAAGAATGTAATCGATTACAGAGCCTGAAAGTTCGTAAAACGTTGGAACAATAATGTAATCGATTACCGAGATATGTAATCGATTACACGCATCGACAATGTCCAACGGCTATATTAAATGCATTAAATGCATGCCCAACTACCTCAACGGCTCTATTAATTGAGAAACTTATAAATACCTAAGTTGGGTCTTTGTTTACGGTTGACCTTGAATCGGCGATCATTATACTTCAAAACGTGAATCAATTCTTAGAATCATTTCTTGCTCGTTTTTCGACTAAAAACGTGAAAAATCTTTGAGAGCATATTAAAGCTTCAATTTGTAAACACTTGCTCTAGAGAGAGCTTCTTCTATTTCAATCTTATATATTCTGATTAGTGAGGGTGAGGTATCCCTCAAGTATTGTAAGGGTGAGGTATCCCTTGGAAAATAGAGGCTCAAGCTTTTGGGTGAGGTATCCCATACTGTTGAGTGCTCAAGGTTGTAGTGGTTTTTCAAGCACCCATTGAAGCTTGAAGATATAGTGGAAAATCTCAAGGTGTTGCTTGGGAATTTGGACGTAGATCACAAGTGGAGTAGTGATTGAACCAGGATAAACGACTGTGTTTGTTTCTCTAAACTCTCCTCTGTTTATCTTTGTGCACTGTTTCATTGTTTTATTTGAATATTATCTCCTTGGCTATTACGTTCATTAGTAAAAGTGCCTAACGCATCTATTCAATTATCTCTGATCATTCAATAGCTTCAACGAAAATTGATTGTCAAACGATTTGCGAAAGATTTGTGAACTTATTTTTAACTACTCAATTCACCCCCCCTCTTGAGTATTGAGGCCACTTGGTAACAAGTGGTATCAGAGCTAGACTCTTGTATAAAGAGCTTAGCAGCTTCAAGAGAAGTGATGGTTTCAAATGGTTTTTCAAATGAAGGTTCTTCTATAAATAGACCTCCTTATTTCAATGGGGATGGTTATGCCTATTGGAAAGAAAGGATAAAAATTTTTATTGAAGCTATTGACTTAGATGTGTGGGACGCTGATTGAAAATGGTGCTTTTGTCCCTACACAAACTAAGGATGGTGTAACAATTAATACACCTAGAAGTGATTGGACCGATGATGATAAAAAGAAGGTTCAATATAATTTGAGAGCCAAGAACATCATCACCACATCTTTGGGGTATGATGAATTCTTTAGGATGTCAAATTGTAAGACCGCAAAAGAAATGTGGGATACCCTACAAGTAACTCATGAAGGTACTAGTGAAGTAAAAAGATCTCGAATAAACACTCTTACTCATGAATATGAATTGTTTAGAATGAATCAAGGTGAGAGTATTCAAGATATGCAAAAAAGATTTACTCATATTGTTAATCATCTCATCTCATTGGGAAAGACATTTCCTAATGAGGATCTTATTAACAAAGTCTTGAGATGTCTAAGCAGGAATTGGCAACCCAAGGTAACGGCGATTGCAGAATCAAGAGATTTATCAACCATGTCTCTAGCCACCCTATTCGGAAAACTTCAAGAGCATGAGCTGGAACTAAGTAGGCTCAATCAAAATGAAGAACATGACAAAAAGAAGAAGGGAATTGCACTCAAGGCCACCTCTCCCTTACTTGAAGATGATGATGAAGATGGTGAAGAGGATGCTGAAAATATTGAGTTAAGTGAGGAGAATCTTAGTCTCCTTGTGAGAAAATTCGGAAGATTCTTGAAGAAAAAGAGATTTCAAATAAGACCACCGTTTCCTCAAAAGAAAGCATATCACAAAGGAGAAGGATCCTCCACTCCTCCAAAATGCTATGAATGCGGAAAATCGGGGCACATGAAAATGGAGTGTCCTATATATCTCAAGAAGACGGAGAAATTTGAGAAAAGACCCTCCAAGGAAAAGAAAGGAAGAAGAGCATATATAGCTTGGGAGGATAATGACTTAAGCTCTTCCGATGATTCAGAAAATGAGGAAGCCCATCTTTGCCTCATGGCTCAAGGAGAAGAAAGTGGAGAAAGCGACACCGAGGTAACCTCTTCTAACCTAGAACCTCCACCTTCTTATGATGAATTGCAAGATGCCTTTCAAGAATTGCATGATGAATCTTTGAGGCTCACAAAAATGATTTTGTCTTCAAATAAAACAATCTCCCTATTGACAAAGAAAGTTTCTACTTTAACCGAGGAGATAAATGAACTTAAAATTAAAAATGAGACTTTAGGACTCATAGATGCTAATTCATCATGCATGATTTGTTCCTCACATGATAATGCATCCATATCATTACCTTGTTTATCATGCAAAGCTTTTGAAAAAGAAATTGAAGACTTGAACAACACTCTTGCAAAATTCACTTTTGGAAGAGACAACTTGAATGTGTTGTTAGGAAGACAAAAATGTGTTTTCCAAAAAGCCGGTTTAGGATTTAATCCAAACAACCATCAAAAATCTTATAAGAACTTCTTTGTTTCCTCAAAAACTTCAAGTAGCCCCTTTGTTAAATGTTTTCATTGTGGTAGGAAAGGGCATAGTGCATCCACTTGTAATGTTAGAAAGAACATAAACACCAAGGTTGGAATCAAAAGGGTTTGGGTCCCTAAAGGCACCATTCCTAATTCTAACACACAAGGACCCAAAACAATTTGGGTACCAAAAGTTAAATCTTGAATGTGTGTTGTAGGTGTGCTTGAAGACCAAGAGCTCAAGTTGGTATCTTGATAGTGGTTGCTCCAAGCACATGACCGGTGATGGCTCCAAGTTCTCCTCCCTTACACACAAGAAACATGGTCATGTCACATATGGTGACAACAACAAAGGAAGATTCTTGGAATTGGCAAAGTTGGTAAGATCCCTTCATCATCTATTGATAATGTCTTACTTGTTGAAGGACTTAAACATAATTTACTTAGTATTAGCCAATTGTGTGATAAAGGAAATAGAGTTATATTTGATTCTTCTTGTTGCATAATTGAGGGAAAGGATGATAAGCAAGTTAAGTTTGTTGGCCATAGGGTCAATAACATATATATGATTAGTCTTGATGATATTTCCTCAAATGATGCTAAATGCTTTATGAGTAGAGAAAATGATTCATGGTTATGGCATAGAAGAATTGCTCACATTCACATGGATCACTTAAACAAATTGGTTTCTAAAGAACTAGTAATTGGTCTTCCAAAGCTCAAATTTGAAAAAGACAAACTTTGTGATGCATGTCAAAAAGGAAAACAAGTAAAGGTCTCTTTCAAAGCTAAAAACATAGTTTCAACTTCTAGACCTTTACAACTTTTGCACATGGATCTTTTTGGACCCTCTAGAACTATGAGCTTTGGTGGGAATTACTATGCATTAGTGATTGTGGATGATTTTTCTAGATTTACATGGACATTATTCTTGGCTCACAAAAATGATGCTTTTCAATCATTTAGAAAACTTGCCAAAGTTATCCAAAACGAAAAAGGTTTTTGTATTGCATCCATAAGAAGTGATCATGGTGGTGAATTTGAAAATCATGAATTTGAAACTTTTTGTGATGAACATGGCATTGAGCATAATTTTTCTGCCCCTAGAACACCACAACAAAATGGTGTTGTAGAAAGGAAAAATCGATCTTTAGAAGAAATGGCAAGAACTATGCTCAATAAGGCCAATCTTCCTAAGTACTTTTGGGCGGATGCGGTTAACACCGCTTGTTATGTTATGAATAGAGCCCTAATAAGGCCAATTTTAAAGAAAACCCCATATGAATTGTACAAAGGAAGGAAACCTAATGTGTCACATTTTCATGTTTTTGGATGTAAATGCTTTGTTTTGAATAATGGAAAGGATAACTTGGGGAAGTTTGATTCAAAATCTGATGAGAGAATATTCATTGGTTATTCTATTCATAGTAAGGCCTTTAGAGTCTATAATAAACGAACTATGACCATAGAAGAATCCATACACGTTGCATTTGATGAAACTAACCCAAATGAGCCGAGAAAGGAACTTGTTGATGATGTTGCAGAAATCTTGGCAAAGACGCACTTGGAAAATCAAGAGATAGAGTCCAAGAAGAAAGAAGAGAGACTCCTTGATCACTCATGGCAAGAAGATTCTAAAATCTTGGATCTACCCAAGGAATGGAGGACTTCAAGGTATCATCCTCTTGACAAGGTGATAGGTGATGTATCAAAAGGGGTAATCACTCGAAACTCACTTAGAGATGCATGTAATCATCTAGCCTTTGTCTCTCAAGTTGAACCTAAAGACATAAATGAGGCCATTAATGATGAGCATTGGATCTTGGCCATGCAAGAAGAACTAAACCAATTTGAGAGAAATCAAGTTTGGGAATTAGTTCCAAGGCCCAATGATCATCCTATAATTGGCACCAAATGGGTCTTTAGGAACAAACTTGATGAAATGGGATTAATAATAAGAAATAAAGCTAGGCTTGTAGCTAAGGGATATAATCAAGAAGAAGGCATAGATTATGAAGAAACTTATGCTCCCGTAGCTAGATTAGAGGCCATTAGAATGCTACTTGCATATGCTTGCATCATGGATTTTAAACTCTATCAAATGGATGTCAAAAATGCTTTTTTAAATGGTTTTATACAAGAAGAGGTGTATGTAGAACAACCTCCTGGTTTTGAGGACTTTGAAATGCCCAACCATGTTTTTAAATTGAAAAAGGCTTTGTATGGCTTGAAACAAGCTCCTAGAGCTTGGTATGAAAGGTTGAGCAAATTTCTTTTAGAAAAAGGCTTTTCTAGAGGTAAAGTTGACACCACTCTTTTCATAAAACACAAAATGCATGACATTCTTCTAGTTCAAATCTATGTTGATGACATTATATTTGGAGCTACTAACAACTCTCTTTGTAAAGAATTTTCAAATATTATGCAAAGTGAGTTTGAGATGTCCATGATGGGTGAGCTCAACTTCTTCCTTGGTCTACAAATCAAGCAAACAAGAGAAGGAACATTTATAAGCCAATCCAAGTATTGCAAGGAGCTGCTCAAAATGTTTGGAATGGACAATGCCAAGCATATGGCTACTCCTATGGGCACCTCTTGCTATTTGGACAAGGATGAAGGAGGTAAATCGGTAGAAATTACAAAATATAGAGGTATGATTGGCTCACTCCTTTATCTCACTTTGCAAGTAGGCCGATATAATGTTTAGTGTATGCATGTGTGCTAGATATCAAGCTAATCCTAAGGAATCACACCTAAGTCTTTGTTAAGAGAATAATGAAATATCTAATAGGCACATCACAAATGGGGTTATGGTACCCTAAGGGTGCCTCATGTAGTCTTATTGGGTACTCGATTCTGATTTTCTTTGGATGCAAAATGGATCGAAAAGAGCACTAGTGGGACATGCCACTTGCTAGGAAGCTCACTAGTTTCTTGGCACGACAAGAAACAAAATAGTGTGGCATTGTCCACAGAAGTGAATATGTTGCGGTGGGAGTTCTTTGTGCTCAAGTCCTTTGGATGAAACAACAACTCTTGGACTATGGTCTTGAGCTTGATCACATTCCCATAAAATGTGATAACTAGTGCAATTAACTTGTCAAAAAATCCCATTTTGCATTCTAGAACTAAGCATATTGAAATAAGACATCATTTCATTAGAGATCATGTTCAAAGAGGTGATTGCATACTTGAATTTGTTGAAACAACTAAGCAATTAGTGATATTTTCACCAAACCCCTTGCAAAAGAAGCATTTTTCTACATTAGAAATGAACTGGGTATATTGGACCATTCATGCACAAATTAAATATCTCCTGCATAATC
This sequence comes from Ormosia semicastrata, assembly GCA_029884595.1. Classification (NCBI taxonomy): domain Eukaryota; kingdom Viridiplantae; phylum Streptophyta; class Magnoliopsida; order Fabales; family Fabaceae; genus Ormosia; species Ormosia semicastrata. The sequence continues at coordinate 36,725,328 of JAQQTO010000045.1, forward strand.
CTAAAACAAATGCCTAAGCTTGCTTTTTTTGCATAATTATGCCACATTGCTGCACAATCTCTGAATTTTCATTATATATTTGAATCCCATACTAACTTGAGCGTCGGAGGTTTCCCCTAAATTATTTTGCAGGTGCTCCCTCATGTCCAACTTTGACAAGAAATTCAACAAATTTCACCAAAAAGGGTGAAATTCTTGGTAAAAATGATAATTTTGATCAATTATATGAGTTGAATCATAATATGATTAGTCTATATGCTTGCATGATGTTTTGAATTGATTTAAGTTGCTTTAAAACTGTTTTGGATGGATTAAAATTGATTATATGCTGTTTGGAACGCAAAATCTGAGTTAAAGAGTGCTGGTAATCGATTACAATGCCTTTGTAATCGATTACACAGGTTCTGTCACGCATGTAATCGATTACACACATCTTGTAATCGATTACACACAACTCAGAACTCAGGTAATCGATTACATCACCCATGTAATCGATTACAAGGTTCCCAGAAAGCATGTAATCGATTACACTAAAAATGTAATCGATTACATACCCACCAGAATGCATGTAATCGATTACACACTCAATGTAATCGATTACACAGGGTTTTTTAAAAGGTTCCTGACGCGCGTAGAAGTCATTTCTGTTTGGCCCTGTTCATCTTCCTCGTTCTCTCCTTCTGCTCCCACGCACCTCAAATCTCCAAATCTCTCTTTACTCCCTCAAATCTCCATCAAAACCGGTCATTTCACCTCTCTCAATCTCGGAAATTTCCTCTCCACATAACCCATCGATCAAATCCCCTCACATCCCTCATCCAAATCTCCCCTTCTTCTCTCACGAACACCCTCTCCACTTTTCTGACCTAATTTCGTCCCTCTCTCTCTCCTCACTCATCCCCAACCATTAAACACTCAATCCTTGCTTCTCCCTCTCATCAATGGCTGAATCCTCTCATCGCTCGAAACGCCCAAGAACAGGGGCTGCTGTTGGAGGTTCCTCTGGTGGCTCTTCACGCAATATTTCTGGCCTGGACCTCACGAGGCACTTCTCCACCGTGAAGAAAGCTGAGTTGTTCCGGAAGAACTTCCAGCTTCGCAAAATCATCTCTCCCAGGTATCTACCCATCACCTTCTGCGAGAGTGAACCCTTAGAAAGCTTTAGGACAATAGAAAACTTAGGCTTGCTGGGATTCCTGAGTATAGAGAAGGCCATCTACCCTAATCTTGTCCGAGTATTTTATGCTAACCTGAAGGTTGAAGATAATTGTGTCATCTCTGAAGTGAAAAAGCAACAAATCAGGCTAACCATGGCAGAGTGGTATAGGCTCACCAAGCTCACTCGATGGAGCTCAGTTCTGTGGAAATGCCAAAATCTGGGGGCATGAGTTTGAGCACAAGGCTGCTCTTCTCTCTTTGATTAGGACTGGCTACCACCTTCCCAGTGATCCTAGACGCAGAATAATGGCCACTGGCCTCACTATGGAAAACAGGGTCCTCCACTACCTCTTGGTTCGTGGATTGATTCCCAGAGGAGGGAATTACTCCCAAGTCCTCAAGGACGATGTAGTGGCATTATGGGCAATGACCACAGGGCACCCAATAAAGCGGGGATACTACATTCTACAAAGATATGCTTTGGACATCAAGAAAAAGAAGAACTCGCTCTCCCATTCGCCATGTTAGTCACCATAATCCTTGAGTCTTGTCGCATTTCGGCCGGATGAAGAGTCCAAGGACACCACTCAAAGGGACCCTAATCAATTGGGCTGCATACTCGAAGAAGCTTCGACTCTACAAGATGGAGGATAGGTGGCATTACATTACTCATGGCACATTTGGCCATATCCATCACGATCCAGACGGTGATGATGAGGAGGCTCAAGATCCGCCTCTGCTCCTGCTCCGCCTTCTCTTGATCTTCGCTCCAAGAAATGCGCAACCGAGCGCCAACGTAAACACACGCATGGATCATATAGAGCAAAAGATCGACCATCTTGAGCCGAGGATGGACTACTCGGACCGGAGCTTGCCTCCATTCGATCCCTCTTACGTGGACCTCCTGTTCCCGAGAGTCCCGCCGCTGCGCACCCCCACATCCTCGCCCCTCCGGATCCCATATCCTTCGGTCCATCCGGAGTTCCTGCCGATGATGAGGAGCTTCGGACTCGACGACGATCTTATGCCCGGCCGATGATGACATTGCTCTAGGAGACTCGCTGCGGATCCAGAGGGTGATGTCTTTTGTGACAACCGAGGACACGATAGTGATCCTGGCCTTATGCCTTGATTTGTTTTTCCACCTTGTACTTATTTTGTTTTTTAACTCTGATTATATAAAATTGGTATACCTTTATGGTTATCTTTTGATTATTGCCTACTGGTTGTGACATGTTTATTTGTACATGCTGATTATTAATACATAAACTTGTTTTCACTTTGAATGGTTGGCTGTTGGAATATTACTTGGACTGATCTTTGTGGCTTTTTCTGTTATGGCAAACAATTGGGAATCATGAACTATAACTGTCATGCTGTCCATTTTTTTTAAATGCTTATGTCTTTTTGATAATGCCAACGGGGGAGAAAATAAGGAAAAATGAAATGTAATTAATGGTTGCATGAGAAATTAAAGGTTGCATAAGTACGGGGGAGTTATTGAACTTTTAAGTTATTAAGCTTTTCATATGCAAAATCTAACCCAATATCATGCATAATCTCCGGGGACAGCATTGTAACTAAATGACTATGATATACAAATGCAAAAACTCTTTCTTTTTCCTATGATCAGTTTGTCATCATCAAAAAGGGGGAGAATGTGAATGCTTATGTCTCTAAGGCATGTCGAAAGGTTTTTGATGATAACAAAAGCAAAAGAGAAGATCAAGCACAAAAGGAAAAATCAAGATCAAAGAAAGAAGACAGAAGGTTTAATTAGTTATTTAGACTTAGGACATTAATGTTAAATGCTCTCAAGATTTCTCAAATGGTTTTTCAATATGTGATTTCAAAATAAATGGGAAATTTCAAAGTTAAACATGGCTTTCAATAAAACTTGAGTTTCAACTTTAAATCTAACACTCTTAAAAGGATTTATGTTTAATCAAGTATCTTGAGGTGTTGGAAATGACTTACAAGCGTTATTGGACTTGAAAAATGTGTTCAAAGGCCAATGTAATCGATTACACAATGTTTGTAATCGATTACACATCAACAAGCATGTAATCGATTACATGAACAATGTAATCGATTACAAGCAAGTCAGAGGCCATGTAATCGATTACACAATATATGTAATCGATTACACAAAGCCCAGAAAGGCAAAGAACACGTTCGACAAGAAATGTAATCGATTACACAATATATGTAATTGATTACACAAAAACCCAGAAACTCAAAGAACACGTTCGACGAGCCATGTAATCGATTACATGGATATTGTAATCGATTACACAGCAAGTCAGAAGTCATGTAATCGATTACATGAGCATTGTAATCGATTACAAGCAAAGTCAGAAGCCATGTAATCGATTACCTCAAGAATGTAATCGATTACACGAGCCCGAAAGTTGTAAAACGTTGGAACAATAATGTAATCGATTACCGAGATATGTAATCGATTACACGCATCCTGACAACGTCCAACGGCTATATTAAATGCATTAAATGCATGCCCAACTACCTCCAACGGCTCTATTAATTGAGAAACTTATAAATACCCAAGTTGGGTCTTTGTTTACGGTTGACCTTGAATCAGAAACTGATCATTATACTTCAAAACGTGAATCAATTCTTAGAATCATTTCTTGCTCTGTTTTCTGACTAAAAACGTGAAAAATCTTTAAGAGCATATTAGAGCTTCAATTTGTAAACACTTGCTCTAGAGAGAGCTTCTTCTATTTCAATCTTATATATTCTGATTAGTGAGGGTGAGGTATCCCTCAAGTATTGTAAGGGTGAGGTATCCCTTGGAAAATAGAGGCTCAAGCTTTTGGGTGAGGTATCCCATACTGTTGAGTGCTCAAGGTTGTAGTGGTTTTTCAAGCACCCATTGAAGCTTGAAGATATAGTGGAAAATCTCAAGGTGTTGCTTGGGGACTGGACGTAGATCACAAGTGGAGTAGTGATTGAACCAGGATAAACGACTGTGTTTGTTTCTCTAAACTCTCCTCTGTTTATCTTTGTGCACTGTTTCATTGTTTTATTTGAATATTGTCTCCTTGGCTATTACGTTCATTAGTAAAAGTGCCTAACTCATCTATTCAATTATCTCTGATCATTCAATAGCTTCAACGAAAATTGATTGTCAAACGATTTGCGAAAGATTTGTGAACTTATTTTTAACTACTCAATTCACCCCCCCTCTTGAGTATTGAGGCCACTTGGTAACAGCCCTAAATGTACTGTTTGTGAATTCTATGAGTAATAAATTAAATTTGACTATTTCGTGAGTGTATTTGACTATTGTATGTGATTTGCTCCGAGCCAAGGAAATAATAATTTTTTGGCCAAAAAAATCTTATTTTAATTAATTAGAGCTGGGGGATCTTACTAAACCCAATTCTGATTGATATATATATTAATCTTTTAATTTTTAGGATTTAACTGTGCAATGAAATAATTTTATATTATTATAATATTATTTTATATTACAGTATCTACTGTCTCAAAAATAGTAGAAATCTGCTTCGAATTGACCACGGATCCTTAAAAGTCTGTGGGACCCACATTTAGAAAAGCAGTCAATGATTCTGAATGGACAAATTTCTAAGCCAATGGGAGCAAGTCAACAAAGGAGGCTTGAAAAATTCTAACCAATAGGAATAGGCCAAAGAAAGAAGCATGGACTTTAATATAGATCATTGGATGAAAACTTAGTTAGGAAGCCTTTGATTTTAACCGTTGATCAAATCAATGGTGTGGATGTGAACTTGATTAGCAAGCACTAAATATTGGCCATGGATCTAATCAATGGATAGGAATTAAAGTTGAATTCAATGGTTAGGATTAGGTCAAATATAATGGCTTGACTTTGTTTAGTAACTAATTAAGCCTAATTTGGTTAATCTAATTACCTAATTAGCAAACTAAGTAAGCTAACTTAATTATTAATTAGTTATAATTTAATTCTTAATTAGATATCCTAATTTTAATTAGAGATTATAATATATGTAATTATATGTCTAATTAATTAGTTATGTAATTGGATAATTAATTAAGATTGGTTAGGAAACTAAACCTAATTAATTAGCTATTTAATTAGCAAGTAATTAGACTTGAATTAAAAGCAAATTGAGTCCCAAAATGCCCTTGAACCACACGGTTGTGCAGCTGCTTGGAGGAGGCTTCTCCATGATTCTTGAACCATTCAAATAGCCATGCAAGTCAAGTGGATGACATATGCCAAGTGCTAGTCTATGTGCACTCAAGTGGTGATATTTTGATCCAAGTAAATCCTAATTTTCCTATGCTTATCCCATGGCAGCAGCAGCCCCATTTTCACTCACATAATATTTATTTTTTCTCACATCAAAAGCATTCATCTTTTTCTCTCAAAAATCCCAAGAACCTAAGCAACCATTTTCTTCCATTTTCCTTTGAGTGGTTCGGCCTCCAACACCAAATACACCATCACTCACCTATAATTTTCACTCTCATCATTTCCTAAAGCTTAACAACATTCTAAACACTTTCCATTTAGGAAGTTTTCCCAAAATCACACTCTAAGTACTTCAAAATCCAACCTTTTGTTCACTTCCCTAAGGGTAAGTTTTGTTTCTATGGTTTAAAATTTGATTTATGATTTTCTAAGCCATGTTTGTTCCATGGTTTGTCATTATCAAGCTTTATTTGTGATTTTACTAATTGATTTAGAATTGTTAGGAATTGATTGTGGTTCACATGAAATTTCAAGGAAATGAGGAGACTAGCCAATTATTGTCTTCAAGAGGTAAGAGGGAGATTTAATCTTATCAACCCTAAGTGGTGATGGGAAAATGGATTTGTTTGTGTGTAAAGAATCCATAAGGATTCGGTTTGTGTGGTTGTTTTAAATGTTTTCCTAATTGTGATTGATTTAATTGCTATACATGCTTATAGTTTTTATTATTGATTTTAATTGCTGTGTATGTTTATAGCTTTAAAATATATTGTATGTATATTGTATGTGTTTATAGTTGTATGTGCTTATAATTGTATAATTATTAAAGTAGGATGTGAATAACATGTAACAATTTGCATGAGTGTTCCAAAGAACATATTGAGGCTCACGGCCTTACCATGAAAATAGAGAACCAAAATGTTCTCAACCATTTTCTAAATCAATGATTTAAAGAATCTAGGTAAAATAATAAATTCAAGAATGATTTAGGTTAATTATGGCCAACATGTCATTTAATGTATAATTGAATGCCATTTTATTTTCTAAAATAGGTTAAGAAATTAATTTACAAAAGAAATTGATTCCCAATGAATCTTTGAGAAATAAAGTAAATAAACTTAGTTTAGAATTCTAAGTTTAGCAGAATTTATTATAAGCAAGAAATAAAGCAAACGCTTGAAAAATACTAACGTTGAGCTCACTCTCTAAGTTTTGAAGCGCGTTAGCCAGTTTCAAAGTGTAACTATTGGGTAAAATTAAAATAAATAGAATTTAGAAGAAAACGTTAAAAATACCTTATACTGATTTTATAGGCAAAATGCTGCCGAAATTTACTAAAATCAGACGAATAAAATGAAAAGATTCCATAATATATTTATAACATAAGGAAAATACTTTACGTAGTTTAAAAGTACTAGATATAGTTTACACATATTTAAAATGGTGATTTTAAGCTATATGGTTAAGAAAATGATTTAAAAATCTTACGCGATTGAGAAAATGATTTAAAAACATTTTGCAATGTTCAAAAATATCAAAATATATTTACCCGATTTTAAAATTTGTGAAAACGACGCGATTGTGAAAACGCTATAAAATTCCTACGAGATTAAGTGATACAACGAGTTTTGCTGTCAGGCCAAAGTGGTGGACCCAGACATGTTGTGAGATAGTACTGTCAAGTGGGACATACTATACTTCGGTATATTGAGACTGAGGGTATTTTCATAAATATGGTAAAATATGAATATTAAGGGTATTTTTATAATTTTAGATCATGCTTAGAGTGTTGTGCCAATTTGGTTGATAATTGGTGATTGATTTATAAGGCGAATTACAGCGTGTTTTGGTGTGATAGGCGTAGTGTGGTTCATTACATGAACTTGGAGGCATTAGTGTGTGGAGAATTCCACATGGGGACAGTGGGTTGCTCCTCTGGGCCGTGGTAACGGGCAACACAATAATGATCTTGACAAGCACTATTCTTAATCGAGATCTTGAGGGACTACTACGTACTATGCCTGTAGTGCACGATGTATGGACTGTGTACTACTACACGATTTTTGGACTATGGGCTATAGACACAACGTTAGACAGTGCAATAGTTTGGTTGGGCAACCTAAAGTATTATTAGTTCTATTCAGATCATTCTCTCAGATATCCGTTTTTAGCTCTATGGAGTAGAAACGAGTCGGTGTGTGTTCATGCATTATCTGCATTTTACTGTTTACCATAATCTGTGATAAAATGTATGATCTATTGCTTTGATATATTATGTATGATATGTTGGTATGTGTTATTTTAATATTTGTTGTATTGTCGTTTTCTTTATTGCTATGCGGGTAATGGTGTAGATTGTCTCACCTCTCTATATGCTTTTCTCTATATTATTATTATATTTTCGTAAAGAGTTTGAGGAAGAAGAGGAACAACCACTCGAGATACAGTATCCGGACGAGCGCCAGCCGGGCGAGCTGTACGAGGAAGACGAGCCAATAGATCATTCTCCCCATCAAGACTGATCTTGAGATCATGGCGTTGCCGGGATTCTTCGATTTTGTGAGACTTGAGTTTCACAGAGGTTCGGAGGCCTGGCGTATGCGAGTGGATAGAGGAACAGTTGTCTACGTGGGACGTTTGACTGCGTCCCTGTGTAGAGAGTATGATGGAGATGTTATATTTGCATCTAGAGTTGCCACTGACCCTTAGGCGTTACTGGCAAGGAATCTTCCATGTGCCTAGCGAGCTCAGTAGTGAGTCAACAGCTTGGACTCGTGTCCGTAGCGCTGTGAGATCTCCAGGAATTCTGACTTACGATGATCTCTCTGAAGATGATCCATTGGAGGGTTAGAAATCTTTCGAGATACACTTGGGCAATACTATGTTTTAATTTTATGTTGTCTTTTTACTGCTTTGTTAAATATTTGTAGTTATAAATTACTTGTATAATTAAGACAAACTCATATATATATTATGGTGTGGCTATGTATTGTTATATTTTGTGTTTCGTGTTATTTTATTTAATGTTATAATTATAAAAAGGAAAAAAAATTTACCACAAATATTATTTAAGTATCAAATATTTTACAACTTGGGTAAGAGTTTTATTTTATTTTATTTTATTGCATCATAAATGTGACATCCCCACAAGGGTGTTACACTTAGCCTACACAAATGATATGTATGTATATTTATTTTTCAATAAGCGTATAATATATAATTCTATAAACATAATTACTTACCATGAAATCGGTAAATAGTATTTCTTTCATCTCAGCTGGATAACCTCGCCACGTACTAGCTGGAACAGGCATCCGTGTCATGACATTGTACATAATGTCACGTGTCACCCTTGACGGGAGAAACCTCCTCCTGTAAGTACAAGAAGATAATGTTGGTAATCTAAAAGTAAATATATGTAATAAAAGGTGATATATCACTATTACTTATGGTTCAGGGATAGGCGCCACATATATATGTTCCCTGCTATCTGTTTCTACATTGGATTCTCCACATGAAGGCTCCACATTCGGGCCGCTAGTGGGTGGGTCAGCAGGAGGTGGCATAGAAATCACTAGGTCAATAAAGGGTGGGTCAGAAGCTGATGCGTCTCCAATGGTCAATGGGATAGACGCTGGTAGGCCTGCACTGGTCGATGGGCCAATAGCTGAAGTTGCACCTAACATAATTATACATAAACAAAAAAATACATGTATATTACATTTATATAAACCACGAGTTAACAATAATTAAAATGAAACATCTTACAGGTATATACTTGGAGAAGGCTGAGAATGCTGTAGTGGTGGAGAATCATGGGGAGATGAAACATTACGGCCTCTCCCACAACCGCGTCCAGCACCTCTACCTCGAATGGTCATAATGAATATCTGCATAAGGAAACATCATGAAACATGAGGAGTTAAGAAACTATATGTTAATAAAAATAGACATTGGAGAATAATGATATTCTAGTGTAAATACCATGAACAAAATTTATTGAACAAGCTTCAATTTTAACTACTTGAGTCTGAAGCAAAAGATTCGTCATCTTTATTTGAGAATTCATCAATTTCATTATTTTCATTGTCATCAATGAACTCATCATCAATTAGAACGTCTGTTGGATAATGTATATCACGTATGTTCACTTCTTCCATTTGGGCATGTGCATCAAACAATAAGACTGCTTCATCATCTATGACAGGATTGTGTGTTCCAAGGGATCCATCATCTTGGCAATAATCAGTGGCAGTTAGGTCATTCAATTCATCACCTTCGTCATTCAATGTCTCAGCCACGAAGAGTTTTGCTCTGACCTTGCAAGCTTTCTACCATTCACCATTAGCTCTATTTCTACTTTGTGGATATCTTATATAGTACATTTGTGCTTGTTCGGCTAAGACGAATGGCTCATTTGAGTGAAGTCTTGATTTATGCTTGATGTCAACTAACCCATATCTCTCATCAACATTGACTCCATTTATCGGGTCAAACCAATGACATTTGATCAGAAATACTCTGTTATGATTTCCTACATATGACAATTCCAATATATCTTCAACGATGCCATAATAGTCGAAGTCATTCTCACCATATATACTACCTCTAACACATATGCCACTATTCATGGTAGCTTTATTTTGTCCGTACACCTTAGTATGAAATCTATACCCATTAACTATTAAGCCACAGTAAGAAGTCACGGACTTGGATGGACCATAACTTATCTCTTGTATCATTTGATCCTCGACTTGGCCTATATTAACCTGTATCATTACATAGACGATAGATAGTTGTAACATCTATCATAATGAACATTGAATTTAATATGATAGATCACAATTATGGATAAAAGGACTCACTAGATATTTTAGCCACCTACTCAAGTCCTTATCTCGAGCTTCCAATATTTGATCATCAGTGATATTGGGATCTGTTTCCCTTAACGAATCTTCAAATTGTCTAATCAATACATTAATTAATATGGAACTATAAATTAAGCACATTAGTAACAAATTCATTAGATAGAGAGTAAACTTACTGGAGATAAGGTTCTACTACTCCACAATTTATAAGCACATATGTCTCAGCAATCTGAAGTTCCACATTTATCAAGAATCTATTTCGACCTCTCTCGATAGGACGACATGGATGTTTAAAAATAGACAATTGTTCATTAATTGTATCTTCCCCACCATCGTCATTCCGAGGAACTTGAGTGCGCCTGGTCTGTAGGTGGGGATCAAAATACATGGAAGCAAAATTAGAAATTTCTTCTAAAATATACGCTTCACAAATAGATCCTTCAACTTTCGCCTTATTTCGGACCTTTCTTTTCAAGTACAGCATACACTTCTCAAAGGGGTACATCCACCTGTAATGCACTGGGCCTCCAACCTTAGCTTCATAAGGGAGATGCATGACTAGATGTTCTATCACGTCAAAGAATGCTGGAGGAAAAATCTTCTCTAACTTGTAAATTATTTCAATGATAGAAAGCTCTGCATTCTCCATGGTGGAAGCATGAATTTCAGTTGCATAAACTTCTTTAAAGAACAAGCTTAGTTCTGTTAATGGTCCCCATATAGGTTTTGGCAAGATATCACGAAATGCTAGAGGAATTAATCTTTGCATAAAAACATGACAATCATGACTTTTCATTCCATATATCTTCCCGCCGTCTACATTGATGCAACGTGCGATATTCGACGTATACCCATCAAGAAATTTCAACTGTTTTATCCACTCACACATCATCCTTCTTTGATTGGCATCCAAGACATACGACGCCTTTGGTTTTTTACATTTGCCATTCTCAACTATTAGCTCCAAGGTAGGACATTTGCATACCATCTTCAAATCTTCTCTTGCATTTGCATTGTCTTTTGTCTTGCCCTTTATGTCCATAACAGTGTTGAAGATATTGTCAAACATGTTCTTCTCGACATGCATAACATCTAAATTATGTCGTATTAGATTAGTGGACCAATAAGGCAATTCCCAGAATATGCTCTTCTTCACCCAATTGTGGTGTATACCAAAGCCATCTTGTTTTTGTTTACCTGAATTCAAGCTGAAAATGACTTCCTTAAGTTGAGTCACTCTATTCAAGACATCTGTCCCACTCAGCCATTGTGGTGGATTGGATTTTTCCACTGTTGATTTCTTAAAAGAGTTTCGATCACGGTGAAATGGATGATCAAAAGGCAAAAATTGGCGATGACAATCAAACTAACAACATTTCCTACCGTGCTTCAACACAAATGACTTACTGTGATTCATACAAAGTGGACAAGAAAGTTTTCCATGAGTGCTCCACCCAGACAGCATTCCATAGGCTGAAAAGTCACTTATTGTCCACAACAAAGCCGCTTTCATATCAAAATTTTGCTTCTTCCAGGCATCATAAGTTTGCACCCCATCCTCCCACAATATCTTCAGATCTTCAATTAGAGGTCTAAGACAGACATCTAAACTTTTACCTGGTGACTTTGGTCCAGGAATTACAAGAGTGAGGAATATGTATTCCCTTTTCATATACATACTTGGAGGTAGATTGTATGGTGTGACAAAAACAGGCCAACATGAATATGGTGTGGCTGAACTGCTGAATGGATTAAAACCATCTATACATAGGCCAAGTCTAACATTTCGAGCGTCTAGCGCAAATGTAGAATGGGTATCATCAAATCGTTTCCAAGCCTCAGCATCAGCTGGATGGCTGATCACTGTTTCATCTTGACGCACTCCATCCGCATGCCAAGTCATATCTTGTGCAGTGTTTTTGGACATAAACAGATGTTGGAGTCTTAGCATAATGGGAAAATATCGCAACACTGATTGCGGCACATCCTTCTCATTCGATGAACGTCCCACCTTTGGTTTGAATCGTGGGTGTCCACATACAAAGCAAACTGAGTAGAGTCTCTTGTCACTGTTTTCTTTGTAATACAACATGCACTGATTAAGACACGCATCTATCTTTTCATATCCTAATCTCAACTCACGAACCATTCTCTTTGATTTGTAGAAGTTTTCGGGTAACCTTTCATGCTCTAGAAGCATGCTCTTAATTATGACAATCATTCTATCATAACAACTCTCACTTATGTTAAACTCTGACTTCAAGTTCAAAAGTTGAGTTACAGCTGATAATTTCGTATGCTTATGGCAACCATCCCAAAAAGGTTCGTCAGCGTCTCTAGCAAGTCATAAAACTTCGCAGCTGATGGATTTGGATCCTCTTCTAAATCTTAAGCTTCTGGATTAAACCTATCACCTGTGGCATCCATAACCATATCCACGTATGGATTCCAAGGCTCCACTTCATCATCATGGACAATGGATGTTGAGCTGCTATCCCCCATCTGTCCTCACCATGAATGGTCCAATTTACATAACCATCTACAAATCCGTACTTATACAGATGTTGTTCTACCCCAAATACCTCCCTCCAAGCACGATTCTTACATCTAGCACATGGACAAAAGATGTAATTTAATGCATCAATAACTGTCAGGTCTCCTTGAGCAACACTAATGAAATCATCAACTCTATCCTTGAATTCTTCACTTACATAGCCAGTAGGATCATTTCTTCATGACATCTAACTTCGATCGGGTCTCATGATTGCTGAAATTGACTTAGCACATTAACACAATCCTTATATCCCCATCTCCTTCTTAACATGGTATGGCCCTATCCCATTAGATAAGAAACATTTTCAATACTTGGTTAATAGTTATTCCTTAAATTTCATATTTTATGCTTGACAAAATTTCAGCAGCATTTCCCATTGGTCTCCAAGTGCATGACTTGAATGCAGTGAGATCTACAGCGTTTAAGTATACACCCAGAGAACAAAAAGAAATATTGCAGACCGAAATTTCAACAAAGATAACATATGAGATTTAAAGAATAACTATTAACCAAGCGAAGACAAAATTTCTTACCAAACTGTCCCACTTAGACAATTCAAGATTCAATACAATGAGCAGTACCTTGAAAAGGTATGCATACTCATTAATATAGAATCTCAAACGGGAAACTAAGGTTTTGATTAAACTTTTACTCGAATAAGAAAATAAAACTTTAAGCATATGTTAAAGCACAATCGTGGAAAGTTAAATCAAACCAATATTCTTAACACATAATTCACTAGAAATTCATAACTTTTATTTTCAACATCCAAAATTTATGTCATATTTAGATAGTCCTAAATGTACTGGGATAGGAGACAAAAGCATTTCTTAAAGGCAATTGGTTTTACAATTCCGTTAATGGAAGCCCTATATGCTAGTTACTATACTAAGGAAGTTATGATTATTTTGATTCATGAATTTTAGTCACCTGAGGAAGAAATGAAGAAAATTGTTCTAAATATGGTGAAGCAGTGTGTAATTACTTGAGGGTGTGCATAGTGATTATATTAGAAATGATATTCTCCCTAATTTTTTCAGAACGTCTGGGTTAGAAGGATGACTTTGGATCGAAGAAACTATAAGCAACTTGTGGAGACCACTGTAGAGATGGCAAACAAAGTTGGCGTTGCCGATATTGTCAGGAGAATTGTTGAGGATCTTACAGATGAGAGTGAACCTTTCCACGACTGGTTATGGAAACTATTGAGAAGGTGGTCACTAACTTGGGAGCATCTGATATAGATGCCTGATTAGAAGATCTTTTGATTAATGGTATTCTTTATGCCTTTCAAGAGCAGACCAGCGATGATGCTAATGTGATGGTTAATGGGTTTGGTGTAGTTGTGCACTCAATTGGAAATAAACTGAGCACTTGAGTTACAATATTGAAAACTCAATTTTAGAGGAAGACAATTTTTTTACATTAATTTCTTTGCTAAGTAAAACAAAGGTGGATTCAAGTTAGGACAAAATAGTGTTTGGTAAATTACATATCAATGATAAAAGGTGGACTCCACTCCTATTGGGTCATATATCATGATTAAGTATGGCATATATGATATAATATACATATGATACGTATTTTTAATTGGTTAAATTTTGTTATATTTAATATAACAATACCTGTTGAAGTGCTCTGGAATTGATAAATACCAATGCTTACACCAATTAAGTGACTTTCCACAGAGGACTCAAAATACAAATGTCATTTATAATCCCATAGGTGTACAATATTCAACAAATGTCAATTAAATGATTTTTAGAATTGTTTTGAGAATTAAGGAAAATACGTTGGTAACTTGAAATTTACTGACGTAAAGCTCACCCTCTAGGTTTTGAAGCGCGTTAGGAAATTTTGAGCAGTAAAATCTCAAGTAACTGTAAGAAATACACTTTTTTGGGAAATAGTAGAAATACTGATTTTTAGAGGGACGATATTGAAAATTATATTTTTAGAGGGACTATATCGTAAATATTCTTTAAAAATGGACTTTATTATAAATATTATTTAATGAGGGACTATTTTAGAAATATTATTTGAAGAGGGGCTATTATGTAAATATTATTTTATGAAGAGGGGTTATTATGTAAATATTATCGTATAGAAGGACTAATAGGCAAATAATGAAAATAAGGTTAATTTTTTATATTAAATGAGAAAAAATTTATTTTGGATTTAAAATATGTTAGAAATATTCTACGCAATTGAGAAAATGCGAAAATATGATTACGTGATGAAAATACAATAAAGATACTGTTTGGCCAATGTGTGAACCCTGAATACGAGTTGATGAATTTGAACTGCGAATTGTGCATTGTACATGCATTGGAAAGGTCCGATGGACTGTTTGAGGCTAATTGCCTAGGAGAGAATACACCTCTTGAGTGTGTGCGATATGCGTAGTGTAAGTCACTTGTTGTCCTTGGGGGGGTCGGGGTGTGGGTTACTTATAGTGGGCAGTTGGTAGCTCTTCTATACCGTGGGTTTGACCGATGCATCACACCGATGATCCTGACCTAGACATTATTCTTAATCAAGATCTGATAAAGACTGTCACGTATATGCTAGATGTGCAAATACATATGAGAATTGTAGCACGTGGTCTGAGGCATGTTGGTATAGATAGATCTTTTCGATCACTCTCTCTGATCTAAGTTTTAGCTCCATGGAGTAGGAAATTGAGTCTATGTGCACATGCATAATTATTGAGTATTGATATCAGTGTGATATTTGAACTGTTGAATATTTGGAAAATATTAAGGGGATTATCGTAATCATTGTTTATGATAATCGAATTATTGAATAATTGGATATTGTTAAGGGCATGATCATAATTGTTATTTATTACATTTATTGTGAAGATAAATATTATTGATGGCATAATTGTAATTATGGTATGATGTATCTGTATGATATATTGTATGTGTTAACTTCGTGCTACCATGTTGGTATTAGCGTAGGTGATCTCACCTCTTTGTATGCCTATTTTGTATTGTATTTATATTTGTAAAGACATTGAGCAAAGAATTGAACAAGAAGGTGAAGAGGAGCAGATTCCTGTGGAGGAAGCTGAATTCTGAGAAAATAGCGATGCCCAGTTTCCTAAGATATATGAGGTTGCAATTTCGTGAAGGACTGAAAGCATGGCATGTTGACCTAGATGGAGCATGTATTTACTATATAGGAAACTTGAAGATTACCCTAAGTAGGCTTTATCGGGGGAACCCTTATTTCAGTGTAAATATTAATGTACACTTAGAGTTTCCGTTGTCCATTAGGCAGTACTGGGGAGCTTACTATTGTACTCCTAGTGAGATTAGTATCATGTCGTCTGTGCAGACATCTGTTCGTAGGACTTCACGTTAAGTTGGATTCCTACCTACTGAGGAATCTAATGAGGACCCGTCTGAGGGTTCTGCTGTTTGGTAATAGTTATGTTAGTTTTAAATAATGTTTAAATACTATGAGAACCTGGTCTGTAATTATTTAAGTATGACACTACTAAAACTTGTGTATATATGATGTAAATTATTTGTGATGATGTTGTAATATTTTTATTTTTCGCTAAGTTTATCTTATTGATATTAAGAAATTTTACAACTCGTATTTACATTACAAAGCATATTTTATAATGAAGGGGCAATTTGGTAATTAAGTAATATAAATGTGATACCCTATGGTGGATGTTACATTAGTTAGTATCAGAGCCCAAGTTAGAGTCTTTTTGGGTTTATGGTTAAGTCTGTCTTATTTAAGTTGTGTGATTCTCTGTGTTTGTTTTCTGAAAGAAAACAATATTGTTTGAAGATTGACTTTCACTCTTCTTTGCATTGTTCAATCTGATTTGAGAAAACGTAATGCCTGGACGAGAAAGAGGACACGTGAATACTAGAACAAGATTTGAAAATGTGGGCGACAATAACCAAAGCATGGCTGCAGCTGTAGCAGCAATGCAACGGATGGCTGATGTTGTTGTGCAGCAAAATCAAAGAGCAACTGAGGATGCTCACAGTTTATCAGAATTTCGTAGAAACAATCCACCAAAGTTTCATGGAAATTTGACCCAGAGAAAGCTGATCTGTGGATCAAAGAACTAGAAAAGATATTTGAAGGTATGGATTGTACTGATGAGTGGAAGCTTACTTTTGCAACTTTTGTGTTAGTAGGAGATGGAGAAGCTTGGTGGGCAGGAGCCCAAAGATTGATTCAAGCTGCGGGAAGTGTTATGACGTGGCAGCTTTTTAAGCAGAAATTTCTGGGGAAGTATTTTCCAGCTAGTGTTCGTCATGCTAAGGAGATGGAATTCCTTAGTTTGAGGCAAGGGGTGATGTCCATAAGTGAATATGCTGCAAAATTCGAAAGCTTGTCTAAGTTTTCAAGGTATTTTCAGATGCACCCGGATGAGGAATAGAAGTGCAAAAAATTTGAAGAGAGGTTGAGATTTGATATTAAGCGAGCTATAGCAACCGTGGATATTGACCAGTTTTCAGCATTGTTGGACAAGTGTCGAAAGGTTGAAGAAATTAATCATCAATGTGAGGCAAGAAATAGGAACTTTGGACCTACACAGTTCCAAAGAGGGAAGGGTAGCGGTGGCAACCATTATCATCAGAAACCGTATACCAAACCGGTAGGAGGTCAAAATCGATAGCAATATTTTGGAGGAAGTTCTAGTAGCAGTAAGGCGAGTTAAGCTGGAACCTCTACACTTAAATGCTTCAAGTGTGGGAAAGATCATCTCACCAAAGATTGTTAACGTAAAGGGGTTATCTGTTATAGATGTGGAAAGCCTGAACATTTCTCCAGAGAATGTGATCAGTTAAAGGCAGAACCATCGGTGAGGAGTGTTCGTACTGCGAGGCCACAGGTGGGTGGTCGTGTGTATACCATGAGCGGGGAAGAAGCTATGAAATCTGAGGACTTGATTATGGAGGAGTGTGCCATTGAAGGTAATCCTTTAGCAGTGTTATATGATTCGGGAGCAACATATTCTTTCATTGCATATGATTGTGTAGAGCGTTTGGGATTGACTGTGACTACATTGCCTTTTGATTTGAGTGTTGTTACTCCTACAGATAAGCTTGTGATAACTACAAAAGTATGTTTGAATTGTCCTGTATGTGTTAGGGATAGAATCTTTTATGTAGACTTGTTTTGTTTGCCTCTTTCTAAGATTAATGTAATCTTAGGAATGGATTGGCTGTCTTCTAACCATATCCTGGTAGACTGTTCCAGTAAGACATTAGTTTTTCCTGAGGTTAAAGATTCTAGATTCCTAACGGCTACTCAAGTAGAAGCTTGTTTGAAGGAAGGAGATCAGGAATACTTGTTGATATCGTAACACCCCAAATTTTAGACTATGTTAAATGATAGAATTACATTGTTTAGTATTTTCTATGTGATATAAAAATAATTTGTTTGTTCCGATACTGTTTTTGATTATTTTGCGTGATTTGCTCCGGGTCAAGAAAATAATAATTTTCGGGCCGGGAAAATGCTTATCTGATTTATTCGAAGGCGGGGGATCTTACTAAACCCAAATCTGAGTGATACAGAAAAGAATCTTTTAATTTTTAGAATTTATCTATGAAATAAAAATATTTCACTAATAAATATCTATTGTTTTATTTATAACAGCTTCTGCTATAATTTATTAGACCCAATATATTTTAATTGACAGAAATTATGCTTAGAATATTTTCTGTAACCTAAGTTAGAATGAACCAATAGAAAACCAGTCAAAAACGATGGCTCGATTTTTCTAAACTAATAGGAATTAGTCAAATAAAGTGGCATAGACTTTATTGTGGACCATTAGATGAAAAGCTTGATTAAGATGCCTTTGATCATAACCATTGATCAGATCAATGATGTGAGAACAATCTTGATAAAATCACTGAGTGATATCCACCTTAGATTAGATAAATGGATAGGAAGTAAAGTTAATTTCAATGGTTAGGATTTAGTCAACAATAATGGCTTGATTTGTTACTAACTAACAAAGTTAACCTAATTTAGTCATCTTAATTGCCTAATTAAGAAGCTAAGTGAACTAACCTAATTACTAATTAGTTATAATCTAGTTACTAATTAGATATCCTAATTTTATCTAGAAGCCATGACTAAGCATGACATATGCAATGACCTATTTAATTAAGTAGCTATGTAATTAGATAGTTAATTAAGTGTAATTAGGAAACCTAATCTAATTAACTAGTCATCTAATTAGCATGTGATTAAGTTTAATAGAAGTCAAACCAAGTCCCTAAACCCCCCTAGTGTCCCATGGCCAAGAGGGCCAATTTACCATGTTCCATAATGTTCTAGGTTCATCTTTTGTGATACTTTGATGACCAAATGGTGACCAAGCCATGTGCTCTCAATGTGAACACAAATTGTGATATTTTGGGTTCAAGTTAATCTCCTAATTTCCCTACACACTCACACGGCTGCACTCTCTCAAATTCACTCTCATTATTCACTTTTTCTCTCACCTAAAAAGCCAAGCATCATTTTCTCTCAAAATTCCCAAGAACACCAAGTTATTTTCCTTTCCTTTTTCTCTCTTGAGTTTTGGCCCCAACACCTAGAATCACCACCCATCTTCTATAATTTTTTCTCTTTATATTTCCCAAACCTAAACAACCTTCTAAACACATTTCATTTAGAAAGTTTTGTGAAAATCCTACTCCTAGTGCTTCAAAATCCAAGTTTTATCTTACTTCCCTAAACGTAAACTTGTGATTCTTTGATTTTAATTTAAGCTTTTGATTTTCTAAACCATGATTGTTCCATAGTTCTTCATTATTAAGCTTTGTTTATGATTTTATTAATTGTTTAAGAATTGTTAAGGATTTGTTTTGATCCACATGAAATCAAGGAGAAGGAGAGGAGCTTGAAGATCTTGTCTTCAAGAGGTAAGAAGGAGATTTTACCTCACCAACCAAGTTTTGGTGGTTTGGAGATGGTTGTGTATGGTGAAAAACCCATAAGGGTTTATTCACTTATTGTTTGAAGCTTCTTTGTTTGTGATTGTGATGTTTATAGTTTTGTGTTTATGATTGCATGTGTGATATTATGTCTATAGCTTTGATAATATGCTTGTTTGTATGATTTTGAATGCATGCAAGTGTATGTGTAATTTAAGATATGAATAACATGATGGAACAAATTCATGAGAGCTCCAAAGAGCTTGAAGGCTCACGGCCATACTAGGGTTTAGAGGACCAAAGTCCTAAAAAGGATGGTTTCTAACTGAGAATTGAAGGTTTAATTGAGAAGGAAATTGTTTTGGAAGAATTTGAAATTATCAGTAAGCAAAATGCTTTTTAGGAAACAAATCGATACAATTAAGTAATAAAATTATGAAAATAAAATGAGTGTCAATACTTGAAGTTTACTGACGTATAGCTCACCCTATAGGTTTGGAAGCGCGTCCGAAAAATTTGAGATGTAATATCTGTAGCAAAAGAAAGAATTGCCAATTTCGGGGAAAGAATATAAATACTAATTTTTAGAGGCGTTATATTGCAAATATTTTATAAAAAAGGGACTATATTATAATTAATATTTTAAGAAGGACTATATTACAAATTATTATTAAAGAGGGGTTATGTTACAAATATTTTATAAAAGATGGGCCGTATTGTAAATACTTGATAATACAGGGACAATTTTATAAATATAATTTTTATGAGAGACTATTGTGAAAATATTATTTAAATGAGGACTATCATGTAAATATTATATTTTTGAGGGACTATTATGCAAATATGAAAAATAAAGTCAAATTTTTGTATTTAATGAGAAAATTTGTATTTTTGATTTAAAACGTGTGAAAAATATTCTACGCAATTGAAAAATGTTAAAAAATTGATACGCGATTTGAAAATGCGACAGAATTATTGCGCAATTGAGAAAATGCAAAAATATGACTATGCGATGAAAATACAGTAAAAATACTGTTAGGTCAATGTGTGGACCCCGAATATGAGATAATGAATTTGAACTATGAATGGTGCATAGTACATGCATTAGAAAGGTCCGATGGACTGTATGAGGTTAATTGCCTAGGAGAGAATACACATCTTGAGTGGGTGCGATATACGTAGTGTAAATCACTCGTTGACTTTGGGGGCATTGGGGTGCGGGTTGCCTACAATGGGCAATTGGTAGCTCTTCTGTACTGTGAGTTAGACCGACGCAACACACCAATGATCCTAACTGAGACACTATTCTTAATCAAGATATGATAAAGACTGTCGTGTATATACTAGATGTGCAAAATTGAGCACGTAGTCTGAGGCATACGGTTAATTTCCTGAGGTATTTCCTGAAGATATACGTGGAATACTGTCGGAAAGAAAGATTGAATTCTCTATTGATTTAGTACCTGGAGCAGGACCTATATCTATGGCGCCTTACCGGATGTCGCCAATGGAGTTGGCAGAGCTTAAGAAATAGCTGGAGGATTTATTGGAGAAGCAATTTGTGAGACCAAGTGTATCACCATGGGGAGCTCCAGTATTATTGGTGAAGAAGAAGGATGGGATTTCTTGTCTATGTGTAGACTATCGATAATTGAACAAGATTACGATCAAGATTAAGTATCCACTACCAAGAATCGATGATTTGATGGACTAATTGCGAGGAGCCACAATATTTTCCAAGATTGACTTATGTTTTGGTTATCACCAGATACGTGTGAAGGTGGAGGATATTCCTAAAACTGCATTTCAGACACGATATGGATATTACGAATATCAAGTGATGCCTTTTGGTGAGACTAATGCACCTGTGATATTCATGGACTTTATGAATCGAATTTTCCGTTCGTACTTGGATAAGTTTATTGTTGTCTTTATTGATGACATTTTGATTTATTCTCGAAGTCAGGAGGAACATGCTGAACATCTCAGAGTGGTTCTCCATATTCTGAAGGAGAATAAATTGTATGCCAAGTTTTCCAAATGTGAATTTTGGTTAGGCGAAGTTCAATTTTTGGGACACGTTATATCAGCGGATGGAATTGAGGTTGATGCTTCAAAAGTGGTGACAGTTGTTGCATGGGAAAGACCGAAGACTGTATCGGAGATCTGTAGTTTTATCGGATTAGCCGATTATTATCGACGTTTTATTGAGGGGTTTTTGAAGATAGCAAGACCTCTTACCCAATTTACACGAAAGAACTAACTGTTTGTATGGACTGAAGCATGTGAAGAAAGTTTTCAGGAGTTGAAAAGACGACTGACTACTTCATCGATTTTGATTCTGCCTGATCTGAACGAATCTTTTGAGGTATATTGTGATGCTTTGTACCAAGGATTGGGTTGTGTACTTATGCAGAATCGTAAGGTTGTGGCGTATGCGTCGAGGCAATTGAAAGTACATGAGAGGAATTATCCGACTCATGATCTGGAGTTGGCAGCTGTGGTGTTTGCATTGAAGGTATGGAGACATTTTCTCTATGGAGCAACGTTCACTGTTTTTAGTGATCATAAAAGTTTGAAGTATTTGTTTGACCAGAAAGAGTTGAACATGAGACAAAGGCGTTGGCTAGAGTTTCTAAAGGATTATGACTTTCAGTTACAGTATCATCCCGGAAAGGCAAATATTGTAGCGGATGCTTTAAGTAGGAAAACACTTAATGCTTCTGTTATGATGATGAAGGAGAAAGAACTGATAGAAGAATTTCGGGATATGCGATTATCTGTGAAGTTGACACCAGGGAAGATGCGTTTGAACATGATCACTATTTCGAATGATTTGATAGATAGAATACGAGTATGACAAAACAGTGATCAGTATTTACAAGAAGCAAAGGAAGCAAGAAGTCAAGGGGTAGAATTGGAATTCAGAGAAGGTGTTGATGGAATTCTGAAGGTCAAAGGAAGAGTTTGTGTGCCAAACGATTCAGAACTTAGGAGATTGATTTTGGATGAAGCTCATAGGAGTAAGTTGAGTCTGCATCTAGGAGCCACAAAGATGTATCAAGATTTGAAACAGCTGTATTGGTAGCAAGGAATGAAGAGGGATGTCGTTGAATATGTATCATCCTGTTTAGTTTGTCAAAAGGCTAAAGTGGAACATCAAAGACCATCGGGAATGTTGCAACCTTTTCCTATTCCCGAATGGAAATGGGATGACATAGCAATGGATTTCGTAATGAGACTACCGAAGACTTGGAAAGGTCACGATTCTATTTGGGTAATTGTTGATCGGCTTACAAAGTCGGCGCACTTTTTGCCGATTAATATTAAGTACTCAATGGAAAAGTTGGCTCAAGTGTACATCAATGAAATTGTTAGACTTCATGGTGTACCATCTAGTATTATTTCTGATCAAGATCTGCGATTTACATCAAGGTTTTGGAATAGTTTGCAAGAAGTAATGGGAACAAACCTACGTTTAAGTTCTGCTTACCATCCACAAACAGATGGTCAGTCAGAAAGGATGATTCAGTCATTGGAGGACTTGTTGAGAGCTTGTGTTCCAGAGCAAACTGGTTATTAGGATGAATTTCTACCATTGATAGAGTTCACATACAACAATAGTTTTCAATCCAGCATAGGGATGGCACCCTATGAGGCATTGTATGGGAGAAGATTTAGAACGCCGTTGTGCTGGTACCATGATGGTGAAAGTACTGTGGTAGGACCCGAATTTGTACAGCAAACAACTGAGAAAGTGAAGATGATTCAAGACAAGATGAGGACAACTCAAACGCGACAAAAGAGTTATGCTGATAAAAGATGAAGACCGCTTGAATTTGAAGAAGGTGACCATGTGTTTCTACGTGTGACACCTATGACTGGAGTCAGACGAGTGATTAAGTCGAGGAAACTCACTCTGAAGTTTATTGGGCCATATCAGATACTCCGTCAGGTAGGTCCGGTAGCTTATCAGATTGCACTACCACATTTCCTATCAAATCTTCATAATGTATTTCACGTATCACAACTACAGAAATATATTTCTGATCCGACTCATGTTATCAAACCAGACACCGTACAACTGAAGGAGAATTTAACCTATAAGACGTTTCCAGTCAAGATTGAAGATCGAAGGACAAAGCAACTTCGAGGTAAGGAGATTGCATTGGTTAAAGTGGTTTGGAATCAATGGATAGGAAGTAAAGTTAATTTCAATGGTTAGGATTTAGTCAACAATAATGGCTTAATTTGTTACTAAGTAACTAAGTAAAACTAATTTCGTCATCTTAATTGCCTAATTAAGAAACTAAGTGAACTAACCTAATTACTAATTAGTTATAATCTAGTTACTACTTAGATATCCTAATTTTATCTAGAAGCCATGACTAAGCATGACATATGCAATGACCTATTTAATTAATTAGCATTGTAATTAGATAGTTAATTAAGTATAATTAAGAAACCTAATCTAATTAACTAGTCATCTAATTAGCATGTGATTAAGTTTAATAGAAGTCAAACCAAGTCTCTAAACCCCCCTAGTGTCCCACGGCAAAGAGAGCCAATTTACCATGTTCCATAATGTTCTAGGTTCATCTTTTGTGACACTTTGATGACCAAATGGTGACCAAGCCATGTGCCTCAATGTGAACACAAATTGTGATATTTTGGGTTCAAGTTAATCTCCTAGTTTCCCTACACACTCACATGGCTGCACTCTCTCAAATTCAAATTCACTCTCATTATTCACTTTTTCTCTCACCTAAAAAGCCAAGCATCATTTTCTCTCAAAATTCCCAAGAACACCAAGTTATTTTCCTTTCTTTTTTCTCTCTTGAGTTTTGGCCCCAACACCTAGAATCACCACCCATCTTCTATAATTTTTCCTCTTTACATTTCCTAAACCTAAACAACCTTCTAAACACTTTTCATTTAAAAAAGTTTTGTGAAAATCCTACTCCTAGTGCTTCAAAATCCAAGTTTTATCTTACTTCCCTAAAGGTAAACTTATGATTCTTTGGTTTTAATTTAAGTTTTTGATTTTCTAAACCATGATTGTTCTATGGTTCTTCATTATTAAGCTTTGTTTGTGATTTTATTAATTGTTTAAGAATTGTTAAGGATTTGTTTTAATCCACACGAAATCAAGGAGAAGGAGAGGAGCTTAAAGATCTTGTCTTCAAGAGGTAAGAGGGAGATTTTACCTCACCAACCAAGTTTTGGTGGTGTGGAGATGGTTGTGTATGGTGAAAAACCCATAAGGGTCTATTCACTTATTGTTTAATGCTTCTTTGTTTATGATTGTGATGTTTATAGTTTTGTGTTTATGATTGCATGTGTGATATTATGTCTATAGCTTTGATAATACGCTTGTCTATATGATTTTGAATGCATGCAGGTGTATGTGTAATTTAGGATGTGAATAACATGATGGAACGAATTCATGAGAGCTCCAAAGAGCTTGAAGGCTCACAGCCATACTAGGGTTAAGAGGACCAAAGTCCTAAAACTAATGGTTTGTAACTGAGAATTGAAGGTTTAATTGAGAAGGAATTGTTTTGGAAGAATTTGAAATTATCAGTAAGGAAAATGCTTTTTAGGAAACAATCGATACAATTAAGTAATGAAATTATGAAAATAAAATAAGTGTCAATACTTGAAATTTACTGACGTATAACTCACCCTATGGGTTTTGAAGCGCGTTCGAAAAATTTGAGATGTAATATCCATAGTAAAAGAAAGAATTGCCAATTTTGGAAAAATAGTAGAAATACTGATTTTTAGAGGGGTTATATTATAAATATTTTATAAAAGAGGGACTATATTGTAATTAATATTTTAAGAAGGACTATATTACAAATTATTATTAAAAGAGGGGTTATGTTGCAAATATTTTATAAAAGAGGGGTTGTATTGTAAATACTTGATAATATAGAGACTATTTTGTAAATATAATTTTTATGAGGGACTATTGTGAAAATATTATTTAAATGAGGACTATAATGTAAATATTATGTTTTTGAGGGACTATTATGTAAATATAGAAAATAAAGTCAAATTTTAGTATTTAATGAGAAAAATTGTATTTTGATTTAAAACATGTGAGAAATATTCGACGTAATTGAAAAATGTTGAAAAATCGATACGCAATTTGAAAATGCGACAGAATTGTTACGCGATTGAGAAAATGCAAAAATATGACTAAGCAATGAAAATACAGTAAAATTACTGTTGGGTCAATGTGTGGACCCCGAATATGAGATAATGAATTTGAACTGTGAATGGTGCATAGTACATGCATTGGAAAAGTCCGATGGACTGTATGAGACTAATTGCCCAGGAGAGAATACACCTCTTGAGTGGGTGCGATATGCGTAGTGTAAGTCACTCCTTGACCTTGGGGGCATTGGGGTACGGGTTGCCTACAATGGGTAGTTGGTAGCTCTTTTGTACCGTGGGTTAGACCGACACAACACACCAATGATCCTAACCGAGACACTATTCTTAATCAAGATCTGATAAAGACTGTCGTGTATATGCTAGATATGCAAAATTGAGCACGTGGTCTGAGGCAAGTTGGTACAGATAGATCTTTTCGATCACTCTCTCCAACCTGAGTTTAGCTCCATGGAGTAGGAAATTAAGTCTATGTGCATATGCATAGTTATTGAGGGCATTATCGTAATTATGGTTTATGATAATTGAATTATTGAATAATTGGATATTATTGAGGGCATGATTGTAATTATTGTGTATTACATGTTTTGTGATAATAAATGATATTGGTGGCATAATTGTAATTATGTATGATAGTTGTATGAGATATTGTATGTGTTTATCTTCATTGTTACAATACTGGTATTGGCGTACGTGATCTCACCACTTTGTATGCCAATTCTGTATTGTATTTATATCTGTAAAGACGTTGAGCAAGAACTTGAGCGAGAAGCTGAGGAGGAGCAGATTCCTGTTGAGGACGCTGAGTTTTGAAGAGATGGAGATGCCTTGTTTCCTTGGGTATATGAGATTGACGTTTTGTGGAGGATCAGAGGCATGACACGTTGATCTGGATAGAGAGCGTATTTACTACATAGGAGATTTAAATATTGTTTTGAGTAGACTACATCTTGGGCATCCTTACTTTAGTGTGAATATTTATGTACACCTAGAGTTTTCGCTATTCATTAGGCAGTACTGAGGACCTTATTTCCATACTCCTAGTGAGATCAGTGTTGTGTCGTCTGTGCGAACACCTATCCATTGCATGTGGCGTCCCGGGGCCGACGAGGGCCGGGGAGTGATCACCGGTGCAATGAAGCACAGATAAGGAGCGGCTCCTGGCAGGCATCTAGGCAAAGGATCTGCATGAATGAATTGAATACGTACTGGAATGAGAGGGATTCAGAGACTATGCAGGTATGGGACTGCATAGTTGAGGATGACTTAAAGGAATTGATTTGGCGTAGTCATATCAACAAGTTGCAACTTCTTTTCGGGAGCCTAGAACATAAGAACTCCATGGTTAAGCGTGCTTAACCTGGAGCAATTGTGGGATGGGTGACTTCTTGGGAAGTTTTCTAGGATGCGTGTGAGTGAGGATAAAGCACACTGAAAAGACCTGTGTTGGTTTGTGGAGACACTCATCAATCCTACAGGCAGTCCCGGGTCGTTACAGATATCTTCTTTGGAGGTTTAGTGTGAAGATGTCTTGAAGGATATTTTCATAGTTAATGAATTTCCTGAGGTATTTCCTGAAGATATACCTGGACTACTGCCAGAAAGAGAAATTGAGTTTTCTATTGATTTAGTACCTGGAGCTGGACTTATATCTATGGCGCCTTACAGGATGTTGCTAGTGGAGTTGGTAGAGCTTAAGAAATAGCTAGAGGATTTATTGGAAAAGCAATTTGTGAGACCAAGTGTATCACCATGGGGAGCTCCAGTATTGTTGGTAAAGAAGAAGGATCGGACTTCTCGTCTATGTGTAGACTACCAATAGTTGAACAAGATTACGATTAAGAATAAATATCCACTTCCAAGAATCGATGATCTGATGGATCAATTGCGAGGAGCCACAATATTTTCCAAGATTGACTTACATTCTGGTTATCACTAGATATGTGTGAAAGCGGAGGATATTCCCAAAACTGCGTTTCGGACACATTATGGACATTACGAATATCAAGTGATGCTGTTTGGTGTGACTAATGCACCAGCCATATTCATGGACTTTATGAACAGGATTTTCCGTTCTACTTAGATAAGTTTGTTGTTGTCTTTATTGATGACATTTTGATCTATTCTCGAAGTCAGGAGGAACATGTTGAGCATCTCATAGTGGTTCTCCAGATTCTGAAGGAGAATAAATTGTATGCCAAGTTGTCCAAATGTGAATTTTGGTTAAGCAAAGTTTAATTTTTGGGACACATTATATCAGAGGAAGGAATTGAAGTTGATGCTTCAAAAGTGGAAACAATTATTAAATGGGAAAGACCGGAGATAGTATCAGAGATTCGTAGTTCTATTGGATTGGCCAGTTACTATCGACGGTTTATAGAGGGGTTTTCAAAGATAGCAGGACCTATTACCCAACTTACACGAAAGAATCAACCGTTTGTATGGACTGATGCATGAGAAGAAAGTTTCGAAGAGTTGAAAAGACGATTGACTACTTCACCAATTTTAATTCAACCTGATCTGAACAAACCTTTCAAAGTATATTGTGATGCTTCGTACTAAGGATTGGGTTGTGTACTTATGCAGAACCGTAAGGTTGTAGCATATGCGTCAAGGCAGTTGGAAGTGCATGAGAGGAATTATCCGACTCATGATTTGGAGTTAGCAACTGTAGTGTTTACGTTGAAAGTGTGGAGACATTTTCTTTATGGGGCAACGTTTACTGTCTTTAGTGATAAAAAAAGTTAGAAGTATCTATTTGATCAAAAAGAGTTAAACATGAGACAAAGGCGTTGGCTAGAGTTTCTGAAGGACTATGACTTTCAATTACAATATCATCCCAGAAAGGCGAATGTTGTAGCGGATGCTTTAAGTAGGAAAATGCTTAGTGCTTCTGTTATGATGATTAAGGAGAAGGAACTGATAGAAGAATTTCAGGATATGAGTTTGTTTGTGAAATTGACATAGGGGAAGATATGTTTAAACATGATCACCATTTCAAATGATTTAATGGATAGAATATGAGTAGGACAAAATAGTGACCAGTATTTGCAAGAAGCAAAGGAAACAAGGAGCCAAGGAGCGGTGTTGGAATTTAGCGAAGGTGCTGATGGAATTCTAAAGTTTAAAGGGAGAGTTTATGTGCTAAACGATCCAGAACTTAGGAAATTGATTTTGGATGAAGCTCATAGAAGTAAGTTGAGTATGCATCCAGGAACCAAAAAGATGTATTAAAACTAGAAATAGCTATATTGGTGGCAAGGAATGAAGAAGGATGTCGCTGAATATGTATCATCCTGTTTAGTTTATCAGAAGGCTAAGGTGGAACATCAAAGACCATCAGGAATGTTGCAACCTTTGCCTATTCCTGAATGGAAATGGGATGACATAGCAATGGATTTCGTAACAGGACTACCAAAGACTCGGAAAGGTCACGATTCTATCTGGGTAATTGTTGATCGGCTTACAATGTCAGTGCACTTTTTACCAATTAATATTAAATACTCAATGGAAAAGTTGGCCTAAGTGTACATCAATGAAATTGTTAGACTTCATGGTGTACCATCCAGTATTATTTCTGATTGAGATCCACGATTTATATCGAGGTTTTGGAATAGTTTGCAAGAAACAATGGGAACAAAGCTACGTCTAAGTTCTGCTTACCATCCACAAACAGATGGTCAGTCAAAAAGGATGATTCAGTCATTAGAGGACTTGTTAAGAGCTTTTGTTCTAGAACAAACTGGTTGTTGGGATGAATTTTTGCCATTGATAGAGTTCACATACAATAACAGTTTTCATTCGAGCATAGGGATGGCACCCTATGAGGCATTGTATGGGAGACGATGCAGAATGCCGTTATGTTGGTATCATGATGGTGAAAATGCTGTTGTAGGGCCAGAATTTGTACAACAGACAACTGAGAAAGTAAAGATGATTCAAGACAAGATGAGGATAACTCAGACTCGAAAAAAGAGTTATACTGATAAAAGACGAAGACCGCTATAGTTTGAAGAAGGTGACCATGTGTTTCTACATGTGACACCTATGACTGGAGTTGGACGAGTAATTAAGTCAAAGAAACTCACTCCAAAATTTATCGGGCCATATCAGATACTTCATCGGGTAGGTCTGATAGCTTATCATATTGCATTACCACCTTTACTATCAAATCTTCACAATGTATTTCACGTATCACAGCTACAAAAATATATTTCTGATCCTACACATGTTATCGAACCAGACAATGTACCACTAAAGGAAAATTTAACCTATGAAATGTTTCCAGTCAAGATTGAAGATCGAAGGACAAAGTAACTTTAAGGTAAGGAAATTGCATTGGTTAAAATAGTTTGGAACGATGTAAGCGGTGAAACTACATGGGAGTTAGAAGATAAGATAAAAGAGCAATATCCATATTTATTTTGAGGGTGTGAAATCAAGTTTGGAGGACAAAACTTCTTTTTAAAGGGGGAGAGTTGTAACACCCCAAATTTTCTAACTATTACAGTAATAACAGAATTCTACTGTTTAGCGATTTCTATGTACTGTAAAATTATTTTGAGTATTCTGTAAATATATTTGATCGTTTTGTGTGATTTACTCCATGTCAGGAAAATAATAATTTTCGAGCTGGGGAAAATCTACAGTAATTTAATTATTGCTGCTAATTCTTAATTTTTTTTGCTAATCTGATTTGATTTTCATAAGTTTTATAATTTTTATAATTTTGTGGATTATTATGAGATTTTTATTTTTTTGATTATTTTAATATTATTCTTTGGCTGTTATGGGCCCAAGGGGCTGTATGTGGGCTCAGGCGGGGCCAAAAAAGTAAAAAAAATTTGGAGCTAGAAAATTCTGTACTGTTGAGATGGGGACGGGGGATCTTATAAAATCCGAAATTGAAAATAGTTTTAAATATTTTCTTTTACTGTGTTTTGTACTGTATTTAATTATTGGGCAATAAAAACTACAGTTAGTTGTGTCAATAGGGTAATAGCATATAAAAATAAATATTGTACTACTTAGTCAACATTAGTGGTTATGACGACTTTATGACGGACCAATAAGAAGCAAGCTTAATGTTGAAGCCTTTGGATATCCACCATTGATTTAATCAAGAGTAGAGATTTGGTCTAACAAAGTGGCTAGGGCCATTTATGACCTTTGGATGTAAAGTATGAAGAGGAGATCTTGACCCTTCATTTTGGAGATACATCTAATGGCTAGGATTTCAAGGAGAAAGATCTAATGGCTTAGATTTGGTCTTATCAATATAGAAGCTATACTTAGAAGCTATGTTAATGTAAACCATTGATCTAATCAAAGCCTAACAATGCCCAAAATGGTGGCTAGTGAAATTTGACACTCATTGAGTGTACAAGAGGGGAGGAGGATGATTTTTGATGGCTTAAGGCCATAGGGAATTTCAAGACCACTTCATTATTCATCTTTGTCTTCTCCAAAATCCTAAAGCATTTACAAAATTTTCTCTCCTCTCTCTCCATGCTAGTTTCGGCCAAGGCACCCACAATACCTTCCATCACTCTATAATTTTAACCAACCATATATCTTGCATCCTTACATCAATCCAAGAACCTTTGTAGTTAAGCCAAGCTCTAAATCTTTCATCTTCAAGGACTTTCTTCAAGATCAAGTTCTAGATTTTTGAGGTGAAGTGTAAGGAAACTTCACTACTTGTCTTATTTTCAAGTTCTAAGCCATGTTTGATCCATGGTTCTCCTTGTTCAAGCTTAATATGCTAATAAACTTATGTTTTATTTTGTGTTTAACTAGTTTTTGGTGGTGAATCACTTACTCAAGGAGCAAACCAAGGAGCTTGGGAGGTTCTTCAAGAGGTAAGAGGGAGATTCATCTCACTAACCAAGTATGGTGGTGAGAGATGAATTTTGTATTTGATGGATGGTGAATCCATGTGAGGATTCATATCCTTGGTTGTGTAATTATTTATGGGTGTTTATGTGCTTTAAATTATTTATTTGTGTTTGTATGCTTTATGTGATTTTTTATTGCTTTAAGGTATGCTTGATTATATGATATGATGAATATATACATGTATGCCATGATTTGATGATGAAAGTAAAGTAAAGTTTTGGTTCCAATGACCATGAGGGTTCGGTCTCAACACCTCAAAATAAGTGTTTCCAAACTAAAATTTTCATAAATGGTAAAATTGAATGATTAGAAAGGAAAGGAAAAAGAAATGATGGGTTGGTTTCAAAGACCAAGTATACCACAGTTTTTTTTTGAAGGCTTGTTTTGCCTTGGTTTCGTGAGACAAAATGATTTCAAAGTGGAAATATAATTGATTTAGTATAAGGATTAAAGAAATGAAAACAAAGTATTTTGTCACTTGAAAAATGGAATTTTCGTATATGAATGGAAAAAAGAGGTTGAAAGTGTTTGAACCTCAATTTATTTTAAAGAGGATTGATTTTTAGAATTGTTTTGAGAATTAAGGAAAATACATTGGTAACTTGAAATTTACTGACATAAAGCTCACCCTTTGGGTTTTGAAGCGCGTTAGGAAATTTTGAGCTGTAATATCTCAAGTAACTGTAAGAAATACAATTTTTTGGGAAACAGTAGAAATACTGATTTTTAGAGGGACGATATTGAAAATTATATTTTTAGAGGGACTATATCGCAAATATTCTTTAAAAATAGACTTTATTACAAATATTATTTAATGAGGGACTATTTTGGAAATATTATTTGAAGAAGGGCTATTATGTAAATATTATCATATAGAAGGACTAATAGGCAAATAATGAAAATAAGGTTAATTTTTTATATTAAATGAGAAAAATCTTATTTTGGATTTAAAATATGTTAGAAATATTCTATGCGATTGAGAAAATGCAAAAATATGATTATGCGATGAAAATACAGTAAAGATATTGTTGGGCCAATGTGTGAACCTTGAATATGAGTTGATGAATTTGAATTGAGAATGGTGCATTGTACATGCATTGGAAAGGTCCGATGGACTATATGAGGCTAATTGCCTTGGAGAGAATACACCTCTTGAGTGGGTGCGATATGCGTAGTGTAAGTCACTTGTTGACCTTGGGGACGTCGGGGTGCGTGTTGCCTACAGCGGGTAGTTGGTAGCTCTTCTATACTGTGGGTTTGACCGATGCAACACACCGATCATCCTGATCGAGACATTATTCTTAATCAAGATCTGATAAAGACTATCGTGTATATGCTAGATGTGCAAATACATATGAGAATTGTAGCACGTGGTCTGAGGCATGTTAGTACAGATAGATCTTTTTTATCACTCTCTCTGATATGAGTTTTAGCTCCATGGAGTAAGAAATTGAATCTATGTGCACATGCATAATTATTGAGTATTGATATCGGTGTGATATTTGAACTGTTGAATATTTAGAAAATATAAAGGGCATTATCGTAATTATTATTTATGATAAATGAATTATTGAATAATTGGATATTGTTGAGGGCATGATCATAATTATTATTTATTACATCTATTGTGAAGATAAATATCGTTGATGACATAATTGTAATTATGGTATGATGTATCTGTATGATATATTGTATGTGTTATCTCCATGCTACCATGTTGGTATTGGCGTAGGTGATCTCACCTTTTTGTATGCCTATTTTGTATTGTATATATATTTGTAAAGACGTTCAGCAATGAATTGAACAAGAAGGTGAAGAGGAGCAGATTCCTGTGGAAGAAGCTGAATTCTGAGAAAATGGCGATGCCCAATTTCCTAGGATATATGAGGTTGCAATTTCGTGGAGGACCGGAAGCGTGGCATGTTGACCTAGATAGAGCGTGTATTTACTATATAGGAGACTTGAAGATTACCTTAAGTAGGCTTTATCGGGGGACCCCTTATTTTAGTGTAAATATTAATGTACACTTAGAGTTTCTGTTGTCCATTAGGCAATACTGGGGAGCTTACTACCGTACTCCTAGTGAGATTAGTATCGTGTCGTCTACACGGACATTTATCCGTAGGACTTCGTGTCAAGTCGGATTCCTACCTGCTGAGGAATTTGAGGAGGACCCGTCTGAGGGTTCTGCTGTTTAGTAATACTTGGGCAATATGTTAGTTTTAAATAATGTTTCAATACTATGAGAACCTGGTCTGTAAATATTTAAGTATGGCAGTACTAAAACTTGTGTATATATGATGTAAATTATTTGTGATGATGTTGTAATATTTTTATTTTTTGCTAAGCTTATCTTATTGATATTAAGAAATTTTACAACTCGTATTTACATTACAAAGCATATTTTATAATGAAGGGGCAATTTGGCAATTAAGTAACATAAATGTGATGCCCTACGGTGGGTGTTACAGTGGTGGAATCGTTGGGAAGATGAAGGAAGTGATGGGGAAATTAGTTTTCACCTTGTTGGACTTGGCTTGACCGGCGATAGCACCACATGTAACTCCTCCTTCTTTTTTTATGGCTACTGGCTTCTTTTGTAACGTCCCGGGACTGCCTGCAGGATTGATGAGTGTCTCCACAAACTAACACGGCCCTTTTCAGCGTGCTTTGTCCTCACTCACACGCATCCTAGGAAACTTCCCAAGAGGTCACCCATCCCACAATTGCTCCAGGTCAAGCACGCTTAACCATGGAGTTCTTATGTTCTAGACTCCCGAAAAAAAGTTATAACTTGTTGATATGGCTATGCCACATTAATTCCTTTAAGCCATCCTTAACTATGCAGTCCTATACCTGCATAGTCTCTGAATCCCTCTCATTTCGGTGCGTATTCAATTCATTTATGCAACCCTTTGCCTAGAAGCCTTCCAGAAGCTGCACTTTGTCCATGCTTCATTGCACCGGCGATCACTTTTCACCCTCGTCGGCCCTGGGACACACATACTTTCTCTCTCTAACCCTCTCTCTTAATTCTTTATCTTCTCTTTCTCTTTTTCCATGTATGTGTTGTGTGTTTAAGAGTGAATGAAAGATGAGTGGTGTGTGCGCTAAGCATAGGCCGAGTGGAGTAAGGCAGTGAGAATCGTTGGGAAGATGAAGGTGGTGATGGGGAAATTAGTTTCCTCCTTGTTGGACTTAGTTTGGTCGACGATAGCACCACATGAAACTCCTCCTTCTCCTTCTATGGCTACTGGCTTCTCTCTCTCTTTCTCTTAATTATTCTTCTTTTCTCTCTCTCTCTATGTGTGCATGTTGTGTGTTTAAAAATGAATGAAAGATGAGTGGTGTTTGTGCTAAGCATAGGCCGAGTGGAGTGAGGTAATGAGAAAGAGGGCTAAATGTATGCATGTGTGTGTGTATGTCACATGTTTATGTGCCATGGAAGGCAACCTAGGTAGCTTAGGCACTAAGTTATTGTCATAGAGGCTAGTTTTGTGTTAGACCATTTGTGTACCACAAGTGCACGGGTCATTCAAGTAAAACAGTAAAGAATAAAGTTCGTTCCCATGAGGATGTTGGCTTCCAAATTTAAGTATCAACCAATAGCTTAACTAATTCTATTCAAGAACATAAAAATAGAGAAAGTGTAAATAAACTAAATCTAAACTACAAAGCAATAAAGATAATGTTTAGAGCTTTAGAGAATCCTTCTTCACCTCCTATTTCAACTAATAACATGCAATCCTTACAAGCAACATCAATGAATTGTTAAGTTAGCTTGAGAATTTGATTTAGTCAAAAGTCTATGTCTAGGTCAATTAACCATTGTTTCAATTACCTAATTCCTTAGTTTGATGCAAAATCCACTCATGAACGATCTATTCTCAATCACTCACTATATATGGCTAAAAGGTATATTTCTATCCAGTTAGCAAATCAACTTATCCAAGCCAATTGAATGAAATCGAACGTGCATCAACCATACATTAGATCTAAAATCCAAATTCCTATGTCTAGGTTCATCACATTTCAACAAATCACTCAAAAGCTGATCAAATAATCAAGAGCATTAAGAACCATATGATTGAACAAAATCAAACATCAATATATACTCAAAAGATTACAAAATCATTAATGTTCATAGGAGGATCCAAAATCATCCCTAAATACAGCTCAGCTAATCATTGAACACGAAAATACAATCACAAAAATCATGCTCAAGATAGAAGAAAGAGAGAAAAGAGAAAGGAGAAGGAAGGAAGCTCATGAATTTGACTCTTTAATGCTTGAATCTCCTTCCATGAAGAAGATGACCTCCAACCTTGCTTCCTTTGGCTCCCTCAGCCTTGAAACAGTAAAACATAGCGTAGATTCTCTAAACTAAGTAAAGCATAATTACAAAATCTAATAAATAGGGCACGCCACAACATTAAACACATCATGCCACGGGGCACATACAATTAGGTCACAGATGTTGTGGCATCCATAAATCTGCGTTGCAGCGCTCTAGCCTTGGGTCTTTGTACTGATGCAGGGGAATACACCACCGCCACGACATTGACATGTTAACGCCACGGCGTTGCCTGCTGAGATGTAAATTTGACTTTCTCTTCCACTTTTGGCTCAAATGCTCCATATATCATCTTCTTTGGAGTCTTTCCTGTAATAGAGAAATCATCAAATTAATAACAGATACAAATTCACTCAATCTCTTATCAAATTAACACAATTTGCTCAATATCACATAGGAAGGTATCCATATTAGAATATGACAAATATAAGCTTAAAGTCTTACAAATATGCATTATATAGAATAACTAAGCATTCTTTATAGCACAGAAATAGGGCAATAATAACTACATTCTATGAAGTTATCATACCCCAAACCTACATTTTGCTAGTCCTCGAACAAAACAAAGTATGACTAAGTAAACAAGCTTAACAATTCATTCTCAAATATCATTCAACATCTATTAAAATTTTAATTTTTTTAAAACCACAACCAGTGTATAATGATTGTATAGCCCTCAAAAAGTGCAAATGCCTCAAAATCAACTTCACACATACACAATCCTTTACATGCTAACAATCCAGCTTCCTTTCATGTAATTCACACTTTCCATAAACATGCAAGATAAACTTCTCCTAGTCAAGTCATACACAAAATTGAGGATCAATAGGGACTTTAATAGCTTGTAATGTAAGGCCAAGGGTAATGGGTTAAAGAACAGAAAGGATAAGATATAACACAAACATAGAGAAACATAAACATGTTATTTTAAGTCTTGAGCCACTAACTGATATGAGCAAGGTATTCAAAAGTGTGAGTAGAAAACTCGCCAGAACCATTTTGATGCTTTTCGTACTTTTCTTTTCTTAAGCTTTACTTTTCTTCCTTTTCTCTTTTTTTTTCTTTTTTTTTTTGCAAAGCAATGTTTCTTTGCTTTTTCTGCGTCTGATTCCTTTTGGCTCATTTTATATTGAATCATTAATACCCCTAATCAATAGACTTACTTCAAGAAATAATATATTATGTGCTCAACAAACAATAAGGGTAGGAAGAAAATGCAATGCTTTCATATGCATTAGAATGGTTAACAGGTTAACAAATACAATGGTGATAGAAAAACAAATAAGGCCAAACAATTATAAGGCTTCAAAAGGGGACCTATGATAAAATCATTCAAGTAAGCTTAAAAGGCTCAATCAGTCCAAACAATGCCCTAATCATTTCCTCAATAATCTAGGATTTCGCCTCAAGAGAGTTCAAAAACAATTTCAAGAATAATCAAAATATCTACATGTACATCAATAAATATTCTCTAGACATGCACTCTTATCATGTTCAAAGTTACACTTGCATCTAATTGGAATGTAAATCATACATAAAAGACGACTAAATTGTTTCACATGCTTCAAGATGTCATAAGGTTTCACTAAAATGGGGCAAATAGCAACCTTTCATATCAATGAACAACCATAACAAACACCAGCAATTTTGCAATATATCATGCATTCAAATAAATCCAACTTTTTCATCAAGCATGTTAGTCATGGTAACCATTACCCAAGAGGGGGGTGAATTAGGTATAAAAACTTTTTCACAAATGCTCTTAAAATAAACACAAATATTTAAGCTATTAAATAAAAGAAAAGAAATTGCGAGATGAAGAATAAAAACTTTAACAACAGCAAATAAATAAATGTGTAATAATATAAAATTACGTAAAATAAAGAGATTGAGAAGAGAGAAGCAGTCACGATATTTATCCTGATTCGACGACTAACCCACTTGTGGTCTACGTCCAATCCTCAAAAATAATTCAAGATTTTTCACTATGTATACAAGCTTTAATAGTGCTTGCAACCGTTACATAAAAGAGCACTTTTCAAACACAGGGAAACTCTACCCCTGTGCTAAAGCCTCAGCCTGCAGGGATACCTCACCCTTATACAAACCTTAGAGGGATACCTCACCCCCTTTTACAAACTTTGAAGGATACCTCACCCTCAATATAGAAAAACAGAAATATAGATGAAGAGAAACTCTCACTCAGAGCAAATAATACAAATTGAAGTGCTAAGAGGCTCTCAAAGGATATCTCAAAGTTTCAGCAAAAAGAGCACAGAAAATAGGCGTAAAATATAAATCACATTTTTCAAAGCAAGCACAAATTAAACAGATAGCTGGGCTCTATGCAGATGAGACCCACGGTCTCTATTTATAGAGTCAGATAGAAAATTAGTTGTTGTAGCAATTAATTCAGTGATTATTATAAAAAAGTATCCGTTACATACTATATCAGGATCGGTGTTTACCGTGTTTATTCGAATAAGCCTTCTGTTATTCGAATAACACGTTCTTTTAAAAACGTTCCTGAAAAAGGTTATTCGAATAACATAGGTGTTATTCGAATAATGCTGCTATAACAACTTCCTTTAGAAAACTAGTTATTCGAATAACTCTAAGTTTATTTGAATAACACTAGTTAAAATAGATTTATGGGAAACAGTTCTATTCGAATAACTAACGAGTTATTCGAATAGCTAATATGAAATAAGCCATTTTGAAAACTCTTATTCGAATAACAAGAGTGTTATTTGAATAACACTTTAAAACACAGAGTCACACAACAGCCAAATTTAAAGCTTTATTCGAATAACCAATGAGTTATTCGAATAACTCAGTTTGTAAAACAGTTATAAATGTTTGAAAAACATCCCAGAAAGTTTATCAAAAACACCAAAACATTTTTAAGTTATTTTCAAGATCAAAACAATTTTGGTATAACTTTAAGGAAGCATTTTTGTTTTATCTTGATGCACTAGGAGATATCCAAAGAGATCCTCGAACAAAGAGACTCTAAGTCCTAAAGCTATTCGTATAAGATCTTGGACTTGGTCTTCCCATCATCTTCATTTTTGTCTTCATGTTTGTTATCCTTAAAAAATTCTTCAAAGACATATGTCCAATCATATTCTCCTTATGTTGAGCTTAAATGAGATCTTTTACTTTCTTATTGCAATGCCCACTTTTGGTACTTGGGCTATCCTACAATGTATTGCTTACTTAAACAAGCATAGTTCGTCCAAAATCACAATTCAATATTTTCATATGCATTATTCATAAATATATAACTCTAGTTAGTTTAACATGCATATAAGACTTTCATAGACACATCCAAATAAGATATTTATTAATGGATATGCTCTATATAGGATGCAACAAAGAACATATGCAAAGTGTACTTTTTGTCTTGTGTTTGTCATCATCAAAACTTAATATATTAAACCATTTGAGACAAACTTATTTCCATAAAGCATGCATAACATCATTTGCTTAATGTTAAAAATTGAAATTTCTTTTTCAAACCCTTTAGTAATAGCCAAAACAACAGAAAATCATGAAAACATGATGGCTATCACTTCTGCATACAGTAAATATCATCATAAGCATACTTAATACATCATAATCATCAAAGCATGTAATGATACTCCCCTAAACCTAAGTGAGACAATATCCTAACTTTCATTGGTGCAAAGGGTACCTAAACTTTTCAAATTTAGGCACACTGTTAGTCTAAGCATACTAAAATATAGAAAAACATAAAAAATAAAAGAAATATGTACAAAACAGAGCACAACGTCGCGACATTGATATGCTTGCATTGCGACGTTCAACTCATTTGCAGAATTCTACAAAAAAATCACTCCAGTGTCGTGACGTTGAGTGACTTGCATTGCGGCGTTAGAAGTCAGTCTCTGAAATCTTGTAGCTAAAATAGTTTTGCTACCAATTTTGCTTCAAAGGGGTTTCTAGCACTTGCAAAACTTGTTCAAAAAGCTAGATTACATAATGTACAACAAAAATATAATAAAACTTAACAAAATCAACATACTAAAAATATTTAAAAATTAAAACATAATTAAAACATAAAGATTAACAAAAACATAAAACTACCTAATTAACATACTAACACATATAAGTATTAACACAAATAGAACATAAAACTTAACAAAATCAACATAATTAAGATATAAAAACTAACAAAAGCTATATACTACCATATTAACATACTAACATATATTACCTATTAACAACAACAACATACTAACATAATTAACATAACATATTAACATATACATATTAATATACAAAATTCAACATACTACCTATTTATGCAAAAAGTAAAGATAAGAATTTAACATAAACTTGGGCTTCCTCCTAAGAAGGGCCTAATTTACAGTCCTAGCAGGACTTTGTCACCAAAATTGTTTATGCAGATTAGTAGTCTTCTTGAACTTGATAGAAGTTTTTCCTTATCAAGAGTCACGAATTCCCTGAAGGGCCTCGTATGATCAGGATCATCCGGCTTCTTTATTGTACCTAAAACTTAATATAAAGAAAACTTAAATTAAAATAAACTATATACAACTTGAATTAGAACTAACAAAACTCATTGTTGATATTAGCAATATAGAATTAAACCATATCCCCGACAATGGTGCCAAAA
This sequence comes from Ormosia semicastrata, assembly GCA_029884595.1. NCBI lineage: Eukaryota > Viridiplantae > Streptophyta > Magnoliopsida > Fabales > Fabaceae > Ormosia > Ormosia semicastrata. The sequence goes on from JAQQTO010000045.1 coordinate 36,766,157, forward strand.
ATTTGTTCGCTCTTTTGCTTACCGCAAGTACACGGGTTGCATTTGCAATATACTCTAGAGTCAAATATTATTCCTATAGGGAAAACACTATTTCTTATAAAATCAAATATTAACCAGTTGTCTAATTTTTCCTATCCAAGAACATCAAATTTATAAAAGTTGTTTAAAAGAAGTATAAAGATTGAAAAACAATAAATCAAAGATAAATAGATAAATAGATAAATAGATAGATAATAGAGAATCATTTTTCACCTCCTACTTCAATTGATAACATGCAATCCTTATGAATAAGATAAATGAAATGATTAGGTTAAGTTCCTTCAAGTAATATAGTGAAGAATAAAGTTTGTTCCCATGAGGATGTTGGCTTCCAAAGCTAAGTATCAACCAATAGCTTAACTAATTCTATTTAAGAACATAAAAAAAGAGAAAGTGTAAATAAAATAAACCTAAACTACAAAGCAATAAAGATAATGTTTAGAGCTTTAGAGAATCCTTCTTCACCTCCTATTTTAACTAATAACATGCAATCCTTACAAGCAACATCAATGAATTGTTAAGTTAGCTTGAGAATTTGATTTAGATAAAAGCCTATGTCTAGGTCATGAACGATCTATTGTTAGTCACACATTATGCATGGCTAAAAGGTATATTTCTATCCAGTTAGCGAATCAACTTATCCAAGCCAATTGAATGATATCGAACATGCATCAACCATACATTAGATCTAAAATCCAAATTCCTATGTTTAGGTTCATCACATTTCAACAAATCACTCAAAAGCTGATCAAATAATCAAGAGTATTAAGAACCATATGATTGAACAAAATCAAACATCAATATATACTCGAAAGATTACAAAATCATTAATATTCATAGGACGATCCAATGTCATCCCTAAATACAGCTCAGTTAATTGTTGAATACGAAAATACAATCACAAAAATCATGCTCAAGATAGAAGAAAGAGAGAAAAGAGAAAGGAGAAGGAAGGAAGCTCATGAATTTGACTCTTTAATGCTTGAATCTCCTTCCATGAAGAAGATGGCCTCCAACCTTGCTTCCTTAGGCTCCCTCAGCCTTCAAACAATAAAACCTAGTGCAGCTTCTCTAAACTAAATAAAGTATAATTAAAAAATCTAATAAAATAATATTTATAGGCTCAGAAAAATAGGGTATGTCACGAGATTAAACAAATCATGTCGGGGTGCGCATACAATTAGGTCACAGACGTCGTGGCATCCATAAATCTGCATTGCAGTGCTCTAGCCTCGGTTCTTTGTACTGATGCATGGGAATACACCACCGTTGCGGCATTGACATGGTAACGCTGCGGCATTGCCTGCTGAGATGCAAATTTGGCTTTCTCTTCCACTTTTGGCTTAAATGCTCCATATATCATCTTGTTTGGAGTCCTTCCTATAATAAAGAAATCACCAAATCAATAACAGATACAAATTCACTCAATCTCTTATCAAATTAACACAATTTGCTTAATATCACATAGGAAGGTATCGAAATTAGAATATGACAAATATAAGCTTAAAATCTTTCAAATATGCATTATACACAAGAACTAAGCATTCTATATAGCACAAAAATAGGGCAATAATAACTACATTCTATGAAGTTATCACTTAGGAGTATACCAAGTAGTGCTGGGTCATAGGTAGGGTTCAACTACCCTAGGGTATATCATTTAGGACCCGTAAATCCCCTAGATCACATTAGGGTTCTCTAAAAACTCCATGCAAACCCTATATGTAACACCCCTTGATGTAGCAACCGGAGCGTAATCGTCATTACACCACAGTTACTAAATCGTAGTGTGTCACAGTCATGATAACAGCAATTTAAATTCTCAAGAGTCTATATATATATATTTTTTGACGATTTGCATAAGTAGAAAATATGAGCCTTCAATGAAATATAAATATATTCAACCCATAATACAACCACTGAAATAAAATCATATTCCTTATATATATATTTTATAGTCAATTTACACAAATCATTGATGACATAGAATATAACAATTACAGAGTTCAATAAAAATACAGCGGGGATAAAACACTAAAGGGGGAAAAGTAGTAACCCAGGGATGGGTACTACCAGCAGACAAAGCCTCAACCCCATATGTACATGACGCACGACGTCCCAGTTGACACGATGGGCATCAATGCCTCCACGCAGCTGCACTCTTACGTAGTCGAAGAAATCTTGTCTAGACGCTCAAGCCAATCAACCAAGGTGTGGTCTCTCTTTATCTTTCTCACGATCTTTTACCAAATATAAATATAAAACAGAAATGCACAAATATAGGAAAGAGGTGAGACACCCATCTTTCATTACCACTATTGGCAGTAAGAAAATAGCATGGCGCAAAGCGCCCACCAAGCAATACAGTTCATATATTCATCAACAGCAATAGCGGAATTTATAATAAAAGCAATTCAATTCTAAGCAATAATCAAAGTCAATAATAACAGTGATATTTATAGTAAAGGTAGAACAACAGTAAGCAATAGCAAGCAGATCACAATAGTATTTACAGGAATCAACACAACAATCAGATAATCATTTACAGAAGTACAACAATTATCTTCATATTCACAGGTGTTCATGCTCAACAGTTTATGAGACCGACAATGAACGATGCACAATGCATTATGATACCACAATTCCTACTCCATGGAGCTAGCTATAAACAGTCGGAGAGAAAGATCATGAGACATGTCTGTAACTTGGCCGCCGCGGCCAAAGTGCTAAAAACCAATAATTTTTACGTGCACATCCAGGCATTGTACAGACAGTCCACGCTAGATCACGATATAGGACAGCGTCTCGGTCCGGATCGTCAGTGTGTTTGCATCGGTCTACCCCATGACACAGAGGAGCTCATAACTGTCCATGTGAGGAACCCGCACCCCGACGCCCCCAGGGCCAACAACCATATGGCACCTACGCTAGTCTATTCGCACCCGCACAAATGTGTTCAATCTCCTAGGCAACTTGGCCTTACAACAGTCCACAAGACATTTACATTGCATAATGACTCTATGCATAATATGTATGATTCACAATTTCATACAATTCCATAATATGCCACAATTGGCCAAGAGAGCATCAATGTACAAATGGTCACTCACATGGACCCATAGCATCATAATATTGAGATCAAATCACATGGTACATTCTTAGGTCCGTTATGAATCCTGACTTAAATTTTGTCTTTCCTACAAGGTTCATTTCTAATTAAATTCTCATAGTTAGTCTAATCTTCCTAATACAATTCATTCTCATAAGCTCTCAAGACTCACACTCTCTTGTTCTTGCTCTCTTGAACATATCCTAAGCCTTATGAAAGTTTCACTCTTGGTTCCTTTAAAATTTATGAAATCTCTAATCATATTGAGTCCTTCAAATTCATTAATTACCTATCCCCTTACATAGATTTTTAATCACTTGATTACCTAAACTTCTAAGTTACTAAAGTTGTATAATCAAGCCTCAAAAGGCCTTAGAGGCTGTGGCCTCTCAAGGGATTCAATTCCCAAATATTTTAAAGTCATCACATTACATGTTATACCCTTGATTTACTTAATCTTTCATTTGTTAAATTAGTTCACCAAGAACCCCAATTTTGGGCTCAAAAACTGTGACCTTCCTAAATCCTCAAAATTTCATTCTTTCATATATCATGTGTTAATTACTTGATACTTAATTACTCACTTTCCATTTTTCACTAGATTAATTTAATTGCCTAAGATCCATGCCAAAACCATGGCTTCATAGGTCTTCTAAGTTCCATTTTTTATTCCTCATTTGTGTATTAATTCCTTAAGATCAATTTTCTTAAGTTTAATGTATCAAGGTCATTCCATTTGCCTTATTGCTCAAGCTAAAACCGTGGTCATCAATGAGCCTTCAATGTCCAATCTTTCCTTCTCTTTTAGGTATTAACTTCTTGTTATTAATTCACTTAAGTTTTTAGTTCATTGAAATCAATCCATTTGTCTCTTTACTAAGACCAAAACTGTGGCACCCTTCTTGGGTATTAAACTCTCAAGGTCCTCCATTCATTTTCATTTGTGTTAATACTATCATTCAACCTTTGATTACATAAGTCTTATTTCCCTTGTATACAAAACTAATTTTCACCCCTAACTTCTAGTCAAAACCGTGGCACCATGTTGAGGTAGGAAACTCCAAATTTTCTATTTAGCAACCCCAACATGATCAAGCACAATTAATATATCAAACATATTCAAGAGCATAATCAAGTATCAATCAAATTCAAGAATACTAAATCATACAAAATTTATAATTCAAGCAAGCATACAAAGAGCATACAAAGATGGATTTCTCCATCAACACACATACAAAGTCTCCTCACCACCATAAGCAGTTGAAGTGAGTAGTCTCCCTCTTACCTAGAGGAGACAATGCAAGAAAACAACTCCTTGGTTCCTTGATTTGTAAATTTCGGATTCCACCTTCAAGAGAACCATAAAGTGGTCAAATTCTCATATTTACAAACTAAAGCTTGAAAAGAATGATCCTTGGTCATATAGGTAACCAAGGAAAACGAAATTGATAGGTGAATTGGAAGAACTTTACCTAAAGCCTTAAGCTTGAACTCCTTGAGATTTCTTTTTTTTTTTTGGTGATTTTCGGATTACACTCTCCCAAGAACCCTAGAGTTTTCAAAATCACTCAAATCACTCATCAATGCTTAAAAAGAGAAGCCCTTGGTCACATAGCAACCAAGGAAAACGAAAATGAGAAGAAAATGGAGAGAAATCAAGAATCTTTACCTTGGAAGACAATGGAGACAAGGTTGGATTTTGAGCAAACCTTCCAAATGAGACTTGTAGAGAAGATGAAGATGAGTGTATAAATGTGTTTAGTGGAGAGAAAAATCAAAAAGCTTGGCCATCCATGGAGGAGTGATTTTCGGATTTGAAGAAGGAGGGGTAGAAAGGATGGATTTTTGAAGAGATTTTCTAAAGAGAAAGTGTAGAGGAGGTTGAGAGAAGTCTAGAATGGTGTTTATGAAGAGAAAAGTGAAGAGAAGACTCTCTAATGGTGGCTGGAAATTTCGGATCGAAGAGGAGGAAGAAGAGAAGAGGTGGAGAGAAAATGGAGGTAGAAATGGAAAATGGAGAAACTTTCTACACAAAGAAGGTAGAGGAAGTGAGTGCAAGTGTGGAAATGGGCTTAGAGAGGAGAAAATATGAGCAAAAATGGAGGAGGAGGGGCTGCCATTTTCGTGCTCATGGTGGAGGTAGAGAGAAGGAGGAGAAAAAGATGAAGAAGATGAAGTGAAGAGAGAGAAAGTGATAGGTAAAGTGAATTAGGGTTTGATGGATTTAGGTTTAGTGTGCAAGTCACAATTTTGCCCTCCTTGGCTAGTGTGGGCTGCTGAATAGAGGAGAGAGTGAGGGGAAAAATTTGGCTTCTCATGCAAGCCAAGGGTAATTGGGTCATTTGGTGGTCAAAGCTTCTCAAAGAAGCTTTGAAAAATCACACAAATTTGAATTAAAGTAGATTTGATTTGACTTAAAGTGGATTGCATTAGGATAGGGTGGTGAGATTTCTAATGCATGCTATTATCCAATGGATAATAGTTACAATCGACAGAAGTCAGTATTAATTTATCTGACAGATGAAATTTACACAGCGTTTTATTATTCCGACTACTAAATTTCTCAAAAAAATGTGAAACCTCATAAACTGTGTCCAGCCTCGGGTTTAGTAAGATCCCTCGTCGACAGGTCCATATTTCAAGGTTCTCGGAGAAAACATCTCGTTTCTCTGGCTTCGCTCAGTACGCACGCAAAACAAGGAATATATTAAAATATTCGACGTTTCTGGAAAAATCCCAGAAAATTCTCAAAAATTACAAATATTATAAAACGACTATTCGTCTTATCATTTTCCAATTTTTGAAGCATTACAGTTGTTTTCCCGACTCTGCTCAATACGAATGCAAAACGAAAAATATATTAAAATATTCATCATTTTTGAAAAATTCTAAAAGAATTCACATAAATCACAAATATTAGAAAATAACTATTCGTAATAAAATTTTCCAACTTTGGGAGCGTTACAGTCGTTTTGCCAACTCTGCCCAGTGTGCACACAAAACGAGAAATAATATTAAATTATTTTGTATTTTCAAAAAATTCCAAAAAATCCCAATTATTGTAAAATGATCATTTATCCTAAAATTATTAATTTTTGGGATGTTACACTATAACTCTTATGCACTAACCCTAACTATTAAAATTGCATCAAAGAGCTTTATGCTCTTCTTATTACATGCAATTTGGTAGGTTTATGGTCAAATCACTTTAAAATCTCATAATTATTCTAAAAACTCCTAAGCCTCTAAAAATGAAGATTAGTGCCTTCTGGTCTTGCATGAAATCTCATTGGCCAACTCATAATCATACTTTCTATTACTAATTATTTTATATCTAATTAACCTTTATTTAATATAATTAGATTGTTGGTCTTTATTTTAGTTTAATAAAATATTCTATTCACTTAAATTAATTATTTACTTAATTAATTATTTTAATATCTAATTATTTTAATTATCAATTTTAATTAATTCTCTAACTTATAATAAGCTAATTTATATTGTTGATATCCAATTTTGTCCATAAAATATTTATTTTTATTGCTTAATCAAGGACTAATAATTTTGTGTTAAATGATGCTTAATTGCAATGTTTTGAAAACATAATATTTTTCCGAGTTTATTAACTTCCATCTTATTTAGATCATTATTTTTTCTTATTATTTGTAAAAGAAAAATGAAAATGAAAAATACTCTTTTTTTTCCTTACATTAAAAAAAGAAAGAAAAAAGAAAAATAGAGATATGCTTTTCATAAGAAATCATGATTTGATTTTTTTTTTAAAATAATTGAAGGATATGCTTTTAATGGGAAATCATGATTTGATATTCTTGAAAAATAAGGGATATGCTTTTAATAAGAAATCATGATTTAGTTTTCTTAAAAAATAATTGAAGGACGTGCTTTTAGTGAGGAATCATGATTTCATACTCTTAAAAAATAAATTCAATATTTAAAATAAAAGACTCGAAATAAGAGATTGTGAAGGTTCAATAAAAAAAAATGGGAAATGTGTTTTAAATGAGAGATCATGATTCGATTTTCTTAAAATAAATCATGAGGTAATTTAGGAGGCTAATTTTGTTGAGGATTTTTGTGATCAATTAATGGATTGATATTTACATGGGAATTAAGGTTTAATAATCGCCTATAAATAGAACCTTAACCTATTCACAAAGAGACAATTTTACACACAGCATAACATGATAACTTACACAATAGAGAGGCAAGAGAGAATGCATAGGGTTTCTTAAAGCATGAAAGATCAGCGAATCGAGGGTGAGGTAAGTTTTTTAATTCCCTTATTGCTGAATGCAAGATGCTACTAGTGTTTGTTAAACATCTAATTGGGTTTCTTTTTTCGATATATTGGTTGGGGCGCTACCTATTACTACAATACGTTATGATGGGTCTATGGATGGAATAAAGTATTTCTTTTGATTGAGTTTCACTGATTGTTTAGTTGACAATTTTTGTAGAAAGCTAATCAAATTCACGTGTTTTGGGTTAGGATCACAATCTGTCCTTTGGGTCACGGTAGTTATAATTCATGATTATCCCTTTGATCCATCTTTTGCAAGTTATAGTTATAATTCATGATAGTCATAATTTGGTCTCTTGTCCCATCTTTATGGGAGTCTATTGATGTTGTGACTATTTCAACATATGACTTAGTTTTAAGGATATGCATGACAGTGCAAAGCAAATTTTTTTTTTACCTAAAATCTAAGTTGATCTAACAAGCAAATTTTGGATTATAAAATATATAAGGTAATATCAAGTTTTGTAAGTACTTGTTGCGATGGTTATACGCATTTTTTTTACCATTATTTATTTTTTAATTTTATTCTTGTAATTTGTTTAAAAATAATTTTTAAATTTTTTAAGAGGGTTAATTGAGCTGAAACAGTTTATTAACCTTTGACATTTTTTTAGGTCCGCAGAACTATGACAACTTGTTGACCTATAGGTGATGTCTCTAGCATGATGCTAAATTTCACTCTTTCAAATTCAAATGGATTAGCTAAGCCGTGACGACTCGTTGACCAAGATTTGCAAAATTAAATAGTTTTTTTAAAATAAAATAAAACACCATGTTTTAAATAATTAAAATCAACCAAGATAATTTTTTTTAAATAATTAAAAAACAAACCAACAAATATTTTTTAAAGAATGATGTGACTTTGAGTTTCTTATTGCATCAGGGGATACGTAGGAGCGAAATCTCTATTTTGTTAAGTCAAAATTAAATTTTTATAATTTGATTGTTTATTTTTGTTTTATAAATAATTACAATGATTTTAAGATAGGTAAAATAAATATATTTGAGATTATTAAAATTTGCACAACTAACTAAAAGTACCATTTTTAGAACGGGAAGTATAGGATGCTAATACCTTCCCTAATTGTAATCGACTCCTGAATCTAAACTCATTTTCTAAAAGACCAGTTTTCCTAATTAAAGGATTTTTCTAATGTTTTTCCAATTTATGTAAATATTGGTGACAACTCCATTTTTTTCAAAATCCTATTTTTGGTTTTCCCATCGCGATCCCGATTGTGATAGCTGGTGACTCCACTGGGGACATTTAGAGAGTTAGGCTTATTGTTGTTAGTTGTGTAAATCGTTAATAGCCTCTATTTATTTATTCTGCCCCTTTTGTCTTTGCTTTTGTTTTCTTATTTGGTTGTAAATAGATCTTTTATATCTAGTACTTTTATCTAAATTTCTAATGGTGTTATCCTATGTTAACTTTGATGCTTATGATCTATTTGTATATATTTTGTTGTTTTAATGTTTCATGCTTGGCTGTTGAAACCCTAGGGTAGATAATTGCTAGTTGTCTATTGTATGTATGTTATGTTTGATTGTTATTTATGCATCTTAGGGTGGTAAATTTACTTTTTTTAAAATTTTGTATAGGTTTATATGCTCTTTTACACACATCACCATCACTTACCTCACACACTTTTTGGGCTCTATACCAGAGTCTCTGTGAACCCGAAGAGTAGGAGGGGTCTCGACTTTTGTTATTGAGGGGCTTTATGCTCACTTGACATTTGATGGGACACCACTAAGATTGTTACCAGTATCATGGATTAGTCATATTGAGAGAGTTTATCCTTACTTGTGATTAATTCATTAGTTAGGTCCTTGTCTTTCGAGATAGGGGCAATCTGGGGACTATGACTTTTTGATAGCAATATATTTTATTCATTTAATGATCCTCTCACTAGGTGTCATAAGGTTTAATTTGGCTTAATTAAATTTGTTTTGTCACATTTAATAATATTGGGCCTAATTGGATTATTATGGGAATTATTGTATGAATTGATCTTAAATTGTCTATTGGGCAGTGTTTAGTATTTTGGATATAATATGAGTTTCAAGTATTTGATTGATATGATTATGATATTTTAGGAAATTTAAGACAAATCTCTATAACTTTCATGTAGACCTCGGGAGCTGAATCACACATTTGGATAATTTAAATTGAAGTTGAAGCAAGAGTCAGAATTTTAATCCTGACAGCTTGACCTTTGTGCACTCATTAGCCCATATCTTGAGTTATAGGAGTTCAATTGCTATTAAACTAAGCCTAAGTGAAAGCTAAGATCTAAATAAAAAACTCTTATGAAGACACATAATCCAAACTACGTCGTTTTGGGCATGCAATTGAAGCTAGAAAAAAGAGAAGAGTTGCTGACGAGTTTATGTCACTTAAATGGGCATAACTTGAGTTGTAGGCCTTTGATTGACATGGGACTTAGGCCTAATGATTCCTAATGGACCCAACTTTATAAATAATAGGTTTCCAATCATGTAAGACCAAATTAGGGGGTAGTTATAGGGGTGAGCAGTGGAAGTCCGGGACTCAGTTTTCATTCTACACTTTTCATCCTCTCCCTAGGTCTAGAGTTTTCTTTCTTCTCTTCTTTCTCTCTAGATTTTCTCTTCTTTTTCTGAGTTCTTCCCTCCCATTCATGGAGGGGTAGGGCCTTTAATCAATATAAGGGATTGAACATTCTAGATGCTTAATGTTGAGACTCTGTTTTAATTATTTACATTCAATTATTAATCAAGCTTCTCTCCTTCATCTTGGCTTAATTCTGATTGAGTTGCTTAATTTGATTAGAATTTTCATATGATAATTGCATAATTACTAAGTGTGAAAAATGAATTGCAGAGACTAAACAATGCATTAAAGGTGTTTGATGAAATGTTTAGCTTGGTTAGATATTGGTTTTTAAGTTAATTCATGTTTTGGATAGATGCTTAATTTGTCTAACCTTAATTAATTGAATTCTAGATGCATATCTAGTAGAAGATCCATGGATCATTTTGAGGCATCTTGATATGATCTAAGACCAAGGATTCGATTGATAATTGAATTGACTTATAGTGATCAAGGATGGATTAAAATCAAGATTGGACAATTCTCTTGGATTGGTTATTTCTTAATTCTATTTTCTCTTTTTTAATTATTTTCTATTTCTGATCTTACAAACCCCTTCCCCCCTATTTACTAACATCTTAATTTGATTTTGTGACCATAATCGAAGTGATCTGTGGGCTTGACCCGGTGTTACCTTATAGTACAAGTTATTTTGATAAAATGGTTATAAATTGATAAATTTAGTAGTCTCAATAGTTATCAAACTTTTGACACCATTATTGAGGATTATTCTAACTTTGATCAATCTTATTAGGAGTATATTTGACTAAAAATCCCTTGCTAACCCCTATGTTGCTATGTTTTGGTGGTTTTCAGGAATAAACGGGTGATTACGGGTCACTTTGCAAAATTTTGTACTGACAACAAACGTGCTCAGAATGAGCTAAAGCATAGTCAGTTTAAGGAAAATGGCCTTTTAAACAAGGCTCCTAGCTAATTTGTGAGGTCACCACTGGTTTGCCTAAATTTCATCGTTTAGGCCACCTTTTTCAATTTTTTAGATTTTTTGTTGCATTTTTTAGTTTCATTTTTGTGTAATTTTCATGCTGTGGTGGTCCCATGATTTTTAAAAATCATTAGATAGGTTAAATAGATTTATTTTGGTATATTTTTAATGTTATCTAGTTTATTCTGCTTATTTGTTATTTTTGTGCTTTATGTGCTTTGGATGATGCATGACTAGGTCTTCTACTCGCCAATTACTTGATATTGATCCTGAGATTGATAGGACCTTGCATACTCTGATTAGAGCTCGTAGGCTAAGTGCAATAATTACTTCTAAACTTGATTTTGTTATTGAATTTGAAAGTGAACCCGAGATCTTAAGTAATTTTAGAACTATAGGTGATAACATGCAGAATAGGACTTTTAAGGAACTTGCACCTCCTGATGTAACTTACCAGTCTTTGTGCATTCAATATCCTGATCTTAATGCTGATTTTGAATTAAAATCTGGATTGATACACTTGTTGCCCAAGTTTCATGGTCATGCAGGTGAAGACCGTCATAAGTATCTTAAGGAGTTCCATGTGGTATGTTCAACCACGAAGCCACAAGGGATCCCTGAGGAGCACATCAAGCTAAGGGCATTTCCTTTCTCACTTGTTGATGTAGCCAAGGAATGGTTATTTTACCTTTCATCAGGTTCAGCCATGAGTTTAGATAACATGAAGCGACTATTCTTAGAGAGATTCTTCCCTACATCTAGAGCTGCTGTCATTAGAAAAAATATATGTGGCATAAGGCAGATGGTAGGAAATACCTTACATGAATATTAAGAGAGATTTAAGAAGTTATATGCAAGTTGTCCTCATCACTAAATCAATGATCAGCTATTGATCTAGCACTTTTATGAAGGTTTACTACCAATGGATAGAAGCATGGTGGATGTTGTGAGTGGAGGTGCCTTAGTTCACAAAACCTGTGTTGCAGCGAGAAATTTAATAGCAAACATGGCTGCAAATGCACAACAATTTGGCATACGAGTCATTACCTTAACTAGAAGAGTCAATGAAGTTTAATTGTCTCGTGTTGACTAACAGAGAATGGAGCATAGACTTGAGGAATTGACTTCTTTGGTGAGACAATTAGTAGTGGGATAATAATTACCTGTGCAAATAGCTGTAACTGTGTGTGGCATTTGTTCTTATTCATGTCATCCTATAGATGCATGCCCTACACTTCAGCATAATGGTTCTATTTTTCCAAATCAATTTATTGCTATAGTAGGTGTCTTTCCTAGTAAACCATAATTCCAGTAGCAGCAACAAAGAAACGGTCCATTCTCCAACACATACAATCCTAACTGGAGAGATCATCTTAACTTGAGATATGGCAATGTAGCACCACAACAGCAATACAAGCAACTTTTCCAACAACTAATAAGACTACAACAGCCACAAAACCCAAGTCTTCATTTAAGGATTTAGTGAAGCAGATGGCTACCAATAACATACGGTTCCAATAGAGGATAGAGGCCACCATACAGAATTTAAAAACCCAGATTGGACAATTGGCATCTTCACTAAGTCAGTTGGAGGCCCAAGGTTTTGGCCAACTTCTTTCCCAAATAATTCCCAATCCAAAAGGGAATGTGAGTGCCATTATGCTGAGGTTTGAGAAATCTTTAGAAGTACTAATTGAACCTTAAGCTGCAAGCAAGCATCAACTAACAGAAGAAGCAGTTTATGATGAACCAACCCAAAAATCTGAGGATCAGAAGAAATCAGTTGTTGTCGATGAGCAGCAGCAACCTGCAGTGGCTTTTCCTTTTCCACAGAGAGGCATTGAGACTAGAAAGATACATAAGGATTAGAAGGATAGAGAACTCCTTGAGACTTTCAGGAAAGTGGAAGTCAATATTCCATTGTTGGAGGCAATCAAGTAGATACCAAAGTATGCCAAGTTCTTTAAGGAATTGTGTACACAAAAGAGGTGGCTAAAGGGAAATAAGAGAATCAATATGGGGCAAAATATTTCATCCCTCATCCAGCCTATGCTATACAAGTGCAAAGATTCAGGGACTTTTATAATTCCTTGCATAATTGAAAATCATATATTTGAGCATGCCATGTTAGACTTAGGTGCTTTCATTAATATAATGCCTATGTTTATTTTTAACTCCCTTGAACTTGGTCCTATGCAGGCTATAGGTGTGGTGATCCAGCTAGCTAACATGAGTAATACTTACCCAACTGGTTTGGTGGAGGATGTGTTAGTCCAGGTGAATGAGTTAATTTTTCCTGCAAATTTCTATATTCTAAAGATGGAGGGGGAGTCACCATCCGACAAGGCTCCACTCATTCTAGGAAGACCTTTCCTTAAGACAGCATGGATAAAGATTGATATGCAGGCAGGAGTTCTTTCCATGGAGTTTAGAGATTCCATTGTGAGGTTTAATATTCTTGATGCTATGAAACATCCCATAGAAGAACATTCGGTCTTTCATATTAATTTAATTGATGACCTGGTTGATAATTCATATGCTGACATGTGTGAGGATTTTCCTGAGATTGGTGATTTTGATTACTTCGTGTGTGGTGATTTGTGTGCTTGTTGTGATGGTCATAAGTTGTGTTCGATGTGTTTTGAAATTTCTATATTTTTGGGATATGATATATCTATTGTTGTGTTAGCAGATTGTGCAACATGTGATATATATGCAGAGGTTCAAGCAGCAGAAGCAGAATCATTACAACCCCCTAGATTACTTCTTTCTATAGTGCAGCCACCAAATTTGGAGCTGAAGCCTAACCTGAACACCTAAAATATACATACTTGGCGGATGATGAGCAGCTCCCTTTGATTGTGGTGAAGAACCTCCTTGCTGAACAGGAGGAGAGATTGCTACAAATTTTGAGAGAACATAAGAAAGCCTGGGTTCCTGATGATAGCACTTGGGTGAATCCCAAGGGAATTAAGGAGGGCTAATGGGACACTGGTGGAAGCTATCATGCTTTAAGCATAACTCGGTCATTATACTTTCGCCAACAGGATGTTGATGGAAGTCTCTACATCTACCTCATTTGATAATGATGTTTCTTCTCCTTCTCTTTTATTTTACTTGTCCTAGATTAATTGATGATAATTATTGAATGTTTTCTTTTGAGCTTTGCATTGAGGACAACGCAAAATTTAAGTGTGGGGGAAGAATTTTAGCATTTTATTGTTCTGCTATTTTCCATTTTAATTTTACTATTTTTGCTATTTTTACTATTTCTACTTTATTTCTATTTTTACGCACTTAATTTCATTTACTGCTTTTCTTTTTTCGATTCTGTTTTTTTTGTTTTTGTTTTTAATTTGTTGTTGCTAATTTATGCTATTTCTCATTGCATTTCTAATTTATGCTATTTTTTGTTATTTTTCTACTACTATTTTTGTTTTTTTATTTTAATTCTATTTTCTATTTTTAAAGAAAAAAATGAGTTTTTAATTGCTTTCCAATGATGTTTTGAGATTTTTGAAGTTTATGAGTTTGAAGCAATTGAAATTCAAAGTTCATAGCATGATTCAATAAATTTTTTCTTGAATTTGACATGCTTGGTTTTGAATGTTGAATTGGTGGATTGAGTTTGATAGATGCATACTTTGTGAGATTTTGAGCCTATTGATGGATGGATTTAACATTTATGTCATTCTCTTCTTTCTTGTGTGATTTTCACTCATAGCAATTGATCACTCTAGAACTTGCTTTGATTGTTTTTGAGGTTACATTTTTACTTGCATGTATGAACATGATTGAGGCATTCTTTCTTGAATTAGGTACTTTGACCAAATAGCCAACCTTGCATCATTTCCCTTTGATTAACCCCCTGAGCCTATTTACCTATCCTTTGGCTTAGCTCATTATATGCCTTATGTGAAAAATCATGATTTTACCTTAACTTAGGGAATGAGAGAGCATTGGTTCATTTTCATTGGAGGAGCTCTTTTGCTTGTGGGAAATTAATAATTCAAGTGTGGGGGTTGTGCAATTTGATGTGCAATATACATAGTGTTTGGTGAAAAAAAAAAGAGCCAATTGAAAAAAAAAGAAAAGAAAAGAAAAAGAATAAATGTAAAAAGGTTGTGAAATAAAAAATAAAAAATAAATAAATAAGAGAAGGAATATGTAAAGAGAATGTATATTATATAAATTTGGGGGAATAAAATTTCATGTTTGTCAATTGAGTTCCATCCTAATGCTCTTTTATTCTATTGGGTGTTTAACTTGTCATATCCATCTTGTTTCCTTCTCTTACCTTGACCCCATTACAACCTTGAATAAAGTCATTTTAATTTGTGCGTGCATGTGTTTGAGTAGCGGAGAAGTAGAAGATAAGCAAACTTATGGTAGTGCAATTTTTACAGGTTGAATTGAGTGAAATACTTACCTTTTAAATACTTGAGGGATTAAGAGTGTATCTTGTGAGGATCTATCATTCTTGATTCATGTTTTTCAAATTGAAGATACCTTACTTATTGGTTTGAGATGTGAAGAAATGTTACCTCATGAATGTTTTGATCCCTTAAATCTTTGGTTGCTCTTCTTACTTGTAAACTTTTGCATTTTTGAATATCAATAGAAATTGAGTCTTTTAGAGTTTTTAACTTTTGAGTTTGTGTTATTTTTCCTTGCATCCTTGCTTTGGTCTTATGTGTTTTGACCAGGAGTGCAAAAAGTTAAGTATGAGGGAATTTAATAGCAATATATTCTATTCATTTAATGATCATCTCACTAGGTGTCTTAAGATTCAATTTAGCTTAATTAAATTGGTGTTGTCAGATTTTATGATATTAGGCCTAATTGGATCATTGTGGGAATTATTGTATAAATTGATCTTAAATTATCTATTAGGCAATGTTCAGTATTTTGGATATAACCTGAGTTTCAATTATCTGATTGATTTGATTCTAGTCTTTTAGGAAAGATATGACAAATCCCTACAACTTTCATGGAGACCTCGGGAGTTGAGTTACACGTTTGGATAATTTAAATTAAAGTTGAAGCAAGAGTTAGATTGTTGATCCTAATAGCTTGACCTCTGCGCACTCATTAACCCATATCTTGAGTTATAGGACTTCAATTATTGTTAACCTAAGCCTAAATGAAATGTAAGATCAAAAGATACAACTCTTAGGAAGAACCTTAAGCCAAACTATGTAGTTTTGGGCATGCAATTGAAGTTGGAAAACAGAGACAAGTTGCTGACGAGTTTATGTCACTCAAATGGGCATAACTTGAGTTGTAGGCCTCTGATTGACATGGGACTTAGGCCTAATGATTTCTAATGGACCTAGATTTGTAACTAATAGGTTTCTAATCATGTAAGGTCAAATTAGGGGGTAGTTATAGGGGTGAGCCACAAAAGTCTGGGACTCAATTTTTATTCTACACTTTTCATCCTCTCTCTAGATCTAGATCTTTTTCTTTTCTCTTCCCTCTCTCTAGATTTTCTATTCTTTTTCTGAGTTCTTCCCTCCTATTCATGGAGGGGTAGGACCTTTAATTAATCTAAGGGATTGAACATTCTTGGTACTTAATCTTGAGATTCAGTTTTAATTGTTTACATTCAATTATTAATCAAGTTTCTCTCATTCATCTTTGCTTAATTATGATTAAGTTGCTCAATTTGATTAGAATTTTTATATGATAATTGCATAATCACCAATGTAAAAGATGAATTTAGAGAATAAACAATACATTAAAGGTGTTTGATGAAATGTTTAGCTTGGTTGGATTTTGGTTTTTAAGTTAATTCGGGTTTTGAATGGATGCTTAATTTGTCTAACATTAATTAATTGAATTCTGGATGTGTATGTAGTCAAAGATCCATTGATCATTTTGAGGCATCTTGATATGATCTATAACCAAGGATTCAATTGATAATTGAATGGACTTATAGTGATCAAGGATGAATTAAAATCAAGATTGGACAATTCTCTTGGATTAGTTATTTCTTGATTATGTTTTCTCTTTCTTAATTGCTTTCTGTTTCTGATCTTATAAACCCCTTTCCCCCCTATTTACTAACATCTTAATTTGATTTTGTGATCATAATCAAAGTGATCTATGAGCTCGACCCGATGTTACCTTATATTACAAGTTATTTTAGTAAACTAGTTATAAATTGATGAATTTCGTAGCCTCAACAGTTATCACTTTTTAGAAGTTTAAATATTTTTTGAAAAACCTTGCACTGATAGATTGAACATAATGACTGCCAAAATTAGAGTCATGACCTTAAGGAGATCTAACTTTTAGGTTCCACCTAACTAAAACATGAAGGCAACATACTTCTTCTTTATCTATATATCCCTCATGTAACTCATTCTTGCATTCTCTTTTGAAAAAAAAATCAGCTAAAAAAAATACATCATCTTGCATTTTCATGGCATTCCTTGTATTCTTTAAAAAAAAAATCCATATGCATAAGTAGTTTTAATGTGTGGATAAAATACACACCTCTTGTGCTTGATTTGAGGTGGATTTAGGTGTGCTTTGATGATTTATGTTGAAATTTATGCCACATTTAATCTAATTATCCTTGGTATCTCATAATTGGTCTTTTTCTATGTTTTTAGGTCTAAAAGAGGTGTTTTGAGATGGCTCTATGAAGCTTTGGATGGATTCATTGCAATGGAGTTAAGCTCGGAATTTATATAGCCAAGATTCACAGAGTTTTTGACCTTTGCGTGATAAAATGAGCATAACTTGAGCTACAGAAGTGAAAACGAGGTGATTCCTATGGCATTGGAAAGCTAAGAAAAAAATACAACTTTCACGAAGACCACTTATCCAAAAAGTGACATTTTGAGTGATTGAGGAGCTAGACACGATCATGTCTAACTTGGAAAATGCTTCTATCAAGCTCACATGACCCTGTCTAACTTCAATCAAGCTTCTGTGTGAAAGACACGGCCGTGTCTTTTGGTCACACGGTCGTGTGTCTTATGAATGTGCAAATTACGTTGTTTTTAAAGCTCACATGGCCGTGTCGAAGGGAGACACGGTCGTGTGAGTCCCTCTAACGTGAAAAAAAGGAAAATTTTGCCCCCAAATCATCATAAATAGGGCAAAAACACCAAACCAGATAGGAATCTTGGCTAGAGACTTGTGTGATGGTAGGTTTTGAGAGGAAAAGCGCAAAGATTCAAAGGCGAAGGCTTTGAAGGCAAGAACAAGACTCTTTGAAGATCAACCATTGAAGTTCTTTTCTCTATCTCCATCTTCCTATTTTCCTTTTTGTTTATCAATCATGGTTATTTCTTTAACCCTTATTCTTGTTTGTGTTACGATGGCCATTAGCGGCTAAACCCCTTTTCTAGGATTAGGATGAAACTCTCTTTTTCCCTATTATGAATTGTTAATTTGATTCTTTGTTAATGAAATTATTGTTCTTGATTCATTCTTGGTATGCTTAATGCTTGTGATATGTTGCGCGCCATATTTAAATGATTTTAGGCTTTAGGTAAATAATCGAAAGATGAAATCTAATTGCTTGATAATCCAAGAATTGAACTTAGGAATTGAGACCTAGACATAGGCTTAAATCCTTCGAAGGGTAAACAATTGTCATGAATCTTAATAGGTTGGAACTTGGATTAATTGCCATGAGAATGGAGTTAGTGAAGTTTTAGCACATTTTTAGTGCTAAGAAATTGGGCTTTAAATAATTTAGGGCAAATCACCTTCAAGAACATAATTGAACATTAGCAAAGATAGGATTACAATTTATCGTAAGGGGTAGTGTAGTGGATTCTGAATCCTAGAGTTTTAAATCCTTGTTAAATCTCATCTTTTCTGGTTTGAATTGTTTACTTTATTGCTTTGCTTTTCGTATTAATTTTAATTAAACCTTCTATGTCAATTTTATTTGTTTAAACAATCAAAATAGTCGTAAGAGTTAGTAATCAATCAATCCTCGTGGGAGCAATCTCTATTTACTACTTGTATGATCCGTGTGCTTGCGAAAAATTCACAAAAAGTTTTTAGTGCCATTGCCGGGGATCGTGTTGATATTAACACGAGCGGCGATTTAGTTGATTTAAGCAATTTTTATTTTATTTTATTTCTATTTTTTTATTTTAACTTTCTTTTATTTTTCTTTGAATTTTCAGCTGTTGTTTCTTTCTTATATGTAGAACAAGGAGTCAAGGAGATCTTATTATCCCCGTTGATCTTGAGATTGAGAGGACACTTCGTAATATTAGAAGAGAAAGAAGAACACAGGGATTTGAGGAGACAACATGGTGGACAGCACTAGTCAAGTCGCCAATCCAAAGTGAAGATTGAGGGATTATCGAAATTCCAATGCTAATGCTCGTTAGTCTTCCATTACTAGACCACAGATAGAAGCCAAAACTTCAAGATCAAGACATCATTGATCCAGATGGTTCAACAATTGTAATTTAGTGGGTTACCAACTAAAGACTCAAATTAGCATTTGGATGAGTTGTTGGAGTTGTGTGACACTATAAAGATTAATAGGGTCTCAACGGATGCTATACGGATCATAATTTTTCCTTTTTCTATTAGGGGGAAAGCTAAGAAGTGGATTCACTCAGAGGCCCCTAATTCACTCACCACTTGGAACTTGATGGAGTAGGCTTTCTCGGATAAGTATTACTCGATTGGAAAGATAATCAAACTCCACCAAGAAATCACTACCTTCTCTCAAAAGGAAGATGAATCTCTTTATGAAGCATAAAAGAGGTATAATGATCTTATTCGTCAGTGTCCACATCATGGCCTATAGGATTTTGTTGTCATCTAAACATTCTATGCTGGGTTGTCTTTCTCTACAAAGGCAGCTCTTGATGCCGTAGCTGACGATGCTTTAATAGCCAAGACTCCAATAGAGTCAAAGGTTTTTGGTCAATGAAGTGAATTCGAATATTTATTTGTGGCCAAGTGATAGATCCTCTTCGAAGAAGCAAGGTAAAATGATAGAGCTTGATGCCATTACTATGCTGAACGCCAATTTTGATGCTTTGACTAAGTCACTTGAGAAGCTGAATGTCAACGCCGTTGCTACCCCTGCAATAACTTGTGAAACATGTGGAGGAGGGCATTTGACTTCAAATGCAATTCAGTGGAGACTTATTCTCAAGACCTATTTTTGGAGTAAGTGAATTATGTGCAAAATAGTAATTTCAAGGCTCAAGGTAACCCCTTCTCCAACACGTATAACCCAAGATGGAGAAACCACCAAAATTTCTCCGATGGTAACTAGAAAAATATAGGGGCTTCATCCAACAATTGACCACCACCCGATTTCCAGCAACCTCAGCAATCTTCTCAAGGTGCAAAGTCTAATTTAGAAGCTCTTATGGAAACTTTTATAGTTACACAAAAAGAGCAGAATCAAGCTATTAAAGCTCAAGTCCAACAATATGGGGAATCAATCAAGCAAATTCATAATCATCTTGATCAAATGGCCACTCATTCTAAGATGCTTGAAACTCAAATAGCCCAACAAGCAAGCTTGTTCAACATGGTTCAAGGGAGAATCCCAAGTCAACCGGAGATTAACCCAAGGGAACACGTTCAAGCAATTTCATTGAGAAATGGTAAGCAACTTAAAGTCCCCACAAGGGAAGAAAACTTGAAGCTAAGGACACCAATAAGAAGGAAGAGAAGCAAGAGAAGAGCGAGGACAAGGTAGGAGAAGAAGGAAGCACCAAAAAGTATGTTCCTCCGGAAGCGTATGTTCCCCCTTTGCCATACCCTCAAAGATTTCAAAAGGCAAAGCTTGATTAATAATTTGGAAGATTTTTGGAGGTGCTAAAGAAGTTTTACATCAATGTTTCTTTTACGAAAGCTCTCTCTCAGATACCCTCTTATGCTAAGTTTTTGAAAGAGATTCTCTCAAACAAGAGAAAGCTTGAAGGCTATAAGACTATTGCTTTGACAGAAGAATGTAGTGCTATCATCCAAAACAAGCTTCCTCCTAAGCTTAAAGATCCAGGTAGCTTCTCAATTTTATGCTCAATTAGAAGCATGCATATTAATAAAGCTTTGTGTGATCTTAGGGCGAGTGTAAGCTTGATGCCCCTTTCTCTTTGTAAGAAACTTGATATTGGGAAGCTCAAACCTACCATCATCTCTCTTCAATTAGTGGATAGGTCAATAAAGCATCCTGTTGGTATCTTAGAGAATGTGCCAATGAAGGTGGGGAAGTTTTACATATCGATCGACTTTATTGTACTTGAGATGGAAATTGATACTCAAATCCTCATTATTTTAGGGAGGCCATTCTTAGCTACTGCTGGAGCTATATTTGATGTGAAACACAGAAAAATAACCCTCAAGGTTAGTGAAGAAGTTGCTGAATTCAATTTGTTTCAAGCCTCAAAGCAACCAACCAATGTTGATTTTTGTTTGAGGGTTGATGTGGAAGAAAAGCTGACTAGAGAGGTGCACACTAAAAGTCACCCATAAGACCCTTTGGAAAGATGCTTGGTGCACAATGGTGACTCAAACAATGAAGATGAGGAGGTTGCAACCTACGCTCAAATTTTGGATGCATATCCAACTGTTTCCCCTTCTCAAAACAGTAAGTTCAAAAAGCTTAAGAGTGTCTCAACCGAAGATCCTTCACTTAAAGACAAGGAGGCCCCAAAGGTAGAGCTTATACCTCTTCCACCTATACTAAGGTACACATTTCTTGGTCTTAATTCTACATATCCTGTCATTATAAATGCAAATCTTAGCGATGATGAGATTGATAAATTGTTGAATGAACTTAGGGTGCATAGAAGGGTAATAGGGTACATCATTGATGATATCAAAGGAATTAGTCCTTCTATTTACATGCATCATATCTTAATGGAAAAAGGGTTGAAAACCTTCTGTAGAGCGTAAAAAAAGACTCAACCCAAATATGTAAGTTGTTAAAAAAGAGATTTTTAAACTCTTAGATGCCGAGATTATTTACCCGATCTAGGATAGTCCATGGGTGAATCCAGTGCATGTTGTTCCTAAAAAAGGTGGTATGACTGTGATTAAGAATGAATTAATTCCTACTAAGACAGTCATGGGTTAGAAGATGTGTATTGATTATAGGAAGTTGAATAGTGCAACCCGAAAAGACCATTTCCCTCTCCCCTTTATTAATCAAATGCTTGAGAGGTTAGTTAGACACTCTTTCTTTTGCTATTTGGATGGTTATTCTGGTTTCTTTCAAATTCCTATTCATCCTAACTACTAGGATAAAACCACCTTTACTTGTCCTTATGGTACTTATGCTTATTGACGTATGCCTTTTGGACTTTGTAATGCACCTAGTACTTTCCAACGTTGCATGATGGCAATTTTCTCAGATTTTATTGAAAATATAATGCAAGTATTCATGGATAATTTCTCTGTCTATGGCGTTACTTTTGATAATTGTTTGACTAACTTGTCATAAGTTTTGCAAAGATGTGAGGAGGCTGATCTTGTTTTGAATTAGGAGAAATGCCATTTTATGGTGAATGAAGGCATTGTATTAGGACACTTGGTGTTAGAGAGGGGCATTGAGGTGGATAAAGCAAAGATCGAGGTGATTGAGAGGCTACCACTACCAAACTTGGTCAAAGCTATCAGGAGCTTTTTGGCTCATGCCGGGTTCTACCGGTAGTTTAGAAAGGATTTCTCTAAACTTGCAAAACCTTTGTCCAATTTTCTTAATAAAGAAGTTTGTATTTGACCAATCTTGCATGGATTCTTTTTGTAGGTTGAAGGAAGCATTGATCTCTACTCCCATTATGCAATCACCGAATTGGGAATTGCCATTCGAGTTGATGTATGATGCAAGTGATTTTACAATTGGAGCCGTGTTTGGGCAAAGGAAGGATAACAAGCTACATGCCATCTATTATGCTAGTAAGACCCTGGATGATGGACAACTGAATTATGCTACAACTGAGAAAGAACTCTTGGCAGTAGTGTGTGCCTTTGAGAAGTTTTGGTCTTACCTAGTTAGCTCGAAAGTGATAGTCTACACTAACCATGCTGCTTTCAAATATCTTTTGAGCAAGAAGGATGTGAAGCCTAGGTTGATCTGATAGGTGTTGTTGTTACAAGAATTCGATATAGAGATCCAAGACAAGAAAGGAGCTGAGAATTTTGTTGCCGACCATCTCTCTCAAATTCCACAAGAGAAGAAAACAGAGTGTATTGAGCTACCGATTAATGACAGTCTTCCAGATGAGCAACTCTTCTCCATGATGATGACGCCTTGGTATGCTAACTTCGTCAATTACTTAGTATGTGGAGTTACATTATCCGATGTTTCATATCAAAAGAAGAAGAAGTTCCTCTCTAATATGATGTATTACTTTTGGGAAGAGCCTTTGCTTTACAAAAGATGTGCAGATGATATCATATGACGATGTCTTCTTGAAGATGAAATTGTAAGCGTCCTTTGCCATTGCCATTCCTCCCTATATGGAGGCCAATTCAGTTCTTCAAAGACAGTGGCCAAGGTATTTCAATATGGTTTCTATTGGCCTACTCTGCTTCATGATGCCCGTAACTTTATGCTTGCTTATGATCATTGTCAAAGGACGGGGAATATCTCGAGAAGGAATGAAATGCCCTTGAGTAACATTTTAGAGGTCAAGCTTTTTTGATGTTTAGGGCATTGACTTCATGGACCTTTCCCCATTTCATTTGGTTACAAGTTCATCTTGGTTGGAGTGGATTATGTGTCAAAGTGGGTTGAAGCCATTACATCTCCAACAAATGACGCAAAGGTTGTGGTGAAGTTCCTTAAACAAAATATCTTTTCATGGTTTGGTACACCACGAGCCATCATCAGTGATGACGGTTTACACTTTTGCAACCATCAATTTGAAGGTTTGTTGAAGAAATATAGGGTGACTTATCGCATTGCTACACCTTATCATCTGCAAACAAGTGGCAAAGTAGAGATCTTTAATTGGGAAATCAACCAGATTCTTGAAAAGACGGTAAACAAGTCTCGTAAAGATTGGTCTTTGAAGCTTGATGATGCTTTATAGGCTTACCGAACAGCTTTCAAGACTCCAATTAGAACCACACCATTCTGATTAGTCTATGGTAAGTCCTGTCACTTGTTAGTTGAGCTCAAACACAAGGCTTTTTAGGCAATTCGGATGCTGAATTTTGATATGAAGGACACTGGAGCTCAACGCCTTCTACAAATTAATGAGTTAGATGAATTACGCCTTGATGCTTACGAGAATGCTCAGATTTATAAGGACAGCACCAAGCATTGGCATGATAAGCATATCTTGCACCGAGAGTTCCACGAAGGAGAGTTGGTCCTCTTATTCAACTCATGCTTGAAGCTTTTTCCTAGGAAATTGAAATCTAGGAGGTCAGGCCCTTTTAAGGTCCTTAAAGTATTTCCTCATGGAGCCATTGAAGTGTGGAGTGAGGCTAGTGGAGCTTTCAAAGTAAATGATCAATGATTGAAGTCTTACTTCATTGGGAATCCTATCGAGAAGGGAATCACTTAACCTCTTTCTGATCCTTCCCCTCCAACTTAAATGATATGAGGGGTCAAGCTAAGGACCTTAAATTAGTGCTTCACAAGAGGCAACCTATGTTTTTTATCCCCTTTTATGCTTTCCTTTTGGTTCCTTTTCGCATTCTTAGTCTTTACACTTAGTTTTTCTAGTCATTACTTCATTTTTCCACTTCCAAAAGCAATTCAGGAGTTAGACACGGCCGTGTCTAACTTCCAAAATACTTCTATTTGAATTCTGGAAGGAGACACGGCCGTGTCTCAATGACACACGACCGTGTGACCATCACAGAAGCTTTGAGGGAGTTAGATACAACTGTGTCTAACCACCCCAACGCTTCTGTTGGATTTCTAGGCAGAGACATAGTCGTGTCTCTATTAGACATGGCCGTGTCCCTTTTAAAAAAATGAAAAAAAAAATTGATTTTTACGAAACCCCCTCCCCCGTATTCATTCCCCCCAAAAAATAAAAAATTCCTAGAAACGAAAAACCCCCCTCCTCTCCTTCTCTCTTTTGCTTCATTCCCCAAACTCCCTTTCTCTCCCCTCAATCTCCATCGTCCTCCCCACCTCTCACATCTCCCATTTCCACTAAACCGCATGGCACCCGTCCCTCACCACACTCCCTTTCTCTCCCTCAAACCTCCCACAGTACCCACCGTAACCTCCATCCCATTCCTTCACCGTAAAACACCATCACCATATGTCCCACGCCCCTCCACCGTAACCCCAATCCCCTAAATCCCACGGTATCCACCATCCCATCCCATTATCTTTTTCGTTCTTCAACACATTCTCTCCTCTGCCAGGTTCTCTTTTTAATTTTCTTTTATTTTTATTTTTATTTTTGCTCTATAATTTTTTTTAGTTGGCATTTTATTTTATCTTTTTTTAATTTCCATTATTTTAGTTCCTTAATCTATTTTTGGCCCTTTTTTGCTTATTTTCTTTTTTCTTCTAGTTAGGATTTTATTTTGAATTTATGCTACTGTTTGCCTACTGCATGGTTCTGGTTTACCTTGCCAATTGCTTTGATTGTCCTGTTGGATTTTCATTTTGCTGTTCCTGGTTGATTTTGCTGTGGCTTAGTGCATTTTGGTTTGGCCATCATTCTGCATGTCATTGTTTCTCTTGCATGCTGGTTATTTTTACTTTGTTGCAGCCTTGTCCATGCTTATCTGGTTATTCTGATTATAGCTCCTACTGCTTGCTATTTATATTGCTTGTATACTTGTCTACTCATGTTGGCTGTTCTCCGTCTGCTGTGGTCGTGCTGCCCAAAATTTTTGCTTACTTTTGTACATGCTGGCATTTTTCTAATTTGAATATTTTGTGTCGTTTTGGTTCCTATTTACCTCAGCATCATCTCTGGTTGCATGCTTTTGGTGCCTGCCTACTCTATTTTTCAGATTATGATTTGCTTGCTGATATTCTCCTTCCTATGTTTTAGGTACCATGGCCTCAAAATGCCAGCGCACTCACGGCATAGCTGTCCTATCATACTCTGGAGCTACGGTTGATCACCTTTTGCAATTTGATTCTCGAGCACACTACTAGAAGTATGAGCAGTTCTGCTAGTATACCATCATCGCCAACAAATATCTGGACAATGCTACGATGGTGGAGTTTAGTGTTCAGGAGATCATCCATGTTCATTTGGCTCAGGCTCGTGTGGAAATAAGTTTGCCCCAAATGGTTTAATATGTTAAGTTTTAATCATGACAAATACAAGATAAAAAGAACACTTTGCATATGTTCTTTGTTGCATCTTATATAGAGCATATCCATTAGTAATTGATAAATATCTTATTTGGATGTGTCTATGAAAGTCTTATATGTATATTAAACTAACTAGAGTTATACATTTATGAAAAATCATATGAAGATATTGAATTATGAATTTAGACTAACTATGCTTGTTTAAGTGAGAAATACTTTGTAGGATAGTCCAAGTACCAAGAGTGAGCATTGCAACAAGAAAGCAAAAGATTTCAATTAAGCTCAACTTAAGGGGAATGTGAATGCCTATTTCATGAAGGTATTGATAACATCAAAGTCATGTCAAAGACCAAGTCCAAAGGAAGATTAAATGGTATAACTTATAGGACTTAGGGTATTTATGTAAGAAGCCTTCAGAATATCTCAAATATGTTTTTACAAATGGTTTTCCTATGCTAAAATACCCAACAAACAAGTTTTGAAAAGTTATTGATGGTGGTAGTTCAAATTTGTGAAAAATAGCCAAGTTTGAGTTTTGTAAAACTAACCTTTGGTTTCTCTTTTGATCATATCCTTCAAAATACTTTGAGTTTGTTCTGAAACTTCTTTCATTTGAAAATAGACTCAAATATCTTTTCAATGAGTGGTCATTTGCTTTAAACGGATAAGAAATGAAGAAGTTATGACTATTTACAGTCAGTTTTTGAAACCAGAGTGGTTTATTCGAATAACACACCCTAGAAAATATTCCAGAACGTGTTTTTAAAAGGTTTATTCGAATAACAAATGTGTTATTCGAATAACACGACCCAGGAAACACGTAACGACTATTTTCAGAGGCTTTAATGTGGTATTAAACTAATACCCAATGGATCTTTTTCTTAGAACTCTATAAATACATGTTTTTGGGTCATCTTTTAGCAACACCCAATTATCTGAAACAACTCTTTCTTGCTTTATTTTGTGATACATATTTTACCAAATTTCTGTGCTCTTTTTCACCAAAATTTAAGATATCCTTAGAGAGCTTCATACAACTTCAAATTGTATCATCTACTCTAGTGAGAGTTTTTCTTCTTCTATATTCTGTTTTATTATAAAGAGGATGAGGTATCCCTTAAAGAAATTATAAGGGTGAGGTATCCCTGACCGTCAAGGCTCAAGCACAAAGGATGAGGTATCCCAAGGTGTGATGAGTGCTCTATTGTGTAAAGGTTTGAAGCACCTGTTCAAGCTTGAAGTGATAGTGGAAAATCTTAGGTGATTTACTTGAGGACTGGACGTAGGCCACAAGTGGTTGGTGGCTGAATCAGGATAAATTCTGTGTTTGCTCTTCTAAACTTAAACTCCTTTATATTTATGTTTTAATTTCATATATTTGCTTGAATACTTTCTGTGTGGGTTGTTCATTTACAAGTGCATTTTTCTATCTTCTCTATTCGTTCTTTTTAATTGATAAATAGCTTTAAAGAAAATTACTTTTCAAGTATTTTAATTATATATGTTTGAGTTAAATTTGATATTTAATTTATTTGCTTAATTTATGCTATAACCAAAGTTACTTTTTGAGTAATCTATAATAGTTAAACTTATTCTGCTGTATGTGTTGATTGAAAATATTAAAATACATAATTTATTAATGTTGTTTTAAAATTTTGTAATCACCCAATTTAACCCCCCTCTTGGGTGATGGTTGCCATGACTAACAAGTAGTATCAGAGTTTCGTGCTCTGTTGAAAGCTTAACTGCTTAGAGTTAAAGATCCTTGTTTGTTGGCAACTATTGAAAGCTTTTCAAAATGGAAGGTTTTAAAATTGATAAATCACCATTCTTTGATGGTGTGCATTTTGTTTATTGGAAAGCTAGAATAGAGTTTTATATACAATCTATTGATTTGGATTTGTGGGATATTGTACTTGATGGATTTTCTCCTAAACCAAAACAAGATTGGAATGCTTATGACAAGAAATGCTTTTCCTTGAACATTAGAGCTATGCAAATTTTGAGAAGTAGTTTGAATGATGATGCTTATGTTGAAATTAAAAATTGTTCTAGTGCCAAAGAAATTTTAGACACCCTTGATGCTCTTTATATTGCTAATAATGATTTTTTGCATAAAATCGTATATAGAGAGCAAGAAAAGCAAAAGTCAATGAAGGAATCTTGTTATGAAAAATATCCTCAAAATGATGTTCAATTTGAAGAAGTGGCAAAGCAAAACCAAATGGTATATACGCTTGAAGCTGTGATAGGAAAGAATGAGGATGATGACTCTTATGAAGAGTCATTGATGCAAGAAATTGAGACAGCCTCTCACTTGACTCCAAAGGACCTTGAGGTAAATGATACTTATCTTTTTTATGGTCCTTCCTATGATGGGTTATGTCAGATTCAGAAAATAGGATTTAAACTCTCTCATATTATTGATCAATCATATGCAATATATACACATGTGCTAGCAACTATTTTAGGAAACAACTGATGTTTCCTTCCTTAATTCTAGATTCCATGATTTAAAGGATTGACTAATTACAAAAATAAATACAGATTGTTTCCTTCCTTAATTCTAGATCCCTTGATTTGAGGGATTGACTAATTACAAAAATAAATACAAATTCTAATTCTAAATAAGTAAGAGATACAATATTAACATTCCTGAAATAGCATACAACACACGGATTCTCACATTCCCCCTCAAACTGGTGAATAGGTGTTTTCCATTCCCAGCTTGGAAATAATTCTCTCGAATGTGGAGCTATTCAATCCTTTGGTGAGGATATCCGCAAGTTGTCCCTGTGTAGGCACATATGAAGTGCATATTAAATTGCTGTCAAGCTTTTCTCTAATGAAGTGCCTATCCACCTCAATGTGCTTAGTTCGATCATGTTGGACTGGATTATGCGTTATGCTGATTGCGGATTTGTTATTGCAGTAAAGCTTCATTGGTTCTTCCCACTTGATCTCCAAATCTTCTAATATGATTTTTAACTAAAGTAATTCATACACACCCTGTGCCATGGCACGAAATTCTGCTTCAGCACTAAATCGCGTCACTACACTCTGTTTTTTACTTCTCTAAGTCATAAGATTTCCTCTAATAAAAGTGCAATACCCAGTAGTTGATCTCCTATCAACAATCGACCCTGTGTAGTCAGCATCTGTATAAGCTTCAAAAGACATATTCCCACTTCTCTTGAACAAGATTCCTCTTCTCGGAGTCCCCTTGAGGTACTGCAAAATCCGTGAGCGACTGTTGGATGAGTTTCTCTTGGACTATGCATAAATTGGCTGACTAGACTCACTGCATAGGCGATATCCGGCCTGGTGTGGGACAAGTAAATGAGCCTACCCACAAGGCGCTGATACATTTCCTTATCAACAACAGCATCCTCCTCTGCATTCCCTAATTTTAAGCTTGGATCCATGGGAGTACTTGCAGGCTTACATGCTGTTGTACCTGTTTCCTTGAGTAAATCAGTTATATATTTTTGTTGTGATATGAAGATGCCTTTCTTAGAGTGTGCCACTTTGATTCCCAGGAAATATTTCAGCTTTCCTAAAGTACCCAACATACACACATTTAAGGGCCGTAGGATCAAGTTTCCCTCTATCTTGACTATGGACATGGACAAAGGATACACACCCAAAAATCTGAGGGGTAAGGTTATTTGTAATGGAGATATTTGGGTAAAAGGTAGAAAGGGTGTTCATTGGACTTTTTAGACCTAGGACCTTGGAAGGAAGTCTATTGATTAAGTATGTTGCTATAAGAACAGCTTCCCCCCAGAAGGTTTTAGGAACATTATGCTGATACAAAAGTGCACGTGTTTGGTCAAGAAGGTGCCCATTCTTTCTTTCAGTTATCCCATTTTGTTGTGGTGTTGTGACACAAGAGGACTCATGTACAATGCCTTCTTTTTGACAGAAAGGTGTAAGGGTGGAATTGAAGTAATCTTAGCATTATCAGACCTAAGGCGCTTGATACTCACACCAAATTGATTTTTAATCGTGGAGAAAAAAATCTGGAAAGTCAGGCTTACTTCAGATTTATTTTTAAGTAAGAAGGTCCAAGTAACACGGGTACAATCATCAATAAAGGTCATAAACCAGCGAGCACCAGACACACTAGGAACCTTAGAGGGACCCCACACATCAGTATGAATAAGATAAAAGGGAAATATGCATCTTTTATTACTTATGGGAAAAGATACACGCTTGTGTTTAGCAAGCTCACACACATCACAATGTAGACTCTCAACCTCAATTTGGGTAAATAGTGAAGGAAAAAGAATTTTGATAATCCTAAAGGGAGGGTGTCCTAATCTACAATGGTAAAGAAGATTTCTTTCCTTATTGGATAACATAGATTCGGACAAGTGAGGCAAATTGGTAGCAGCCAAGGAGTGCGGTTTTGGTTCTTCAATATAATAAAGGCTATTCCATTCTCTAGCAAGTCCAATCGTCCTCGTCGAGTCCTTGTCCTGAAAAACACAATGATTGGTGTGAAAAATCACTTTACAGGATAAATCTTGAGTAAGTTTTTGTACAGAAACAAGGTTGGTGGATAACTTGGGAACATGAAGAACATTCTTTAATGTTAAAGATGTATTTATTTTAATGTCTCCTAAACCTTCCACCGTCACAAGATTACCATCTGCTGTAATAACTTTTTTATTACTAGGATAAGGTTAATTTGGAAGACTTTGTGAGTGGGTGAAAAATGCTTAAATGAGAGGTAGTTGGAGAGGGGGTATAAGGGCTGTTTAGTGGCTTTTCTGGTTCTTTTTCTAATAGAAATTGGAAGGTCAAGATCATCAACAACAGATTGAGACTCAGTTTTATCCTATAAAGCTTCAAAATCAGAATTTATTACCTCAGTAGAAGGGCTGGAGTTGGACTCCTGAACTGGCAGAGAGTTTGGAACAGCCACTGACCTCTTTTTGTAAACCAGATTTTGTCCAAACCACACATCAGGCTTGGCTACATCAGAAGATTCGGTTGCAGCCATCTCAGGTTCAGTTTCAGCCATATCAAGTTCCATATCAGATTCAGTATCAGAGGGTAGGTTTTTAGGCTCAAAACTAGGCAAGTCAGGTAACCTAGGGGGTTCTAGATCCTTATCTTCCCTAAAGCTCTCCCCCTGAAGATAAAGTTGAGGGAAATAGGGTTGAGCTTCATGAAAGGTGACATCCCGGGAAACAAAAATTTGTTTGGAAGAAGGGTGATAACATTTATATCCATTTTGAGTGGACGAGTACCCAACAAACACACATTTAAGGGCTGTAGGATCAAGTTTCCCTCTATCTTGACTATGGACATGGACAAAGGATACACACCCAAAAATCCGAGGGGTAAGGTTATTTGTAATGGAGATATTTGGGTAAAAGGTAGAAAGGGTGTTCATTGGACTTTTTAGACCTAGGACCTTGGAAGGAAGTCTATTGATTAAGTATGTTGCTATAAGAACAGCTTCCCCCTAGAAGGTTTTAGGAACATTATGCTGATACAAAAGTGCACGTGTTTGGTCAAGAAGGTGCCCATTCTTTCTTTCAGCTATCCCATTTTGTTGTGGTGTTTTGACACAAGAGGACTCATGTACAATGCCTTCTTTTTGACAGAAAGGTGTAAGGGTGGAATTGAAGTAATCTTAGCATTATCAGACCTAAGGCGCTTGATACTCACACCAAATTGATTTTTAATCATGGAGAAAAAAATCTGGAAAGTCAAGCTTACTTCAGATTTATTTTTAAGTAAGAAGGTCCAAGTAACACGGGTACAATCATCAATAAAGGTCATAAACCAGCGAGCACCAGACACACTAGGAACCTTAGAGGGACCCCACACATCAGTATGAATAAGATAAAAGGGAAATATGCATCTTTTATTACTTATGGGAAAAGATACACGCTTGTGTTTAGCAAGCTCACACACATCACAATGTAGACTCTCAACCTCAATTTGGGTAAATAGTGAAGGAAAAAGAATTTTGATAATCCTAAAGGGAGGGTGTCCTAATCTACAATGGTAAAGAAGATTTCTTTCCTTATTGGATAACATAGATTCGGACAAGTGAGGCAATTGGTGGTAGCCAAGGAGTGCGGTTTTGGTTCTTCAATATAATAAAGGACATTCCATTCTCTAGCAAGTCCAATCGTCCTCGTCGAGTCCTTGTCCTGAAAAACACAATGATTGGTGTGAAAAATCACTTTACAGGATAAATCTTGAGTAAGTTTTTGTACAGAAACAAGGTTGGTGGATAACTTGGGAACATGAAGAACATTCTTTAATGTTAAAGATGTATTTATTTTAATGTCTCCCAAACCTTCCACCGTCACAAGATTACCATCTACTGTAATAACTTTTTTATTACTAGGATAAGGTGAATGGTGGAAAAGTGTGTGGATATAGGTGTCATATGGTCTGTGGCTCCAGAATCCAAAATCCAGAGCAGGGTAGAGGGTTTTTCTGAAACATTTAATCTAACTGAAAATGGAAGCATACCTGAGAATGCTAAAGTACAAGTACCTGAAGGTTTTTCCAAGTTGTTAAGGAAAGACCTCACCCTTTCTATCTCGTCCTGATTCAGGTTGCTGGATTCAGGCTTATTCCCACCACTAGTGTCGCTTACTGCAACATTAACATGCCCATTTTTCTTGGAAGGTCCCCCTTTCTAACTCCACTCACGAGTAGGAGGCTTTCCATTCAGTTTCCAGCACTTCTCGCGAGTGTGGCATGACTTGTTGCAATATGTGCACCACAGCCCATCATTCTTCTTCCCACCATTTGCAGGCTCTCCATTAATACGTTCAGTCACCATGGCTGAGCTATCCACATTGGGAGTTTCCAGCATCAAGCATCTTCGATTTTCTTCTCCTCGTACTATGGCCACCACTTCATTGAAGCATGGAAGCATTTGTCTCCCAAGAATTTGAATTCTGACCTGATCAAATTCAGAATTTAAGCCAACTAGGAAATCATAAACCCTGTCCTGCTCAATAAACTCCTTGAGAATTGTGGCATTTTTTGAACATTTGGTCTTGATCACTCTATAAAGGTCTAGTTCCATCCAAAGGGACTTTAGATGATTGGTATATTCAGTAACAGTCTTATTGCCTTGCTTTGCTGCCACTGTTTGTACCTTGATTTTATATACATGGGCCGCATCCTTGGCTTTGGAGTAGGTCTGCTCCATTGCATCCCAAACCTCCTTTGCAGTGCTGAGAAATATGTAGGTATCGTTGAGTTCAGTAATCATTGAGTTCCATAGCCAAGCCATGATCATAGCATCTTCCTTATCCCATGCGTCGAACTTGGGGTCTCCTTGTTTTGGTTCAGTCCCCGTGATGTGGCTCAGTTTCTCTTTCCCTTTCAGCACCGTCCGAACAAGTTGGGACCATTTCAAGTAGTTCTTCCCATTTAGTCAATAGGCAACATGGATAGTTTGCAATTCTCCAAGTTGGTGGGGTTGGGTATCCTTCGTTCCCTTCTCTATGTTCAGAACTTCCTCTGTGTTAGACATCGTGAGGTATGAAGGCTGTCACCACTAATGGCAATAAAGGCCGAATGAATGGAGAAAGGTGCGACTGGGAGAAAGGTCAGCAATGAAGGCTAACCAATGGGTAGGGTGTGTTGTCGATGAAGGCCAGCTAAAATGTTTGTGCATTGGTAATGAAGGCTAACGGCTGTAGGGTTGTGTTGCGGAAGCAGGTGTAACACCCCAAACTTTCTATGTATTAAATAAGTAATTTTAACAGTTAGCAGAATTCTACTGTTTAGTGATTTCTGTGCACTGTAAAATTATTTTTAATATTCCATCTGCATATTTGACCATTTTGAGTTATTTGTTCTGTGTCAGGAAAATAATAATTTTCGGGCCAGAAAAATTTACGTAATTTAATTTTTACTGCTTAGTCAAAATTAATTTACGTAATCTGTTTGGATATTTGTGAATTTTCTAATTTTTATGATTTTATGTGTGATTTTGAAATTTTTACGGCTTGTGGGCCCCACGAGATGTATGTGGGCCCAGGTAGCCATACGTGGGCCCAGGTGGGTCCCGCAAAGTGAAAATTTTTCTACGCATAGAAAAATTTGTACTGTTTAGACGGAGACAGGGGATCTTACTAAACCTGAATCCAAAAATAGTTTTAGAAAATTTCCTTTACCATATTTTTACTGTATTTATTTATCGTGACGGTAAAAATACAGTAAATGTATGTTTTGTGGGGTTACAGTGAATCAAAATAATATTCTATATTACTAAGTTAATATTGGTGGATTGGATATCCACCATTATTTTAATTAACAATGGAGATTTAATCTTGATTTAATCAACGATGGAGATTTAATCTTGAAAATAAATAGGATTAATTATAACCGTTGGATGGAAAATTAAATCAAGGGTGGAGATTTAGTCTTGTAAAATAACTTTGACCATTATGAACCCTTGGATGAAGATTAAATCAATGGTTGAGATGGACCATTAATAACCATTGGATTTGAATTAATGGTGTAGATTTAGTCAACAAAAATTTACTACAACCATTTTGGACCCTTGGATGTAAAGTTTGAAGGTGTAATCTTGACCCTCCATTTTGAAGACTCATCTAAGGGCTAGGAATTAAAGGAGAAAGATCCAATGGCTCAAAAGAAGTCTTCCATCTACAACCTAAACCTAATGGCTATTTTAATCCAAACCATCCTTTTAATCAAGGGCTAGGATGGCTTAGGAAAGATGACCATGCAAATTAATCACATGTTGCATGCAAGAGGAAGGGGGGGACGGTTTTGCATGCATTTTGGAGAGGAGACAAAGCTAGCATAGGCTTTTTAGGCCAAGGAAAAAGATGAAGACAATTGCCAAGTGTCTAGACCATTTCCTATTGATCATTAATGCTTATGTTCTTCAAACTTCACTTTACATTTCTCTCCTATGCATGCTACGGCTATGCAGCCCATTTAGAGACAAAATAACTCATTTCCTCACTTCACCTTCTCACTTCATCATTCCTTCTCATTTTCACCTAAGTGCCAAGAAGAAAAACCAAAGAAAACACCATCTTTCTCTCCTACAAGGCCATTCGGCCAAGCTCTCCAAATTCATTTCCATCACTCTTTAATTTCATACAATCAAGTTTCTTAAATCCTCACCTTGTTCTAAACAACTTTCTTGTTGAGAATTTTCTCAAATTCTTACATCTTGAAGAGGACTTTTTCTAAGATCAAGCTGAAGGATTCTTGAAGTGAAGAGTAAGGAAAACTTCATTTCTTCTTTCATTTTCCATGATTCTAACCATGTTTGATCCATGGTTCTTCTTGTTCAAGCTTGATGTACTAATTTTCTTGTGTTTATTTCATGTCTAAGAAAGTTGTGTTGGTGGAGATCTTATTCAAATTTCAAGCAAGGAGCTCTTGTGGTTCTTCAAGAGGTAAGAGGGAGATTTATCTCACCAACCAAGCATGGTGGTGAGAGATGGTTATATTTGATGGATGATGAATCCATGTGAGGATTCATATCCATGGTCATGTAATAAATTATTTGTGTTATGCATTTTTAATTATTTTGTTTATGCTTGATATGCTTTGCATGAATTAATTGTGTATGCATGCTTAGTATGATTTTTACTTGTTTATATGGTATGCTTATAATATGCATGATGATATATGTTAAATATATTATGATGGATGTATGTTGAAATAAGTAAAATTTTGGCTCCAATGGCCAAAAGAGAGGTTCGATTTTGATGCCCAAAATTAGGGTTCATGTTGAAAATTTTTCAAGAACAAGGAAATTGATTTTTGGGTCCCTAGAATAATAAGATTTTTGGCCAAAACACCTCAAATTAAGTGTTCACCAAATTAATATTTTCATGAATAATAAAATTTTATGATTTGAGAAGTAAAGGAAATAAACAAAAGGATTTTGGTTTTTGCAAAAGAGAATGCACACGTTTCCTTTTTAGTTATGTTGATATTAATTAATTTTGAGTAGAAACAAAAATGTAATTCATTTAAGTTATAAGAAAAATCCTTCATGGTTCCAATGGCCATTTTTAAGGTCTTGATAATTTAGAAAAAAAAATGTTTTGATGTTATAAAATATAAGAATTTTCAAAATAAGGATTTTGAAAAGAGAATTAAAGTGTTGTCAAGTGGAATTTTCATAAATAAAAGAAAAAGGGAGATTGAAGGTGCTAAACTTCAAATTGTTTCCAAGGAGAATTAATTTTTGAAAGTGATTTAGAAATATAAAAGAAAAACGCTTGTAACTTAAATTTACTAAGTAGAATTTATTCATTGGGTTCTGGAAAACGTTATGAAATTTAAAATTAGAAATAGTAATTAAATTAACTAAATGTGATTTTGTAAAATTACATCAATAAAAAGTGATGTTTAGAAAATATATTATGGAAAAGAACTTTTTAAGAATCGGAAGAAAATAAAGTAAGAAATTATATTAAGAAAAGTCCAAAATAATATTTTAAAGTTAACAAATATTTTACGAAGGGTAAAAACGGTGAAAAAAATTATTTATGTAACTCAAAAACGTAATTTTTAAATTATGCGATTTGAAAAATGTTAAAATATTTCTACACAATTTTTAAAGCGTTTAAATATTTTACACGATCGAAATGTTGTAGAAAAATTGCTATGCAATTTAAAAATTAAAGAATATTTTTATGCATTTTAGAATACAGTAGAAAATTGTTACGTAATAGAAATGTTACAAATCGTTGCTTACGTAATAAAATATTACGTGACCATAAAAATGTGACAAAAATATTTTATGAATGAGAAAAATGTAATAATATAAGGTTGCTGTTAATTATACAATAAACTTTACAATTAAAAGTCAGTATGTGAATACTGTACAAGAAATTGGGCAATTTGCTTATAATTGGCATGAATCCATTTTATGAACGTAAAATAGTATTTGAACTTTGTATGAGAAATTATGTGATTTACCTTTAGTTGGTAATTGGTGCATTACATATGCATTGAAAATGGTCCGATGGACTGGATATGGCTAATTGCCTAGGGGAAACGTACACCTCTTGAGTGGGTGCGATACGCGTAGTGTAGGTCACTTGTGGACCTTGGGGGCATCGGGGTGCGGGTTGCTCACAAGTGGGCAGTTGGTAGCTCTTTACGCACCGTGGGTTAGACCGATGCAACACACCGGTGATCCGGACCGAGACACTATTCTTAATCGAGATCGACAAAGATTGTTGTGTATGTGCTAGATGTGCAAGATATAATTATAAGCACTTGGTCTGAAGCACGAAATACCAGTAGCTCTTTTCGATCAATTTCTCCGACTTGAGTATTAGCTCCATGGAGTAGGACATTGAGTCTATGTGCGCATGGATGAAACTGAGCATCTATATCTATATGATGGTGTTGCTGTAATTGTTGTATGATTTAAACAGTGATAGTGGCATAATGATAATTATTATTTTGCACTATGATGATGGTATAATTGTGATCATAATATGATATTTTTGCATGATGTGTTGTTTGTATTATCTCTGTACTATCATGCTTGTATTGGCGTAGATAATCTCACCTCTTTGTGTGTATATTTGCATATTATATTTTTAATTGAGTAAAGACGTTGAGAAAGAACCAGTACAAGAAGCAGAAGAAGAATTACTTCTCACGTCTGGGAACGTGGAATTTTGATAAGATGACATCAAGACCCGGTTTCTTTGGTTGCGTGAGGTTGCAGTTCCATGGTGAAGCTGAAGATGGAGGACTAGTCCTGATGAGAGAGGACTAATTTACGAAGGAGAATTGACGGTCTTTATAAGTAGAGATTATCGTAGGAACCCGTTTCTTACTGCAACTATCTTTGTTCATATTGAGTTTCCTTTGCACATTAGGCGACATTGGGACACTAGGTATTATGTCCCAACAGAGATTAGCATCGTGTCGTCTGCTCGAACACCTGTCCGTAGGCCTTCACATCATAACGGATTCCTATCTGCTGAGGAATCGAGGAGGACCCGTCGAGGGTTCTGTGCTTAAATAGACTTGGGCGAGTCTAAAACTCTATTATAAACAAGTCTGTAATATTATTTTAAGTGTGCCATTTACTTTTGGAAGCAGGGTCTGTATTCTAAATAATGTTCTGATATTGTCTATGTAAAATGTGTATGATGTATGATTATGTGTGAGTTTGATATGATCTTTTATTTTCTGCTAAGTTTATTTTGTGAAAACAAAAGAAAAAAAAATTTTACGACCCGTAATTTTTTGACTACATTACATTATTATAACTTGGGGTAATTCAGTAATAATAACGTATACATGTGACACCCTACGGTGGGTGTTACAGCAGGCCCCCTTAGAACGAGGGCTCTGGTACCATGTCAGAATCAAAAAATAGGATTTGAACTCTCTCATATTATTGATCAATCATATGCAATATATACACAGGTGCTAGCAACTATTTTAGGAAACAACTGATGTTTCCTTCCTTAATTCTTGATCCCTTGATTTGAGGGATTGACTAATTATAAAAATAAATACAGATTGTTTCCTTCCTTAATTCTAGATCCCTTGATTTGAGGGATTGACTAATTACAAAAATAAATACAGATTCTAATTCTAAATAAGTAAGAGATATAATATTAACATTTCTGAAATAGCATACAACACACGGATTCTCACAGGTTACAATGTGCATATGATGAATTATATGATGACTTGTTGTTTTTAGAAAAGAAAAACTTATCTTGTTTGGAAAACATTTCCTCTATTAAAAATAAAATTGTGACTTTGAAAAATGAATATAATTTTCTTAATGAGGAAATACCTTTGAAATATGAAACCTCATCTTCTTGTGGAAAATGCATTAATTTAGAAAATCAAGTTGAGGACTTATCTTTCAAATTCTTCAAAGCTAATGATTCTAATTGCTTACGTTCTATGTTTTTAATTAAAATAAAATTAATGTTATTCCACATGGAAATTCAATTAAAGCTTATGGCAAAAATAACATAGAATGTAATAACAAGAAAAGGCTTAAGTTTTTCAAAGATAATCTTCAAAAGACCAAGTCATCATTAAATTCAATTGTTTGCAATTTTTGTGATCATCTAGGACATATTTCTCATTTATGCAATTATAGAAAAAAAAATTATATGAGAAATAATATGGTATGGGTTCCTACAAATCTTAAAAGTCCTAGTACTAACATTCAAGGACCTAAAATGAAGTGGGTACCAAAATGTCCTCCTAGTATTTCAATTTTACAAAAAATTTCTCAAAACGATGGACAAATTGGTCAAAAGAAAGTGGAATCATCAAGGAGAATGCTTCCAAAGCCCAATGGTAGAAACTTTGGTCAAAGAAGGAAGATGACTTCAACCAAAGCTTCTCAAGTACAAAATGTAGAACTTGTAAAGTTCAAGACTCCAAAAGAGAAGCAATGAATAAGGAAAAATATTTCCTTGATTACCGAGACCAAGGTATCAAAATCTTTTACCTATTATGCACACTCACATGTAAAGTCAATGAATATGAGGTATATTTCTTGTAGGCCTTAAGTGATTGATTGAATCATGTGTACTTGGTAAAAATAAAATATTAAATATAGCACATGATTATATTCCTATTACACCCTTTGCTCACTGTCTTGTATATTTCTTGTTAATAGGGTATTCTATATATCATGAAAATAAGCATGCTATTAGCTATGTGCTTAATGGTAATTGATTATTTAATTTATTGTGCTCAGTTTACATTCTATGAAAAAAAAATGATCTTTATAAGAGCATAATGGATTAATAGTAAAAAACTAACACACAAGGACCCAAGAAAATTTGGGTACCAAAAGTATAAATTTTTTTTTCAAGTGTGTTGTAATTATGCTTGAAGGCCAAGAGCTGACTTTAACATCTTGAAAGTGGTTGCTCCAAGTACAAAGACCAGAAATAATTTCAAACCCTTTTCCTTGTTTCCAAGAAGCTTGGACTTGTAATTTTTTTGATAAGTGGAAACGTGTTTTATGCTTTTCTAGCTTTATGTCTTAAAAATATTTCTACATGCTGGATAAAATATGCTCCTTGTTTGAAATGACATATCTGATGATAATATCCGTGAGCTTAAATTTTTTATCAATTATACATATAATTGAATACTTATGTTTATTGCTTTATCATTTACTCTTTAATTATTACTGACTTTAGTGTTGGAGGTATACCAAAACTTGTTTTGCAGGTATCTCATCTTTGGGTATGTTTCCTTCTCTCTAATTGTATCCCTGTATGTGCCTATAAATGTTTTTCTAATAGGTTTATTCGAATAAACTTGTGGTTATTCGAATAAACACCATCAGTTGTTGAAAAAAAAGTGTTGCATATTAGTTTTATTCGAATAAACCTTAATTTATTCGAATAAACTGAGACAAGCAACCACAGTTTTATTCTTTCATATCTGTCTCATTTGAATAACTCTACCGTTATTCGAATATATATGATGCATGTGCCTTTGTCTTCATGATTTATTCGAATAAACAGTGCCTTATTCGAATAAACCTGAAGTGGATCTATTAATCCTGTGTTTTCACATCTCTGCCCTATTCAAATAATTCACACCATATTCGAATGAATGCCTTATCAAGACATTTATTCTGTTTTGGTTATTCGAATAACTAGAAGGTTATTCGAATAAATCCTTGGCAGATAGCCAAGTTATAAAGCTAGTTATTCGAATAACCTTAGAGCTATTTGAATAACATATGGTAGACAAAGCCATCAGTTTACCATGTTTTATTCGAATAACTCACACATTATTCGAATAAACACGGGCCTATAAATTTGCCCACTATGTTCTCACATTTTCATGTCTATTTCTCTCTTCTTTTGCGTATACCTTTTGCCCAAATGCACCTCTCTATCTCCTCTGTACACTTTTCTTTATTTGTTTTGACTGAAAATATGCACTTAATGATATGTAGGTAAAATGCAAATGATTAACCAAATGTAATTGGCTATTCTTTTGATATTTATATGTACTTAGCTAAATTGATTAATGAAATGAAATATCTTTTGCATTTGTGAACTCATTTATTGTTTTATTATTTTGAATGCTTATTTGCTTATGAGTTTGGCATAATGACTAATCTCTATGGATCCAAAATTGATGGATACCAAAGAAAGTACTTTGAATTGTAGGGTGATAACTTCCTCAAGAAAGCATTTAAATGGAATAAGTTTATTCAACTTGAGGATAGTAAAATGATTCAACTTTTAAAAGGGGTGCAAAGAATCTCTATTCCCTCATAAAAACTTGAAGCTTGGAAGTTGGAGTCACCTACAAAAACTCAAATAGTACACTTTTGGTGACATCAATCTCTTATCCTTATTTATACTTTTAATTTAATATCATGTGACATTTGGAGAAATAAAGAATTTTTTTTATGCCTTTACATGTCTTACATGATGATTATTTGCCTAAAAATGCCTAAATAAGTTTTGATGATGATAATATGTCTCTTAATAAACTTGAATCATGCCTTAAAATGCTTAAACTATTTTTTTTAATTCAAGTGCATATGTGCTTCATGCATTCTTGTTAGAACTAATATTGCATGGTTGATAATGTGATACATGCTTTATATTATATATCAATCTAAATTATGCTTATAAATGGGCTTACATGATATTTGATGCTAACTTATGTTTTAGAGGACTTTTAAAGTTAGCTTTGCAAATCTTTTTATGTGTTTCAAACATAGCCATCTGATTTTTACATACAAGCATATGTGGAAATGAGAAAAGTTGAATGGAATTCAAATGAAGAGGAATAATAAAAAAAAGACTTTCTTCTAGTGCAATGGAATGGAGAATTCAAAGGAAGAAAGCTCAGAGTAACCAATAAATAAGGAGCATCACTCTTTATTTGACTCAATAAGTATCTCCATCCCTTAGCTTTTATGGTATTCTATATGTTATGAATTGTATGATACTTGTTGATAAATTGATCTTAAAATGATTAGAAGCTTTCCTTACATGAGAAGTATGCTTAGCATTGACAAAGTGCCTAATTAGATATTAACTTGCTAATTTGTCATTGCATTTAGGGTGGATGATATTAGTTCTATACATGCTTTGATCCCTATAGCATATTTCATCAAGGAGATGTACTTATGTTCTTTTGACTTGGATTGATCTGTCTCAATGAATGTGTGTTTTTTTTTAATATAAAACATCTCTACCCTTCTAAAATGCATTTGAAAATATAATGTGCTCTTGTAAAATTCTTTTTGAAAGGGGGAGAAGTTTTTAAAATATTTTTAATTGATGGATTAAGAATAAAAATATTTTGCCTTGCTTTGCTTTATGGTATTGTACTTACATGGTCTTAGCATACATATTTCACCCTATCCATCTTGTGTTTCAACGAGGGGGAGCCTAGCTCTTAAGTTGTTTATATCTCTTGCCTTACATCCTTATTTGATTACATAATGTGTTTTATTGCTATCATATGTTAAATGTTGACATACAAAAATATGATAAACATTTCATGAATAATCTTCTATATCTTGAAAGCATGCTTGTTTCATTTCTCTATTCTTGAATTATATGTAGAATCTATAAGGGGGAGAAATTATTATTTTTCCTTTCTAAGCCTTTTTGTTGATGTCAAATAGGGGGAGTGAAAATTAGAAAGAAAAATATGTTCTTGTACTTATTGTTTGATATCCTTATATGAATATTCATTCTTGTATATTGCTTAACATATTTTTCTTTGATGGTTTATCATCATCAAAAAGGGGGAGATTGTAGAAATAAGTTTGCCCCAAATGGTTTAATATGATAAGTTTTGATGATGACAAATACAAGATAAAAAGAACATTTTGTATATGTTCTTTGTTGCATCCTATATAGAGCATATCTATTTATAATTGATAAGTATCTTATTTGGATGTGTCTATAAAAGTATTATATGCATGTTAAACTAACTAGAATTATACATTTATAAATAATGCATATGAAGATATTGAATTATGAATTTAGACTAACTATGCTTGTTTAAGTGAGCAATACTTTGTAGGATAGTCCAAGTACCAAGAGTAAGCACTGTAACAAGAAAGCAAAAGATCTTAATTAAGCTCAACTCAAGGAAAATGTGAATGCTTATTTCATGAAAGTATTGATAACATCAAAGTTATGTCAAAGACCAAGTTCAAAGGAAGATTAAATGGTACAGCTTATAGGACTTAGGGTCTTTATGTAAGAAGCCTTATGGATATTTCAAATATATTTTTACAAATGGTTTTCCTATACTAAAAAACCCAACAAACAAGTTTTGAAAAGTTATTTATGGTGGTAGTTCAAATTTATGAAAAATAGCCAAGTTTGAGTTTTACAAAACTGACCTTTAGTTACTCTTTTGATCATATCTTTCAAAATACTTTGAGTTTTTTCTGAAACTTTTTTCATTTGAAAATAGAGTCAAATATCTTTCTAATGAGTAGTCATTTGCTTTAAACAGATAAGAAATGAAGAAGTTATGACCATTTAAAGTCAGTTTTCAAAACGAGATTGGTTTATTCAAATAAAGGATGTGTTATTCGAATATCACACCCCAGAAAAACATTCCATAACATGTTTCTAAAAGGTTTATTCAAATAAAAAATGTGTTTTTCGAATAACATGACCCAGAAAATATTGCAGAACATGTTTTTGATGTTTTATTCGAATAACAATATTGTTATTTGAATAACACGACCCAGG
This sequence comes from Ormosia semicastrata, assembly GCA_029884595.1. Taxonomy (NCBI): domain Eukaryota; kingdom Viridiplantae; phylum Streptophyta; class Magnoliopsida; order Fabales; family Fabaceae; genus Ormosia; species Ormosia semicastrata. The sequence continues at coordinate 36,810,201 of JAQQTO010000045.1, forward strand.
AAACACGCAACGGCTATTTTCAGAGGCTTTAACGTGATATTAAATTGATACCCAATGGCTCTTTTTCTTAGAACTCTATAAATACATGTTTTTGGGTCATCTTTTAGTAACACCCAATTATCTGAAACAACTTTTTCTTACTTTATTTTGTGATATATATTTTACTAAATTTTTATGCTCTTTTTCGCCAAAATTTGAGATATCCTTAGAGAGCTTCATAGAACTTCAAATTGTACCATCTACTCTAGTGAGAGTTTTTCTTCTTCTATATTCTATTTTATTGTAAAGAGGGTGAGGTATCCATCAAAGAAATTGTAAGGGTGAGGTATCCCTGACTGTCGAGGCTCAAGCACAAAGGGTGAGGTATCCCAAGGTGTGGTGAGTGCTCTATTGTGTAAAGGTTTCAAGCACTTGTTTAAGCTTGAAGTGATAGTAGAAAATCTTGGGTGATTTACTTGAGGATTGGATGTAGGCCACAAGTGGTTGGTGGCTGAACCAGGATAAATTTTGTATTTGCTCTTCTAAACTCAAACTCCTTTATATTTATGTTTTAATTTCATATATTTTCTTGAATGCTTTCTGTGTGAGTTGTTCATTTACAAGTGCATTTTTCTATCTTCTCTATTCGTTCTTTTTAATTGATAAATAGCTTTAAAGAAAATTATTTTTCAAGTATTTTAATTATATATGTTTGAGTTAAATTTGATATTTAATTTATTTGCTTAATTTATGCTACAACCCAAGTTATTTTTTGAGTAATATACAATAGTTAGACTTATTCTGCTGCATGTGTTGATTGAAAATATTAAAATGCATAATTTATTAATGTTGTTTTAAAATTTTGTAATCACCCAATTCACCCCCTTTTGGGTGATGGTTGCCATGACTAATAGCTGGGTGGGAATTCTTCATCTCCATCTGCTGTGATGCATATTTGGAGCCCACCTTTGAGTTCCTCTCCACACTTTCAGTCTCCTGTGAGTGTCAAACGATCAACCAATTGGGTACCACTGAGTTCCGACTCAACCAACATCACTTTGCCATGTCACTGAACGAGTTCAATGTTGCTATGGGCTTTGAGACCACGGTGTCCATTCAGTCCCTTACTTACCAGAGCGCCTATTTGGACTATCCACACACTTTTATTGATAACGAGTTCTGGATTTCGATCTGTCAGGTGGCCAACCCTTACAACCCTAGTATCTCTAAATCTTCTTCCATTCGTGACCCTGCTTTGAGATGGATCCACCGTTTCATATTCCACAGCATCTCGGGCCAGTTTCGCAGCACTAGGGTTGTCACAAAAAATGACCTCTTCTACTTGTGGTGTTTGGTGCATGGCCACCACTATAACATTAATTATTGGTTCCTTCAGCATATTTTGAAGATCGGTAAGGCCAAGGGAAGGGCCAAATCTATGTACATTCCAGTGGGTTCCTACATTACCAATCTAGCCCGGAACCTTGATGCTTTACATCCTGATGCCCATCTCGCTAAAGAGATGGAGCCAATTGATCGAGCTATGCTAATTCGCCTTCGCCTTGTATACGAGATTGCTCCTAGCCATTGGGCCCTCCATGATGGACCTATTCTAGATGCACCTTCTCCACCACCAGAGGATAATGCTGCTGATGCTGCTCTTGCTCCTGCTGCTGCGACTGATGCTCCACAGTTGCCTCCGCATATCTTAGCTGACCTGAGCGACTACCTTGCTCATATGGAGACTAGTCAGGCTACCTTTCAACAGTGCATCCATGATGATATGAGCCTTATGGAAGCTCAGCAGGCCAGTTTTCGAGATCATATCACTTCCCAGTTTGACCAGCTCTTTGCACTCCTGGCCTCTCGCTTCCCTCAGGATCCACCACCCCCTGATGCGTGAAATCCGCAAGTGTACGGTTTCGTCGTCAAGTAATAAAAGATCGAATCCACAGGGACTGAGTCTATGAATACTAATTAATTAATTAACTCAGTTAAATTAAACAAAAGAGAGTGTGATTGTTTATTAAGAATAATGTAGTAACAAAACAATTAAATAAAAATCAAGAAGATAGAATTTAGAATAAAAACAGCAAGTTATCAAGAAGGGGGTTTTCAGGTTTAAGAAAGCTTCCAAGATTGGGATACCACAATGATACAAGACCAATCCTAATCGATAACCCTTTTATTAAAACTCAAATTCAATTGAAGGTGAATTACCCAAAATTAGTTAATGTTCTCTTTCAAGATACAAGATCTGTGCCCAATTAAACCAATTCCTACTTTCGTGGTAATTGAATTTAAATCGAACCCATTATGCTTTGTGGTAATTCATTAAATCCTCGAAAGGTTAAAACTACTCTTGTGATTTAGACCTTAAGTTCAATTCTTATAGTTCCAACACTTAGGTTCACCTCTCAGTACGTCCCTAAATGCCTATGAGATGCAAATAAGTGGCCACCAAATTCACATGAATAAAAGCAATAAGAATTGAATCAATGAACAATCGAGATTAATAAAGAGGGAAACAACGTCAATTCATCATTATCAATGTATCAAAAGGCATTGCCCAATCCTAGAAACAAATGTAACTACTCAGACATCAAGAAGAAGAAAACAGAATTCAAACTTAAAAACATCCCAAACCCGTAACAATCGAAGAAGAAAGAGAAGGATCAAGAAATCAAGCCTCCTTCGTGCCTCCTTTCGAAGTAGGTTTCAATCCAAGATAGAATACCCTAATAGCAATCAGAACATCTATTTATAGCCTAAGGTTTTTATGGGCTAAAAGCTCCCAAAAGAAATAAAAATGGAAAACTAAAATCTGCTGCGCGCCCCGAACCACGGCCGTGGTGGCCACCACGGCCAGGCCGTGGTTAGTTCTGAGATGGAGGTTTCACTGCTGGCTCTCAACCACGGCCGTGGTGTAGACCACGGCCAGGCCGTGGTTGAGTCTGCTTCAAATTTCTTCAATTTCCTGGTTCCCACAAACCATAACCGTGGTTGAGACCACGGGCAGGCTGTGGTTCCCTCTAGAATGGCCTTTTTGCACCTTTATTGCTATCCATTAAGCTCCAACTTCAAACATGCAAGCATTCCATTCAATCCAAGGCCAATTCAACATTAATCCTGTACAAGAACACCAAAAACACGGCAGTTATCCGAACTAAGGGAAAAGCAAACCAAAAGGGAAACTAAAACGCCTAAAATGCTCAAGAATGCATGCAAAACAAGAACAAAACATGATGTTGTTTCACACACATCAAATCCCCCCAAGCTTAAGACTTTGCTTGTCCTCAAGCAAAAATTAAAGCCAAACCAAGAAGTGGGATCAAAAGAAAATAATGAATGAGGAACCCGAGAAAACAATATCCAAGCAATAGGTTAAGACAAACAAAGAATCTGAGAGGTAATCAAAATCAAGTCCAATTAGAGGCTAAGTTCTCAGAAATCATGCATCCTCATTGATTGAATCAAGTTCACTCTACTAACCACACTCAAAGTGTTTAAGGGTGAAGACAATGCTCTCAAAATCCTTTAAAGAAAATGCACTTCCATATGCTTGATAAGAAACCAGATTTTCACTAATAATCAGCATGCATGCAAGAATCAAAAGGTCTTTCAAGGGTCATAATGGGGCCATGGGAATGATATTAGGTAAGGTAGAGAAAGGAAGGTATACACAAAGGGCTCATCAAGATTTTCAATAAACACAAGAAATCCAATAGAACATAAATGAAGCAAAGACAATCTTTCAATCTAAAACATAACTCCACATTTCAAAGAATTTTCTTCCTTTCTTTTCCTTCTTCTCTTTCTCCTCTTTTTCAAGCTTTCATCTTATGATTTTCTTTGATTTTTTTTTTAGAAAGAGGAACCTCAAATACATATAATTCCCAAAACAACCTTCAAACAACTTTCAAGCCCAATTCGCTCCATTTAATATTCTAAATGATAACCAACAATGTTTCAGCATAGGTATTAAGAAAACAAGTATGCAGTAGGCTCAAAATGGGCAACTAGTGGATGAAAGTGTAACAAATTTAGAAGGCCAGAAAAATACCTAAAATGCCTTAATCACATTCAAGCATGGAACTAAAAATTTTGCCTCAAAAAGGTTTCAAATCAAGTTCTAGAGCACATGATCAATGAAGAATATCACTCAACACAAAGAATGGGAACAAAAATCATATAGTGCATATATCCCATATAGGCTCAAAACTCACATTTAGAGGTTTAAAAATTCAATGAGAAGCACAAATTCAGAGAACATTATGCTAATTATCAACTATCAAAAGATCACCTCTACTATCAATTAAAACAATGCCTGTTGCCAACTACATGAATCAACAAATTGGGTTCCAAATCAATACTATCTCAAAATCCTCAAAAGAGAGGGGCACAAGTTCAACAAAAAACCCAAGAGAAATGATGGTGTGAAAATGCAACATGAAAATGCAATGCAAAACAAGACATGAGAATGCACGAAACTAATGAGAATGAAAATAAGAAAATGAAAATGAAAAACCCCCCCAAGCTTAGAACTTACATTGTCCCCAATGTAAAAACTCTAAAATCCCCAAAAGAAATAAAAATAGAAAACTAAAATCTGCTGCGCGCCCCGAACCACGGCCGTGGTTGGTTCTGAGATGGAGGTCTCACTGCTGGCTCTCAACCACGTCCGTGGTGTAGGCCACGGCCAAGCCGTGGTTGAGTCTGCTTCAAATTTCTTCAATTTCCTAGTTCCCACGAACCATGGCCGTGGTTGAGACCACGGGCAGGCCGTGGTTCCCTCTGGAATGGCTTTTTTGCACCTTTATTGCTATCCATTAAGCTCCAACTTCAAACATGCAAGCATTCCATTCAATCCATGGCCAATTCAACATTAATCCTGTACAAGAACACCAAAAACACGGCAGTTATCTGAACTAAGGGAAAAGCAAACCAAAAGGGAAACTAAAACGCCTAAAATGCTCAAGAATGCATGCAAAACAAGAACAAAATATGATGTTATTTCACACACATCACCCCCACCCCCTGCATGATGTCAATATGTTATTTTCAGGGAAGTTTCAGTATCTCATATTGCTTTTCTTTTTGCTTTACTTTTTACATTGAGGACAATGCCAATTTCAAGTGTAGGGAAGTGCATTTAACTTTTGATGTACTTAATTAATGATATTGCATATTAAATGACACTTAAGTATTGCACTAAATCGAGTTTGATCTTTAGTATTATTGTCTTGATTATTTCTGAGCTGATAGAAATTATGTTTGAAAAGGGGAATCCACTACTCATGAGCTGATTTTGTGCAAGATAATTTCTTTTTTAATTGAATGTTGAAAAATCTAGCATTTTATTTGGGAAATTAGTCATGTCTGCTTGCAATTTATTCTCTTTACTAACTTAAGACAAAAAGTGAGTTTTGAGCCAGGTTCATGATTGGATTTTTCATACTCAAAATCTTATTTTTCTTCTAGAGTGGATTTTCTCTTGATTTATGTATGTTAGAACTTGATTTGATATCCTGTTGAGATTTTATTGATTCACATACATACTTGAACATGATTGAGGCACCTAGGCTTAATTTTTTCATGACTTCTAGAGTTACATTAATAAATAATCCCTTAGTTGCCCTATTTGAGACTGAAATTGATTTTTTCTTGGATACCTTATTGATTAATCAGGTTGAATTTCTTCTGAGCAACTAATGTGGTAATTGAGAATTTATAAAAAGATTGTTTTCATCCTCAAGGGTTAAAAAAAAGAAGAAAAAAAGAAAAAGAAAGATAAAAAAGTTTGTTGGTGAAGAATTGTGAGAGTAATTTGGCTGAAAGTGAGAATTACCTTATGCATTATGCTCTATTAATCATCTTTTCAACTTGATTCTGCTTGGTATAGCTTTATCCTTAAACATTCTTTACCTTAATTCATCTTTTTCCTTTCATTTACTGTACCCTTGGCCTCATTACAACCAATAGAAGTCCTTTTGATTCTTGCTATGTATGTGAACTTGGAAGTGAAGATGAGAATGATAGTCAAGTTTATGATCATGTATTTGTTAAGAGAAATTTGAGTGATCTCTTTGCCCTTAAACACTTGAGAGATGGAAAGATAAGTGACCTAAATTGTTTGGTAGAGAAGAGGTGCAAGCTAGACTCAAGAGCTTCTAATTGTATTAAGTGCTAGACTTTCTTGTTTGATTGGATTTGATTGCTGAGCATTCATTAAATTTTTAAAATTATGGAATTTTCCCTTGACTCTTGTTTCTTGATGATTAGTATATTCTTGATTTTGATTCATATCTTTGCTTGAGGACAAGTGTAATACCCTAGAAAATCATGTTAGGCTTGTATATGGTTACAGAGGTAGCCTAATACTTACTTAACATGTCTGTGAAGTTTTGTGACTTTCTGAGCACGTTTAGGCACTTTGCTGTAATGCTAAGTGAGAAATATAGCTGTTATTTGCTCTGGAAGTGGCTTAAACTGCTTAGTTAGTGGAAATAAGTGTGGAGAGTTTGTTTCCAAGTCACAAATGTGGAAACTGTGCTACAGTTAAAGTTTGAGAATTTTCGGAGTTAGGTCGGTATTTTTAAGCATATTGGTTGTGTGTTTTAGTATCGGATTGAACCACACCTGATATGGAAATATCAGTTTTTGGTGAAATAGAATTTTTAATGAATCTTAGGATTTATTTTAAATCTGTTGGAAGCTACGAAATCAGATTTGGAGAAGTTTGAGTGTTCGTAGCAGATCGGGGTTTTAGTACCCAACTAAGAGAATTCAAAAGGGATTTCTCTTCTTGAAATATCCCACGGTGGGGATATTTGAGGGATAAGAATAGAACAGAAAAACAGAGAGGCTGAAAACGTGAGAAAGAAGAAGAGAAAGAAGAGAGAAGGAGAAGGATCAACAATCAAAAGAAAGGATCCAAGTGAAGGCCTTGCTTCATTCTCATCATCTTGATCTTGAGGTAGGGGAAAATATGTGTTACTTCATGACTTCATCTTCTTCATTGGGTTTATGGGGACTTGATGGAGGATGTGGGGTTTTGAAGCGTGAGAATTGTCTTTATGTTAGTAAATGCATGAATTTTGCTATAAAGCTTGAGAATAGTATGTTTTTAGGTTGCTAGAGGCAATAGAACAGTTCTTCATCACTTGAATACCCTTGAATGCCATTTGTGAAGGAATTGGAGTTTTAGGGTGTAAATGGATGATTTAATCCAAGAATAAAATATTTGTGTTGTGAGTTAGTGTTTTAAGTTTCCTTCTTATTTGTGAATTTGTTTGGGACTTGAAATAACTTAGAAACTAAGTTGGAGTGGCCAAAATCCATGGAAAATGGCCAAAGGAATAGTAGCATCGTGCAGGAGAGTTTCTGCCATGTTTCTGGTTTAGTTACATGGCCCATCTGTGATTACACAGCCTAGGCCGTGTAACTCTCTGCCAGAAATTTTCCTGAACCACGAAAACACGGCCAGGGCCATGTAAAATTACATGGCCGTGTATTTTGACACGTTGTGTCTTCTGTGATGAGAATTAGCTTTTGTGGTCTTCATGAAAGTTTTATATCTTTCTCTTATCTTTTCAACGCCACTGAAACCGTATCATTTTGATAACCGTAGCTCAAGTTATGCTTACTTTAATGCACAAAGGTCAAAGGTTGATTTTGAACAGAATGTGTTTTTGGATAGGAAATGCATGTTTTGGCGTTTTATAAGGCTAGATGCCTTAGAGGGACCTTAGATAACCATAGTAGGGTGGATTATCAAGGGATAAGATGTTGGAACACCTTAGGCTTCCATAGTGTGGTGGAATGCCATAAGCAAGGATAGGGCGCCTAGATGCCAGAATAGATTTCATCAGAATTTCTATTTTGATATTTTGAGGTTCCTAGTTGCTAGGATACTTTGTTTATGCCTCGTAGAGTATGTTGAAACTCTAATAGGAGTAATTGATGACGTGCGAATGTATTAAGTCAAGTTGACTTGAAATGCTAATTACGAAAGGTAATTAGACATGGTCATATATACATATAATTTGTATTGTGGTGGAATCGAGGAATTGAGTTTCCCTAAGTGTGGGAATTATTCGTGTATGCTCTTTTAAGAGTGATAAGATACTTTTAAAAGTATTTGATGATTTGTTTGTGAAATAAATTTGGAATGCATATAAATCAATTATGAAACTAGTTATGGGAAGTAATTAGTAATTGTATTGCATGAGATGTTTGTGAAACCTATTGAAGTTCGTAATGCTAATTATGAGAAGTTAATTAGACATAATGATATACTTAATGGTATGATTTGCCTTTTTGAAAGGTGTGAGCCCCGTGAAAGTGGGTGTTCTATATCAGGTAAGGCACATTGTATCCTTCCTAATATAGTGAAGTATTGAGGATGAATTTTCTTGTTCATTATCGATAACCGTGTAGTTGATGAGACTTGACTACTCGAGAGGGGGGGATGAGATGTCCTCTGGGATAATGATGCATGCTGGATGATACTTCCAGTGCTTGTTCAAGGTTATGGATGAAACTATGGACTTCCATTACTTTGTTCATGTTTCATGCATTCATGACATTACCATGGGATTGGAGGTCCTGGATGTGGTATCATGCATTATTCACCTCCATACTTAGGAAATTACATAGACATAATCATTAGTCATAATTAAGCATAACATGGCAATTGTATGGGCAGTTGCTATCATGACATTTTCATGCATTGCAATTGTATGGGCGATTGCGTGTTGTTGAGATGAGGTGTTGTTGCTTCCATGATTGAAGTGTCGACTTGATAATTGTGATATTATCTGATTGTACATATATGTATATATGCCGGTATTGGAATACTTCTACTGAGATATATTTTCTCACCCCGATTGTGTTGCCATGTAAATCTAGGTGCGAGTTCTTTGAAAGGGAAGAAGAAGATGTATGTAGATTAGCATAGTATAGATATTGTTTTGGGCTGAGCATATATAAATGTTTTATATTTGCTTAGTTGTTTCAGGTTATGTATAACAGCATGCCCTTGAGGCTGTGATGTATATATATAACTTTTACTATCGTGGCTCTCTATATTTACTCATTATGTATGAATGATATGGGTTAAACGTTGATGTATGTTAGTAGTAGCAGGGTCAATATTGGGTTATTCATTTATATGACGATATATTTGGGTATTGGGCTATTATAACAAGCAATGTTCAAGTGTGGGGGAATTTGATGTGTGGATAAAATACACACCTCTTATGCTTGATTTGAGGTGGATTTAGGTGTGCTTTGATGATTTATGTTGGAATTTATGCCACATTTAATCTAATTATCCTTGGTATCTCATGATTGGTCTTTCTCTATGTTTTTAGGTCCAAAAGAGGTGTTTTGACATGGCTCTATGAAGCTTTGGATGGATTCATAGCAATGAGGTTAAGCTCAGAATTTATATGGCCAAGATTCATAGAGTTTTTGACCTTTACGCGATAAAATAAGCATAACTTGAGTTACAAAAGTTGAAACAAGGTGATTCCGGTGGCATTAGAAAGTAAGAAAAAGAACTACAACTTTCATGAAGACCACTTGTCCAAAAAGTGACATTTTGAGCGATTGAGGAGTTAGACACGACCGTGTCTAACTTGGAAAATGCTTCTATCAAGCTCACACTGCCCTGTCTAACTTCAATGAAGCTTCTGTGTGGGAGACACAGCCGTGACTCTTAGTCACACAACCATGTCTCTTGGTCACACGGTCATGTGTCTTATGAACGTGCAAATTATGTTGTTTTTAAAGCTCACATGGCCACGTCGAAGGGAGACACGGCCGTGTGAGTCCCTCTGACGTGAAAGAAAGGAAAATTTGCCCCCAAATCATTATAAATAGGGCAAAAACACCAAACCAGAGAGGACTTTTGGCTAGAGACTTGTGTGATAGTAGGTTTTGAGAGGAGAAGCACAATGATTTAAAGGCGAAAACTTTGAAGGCAAGAGCAAGACTCTTTGAAGATCAACCATTGAAGTTCTTTTCTCTATCTCCATCTTCCCATCTTTTCTTTTTGTTTATCAATCATGGTTGTTTCTTTAATCCTTGTTCTTATTTGTGTTACGATGGCCATTAGCGGCTAAACTCCTTTTCTAGGATTAGGATGAAATTCTCTATTTTCCTATTATGAATTGTTAATTTGATTCTTTGTTAATGAAATTATTGTTCTTCATTCATTCTTGGTATGCTTAATGCTTGTGATATGTTAAGCACTATATTTACATGATTTTAGGCTTTAGGTGAAGGATCCAAAGATCAAATCTAATTGCTTGATAATCCAAGAATTGAACTTAGGAATTGAGACCTAGACATAGGCTTAAATCCTTCAAGAGGTAAACGATTGTTATGAATCTTAATGGGTTAGAACTTGGATTAATTGCCATAAGAATGGGGTTAGTGAAGTTTTAGCATGTTTTTAGTGCCAAGAAATTGGGCTTTAAATAATTTAGGGCAAATCACCTTCAAGAACATAATTGAACATTAACGAAGATAGGATTATAATTTATTGCAGGGGGTAGTTTAGTGGATTCCGAATCCTAGAGTTTTAAATCCTTGTTAAATCTCATTTTTTCTAGTTTGAATTATTTACTTTATTGCTTTGCTTTTCGTATTAATTTTACTTGAACCTTCTATATCGATTTTATTCGCTTAAACAATCAAAATAGCTGTAAGAGTTAGTAATCAATCAATCTTCGTGGGAACGATCTTTATTTACTACTTGTACGATCCGTGTGCTTGTGGAAAATCTACAACAAGTCTATACTTCGCATACATGTTTGTTTGGTCAATATTGATAATGCATATTCACATCATGTTTTGTTAAGCAGAAAAGTAAACACCATAGTAGGAAAGCAGCTTCCATGACACCCTTTCATGACTCGTTCCTAGGCTAAGATCATAGATGAAATAAAACAAACTCAAGAGCTAAAGGATGAGGTGAACCAGGTCAAAAAGCAATTTTACAAGATGACAGAGATGCTATAGTCCATGGAAAGTAGAAAGAGAACAAATGGGAACCTTTTATTTGTAAACAAGGAACATCTGTCCATACCTCTTCACCTCCTGGTTTCGCTCTAATCCTTCTACAATTTCAAGGCTTTAATCCTCAAGGAGTTATGATGCTGCTGTTGGTGTATGCCCTAGAGGCTAATACATTTTCTGTATTTACATATATTCTATTATGCTATTTTTATATATGAGGCATTTCATTTATTGTGTTCTTTTTTGATAAACATAATAAAGTCCTTAGAATAGTAAGTTTGATACCATAGGACATCAAGTGGATGACTTGATCGTGAGATCCTTTTGGTTACAACACTATTCTTAAATGTCCCTAGTCAAGTATTATTGTTAATTAGGACAACAATAATACATTGAGACTAGTATGTGTAGAGACTGATGACCGCATCTCACGGGTTATGGATATGAGATATCAAGTCTTCACATTGGTACATATTAGAGTAATGATGTCTTGGGTGACCCACCATGAGAACACTACATGGATCGTTACGTGAGTGTCATAAGCGATTCTCATAGTGACAATGGTGTTTGTGGTCCTTTGACACGAAATCACTACGATTCCTACATGAGGAGTTGTGTGTTTTAATGCCATCAAACGTCATCCGTAACAAGGTGATTATAAAGTTGGTTATTGGACATACCGCAAATCATGCAGAGGGATGTGAGTGACCTAGATGGAATTTGTCACTCCTACATAACGGGAGCGATATCTTCGGGCCCCCGATTGAGTGAGGCTGCGAAATGCATGGCCATGCTCAAATGAGTCAATATGAGATATTGATCTCATTTGTTGTTACAAAGTCTACTCGAGTATCGGGAAACGAATGATTGGACTATACAAGGGTGACGATTCCATGCCTTGTGTTCAATCTAGATATCTTGACAAAGGGACTAAACTACACGGAAACATTGATCACGGATAGGTTATGTCAAATCACCGACATTCTCATTACTTGGGTAGCATGTGATGTGTTGCTAGATACCGCTCACTTGTTTGTAATATTAAAATGAGATTTTAATATTACTACCAACGTCATGAGAACCTGCAGGTCGCACACTTAGAACAGACTAAATTGGAGCAATAAGGATCCAAGTTGGACTCGGATTCAATTGTGGGCCTAACTCATGACAGATGGGTTTTAGGGTTACACAGACTTACCTTGCTACTCGCTCACACTCACTTAAGGCAGCCACTATTATAAATAGTACTGTTAAGGGGGCTGCTATACGTGTTACATCACAACCCTAGCCGCACCTAAGAAAGTGAGTGAGAGACAGTGAAAGGTTCTTCTCTTCTATTCGCACTAGCACCGCGAAAAGAGGCGTGACTCCTTTTGCAAGTCCGTGCATTCGTGTGGATACCGCAGAAACATCGTCACTATTACGGTGTTGGTGATTCACCTCGCTTGTGTTTATCACGCTTCAAGAGGTAAATTTTAAAAACTCGGATTATGGACCTTTTCGCATGGATCCTGTGTGGGAATCCTATTATTCCGCTGCGAGATATTTTGATCTGCAATTCCCAACAGCTGCTCACCATTTACCCAAACAACACCACTCAACCCTCAGTCATCAATTCTCAGGAAACCCAAGGGCCACCATTCCTACCATATGGCCTCTCTCCCGGCTATGTACCACCATTAGCCACCAACCCCTTTGATAATAGCACCCCAGTAGTGACACCAACTCAAAACCCGCTAAACACTACCCAAACTCAAGTCAATTAGCCAAATGTCAATGAAATGCTGCCAATACAACACCTATTTCCCTTTTTTATCCCACCATATGGTCTCCCTATCGGTTTTGTACCACCACAGGCTATTAATCCCCCTGACAACAACATGCCATTGATAACACCTACTTCGAACCCATTGAGCACAACTCAACCACATGCCCATTACCTTAGTACTAGTGGAACCTCACCGGTGTAACATTTTATCCCCACTCTCATGTCATAGTATCCATTGAATTCTTTTGATGAAAGTCCTCAATCCTAAAAGGAGCTAAAAATTCTAGAAGAGAGATGACGGGCCATTAAAGGAGCAGATAGTTATGGCCTCAAGGATGCTACTGAGCTTTGCCTTGTCCCTGAGGTTGTCATTTCATCAAAATTTAAGGTCCTGGGTTTCTATAAATATAAAGGGACTACTTGCCCAAAGAATCACTTGACAATGTATATTCGCAAGATGGCTTCACAGGCTCATGATGACAAACTGTTAATCCATTTCTTTGAAAATAGTTTAATTGGGGCAGCTTCGAATTAGTACACGCATCTTAATTGTGCCCATATATATAGTTTCAAGGATCTAGCTGATGCTTTCTTAAGGCAATACTAGTATAATCTCGACATGACTCTTGACAAATTATAGTTGCAAAATATGGTGAAAAAGGATGTTGAGACTTTTAAGGAGTATGCTCAGAGATGAAGAGAAACAGTTGCTCAGATGGAACCCCCGCTGTTAGAAAAAGAAATGATGGCTATGTTCATTAACACACTTTAGTCACCCCTTATATGATCAAATGATTAGGAGTGTGCCTGCAAACTTCCTAGACATTGTTATCATCGGAGAAAAGATTGAAAATGGAATAACAAATGGAAAGATTGCTGATAGTTCAGTCGGGGCGACTTGTAACACCCCAACTTTTGAGTTAAGTATGATATTGTCCTAAATGTACTGTTTTATATTTTCTGTAAGTTATAAATTGAATTTGACTGTTTCATGATGGTATTTGACTATTGTGTGTGATTTGCTCCGAGTCAAGAAAATAATAATTTTTTGGCCGAAAAAATCTTATTTTAATTATTTAGAGCTGGGGGATCTTACTAAACCAATTCCAAGTGATATATATATATTAATCTTTTAATTTTTAGGATTTAACTGTGTAATAAAATAATTTTATATTATTATAATATTATTTTAATTGATAGTACCTACTGTCTTAAAAATAGTAGAAATCTGCTCCAAAATGACCATGGACCCTGAAAAGTCTATGGGACCCACGTTTAGAAAAGCAGTCAATGTTTCTGACTAGACTAAATTCTAAACCAATAAGAGTTGGTCAAATAAAGTGGCATGGACTTTATTGTGGACCATTAGATAAACAACTTGATTTAGATGCCTTTGATCATAACCATTGATCAGATCAATGGTGTGAGAACAACCTTGATAAAGTAACTAATGATATCCACCCTAGACTAAATCAATGGATAGGATGTGAAGTTAATTTCAAGGGCTAGGATTTAGTCAAATATAATGGCTTGACTAATTATTAAGTAACTAAGTAAACCTAATTTAGTTAGCTTAATTGTCTAAATTAAGAAACTAAGTGAACTAACCTAGTTATTAATTAGTTATAATCTAGTTATTAATTAGATATCCTAATTTCATTTAGAAGCTATGACAAATCATGACATAGACAATGACCTAATTAACTAGTTAACTATGTAACTAGATAGTAATCAAGTAATTAGAAAACCTAAGCTAGTTAGTAAGTATTTGATTAAAGTGTAACTAGATTAAAAATTAAAACAAACCTAGTTACCTTTTTGAAGGAGGCCACATGGCCAAGGAGAGCTAGGAGGCTTCTCCAAGCTTCTTGAACACTTTTGCATGACCATTAGGTGACCAATTGGTGACATAGGCCATGTGCCTTCCTAATGTGAACACAAAGTGATATTTTACTATCATAGCTATCCTTTAATCTCTTCTATACACTCTCTCACGCTGCACACTCTCTCATTTACTCTCATTATTCACTTTTTCACTCACCTAAAAAGACTTAGCTTTATTTTCTCTCAAATCTCTCAAGAACACCAAACACTTTTCCTTTCTTTTTCTCTCTTGTGTTTCGGCCCCTTACCCAAATTCACCACCCATCTTCTATAATTTTATCTTTATACATTTCCTAAACCTAAACCACCTCCTAAACACTTTTCATTTAGAAGGTTTTGTCAAACTCCTACTCCTTCTACTTCAAAATCCAAACTTTTGTTTACTTCCCTAAAGGTAAACTCTTGATTCATTGATTTTAATTTAAGTTTTTGATTTTCTATACCATGATTGTTCCATGGATCTTTAATATTAAGCCTTGTATGTGATTTTGCTAATTGTTTAAGAATTTTAGGGATTTGTTTTGAATGCACACGAAAATCAAAGAGGAGGAGGAGACTAGAGGATCCTTGTCTTCAAGAGGTAAGAGGGAGATTTAATCTCATCAACCTTGTGTGGTGATGAGAAAATGGATTGTATGTGTGTGAAGAATCCATAAGGATTCATTTGTGTGGTTGTTTATTGCTTTCCTATTTGTGATTGATTTTAATTGTGACCATGTTTATAGGTTTAAAAATATATTGCATGTGTTTATAAAGGTATGATTATTAATGTAGGATGTGAATAACATGTAAGGATTGCATGAGTGTTCCAAAGAACACCAAAGAAGCTCACGGCTTCTCCAAGAAAAAGAGAACCAAAATGTTCTCAACCATTTTCTAAAACAATGATTTAATGAATCTAGGTAAAACAATGAATTTGGAAATGATTTAGAAGTTAGAAAATGATTTAATGATTAGTTGTGAAGGATAGGTTGATTTTGGCCAACATGCCATTCAATGTACATTTGAGTTCCAAAATTATTTTCTAAGGTAGGTTAAGTAGCTAATCTACAAAAGAATTTAATTCCAATGAATCTTTGGGAAATAAAATGAATGAACTTAGTTTTAGAATTTTAAACTAGAAGAATTAGTTATCAGTAAGAAATAAAGAAAACACTTGAAAAATACTAATGTAGAGCTCACTCTCTGAGTTTTGAAGCGCGTTAGCAAGTTTCAAGGTGTAAGTAAAGGTTAAGGTTAAAATATGTAGTATTTAGAGAGAGATGTAGAAAATACCATTTAATAGATTTTCTAGACAAAATGCTGTCAAAAATTACTAAAATCGGATAAATAAAAAAGAAGGATCCATAATATGTTTATAACGTATGAAAAATAATTTACGTAGTTTAAAAGTACTAGAAATAGCTTACACATATTTGAAATAATGATTTTTAAGCTATATGGTTAAGAAAATGATTTAAAAATCTTATGCGATTGAGAAAATGATTTAAAAACATTACGCAATGTTCAAAAATGTCAAAATATATTTATGCGATTTAAGAACGTTTGTAAAAGCAACGTGATTGTGAAAATATGATAAAATTTCTACGCGACTAAATGGAACAGTGAGTTTTACTGTCAGGCCAAAATGGTGGACCCGAACATGTTGAGAGATAGTATTGTCAAGTGGACATATACTATATTTTGGAATATTGAGACTGAGGGTATTTTCATAAATATGGTAATATATTAAGACTAAGGTTATTTTTGTAATTATAGTTCTTAATCATGCATAGAGAGTTGTGTCAATTTAGTTAAAAATTGGCGATTGATTGATAAGACGAATTACACCATGTCATGGTGTGATAGGCGTAGTGTGGTTCATTAATTGAACTTGAAGGCATTAGTGTGCGGAGAATTCCACATGTGGATAGTTGGTAGCTCCTCTGGGCCGTGGTAACGGGCAACACACTAATGATCTCGACAAGCACTATTCTTAATTAAGATCTTGTGAAGACTATTTGGTACAATGCCTAAAGTGCACGATGTATTTGGACTGTGTACTACTGCACGATGTTTTGGACTGTGAGCTATAGACACTACGTGGGACAGTGTAATAGTTTGGTTGGGCAGCCTGAGGTACTGATAGTTCTTTTCGGATCATTCTCTCTAATGTCTGTGTTTAGCTCCATGGAGTAGGAACGAGTCAGTATGCATTAGCATCCATGATCTGCATTTCAATGTTTACTATAACCGGTGATAGCATGTATGATGTATTAATTTGAGGTACTGTATATGATATGATGGTATGTATTATTATGATATTTGGTTGTATTATCATTTTCTTTATTGCCATGCTGGTAATGATGTAGATTGTCTCACCTCTCTATACGTATTTCTCTGTATTATTATTATATTCTGTAAAGAGTTTGAGGAGAGGAAGAGGAGTAGCCTCTTGATATTTAGTACCTTGAGGAGCAACAGCCGAGCGATCAGTTCGAGGAAGGCGAGCCATTAGATCACCCCTACCATCTGGATTGATCTTGTGATCATGATGTTGCCTGGATTCTTTGGTTTCGTGAGACTTGATTTTCATGGAGGCTCGGAAGCCTGGCGACTGTGTGAGGATAGAGGATTGGTAGTCTACATAGGACGTCTAACTGTGTCTCTGTGTAGAGAGTTTGACGAGGAGCTTATTTTTACTACTACTCTGTATCTACATCTTGAGTTGCCTTTGACTCTTAGGCGTTATTAGGGAGGGATTTTCCATTCGCCTAGTGAGTTTAGTAGTGTGTCGATAGCACAGACTCATGTCCATAGAGCTGCAAGGCATCCGGGATTTCTGCTATCTGATGATCTCTCAGAAAGTGATCCTTCAGAGGGTTAGGAGTCTTTGATGTGCACTTGGGTATCTTATGTTTTAGTATTATGCTAACTTTTTACTGTCTTGTTAAATATTCATAGTTGTAAATGATTTGTATACTTCAGACAAAATCATATGTATATTATGGTGTGTGATTATGTTTTACCTTTATTTTGTGTTTCGTGTTATTTTGTTTAATGTTATTATGTATAAAAGGAAAAAAAAATTTACAACTCATATTATTTATGTACCAAATGTTTTACAACTTGGCTAAGATTTTATTTTATTGCATTAAAAATGTGACATCCCCACAAGGGTATTACATTAGTTGGTATCAGAGCCCAAGTTAGAGTCTTTTGGGGTTGTGGTTGGGTTTGTTTTTACTTGTGTTGTGTGGTTCTCTGTGATTTGTTTCCAAAAGGTTACATTTGTCCTTGTTTCGTCTTGCTGAAGAAAGAAGATGTCTGGTGGAAGAAGAATGCGTGCAAATGTGGAACGTGATGTGGACCCAATGACTACAGCTGCTGAGGCTATGTAGTGAATGGCAGAAGTAATTACTCAACAAAATTAATGAGCAGTTCGATAGCAAGATGCAACTGTTGATGCTCTAAATTTATCTGAGATTAGGTGCCACAACCCGCCGTAGTTTAGAGGCGAGTTTGACCCCGAGAAGGCGAGTCTTTGGATCCCAGACTTGGAATGGGTATTTGAAGGAATGGGGTGCGCAGATAATAAAAAGGTGACATATGCTACTTATATGTTGAGAGAGGATGGCGAAAATTGGTGAGGAGGAATGTACCACCCTTGTGGGGATGTCACATTTATGATGTAATAAAATAAAATAAAATAAAATTCTTACCCAAGTTGTAAAACATTTGGTACATATATAATATTAGTGGTAATTTTTTTTCCTTTTATATTTATAACGTTAAATAAAATAACACGGAACACAAAATAAGACAAAACATAAACACACTATAATATACATATGATTTTTTTTTGTCTTAAGTGTACAAATAATTTACAACTATGAATATTTAGTAAAGCAGTAAAGAGACAACATAATACTAAAACATAACATTGCCCAAGTGCACCTCGAAAGATTTCTAACCCTCTGATAGATCATCTTCAGAGAGATCATCGAATGACAGAAATCCTGGAGGTCCCACAGCTCTACGGACATGAGTCCAGGCTGTTGACTCACTACTAAGCTCACTAGGCGCATGGAAAATTCCTTCCCAATAATGCCTAAGAGTTAAAGGCAACTCAAAATGTAAATACAAAGTAGTAGTAAATATAATCTCTGAATCAAACTCTCTACTCAGGGACACAGTCAGACGCCCCATGTAGACTACTGATCCTCTATCCTCACATATACGCCAGGCCTTCGAACCTCCGTGAAAATCAAGTCTCACAAAACCGAAGAATCCCGGCAATGCTATGATCTCAAGATCAGTCCTGATGGTAGGGATGATCTATCGGTTCACCTTCGTCGTACTGTTCACTCGGCTGGCGTTCGACTGGATACTGAATCTCAAGAGGCTGTTCCTCTTCCTCTTCCTCAAACTCTTTATGGAAATATAATAATAATATAGAGAAAAGCATATAGAGAAGTGAGACAATTTATATCATTACTAGCATGGCAATAAAGAAAATGATAATACAAACAAATATCACAATAACACATACCATTATATCATATACAGTACAATAAATTAATACATCACGCATTTTATCATAGATTATAATAAACATTAAAATGCAGATAATGAATGATACACACACTGACTCGTTCCTACTCCATGGAGCTAAACACAGATATCTGAGAGAATTATCCAAAAAGAACTAATAGTACCTCAGGCTGCCCAACCAAACTATTACACTGTCCAATGTTGTGTCTATAGCCCACAGTCCAAAACATCGTGTAGTAGTACACAGTCCAATACATCGTGCACTACATGCATTGTACTAAATAGTCTCCACAAGATCTCAATTAAGAATAGTGCTTGTCGAGATCATTAGTGTGTTGCCCGTTACCACGGCCTAGAGGAGCAACCCACTGTCCATATGTGGAATTCTCCGCACACTAATGCCTCCAAGTTCATATAATGAACCACACTATACCTATCACACCACAACACGATGTAATTCATCTCGTCAACCAATCGCCAATTATCAACCAAATTGACACAACTCTCTAAGCATGATCAAGAATTACCAAAATGTGTTTGGATGTATACCTTTGAAGACTTGTTTTGATGATAACAAACGTGAAGACTAAATGAAGATGATAAATAGACCAAGTCCAAGTTTATATATGATTAGCATTAGGACTTAGGTTCTGTTGTATGGAGCTCACTTTGATATCTCTTTGTTTTTGAAAGAAAAGATAAAACATGTTTTAAAACAAACTCAATGTCTTTGAAATACCTTTTTTCAAAATAGTTTTGCATTGATTTATTCAAATAGAGCATAGTCTATTCGAATAAACACCTTTACGAGGGTCTATTTTTTAAAGATGCTATTTGAATAACTATCCTATTATTCGAATAAATGGGTTTTCCAGAACTATGTTTTTAAGTGAGTTATTCGAATAACTCAAACGTTATTCGAATAAACCTGTTTATATCTGAACAGCTTTTTTAAACGTGTTATTCGAATAACATAGAGGTTATTCGAATAACCCATATCAGATGGCCTTTCATGATGGTTCAGGAACAGTGTTATTCGAATAGAATGTTAAGCTATTCGAATAAACACGAAGCTTACGATCACGTATATGGAAACAGACAAGGTTTTCAAATTGGTTTTAAATGCTTTTAATTATACCCAAACGGCTATCTCCGTGTTTTTCCCTATAAATAGCAACCTTGGTTCACAAATATTTTTGCCAATAACTCTGAACTATTTTCTGCTTGCTCTAATCTGTGAAAATTATTTTCTATGCTCTTTTTGATTAAAAACTTTGAGATATTTCTGTGAGAGCTCCATTAGCACTTCAATTTGTATTACCTACTCTGAGTGAGAGTTTCTCTTCATCTACTTTCTGATATTCTGTATCGAGGGTGAGGTATCCCTCAAGGTTTGTATAAGGGTGAAGTATCCCTACAGGCTGAGGCTTTAGCACAAGGGTAGAGTTTTTCTGTGTGTGAAAAGTGCTATTTTGTGTGACGGTAGCAAGCACCAATTAAAGCTTGCATACTTAGTGAAAAATCTCGACTTTCGAGGACTGGCCGTAGACCACAAGTGGGTTAGTAGTCAAACCAGGATAAATACTGTGTCTGCTTCTCTCTTCTTAATCTCTTTATTTTATGTAATTTTAATTTACTGCATATTTATTTTCTGCTGCTTTTATTGTTTCTTTTCTTCTTCTCATTCCTTCTGTGCATTTATTTATTAAGGTTTTAATATTTGTTTTTGATAAAAAGAGGTTTTGAGAAAAAGTTTTATACTCAATTCACCCCCCTCTTGAGTACTGGAACCACTTGGTAACAAGTGGTATCAGAGCTAGACTCTTGTATAAAGAGCTTAGCAGCTTCAAGAGAATATGGCTTCTTCAAATGGTTTTTCAGAAGGATCTTCCATAAACTGACCACCCTTTTTCAATGGGGATGGTTATGCATATTAGAAGGAAAGAATGAAAATCTTCATCGAAGCTATTGATCTAGATGTATGGGATGCTGTCGAAAACGGCGCTTTTATACCCACACATGAGGTCGATGGTGTAAGGACCGAAACACCACGAAATAAATGGTCTGATGAAGACAAAAGAAAAGTTCAATTTAATTTAAAATACAAAAATATTATTACTACTGCTTTGGAATATGATGAGTTTTTTAGAATTTCAAATTGCAAAACTGCTAAAGAAATGTGGGACACTTTGCAAGTTACCCATGAGGGTACTTGTGAAGTTAAGAGGTCGAGAATCAATTCTCTAACTCGTGAATAAGAATTGTTCAGAATGAACCAAGGAGAAAGCATTCAGGAAATACAAAAGAGGTTCACCCACATAGTTAATCATCTTGCATCTTTAGGCAAAAATTTTTCTAACGAAGATTTGATTAACAAAGTATTAAGATGTCTTAGTAGGATTTGGCAACCTAAGGTAACAGCTATTTCAGAATCGAGGGACTTGTCCATAATGACTCTAGCTACCCTCTTTGGAAAACTTCATGAGCATGAATTGGAACTGAGCAGATTAAGTCAAAGCAAAGAAAACGATAAAAAGAAAAAGGGGATAGCGCTCAAAGCCACTTCCTCAACATTCGAAAATGATGACGAAGAAAATGAAGAAAGCTCAGAGAACATTGAGGTAAGCGAAGAAAATCTTAGTTTGTTAGTTAAAAAGTATGGTAAATTTCTCAAGAAAAAGGGAACGCAAAGAAAACCTCCCTTCCCTCCGAAAAAGACTCATTACAAAGGCAAAGGAGCTTCATCGACTCCAACTTGCTATGAATGTGGCAAACCTTGTCACATGAAAATGGAGTGCCCAGTTTACCAAAAGAAGAAGGAAAAATTTGAAAAGAAGCCCTTCAAGGAAAAAAAAGGAAGAAAAGCCTATATAGCATAGGATGAAAACGACATGGATTCAACTAACAGCTCAGATAGCGAGGAAGCTCAACTATGTCTCATGGCCAAAGGAGATGAAGAAGAAAGCAAAAATGAGGTAAGTTCTAATACTACTTTATTGCCTTCTTACAATGAGTTACAAGATACTTTTGAAGAATTACATGAAGAATCCTTAAAATTCACAAAAATTATTTCTTCTTCTAAGAAAACAATCTCTTCTTTAGAAAATCAAATTCTTGTTTTAAATAAAGAAATAGAAGAATTGAAAATTGAAAATGAAACTTTGTGAATCATTAATGCATGCACAAATCATTTTTCACATGCTTCTACTTCATCTTGTTCTACATGTCATATGCTTGAAAAAGAAATTGAAGACTTAAAGAACACTCTTTCTAAATTCACCTTTGGAAGGGATAACTTAAATATTTTGTTAGGAAGACAAAGAGTGGTTTTTCAAAAAGCCGGGATAGGTTATAACCTGAAAAATCAACAAAAACTCTATAAAAATTTCTTTGTGCATTCTAATATCTCAAGTAGCCCTTTTATTAAATGTTTTTACTGCGGAAGAAAAGGACATAGTGCATCAACATGTAATGCTAAGAAAAACATAAATACAAAAATTGGAACAAAAATGATTTGGGTTCCCAAGGGTACTATATCCAAAACTGACACACAAGGACCCAAGAAAATGTGGGTACCAAAGGTTAAAAACTAAACATGTGTTGTAGGTGTGCTTGAAAGCCAGGAGTTCAAATTGGTATCTCGATAGCGGCTGCTCCAAGCACATGACTAGGGACGACTCGAAATTCACCATGCTTATTCCCAAGAATCATGGACACGTTACTTATGGTGATAACAACAAAGGAAAAATCCTTGGAATCGGCAAAGTCGGTAAGAACCCTAACTCCTCTATTGAAAATGTGCTGCTTGTTGAAGGCTTGAAACATAACCTGCTTAGAATTAGTCAGTTATGTGATAAAGGAAATAGGGTAATATTTGATTCAAATTGTTGCATAATTGAAGATAAAAATGATAAGCATGTTAAATTCATTGGTCATAGAGTAAACAACATCTATATGATTAGTCTTGATGATATATCTTCAAATGATGCGAAATGTCTTTTAAGTAAGAATGATTATTCATGGTTATGGCATAGGAGAATTGCATACATTCACATGGATCACTTAAAGAAGTTGGTCTCTAAAGAGCTAGTAATTGGACTACCCAAGCTTAATTTTATACAGATAAATTATGTGATGCATGTCAAAAGGGTAAACAAATAAAGGTCTCTTTTAAAGCAAAAAATATAATTTCAACTACTAGACCTTTACAACTTTTGCACATGGATCTATTTGGACTATCTAGAACTATGAGTTTTGGTGGGAATTACTATGCTTTAGTGATTGTGGATGATTTTTCTAGGTTTACATGGACTTTATTTCTTGCAAATAAAAATGATGCATTTCTAGCTTTTAAAAGACTTGCCAAAGTTATTCAAAATGAAAAAGGTTTTCAAATCTCTTCTATAAGAAGTGATCTTGGTGGTGAATTTGAAAATAATGTTTTTGAAAATTACTGTGATGAACATGGCATTAATCATAATTTCTCTGCCCCTAGAACTCCGCAATAAAACGGAGTTGTAGAAAGGAAAAATCGTTCTTTAGAAGAAATGGCAAGAACTATACTTAATGAGGCTGCTCTTCCTAAATACTTTTGGGTGGATGCTGTAAGTACAGCTTGTTATGTAATGAACAGGGCCCTTATAAGGCCTATTTTAAAGAAAACCCCATATGAATTGTATAAAGGAAGAAAGCCTAATGTCTCACATTTTCATGTTTTTGGTTGCAAATGTTTTGTTTTAAATAATGGAAAAGATAACTTAGGCAAGTTTGATGCTAAGTCTGATGAAGGTATATTTCTTGATTATTCAAATCATAGTAAAGCTTTTCGTATATATAATAAAAGAACTATGACTATTGAAGAATCTATACATGTTGCATTTGATGAAACTGACCCAAATGGATCGAGAAAGGATCTTGTTATTGATGATGTTGCAAAGGTCTTGGCGGAAACACATTTGGATAGTAAAGAAAAAGAAATCAAGGAGCAAGAGGATAAACAAAGACAAGAAGATTCGCAAGCTTTGGAACTTCCCAAAGAATGGCGAACTTCAAAATATCATTCCCTTGATCAGATTATCGGTGATGTATCTAAAGGTGTAAGTGCTCGCAATTCTCTTAGAAATGCTTGTAATCACTTAGCTTTTGTTTCTCAAATTGAACCTAAGGATTTAATTGAAGCTTTTGATGATGAACATGGGATCTTAGCTATGCATGAGGAATTAAATCAGTTTGAAAGAAATCAAGTTTGGGAATTAGTTGCTAGACCTAATAATCACCCTATAATTGGCACTAAATTGGTTTTTAGAAACAAGGTTGATGAAAATGGGTTAATAACTAGAAACAAAGCTAGGCTGGTTGCTAAAGGATATAATTAAGAAGAAGGTATAGATTATGAAGAAACCTATGCACCTGTAGCTAGGTTAGAAGTTATTAGAATGTTACTTGCGTATGCTTGCATCATGGATTTCAAATTATATCAAATGGATGTTAAAAGTGTTTTTCTAAATGGTTTTATTCTAGAGGAGGTATACGTTTAATAACCTCTAGGTTTTGAAAATCATGAACTACCCAACCATGTTTTTAAACTTAAAAAGGCTTTATACAGTTTAAAGCAAGCTCCTAGAGCTTGGTATGAAAGGTTGAGTAAGCTCCTTTTAGAAAATGGTTTCTCAAGAGGAAAAGTCGATACTACCCTTTTTATTAAAAAATAAAAAGCATGATATTCTTCTTGTGCAAGTGTATGTTGATGATATCATCTTTGGTGCTCCTAATGAATCCCTGTGCAAAGAATTTGCTAAGACAATGCAGAATGAATTTGAAATGTCGATGATAGGAGAGTTAAATTTCTTCCTTGGACTTAAAATCAAACAAACAAATGAAGGGACATTCATAAGTCAAACCAAATACTGCAAGGAATTGCTCAAGAGATTTGAAATGAAAAACGCTAAACACATAGCCACTCCGATGGGCACTTCTTGCTACTTGGACAAAGATGAAGGAGGTAAATCAGTAGAAATAACGAAATATAGAGGTATGATTGGATCTCTCCTTTATCTTACTGCTAGTAGGCCAGATATAATGTTTAGTGTATGTATGTGTGCTAGATATCAGGAAAACCCTAAGGAATCTCATTTAAGTGCTGTCAAACGAATAATGAAATACCTAGTAGGCACTTCACAAATGGGCTTATGGTACCCTAAGGGTGCCTCTTGTAGCCTAATAGACTATTCTGACTCTGATTTTGCTGGGTGCAAATTGGACAGAAAGAGTACTAGTGGGACATGCCACTTGCTTGGTAGTTCTTTAGTTTTTCTTGGCATAACAAGAAACAAAATAGTGTGGCTTTGTCTACCACTGAGGCTGAATATGTTACAGCCGGGAGTTGTTGTGCTCAAATCCTATGGATGAAGCAATAACTTTTAGACTACAGTCTTCAGCTTGATCACATCCCAATAAGATGTGATAACGCTAGTGCAATAAATATCTCTAAGAATCCCATACTGCATTCCAGAACAAAGCATATAGAGATAAGACATCACTTTATCAGAGATCATGTACAAAAAGGGGATTGCATTCTTGAGTTTGTTGAAACATCTAAGCAACTTATAGATATTTTCACTAAACCCTTAGCAAAAGAAGCATTCTTTTATATTCGAGGAGAATTGGGTATAATTGATCAATCAAATATATAAATTGCATGTTTTATTGCTGAATATTATCACATGAATATATGCTTTGAATTTCATGAACGTATACTTTTCTGTGTTTCTTTGTTAGTTTTATTCGAATAAGCAAGCTTTTATTCGAATAAACTTCTTTACTGCATGTGTTGAATATCAGTTTTATTCGAATAAAACTTAGTTTATTCGAATAAACTAGCTCCTATGTTACAACTTGTTTGTTTATCATCTCTGTCTATTCTAATAAATCCCTCCTTATTCAAATAACCAGACTCCTTAGTTTATCAGTCTCTGTCTTTGCTCTTTGTTTATTCGAATAAATATCTGTCTATTCGAATAACTAGAAGCCTTTATTTATTAGTTTTAATATCTGCCCTCTGCTTATTTGAATAGACCTCAGGCTATTCAAATAGCCAGAACCTATTTTTATCATTCTTGACTGATAGCCCTCAGTCTATTCGAATAACTCCTACAGTTATTCGAACAAACCCTGTAAGTTGGCCAAAATGCTTGGCTTTCCCAAATGATCTATTCGAATAGAACCCCCCTATTCGAATAAACCCTAGCAGAAACACCTTTTCAACTCTTTTCAGTATCCTATGAGCCTGTCCTTTCAGTTTCCAAGCAAGGTTTATTTAAATAAACCTATGTTTACTCAAATAAACATGGGCCTTCCTTTAAATAACCCCTGCACGCCTAAATGTTTTCACTCTCTGTTTTCTCCTCTGCTCTTCACGTCTCCATAGCCCCTACGCTCTCAAACTTGTTTCTTCTCTCTCTCTTTCTTTCACACCTTCTCTCACCATGGCCTCCTCCTCCAACAAGCGACCACGCACGAAGACTGCTCCATGCAACAATCCTCTTGACTTGAGAAGGCTCTCATCCAACGAAGAGCATCGTGCCCGCTTCATTACGCACTTCTAGGAGCGTAACTTGGTCCAACCCAAGTACCTTGACCTCTCTTTCTTCCAGCAACATCGTGGCTTCGACTTTCTGACCCTGCTGCAAAACCAGGGAGTTCTTCAGCTCTGCTCTCACCGGGCCACTCTTTATCCAGCTCTGGTGAAGATGTTCTTTTGCAATCTGGCATTTGATGACCAGAACTTTCTCTCCGAGGTCTGTGATCAGAACATTGTGATTACACCACAAGACTGGCTGACTTTGTTTGGGTTGTAGTTTACTGGCGCCCTTGTTGAAGATGGTGACACCCCTTTTCTTGAAGAGTTCAATAAGTTTCAAGCGATTGAGGACCTGCTGAAGCTTGGTCTAGCTTTTCCTGACAAGGGTCTCAAGGGTGGTATGCTGAAAAGCCAAGATAGGCTTCTGCATTACGCCTTTGCTCATATCTTGGCTCCCCGCGGTGGAAACTATGCCTACCTCAGCAAAGAAGACATCTTCATGCTTCGGTTTCTGAAGAATAGCCATCAGATCAACTGGCCTGTGTTTATCATGAGACACATGATGAGGGCCAAGGGCAAGGAAAAATCAGACTTGCCTTATGGCATTCTTGTCACTACCTTGCTGAACAAGTATCCTCAGGTCTTAGAGACTGAGCGAGCCATTGCCCTGATGCATCACAACGTCTTTGGCTCCCACACCTTACGTAAAATAAAGATGATCCAAACCGATGAAGGTTGGGTGTTCCCAGATGAGGTTGCTGAGGATGAGCTTGACCTTGTTGACGCCCCTGCTGCCCCCGCTGATGTACCTGCTGCTGCTCCTGCTCTTGTCACCTTAGAACAGATCATGGCCACCTTGCATGATAACAGAGCTTATATGGAACATACCTTCTCTATTCTTTTCGATAGAATAGAAGGTGTTGAACGTGAGGTTGCTGCCCTCCGATCTACTTCACCTGCTCCTACACCAGCTTCTTCACCACCTCTGGATACTTATTTCTAGGAACTTTAGTTCTTAGGCTATCTATTTTTGCCTTCATGTTATTTTTTCTGGCTTTTGTAATTGAATCTTTTTGATTAATGCATAAATGCCATTTCTTGATGATCTATTGATATGGGTATGCTTCCTTTTATGCACTTATACTTAGATATATGTTTATGGGACTTACCCCTCCTTTTTGCTCATGACAAAAGGGGGAGAAAAATTTGAATTTGATTATTTGAATGTAATTGAGAAAAGACAGGTAAACTTAAAATGAGATTGGATTCAAATTGAAAGGGGGAGCTGCGCACATATCTGATATACATTACCTCTTATAATTAAAGAGGGGGAGTAAGCTTTTATACCTTTGTGAATTCCAATTATATGCACTAACTCTTTTCTCATTGATAGTTTGTCATCATCAAAAAGGGGGAGAATGTGTTTGGATGTATACCTTTGAAGACTTGTTTGGATGATAACAAACGTGAAGACTAAATGAAGATGATAAAAAGATCAAGTCCAAGTTTATATATGATTAGCATTAGGACTTAGGTTCTGTTATACGGAGCTCACTTTGATATCTCTTTGCTTTTGAAAGAAAAGATAAAACCTATTTTAAAACAAACTCAATGTCTTTGAAATACCTTTTTCCAAAACAGTTTTGCATTGATTTATTCGAATAGAGCATAGTCTATTCGAATAAATACCTTCACGAGGGTTTGTTTTTTAAAGATGCTATTCGAATAACTATCCTGTTATTCGAATAAATGGGTTTTCCAGAACTATGTTTTTAAGTGAGTTATTCGAATAACTCAAATATTATTCGAATAAACCTGTTTTTATCTAAACAGCTTTTTTAAACGTGTTATTCGAATAACATAGAGGTTATTCAAATAACCATATCAGATGGCCTTTCACGATGGTTCAGGAACAGTGTTATTCAAATAGAATGTTAAGCTATTCGAATAAACACGAAGCTTACGATCACGTATATGGAAACAGACAGTTTTCAAATTGGTTTTAAATGCTTTTAATTATACCCAAATAGCTATCTTCGTGTTTTTCCCTACAAATAGCAACCTTGGGTCATGAATATTTTGCCCATAACTCTAAACTATTTTCTGCTTGCTCTAATCTGTGAAAATTATTTTCTATGCTCTTTTTTATTAAAAACGTTGAGATATTTCTATGAGAGCTCCATTAACACTTCAATTTGTATTACCTACTCTGAGTGAGAGTTTCTCTTCATCTACTTTCTGATATTCTGTATCGAGGGTAAGGTATCCCTCAAGGTTTGTATAAGGGTGAGGTATCCCTGCAGGCTGAGGCTTTAGCACAAGGGTAGAGTTTGCCTGTGTGTGAAAAGTGCTCTTTTGTGTAACGGTAGCAAGCACCTATTGAAGCTTGTATACTTAGTGAAAAATCTCAGCTTTCGAGGACTAGACGTAGACCACAAGTGGGTTAGTGGTCGAACCAGGATAGATACTGTGTCTGCTTCTCTCTTCTTAATCTCTTTATTTTATGCAATTTTAATTTACTGCATATTTATTTTCCGCTGCTTTTATTGTTTCTTTTCTTCTTCTCATTCATTCTGTGCATTTATTTATTAAGGTTTTAATATTTGTTTTTAATAAAAAAAGGTTTTGAGAAAAAGTTTTATACTCAATTCACCCCCCTCTTGAGTACTGGAAGCCACTTGGTAACACAAAATACCCTTAGTTCCAATATATCACCATATTTACGAAAATACTCTCAATCTCAATGTTCCAAAATATAGTATGTCTCCACTTGATAGTACTATCTCTCAATATGTCCGGGTCCACCACTTTGACCCGACAGTAAAACTCACTGTTCCATTTAGTCGCATAGAAATTTAATCGCATTTTCACAATCGCATCACTTTTACAAACATTTTTAAATCACGTAAATATATTTTGACATTTTTGAACATCGCGTAATGTTTTTAAATCATTTTCTCAGTCGCGTAAGATTTTTAAATCATTTTCTTAACCATATAGCTCAAAGTATTGATTTTAACAATGCATAGGCTTTATTTAGTACTTTTAAACTATGTAGAATATTTTCCTTACATTATAAATATATTATGGAATCTTTTCATTTTATTTATCTAATTTTAGTAAATTTCGGAAGCATTTTGCCTAGAAAATCAGTATATGGTATTTTTGACGTTTTCCTCTAAATATTGTTCATTTTAACCTTACCCAACAGTTACACCTTGAAACTTGCTAACGCGCTTCAAAACTTAGAGAGTGAGCTCTACGTTAGTATTTTTCAAGCGTTCGCTTTATTTCTTACTTATAAAAAATCCTTCTAATCCAGAATTCTAAAACTAACTTTATCTATTTTATTTCTCAAAGATTCATTGGAATAAAATTCTTTTGTAGATTAATTACTTAACCTATCTTAGAAAATAAATTTGGAATTCAAATATACATTAAATGGCATGTTGGCCAAAATTGATCTAAATCATTCTCAAATTCATTATTTTACCTAGAATCTTTAAATCATTGTTTTAGAAAATGGTTGAGAACATTTTGGTTCTCTTTTTCTTGGAGAAGTCGTGAGCTTCTTTTGTGTTCTTTGGAACACTCATACAATCCTTACATGTTATTCACATCCTACGATAATACACATACATCTATAAACACATGTAATATATTTTAAAACTATAGACATGCTTGCAAATAAAATCAATCACAAATAGGAAAGCATTAAACAAACACATAAATGAATCCTTATGGATTCTTCACACACATACAATCCATTTTCTTATCACCATACAAGGTTGATGAGATTAAATCTCCCTCTTACCTCTTGAAGACAAGGATCTCCTAGTCTCCTCCTCTCCTTGGATTTTCGTGCAGACTCCAAAACAAATCCCTAAAATTCTTAAACAATAAGCAAAATCACATACAAGGCTTCATGATGGAAAACATGGAACAAACATTGTTTAGAAAATCACAAACTAAATTTTAAACCATAAAAACCAAAGTTTACCTTTAGGGAAGTAAACAAAAGCTTGAATTTTGAACTAGAAGGAGTAGGTTTTTGACAAAACCTTCTAAAGGAAAAGAGTTTAAGAGATAGTTTAGGTTTAGGAAAAGCTAAGAGATAAAATTATCGAAGATAGATGGTGGTGTTAGGTGCTTGGGCTGAATTTGAGAGAGAAAATGGAAGAGAAAAGTTGCTTGGAGTTCTTGAGAATTTGAGAGAAAATGAAGTAAAGTCTTTAGGTAAATGAAAAGTGAATATCAAGTGTTTATGAGAGGGGCTGCCATGAGTAGCTTGTAGGAGAAATGAAAGGATTTACTTGAACCAAAAATATCACAATTTTGAGTGCACATGGCCTATGTCACACTTGGTCATGCAATGATCACTTAGATGGTTCAAGAAGCTTGTGGAACTTGGTTGATTGGCCTCCTTGGCCGTGGGGTACTAATGGGTTTAGGGCTTAATTTGTTTCCAAT
The DNA here is from genome assembly GCA_029884595.1 of Ormosia semicastrata. Lineage (NCBI taxonomy): Eukaryota > Viridiplantae > Streptophyta > Magnoliopsida > Fabales > Fabaceae > Ormosia > Ormosia semicastrata. The sequence continues at coordinate 36,841,439 of JAQQTO010000045.1, forward strand.
TAAAGACTAATTACATGCTAATTAATTAGCTAATGAATTAGGTTAAATTTCCTAATTACACTTATCTAACATTCTAATTACATAACTAATTAACTAAATATATAATTACATATATCATAACCTCTAAATAAAATTAGGATATATAATTAATATTTAGATTATACCTAATTAATAACTAGTTTAGTTTACTTAGTTCCTTAATTAGGTAATTAGATTAACCAAATTAGGTTTAATTTGTTCACTAAGTAAAGTCAAGCCACTATGTTTGACTCAAAATTTAACTTTATTTCCTAGCCCTTGATTTAATCTAAGGTGGATATTACTTAGTGATTAAACTAGAATTGTTCTTACACCATTGATTTGGTCAACGGTTAAGATCAAAGCTTCTAAAACAAGTTTTACATTTAATGGTCCACAAAGAAGTCTTTGCCTCTTTATTTGACCACTTCTTATTGGTTTAAAATAGTCAAGCCACTTTCGTTGACTTGTTCCTATTGGCTTAGAATCTAGTCTAGTCAGAATCGTTGACTGCTTTTCTAAACGTGGGTCCCACAGACTTTTCAGGGTCTATGGTCATTTTGGAGCAGATTTCTCCTATTTTTAAGACAGTAGGTACTGTCAAATAAAATAATATTATAATAATATAAAATTAATTTATTACACATTTAAATCCTTAAAATTAAAAGATTAATATATATATCAATCGGAATTGAGTTTAGTAAGATCTCCCAGCTCCAATTAATTAAAATAAGATTTTTTCGGCCAGAAAATTATTATTTTCTTGGCTCAGTGCAAATCACACACAATAGTCAAATACACTCACGAAATATTCAAATTCATTTTATTACTCACAGAAATTACAAAACAGCATATTTAGGACAATACCGTACTTATCCCAAAAGTTGGGGTGTTACAACTCTCCCCTACTAATAAGAATTTTGTCCCCGAAATTCATCGTAGCTCAGAATAGTTGAGGATATTTCTCCCTCATCTTATCTTCTAGTTCCAATGTAGCATCTCTCGTTACATCATTCCATATCACCTTTACCAGCTCAATCATCTTCCCTCAAAGCTGTTTCACTCTCATGTCCTCAATCTTAACAGGAAGTGTTTCATACGTCAAATTATTTTTCAGTTGCACTTCATCTGGCTGTATAACATGAGTTGGATCTGAAATGTATTTCCTCAGCTGAGACACATGGAATACACTATGTAGATTGGATAGAAAAGGTGGTAAGCTATCTAGTAGGCTATAGGACCTATCCGACGAATAATTTGATAAGGCCCTATGAATTTAGTAGTAAGCTTCCTAGATTTGATAACTCTTCTGATACCAGTCATAGGCGTTACTCTTAAGAATACATGCTCACCTTCTTCAAATTCTAGAGGTCGCCTCCGCTTATCAACATAGCTTTTCTGTCGGCTCTGAGTCGTTCGCATCTTCTCTTGAATCATTTTAATTTTTTTCGTATTCTGCTACACAAGATCAGGCCCAATGGTCTTACTTTCCCCATCCTGATACCAACACAAAGGTGTTCGGCATCGTCATCCATAAAGGGCTTCATAGGGTGCCATCCCTATGCTCGAGTGAAAACTATTATTGTAGGTGAATTCTATCAAAGACAGGAATTCATCCCAACTCCCTTGTTGTTCTAACACACAAGCACGCAACAAATTTTCTAACGACTGAATTATTCTCTTCGTTTGGCCATCTGTCTACGGATGATATGCAGAACTCAATCACAGTTTAGCTCCCATGGCTTCTTACAAACTTTTCCAGAACCTTGACTTAAATCTTGGATCTCTATAAAAAACTATAGTTGCGGGTACACCATGAAGTCTAACAATTTCACTGATGTACATCTGGGTTAATCAGTCCAACAAATAGTTAATATTGATCAGCAAGAAATGCACTGACTTTGTAAGCTTATCAACTATAACCCATATAGAATCATGACCCTTCCTCGTCCTTGGCAATTCGGTAACAAAATCTATCGAGATACTATCCCATTTCCACTCTGGAATAGTCAAAGGTTGTAACATACCGACAGGTCATTGATGTTCCACTTTTTCCTTCTGACAAACAAGACAAGACGTCACACATTCCGCTACATCTCTCTTCATTCTTGGCCACCAAAACATCCACTTTAAGTCTTGATACATCTTAGTCATCCCCGGATGCATACTCAAATTACTAGTATGAGCTTCATCCAAAATTGCTTTCTTGAGATCGGGGTCATCAGGTATACAAATTCCTCCTTCAAATCTTAAGATTCCATCAGATCTTTCTTCCACCATCGCTTTATGACCTTGCTTCAAAAATTCCTTTTCATTTTGTAAAAATGAATCCTCATCTATTTTTCTTGGATTACTTCCAGCAAGTCATTCAAAACCACAACGTTACTTAGACGAATCTTTCAGGGTACTAACTCCACTGACAACCATAGATCTCTAAATTGATTAATTAGCTCCTCCTCCTTTATCATCATGGTAGAAACACTAACCACTTTTCTACTCAAGGCATCTACCACCGCATTCGCCTTTCCTGGATGGTATTGAAGTTGAAAATCATAGTCTTTCAAGAATTCTAACCATTGCCTCTGTCTCATGTTCAATTCCTTTTGATCAAATAAGTATTTTAAACTCTTGTGATCACTAAAGACATTGAACATAGCTCCATACAGAAAATGCCTCCACACTTTCAACACAAAGACTACCGCGGCTAGTTCCAAATCGTGCATTGGGTAATTCCTCTCATAAACCTTGAACTGTCTTGAAGCATAAGCTACCACATTTCGGTTCTGCATTAACACACATCCTAACCGTTAATAAGAAGCATCACAATACACCTCAAAAGATTTGTTAGGATCTGGTAAAATTAACACTAGTGCAGTCATCAATCTCTTCTTTAACTCTTGGAAACTTGCTTCATGTTCCTCCGTCCAATCAAAAGCTTGGCTCTTCCTTGTGAGATGTGTAAGTGGTCCAGCTATCTTGGAAAAACCTTCAATAAACCTTCGGTAATATCCTGCTAGTCCAACAAAACTCCAGACCTCAGTCATTGTCTTAGGTCTTTCCCATTGCAAAATGGTCTCTACCTTCGATGGGTCTACCGCAATATCTTCTTTGGAAATTACGTAACCTAGAAATTGAACTTCTTCCAACCAAAACTCACATTTTGCCAATTTTGCATATAGCTTCTTCTCCTTCAAAATCTGGAGAACTATACTAAAATGTTCAGCATGCTCTTCTTGACTTTGAGAGTAGTTCAGAATGTCATCGATAAAGACAACGACAAATCTGTCTGGGTACGGATGAAAAATCCTATTCATATAATCCATGAATATTGCAGGAGCATTCGTCACTCCGAACGACATCACTTGATACTTATAATGCCAATAACGAGTTCGGAAAGCTGTCTTAGGTACATCATCTACCTTGACACGAATCTGATGATAACCTGATCGCAGATCTATCTTAAAGAACACAGCGGCTCCCTTCAACTAATCCATCAAATCATCAATTCTCAGAAGTGGATACTTATTCTTTATAGTAACCTTGTTCAACTAACGATAATCAACACAAAGTCGGGAGGTTCCATCCTTCTTTTTAACTAGTAGCACTGGTGCTCCCTATGGTAAAACACTAGGTCGCACAAACTGTTTCTCCAACAGTTCCTCCAATTGCTTCTTTAATTCTATTAACTCCGCAGGTGACATTTGATACGGTGCAATCGAAATAAGACTTGCTCCCGGTACCAAATTGATAGAGAACTCGATCTCTCTTTCCGATGGCAAACCAGGTACATCATCAGGAAAAATCTCTGAAAACTCATTGATGATAGAAGTAGCGCTCACATCCTTCTCACTCTTGACTTCTAAAGAGGATAGCAATATAAATCCCTGAGCTCCATCCCTCAACAATGACTTGACTTTAACAACAGTCAAGAATTCAGAACTTTCCTCCTAAGGAAAAACTATGGTTTTGCTTGCACAATCTATCAGGATATGGTTAAAAGATAACCAATCCATTCCTAATATTACGTCTATCTCAACACGAGGTAAACAAATTAAATTGACCGAAAATACACGATCCTTTATAACAATAGGACAGTTCATACATATTTTGGATGTAACAATAGGCTTGGCAGTCGGCGTAGAAATAATCAATTGAAAACTCAGAGAAGACATAGGCAGTTTCAATCATTCCACACAATCATATGCAATAAATGAGTGTATTGCACCCGAATCATATAGCAAAGTCAGGTGATTACCTTCAATGACACCTTCCCCTTGAATAAGATCTTCAGATTGAGAAGCTTCAGTTCCAGTTATTGTATATACTCGCCCTCTTGATCGCAGCTGAGTAGCACGAACATTACTCACAGCAGGCTTCCTTTTCGGATGAGTGCAATCCCTAGAAACATGTCCAGGTTTTCTGCAGATAAATCAGATCGTTCCTCTAATCGAACAATTCGTAGATATATGGCCATTCTTTCCACGCTTAAAACATCTTGGCGTAAATGCCACATTTTGACTAGTTCTATTTCCACTAGAACTCAATCGCAGTTTAGCTCCCACGACTTCTCGATGGTCTCGAATAAGGCTTGCGCTGAAACCGGTTATTATTGCTATTACCTCCTCTTTGGAACCAAGTCGGTTTAAAGTTACGATTTCTGGGATCTGGGGACGGCTCCAACTCCTCGAGTCATTGACAAGTATCCATCAAAACAGGAAATTCCCTCATTCCCATAGGTAGCACTGTTCTCCTCAATTCTACCCTCAGTCTATCCTCAAACTTACGTTATTTCCATATCTCATCAGGATGAATTTAAAAATACCTTGAGAACTGTGACAAGCTCTCAAACTTAGTAGCATATTCCCCAACAGTCATATTACCTTGACGCAAACCAAGAAATTCCATCTCCTTGGCATGTCGGGCATTACCAAGAAAGTACTTCTCCAGAAATACTTCACTAAATACCTCCCAAGTGATCTCAGTCCCTTCAGCTCGCAATAATTGGTGGATTCCTCTCCACCAATTTTCAGCATCTCCCCTCAACATAAAAGTAGCATACGTCATCTTCCTATTCTCTGCGCACCCCATTCCTTCAAATACCCTTTCCAAGTCTTGAATCCAAAGACTCACCTTCTCGGGGTCAAACTCACCTCTAAACTACAGCAGGTTATTGCGCTTAAACTCAGATAAATTCAAAGCATCAGCAGTTGCATCTTGCTGTTGAGCTGGTCGTTGATTTTGTTGGGTAATCACTTCCGCCATTCGCTGCATAGGCTCAACAGCTGCAATCATTGGGTCCACATTACGTTCCACATTCGCACGCGTTCGTCTTCTTCCAGACATCCTCTTTCTTCAACAAGACAAAACAAGGTCAGATGTAACCTTTTGGAAACAAATCACAGAGAATCACACAAAACAAGCAAAAACAAGCCCATCCACAACCTCAAAAGACTCTAACTTGGGCTCTGATACTAAATAATGTAACACCCTTGTGGGGATGTCACATTCATAATGCAATAAAATAAAATAAAATAAAATAAAATTCTTACCCAAGTTGTAAAACATTTGGTACATATATAATATTAGTGGTAAAATTTTTTTATTTTATATTTATAACATTAAATAAAATAACACGGAACACAAAATAAGACAAAACATAAACACACCATAATATACATATGATTTTTTTTGTCTTAAATGTACAAATAATTTACAACTATGAATATTTAGTAAAGAAGTAAAGAGACAACATAACACTAAAACATAACATTGCCCAAGTGCACCTCAAAAGATTTTCTAACCCTCTGATGGATCATCTTCAGAGAGATCATCGAATGACAGAAATCCTGGAGCTCCCACAGCTCTACAGATATGAGTGTGGGCTGTTGCCTCACTACATAGCTCACTAAGCGCATGGAAAATTCCTTCCCAATAACGCCTAAGAGTTAGAGGCAACTCAAGATGTAAATACAAAGTAATAGTAAATATAATCTCCCCATCAAACTCTTTACTCAGGGACACAGTCAGACGTCCAACGTAGACTACTGATCCTCTATCCTCACACATACGCCAGGCCTCCGAACCTCCGTGAAAATCAAGTCTCACAAAACTGAAGAATTTCGGCAACACCATGATCTCAAGATCAGTCCTGATGGTTGGGATGATCTATCGGCTCATCTTCCTCGTACAATTCACTCGGCTGGCGTTCTAATGGATACTGAATCTCAAGAGGCTGTTCCTCTTCCTCTTCCTCAAACTCTTTACGGAAATATAATAATAATATAGAGAGAAGTATATATAGAGGTGAGACAATCTACATCATTACTAGCATGGCAATAAAGAAAATGATAATACATACAAGTATCACAATAACACATACCATCATATTATATACAGTATAGCAAATTAATACATCATGTATTTTATCATAGATTACAATAAACATTAAAATGCAGATAATGAATGATACACACACTGACTCGTTCCTACTCCATGGAGCTAAACACAGATATCTGAGAAAATGATCCGAAAAGAACTAATTGTACCTCAGGCTGCCCAACCAAACTATTACACTGTCCAACGTTGTGTCTATAGCCCACAGTCTTAAACATTGTGTAGCAGCACACAGTCTAATACATCGTGCACTACAGGCATTGTACTAAATAGTCTCCACAAGATCTCGATTAAGAATAGTGCTTGTCGAGATCATTAGTGTGTTGCCCGTTACCATGGCCCAGGAGCAACCCGCTGTCCATGTGTGGAATTCTACGCACACTAATGCCTCCAAGTTCATATAATGAACCACACTACGCCTATCACACCGCAACACGATGTAATTCATCTCGCCAACCAATCGCCAATTATTAACCAAATTGACACAACTCTCTAAGCATGATCAAGAATTACCAAAATACCCTTAGTTCCAATATATCACCATATTTATGAAAATACCTTCAATCTCAATGTTCCAAACTATAGTATGTCTCCACTTGACAGTACTATCTCTCAATATGTCCGGGTCCACCACTTTGGCCCGACAGTAAAACTCACTGTTCCATTTAGTCGCATAGAAATTTTATCGCATTTTCACAATCGCATTGATTTTACAAACATTTTTAAATCGCGTAAATATTTTTTGACATTTTTGAACATCGCGTAATGCTTTTAAATCATTTTCTCAATCGCGTAAGATTTTTAAATCATTTTCTTAACCATGTTGCTTAAAGTCATGATTTTAACAATGCATAGGCTTTATTTAGTACTTTTAAACTATGTAGAATATTTTCCTTACATTATAAATATATTATGGAATCTTTTCATTTTATTTATCTGATTTTAGTAAATTTCGGCAGCATTTTGGCTAGAAAATCAGTATATGGTATTTTTGACGTTTTCCTCTAAATACTATTCATTTTAACCTTACCCAACAGTTATACCATAAAAATTGCTAACGCGCTTCAAAACTCAGAGAGTGAGCTCTACGTTAGTATTTTTCAAGTGTTCGCTTTGTTTCTTACTTATCACAAATCCTTCTAATCCAGAATTCTAAAACTAACTTTATCTATTTTATTTCTCAAACATTCATTGGAATCAAATTCTTTTGTAGATTAATTACTTAACCTATCTTAGAAAATAAATTTGGAATTCAAATATACATTAAATGGCATGTTGGCCAAAATCTATCTAAATCTTTCTCAAATTCATTATTTTACCTAGATTCTTTAAATCATTGTTTTAGAAAATGGTTGAGAATATTTTGGTTCTTTTTTTCTTGGGGAAGTCGTGAGCACCTTTTGTGTTCTTTGGAACACTCATACAATCCTTACATGTTATTCACATCCTACGTTAATACACATACATCTATAAACACATGCAATATATTTTAAAATTACAAACATGCTTGCAAATAAAATCAATCACAAATAGGAAAGCATTAAACAAACACATAAATGAATCCTTATGGATTCTTCACACACATACAATCCATTTTCTCATCACCACACAAGGTTGATGAGATTAAATCTCCCTCTTACCTCTTGAAGGCAAGGATCTCCTAGTCTCCTCCTCTCCTTTGATTTTCGTGTAGACTCCAAAACAAATTCCTAAAATTCTTAAACAATAAGCAAAATCACATACAAGGCTTCATGATGGAAAACCATGAAACAAACATGATTTAGAAAATCACAAACTAAATTTTAAACCATAAAAACCAAAGTTTACCTTTAGGGAAGTAAACAAAAGCTTGAATTTTGAACTAGAAGGAGTAGGTTTTTGACAAAACCTTCTAAAGGAAAAGTGTTTAGGAGATAGTTTAGGTTTAGGAAAAGTTAAGCGATAAAATTATCGAAGATAGATGGTGGCGTTAGGTGCTTGGGCCGAATTTGAGAGAGAAAATGGAAGAGAAAAGTTGCTTGGTGTTCTTGAGAATTTGAGAGAAAATGAAGTAAAGTCTTTAGGTAAATGAAAAGTGAATATCAAGTGTGTAATGAGAGGGGCTGCCGTGAGTGGCTTGTAGGAGAAATGAAAGGATTTACTTGAACCAAAAATATCACAATTTTGAGTGCACATGGCCTATGTCACACTTGGTCATGCAATGATCACTTAGATGGTTCAAGAAGCTTGTGGAACTTGGTGGATTGGCCTCCTTGGCCGTGGGGTACTAATGGGTTTAGGGCTTAATTTGTTTCCAATTAAAGACTAATTACATGCTAATTAATTAGCTAATGAATTAGGTTAAATTTCCTAATTACACTTATCTAACATTCTAATTACATAACTAATTAATTAAATATATAATTACATATATCATAGCTTCTAAATAAAATTAGGATATCTAATTAATATTTAGATTATAATTAATTAATAACTAGGTTAGTTTACTTAGTTCCTTAATTAGGTAATTAGATTAACCAAATTAGGTTTATTAGTTCACTAAGTAAAGTCAAGCCACTATGTTAGACTTAATCTTAACCATTGAATTTAACTTTATTTCCTAGCCCTTGATTTGATCTAAGGTGGATATTACTTAGTGATTAAACTAGAATTGTTCTTACACCATTGATTTGATCAATGGTTAAGATCAAAGCTTCTAAAACAAGCTTTACATGTAATGGTCCACAAAGAAGTCTTTGCCTCTTTATTTGACCACTTCTTATTGGTTTAAAATAGTCAAGCCACTTTTGTTGGCTTGTTCCTATTGGCTTAGAATCTAGTCCAGTCAGAATCGTTGACTGCTTTTCTAAACGTGGGTCCCACAGACTTGTCAGGGTCCATGGTCATTTTAGAGCAGATTTCTACTATTTTTGAGACAGTAGGTACTATCAAATAAAATAATATTATAATAATATAAAATTATTTTATTACACAGTTAAATCCTAGAAATTAAAAGATTAATATATATATCAATCGAAATTGGGTTTAGTAAGATCCCCCAACTCTAATTAATTAAAATAAGATTATTTCGGCCAGAAAATTATTATTTTCTTGGCTCGGTGCAAATCACACACAACAATCAAATACACTCATGAAACAGTCAAATTCATTTTACTACTCACAGAAATTACAAAACAGCACATTTAGGACAATACCGTACTTATTCCAAAAGTTGGGTTGTTACAAGGAACCCGTCGATTATTACAAGCTGAAGGGACTGAAATTACTTGGGAGGTGTTTAGCGAAGTATTTCTAGAGAAGTACTTTCCTGCCAGTGCCCAACATGCCAAAGAGGTGGAATTTCTTAGTTTGCGTCAGGGTAACATGACTGTTGGGGAGTATGTTGCTAAATTTGAGAGCTTGTCACAATTCTCAAGGTACTTTCAAATTCGACCTGATAAGGCATGGAAATGCTATAAGTTTGAGAATGGGCTGAGGGTAGAACTAAAGCGAGGAGTACTACCTATGAGGATGAATGAATTTCCTACTTTGATGGATACTTGTCAACGACTCGAGGCGTTGGAGCCATCACAAGATCCCAGAAATCGTAGCCTTATTCAGTTCATCTGAGGGGCCAACAACAGCAATAACCGATTTCAGCGCAAGCCTTATTCAAGGCCACCAGGAAGTCAGCCTCAACGTCCATCTGTTGGAGGAAGTTCTAGTGGTAATAGAGCTGGTCAAAATGTGGTATTTACGCCAAGATGTTTTAAGTGTGGAAAGAGTGGCCATATATCTACGGATTGTTCGATCAGAAGAACGATCTGTTTCAATTGCAAAAAACCTAGACATGTTTCTAGGGATTGCACTCAGCCGGAGAGGAAGCCTGCTGTGAGTAATGTTCGTGCTACTCAGCCGTGATCTGGAGGGCGAGTATATACGATGACTGGAACTGAAGCTTCTCAGTTTGAAGATCTCATTTAGGGGGAATGTGTCATTAAAGGTAATCTCTTGACTGTGTTATATGATTCAGGTGCAACATACTCATTTATTGCATATGATTGTGTGGAACAGTTGAAACTGCCTATGTCTTCTCTGAGTTTTCAATTGATTGTTTCTACGCTAACTGCTAAGCCTATTGTTACTTCCAAAATATGTCTGAATTGTCCTATCATTATAAAGGATTGTGTATTTTCGATCAATTTAATTTGTTTACCTCTTGTTGAGATAGACATAATATTAGGAATAAATTGGTTATCTTCTAACCATATCCTAATAGACTGTGCAAGCAAAACCATAGTTTTTCCTAAGGAAGAAAGTTCTGGATTCTTGACTACTGTTAAAGTTAAATCCTTGTTGAGAGATGGGGCTCAGGGATATATGTTGCTATCTTCTTTAAAAGTCAAGCGTGAGAAATATGTGAACGTTATTCCTATCGTCAATGAGTTTCTAGAGATTTTTCCTGATGATGTACCCAGTTTGCCACCCGAAAGGAAGATCGAGTTCTCTATCGATTTGGTGTTGGGAGTAGACCCTATTTTGATTGCACCATATCGAATGTCGCCTGCAGAGTTAGTAGAATTGAAGAAGCAATTGGAGGAACTGTTGGAGAAACAGTTTGTACGACCTAGTGTTTCACCGTGGGGAGCACCAGTACTGCTAGTCAAGAAGAAGGATGGAACTTCACGTCTTTGTGTAGATTATCGTCAGTTGAACAAGATTACGATAAAGAATAAGTATCAACTTCTGAGAATTAATGATTTGATAGATTAGCTGAAGGGAGCAACTATTTTCTCTAAGATAGATCTGCGGTCAGGTTATCATCAGATTCGTGTTAAGGTAGGTGATGTGCCTAAGACAGCTTTCCGAACTCGTTATGGGTATTATGAGTATCAGGTGATGCCGTTCGGAGTGACAAATGCTCCTGCAATATTCATGGATTACATGAATAGGATTTTTCATCCATACCTAGACAGATTTGACGTTGTTTTTATCGATGACATTCTAATATACTCTCAAAGTCAAGAAGAGCATACTGAACATCTCAGTATAGTTCTCCAGATTTTGAAAGAAAAGAAGTTGTATGCAAAGTTAGCAAAATGCGAATTTTGGTTAGAAGAAGTTCAATTTTTAGGCCATGTGATTTCCAAGGAAGGTATTGCGGTAGACCCGTCAAAGGTGGAGACCATTTTTCAATGGGAAAAGCCTAAGACAGTGACTAAGGTCCGGAGTTTTGTTGGATTGGCCGGATATTACCGAAGGTTTATTGAAGGTTTTTCAAAAATAACTGGACCACTTACACAGCTCACAAGGAAGAGTCAAGCTTTTGATTAGACAGAGGAACGTAAACCAAGTTTCCAAGAGTTAAAGAAGAGATTGACGATTACACCAGTGCTAATTTTACCAGATCTTAACAAATCATTTCAAGTGTATTGTGACGCTTCTTACCGAGGGTTAGGATGTGTATTAATGCAAAACAGGAATGTGGTAGGTTATGCTTCAAGACAGTTGAAGGTTCATGAGAGGAACTATCCAACGCACGATTTGGAACTAGCCGCAGTAGTCTTTGCGTTGAAAGTGTGGAGGCATTTTCTGTATGGAGCTATGTTCAATGTCTTTAGCGATCACAAGAGTTTGAAATACTTGTTTGATCAAAAGGAATTGAACATGAGGTAGAGGCGATGGTTAGAATTCTTGAAGGATTATGATTTTCAATTTCAATACCACCCAGGAAAGGCGAATGTGGTGGCGGATGCCTTGAGTAGAAAGGTGGTCAATGTTTCTACAATGATGACAAAGAAGGAAGAATTGATCAACCAATTCAGAGATCTATAGTTGTTAGTGGAATTGGTACCAGGAAAGATTCGTCTAAGTAAGGTTATGATTATGAATGACTTGCTGGATGTAATAAGAGAAAAACAGGATGAAGATTCATTTTTACAGAATGAAAAGGAATTTTTGAAGCAAGGTCATAAGGCGACGGTGGAGGAAGGATCTGATGGAATCTTAAGATTTGAAGGAAGAATTTGTATACCTAGTTATCCCGATCTTAAGAAAGCAATTTTGGATGAAGCTCATACTAGTAATTTGAGTATGCATCCAGGAATGACAAAGATGTATCAAGACTTAAAGCGGATGTTTTGGTGGCCAAGAATGAAGAAAGATGTAGTGGAACGTGTGACGTCTTGTCTCGTTTGTCAAAAGGCAAAAATGGAACATCAAAGGGCTTCCAGTATGTTACAACCTTTGACTATTCCAGAGTGGAAATGGGATAGTATCTCGATGGATTTTGTTACCGGATTGCCAAGGATGAGGAAGGGTCATGATTCTACATGGGTTATAGTTGATAGGCTTACGAAGTCAGTGCATTTCTTGCCAATCAATATTAAGTATTCGTTGGAACGATTAACCCAGATGTACATCAGTGAAATTGTTAGACTTCATGGTGTACCCACAAGTGTAGTTTCTGATAGAGATCCAAGGTTTACGTCAAGATTCTGGCGAAGTTTGCAAGAAACCATGGGAACTAAACTGTGATTGAGTTCTGCTTATCATCCACAGACTGATGGTCAAACGGAGAGGACGATCTAATCGTTGGAAGACTTGTTGCGTGCTTTTGTGTTAGAACAATAAGGGAGTTGGGATGAATTCTTATCTTTGATAGAATTTACCTACAATAATAGTTTTCACTCAAGTATAGGGATGGCACCCTATGAAACCCTATATGGACGACGATGCTGAACACCTTTGTGTTGGTATCAGGATGGGGAAAGTATGACCATTGGGCTTGATCTTGTGCAACAAACTATGAAAAAAGTGAAGATGATACAGGAGAAGATGAGGACGACTCAAAGTAGACAGAAGAGCTATGCTGATAAGTGAAGACGACCTTTTGAATTTAAGGAAGGTGAGCATGTGTTCTTGCGAGTAACACCTATGACTGGTGTCGAGAGAGTTATCAAATCCAGGAAGCTTACTCCTAAATTCATAGGGCCTTATCAAATTATTCGTCGGATAGGTCCTATAGCCTACCAAATAGCTTTACCACCTTTTCTATCCAATCTGCATAATGTATTTCATGTGTCTCAACTGAGGAAATATATTCCAGATCCAACGTATGTTATATAGCTAGATGAAGTACAATTGAAGGATAATTTGACGTATGAAACACTTCCTGTTAAGATTGAGGACAGGAGAGTGAAGCAGCTTCAAGGGAAGATGATTGAGCTGGTAAAGGTAATATGGAATGATGTAACGAGAGATGCTACATGGGAGCTAGAAGATAGGATGAGGGAGCAATACCTTCAACTATTTTGAGGTACGATGAATTTCGGGGATGAAATTCTTAATAGTAGGGGAGAGTTGTAACACCCTAACTTTTGAGTTAAGTACGATATTATCCTAAATGTATTATTTTATATTTTTTGTGAGTTATAAATTGAATTTGACTGTTTCATGATGGTATTTGACTATGTGTGTGATTTGCTCTGAGTCAAGAAAATAATAATTTTCTGGCCAGAAAAATCTTATTTTAATTATTCGGAACTGGGGGATCTTACTAAACCCAATTCCGAGTGATATATATATATATTAATCTTTCAATTTTTAGGATTTAACTATGCAATAAAATAATTTTATATTATTATAATATTATTTTAATTGACAGTACCTACTGTCTCAAAAATAGTATAAATCTGCTCTAAAATGACCATGGACCCTGAAAAGTATGTGGGACCCGCGTTTAGAAAAGCAATCAACGTTTCTGACTAGACTAAATTCTAAACCAATAAGAGTTGGTCAAATAAAGTAGCATGGACTTTATTGTGGACCATTGGATGAACAACTTGATTTAGATGCCTTTGATCATAACCATTGATCAGATCAATGGTGTGAGAACAATCCTGATAAAGTAACTAATGATATCCACCCTAGACTAAATCAATGGATAGGATGTGAAGTTAATTTCAAGGGCTAGGATTTAGTCAAATATAATGGCTTGACTAATTATTAAGTAACTAAGTAAACCTAATTTAGTTAGCTTAATTGTCTAAATTAAGAAACTAAGTGAACTAACCTAGTTATTAATTAGTTATAATCTAGTTATTAATTAGATATCCTAATTTCATCTAGAAGCTATGACAAATCATGACATAGACAATGACCTAATTAACTAGTTAACTATGTAACTAGATAGTAATCAAGTAATTAGAAAACCTAAGCTAGTTAGTAAGTATTTGATTAAAGTGTAACTAGATTAAAAATTAAAACAAACCTAGTTACCTTTTTGAAGGAGGCCATATGGCCAAGGAGAGCTAGGAGGCTTCTCCAAGCTTCTTGAACACTTTTGCATGACCATTAGGTGACCAATTGGTGACATAGGCCATGTGCCTTCGAAATGTGAACATAATGTGATATTTTACTATCATTGTTATCCATTAATCTCTCCTATACACTCTCTCACGCTACACTCTCTCTCATTTACTCTCATTATTCACTTTTTCACTCACCTAAAAAGACTTAGCTTTATTTTCTCTCAAATCTCTCAAGAACACTAAACACTTTTCCTTTCTTTTTCTCTCTTGTGCTTCGACCACTCACCCAAATTCACCACCCATCTTTTATAATTTTATCTCTATACATTTCCTAAACCTATACCACCTTCTAAACACTTTTCATTTAGAAGGTTTTGTCAAAATCCTACTCCTTCTACTTCAAAATCCAAACTTTTATTTACTTCCCTAAAGGTAAACTCTTGATTCTTTGATTTTAATTTAAGTTTTTGATTTTCTATACCATGATTGTTCCATGGTTCTTCAATATTAAGCCTTGCATATGATTTTGCTAATTGTTTAAGAATTTTAGGCATTTGTTTTGAATCCACACGAAAATCAAAGAGGAGGAGGAGACTAGAGGATTCTTGTCTTCAAGAGGTAAGAGAGAGATTTCATCTCATCAACTTTGTGTGGTGATGAGAAAATGGATTGTATGTGTGTGAAGAATCCATAAGGATTCATTTGTGTGGTTGTTTATTATTTTCCTATTTGTGATTGATTTTAATTGTGAGCATGTTTATAGCTTTAAAAATATATTGCATGTGTTTATAAAGGTATGATTATTAAAGTAGGATGTGAATAACATGTAAGGATTGCATGAGTGTTCCAAAGAACACCAAAGAAGCCCACGGCTTCTCCAAGAAAAAGAGAACCAAAATGTTCTCAACCATTTTCTAAAACAATGATTTAATGAATCTAGGTAAAACAATGTGTTTGGAAATGATTTAGAAGTTAGAAAATGATTTAATGATTAGTTGTGAAGGATAGGTTGATTTTGGCCAACATGCCATTCAATGTACATTTGAGTTCCAAAATTATTTTCTAAGGTAAGTTAAGTAGCTAATTTACAAAACAATTTAATTCCAAAGAATCTTTGGGAAATAAAATGAATGAACTTAGTTTTAGAATTCTAAACTAGAAGAATTAGTTATCAGTAAAAAATAAAGAAAATACTTGAAAAATACTAACGTAGAGCTCATTCTCTGAGTTTTGAAGCGCATTAGCAAGTTTCAAGGTGTAAGTAAAGGTTAAGGTTAAAATATGCGGTATTTAGAGAGAGATGTAGAAAATACCATTTAATAGATTTTCTAGACAAAATGCTGTCAAAATTTACTAAAATCGGACAAATAAAAGAGAAGGATCCATAATATGTTTATAACGTATGGAAAATATTTTACGTAGTTTAAAAGAACTAGCGATTGATTGACGAGATGAATTACACCATGTCATGGTGTGATAGGCGTAGTGTGGTTCATTAATTGAACGTGGAGGTGTTAGTGTGCGGAGAATTCCACATGTGGACAGTTGGTAGCTCCTCTAGGCTATGGTAACGGGCAACACACTAATGATCTCGACAAGCACTATTCTTAATCAAGATCTTGTGGAGACTATTTGGTACAATGCCTGTAGTGCACGATGTATTTGGATTGTGTACTACTACACGATGTTTTGGACTGTGGGCTATGGACACGACGTGGGACAGTGTAATAGTTTGGTTAGGCAGCCTGAGGTACTGATAGTTCTTTTCTGATCATTCTCTCTAATGTCTATGTTTAGCTCTATGGAGTAGGAACGAGTTAGTATGTATTAGCATCCATGATCTGCATTTCAATGTTTACTATAACCAGTGATAGCATGTATGATGTGTTAATTTGAGGTATTGTATATGATATAATGGTATGTATTAGTGTGATATTTAGTTGTATTGTCATTTTCTTTATTGCCATGCTAGTAATGATGTAGATTGTCTCACCTCTCTATATGTATTTCTCTATATTATTATTATATTCTATAAAGAGTTTGAGGAAGAGGAAGAGGAGCAGCCTCTTGATATTCAGTACCTTGAGGAGCAACAGCCGAGCGATCAGTTCGAGGAAGGCGATCCATTAGATCACCCCTACCATCTGGATTGATCTTGTGATCATGACGTTGCCTAGATTCTTTGGTTTCGTGAGACTTGATTTTCATGGAGGCTCGGAAACCTGGCGACTACGTGAGGATAGAGGATCAGTAGTCTACATGGGACGTCTGATTGTGTCTTTGTGTAGAGAGTTTGACGGGGAGCTTATTTTTACTACTACTCTGTATCTACATCTTGAGTTGCCTTTGACTCTTAGGCGTTATTGGGGATGGATTTTCCATGTGCCTAGCGAGCTTAGTAGTGTGTCAACAGCACGGACTCATATCCGTAGAGCTGCGAGGCATCCGGGATTTCTGCTATCCGATGATCTCTCAAAGAGTGATCCTTCGGAGGGTTAGGAGTCTTTGATGTGCACTTGGGTATGTTATGTTTTAGTATTATGCTGACTTTTTACTGTCTAGTGAAATATTCATAGTTGTAAATTATTTGTATACTTCAGACAAAATCATATGTATATTATGGTGTGTGATTATGTTTTGCCTTATTTTGTGTTCCGTGTTATTTTGTTTAATGTTATTATGTATAAAAGGAAAAAAAAATTTACAACTCATATTATTTATGTACCAAATGTTTTACAACTTGGGTAAGTTTTTATTTTATTGCATTAAAAATGTGACATCCTCACAAGGGTGTTACACGACTGATGTAAAAAAATTCCCGATGGTGAATAAAAAGGAAGGAAAGGCCCATGCCGTGATGTTTGATTAGAAGAAATTTACTTAAGTGCAACTTAACCAAACACATGTGAACCCTCAACTATCATTCCAAACCCCATAAGTACTTTACCACCCATATATTTCCACTACTTCACTAGCTCCATATCCCTAACCATATTATCTGTACATTGCCAGTGCTTCACAAATTTCATATCCTTAACCTCATCACCCAATAATTCCTTATCGTACGTCATCCCCCACTCAATACCAAACATCCCCTACCTTATTGTCTCAACCAGCTCAACCATGTACTCAAAATCCGAACACAAACTAAAGAAGACAACCAAATAACCAAGAAAAGAAGTATGTCCATTTCGAAGCAATCCCTATGACCTACACCAAGTTACTACCCTAACTCATCCATAACTCTCTCTTGACTCCATGCTTGATAAAGCTAGTGGAACCCCTATACCCATAAGGATTTGACCAAAATGTCAAGTACGATTACCATGTCGGGGGCGCAAGTTATTCCACAGAGAATTGCAAAGTTCTATAGTTTAGAGTGCAAGACCTAATCAATGCCAAGTGGTTGAATTTGAAGCCAAATACTCTTAGTGTGGGTCAAAATACTTTACCAAATCTTGGAAATGCTAAAATCAATGCTATAGAGAAGTTCTACACCCAACAGCTCATAAGACGAGTAGCAGATGTCAAAACCCCCATAAAAGTTAATTTTAAAGAACTCTATAAATTTACGATGATACAAGCTCAAGTTGAAGTGAAAAGGGGCAATGATAATGAAATAATGTGTAATCTCTATACTGATGCGTGAAATCCGCCAGTGTACGGTTTGGTCGTCAAGTAATAAAAAGATTGAATCCACAGGGATTGTGTCTATGAATACCAATTAATTAATTAATTAATTCAATTCAATTAAACAAAAGGGAATATGATTGTTTATTAAGAAGAACGTAGTAATAAGCAATTAAATAAAAATCAAAGTACAGAATTTAGAACAAAAATAACAAGTTATCAAGAAGGGGATTTTCAAATTCAAGAAAACTTCCAAGATTGGGATACCACAATGATACATGACAAATCCTAATTGATAACCCTTTTATTAAATCTGAAATTCAATTGAAGGTGAATTACCCTAAATTAGTTAATGTTCTTTCTCAAGATACAAGATCTGTGGCCAATTAAACTAATTCCTACTCTCGTGGTAATTAAATTTAAATTGAACCCATTATGCTTTGTGGTAATTCATTGAATCCTCGAAAGGCTAAAACTACTCTCGTGATTTAGACCTTAAGTTCAATTCTTATAGTTCCAATACCTAGGTTCACCTCTCGGTACGTCCCTAAATGCCTATGAGATGCAAATAAGTGTCCAGCAAATTCACATGAATAAGAGCAATAAGAATTGAATCAAAGAACATTCAAGATTAATAAAAGGGGAAACAAAGTCAATTAATCATTATCAATGTATCAAAGGGCATTGCCCAATCCTAGAAACAAAAGAAACTACTCAGACATAGAGAAGAAGGAACAAGAAAACAAATTTAAGAACATCCCAAACCCGTAACAATGGAAGAAGAAATGAGAAGATGAAGATCAAGAGCCTCCAATGTGCCTCTTCAAAACAAAATTAGAACCCCTTAATTCTATTCAGAACATCTATTTATAACTTAGGGTTTTAATTGGCTAAAAAGCTCCCAAAAGAAATAAAAATAAAAACTTAAAAACTGCTGCACACTGCGATCCACGGCCGTGGATCATTCCACTGCCAGGCCGTAGATCTTGCTGCCAAAGAGTCAGTTCTGGATCATTTGAGTTCCACGGCCGTGGATGGTTCCACGTCCAGGCCGTGGAACTCTCTGGAAATTTTCTTATTCTTCTTCAAGTTGCCCTCGATCCATGGCCGTGGTTTGATCCACGGGGAGGCCGTGGATCCCTCTGGAATGGCCTTTTTGCACTTTTTTGCTATACATTAAGCTCCAACTTTGAACATGCGAGCATTCCATTCAATCCAAGGCCAATTCAACATTAATCTTGCACAAGAACACCAAAAACACCGCAGTTATCCGAACTAAGGGAAAAACAAACCAAAAAGGGAAACTAAAATGTCTAAAATGCTCAAGGATACATGCAAAACAAGAACAAAACATGATGTTATTTCACACACATCAAATCCCCCCAAGCTTAAGACTTTGCTTGTCCCCAAGTAATAATTAATGTCAAACCAAGAAATGGGATCAAAAGACAATAAAGAATAAGAAACCTGAGAAAACAATATCCAAGCACTAGGCTAAGGCAAACAAAGAATCTGAGAGGTAATCAAAATCAAGTCCAATTAGAGGCTAAGTTCTCAGAAATCATGCATCCTCACTGATTGAATTAAGTTCACTCCACTAACCACACTCAAAGTGTTTAAGGGTGAAAACCATACGCTCAAAAATCCTTCAAAGAAATTGCACTTCCATATGCTTGATAAGAAACCAGATTTCCACTAATAATCAGCATGCATGCAAGAATCAAAAGGTCCTTCCAGGGTTGTAATGGGGCCATGGGAATGATGTTAGGTAAGGTAGAGAAAGGAAGGTATACACAAAGGGCTAACCAAATTTTCAATAAGCACCAGAAATACAATAGAACATAAATGGAGCAAAGGTAATTTTTTTTTTCAATCAAAAACATAACTCACATTTCCAAGCATTTTTTTTTCTTTACTTTTCTTTCCCTTTTTTCTCTTCATCCTTTTCAACCTTTAATATCATGATTTTCCTTTTTTTTTATTTTTCACTTGAGAAAGGGAAAAGTCAAAATCCTATGATTCCCAACACAACTTTACACAACTTTCAAACCCAATATGCTCCATTTAATATTCTAAATGATTACCAACAATGTATCATCATAGGCATCAAGAAAAACAATTATGCAATAGGCTTAAAATGGATAACTAGAGGATGAAAGTATGACAATTATTTCAGAAGGCCAGAAAAATACCTAAGATGCCTTAATCACATTCAAGCATGCAACCAAAAATTTCGCCTCAAAATGGTTTCAAATCAAGTTCTAGAGCATAAGATCAATGAGGAATATCACTCAACACAAAGAATGGGAGTAGAAATCATATAGTGCATATATCTCATACAGGCTCAAAACTCACATTTAGAGGTTTAAAAATTCAATGAGAAGCACAAATTCAGAGAACATATGCTAATTATCAACTATCAAAAGATCACCTCTACTATCAATTAAAACAATGCCTGTAGCCTACCACAAGAATCAAAAATTAGGTTCCAAATCAATACCATCTCAAAAATCCTTAAAAGAAAGGGCACAAGTTTAACCAAAAAGCTGAGAGATATGATGGTGTGAAAATGCAATGCAAAACAAGACATGAGAATGCATGAGACTCTAAATGACAATATCAATTATCTAAAATGAAAATGAAAATATGAAAATATCCCCCCTAAGCTTAGAACCTACATTGTCCCCAATGTAAAAATCTAAAACAAGAGAAGGGATAAAAGAAAAGAAAATAACTCACTGCGGTGGTGGAAAATGGTTTTGACTCAAATGCCAACTATGAATGTCCCGGATCATGCTCTCCATACTCTGAACTGTCCCCTCCAAGGCCTGCAGGCGACCATCAGTAGCTTGACCCTGCTGACGAAGCTCCTCTAGTATGTGGCGCTGCTGCGCCTGTTCAGCATGAAGTTCCTCCAAAGAAGCATAAATCCGTGTGAGACCATCCTCCAAAGGACCTGCAAAAGAAAAAGAAGAAGGATGAGAGGTGCCTGCCCTTGGTGGAGGGCGAATAGGGCGCTAAACATCAATCAGTTCATCTGTTGCACTCCCAGGTGTGTGCCAATTTTCACAGTTGTGCACAGTGATAGTAGGTGGGTTAGGAAGGGGTAAGGGTTCAGCACTATTGGGCAAACGGAGGCAGAAATTTCTATCCTCTTTGACAATCATCTTAATTACTAAACAAGACTTGAGATCAATCTTAGAGTTTCCTCGAACTACCTCCAGACTATCCAAATCATATTCAAAGAAATTGGCTATCGTCGTGATAAGCCCACCAATAACAATGGTCCCAGATTGGGCTCTAGCTACCTTAAGCAGATGCCTAGCAAGAAAAGATCTAATGTCCATTTTGACATCATTAAGAATGGCCCATATAAAAGCAAGTTCATCAGCATGAACATTGCCATCATTATCTCCACGCCCAAATAGAGTATGAGCCATGATTCGGTGAAGATAGCAAGGCAAGGATTTGGCAGAAAAGGTGCCTTACAATTTAAGGAATCATATGTACCGGACTCACGAGAAATATGAGCCCAAAAAGAAATTACGGAAAAACCACTTGGGTGCTTCCTTTCCCCCCAGCAGGCAATCCAAAAATCTCATTAAACTCCTCTAAATTTAAGCAATGCTCATTATTGAATAGCCAAAAAGTGATCTGGCCTTCAGAGCAACCTCCCCCCTGAAGGATATGAGCCTCTCAACAGAACTAAGAAACTCCAATGTAAACTCAGTGTAATTGGGATACTTTAAATTCAAAAAATAATTCCATCCTGCCCTATCAAGCATCTAATCAAAGTCATCATGCATGCCTAAGGTATCAAGAACAACATCATCCATATACCTAGTGCTAACTATCCTTCTATTCACTAGCACATTGTAACGATCTCTGTGCTCATTATTCCTAAAATTAAAACCATGGGGATTAGGGGGATTACCTCTTGGAGTAGCATTGCCTCTTCTCCGTGTCCTTGAACTTGAACCAGCTTCGCCCCTCTAACGCTTGTTCGTCATTCTGCCTAGCCACACCAAATCAATAAGCACAACAACAACCCCCTCTGTGCAGCACTATTCACGTATGAAGGCAAATTTGTCAAATTTGGGGTTTTCCAAATTGGAAGGAGGGAATGGTTGGGTAGAGGAGAGGAAGGTGAGAAATGGTAGGAAAATGGAAGAAAATGGGTGATATGTGGAGTAAAGGAGTGGTTTTGAAGGTTTGGGTATGGTGGTTATGGTGAGTTATGGTGGAGAAGGAAGAAGGAGAATGAGGGAGAATAGGGGTGAAAGGTTGGCTTTGAGAGGGAGGAAGAAGATGGTTAATGTGGAATTGTGAGGGAAATAAGGATTAATGCGGGTTTGGGAGGATGGGTATAGGGGTTGAGGGAGAGAAGAAGGAAAGAAGAAGTGGGGAAATGAAGAAGGGAGGGGGGGCGTGGTTTTTGAAAACTGGAAGCAGCGATCCACGGCCGTGGACACTGCTGACTTCTGGCCTTTTTTTTTTTTTTTTGGAATAGAGCCCGTGGAATTCTCTGACTTTTCTCTTTTTCTAAATTTAGCTTCAAAAAGGGTCAAACCTAGACAAAATTAATAAGACAAACATCAAACCAACAAACTAATACACAAAATTAAAAGGAAAAGATGGAATAAAATAGAAAAACAAGAAAACTTAGGTTGCCTCCCAAGAAGCGCTTGTTTAAAGTCGTAAGCTCCACTCTTGTACACTCATCCTTCTGCAGTTGGGTCACGGAGGGCAATGTTCATCCTCTTCTCAAGTTGCTCCTCCACTAGATAGTGCTTTAACCTCTGACCATTAACCTTGAATGATCCTCGATCTTCATTCCAAACCTCCACAGCATCGTAGGGAAACACTTTCTTCACCAGAAATGGCCCTGACCATCTTGACTTAAGCTTTTCGGGAAAGAGTTCAATCTAGAATTAAAAAGAAGCACTAGTTCTCTTTCACGAAACTCTCTACGAAGAATATGCTTGTCATGCCACCTCTTGGTTCTTTCTTTGTATGACTTGGCAGTCTCATAAGCATCCAATCTCAGCTCATCAAGCTCATGAAGTTGAAGCTTTCTTTTTTCTCCTACCGCTTTTAAGTCAAAATTCAGAAGCTTAATAACCCAAAAGGTTTTATGTTCAAGCTCAATGGGTAGATGGCAGGGCTTCCCATAAATCAGTCGAAAGGGTGTCATCCCAATGGGAGTCTTGTAAGCAGTACGGTAAGCCCAAAGAGCGTCATCAAGCTTCAAAGACCAATCCTTTCTTGAGCTAGACACAGTCTTTTCCAGAATACTCTTTATCTCTCGATTAGATACCTCTACTTGGCCAGAAGTCTGAGGATGGTAAGGTGTAGCAACCTTATGAGTGACTCCATATTTCTTCAAGAGGTTCTCAAACTGTCTCTCTATGAAATGTGAACCTCCATTATTTATCACAGCCCTAGGAACTCCAAACCTTGGGAAAATGATCTTCTTGAATAGCTTGATCACTGTCTTTGCATCACTTGTTGGAGATGGAATGGCCTCCACCCACTTAGATACGTAATCAACAGCTACAAGAATGAATTTATTATTGCAGAAGGATGGAAAAGGGCCCATGTAGTCAACTCCCCAAACATCAAATATCTCCACCTCAAGAATAGTATTCATTGGCATCTCATGCCTCTTGGAGATACTTCCAGCTCTCTGATATGGATCACATGATAACACATAATTCTGAGCATCTCTGAAAATATGAGGCCAAAAGAAACTAGACTGAAGAACTTTGCTGCCATCTTGGAGCCACTAGCATGTCCTCCATAGGATGCAGAATGACAACAACTCAATATACTCGGAGCCTCTTCCTCGGAGACATATCTCCTATAAATACCATCAGCACACCTCCGGTATATCTATGGGTCATCCCACACAAAATTTTTCAGATCTGAGAAGAATTTCTTCTTCTGCTGATAGTTAAGCTCAGGAGGTAGAACCTTACTAACCAAGTAGTTTGCATAGTCAGCATACCAAGGAGCACTCTCCGCAAAATCTGCAAATAATTGCTCATTAGGAAAAGAATCATCAATAGGCAATTCACTCTCCCCAATCATCGGTTGCTCAATCCTAGATAAATGATCTGCCACTTGATTCTCCGTCCCTTTTCTATCCAGAATCTCCAAATCAAACTCTCGTAGGAGAAAGATCCAACGGATAAGTCAAGGCTTTGCTTCCTTCTTGCTCATAAGATACCTAAGTACCGAATGATCAGTGTATACGGTCACCTTTGACCCCACTAGATAGGACCTGAACTTCTCAAAAGCAAAAACTACCGCTAGCAACTCTTTCTCTGTAGTGGCATAGTTTGCTTGAGCTCTATCAAGTGTCTTGCTAGCATAGTAAATTACATGCACTTTCTTGTCCTTTCTTTGCCCCAACACAGCTCCTACGGCATAGTCACTGGCATCACACATGACCTCGAAAGGTAGATTCCAATCTGGTGTTTACGAAACGGGAGCAGTGATCAAGGCTTCTTTCAACCTGCAAAAGGCATTCAAACAGTCACTATCAAAATTAAATGGAACATCCTTCACTAAGAGATTAGACAAAGGTTTAGCAATTTTAGAAAAATCTCTAATGAATCTCTGGTAAAAACTGACATATCCCAAGAAACTTCGCACTCCCTTCACATTCATCGGTGGAGGCAATTTCTCAATCACTTCAATTTTCGCCTTATCCACCTCAATTCCTTTTTCAAAAACCAAATGTCCAAGCACTATCCCCTCTTGTACCATAAAATGGCACTTTTCCCAATTCAAGACAAGATTAACCTCTCCGCATCTCTGCAAAATCTTAGACAAATTAAACAAACAATCATCAAAGTTAGTACCATATACTGAAAAATCATCCATAAAAACTTCTATGATGTTTTCAATAAATTCAGAAAATATTGCAGTCATGCATCTCTGGAAAGTAGCAGGGGCATTACATAAACCATTCTCCTATAGACAAAAGTATCATAAGGGCAAGTAAATGTGGTTTTCTCCTGGTCACTAGGATGAATAGGGATTTGGTGGAATCCTGAATAACCATCTAAGTAACAAAAGTGTGTATGCCTAACTAGCCTCTCAAGCATCTGATCAATGAAGGGAAGAGGGAAGTGATATTTCCTAGTTGTACTATTCAACTTTCTATAATCAATGCACATCCTCCAACCTGTGACTGTCTAGTGGGAATCAATTGATTTTTCTCATTTTCAATTACAGTCATCCCCCCTTTCTTAGGAACCACATGCACAGGACTAACCCATTCACTATCAGAAATTGGGTAAATTACCCCAGCATCAAGCAACTTAAGTACTTCTTTTTTAACAACCTCTTTCATATTAGGATTCAACCTACGTTGATGCTCAACAGAGGGTTTATGGTCAGGTTCCATCAAAATTCTATGCATAAAAAAGGAAGGATTTATGCCTTTAATATCATCAAGAGTATATCCTATGACCTTTCTATGCATCCTAAGAGCCCTAAGCAATTTCTCAGTCTCTAACTCATTCAAGCTAGCACTAACAATGATAGGATAAGAAGAGTTGGGACCAATAAACTCATACCTGAGAATGGAAGGAAGAGTTTTAAGTTCTAAATTAGGGGCCTTTTCCTCTTCCCAATCTTCAGACTTAGGCTTTGGCTCAAGCTTTTCCACTTTGGCTTTGCTAGGAGGAAATTTTGAGGTTGCCTCCAACAAGTGGGCATACTCAGCTACCTCTCCTCTAGAATCAATAGAGCTGCCACCAACCAAGCATCTCTCCAATGGATCGTCCAAATGAATAATGGTGGACTCTTCTTCCACCACCTGGTGCAATAAATCAATCTTGTAACAAGAGTCCTCAAAAGAAGGTTGTTTAATAGATTTAGAAATATCAAACTCAACCTTATTATCTCCAACAGTTAAAGATAATTTGCCATTTTTAACATCAATTATAGCACCATTAATAGCTAAGAAAGGCCTACCAAGAACAATGGGGATTTAGGAATCCTCCTCTATTTCAAGCACAACAAAATCAGCAGGTATGAAAAACTTACCAACACGGAGAGGAACATCCTCCGAGATGCCTATAGGATACTTGACGGACCGATCCGCCGATTGAAGTGAGATAGTTGTGGGTTTTAGCTCACCTACCTCCAACTTCTTACACACAGAAAGGGGCATAAGACTAACACTAGCCCCCAAATCATACAGAGCTTTATCAAAGTTAGTGTTGCCAATCAAATAGGGAATAGAGAAGCTACTTGGATCCTTTAACTTAGGAGGCAATTTATTTTGAATTAAGGTACTACACTCCTTAGTTAAAGCTACTGTCTCATAGTCTTCTAGCTTCCTCTTATTAGATAAGATGTCCATAAGAAACTTAGCATAGGTAGGCATTTGTTTTAACACCTCAGTGAAGGGTACATTAATGTACAATTTCTTAAGAACCTCTAAGAACTTCCCAAACTGCCTGTCTAACTTCGCCTTAGCAAGTCTTTGAGGGAAGGGAACTGGGGGTTGGTAAGGTTCAGGGGGTACATACTTAGACACATTTTCAGTAATTTCTTCCTTTTCTAAGGGTTGTGCCTTAGTCTCTTTTTCCTCATTCCCCTCATCTTTGTCACTCTTCCCATTACCCTTAGGATCCTCTAACCACTTTCCACTCCTCAAACTCACAGCCTTACAATGTTCATTGCCTGGGTTGACTTCAGGTTGACCAGGAAACTTACCTTGCTACCTAAGAGAAGTGCTTGCTTATTGGGCAATCTGGGTTTCCAACATCTTATTATCAATAGCTAAATTGTCAAACTTAGCTGACAACTCTTTAATTGCCTCAGTTACAACTTGCCCATGGTGCCTAAACTCCTTATTTTGCTTAGACTGACTCTCAACAAAATTCTCAAGAAGAGAATCAAGTCTAGATTTTTGCACCTGTGGGACTCCAGAAGAGGGTTTAGCATTACCTTGCCCAGCTTGGTACTCACTATTCCGGTAAGAGAAATTAGGATGTGACCTCCAACCAGGGTTGTAAGTTTGAGAATACAGATCATTCCTCCCCTTTTGGTTGAAGTCATGGAAATTATGGCATGATTCCACTTGCTCCACCGGTTCACTATGTGAGGAACCCATTCCAACTTGGCATTTAGCACCTATATGTCCCTGTGCTCCACAAATCTCAAAAAAATTATTAGAGACACCTATGGCATTAACATGAGCTTTCTCAAGCATGTCAAAACGTTTATTCAAAGAATCAAACTTTGACATAATTAAATCAACACCATCTACCTCAAACTTACCTCCCGAGAGCTTTCTCGAGTTGTGGCCTCTTTCATTAGCCTATTGGTGATGATTTGAAGCTACACTCTCAATTATCCCATAAGCTTCTGTGAGCCTTCTATTCATCAAAGCTCCCCCAGCTACGGAGTCAAGAGACACCTTCGAAGAATATTCTAAACCATTGTAGAAGGTGTGGATAATCAACCACTTCTCTAACCCGTGGTGTGGGCAGGCTTCCAGCAAAGCCTTATATCTATCCCAAGCTTCTGACAATAACTCGCCATCTTTCTGAACAAAGCTTGTGATTTGGGTCCTTAGATGAGCATTCTTGGAAAGTGAAAAGAATTTGTCCAAGAAGGCTTGCTCCAATTGGTCCCAAGTAGTTATCGTCTCAACCGGAACGGACTTCAACCAAGCTCTAGCTCGATCTCTCAGAGATAATGGAAACAGGCAGAGACGAATAGCATCAACAGAGGCGCCTTCGATCTTGAGGGTTTACAGAACTCCAACAACATATCCACATGATCATTAGGATCCTCTGACGGCAATCCTCCAAACTAGTTCTGCCTTATCATAGATAGTAAGGCAGGAGGTATGGTGAAGTGCCTATCTTCAATGTCTGGCTGAGCAATTTCAGATCGCAAACCCCGAGCATTAGGAGCTGTATACTCTTTTAACGGTTTATTATCCTCAGCTGCTGCCATGACAAGTGTTGGTTCAGATATTTCTCTTACTCTTTGCCTTTGTTGTCTTCTCCTTCTATGTAAAGTTCTTTCAATTTCAGGATCTGCTTCAATAAGAGTCCCAGAAAGTCTAGTACTTTGCATAAACAAGAGAAATTACCTGCAAAGAGTCAAAGAGAAATCAAGAACGTAAGATTCAAATAAAAGAAAAAAATTTAAAATAATTAAATTAAAAATTAAACTGATATTCAAGAAAAACATAGTCCCCAACAACGACTCCAAAAACTTGATGCGTGAAATCCACAAGTGTACAGTTTCGTCGTCAAGTAATAAAAAGATTGAATCCACAAGGACTGTGTCTATGAATACTAATTAATTAATTAATTCAATTAAATTAAACAAAAGGGAATATGATTGTTTATTAAGAAGAACGTAGTAATAAGCAATTAAATAAAAATCAAAGTGCAGAATTTAGAACAAAAATAGCAAGTTATCAAGAAAGGAATTTTCAAATTCAAGAAAGTTTCCAAGATTGGGATACCATAGTGATACAAGACAAATCCTAATTGACAACCCTTTTATTAAATCTGAAATTCAATTGAAGGTAAATTACCCTAAATTAGTTAATGTTCTTTCTCAAGATACAAGATCCGTGCCCAATTAAACCAATTCCTACTCTCGTGGTAATTGAATTTAAATTGAACCCATTACGCTTTATGGTAATTCATTGAATCCTCAAAATGCTAAAACTACTCTCGTGATTTAGACCTTAAGTTCAATTCTTATGGTTTCAACACCTAGGTTCACCTCTCTGTACGTCCCTAAATGCCTATGAGATACAAATAAGTGGCCAGCAAATTCACATGAATAAGAGCAATAAGAATTGAATCAAAGAACATTCAAGATTAATAAAAGGGGAAAAAAGGTCAATTAATCATTATCAATATATCAAAGGGCATTGCCCAATCCTAGAAACAAAAGAAACTACTCAGACATAGAGAAGAAGGAACAAGAAAACAAATTTAAGAACATCCCAAACCCGTAACAATGGAAAAAGAAAGGAGAAGATGAAGATCAAGAGCCTCCAATGTGCCTCTTCAAAACCAAATTAGAACCCCTTAATTCTATTCAGAACATCTATTTATAACTTAGGGTTTTAATTGGCTAAAAAGCCCCCAAAAGAAATAAAAATAAAAACTTAAAAACTACTGCGCACTGCGATCCACGGCCGTGGATCATTCCATGGCCAGGCCGTGGATCTTGCTGCCAAAGAGTCAGTTCTAGATCATTTGAGTTCCATGGCCGTGGATGGTTCCACGTCCAGGCCGTGGAACTCTCAGGAAATTTTCTTATTCTTCTTCAAGTTGCCCTCGATCCATGGCCATGGTTTGATCCACGGGCAGGCCGTGGATCCATCTGGAATGGCCTTTTTGCACCTTTTTGCTATCCATTAAGCTCCAACTTCAAACATGCGAGCATTCCATTCAATCCAAGGCCAATTCAACATTAATCCTGCACACGAAACACCAAAAACACCGCAGTTATCAGAACTAAGGGAAAAATAAACCAAAAAGGGAAACTAAAATGCCTAAAATGCTCAAGGATGCATGCAAAATAAGAACAAAACATGATGTTATTTCACACACATCATATACACCATTCCCAACCTTAAGAAGTTCAAGAAGCTGTAAATTCTTAGGTCCCTTCCATTACACATCCGGTTATCAAGTTGTTGGTTATCTATTACACTATAGTTGTGTTTTCACTACCTCCATAAGGCCCAAAGCCCATCACCATTTAAGTTCCCAGTCTTTTTCCATTAAAGGACAATAGAGCAGTACAATGGAGCTATGATGCGCAAGTCTTGGAAGTAATCCCATGAATGATCAGTCAAAAGTTTTATCTTGTTTGACCTCTGTTGTCACTAATATATCTGGGATCGGGGGAATAACACAAAGAGGTCACATTTACACTCCGAAGGAGCTGCGAAAGGAGAAAAAAGAAGAAGAAAACAAGATTCACAAAGGGAAAAGCAAGATAGGAGAGACTTTCATTGGAAATGAGGTGAAAAAAAACAGGAAAGGTTGACAAAATTGAAAGAGTACAAAAAGGAGGTATCTAATGAAGAAGCTTGTGAGTTCTTAAAGTTTATCAAGAAAAGTGAGTATAGGGTGATCGATCAGTTGAATCGCACCCCTACAAGGATATCGCTCTTGTCCTTATTGATGAATTCTGAGCCACATAGAAAAGTGTTAATAAAGGTACTGAATCAAGCCCATGTTTCTCATGGCATCACAGTTGACAAGTTAGGTAGTATTATTGGCAACATTTCTGCTAATAATTATGTCACTTTCACTGATGATGAGATACTTTCTGAAAGAATGGGGCACAACAAGGCACTGCATATTTCTGTCAAATGCCAACAACATATAATAACTAGAGTGCTCATTGATAATAGTTCCTCTTTGAATGTAATGCCAAAATCAACTCTCTCCAAGTTTCCTTTTAATGGGACTTACATGAAACCAAGTACAATGATTGTGAGTGCTTTTGATAGGACCCAACGGGAAGTGATAGGAGAAATTGAGATCCTAGTTCAGACTGGATCTACTACTTTTCATATACTTTTCAAGGTGATGGACATCACACCGACTTATAGTTATCTCTTGGGACAACCTTGGATTCATTCCGCTAGAGCTGTGCCATCCATGTTGAACTAGAAAGTGAAGTTCAAAGTTGACAATAGGTTACTGATCGTTTTGGGTGAGGAAGACCTGTTGGTAAGTAAGCTACCATCAACCCCTTACATTGAAGCTATGAAGAAGCTCTTGAAATCATGTTCTAAGCATTCAAGATTGCCAATGCCACTTATGTGAAGGAAGGGGCTCAAATTCTAAAGCCACAACCATCTTGTGCATCCATAATGATGGCTAAGGTCATGCTTGAAAGAGGACATCAATGTGGAAATGGACTGGGAATGAACGGATAAGGCATTGCAAAGTTTCTAAAGTCCTGTGAAAATAAAGACAGGTTCAGGTTAGGATATAAACCCACCAAAGTTGAAAGAGAAAGGTCATAGAAGAGAAAAGAGAGAAGAGATTGGCTTGGTTGGAAAATCGATACCTAAAACTGAGGGGATCCCCATTTGTGACATTTCACAAAGCTTCTGAAGTGTAGGATTAGTGTTTCTGAGCTATCGAAGATGATAAACCTATCAATTATGGTGTTAATCTAATGTACCCTTGTTCCTCAGATACATAGCTCAACAATGAGGAGATCATCGATTTTCCCATGACCTTTGAAATTGATTCAAAGTAATTCTGTAATGCTAATCCTATAGCTCTACCCAAGGCTTTAGGAAGATATGTTGTGAAAATAGGCTCACACGTTTCCATTTCAATATTTACTATCAATAAATGCATTTTCTTATCATTTTTTAGTTTCTACCCAACCATTACATTAGCCCTTATTCATTACCTTTTTTTACTTGTATTAATATCAATCAATACATATCTGGAAGTGATTCTCTTGAAAATGATAATGCTATTACTCTATTATATAATTTTGACTATCCCGTTAATCATGTTGATGAGGATAATGATGACAATTGAGAACATTCTCTTGAGCTAATGAGATTAATAGAATAAGAGGCCAAAGAAATTTAACCCCATGGAGAATCAACTGAAGTGATTAATTTGGGGATGGAGGATGATAGAAAAGAAGTTAAAACTGGTACTTTTATGAAAGAAGATGAGTGAAGCAAGTTGGTAAAGATCTTATCTGATTATTACAACATTTTTGCATGGTCGTACCAAGACATGCCTGGGCTAGATGCTAGCATAGTTAAGCATAAATTGCCATTAAAACTAGAATATCCTCCCATCAAGCAAAAATTAAGAGTAATGAAGTCTGAGATGTCACTAAAAATTAGAGAAGAGGTTAAAATGAAGTTTGATGCAGGTGTTCTTGCTATTGCAAAGTACCTTTAATAGGTCACCAACATTGTCCCTGTCACGAAGAAAGATGGGAAAGTACAAATGTGCATTGACTATAGAGATTTAAATAGGTCCAGCCCTAAAGACAACTTTCCTCTATCTCATGTTCATTTTTCTCCCTTATGGATGGTTTCTTGAGATACAATTAAATTAAGATAGCACTTGAAGACATGGAGAAGACCACATTCATCACTCTATGGGGAACTTTTTGCTACAAAGTAATGTCGTTTTGATTGAAAAATGTAGGGGCAACTTATCAAAGGACAATGATGACTTTGTTCCATGACATGAAGCACAAAGAAATAGAAGTTTAAGTGGACGACATGTTTGCAAAATCTAGAACAGAAGAAGACTATGTTGTTAATTTGTAAAAGCTTTTTGAACGGTTGAGAAGGTTCCGGCTCAGACTGAATCTTGTTAAATGCACTTTTGGTGTAAAATCAGGAAAACTTTTGGGGTTTGTGGTTAGCCAAAAATGGATAGAAGTTAATCCAAACAAAGATCAAGCAATCCTAGAGATGCTAGCTCATCGCACTTAAAAAGAAGTTCATGGGTTTTTGGGGAGGCTGAACTATATTGCTAGATTTATATCCCAACTGACTGCGATTCACAAACTAATTTTCAAGTTGTTACATAAAAACCAAACAATAGAAAGGAACGATGATTATCAGACAATATTTGAGAAGATCAAGCAGTATCTACAAGAACCCCAGTTTTGGTACCTCTAGTGCTAGGTGTAATGCCCCTTTTTGAGGAGGCATCGTCACACCATAACCACGATATGGAAACAAAATGCATAAACTAATACCCGATTCATTATAATATAAATAAGTCTATTTGGTTGTAATCGTGTAAATAATTTAGTGAATTATTTTTTTTTTGTAATAAAATAAAATAAGATGATAATACATGGTTACAACAGAAAGTAACATGGGAAGTAAACCATACATTCATACATCATACTTATATATATACTTATATCATACTTATTTAGATACATCACCAGATATACAAAAAGTAGAAGCTTTACATGCCCCAAAATGATTACACATATATAGCCTACCAAAAAGACAAAACACCAGGCCCCCAAAAGATTTACAGATAACCATCAGCGACTACCAACTGCATCAGACTCTAAGGCGAATGAGAAGAAACCATAGTTGGATCCTCCTCAGGGTCTTCCTAGTCAGAGGAAACCCTTATCGGAGCAACCGAGTTACGAGTGGGGGATCGTGCAGAGGATAAGAAAGAATCCTCTTGTGGGGAGTAATAACGCTCACCCCACATATCACGTATGGGCAAGTAAAACTCTAAATACAAGCGAGCATGAAAAACAAAGATAGGCAGATCATAACGTCCCTAAGCAAGAGACACGGTCACATCCCCGAGGTAGTTATAGTGATCTGTACCCAGGATGATGTGGCAGCGGTCTGGACCTCCATGAAAAATCAATCTCGTATAACCCAAGAAGCCACGCGGATGGGATGCCATGACCAAACAGGAAGCTAATCAAAATTAGGCCAAAAGCTTGGGAATTCGTGCACTTCCTCTTCCTCACCGACGTCTTCAGAGAAACATACAAGTAAACAGAATAGCAGAAACACAAAAAAGAATGAGACATCCTACATTCAGTACCAATTATGGCAGTAAAGAAATAAAACAACGCAAAGCGCCCAAGTAGCATTTTAGAAATAGTAATCAGCATCAAGAAGCAAATAGTAAACAACTTAACAATTCTAGGCAGTTATGACATTAATAAGGCAACAGTTCCAATCATCATATAAATAAATACCAAATAATATGTTGACTCACTATGCACGTGCACATGATACTAAAATCCTACTTTAAGGAGCTAGACACAAACATCAGAGAGAATAATCAGGAGACATGTTTGTAACTCGGCTACCGCGACTAACAAGTGCTATAATTTCTCAATTTATCAATGTGCACATCATGGAATTGTATAAGACATTCTACACTAGATCGCAATATAGGACAGTGTCTCAGTCCGAATCATCGGTGCGTTTGCATCGGTCTATCCCACGGCCTAGAGGAGCTACCAACTGACCACTGTAAGACACCCGCACCCCGATGCCCCCAAGGTCAATAGTATGACCTACACTAGTCTATTCGCACCTGCACATAGGTGTGATTCAATCTCTTAGGCAACATGGCCTTAACAATAGTCCACCGGACTTTCACAATACATGATAACTCAGTGCATATTCATGTATATTCAACAATGATATACTCATCCCATAACATACCATAATTTGGCCAAGTTAAACATCAACAGAATTTTGGTTCCACTCATGGACCCATAATACACATTATCAACTTCTCAAATGAGACAATACACATTTTAGGGTTTATAATGAAGTTTTACTCTAATTTAACATTTCTTATGAAATCTTTCTCCAGAGGAATTCTCTTGTAATTCTCATTAGATCTTTGTTTCTCTTAATTTGCTAAGTTCTTACTTAGGTTTAACTATATTCACTTAGAATATCATTCTAAGGTTCTCAAGTCTCACACTCACTCTTGTTCTTCCCTTAAGTTCAAAAATCACTCTAGGTCATCATATAAATTTTTTTCCGTATTATGCATCCTTAATTAAGTGTTTATTCATTTAATTAACTAAGTTGCAACTTGATACAAAAATTTTACATTGATTTCCCAATAAGGCCATGAGCCTCCAAGGAATTGGAAACCTAGATTTTCTTCATTCCATTAATTATTAACTACTTGATTAGTTAACTTCCCAATTTGTTACAAAATTTTAATTATGGACACCCCCTTAGTGGGTGTTTGGCCATGAGCCTCAATTCAAGGGGACTAAGATCCTAAAATTTTCATTGCCATATTAATTAATTTTGTTCCTAGTAGCTTAAGTTCTAAAGTAACATAAAAATTCCATCTTGGACCCTAAAAAAAAGTCCCTTGGCCGTGAGCCTTCAACAAATGGGGGTAAAATCCCATGCTTTCCATACATATACCCAAACATCAATAATCATCACATTACACAACAACAAGCATTAAAACCATATGAAACAAAATAACCACAAGATCAACCACCATGAACCATACAACAATGTAAGCATCCCTAACTTGGATTTCTCATTATCAGCACGAACACAAGTCTCTCACCACCATGATAGGTTAAAGAGCATTATCTCCCTCTTACCTAAGAGAAAACAAGAAAAAAAAACCTTCTTGATGGCTCCTTGAAGATTTCGGCCAAGCTCCTCCAAAACCCTAAGAATTACAACTCATTAAATCAACACCAAGGATTGAGGAAGAAAGGACCAATGGTCATGGTGATGGCCATGGAAACGAAAAAGAAGAAGAGAAGGTAAAGAATCAAGAACATTACCTTAAAGCTTCAAGCTTTGAGGCTTGAAGAATATGGAAGCATTTTAGGTAGATTCCAACTAGAAAGAGGTTTAGAATGTGATGGTGTTCAAGAAAATATGGTCACTTGAAATTTTGCAATCATGGAGGTATGAAGAGAGGGTGAGGCCGTGTGAAGAAGAAGAGAGAAGAAGGAGAAAACATTGAGAGAAAATGAGAGAAGAAGTGTAGAGAGAGAAAGTGTTAGAAAAGTGATGATAGCTTTTGGGGTTTGAAATTAAAAATGGAAAAAGTGGTAAATGAAAAGCTAATTTTTGGCTCCCAAAATGGCCATTGTCGTGGAGTGTGGGAGAGAGAGGAGGGAAATTGGCTTCTCCAACAAACCAATAGGAAGTTGCTAGGAAGCGTCCTCTAAAAATTACATTTTTAAAAAGTCAATGATGATGTCACTTGTGTGATGTCATCAAGGTGATGTCACTTAAAGTGAACACTCTAGAAAATATGATTAACACTCTGCTAGAGCTATTATCCAGTGGAAAAAAGTTACAGTTAATAAAAATAGTATTTATTATTCATCGGATAATTTCACAATACAGCGATTTCATTTATTAGATAAAATCTCAAAAAATGTAAACCTTGTAAACTATGCCCGGCCTCTAGTTTAGTAAGATCCCCCGTCGACATTTCCACAGTTCAAAGTTTACCAGCCTCAGAAAAAATATTTCATTTTTCTAACTTTGCTCAGCGTGCATGTAAAACGAAGAATATATTAAAATATTCAACATTTTCAGAAAAATCTAGAAATATTCACAAAAACCACAAATATTATAAAACGGCTATTTATGATGAAACAAATAATTTTTGGGGTGTTACACTGGCTCTGCTCAGTGCACACGTAAAATGAGAAATATATATTAAAATATTCATTTCCTAAAAAATCTGCAAAAATTCACAAAAATCACAAATATTATAAAATGACTATTTATGATGAAACAAACAATTTCGGGGTGTTACAACTCTCTTCTTCTAAAAAAAAATTTCATCTTCGAAATTTTCATACCTTAGAATAATTGTGGATGTTGTTCCTTCATCTTGTCTTCTAACTCTCATGTTGCATCTCCGGTCGTTTCATTCCAGATCACTTTTACAAATTGGATTTCCTTCCCTCTGAGTTGCTTTACTCTCCTATCTTCAATCCTTATAGGAGGTGCCTCATAGGTTAAGTTCTCTTTCAATTGTACTGTGTCCAGTGCTATGACATGGCTCGAGTCAGGAATATATTTTCGCAATTGCGACACATGGAAGACATTGTGAAGGTTAGAAAGAAAATGTGGTATGGCTATTTGGTAAGCTACTGTGTAACACCCCAACTTTTGGGTTAATTATAATATTGTCCTAAAATGTACTATTTTGTAATTTCTGTGAGTAGTAAATTGAAATTGACTATTTTGTGAGTGTATTTGACTGTTGTATGTGATTTGCTCCGAGCCAGGGAAATAATAATTTTTTGGCCAGAAAAATCTTATTTTAATTAATTAGAGTTAGGGGATCTTACTAAACCCAATTCTGATTGATATATATATTAATCTTTTAATTTTTAGGATTTAACTGTGCAATAAAATAATTTTATATTATTCTAATATTATTTTGTTTGACAGTACCTACTGTCTCAAAAACAGTAGAAATTTGCTTCAAAATGACCATGGACCCTTAAAAGTCTGTGGGACCCGCATTTAGAAAAGTAGTCAATGATTCTGAATGGACAAATTTCTAAGCCAATAGGAGTAAGTCAACAAAAGTGGCTTGAAAAATTCTAACCAATAGGAATAGGTCAAAGAAAGAAGCATGGACTTTAATATGGACCATTGGATGAAAACTTGGTTAGGAAGCCTTTGATCATAACTGTTGATCAAATCAATGGTGAGATAAGAATTCAAGTTTAATCACTAAGCAATATCCACCTTAGATCAAATCTAGGGCTAGGAATTAAAGTTAAAATCAAAGGTTGAGAATTAGTCAACAATAGTGGCATGATGAATTAACTAATTAAACTTAATTTAGTTAATCTAATTACTTAATTAGCAAACTAAGTAAGCTAACCTAGTTATTAATTAGTTATAATCTAAATATTAATTAGATATCCTAAATTTACTTAGAGGCTATGATATATGTTAATATATATTAAATTTATTAGTTATGTAATTAAAATATTAATTAAGTGTTATTAGGAGACTTAACCTAATTGATTATCTATTTAATTAGCTTGTAATTAATTTTAATTGAAATCAAATTAAGTTCCCTAAACCCCTAGGAACCCCACGATCATGGAGGCAAAATTCACAAGTTCTACATGGTTCTTGAACCACCCAAGTGACATAAGCCATGTGCTTTAAAGTGTGAACACAAATGGATATTTACTATCCAAGTTAAACACTCAACCTCTCCCACAATACTCACACGGCAGCCCCTCCATTTTACACTCTCAAATTTCATTTTTAACACTTATCTAAATCTAAGCTTTCTATTCTCTCCAAACATCCCAAGAACACCAAGCAACTTTCTCTTCCATTTTCTCTCTCAAATTCGGCCTTCACTCTCAAACATCCTACCAATCTTCTATAATTTTACCTCTTCACTTTTTCTAAACTAAAATTATATTCTAAACACTTTTCCTTCACAAGGTGTTGTAAAAAACCTACTCTATCTAGTTCAAAATCAAAGCTTTTGTTCACTTCCCTAAGGGTAAGCTTTTGATCTTATGGTTTAAAATTTGATTTGCGATTTTCTAAACCATGTTTGTTCCATGGTTTTCCATTATGAAGCCTTGTATGTGATTTTACTAATTATTTAAGAATTATTAGGGTTTTGTGTTGGTTTTCAGGAAAACAAGGGGAAGGAGGAGACTAGGAGATCTTTGTCTTCAAGAGGTAAGAGGGAGATTTAATCTCATCAACCTTGTATGGTGATGAGGAAGATGGATTGTTTGTATGTTAAGAATCTATAAGGATTCATTTATGTGTTTGTTTAAATGCTTTCCTATTTGTGATTTATTTTATTTGCAAGCATGTTTATAGCTTTAAAATATATTGCATGTGTTTATATATTGTATGTGTTTATAATTATATGATTATTAAAATAGGATGTGAATAACATGAAACGATTGTCTGAGTGTTCCAAAGAACACTATGAGGCTCACGGCCTTACCATTAAACAGAGAACCAAAATGTTCTCAACCATTTTCTAAATCAATGATTTAAAGAATCTAGGTAAAATAATAAATTTGAGAATGATTTAGATTGATTTTGGCCAAAAAAAATTCAATTCCAATAATTTAGATTGATTTTGGCCAACATGCCATTTTAAAGCTCACTCTATGAGTTTTGAAGCGCGTTAGCAAGTTTCAAAGTATAATTATTGGGTAAGATTAAAATTGACAATAATTAGAGAAAAATGTTAAAAATACCATATACTGATTTTATAGGCAAAATGCTGCCAAAATTTACTAAAATCAGATAAATAAAATAAAAAGATTCCACAATATATGTATAACATAAGGAAAATACTTTACGTAGTTTAAAAGTACTAGATATAGTCTACACATATTTAAAATGATGATTTTAAGCTATATGGTTAAGAAAATGATTTAAAAATCTTACGCGATTGAGAAAATGATTTAAAAACATTATGCGATGTTCAAAATTGTCAAAATATATTTACGTGATTTAAAAACATTTGTAAAAGCGACGTGATTGTGAAAATGAGATAAAATTTCTACGCGATTAAACGATACAACAAGTTTTACTGTCGGGCCAAAGTGGTGGATCCGGACATGTTGTGAGATAGTACTGTCAAGTGGAGACATATTATACTTTGGTATTTTGAGATTGAGGGTATTTTCATAAATATGGTAAAATTTTGGAACTAAGGGTATTTTGGTAATTCTTGATCATGCTTAGAGAGTTGTGTTAATTTGATTGATAATTGATGATTGGTTGACGAGATGAATTACACTAGGTTGTGGTGTGATAGGCGTAGTGTGGTTCATTATATGAATCTTGGAGGCATTAGTGTGCGGAGAATTCCACATGGGGACAGTGGGTTGCTCCTCTGGGCCGTGGTAACGGGCAACACACTAATGATCTCGACAAGGACTATTCTTAATCGAGATCTTGAGGGACTATTATGTGCAATGCCTATAGTGCACGATGTATTGGATTATGTACTACTATACGATGTTTTGGACTGTGGGCTATAGACACGACGTTAGACAGTGCAATAGTTTGGTTGGGCAGCTAGAAGGACTATTAGTTCTATTCAGATCATTCTCTCTGATATCTGTGTTTAGCCCCATGGAGTAGGAACGAGTCAGTGTGTGTATCATTCATTATCTGCATTTTAATGCGTATTATAATTTGTGATAAAATGCATGATGTATTAATTTGCTATACTGTATATGACATAATGGTATGTGTTATTTTAATAATTGTTTGTATTGCCATTTTCTTTATTGCCATGCTGGTAATGATATAGATTGTCTCATCTCTCTATATGCTTTTCTCTATATTATTATTATTTTTGTAAAGAGTTTGAGGAAGAGGGAGAGGAACAGCCTCTTGGGATTCAGTATCCGGACGATCAACAGCCGAGCGATCAGTTCGAAGAAGGCTAACTAATAAATCATTTTCCCTATTAATGTGTGTGAAACAACATCATGTTTTGTTCTTGTTTTGTAGGCATTTTGTAGGCATTTTAAGCATTTTAGTTTTCCTTTTAGTTTGTTTTTCCCTTAGTTCGGATAACTGCGGTGTTTTTGGTGTTCTTGTGTAGGATTGATGTTGAATAGGCCTTGGATTGAATGGAATGCTTGCATGTTTGAAGTTGGAGCTTAATGGATAGTAATAAAGGTGCAAAAAGGCCATTCTAGAGGGATCCACGGCCTGCCCGTGGATAAAACTACGGCCATGGATCGAGGGGCAACTTAAAGAACGAAAAAGGGATTCCAGAGAGTTCCACGGCCTGGCCGTGGAACCATCCACGGCCGTGGAACTCAAATGATCAGAAACTTGGCCTGTGGCAAAGACATCCACGGCCTAGCCGTGGAACCATCCACGGCCGTGGATCGCAGTGCGCAGCAGAATTTTGGTTTTTATTTTTATTTCTTTTGGGGGCTTTTTAGCCAATTAAAACCCTAGGCTATAAATAGATGTTCTGAATACATTGAAGGGGTTCTAATTTTTTTTTTGGGAGGAGGCACATAGGAGGCTTTGGCTTTGGATCTTCATCTTTCTCCTTTCTTCTTCCATTGTTACGGGTTTGGGAAGTTTTTAAGTTTGATTTCTTGTCTCCTCTTCTCTATGTCTGAGTAGTTTCCTTTGTTTCTAGGATTGGGCAATGCCCTTTGATACTTTGATAATGATTAATTGACTTTGTTTCCTCTTTTATTAATCTTGATTGTTCATTGATTTAATTCTTATTGCTTTTATTCATATGAATTTGCTGGCCACTTATTTGCATCTCATAGGCATTTAGGGACGTACTGAGAGGTGAACCTAAGTGTTGGAACCATAAGAATTGAACTTAATGTCTAAATCACGAGAGTAGTTTTAGCCTTTCGAGGATTCAATGAATTACCACAAAGCGTAATGGGTTCAATTTAAATTCAATTACCACGAGAGTAGGAATTGGCTTAATTGGGCACGGATCTTGTATCTTGAGAAAGAACATTAACTAATTTAGGGTAATTCACCTTCAATTGAATTTCAGATTTAATAAAAAGGGTTGTCAATTAGGATTTATCTTGTATCATTGTGGTATCCCAATCTTGGAAGATTTCTTGAATCTGAATACCTTTCTTGATAACTTACTATTTTTGTTCTAAATTCTGTACTTTGATTTTTATTTAATTGCTTTGTTACTACGTTCTTCTTAATCAACAATTATATTCCCTTTTGTTTAATTTAATTGAATTAATTAATTAATTGGTATTCATAGACACAGTCCCTGTGGATTCGATCTTTTTATTACTTGACGACGAAACCATACACTTGCGGATTTCACGCATCAAGTTTTTGGCGTATTCTTGCTGTTGGGAATGTTGTGTTTTTCTTGAATATTAATTTAATTTTTAATTTAATTATTTTAAACCTTTTTCTTTTATTTGGTTCTTACGTTCTTGATTTCTCTTTGATTCTCTACAGGTAATTTCTCTTGTTTATGCAAAGTACTAGACGTTCTGGGATTCTCATTGGAGCAGATCCTGAAATTGAAAGGACTTTACGTAGAAGGAGAAGACAACAAAGGCAAAGAGCAAGAGAAAAATCTGAACCAACACTTGTCATGGCAGCAGCTGAAGATAATAAACCTTTAAAAGAGTATGCAGCCCCTAATGCTCGGGGTTTGTGATCTGGAATTGCTCGGCCAGACATTGAAGCTAGGCACTTCACCATACCTCCTGCCCTACTTTCTATGATAAGGCAGAACCAGTTTGGAGGATTGCCGTCAGAGGATCCTAATGATCATGTGGATATGTTCTTGGAGTTCTGTGAGACCCTCAAGATCGATGGCGCCTCTGTTGATGCAATTCGTCTCCGCTTGTTTCCTCTATCATTGAGAGATAGAGCTAGAGCTTGGCTGAAGTCTGTTCCTGCTGAGATGATAACTACTTGGGACCAATTGGAGCATGTAACACCCCAAATTTCGTATCTCTTAAACAGTAATTTTGACAGTTAACAGAATTTTACTGTTTAGTAATTTCTGGATACTGTAAAATTATTTTGTTTATTTCGTCAGCGTATTTGATCGTTTTGAGTGATTTACTCCGTGTCAGGAAAATAATAATTTTTAGGCTGGGGAAAATCTTTCTGTATTTATTTCTCTTGACTGTTAATTATTTTTAACAATCTGACTTGATTTTCATACATTTTCTAATTTTTGTGATTTTATGTGTGATTTTGAATTTTTTTCTGTTTGTGGGCCCCACGAGGTGTTTGTGGGCCCAAGTGACCATACATGGGCCCA
Organism: Ormosia semicastrata; assembly: GCA_029884595.1. Lineage (NCBI taxonomy): Eukaryota > Viridiplantae > Streptophyta > Magnoliopsida > Fabales > Fabaceae > Ormosia > Ormosia semicastrata. The sequence continues at coordinate 36,884,097 of JAQQTO010000045.1, forward strand.
GGTGGGTCCCGCAATGTGAAAAAATTTTCTACGCATAGAAAAATTTGTATTGTTTAGACGGAGACAGGGGATCTTACTAAACCTGAATCCGGAAACAGTTTTAGAAAATTTGTTTTGTACTATATTTATTTATCAGAAGATAAAAATACAGTAAATATATTCTTTCGTGGGATTTTTAGTAGATAAAAATAGAAATTATATTGCTTAAGTCAACATTGGTGGTTTGGATATCCACTATTGATTCAATTAACGGTTAAGAAATAAATTTAATAAAGAAACATAAGATAATCATCATTGATTTAATCAATGGTGTGAAAATAAACTTAGTTAGGCAAGCTTCAATATCAACCGTAGATTTAATCAACAGTGTAAAATTCATTATATAAAGTGACCATTTACAACCATTGGATTTAGAGTTGATCAAGGGTGGAGATTTGATCTTAAAAAGTGACAAAGACCATTTATGACCATTTGATGAAGAATTAATCAAGGGTGGAGATTTGGTCTTAAAAAAATAGCAAAGACTAATTATGACCCTTGGATTAAAAGTAAGAAGAAGTAATATTGACCATTTATTTTGGAGACACATCTAATGGCTAGAATTTAAAGGAGAAGGATCCAATGACTTAGATTAAGTCTTCTAAATTAAAAGTCTACCTAAATCCTAACCATTGAATTAATCAATGGCTAGGAATGCTTCAAATAATTGTATAAAAAAAAAAAGATGACAACTTCATGCATTATGGAAGGGGGGGACGGTTTTGGAGTGCTTGGACAAGGAAGAGACAATTTTCTTTTAGTAGCCTTTTTAGGCTAAAGAAAAGATGAAGTCAACAATGATTTGATTAGTAACTAATTAAGCCTAATTTGATTAATCTAATGGCCTAATTAACAAGTTAAGTAAACTAAATTAATTATTAAATTGTTATAATCTAATTCTTAATTAGATATCCTGATTTTAATTAGAGATTATAATATATGAAATAATATGTTAATTAATTAGTTATATAGTTAGAATGTTAGTTAAGATTGGTTAGGAAATTTAACCTAACTAATTACCTAATTAATTAGCATTCAATTAGGTGAAAATTGAGAACAATTAATTCCTTAAAATACTCAAGGAGCCACACGGTTTTCATGCAGCTTGGGGAGACTTTTACATGGTTCTTGAACCACCAATAATAGCCATGCAAACTAAATTAATGACCATTATTGTTTGTCATGGTCAATATGACCATTATTGTTTTGTTTGCTTACTTTGGATTGCATGATGAAGGGGGGGACGGTTGGAGAAGCAAGAAAGAAGAAGAGACATGTTGAGACATGTTGGAGTAACCTTTTTAGGCCAAAGAAAAAGCTTGAAGACATTAATTAGATGTCTTGACCAATTATTAGTCATTTTCCTAAAGCAAAGTTATTTTCTTCTTTTTCTCCATGCAATGCTACGGCTGCCCACTTCAATTCAGCCATTTGATTTTATTTGTATCACATTTTATAACACTTAACTCATTCTCTCTCTTCTCTCTCTCTTCCAATTTGTCAAGAACACCAAGAACAACACCATTTTCTTTCCTTCCTTGAGCATTCGGTCACCACCCATGGAACCACTTCCAATCTTCCATAATTTTATCTAGCTACATATTTTGAATCCTCTCATCAATTCAAAATACTTTCATGTTGGAGACTTTCTCTAAATCATTCATCTTCATCACTCAACCAAGCCAAGAACACAAAACAACCATTTTCCTTCATTTTCTCACCAAATGGTTCGGCCATGACCACCAAAAGCACCACCCATCACTTTTAATTTCATCCAACCATAGATCTTGAATCTACATGATATTCTAAGCAACTTTCATGTTGGAGACTTTCTCTAAATCATTCATCTTCATGGACTTTCTTCAAGAACAAAGTTATGGGGTTTTTGAGGTGAAGTATAAGAAGACTTCATTTCTTGTCTTCTTTTTCATGATCTAAACCATGTTTGATCCATGGTTCCTCTTAATCAAGCTTAGTATACTAATTTCTATGTATTTTGTTTTGAATTTGAGAAGCCCTTGGTGTTGAAGGACTTGGAAAGAGAAGCAAAATCAAGAAGCTTTGAGGATCTTCAAGAGGTAAGAGGGAGATCCATCTCACCAACCAATTATGGTGGTGGGAGATGGTCTTATATTTGATGGATTGTGAATTCATGTGAGAATTCCAATCCATGGTATTGTAATAATTAATTGTGTGTTTATGAGCTTTGCTTTATTTTCTTGTGCTTTGATTATTTTTGTCTATGCTTAATATGCTTTGCATGATTTTATGGCTTTGATAGTATACTTATAATATGCATGATGAGTATATGACATGTTTGTGATATTTATGATGAAATATATATATGTATGCCATGATGTGTGGATGGAAAGAAAATTGATCTTGGTTCCAATGGCCAAGGAAGAGCTACGGTTTTGATGCCCTTGATTTGGGTCAATGTTGAAATTTTTCAAGAATAAGGAAATTAAATTTTGATCCCTAGAACAATGAGAATTTCGGCTAAAACACCTCAAAATAGGTGTTTACAAATTAATATGTTTATGGAAGAATAAAATTGGATTGATTTGAGGAATATGGAAAATGAACTAAAGGTTTGTTTTTTTTTTTAGAAAACATGAACACAAATTTTAGAATGAAATTTTATTGATTTATTTTGTGTAGAAACAAGAATGGAATTTATTTAAGTTAGAAGAAAAATATTTCATGGTTCAAATGGCCATCTATAAGATTTTGATAATTTAGAAAAATGTTTTGATGCTATGAAATACAAGAATTTTCAAATAAGAATTTTTAAAAAGGGAATTAAGTGTTATAAATTAAGTGAAGTGGAATTTTCATAAAAAAAAAAAGAAGATTGAAAGTATTGAACTTCAAATTAATCAATTTTTAGAAGTGATTTAGAAATATAAAGAAAAACGTTTGTAACTTAGAATTTCTAACAGAGAATTTATTTATTGGGTTTTGGAAAACGTTAGGAAATTTAAAGTTAAGAAACAATAATTAAAACAACTCAATATGATTTTGTAGGACTAGATCAATAAAAAGTGATTTTGAAAAAATATATATTAAGGAAAAAATTTTTGACTAAGAATGAAAAAGGATTTGTAAAGAAAGTGAAAATGAATTTGAACAAATGGGTTTGTTATATGACCAATCGGTACTTTGGTTTTGAAAATAAAACTTTAATGGTTTTATTTGTGTAAAACCATATCAATTTAAAAAAGAAAAATGTTTTGATAATTTTTCAAATAGTAATGCCTAGATTTTGATGAAACAAAGTAATTCTCCAAGTGGAAATATAATTGATTTAATACAAAAAATTTGAAAAGGGAATTAGAGTATTTTACTCACTTGAAAAATTAAGTTTAGTAAACGAAAATATTTTCAAACTTCAATTTATTTTGAAGTAGGTTAATTTGGAAATGATTTGGGGAAAAATGGAGAATATAATGGTATTTTGAGAATTAACTCAAGTATAACTTATTTTCAAGTTTTGAAGTACGTTTAGAAATTTTAAGATTTGAAACATTGATTTATATCAATGGAAAAGTAATTTTGTGGATTATATTTGAAAAAGAATTTCTTGAGTAAAGAAACGTGAAAAAAAATTTTCTTGAGTAAGAAAATGTGAAAAATGAAGTACAAAGTCATAATATTTTGAGAAAGGATGAAATGGAATTTTTGAAGGTTAAGAAATATTTTTCGTAATAGAATTGTGGTGAAAAATGATTTACGTATCTTAAAAATGATTTAGAATATAGTAAAATATTCCTACGCGATGTAAAATATGTTAAAATATTTCTACGTGATTTGAATTACGTTTAAATATTTTACGTGAGTTTAAATATTTGACGTACTGTTGAAAAATCACTATGTGATTTAAAAGTAATAGAATATTTTTACGGTATTGTGAAAATATAACAGAAACGTTTCAAAATTTTGAAAACGTGAAGTATGTTACGATATTTTGAAAACGTAACAGAAACATTTTGGAATTGTGAAAACATAATGAAAATGTTGCGCAATCTTGTGAAAATACGGCGAAAGTGTTTTATAACTATGAAAACATGATAACATGATTTTGTGTTGAAAATACAGTATAATTACTGTTTAACCAGTGTATGGACACTATATGAGAGAGTGACGTGTTTTGCCTATGATTGGTATTTGGTGTATTTTATATGCATTGGAAAGAGATGCCCGTATTTGGATTTGGTGCATTATACATGCATTGAAAAGATTTGGCCCGTTGGGGTTGGACTTGCACTGATATACTAGTGCATTGTACAAATGAAACTGAAAAGATTTGGCCCGTTGGGGTTGGACTTGCACTGATAAATTCATGCATTGTATAAAAGATAGCTAATAGCTATCATGGCCCTTGTGGTTGAAGAGGGAATGATAATTGATAGTGAGGTCTATGATGAATCTTGGGGGCGTCGAGGCGTGGCGGTCGACCAGTGGACAGCTGGCGAGTACCCTATGCCACTTGGCGATGTAGTCCATTGCAACGCATTGACGATACCCGACAAGAACACGATTCTTTTCAACGACTAGGAGATTGTCTTTAGGCTAAGGCTGACAATTAACCAGAGCATTCTTCTCGAAATTGTGAAAACCTCCATGGAGTTGTTTTTGATAAACTGAGTCTTTGTATATATGCATAAATCTGAGCATTTATATCTGTATAATATTGCTGAATCTGAGCATTTATATCTGTATGATATATTAATTGAGGAATATTGGATATAACGATTGTTATGAATACTTGGATGATGATGATGATAATGCTGATAACATGATTATGGTATGATCTATCTGTATGATATTGTTGGCTGTGTGTTATCTCTGTGCTGCCATATTGGTATTGGTGTAGGTGATCTCACCTATTTGTTATGTTGTTTTGCTCTGTTTGTATTGTTAAAATCAAACAATAGAAGGATCGAGTTGTCTTAGACATAACGGGCGATAAATACTCTGAGATTGGTGACAACAATAAGGAGTGGACATTCAGGACTCGAAGGTGTGCAGTGTTGACAAAGAAACAGATGTTTGATGCATCAAGATGGACAAATAAGGAATAAGTATGTTAAAGTTTCTCGTTAGTGTTGTACCGTGCTATTAAGTAGGACCCAACACGGGGTTTGCTACTGTCTGTCAAAAAAATATATAAGTCTATTAATTTTATATTTCTCTTTAAATTATGATATTAATTGGTGTAAATATTGTATAATGAATAGTTGAAATATGATTTTCAATATTACCTAATATTTTCAGTAAATTTACATTTCAGTAAATTTAAATTTCAGTAAAGAAGAAATTTTGAAACCCATCTTTTATAACTCAAACTTTGTGCGAACTTATTTTCAGATTATGAGTCGGAAGTCAGAAATGTGATGCCCTAGCTAGGGTGGTACATTAGTTGGTGTCAGAGCTAGGGTGTTACAGAGCAAGCCTTTTTGGATAAATTCTTTCCACTTTCCAAGACTGCTCACCTAAGGACCCAAATCACAAGCTTTGTTCAGAAAGATGGCGAGTCATTATCAGAAGCTTGGGATAGATATAAGGGTTTGCTGGAAGCCTGCCCACACCACGGGTTAGAGAAATGGTTGATTATCCACACCTTCTACAATGGTTTGGAATATTCTTCGAAGGTGTCTCTTGACTCCGCAGCTGGTGGAGCTCTGATGAATAGAAGGCTCATAGAGGCTTATGAGATAATTGAGAGTGTAGCTTCAAATCATCACCAATAGGCCAATAAAAGAGGGCACAACCCGAGAAAGCTCTCGGGAGGTAAGTTTGAGGTAGAAGGTGTTGATTTGATTATGTCAAAGTTTGATTCTTTGAATAAACGTTTTGACATGCTTGAGAAAGCTCATATTAATGCCATAGGTGCCTCTAACAATTTTTGTGAGATTTGTGGAGCACAGGGACATATTGGTGCTGAATGCCAAGTTGGAATGGGATCCTCACATGGTGCACCGGTGGAGCAAGTGGAATGATGTCACAATTTCCATGACTTCAACCAAACGGGGAGGAATGATCTGTATTCCCAAACTTACAACCCCGGTTGGAGGTCACATCCTAACTTCTCTTACCGAAATAATCAGTACCAAGCTGGGCAAGGTAATGCTAAACCATCTTCTGGAGTTCCACAGGTACAGAAATCTAGACTTGAGTCTCTTCTAGAGAATTTTGTTGAGAGCCAGTCTAAGCAGAATGAGGAGTTTAGGCACCATGGGCAAGTTGTGACTGAGGCAATTAAAGAGTTGTCAGCTAAGGTTGATAATTTAGCCATTCATAATAAGATGTTGGAAACCCAGATTGCCCAACAAGCAAGCACTTCTCTTAGGCAGCAAGGTAAGTTTCCTGGTCAACCTGAAGTTAACCCAGGCAATGAACATTGTAAGGCTGTGAGTTTGAGGAGTGGAAAGAGGTTAGAGGATCCTAGGGGTCAAAGATGTGGGGAGTGAGGAAAAAGAGACTAAGGCACAACCTTTAGAAGAGGAGGAAATCACCGAGAAGGGGGCTAAGTATGTACCCCCTGAACCTTACTAACCCACAGTTCCCTTCCCTCAAAGATTGGCTAAGGCGAAGTTAGATAAGCAGTTTAGGAAGTTCTTAGAGGTTCTTAAGAAATTGTACATAAATGTACCCTTCATTGAGGCGTTAAAACAAATGCCTACCCATGCTAAGTTTATTAAGAACATCCTGTCTAATAAGAGGAAGCTAGAAGACTATGAGACAGTAGCTTTAACTGAGGAGTGTAGTGCCTTAATTCAAAATAAATTTCCTCCTAAGTTAAAGGATCCACGTAGCTTCTCTATTCCCTGTTTGATTGGCAACACTAACTTTGATAAAGCTCTGTGTGATTTGGGGGCTAGTGTCAGTCTTATGCCCCTTTCTGTGTGTAAGAAGTTAGAGGTGGGTGAGCTAAAACCCACAACTATCTCACTGCAATTGGCGGATCGGTCCGTTAAATATCCTGTAGGCATCTTGGAGGATGTTCCTATCCGTGTTGGTAAGTTTTTCATACCTGCTGATTTTGTTGTGCTTGAAATGGAGGAGGATTCCCAAATCCCCATTATTCTTGGTAGGCCTTTCTTAGCTACTGCTGGTGCTATAATTGATGTTAAGAATGGCAAATTGTCTTTAACTGTTGGTGATAATAAGGTTGAGTTTGATATTTCTTAATCTATTAAACAACCTTCTTTTGAGGACTCTTGTTATAGGATTGATTTATTGCACTAGGTGGTGGAGGAAGAGTCCACCATAATTCATTTGGAAGATCCATTGGAAAGATGCTTGGTTGGTGGCAGTTCTCTTGATTCTGGAGGAGGAGTAGCTGAGTATGCCCGCTTGTTGGAGGCAACCTCAAAAATTCCTCCTAGCAAAGCCAAGGTGGAAAGGCTTGAACCAAAGTTTAAGTCTGAAGATTGGGAAGAGGAAAAGGCTCCTAAGGTAGAACTTAAAACTCTTCCTTCCACTCTCAGGTATGAGTTTCTTGGTCCCAACTCTTCTTATCCTGTCATTGTTAGTGCTAGCTTGAATGAGTTTGAGACTGAGAAATTGCTAAGGGCTCTTAGGATGCATAGAAAGGTCATAGGTTATACTCTTGATGATATTAAAGGCATAAATCCTTCCTTTTGCATGCATAGAATTTTGATGGAACATGAGCATAAACCCTCTATAGAGCATCAACATAGGTTGAATCCTAATATGAAAGAGGTTGTTAAAAAAGAGGTACTTAAGTTGCTTGATGCTGGAGTAATTTACCCAATTTCTAATAGTGAATGGGTTAGTCTTGTGCATGTGGTTCCTAAGAAAGGGGGGATGACTGTAATTGAAAATGAGAAAAATCAATTGATTCCTACTGGGACAGTCACAGGTTGGAGGATGTGCATTGATTATAGAAAGTTGAATAGTGCAACTAGGAAAGATCACTTCCCTCTTCCCTTCATTGATCAGATGCTTGAGAGGCTAGCTAGGCATACACACTTTTGTTACTTAAATGGTTATTCAGGATTCCACCAAATCCCTATTCATCCTAGTGACCAGGAGAAAACCACATTTACTTGCCCTTATGACACTTTTGCCTATAGGAGAATGCCATTTGGTTTATGTAATGCCCCTGCTACTTTCCAGAGATGCATGACTGTAATATTTTCTGAACTTATTGAAAACATCATAGAAGTTTTTATGGATGATTTTTCAGTATATGGTACTAACTTTGATGATTGTTTATGTAATTTGTCTAAGATTTTACAGAGATGCGAGGAGGTTAATCTTGTCTTGAATTGGGAAAAGTGTCATTTTATGGTACAAGAGGGGATAGTGCTTGGACATTTGGTCTCTGAAAAAGGAATTGAGGTGGATAAGGCGAAAATTGAAGTGATTGAGAAATTGCCTCCACCGGTGAATGTGAAGGGAGTGCGAAGTTTCTTGGGACATGCCAGTTTTTACCGGAGATTCATTAAGGATTTTTCTAAAATTGCTAAACCTTTGTCTAATCTCTTAGTGAAGGATGTTCCATTTAATTTTGATAGTGACTGTTTGAATGCCTTTTGTAGGTTGAAAGAAGCTTTGATCACTGCTCCCATTTTGCAATCACCGGATTGGAATTTACCTTTCAAGGTCATGTGTGATGCCAGTGACTATGCCGTAGGAGATGTGTCGGGGCAAAGAAAGGACAAGAAAGTGCATGCAATTTACTATGCTAGCAAGACACTTGATGGAGCTCAAGCAAACTATGCCACTACAGAGAAAGAGTTGCTAGCGGTAGTTTTCACTTTTGAGAAGTTCAGGTCCTATCTAGTGGGTTCAAAGGTGACCGTATACACTGATCATTCGGCACTTAGGTATCTCATGAGCAAGAAGGAAGCAAAGCCTCGACTAATCCGTTGGATTCTACTTCTCCAAGAATTTGATTTGGAGATTTTGGATAGAAAAGGGACGGAAAATCAAGTGGCAGATCATTTATCATGGCTTGAGCAACCGGTGATTGGGGAGAACGAATTGCCTATTGATGATTCTTTCCCGGATGAGCAATTGTTTGCAGTTTTTGCGGAGAGTGCTCCTTGGTATGCTGACTATGTGAATTATTTGGTTGACAAGGTTTTACCTCCTGAGCTTAACTATCAGCAGAGGAAGAAGTTCTTCTCCGATCTGAAAAAATTTTGTGTGGGATACCCCATACATATATTGGAGGTGTGTTGATGGTAATTATAGGAGATGTGTCTCCGAGTATATTGAGTTGTTGTCACTCTGTATCCTATAGAGGACATGCTAGTGCTTCCAAGATGGCAGCCAAAGTTCTTCAGTCTGGTTTCTTTTGGCCTCATATTTTCAGAGATGCTCAGAATTACGTGTTATCATGTGATCCATGTCAGAGAGTTGGAAGTATCTCCAAGAGGCATGAGATGCCAATGAATACTATTCTTGAGGTGGAAATATTTGATGTTTGGGGAGTTGACTACATGGGCCCTTTTCCATCCTCCTGCAATAATAAATTCATTCTTGTAGCTGTTGATTACGTATCTAAGTGGGTGGAGGCCATTCCATCTCTAACAAGTGATGCAAAGACCGTGATCAAGCTATTCAAGAAGATCATTTTCTCAAGGTTTGGAGTTCCTAGGGCTGTGATAAGTGATGGAGGTTCACATTTCATTGAGAGACAATTTGAGAACCTTTTGAAGAAGTATGGAGTCACTCATAAGGTTGCTACACCTTACCATCCTCAGACTTCTGGCCAAGTGGAGGTATCTAATCGAGAAATCAAGAGTATTCTGTAAAAGATTGTGTCTAGCTCAAGAAAGGATTGGTCTTTGAAGCTTGATGACGCTCTTTGGGCTTACCGTACTGCTTACAAGACTCCCATTGGGATGACACCCTTTCGACTGATTTATGGGAAGCCTTGCCATCTTCCCGTTGAGCTTGAACATAAAACCTTTTGGGCTATTAAGCTTCTGAATTTTGACTTAAAAGCCGCAGGAGAAAAGAGAAAGCTTCAACTTCATGAGCTTGATGAGCTGAGATTAGATGCTTATGAGACTGCCAAGTCATACAAGGAAAGAACCAAGAGGTGGTATGACAAGCATATTCTTCATAGAGAGTTTCGTGAGGGAGAACTGGTGTTTCTTTTCAATTCTAGATTGAAACTCTTTCCGGGAAAACTTAAGTCAAGATGGTCGGGGCCATTTTTAGTAAAGAAAGTGGTTGAAGAGCGAGGGACTTTCAAAGTTAATGGTCAGTGGTTGAAGCACTATCTAGCGGAGGAGCAACTTGAGAGGAGGATGCACATTGCCCTCCGTGACCCAATTGCAAAGTGATGAGAGCATAGGAGTCGAGCTTATGACTTTAAACAAGCGCTTCTTGGGAGGCAACCCTTGTTTTCTTATTTTTCTGTTTTATTTGATCTTTTTCTTTTAATTTTGTGTGTTAGATTTTTGTTTTGATGTTTGTCTTTTGGATTTTGTTTAGGTTTGACCCCTTTTTGAAGATAAATTTAGAAGAAGAGAGAGGTCAGAAGGTTCCAAACCCTGCCCATGGGAAAATTCCATGGCCATAGAATGCAAACCAGAGGAGAAGGTATAAGTCAAAGAGTTCCACGGCCAGGCCGTGGATCAATCCATGGCCGTGGATCTCAGTTCTTAAAAGGGGAGAAAAGTCAGAGGATTCCACGGGAAGGCCGTGGAACTATCCACGGCCATGGATCATGATTCAAAAAAAAAAAATAGAGGGTAGAAGTCAGCAGCTTCCATGGCCGTGGATCGCTGCTGCCCAGTTTCAAAAACCATGGTCCCTTCTCCCTCTCCTTCATTTCACCATTTCCTCTTTTCTTCTTCTTCTTCTTCTCTCCTTCAACCTCCGTACCCATCCTCCCAAACCTCCAATATACCTTCTTTCCCTCATAACCACACGTTCACCTTCTTCTTTCCCCCTCTCAAAGACAACCCTTCACCCTTATTCTCCCTCCTTCTCCTTCTTTTTTCTCCACCATAACCACTATAACCAAACCTTCAAAACCATAACTTTTCTCCACAAACTCCCTTTCTCTTCCATTTTTTCTACTCTTGCTCACCTCCCTACTCTCTCCCTAACCGATCTCTCCTTCTGATTTAGAAATCCCCAAATTTTGCAAAACCCCATACGTGACTTGATAAAAAAAAAAGGAGAGAGAATTTTTGCTTTATGCTTGACTGTGAGTTGGTGTGGGTTGGAAGGATGACGAACAAGCGTCAGAAGGGAGAAGGTGGTTCAAGTTCAAGGACACGGGGAAGAAGCAATGTTGCTCCAAGAGGTAATCCCCCTAATCCCCATGGTTTTAATTTTAGGGATAATGAGCAGAGAGATTGTTACAATGTGTTAGTGAATAGGAGGATAGTTAGCACTAGGTATATGGATGATGTTGTTCTTAATACCTTGGGCTTGCGTGATGACTTTGATTGGATGCTTGATAGGGCTGGATGGACTTATTTTTTGATTTTAAAGTGTCCCACTTACATTGAGCTTACCTTGTAGTTTCTTAGTTCTATTGAGGCTCATATCCTTCAGGGGGAAGGTTGCTCTGAAGGCTGGATCACTTTTCGGCTATTCAATAAGGAATATTGCTTAAATTTAGAAGAGTTTAATGAGATTTTTGGATTGCCTGCTGGGGGGGAAAGGAGGCACCCAAGTGGTTTTTCCGCAATTTCTTTTTGGGCTGATGTTTCTTCTGGGATGGGTACATATGATTCTTCAAACTGTAAGGCATCTTTTTTGCCAAATCCTTGCCTTCGCTATCTCCACCGTATCATTGCTCATACTCTATTTGGACGTGGGGATAGTGATGGCAATGTCCGTGCTAATGAACTTGCTTTTATGTGGGCCATTCTTAATGATGTTAAAATGGATACTGGATCTTTTCTTGTAAGGCATCTGCTTAGGGTGGGTAGAGCCCAATCTGGGACAATCGTTATTGGTGGGTTAATCACAGTGATTGCCAATTTCTTTGAATATGATTTAGATGGTCTGGAAGAAGTTAGAGGTAATTCTAGGATTGATATTGAGTCCTGTTTAGCTATTAAGATGATTGTCAAAGAGGACAAAATTTACTGCCTCCGCTTGAATGATAGAGCTCAACCCCTACCCCTTCTTAACCCACTTGCTATCACTGTGCGCAACCGTGCAAATTGGTGTATTCCTGGGAGTGTGATAAATGATCCAATTGATGTTCAGCGCCCTCTTCGCCCTCCACCAAGGGCAGGCCCCTCTCGTCCTTCTTCTTCTTCTTTTGCAGGTCCTTCCGAGGATTGTCTCACACGGATTTATACTTCTCTGGAGGCTTTTTATGCTGAGCAGGCGCAGCAGCGCCACATGCTAGAGGAGCTTCGTCAGCAGGGTCAGGCTACTGATGGCCGCCTACAGACCTTGGAGGGGACAATTCAGAGTATGGAGAGCATGATGCGGGCCATTCATGATTGATATTTGAGTCAAAACCATTTTCCACCACCGCAGTGAGTTTATTTCTTTTCTCCCTTCTCTAGTTTCAGATTTTTACATTGGGGACAATGTAGGTTCTAAGCTTGGGGGGGTATTTTCATTTTTATTTGCATTTTCATTTAGAGTCTCATGCATTCTCATGTTTTGTTTTGCGTTGCATCTTCATTTTGTATTGTCACACCATCATATCTCTTGGGTTTTTGGTTGCTCTTATGCCCCTCTCTTTTGGGAATTTCGAGATGATATTGACTTGGAACCCAATTTGTTGATTCTTGTGATTGGCTACAGGCATTGTTTTAATTGATAGTAGAGGTGATCTTTTGATAGTTGATAATTAGCATATGTTCTCTGAATTTGTGCTTCTCATTGAATTTTTGAACCTCTAAATGTGAGTTTTGAGCCTGTATGGGATTTATGCACTGTATGATTTCTGTTCCCATTCTTTGTGTTAAGTGATATTCCTCATTGATCTTGTGCTCTAGAACTTAAATTTGAAACCATTTTGAGGGGAAATTTTTGGATGCATACTTGAATGCGTTTAAGGCATCTTAGGTATTTTTCTGACCTTCTGAATTTGTTACACTCTCATCCACTAGTTGCCCAATTTGAGCTTATTGCATATTTAATTTTCTTGATACCTATGATAATATATTATTGGTAATCATTTAGAATATTAAATGGAGCAAAGTGGGTTTGAAAGTTGTGAAAAGTATGTTGGGAATCATATGTGAATGACATTTCTCTTTCTCAAAAAAAAATAAAATAAAAAAAGGGAGTGCAAATAAAAGAAAATCATAAGAAGCTTGAAAAAGAGGAAAGAAAAGAAAAGAAAGGAAGAAAATTCTTTGAAATGTGGAGTTATGTTTTAGATTGAAATATTGCCTTTGTTCTATTTAATTTCTATTAAATTACTTGTGTTTATTAAGAATCTTGATGAGTCCTTTTATGCAAACCTTCCTTTCTCTTCCTTACCTAACATCATTCCCATAGCCTCATTACAACCCTTATAAGACCTTTTGATTCTTGCATGCATGCTGATTATTAGTGAAAATCTGGTTTCTTATCAAGCATATCGAAGTGCATTTTCTTTGAAGGATTTTGAGCATATTGTTTTCACCCTTAAACACTTTGAGTGTGGTTAGTAGAGTGAACTTGATTCGATCAGTGAGGATGCATGATTTCTGAGAACTTAGCCTCTAATTGGACTTGATTTTGATTACCTCTCAGATTCTTGGATTGCCTTAGCCTATTGCTTGGATAATTATTTTCTCAGGTTCCTTATTCATTATTGTCTCTTGATCCCACTTCTTAGTTTGGCATTAGTTATTGCTTGGGGACAAGCAAAGTCTTAAGCTTAGGGGGATTTGATGTGTGTTAAACAACATCATGTTTTGTTCTTGTTTTGTATGCATTTTGTAGGCATTTTAAGCATTTTAGTTTTTCTTTTAGTTTGTTTTTTATCAAGACTGATTCTGAGATCATGGCATTGCCGGGATTCTTCGATTTTGTGAGACTTGAGTTTCACGGAGGTTCGAAGGCCTGACGTATGCGAGAGGAGAGAGGATCTGTAGTCTACGTGGGACGTTTGACTATGTCCCTGAGTAGAGAGTTTGATGGAGATGTTATATTTACTACTACATTGTATTTACATCTAGAGTTGCCTCTGACTCTTAGGCGTTACTGGGAAGGAATCTTCCATGCACCTAGCGAGCTCAGTAGTGAGTCAACAGCCCGGACTCGTGTCCGTAGAGCTGTGGGACCTCCAAGAGTTCTGTCTTTCGATGATCTCTCTGAAGATGATCCATCGGAGGGTTAGAAATCTTTCGAGGTGCACTTGGGCAATATTATGTTTTTAGTTTTATGCTGACACTTTACTGCTTTGATAAATATTTGTAGTTGTAAATTATTTGTGTATTTAAGACAAAAATCATATGTATATTATGGTGTGTTTATGTTTATTTTATTTTGTGTTTCGTGTTTTTTTATTTAATGTTATAAGAATAAAAGGAAAAGAAATTTACCACTAAAATTATTTATATACCAAACATTTTACAACTTGGGTAAGATTTTATTTTATTTTATTTTATTGCATCATAAATGTGACATCCCCACAAAGGTGTTACATTAGTTGGTATCAGAGCCCAAGTTAGAGTCTTTTGGGGTTGTGGTTAGGTCTGTTTTTACTTATGTTGTGTGATTCTCTGTGATTTGTTTTCGAAAGGTTACATCTGACATTGTTTTGTCTTGTTGAAGGAAGAAGATGTCTGATGGAAGAGGAACGCGTGCAAATGCAGCACGTAATGCGGACCCAATGATTACAGCTGCTGAGGCTATGCGGCGAATGACAGAAGTGATTACCCAGCAAAATCAATAAGTAGCTCAACAGCAAGATACAACTGCTGATGCTCTGAATTTGTCTGAGTTTAGGCGCAACAACCCGTCGCAGTTTAAACGCGAGTTTGACCCTGAGAAGGCGAGTCTTTGGATTCAAGACTTGGAAAGAGTATTCGAAGGTATGGGGTGTGCAGAAAATAGAAAGGTAACATATGCTGGTTTTATGTTAAGGGGAGATGCTAAAAATTGGTGCAGAGGAACCCGCCGAATACTACAAGCTGAAGGAACGAAAATTACGTGGAAGGTGTTTTGTGAAGTATTTCTAGAGAAGTACTTTCCTGGTAGTGCCTGACATGCCAAGGAGATGGAATTTCTTGGTCTACGTCAAGGGAATATGACTGTTGGAGAATATGCTGCAAAATTTGAGAGCTTGTCACAGTTCTCAAGGTATTTTCAAATTCAGTCAGATAAGGTATGGAAGTGCCAAAAGTTTGAAGATGGACTGAGGGTAGAACAGAGGCGAGCAGTGCTACCTATGAGAATGAGGGAATTTCCTGTTTTGATGGATACTTATCGATGACTCGAGGAGTTGGAGCTGTCCCGAGATCCCAGAAATCGTAATTTTGGACCGACTAGGTTCCAAAGAAGAGGTAATAGCAGTAATAACCGATTTCAACGCAAACCTTATGCAAGATCATTGGGAAGTCAGCCTCAACGTCCGTCTGTTGGGGGAAGTTCTAGCGGAAACCAAGCTGGTCAAAATGTGGCGTTTACACTGATATGTTTTAAGTGTGGGAAGAGTGGCCATATATCTACAGATTGTCCGATCAGAGGAACGATCTGCTTCAATTGCAGAAAATCGGGACATGTTTCTGGGGATTGCACTCAGCCGGAAAGGAAGCCTGCTGTGAGAAATGTTCGTGCTACTTAGCCGCGATCTGGAGGGCAAGTATATATAATGACTGGAACTGAAGCTTCTCAGTCGGAAGATCTTATTCAAGGGGAAGGTGTCATTGAAGGTAATCACCTAACTTTGCTATATGATTCGGGTGCAGCACACTCATTTATTGCATATGATTGTGTGGAGTGATTGAAATTGCCTGTGTTTTCTCTGAGTTTTCAATTGATTGTTTCTACACTAACTGCCAAGTCTGTCGTTACATCCAAAATATGTATGAACTGTCCTATTGTTATAAAGGATCGTATGTTTTCGTCAATTTAATTTATTTACCTCTTGTTGAGATAGACATAATATTAGGAATGGATTGGTTATCTTCTAACCATATCCTGATAGACTGTGTAAGCAAAACCATAGTTTTTCCTAAGGAAGAAAGTTTTGGATTCTTGACTGCTGTTAAAGTCAAGTCATTATTGTGAGATGGAGCTCAAGGATTTATGTTGCTATCTTATTTAGAAGTCAAGAGTGAGAAAGATGTGAGCGCTATTCCTATCGTCAATGAGTATCCAGAGATTTTTCCTGATGATGTACCTAGTTTGCCACCGGAAAGAGAGATCGAGTTCTCTATCGACTTAGTGTCGGGAGCAGGTCCTATTTTGATTGCACCATATCGAATGTTGCATGCAGAGTTGGTAGAACTGAAGAAGCAATTGGAGGAACTGTTGGAGAAATAGTTTGTGCGACCTAGTGTTTCGCCATGGGGAGCACCAGTACTACTAGTCAAAAAGAAGGATGGAACCTCTCGACTTTGTGTTGATTATCATCAGTTGAACAAGGTTACTATAAAGAATAAGTATCCACTTCCGAGAATTGATGACTTGATGGATCAGTTGAAGGGAGCCGCTGTATTCTCTAAAATAGATCTACAATCAGGTTATCATCAGATTCGTGTCAAGGTTAATGATGTACCTAAGACAGCTTTTCAAACTTGTTATGGACATTATGAGTATCAAGTGATGCCGTTCGGAGTGACGAATGCTCTTATAATATTCATGGATTATATGAATAGGATTTTTCATCCGTACTTAGATAGATTTGTCATTGTCTTTATCGATAACATTCTGATCTACTCTCAAAGTCAAGAAGAGCATGTCATACATCTAAGTATAGTTCTCCAGATTTTGAAGGAGAAGAAGCTGTATACAAAATTGGCAAAATGCGAGTTTTGGTTGGAAGAGGTTCAGTTTCTAGGTTACGTAATTTCCAAGGAAGGTATTGTGGTAGACCTATCAAAGGTGGAGACCATTTTGCAGTGGGAAAGGCCTAAGACAGTGACTAAGGTCCGGAGTTTTGTTGGACTAGCTGGATATTACCGAAGGTTTATTGAAGGTTTTTCCAAGATAGCCGGACCACTTACACAACTCACAAGGAAGAGCCAAGCTTTTGATTAGACAGAGGAACATGAAGCAAGTTTCCAAGAGTTGAAGAAGAGATTGACGATTGCACCAATATTAATTTTATCGGATCCTAACAAATCTTTTGAGGTGTATTGTAGCGCTTCTTGCCAAGGGTTAGGATGTGTGTTGATGCAGAATCGGAATGTAGTAGCTTATGCTTCAAGACAGTTGAAGGTTCATGAGAGGAACTACTGAATGCACAATTTAGAACTAGCCGCGGTAGTCTTTGCATTGAAAGTATGGAGGCATTTTCTGTATGGACCTATGTTCAATGTCTTTAGGGATCACAAGAGTTTAAAATACTTATTTGATCAAAAGGAATTGAATATGAGGCAGAGGCGATGGTTAGAATTCTTGAAGGACTATGATTTTCAACTTCAATATCACCCAAGAAAGGCGAATGTGGTGGCGGATGCCATGAGCAGAAAAGTGGTTAGTGTTTCTACCATGATGATAAAGGAGGAGGAGCTGATTAATCAATTCAGAGATCTATGGTTTTCAGTGGAATTGGTACCCGGAAAGATTCGTTTAAGTAATGTTGTGGTTTTGAATGACTTGTTGGAAGTAATAAGAGAGAAACAATATGAAGATCCATTTTTATAGAATGAAAAGGAATTGTTGAAGCAAGGTCATAAAGCGACGGTGGAGGAAGGATCTGATGGAATCTTAAGATTTGAAGGAAGAGTTTGTATACCTGATGATCCCGAACTTAAGAAAGCAATTTTGGATGAAGCTCATACTAGTAATTTGAGTATGCATCTGGGGATGACAAAGATGTATCAAGACTTGAAGCGGATGTTTTGGTGGCCAAGAATGAAGAGAGATGTAGCGGAACGTGTGACGTCTTGTCTTGTTTGTCAGAAAGCAAAAGTGGAACATCAACAACTTGCTGGTATGTTACAACCTTTAACTATTCCAAAGTGGAAATGGGATAGTATCTCGATGGATTTTGTTACTAGATTACCAAGAACAAGGAAGGGTCATGATTCTATATGGGTTATAGTTGATAGGCTTACGAAGTCAGCACACTTCTTGCCGATCAATATTAAGTATTTGTTGGAGTGATTAACCCAGATGTACATCAGCGAGATAGTTAAACTTCATGGTGTGCCTGCAAGTATAGTTTCTGATAGAGATTCGAGGTTTACGTCAAGATTCTGGCAAAGTTTGCAAGAAGCCATGGGAACTAAACTACGATTGAGTTCTGCGTATCATCCGCAGACTGATGGTTAAATGGAGAGAACAATTCAGTCCTTGGAAGATTTGTTGCATGCTTGTGTGTTAGAAAAAAACAAGGGAGTTGGGATGAATTCCTGTCTTTGATAGAATTCACCTACAACAATAGTTTTCATTCAAGCATAAGGATGGCACCCTATGAAGCCCTTTATGGACGATGATGCCGAACACCTTTGTGTTGGTATCAGGATGGAGAAAGTATGACTATTGGGCCTGATCTTGTGCAGCAGACTACGAAAAAGGTAAAAATGATTCAGGAGAAGATGCGAACTACTCAGAGCAGACAGAAGAGCTATGCTGATAAACGGAGGCGACCTCTGAAATTTGAAGAAGGTGAGCATGTGTTCTTAAGAGAAATGCCTACGACTGGTGTCGGAAGAGTTATCAAATCTAGGAAGCTTACTCCTAAGTTCATAGGGCCTTATCAAATTATTTGTCGGATTGGTCCTGTAGCCTACCAAAGAGCTTTACCACATTTTCTATCCAATCTACATAATGTATTCCATGTGTCTCAGCTGAGGAAATACATTCCAAATCCAACTCATGCTATACAGCCAGATGAAGTGCAACTGAAGGATAATTTGACATATGAAACACTTCCTGTTAGGATCGAGGACAGAAGAGTGAAGCAACTTCGAGGGAAGATGATTGAGCTGGTAAAGGTGATGTGGAATGATGTAACGGGAGATGCTACATGGGAGCTAGAAGATAGGATGAGGGAGCAATACCCTCAATTATTTTGATGTATGTTGAATTTCGGGGACGAAATTCTTATTAGTAGGGAAGAGTTGTAACAGCCCAACTTTTGGGTTAATTACAATATTGTCCTGAAATGTACTGTTTTATAATTTCTATGAGTAGTAAATTGAAATTGACTATTTTGTGAGTGTATTTGACTATTGTATGTGATTTGCTCCGAGCCAGGGAAATAATAATTTTCTGGCTGAAAAAATCTTATTTTAATTAATTGGAGTTGGTGGATCTTACAAAACCCAATTCTGATTGATATATATATTAATCTTTTAATTTTTAGGATTTAACTGTGCAATAAAATAATTTTATATTATTATAATATTATTTTGTTTGACAGTACCTACTGTCTCAAAAATAATAAAAATCTACTTCAAAATGACCATGGACCCTTAAAAGTCTGTGGGACCCACATTTAGAAAAACAGTCAACGATTCTGACTGGACAAATTTCTAAGCCAATAGAAGCAAGTCAACAAAAGTGGCTTGAAAAATTCTAACCAATAGGAATAGGTCAAAGAAAGAAGCATGGACTTTAATATGGACCATTGGATGGAAACTTGGTTAGGAAGCCTTTGATCATAACCGTTGATCAAATCAATGGTGAGATAAGAATTCAAGTTTAATCACTAAGCAATATCCACCTTAGATCAAATCTAGGGCTAGGAATTAAAGTTAAAATCAAAGGTTGAGAATTAGTCAACAATAGTGGCATGATTAATTAACTAATTAAACCTAATTTGGTTAATCTAATTACTTAATTAGCAAACTAAGTAAGCTAACCTAGTTATTAATTAGTTATAATCTAAATATTAATTAGATATCCTAATTTTACTTAGAGGCTATGATATATGTTAATATATATTAAACTTATTAGTTAGGTAAATAAAATATTAATTAAGTGTTATTAGGAGACTTAACCTAATTGATTATCTATTTAATTAGCTTGTAATTAATTTTAATTGAAATCAAATTAAGTCCCCTAAACCCCTAGGAACCCCACGGCCATGGAGGCAAAATTCACAAGTTCTACATGGTTCTTGAACCATCCAAGTGACATAAGCCATGTGCTTTAAAGTGTGAACACAAATGGATATTTACTATCCAAGTTAAACACTCAACCTCTCCCACAATACTCACATGGCAGCCCCTCCATTTTACACTCTCAAATTTCATTTTAACACTTATCTAAATCTAAGCTTTCTATTCTCTCCAAAAATCCCAAGAACACCAAGCAACTTTCTCTTTCATTTTCTTTCTCAAATTCGGCCTTCACTCTCAAACACCCTACCAGTCTTCTATAATTTTACCTCTTCACTTTTCCTAAACCAAACTTATATTCTAAACACTTTTCCTTCATAATGTGTTGTCAAAAACCTACTCTATCTAGTTCAAAATCCAAGCTTTTGTTCACTTCCCTAAGGGTAAGCTTTTGATCTTATGGTTTAAAATTTGATTTGTGATTTTCTAAACCATGTTTGTTCCATGGTTTTCCATTATGAAGCCTTGTATGTGATTTTACTAATTATTTAAGAATTGTTAGGGTTTTGTGTTGGTTTTCAAGAAAACAAGGAAAAGGAGGAGACTAGGAGATCTTTGTCTTCAAGAGGTAAGCGGGAGATTTAATCTCATCAACCTTGTATGGTGATGAGGAAGATGGATTGTTTGTGTGTTAAGAATCCATAAGGATTACTTTATGTGTTTGTTTATTTGTTTTCCTATTTGTGATTTATTTTATTTGCAAGCATGTTTATAACTTTAAAATATATTGCATGTGTTTATATATTGTATGTGTTTATAATTATATAATTATTAAAATAGGATGTGAATAACATGAAATGATTGTCTGAGTGTTCCAAAGAACACTATGAGGCTCAAGGCCTTACCATTAAACAGAGAACCAAAATGTTCTCAACCATTTTCTAAATCAATGATTTAAAGAATCTAGGTAAAATAATAAATTTGAGAATTATTTAGATTGATTTTGGCCAACATGCCATTTTATTTTTTAAGATAGGTTAAGTAATTAATTTACAAAAGAATTTAATTCCAATGAATCTTTGAGAAAATAAAATGAATGAACTTAATTCTAGAATTCTAAAATTAGTAGAACGCTTGAAAAACACTAACGTAAAGCTCACTCTATGAGTTTTGAAGCGCGTTAGCAAGTTTCAAAGTGTACTTATTGGGTAAGGTTAAAATTGACAGTAAATAGAGAAAAATGTTAAAAATGCCATATACTGATTTTATAGGCAAAATGCTGCTGAAATTTACTAAAATCAGATAAATAAAATGAAAAGATTCCACAATATATGTTTAACATAAGGAAAATACTTTACGTAGTTTAAAAGTACTAGATATAGTCTACACATATTTAAAATGATGATTTTAAGCTATATGGTTAAGAAAATGATTTAAAAATCTTATGCGATGGAGAAAATGATTTAAAAACATTACGCGATGTTCAAAAATGTCAAAATATATTTATGCAATTTAAAAACGTTTGTAAAAGCAATGCGATTGTGAAAATGAGATAAAATTTCTATGCGATTAAACAATACAGCAAGTTTTACTGTCGGGCCAAAGTGGTGGACCCGGACATGTTGTGAGATAGTACTGTCAAGTGGAGACATACTATACTTTGGTATATTGAGATTGAGGATATTTCCGTAAATATGGTAAAATATTGGAGCTAAGGGTATTTTGGTAATTCTTGATCATGCTTAGACAGTTGTGTCAATTTGATTGATAATTGGCGATTGGTTGACGAGATGAATTACACCGGGTTGTGGTGTGATAGGCGTAGTGTGGTTCATTATATGAATCTTGGAGGCATTAGTATGCGGAGAATTCCACTTGGGGACAGTGGGTTGCTCCTCTGGGCTGTGATAACGGGCAATACACTAATGATCTCGACAAGCACTATTCTTAATCGAGATCTTGAGGGACTATTATGTACAATGCCTGTAGTGCACGATGTATTGGACTGTGTACTACTACACGATATTTTGGATTGTGGGCTATAAACACGACGTTAGACAGTGCAATAGTTTGGTTGGGCAACTAGAAGTACTATTAGTTCTATTCGGATCATTTTCTCTGATATCTGTGTTTTGCTCCATGGAGTAGGAACGAGTCAGTGTGTGTATCATTCATTATCTGCATTTTAATGCTTATTATAATCTGTGATAAAATGCATGATGTATTAATTTGCTATACTGTATATGACATAATGGTATGTGTTATTTTAATAATTGTTTGTATTGTCGTTTTCTTTATTGCCATACTGGTAATGATATTGATTGTCTCACTTCTCTATATGCTTTTCTCTATATTTTTCTTATTTCCGTAAAGAGTTTGAGGAAGAGGGAGAGGAACAGCCTCTTGGGATTCAGTATCTGGATGATCAACAGCCGAGCGATTAGTTCAAAGAATGCGAAGCGATAGATCATTTTCCCTATCAGGACTGATTCTGAGATCATGGCGTTATCGGGATTCTTCGATTTTGTGAGACTTGAGTTTCACGGAGGTTCGGAGGCCTGACGTATGCGAGAGGAGAGAGGATCTGTAGTCTACGTGGGACGTTTGACTGTGTCCCTGAGTAGAGAGTTTGATGGAGATGTTATATTTACTACTACGTTGTATTTACATCTAGAGTTGCCTCTGACTCTTAGCCGTTACTGGGAAGGAATCTTCTATACGCCTAGCGAGCTTAGTAGTGAGTCAACAACCCGGACTCGTGTTCGTAGAGCTGTGGGACCTCCAGGAGTTCTGTCTTTCGATGATCTCTCTGAAGATGATCCATCGGAGGGCTAGAAATCTTTCGAGGTGCACTTGGGCAATACTATGTTTTTAGTTTTATGCTGACTCTTTACTGCTTTGATAAATATTTGTAGTTGTAAATTATTTGTGTATTTAAGACAAAAATCATATGTATATTATGGTGTGTTTATGTTTATTTTATTTTGTGTTCCGTGTTATTTTATTTAATGTTATAAGTATAAAAGGAAAAAAATTTACCACTAAAATTATTTATGTACCAAACGTTTTACAACTTGGGTAAGATTTTATTTTATTGTATCATAAATGTGACATCCCCACAAGGGTGTTACATACTGGACCGATCTGACGAAGAATTTGGTAAGGTCCAAGGAATTTGGGAGTAAGTTTTTTAGATTTCAGAACTCGGCCGACCCCAGTCGTAGGTGTGACTTTCAAAAACACATGCTTGCCTTCCTCAAACTCAAGAAGCTTTCTTCTTTTGTCCGCATGGCTCTTCTATCGACTCTGAGTCATCGTCATCTTTTCCTGAATCATCTTGACTTTCTTAGTCGTTTGTTGTATAAGATCAGGTCCAACAGTAAAGCACTCTCCATCTTGGTACCAACACAAAGGTGTTCTGCACCGTCGTCCATATAGAGCCTTATAGGGTTCCATCCCTATGCTCGAATGAAAAATGTTGTTGTAGGTGAACTCTACCAATGGTAAAACTTCATCCCAACTTCCAGTCTATTCTAAAGCGCAAGCTCTGAGCAAATCCTCCAATGATTGAATCGTCGTTTAGACTGATTGACCATCGGTCTGTGGGTGATAAGCAGAAATCAAACGTAGCTTCGTTCGCAACGCTCCTTGCAAACTTTGCCAAATATTTGATGTGAACCTTGGATCTTTATTAGAAATAATACTGGTAGGCACACCATGCAGCCTAACGATCTCACCAATATATAGTTGAGTCAACTTCTCCATGTTGTACCTTATGTTGATTGGTAAGAAATATGCTGACTTCGTAAGTCGATCAATGATTACCCATATTGAATAGTAACCTTTTCTGGTCTTTGGTAATCCAACCACAAAGTCCATCATAATGCTATCCCACTTCCATTCTAGAATAGCTAGGGGTTACAACATTCCTGATGGTCTTTGGTGTTCAACCTTTGCTTTCTGACAAACCAGACAAGACGACACATATCTGGCAATATCACTTTTCATTTCATGCCATTAAAATAACCGTTTCAAGTCTTGATACATTTTGGTTATTCTTGGATGCATACTCAACTTGCTCGTGTGAGCGTGTTCGAGAATATTGATGCGTGAAATCCGCAAGTGTACGGTTTCGTCGTCAAGTAATAAAAGATCGAATCCACAAGGACTGTGTGTATGAATACCAATTAATTAATTAACTTAATTAAATTAAACAAGAGAAAATATGATTGTTGATTGATAAGAACTTAGTAACAAAATAATTAAATAAAAATTAGGAAAACAGAATTTAGAATAAAAACAGTAAGTTATCAAGAATGGGGTTTTCAGAATTAAGAAAGCTTCCAAGATTGGGATACCACAATGATACAAGATAAATCCTAATTGACAACCCTTTTATTAAATCTGAAATTCAATTGAAGGTGAGTTACCCAAAATTAGTTAATGTTCTCTTTTCAAGATACAAGATCCGTGCCCAATTAAACCAATTCCTACTTTCGTGGTAATTGAATTTAAATTGAACCCATTACGCTTTGTGGTAATTCATTGATTCCTCGAAAGGCTAAAACTACTTTCGTGATTTAGACCTTAAGTTCAATTCTAATGGTTCCAACACTTAGGTTCACCTCTCAGTACGTCCCTAAATGCCTATGAGATGCAAATAAGTGGCCAATGATTCACATGAATAAAAGCAATAAGAATTGAATCAATGAACAATCAAGATTAATAAAAGGGGAAACAACGTCAATTCATCATTATCAATGTATCAAAGGGCATTGCCCAATCCTAGAAACAAAAGTAACTACTCAGACATAGAGAAGAAGGAAACAGAAGTCAAACTTAAAAACATCCCAAACCCGTAACAATGGAAGAAGAAGAAGAAGATGAAGAAACCAAGCCTCCTTTCGAACAAGGTTTGAATCAAAACTAGAATACCCTAATTGCATTCAGAACATCTATTAATAGCCTAGGGTTTTCATGGGCCAAAAGCCCCAAAAGAAATAAAAACCAAAAACTAAAATCATTGTGGCTTAGAACCACGGTAGTGGTAGGGCCACCACGGCCAGGCCGTGGTTGGTTTTGGAATGGCCTTCCAAGCTCAATATGACCTATTAGACCTCCGAATCTGGAAAAGTGCTCAACATGAAAGTTGTAGATTTGGATCTTACCTATCAACCATCAAAATTTTAGCTCATTTGACAACTTGTAGCTCGAGATATGTCATGAATAGTATACAAAGGTCAAGCTGTCAGGATCAGCACCCTAGTTCTTGCTTCAACTCCAATTTGAGTTATCCAAACGTGTGATCGGGCCGTTAAGGTCTTCATGAAAGTTGTAGATAATTGTCTTATCTTTCCCTAAATTAGTTCCATAAAGTTCCAACTTCAATCATGTAAGCTTCCATTCATTCCAAGGCCAATTCAACATTAATCCTGCACAAGAACACCAAAAACACCGCAGTTATCCGAACTAAGGGAAAAACAAACCAAAAGGGAAACTAAAATGCTTAAAATGCTTAAGAATGCATGCAAAACAAGAACAAAATATGACGTTATTTCACACACATCAAATCCCCCCAAGCTTAAGACTTTGCTTGTCCCCAAGCAATAACTAATGCCAAACCAAGAAGTGGAATCAAGAGACAATAATGAATGAGGAACCCGAGAAAACAATATCCAAGCAATAGGCTAAGGCAAACAAAGAATCTGAGAGGTAATCAAAGTCAAGTCCAATTAGAGGCTAAGTTCTCAGAAATCATGTATCCTCACTGATTGAATCAAGTTCACTCCACTAACCACACTCAAAGTGTTTAAGGGTGAAAATAATACGCTCAAAATCCTTCAAAGAAAATGCACTTCCATATGCTTGATAAGAAACCAGATTTCCACTAATAATCAGCATGCATGCAAGAATCAAAAGGTCTTTCAAGGGTTGTAATGGGGCCATGGGAATGATGATAGGTAAGGAAGAGAAAAGAAGGCATACACAAAGGGCTCATCAAATTTTTTTTTTTCAATAAGCACAAGAAATCCAATAGAACATCAATGGAGCAAAGGCATTATTTCAATCTAAAACATAACTCCACATTTCAAAGAATTTTCTTCCTTACTTTTCCTCCTTCTCTTTCTCCTTTTTTTTTTCAAGCTTCTTATGATTTTCTTTTATTTGCACTTTTTTTTTTTGAGAAAGAGAAATGTCATTCACATATGATTCCCAACACACTTTTCACAACTTTCAAACCCACTTTGCTCCATTTAATATTCTAAATGATTACCAATAATATATCATCATAGGCATCAAGAAAATTAAATATGCAATAAGCTCAAATTGGGCAACTAGTGGATGAAAGTGTAACAAATTCAGAAGGCCAGAAAAATACCTAAGATGCCTTAATCATATTCAAGCATGCAACCAAAAATTTTGCCTCAAAATGGTTTCAAATCAAGTTCTAGAGAACAAGATCAACGAGGAATATCACTCAACACAAAGAATGGGAACAAAAATCATACAGTGCATAAGTCCCAAATAAGCTCAAAACTCACATTTAGAGGTTTAAAAATTTAATGAGAAGCACAAATTCAGAGAACATTATGCTAATTATCAACTATCAAAAGATCACTTCTACTATCAAATTAAAACAATGCCTGTAGCCTATCACATGAATCAACAAATTGGGTTCCAAATCAATACCATCTCAAAATCTTCAAAAGAGAGGGGCACAAGTTCAACCAAAAACCCAAGAGATATGATGGTGTGAAAATGCAACATGAAAATGCAATGCAAAACAAGACATGAGAATGCATGAAACTAATAAAAATAAAAATATGAAAAATAAAAAAAATACCCCCAAGCTTAGAACTTACATTGTCCCCAATGTAAAAATCTAAAACAAGAGAAGGGATAAAAGAAAAGAACTCACTGTGGTGGCAGAAAAACTTCTGGTGTTCAATCCATGGCCATGGAATTTTTCATGGGCTGGGTGTGGAAATTTCTGACTTCACTCTTCTTCTAATTTGAGTTCTAAAAGGGTCAAACCTAAACAAGATCCATGAGATAAAGATCAAACCAGTAATCCAACACACAAATTCAAAAGAAAAAGAAGAAATTAAAAGGAAAAACAAAAACAAAGAAACTTGGGTTGCCTCCCAAGAAGCGCTTGTTTAAAGTCATTAGCTTGACTTTGGTCTGGTTTTTGTGCTCAGGTGATGTCAATGGAGTAATTACCTGCAGAGAGTCAAAGAGAAACAAGAACGTAATAATATGGTAAAAATAAAAAGGTTTAAAATAATTAAATTAAAAATTAAACTGATATTCAAGAAAAACACAGTCCCCGGCAACGGCGCCAAAAACTTGATGCGTGAAATCCGCAAGTGTACGGTTTCGTCGTCAAGTAATAAAAGATCGAATCCACAAGGACTGTGTGTATGAATACCAATTAATTAATTAACTTAATTAAATTAAACAAGAGAAAATATGATTGTTGATTGATAAGAACTTAGTAACAAAATAATTAAATAAAAATTAGGAAAACAGAATTTAGAATAAAAACAGTAAGTTATCAAGAATGGGGTTTTCAGAATTAAGAAAGCTTCCAAGATTGGGATACCACAATGATACAAGATAAATCCTAATTGACAACCCTTTTATTAAATCTGAAATTCAATTGAAGGTGAGTTACCCAAAATTAGTTAATGTTCTCTTTCAAGATACAAGATCCGTGCCCAATTAAACCAATTCCTACTTTCGTGGTAATTGAATTTAAATTGAACCCATTACGCTTTGTGGTAATTCATTGATTCCTCGAAAGGCTAAAACTACTTTCGTGATTTAGACCTTAAGTTCAATTCTAATGGTTCCAACACTTAGGTTCACCTCTCAGTACGTCCCTAAATGCCTATGAGATGCAAATAAGTGGCCAACAGATTCACATGAATAAAAGCAATAAGAATTGAATCAATGAACAATCAAGATTAATAAAAGGGGAAACAACGTCAATTCATCATTATCAATGTATCAAAGGGCATTGCCCAATCCTAGAAACAAAAGTAATTACTCAGACATAGAGAAGAAGGAAACAGAAGTCAAACTTAAAAACATCCCAAACCCGTAACAATGGAAGAAGAAGAAGAAGATGAAGAAACCAAGCCTCCTTTCGAACAAGGTTTGAATCAAAACTAGAATACCCTAATTGCATTCAGAACATCTATTAATAGCCTAGGGTTTTCATGGGCCAAAAGCCCCCAAAAGAAATAAAAACCAAAAACTAAAATCTGCTGTGCGCCCCGAACCACGGCCGTGGTGGCCACCACGGCCAGGCCGTGGTTGGTTCTGGAATGGCCTTCCAAGCTCAATATGACCTATTAGACCTCCGAATCTGGAAAAGTGCTCAACATGAAAGTTGTAGATTTGGATCTTACCTATCAACCATCAAAATTTTAGCTCATTTGACAACTTGTAGCTCGAGATATGTCATGAATAGTATACAAAGGTCAAGCTGTCAGGATCAGCACCCTAGTTCTTGCTTCAACTCCAATTTGAGTTATCCAAACGTGTGATCGGGCCGTTAAGGTCTTCATGAAAGTTGTAGATAATTGTCTTATCTTTCCCTAAATTAGTTCCATAAAGTTCCAACTTCAATCATGTAAGCTTCCATTCATTCCAAGGCCAATTCAACATTAATCCTGCACAAGAACACCAAAAACACCGCAGTTATCCGAACTAAGGGAAAAACAAACCAAAAGGGAAACTAAAATGCTTAAAATGCTTAAGAATGCATGCAAAACAAGAACAAAATATGACGTTATTTCACACACATCAAATATACTTTCTAAGTTCTTGATTTCTGGGTATACAAACTCTACCTCTGAACCTTAGGATTCCATCAGTTCCTTCCTCAAATGTTGTCACACTGCCTTGCTTTAGTAGTTCCCATTCTTCTGGCAAAAACTAATCAACTCTTTGTTTCTCTCAGATGTCTTCCATTAATTCACTTGAAATAGTGACCATGTTTATACAAATCTTCCCCGGTGCCAATTCCACAAAGGACCATACATCCCTGAATTGCTCTATCAAATCCTTTTCCTTGATCATTATAGCAGAGATACTGACCATCGTCCTACTCAAAGTATCTACCATAACGTTTACCTTTCTGGGGTGATACAGAAGTTGAAAATCATAATCTTTCAGAAATTCCAACCACCTTCGCTATCTCATATTTAACTCCTTTTGGTCATACAAGTACTTCAAGCTCTTGTGGTCGCTAAAGATGTTGAACATCACCCCATAAAGAAAATGCCTACATATCTTCAAAGTGAATACCATAGCTGCTAACTTCAGGTCATGATTTGGGTAGTTCTTCTCATGCATTCGAAACTGTCTCGAAGCATAAGCCACCACTTTTCTATTTGCATAAGCACATATCCTAATCCTTGTTATGAAGCTTCGAAGGGTTCACTTGGATCAGGTAGAACTAACACTGGTGAAGTAGTTAGTCGTCTCTTCAATTCTTGGAAACTTTCTTCGCAAGCATTAGTCAACTCAAAGGCTTAATTCTTTCTTGTGAGCTGAGTAAGAGGCCCTGCTATCTTATAGAATCCCTCAATAAACTCCGATAGTATCCAGCTAATCCTACAAAGCTCTAAATTTCTGTTACTATCTTCGACCTTTCCCATTGCAGAATCACTTCCACTTTTGACGGATCTACTACAATCCCTTCCTTCGAGATCACATGGCCCAAAAACTTAACTTCTTCTAGTTAGAATTCACACTTCGACAATTTGGCATACAACTTCTTCTCCTTCAGAATCTGGAGAACTATACTGAGGTGTTCAACATGATCCTCCTGATTTTAAGAATTGATCAGAATGTCGTCAATGAAGACAATAATGAATCTGTAGTAAGGACGAAAGATTCTATTCATGTAATCCATGAATATGACAGGTGCATTCATTACACCAAACGGCATCGCAAGATATTAGTAATGACTGTAACGGGTACGAAAAGGTATTTTAGGAATATCCTCGACCTTCACTCAGATCTAATGATAGCCCGATCGCAGATCGATCTTAGAGAATACTGCTGCTCTTTTCAGTTGATCCATCAAGTCATCTATCCTCGGAAGTGGATGCTTATTCTTGATTGTGACCTTATTCAGCTAGCGATAGTCCACACACAATCGCGAAGTCCCATTCTTCTTTTTGACTAGCAACATTGGCGCTCCCTATGGTGACACATTGGGTCTAACGAACTGCTTTTCCAAGAGTTCTTCTAACTGCTTCTTAAGCTCAACTAACTATGATGGTGATATCCTATAGGGTGCTATAGATACAGGACCAGATCCAGGCATAAGATTAATAGTGAACTCTATCTCTCGCTCCGGCGGTAAACTAGGTACGTCATCTAGAAAGACTTTCAAAAATTCATTAGCTACCGAAATAGCATCCAAATCTATCTTGCCCTCTACTTCTAAGGAAGATAATAGCATGTATTCCTGAGCTCCTTCTTTCAAGAAAGCTCAAATTTGGTTAGCCATCAAAAGTCTAGAAACTTCATTCATAGGGAAAACTATGGTTTTACTAGAACAATCTAACAGGATATGGTTAGAAGACAACCAATCCATTCCTAAAATTACCTAGTTGAGAAAGAGGTAAACAGATTAAATCAACAGAAAAGATTTGACCTTCAACAATTAAAGGACAATTTAAACAAACTTTGGTGGTAACAACAGGTTTAGCAGTAGGGGTAGAAACAGTCAAGTCAAAAGGTAAGGAAGACACAGGTAAACTAAATCGTCGCACACAGTCATAAGAAATGAAAGAGTGGGTTGCCCTAGAGTCATACAATACAGTCAAAAGATTACCTCCTATGGTACCCTCTCCTTATATTAGATCTTCAGATTTGGAAGCTTCTATTTTGCCTGTAGTTTTGCAACTTGTGCAATGTTGACTGACAGCTCTGCCTTAGCTTGATTGCAGTCCTTAAAGATGTGTCCAGGTTTCCCACATCTGGAGCAGATTATCCCTTTGATGGTGCAATCCCTTGTAAGGTGATCCTTCCCACACTTTAAACACTTTGGAGAAGATGCCACAACCTGGCCAGTTCGATTTCTGCCAAAACCTTCACTGGAACCTCCACTAGTTGACTGTTACTGACTTCCCGATGGTCAGGAATATGGTTTCTTTTGAAAGCTGTTTGCATTGCTGCCACCTCCTCTTTGGATCCTAGTAGGTCCAAAGTTACGATTCCTCATGTCCCACGCCTGATCCAGATCTTCCACTCTGTGGCACGTGTCCAACAGCTCCGAAAACTGATTGATCCTGAAGGTTATGACTACCCTTTTCACGTCATGCCTCAATCCTTCCTCAAATTTCTAACACTTCCACACCTCGTCCGGCTAGTGTTGGAAATACATTGAAATTTTGGATAAGCTCTAGAATCTTATGCAGTATACTCACTGACAGTCAAGTTCCCTTGCCTTAAACTAAGGAACTCCATTTCTTTGGCATGCCTTGTGCTTGCTGGGAAATGCTTCTCTAAGAATTTATCCTTGAATACCCCT
The DNA here is from genome assembly GCA_029884595.1 of Ormosia semicastrata. Taxonomy (NCBI): domain Eukaryota; kingdom Viridiplantae; phylum Streptophyta; class Magnoliopsida; order Fabales; family Fabaceae; genus Ormosia; species Ormosia semicastrata. Next base: position 36,915,828 of record JAQQTO010000045.1, read on the forward strand.
CAGGTGATTACTCGACCTTCAACTTCTAGTAATCTCTGGGCTCCGTTCCACCAATCTTCCACGTCTCCGATCAGCATAAAAGCAGCATAGGTTACCTTCTTGTCATCGGCACAGTTCATGCCTTTGAAAATTTTCTCCATCTTCTCGATCCAAAGATAAGCCTTCTCTAGATCAAATTCTCCCTTAAACTGAGGAGAGTTGTTACGATGGAACTCTGACAGATTTTGAGCATCGGCTGAAGCTTCTTGCTGTTGTGCAGCCCTTTCCTACTATTGAGCAGCTCTCTTAGTTTGTTGTGTAATGACGTCCACCATTTGTTGCATTGCTTCGATTGCTGCGGCCATGCCTCCACCACGCCATTTCGCTCTTTCATGGTAGACTGAATGAAAACACAAGGAAGAATTAGATGTACCCTTTCGGAATACTAAACACAGAGAATCACACAGCACAAACAAGACAGACCTAACCACAAAGACCTAAAAGAAAACTTAAAATGGGGCTCTGATACTAAACAAGTGTAACGCCCCTTTTTGAGGAGGGATCGTCACACCATAACCACGATATGGAAACAAAATGCATAAACTAAGACCCGATTCATTATAATATAAATAAGTCGATTTAGTTGTAATTGTGCAAATGATTTAGCGAATTCTTTTTTTTTTGTAATAAAATAAAATAAGATGATAATACATGGTTACAACAGAAAGTAACATGGGAAGTAAACCATACATTCATACATCATTCTTATATATATACTTATATCATACTTGTTTAGATACAGCACCAGATATACAGAAAGTAGAAGCTTTACATGCCCCAAAATGATTACACATATACAATCCACAAAAAACACAAAACACCAGGCCCCCAAAAGATTTACTGATAACCATCGGCGACTACCAACAGCATCAGCCCCTAAGGCGAATGAGAAGAAACCATAGTTGGATCCTCCTCAAGATTTTCCTCGTCAGAGGAAACCCTTAATGTATGAAATCTGAAAGTGTACGGTTTCATCGTCAAGTAATAAAAAGATCAAATCCACAGGTACTGTGTCTATGAATATTAATTAATTAATTAATTAATTTAATTAAATTAAACAAAATGGAATATGATTGTTGATTAAGAAGAACGTAGCAACAAAACAATAAAATAAAAATCAAAGTGCAGAATTTAGAATAAAAATAATAAGTTATCAAGAAAGGTATTCAGATTTAAGAAAGCTTCCAAGATTGGGGTACCACAATGATACAAGACAAATCCTAATTGACAACCTTTTTATTCAATTTGAAATTCAATTGAACGTAAATTACCCTAAATTACTTAATGTTCTTTCTCAAGATACAAGATCCGTGCCCAATTAAATCAATTCCTACTCTCGTGGTAATTGAATTTAAATTGAACTCATTACGCTTTGTGGTAATTCATTGAATCCTCGAAAGGCTAAAACTACTCTCATGATTTAGACCTTAAGTTCAATTCTTATGGTTCCAACACCTAGATTCACCTCTCAGTACGTCCCTAAATGCCTATGAGATGCAAATAAGTGGCCAGCAAATTCACATGAATAAGAGCAATAATGATTGAATCAAAGAACATTCAAGATTAATAAAAGTGGAAACAAAGTCAATTAATCATTATTAATGTATCAAAGGGCATTTCCCAATCCTAGAAACAAAAGAAACTACTCAGACATGGAGAAGAAAGAATCAAAAAACATGTTCAAGAACATCCAAACCCGTAACAATGGAAGAAGAAGAGAGAAAGATGAAGATCAAGAGCCTCCAATGTGCCTCCTCTAAAACCAAAATTAGAACCCCCTCATTGTATTCAGAACATCTATTTATAGCTTAGGATTTTAATTGGCTAAAAAGTCCCCAAAAGAAATAAAAATAAAAACTTAAAAACTGCTGCGCACTGCGATCCATGGCCGTGGATCATTCCACAGCCTGGCCGTGGATCTTGCTGTCAGAATTCCATGGCCATGGATCATTCCATGGCCGTGGATCATTCCACGGCCAGGCCGTGGAACTCCCTGGAATCTCTCTTTTCCTCCTTCAAGTTGCTGCTCGATCCATGGCCATGGTTTAATCCACATGCAGGCCATGGATCCCTCTGGAATGGTCTTTTTGCACCTTTTTGCTATCCATTAAGCTCCAACTTCAAACATGCAAGCATTCCATTCAATCCAAGGCCAATTCAACATTAATCCTATACAAGAACACCAAAAACACTGCAGTTATCCGAACTAAGGAAAAAATAAAGCAAAAGGGAAACTAAAATGCCTAAAATGCTCAAGAATGCAAGCAAAACAAGAACAAAACATGATGTTGTTTCACATACATCAAATCCCCCCAAGCGTAAGACTTTGGTTATCCCCAAGCAATAACTAATGTCAAACCAAGATGTGGGATCAAGAGACAATAATGAATGAGGAACCCGAGAAAACAATTATCCAAGCAATAGGTTAAGGTAAACCAAGAATTTGAGAGGTAATCAAAATCAAGTCCAATTAGAGGCTAAGTTCTCAGAAATCATGCATCCTCACTGATTGAATTAAGTTCACTCCACTAACCACACTCAAAATATTTAAGGGTGAAAACCATACGCTCAAAATCCTTCAAAGAAATTGCACTTCCATATGCTTGATAAGAAACCAGATTTCCACTAATAATCAGCATACATGCAAGAATCAAAAGGTCTTTCAAGGGTTGTAATGGGGCCATGGGAATGATGTTAGGTAAGGTAGAGAAAGGAAGGTATGCACAAAGGGCTCATCAAAATTTTCAATAAGCACAAGAAATTCAATAGAACATAAATGGAGCAAATATATATATATATATATATATATATATATATATATATATATATATTCAAACAAGATCATAACTCCACATTTCCAAGTATTTTCTTCCTTTCTTTTCCTTCTTCGCTTTCTCTTTTTTTTTTCAAGCTTCCATCTTATGATTTTCTTTTATTTGCTCTTTTTTTTCATTTGAGAAAGAGAAGGGTCATTCACATATGATTCCCAACACACTTTTCATAACTTTTAAGCCCAATTCGCTTCATTTAATATTCTAAATGATTACCAACAATGTTTCAGCATAGGTATCAAGAAAAACAATTATGCAATAGGCTCAAAATGGGCAACTAGAGGATGAAAGTGTAACAATTTCAGAAAGCCAGAAAAATACCTAAGATGCCTTAATCACATTCAAGCATGCACCCAAAAATTTCGCCTCAAAATGGTTTCAAATCAAGTTCTAGAGCACAAGATCAATGAGGAATATCACTCAACACAAAGAATGGGAACAAAAATCATATAGTGCATAAGTCCCATATAAGCTCAAAACTCACATTTAGAGGTTTAAAAATTCAATGAGAAGCACAAATTCAGAGAATATTATGCTAATTATCAACTATCAAAAGATCACATCTACTATCAATTAAAACAATGTCTGTTGCCTACCACAAGAATCAACAAATTGGATTCCAAATTAATATCATCTCAAAATCCTCAAAAGAGAGGGGCACAAGTTCAACCAAAAACCCAAGAGATATGATGGTGTGAAAATACAACATGAAAATGCAATGCAAAATAAGACATGAAAATGCATGAAACTAATGATCTAATATGAAAATGAAAATAATCCCCCCAAGCTTAAAACTTACATTGTCCCCAATGTAAAAATCTATAACTAGAGAAGGGAGAAAAGAAAAGAACTCACTACGGTGGTGAGAAATCTTTTGGTATTCAATCCATAGCCATGGAATTTTCCATGGGCTTAGTATGGAACTTTCTGACTTCACTCTCCTTCTAATTTGAGGTTCAAAAAGGGTCAAACCTAGACAAGATCGATGAAACAAAGATCAATCCAGAAATCCAACACACAAAATCAAACGAAAAAGAAGAAATAAAAATAAATAAATAAAGAAACTTGGGTTGCCTCCCAAGAAGCGCTTGTTTAAAGTCATTAGCTTGACTTGGTCTGATTTATGTGCTCAGGTGATGTCAATAGAGTAGTGCTCAGTTCCCACTTCTTCAAAGTGTTTCACTCTCTGGCCATTTATCATGAAAGGCTTATGACCTTTTTTCTTCACCTCAATCACATCGTAGGATAAAACTCGAACAATCTCATACGGTCCAGACCATTTCGACCATAATTTACTAGGACAGAAACATAGAAGCAAGTTATTAACAAGAACTTTATCCCTGAGTTTAAATTCATGCTTCTCGACACACTTGTCATTTTTCTTCTTAGGTCCTTTCTTGCAGGGCTTGGACTTCTCAAATTTTGTAGTACCCTTGGGCAAAGTCTTTTCTAGCATAGCATCAGCCACCGATTCCTGCATACTTGAAAGCACAACACTATCCACAACATTAGTAGCATCTATGCGATTACATGAATTTGAGGAATTAGAATTATTTTCATATTTAAAAACATCAAAAACTACTTCCTCATCATTCAATCGCAAAGTCAATTTTCCTTCATGGACATCAATGATCGCCCTTCCAGTGGCAAGGAATGGACGCCCAAGTATGATCGGCATTTTAGCATCAGCTTCCATGTCAAGCACAACAAAATCCACTGGCATATAAAACTTACCAACCTTAATAGGAACATCCTCCAAGATGCCTATGGGGTACTTGACAGACCGATCTGCCAATTGAAGAGAGATAGCTGTGGGTTTTAGTTCACCCACCTCCAATATCTTACACACAGAAAGAGGCATAAGACTGACACTAGCCCCCAAATCACACAAAGCTTTAGCAAAATTTGTGTTGCCAATCAAACAAGAAATAGAGAAGCTACCTAGATCTTTTAACTTAGGAGGCAATTTATTTTGAATTAATGCACTACACTCCTCAGTTAAACCTACTCTCTCATATTCTTCTAGCTTCCTCTTATTAGACAAGATGTCCTTATGAAACTTAGCATAGGTAGGCATTTGTTTTAACGCCTCAGTGAAGGGTACATTAATGAACAATTTCTTAAGAACCTCTAAGAACTTCCCAAATTGCCTATCTAACTTGGCCTTAGTAAGTCTTTGAGGGAAAGGAACTGGGGGTTGGTATGGCTCAGGGGGTACATACTTAGACACTTTCTCATTAGTTTCCTCATCTTCTAAGGGTTATGTCTTAGTCTCTTTTTCCTCATTCCCCTCATCTTTTCACTCTCCCCCTTACCCAAGGAATCCTCTAATTTCTTTCCACTCCTCAAACTCACTGCTTTACAATCTTCATTGCCCGGGTTGACTTCAAGTTGACCAGGAAACTTTCTTTGCTGCCTAAGAGAAGTGCTTGCTTGTTGGGCAATCTGGGTTTCTAACATCTTATTATGAATAGCTAAATTGTCAACCTTAGCTGACAACTCTTTAATTACTTCAGTCACAACTTGCCCATGGTGCCTAAACTCCTCATTTTGCTTAGACTGACTCTCAACAAAATTCTCAAGAAGAGACTCAAGTCTAGATTTTTGTACATGTGGGATTCCAGAAGAGGGTTTAGCATTACCTTGCCCAACTTGGTACTGACTATTCCGGTAAGAGAAGTTAGGATGTGACCTCAAACTAGGATTGTAAGTTTGAGAATACGGATCATTCCTCCCCTTTTAGTTGAAGTCATAGAAATTATGGCATAATTCCACTTGCTCCACCGGTGCACCATGTGAGGATCCAATTCCAACTTGGCATTCAGCACCCATATGTCCCAGTGCTCCACAAATCTCACAAAATTGTTAGAGGCACCTATGGCATTAACATGAACTTTTCCAAGCATATCAAAATGTTTATTCAAAGAATCAAACTTTGACATAACTAAATCAACACCATCAACCTCAAACTTACCTCCCGAGAGCTTTCTCGGGTTGTGCCCTCTTTCATTAGCCCACTGGTGATTATTTGAAGCTACACTCTCAATTATCCCATAAGCCTCTGTGAGCCTTCTATTCATCAAAGCTCCACCAGTTGCGGAGTCAAGAGACACCTTCAAAGAATATTCTAAACTATTGTAGAAGGTATGGACGATCAACCATTTCTCTAACCCATGGTGTGGGCAGGCTTCCAGCAAAGCCTTATATCTATCCCAAGCTTCTGACAATGACTTGCCATCTTTTTGAACAAAGCTTGTAATTTGGGTCCTTAGATGAGCAATCTTGGAAGGTGGAAAGAATTTGTCCAAGAAGGCTTGCTCCAATTGGTCCCAAGTAGTTATCCTCTCAGCGGGAATAGGCTTCAGCCAAGCTTTAGCTCTATCTCTCAATGATAGAGGAAATAGGCGGAGACGAATAGCATCAACAGAGGTGCCTTCGATCTTGAGGGTCTCACAGAACTCCAAGAACATATCCACATGATCATTAGGATCCTCTGACGGCAATCCTCCAAACTGGTTCTGCCTTATCATAGAAAGTAGAGCATGAGGTATGGTGAAGTGCCTGGCTTCAATGTCTAGCCGAGCAATTCCAGATCGTAAAACCCGAGCATTAGGAGTTGCATACTCTTTTAACGATTTATTATCCTCAGCTGCTGCCATGACAAGTGTTGGTTCAGATATTTCTCTTACTCTTTGCCTTTGTTGTCTTCTCCTTCTACGTAAAGTTCTTTCAATTTCAGGATCTGCTTCAATAAGAGTCCCATAACGTCTAGTACTTTGCATAAACAAGAGAAATTGCCTGAAGAGAGTCAAAGAGAAATCAAGAACGTAAGAACCAAATAAAAGAAAAAAGGTTTAAAATAATTAAATTAATAATTAAACTGATATTCAAGAAAAACACAGTCCCCGGCATTGGCTTCAAAAACTTGATGTGTGAAATCCGTAAGTGTACGATTTCGTTGTCAAGTAATAAAAAGATGGAATCCACAGGGACTGTGTCTATGAATACCAATTAATTAATTAATTCAATTCAATTAAACAAAAGGGAATATGATTATTGATTAAGAAGAATGTAGTAACAAAATAATTAAATAAAAATCAAAGTACAGAATTTAGAACAAAAATAGCAAGTTATCAAGAAAGGTATTCAGATTCAAGAAAGCTTCCAAGGTTGGGGTACCACAATGATACAAGACAAATCCTAATTGACAACCCTTTTATTAAATCTGAAATTCAATTGAAGGTGAATTACTGTAAATTAGTTAATGTTCTTTCTCAAGATACAAGATCCGTGCCCAATTAAACCAATTCCTACTCTCGTGGTAATTGAATTTAAATTGAACCCATTACGCTTTGTGGTAATTCATTGAATCCTCGAAAGACTAAAACTACTCTCGTGATTTAGACCTTAAGTTCAATTCTTATGGTTCCAACACCTAGGTTCACCTCTCAGTACGTCCCTAAATGCCTATGAGATGCAAATAAGTGACCAGTAAATTCACATGAATAAGAGCAATAAGGATTGAATCAAAGAACATTCAAGATTAATAAAAGGGGAAACATAGTCAATTAATCATTATCATTGTATCAAAGGGCATTGCCCAATCCTAGTAACAAAAGAAACTACTCAGACATAGAGAAGAAAGAATCAGAAAACATGTTTAAGAACATCCAAATCCGTAACAACGGAAGAAGAAAAGAGAAAGATGAAGATCAAGAGTCTTCAATGTGCCTCCTCTAAAACCAAAATTAGAACCCCCTCATTGTATTCAGAACATCTATTTATAATTTAGGGTTTTAATTAGCTAAAAAGCCCCAAAAAAAAATAAAAATAAAAACTTAAAAACTGCTGCGCACTGTGATCCACGGCCGTGGATCATTCCACGGGCTGGTCGTGGATCTTGCTGTCAGAATTCCATGGCCATGGATCATTCCACGGCCAAGCCATGGATCATTCCACGGCCATGGAACTCCCGGGAATCTCTCTTTTCCTCCTTCAAGTTGCTGCTCGATCCATGGCCGTGGTTTAATCCACATGCAGGCCGTGGATCCCTCTGGAATGGTCTTTTTACACCTTTTTGCTATCCATTAAGCTCCAACTTCAAACATGCAAGCATTCCATTCATTCCACGGGCTGGCCGTGGATCTTGCTGTCAGAATTCCATGGCCATGGATTATTCGACGGCCAGGCCATGGATCATTCCACGGCCAGGCTGTGGAACTCCATGGAGTCTCTCTTTTCCTCCTTCAAGTTGCTGCTCGATCCATGGCCGTGGTTTAATCCACATGCAGGCCGTGGATCCCTCTGGAATGGTCTTTTTGCACCTTTTTGCTATCCATTAATCTCCAACTTCAAACATGCAAGCATTCCATTCAATCCAAGGCCAATTCAACATTAATCCTGCACAAGAACACCAAAAACACCGTAGTTATCTGAACTAATGAAAAAATAAACCAAAAGGAAAACTAAAATGCCTAAAATGCTCAAGAATGCATGCAAAACAAGAACAAAATATGATGTTGTTTCACACACATCAACCCTCATCGGAGCATTCGAGTTACAAGCGGGGGCTCGTGCAGAGGATAAAAAAGAATCCTCTTGTGGGGAGTAATAACGCTCACCCTACATATCACGTATGGGCAAGTAAAACTCTAAATACAAGCGAGCATGAAAAGTAAAGATAGGCGGATCATAACGTCCCCAAACAAAAGACATAGTCACGTCCCCGAGGTAGACATAGCGATTCGTACCCAGGTTGATGTGCCAGCAGTCTGGACCTCCATGAAAAGTTAATCTTGTATAACCCAAGAAGCCACGCGGACGGGACGCCATGACCAAACAGGAAGCTAATCAAAATCAAGCCAAAAGCCAAGGAATTCGTGCACTTCCTCTTCTCACCGATGTCTTTAGAGAAACATACAAGTAGACAGAATAATAAAAATACTGAAAAGAGGTGAGACATCCTACATTCAGTACCAATTATGATAGTAAAGAAACAGAATGGCACAAAGTGCCCAAGTACAATTTCAGAAATAATAATCAGCATCAAGAAGCAAATAGTAAATAACTTAACAATTCTAGGCAGTTTTTACATTAATAAGGCAACAGTTCCAATCATCATATAAATAAATACCAAATAATATGTTGACTCACTATGCACATGTACATGATATTGAAATCCTACTCTATGAAGCTAGACACAAACATCGGAGAGAATGATCAGGAGACATGTCTGTAACTTGGCTGCCACAGCCAACAAGTGCTATAATTTCTCAATTTATCAATGTGCACATCATGGCATTGTACAAGACACTCTACACTAGATCGCGATATAGGACAATGTCTTAGTCCGGATCGTCGGTGTGATTCCATCGGTCTGTCCCACGGCCTAGAGGAGCTACCAATTGGCCATTGTGAGACACCCGCACCCTGACGCCCCCAAGGTCAACAGTATGACCTACACTAGTCTATTTGCACCTGCACATAGGTGTGATTCAATCTCCTAGGCAACATAGCCTTAACAATAGTCCACCGGAATTTCACAATGCATGATGACTCAATGCATATTCATGTATATTCAACAATGATATGTTCATCCCATAATATACCACAATTTGGCTAAGTTAAACATCAACAGAATTTTGGTTCCACTCATGGACCCATAATAACACATTATCAACTTCACAAATGAGACATTACACGTTTTAGGGTTTATTATGGAGTTTTACTTTAATTTAACATTTCTTATGAAATCTTTCTCTATAGGAATTCTCTTGTAATTCTCATTAGATCTTTGTTTCTCTTAATTTGCTAAGTTCTTACTTAGGTTTAACCATATTCACTTAGAATATCATTCTAACGTTCTCAAGTCTCACACTCACTCTTGTTCTTCCCTTAAGTTCAAAAATCACTCTAGGTCATCAAGTAAATTTCTTTCCGTATTATGCATCCCTAATTAAATGTCTATTCATTTAATTAACTAAGTTACAACATGATACAAAAATGTTACATTGATTTCCCAATGAGGCCGTGAGCCTCCAAGGAATTGGAAACCTAGATTTTCTTCATTCCATTAATTATTAACTACTTGATTAGTTAACTTCCTAATTTGGTACAAAATTTTAATTATGGAAACTCCATTGGTGGGTATTTAGCTGTGAGCCTTAATTCAAGGGGACTAAGAACCTAAAATTTTCATTGCCATATTAATTAATTTTTTTCCTAGTAGCTTAAGTTCTAAAGTAACATAAAAATTCCATCTTGGACCCTAAAAAAAAGTCCCTTAGTCATGGGCCTTCAACAAATGGGGGTAAAATCCCATGTTTTCCATACATACACCTAAACATAAAAAATCATCACATTACACAACAACAAGCATTAAAACCATATGAAGCAAAATAACCACAAGATCAACCACCAAGAACCACACAACAAAGTAAGCATCCCTAACTTGAATTTCTCACTATCAACACAAACACAACTCTCTCACCACCATGATAGGTTAAAGAGGATTGTCTCCCTCTTACCTAAGAGAAAACAAGAAAAGAAACCTTCTTGATGGCTCCTTGAAGATTTCGGCCAACCTTCTCTAAAACCCTAAGAATCACAACTCATCAAATCAACACTAAGGCTTAAGGAAGAAATGAACAATGGTCATGGTGATGGCCATGGAAATGAAAAAGAAGAAGAGAAGGTAAAGAATCAAGAACATTACCTTAAAACTTCAAGCTTTGAGGCTTGAAGAAAATGATGAAGATAGAAGCTTTTTAGGTAGATTTCAACTAGAAAGAGGTTTATAATGTGATGGAGTTCAAGAAAATGTAGTCATTTGAAATTTTGTAATCATGAAAGCATGAAGAGAGGGTGAGGCTGTGTGAGGAATAAGAGAGAAGGAGGAGAAAATCTTGAGAGAAAATGAGAGAAGAAGTGTAGAGAGAGAAAGTGTTAGAAAAGTGATGATAGCTTTTGGGGTTTGAAATTAGAAATGGAAAAAGTGGTAAATGAAAAGCTAATTTTTGGCTCCCAAAATGGCCATTGCCATGGAGTGTGGGAGAGAGAGGAGGGAAATTGGCTTCTCCAACAAGCCAATAGGAAGTTGCTAGGAAGCTTCCTCCAAAAATTACTTTTTTTAAAAGTCAACGATAATGTCACTTGTGTGATGTCATCAAGGTGATGTCACTTAAAGTGAACAGTCTAAAAAAAATGATTAACACTTTGCTAGAGCTATTATCCAGTGAACAAAAGTTACAGTTAATAAAAACAATATTTATTATTCATCGGATAATTTCACAGTACAATAATTTTATTTATTAGATAAAATATTGAAAAACATCAACCTCATAAACTATGCCCGGCCTCGGGTTTAGTAAGATTCTCCATCGACATTTCCACAGTTCAAAGCTTACCAGCCTCAGGAAAAATATTTCATTTTCCAAGCTCCGCTCAGCACACCGCAAAAAGAGGAGTATATTAAAATATTCAACATTTCAGAAAAAATAAAAAAAATTCACAAAAATCACAAATATTATAAAACGACTATTTATGATGAAACAAATAATTTTTAGGGTGTTACACTGGCTCTGCTTAGTGCATACGCAAAATAAGGAATATATATTAAAATATTCAACATTTTTAAAAAAATTCATAAAAATTCACAAAAACTACAAATATTATAAAACGACTATTTATGATAAAACAAATAATTTTTGGAGTGTTATACCAGGAAGGCCTCTCATTATGTACTTGACTATGTTGGATGAATCCATGGGCTGTGTATTGGGGTAGCACAATAAAATTGGTAGAAAGGAACATCTCATCTATTACTTAAGTAAGAAGTTTACTAACTATGAGGTAAAATACTCATTGTTGGAGCGCACATATTGTGCCTTGGCATGGGTGGCCCATCTTTTAAGGTAGTACATGTTGTGTTACACCACTTGATTAGTGTCCAAAATGGACCCAATCAAGTACATCTTTGAAAAGCCTACTCTCACTGGGAGGATTGCACGTTGGCAAGTTTTTTTATCAGAATATGATATTGTCTATGTCACCCAAAAAGCAGTAAAAGGCAGTGCTCATGTAGAATTCTTGGCTAGTCAACCTGTGGAGGATTATAGGTCTATGCAATGTGAATTCCCTGTGAAGATATAATGGCTTTATATGGAGAAGAAGAATCCTCAAAAAAAGAAAAGTGGATTTTGTTATTCGACGGAGCTTCTAATTCACTAGGACATGGAATTGGAGCCATACTAATTTTCCCTAAAAATAATTTCATTCTAATCACTGCTAGACTATGCTTTGACTATACAAACAATATAATTGAGCATGAAGCATGTGCCATGGGAATCCAAGCAATAATAGAATCAAAGGTAGAAGTTCTTGAGGTATAAGGGGACTCTGTCTTGGTCATTCATCAGCTAAAGGGAGAATGGGAAACTCGAGTTGTCAAGTTAAACCCTTATCATGGTTACATCTAGGAATTGATTAAATATCTTGATGAAGTCACATTCCATCATGTCCCTCGAGAAGATAATTAGCTGGATGATGCTTTAGCCATATTGTCGTCAATGTTCAAAGTAAGCTATAACAGGGACTTGCCACTTATAAAAATAGAAAGTTGTGACCAACCGACATATTGTCAAATGGTAGAAGTGGGGCTAGATGGGAAATTGTGGTATCATGACATCAAATGTTTTATCAAGAGTAGAGAGTACCCTCTAGATACTTCACAAAATGGAAAAAGGACCCTTAGAAGACTTGCAATGAGTTTCTTTCTAAATAGGGAAGTGCTTTACAAGAGGAACCACGACATGGTGCTGCTAAGATGTGTTGATGCAGCGAAGGCAGAAAAAATCATCAGAGATGTTCATTAAGGTTCTTTTGGAACTCATGCAATTGGGCATGAAATGGCAAGAAAGATCCTGAGAGCTGGGTACTATTAGTTGACAATGGAAACTAGTCGCTTCAATTATGTGAAGAAGTGCCACTAATGCCAAACATATGCTGACAAAGTTCATGCACTACCATTATTTTTAAATGTTTAAACGACACCTTGGCCATTCTCAATGTGGGGAATGGATTTCATAGGGCCCATTGAACTGAAGGTCTCAAATGGGCATCACTTTACTCTTGTTACAATTGAATACTTCACAAAATGGGTCGAAGTTGCTTCTTATGCAAATGTGACCAAGAGTGTAGTGATTAGGTTTGTCAAAAGGGAGATGATTTGTCATTATAGTTTGCTAAGCAAAATTATCATTAACAATACCACTAATCTGAATAATAAGATGATGAAGGAGATGTGTGAGAGTTTCAAAATTGAGTACCATAATTCCTCACCCTATCGCCCTAAGATGAATGAGGCAGTTGAGGTAGCAAACAAGAACATCAAGAAGATTATCTAGAAGATAGTTGTAACATACAAAGATTGGCATGAAATGTTATCATTTGCACTGCATGGCTATCGCACGTTCATTCGTACTTCAACTGGGGCAACATCTTTCTCTTTAGTTAATGGAATGGAAGTAGTACTCCTTATTGAAGTAGAAATCCAATCATTAAGAGTGCTGATGAAGGCAGGATTAAAAGAAGCTGAATGGGGTCCAAACTCGACTTGATTAGTTGAACTTCATTGAAGGAAAGAGATTAGCTGCACTATGTCATGGCTAGCTTTACCAAAAGAGAATGATGAAAGCCTAAGCAACAAAGGTGTGTCCTCAACAGTTTCAAGAAGGAGACCTAGTACTCAAGAAGATTCTTCCCATTCAATAGGATCATCGAGGAAATTGGGCTCCAAACTATGAGGGACCTTATGTCATGAAAAATGCCTTCTTAGGAGGGGCCTTGATTCTCACAAACATGGATGGTGAAGATTTACCACTTCCTATAAATTCAGATGCATTCAAAATGTATTATGCTTAAAAAAAGATAAAAAAGAAAAGTGGCTCGCTAGGCTGAAAACTTGAAAAGGTGACCTAGGCAAAAGTTAGAGCGACCCGAAAGGTTGAAAACTCGAAAAAGTGACCTAGGCAAAATTTAGGGTTAAGAATGGTACCTGACATATCCGAAGAAGTGGAGTTGCCTCAAGTCACAAACTGGGGCAGTTTGAGTTTATTAATGGCAAATTGGGGTATCCTGAATTTATAATGAAAAATCATGAAACTCTTTGAAACACAGAGATTTAGGCCGAACTAGGGCAGTTTAAATATATGAAGTCTTGTCATGAAACGCTTCCAATATGTGACAACTAGGTCAAATCATATTCTCGAAAATAGACAAAAGGGTGTTTAAGGTTGTAATCCCTTTTGTATTGTTTTTCTTGTACTTTTCCTTTCTACAATGATAATCCATTTTTGTTGCAACCTATTGTTAATTCAATATGCATTTCTAATGATAGATTTATATTGAGATGCAAAACATGTGATAATATTGCAAAAGCATTTAGAATTGCTTTAACAATCTTGAAAGGTCATGGGAACTGTAATGAATTCCCGATAAGAGTATTGATGAGAAAAAAAAGAATAACCAGGAAAATCATAAAGCAAATTAACGAATTTCATTGCTGTTTGACTTTGATTCTGCTATGGGAAAAAATTCCTTTAGAGTTATGGAACCATGAGCAACTCAATTAAAGCTCTTATGTGTCAAAATTTCTTACCTAATTTATTTAGGAGAATCTCTACAGCAAGACATCCATTGTATCAAGCATAATCTTAGGCATCACATGCATTTACAAAATCGACACCATTTATTTTTAATTCCTAGACCCTCACACCCATTGCCTTTAGGTTTTGTAAAGCTTCAACGGGCATCCAACTCTATAAGCTTTTTATTTTTCTACTCTAAGTTTTCTGTCAAGCTTTGACGAATACCCGACTCAATAAGATTTTTACCTTTTTGCCAATAAGTTTTCTCTTAAGCTTCAACGGATACCCAACTTTACAAGCTTTTTACCTTTTTGCCTTTAAGTTTTCTGCTAAGATTTAGTGGATACTTGACTCTGTAAGCTTTTTACCTTTTTTGCTTTGAGTTTTTTGCCAAGCTTTGGCAGCTACCCGACTCCAAGAGTTTTTTACTTTTCTGCCCTAAGTTTTCTATTAAGTTTCGGTGGATACCTGACTCCACAAGCTTTTTACTTTTTTGCTTTAAGTTTTCTATCAAGCTTTGGTAGATACCCGATTTCACAAGCTTTTTACCATTCTGCTTGTAAGTTTTCTATTAAGCTTTAGCAGGTAACTGACTCCACAAGCTTTTTACTGTTCTGCCTTTAAGTTTTCTATCAAGCTTCAATAGATACCTAACTCTGCAAGCTTTTACCTTTCTTCTTTTAAGTTTTCTATTAAGCTTTTTTCTTTTCTGCCTTGAAGTTCTCTGTTAAGGTTCAACAGATACTTGACTCCACGAGCTTTTTATCCTTCTACTTTAAGTTTTCTGTTAAGCTTCGATGGATACCCGACTCCACAAGCTTCTTACTTTGTTTCTGTCAACCTTCGGCAGATAGTCAGCTCCGCGAGCTTTCTTACCCTTTTGTTAACCTTCAAAAAGTACCCAACTCCATAAGCTTTTCACCTTTCTACCTAGCTTCAATAGGTCTCTGTACCTATTGCTTTTAGTTTTCCAGGTCCCCACACCCACAACCTCTAATTTTTGGGTCATCGTACCTGTTGTCTTTAAGTTTCTGGGTTCCCGTACCTATTTCCTTTAATTCTCTGGGTCCATATACTCGTGCCTTTTACCTTTCAGGGTCATCATACCCCACGTTTTTACCTTATTTTAATGCCTGTTGCATTTTGCATCATTCCGTACACTTTATAAAATAAAAAAAGAAGGGGAAATAACAAAGAAAAAAGGAAAAGAAAAATTTCATGGACAAAATTTGAATGAATTCCTTTGCTTTCCATTTAGTTTAAATGTAAAGCAAAGTGGGGCAGCTGTTAATACTTAATTTTGTCCATAAATTTTTTATTTTTGTTGCTTAATCAAGGACTAATAATTTTGTGTTAAATGATGCTTAATTGCAATGTTTTGAACACATAATATTTTTTTAGCTTTTATTTACTTTCATCTTATTTGGATCACTACTTTTTCTTATTATTTGTACAATAAAAATATATGAAAATGAAAAATACTCTTTTTTTCTTCCATTGAAAAAAAAGAAAGAAAAAAGAAAAATAGGGATATGCTTTTAATAAGAAATCATGTTTTGATTTTCTTAAAAAAATAATTGAAGAATATGCTTTTAATAAGAAATCATGATTTGATATTCTTGAAAAATAAGGGATATGCTTTTAATAAGAAATCATGATTTGATTTTTCTTAAAAAATAATTGAAGAACGTGTTTTTAGTGAGGAATCATGATTTGATACTCTTAAAAAATAAATTCAAGATTGAAGAGGAAAGACTCGAAATAAGAGATTATGATGGTTCAATAAAAAGGAAAAAGGGGAATGTGTTTTAAATGAGAGATCATGATTCGATTATCTTAAAATAAACCATGGGGCAATTTAGGAGGCTAATTTGTTGAGAATTTTTATGATCAATTAATGGATTGATATTTAATGGGAATTAAAGTTTAATAATCGCCTATAAATAAAACCTTCACTCATTCACAAAGAGACAATTTTACACACAAGATAGCACAATAACTTACACAAGAGAGAGGCAAGAGAGAATGCATAGGGTTTCTTGAAGCGTGAAAGATCAATAAATCAAGGGTGAAAGTTTAGAAGCGTTTGTTTCTTCTTCTTCTTCTAGTATTGGGATTGAGGTAAGTTTGTTAATTCCCTTATTGTTGAATGCAAGATGTTGATGGTGTTTGTTAAACATCTAATTGGGTTTTTCTTTTTGATATATCGGTTGGGGCGCTACCTATTACTACAATACATTATAATAGGTCTATGGATTGAATTAAGTATTTCTTTTGATTGAGTTTCACTGAATGTTTAGGTTGCAATTTTTATAGGAAGCTAATCAAACTCACGGTGTTTTGGGTTAGGATCACAATCTCTTCGTTGGGTCATGATAGTTATATTTCATGATTATCCCTTTGAGCCATCTTTTGCAAGTTATAGTTATAATTCATGATAGTCATAATTTGGTCTCTTGTCCCATCTTTATGGGAGTCTGTAGATGTTGTGAATATTTCAATATATGACTTAGTTTTAAGCAAATGCATGACAGTGCAAAGCATTTTTTTTTGTTTTTTTAAGCAAATTTGGATTATAAAATATATAAGGTAATATCCAATTTTGTAAGTACTTGCACGATGGTTATACACATTTTTTTACAATGATTTTTTTTAATTCTTATAATTTGTTTGCAAATAATTTTTTTTTAAGAGGGATAATTGAGCTGTGACAGTTTATTAACCTTTGACTTTTTTTTAGGTCCGCTGAACTGTGACAACTTGTTGACCTATGGGTAACGTCTCTAACATGACACTGACTTTCACCCTTTCAAATTCAAATGGATTAGCTGAATCGTGATGGCTTGTTGACCAAGATTTGCAAAATTAAATAATTTTTTAAAAATAAAATAAATCACCATGTTTTAAATAATTAAAATCAACCAAGATATTTTTTTAAATAATTAAAGCAAACTAATCAACAAATATTTTTTAAAGAACGACGTGACTTTGAATTCCTCATTGCACCTGGGGATATGTAGGAGTTGAATCTCTATTTTTTCAAACCAAAAATAAATTTTCATAATTTAGTTGTTTCTTTTTCTTTTATAAATAGTTACAATATTTTTAAGAGGGGTAAAATAGATATATTTGATATTATTAAAATTTACACAACTAATGAAATTGTTCTTAGAACGGGCAGTATAGGGTACTAATACCTTCTCTATTTGTAATCGACTGCGAAATCCAAACTTATTTTCCAAAAGACTTGTTTTCCTAATTAAAGGAATTTTCTAACGTTTTTTTTAATTTAAATAAACATTGGTGGTGACTCCATTATTTTCAAAATCCTAGTTTTTGGTCGTCCTATCATGATCCCGATTTCAACATATATCATTTTAATTATGAATAATTCATTAAAACCTTTCTTGCTAATTTTCATAACTTTAAATATGAAGATATATGTTACAAATTTAATCTTACTTATTTACTAATTTTCTAGAATTATTTTAATTAATTTTAATAGATAACTTACTTGCTAAGTTATTTACCTACAAGTACATACAACAGAAACATGCATTTAAAATATGCTATTACATTATACAAGAGCTTAAATCCTATATTAGCTCTATAAGCAAGCTAGAATGGAGGATGTTACACTCCACACAACAACACAAGTCCCATTATCATTTTAGTCATCTGTTCTCTGATTTCATCATGGGAGTTGCGCATCCCAAAATTTTAAGTCTCCCACCATTGATGAATATGATGGGTCTAAAGATCCCTAAGAGCACTTGGATGCTTTCATGTCATTCATGTTTCCCGTGGAGGGCATCAACTACATAATGTGTTGCGCCTTCCCTTCCACTCTGAAGAAGGCCACTCTCAAGTGGTTCTCTTCCCTGCTCCCTGGGCCCATCAATGTTTTTGACAACTTGACTACGATTTTATTAACTCACTTTACCATGAGTAAAGCTCAACCTATGACCTCGGCCAGTTTTCTCAACTTCAGATAAGGCAAAGAGGAATCACTCAAGGACTATATGACCAAGTGTGAATGTTTATGTCATGAAGCATATCAAATGAATTTTTTGATGATAACAAAAGCAAAGATGAAGATCAAGATCAAAACAGAAAATCAACATCAAAAAAGAAGACCAAGATAAAAAGGAAACCAAGAGGTATATGGATATAGGTCTTAGAATATCAATGTAAAATGCTCTCAAGGTATCTCAATTATCTTCAAATGGTTTTTCAAGATCTTTTTAAATCAACTTATAATTCAAAATTTATCTTTTTAAGGTTATATTGATTTTAATCTTGGATTTTGTGATTCAAATGTAAATCTTATCAAAATACAAGTTTCTATAAGCAAGAATTGACTAATACACATAATTGGGCTTGAAAGATGTATTCAAAGGATAAGGTAATTGATTACACATGTGTTGTAATCGATTACAAGCTAAACAGAGGCCTTTTAATCGATTACATTGAGCATGTAATCGATTACAAGCATGGTAGAAGCCTTAAAATTGATTACACTGAGGTTGTAATCAATTACAAGTCTGGAAAAGGCCATGTAATGGATTACATAAGGCTAATAATTGATTACATCCTGGCCAGAAAGCCAAAAACACATTCAAACAGTCATGTAATCGATTACCATTAGTATGTAATCGATTACCACTGGTCTAACATTGCCCAACGACTATATTAGGTGCATTAAATGCTGGGCATTAAAGCTCCCAACGGCTTCTTTGATAAAAAACATGTTATATACATATGTTGGGGCATCATTAATGGCAGACCTTAAACCTTGAAATATCTTTCTAACACTTTATACATGAATCAATCCTTGAAATCCTTCTTGCTCTGTTTTTTTAAAGATATCTTTAAAGAGCATTCTAGAGCTTCAATTTGTATTAATTACTTTTTTGAGAGTTCCATTCTATCAACCTTATTTATTCTATAGAAGAGGGTGAGGTATCTCTCTAAATTGTAAAGGGTGGGGCATCCCTTGATTGAAGAGGCTCAAGCTACAAAGGGTGAGGTATCCCAAGGTGGTGGTGAGTGCTCAAATTTGTAAAGGTTACAAGCACCTGATTCAAGTTTGGAATTTAGTGGAAAATCTCGAGTGATTGCTTGAGGACTGGACGTAGGTCACAAGGGTTGGCTGAACCAGGATAAACCATTGTGTTTGATTTTCTAAACCCTTCTCTTTACATTTCTGTCTTGGTTTAGTTGCTTGATTAAATATTTCTCTCTCGAATTGGTTTATTACTGTGCAATATCTTCCTATCTTATCAGTTCATCTATTTTCATCAATTAATAGCTTCAACGAAAATTGATAATCAAGAGTTTTTTGAAAGAATTGTGAAAAGTTTTTATAAACTCAATTCACCCCCCTCTTGAGTTTTGAGGCCACTAGGTAACAATTGGTATCAGAGCTAGACTCTTGTATAAATAGCTTAGCAGCTTTAAGAGAAGTGATGACTTCAAATGGTTTTTCCAACGAAGGTTCTTCTATAAATAGACCTCCTTATTTCAATGGGGATGGTTATGCTTATTGGAAAGAGATGATAAAAAATTTTATTGAAGCTATTGATATTAATGTGTGGGATGCTTTTAAAAATGGCCCTTTTGTTCCCATACATATAGTTGATGGTGTAAGAACCAACACAACAAGAAGTGAATGGACCGATGAAGACAAGAAAAATGTTTAATACAATTTGAGAGCCAAGAACATCATTATCGTTTCTTTGGGGTATGATGAATTCTTTATGGTGTCAAATTGTAAGGTTGTCAAAGAAATGTGGGATACATTGCAAGTAACCCATGAGGGCACAAGTGAGGTGAAAAGGTCTAGAATAAATACACTCACTCATGAATATGATTTGTTTAGAATGAACCAAGGAGAAAGCATTCAAGAAATACAAAAAAGGTTCACTCATATAGTTAATCATCTTGATTCTTTGCGAAAAACTTTTGCCAATAAAGATTTTATTAACAAAGTTTTGAAATGTTTAGGTAGGAATTGACAGCCCAAAGTGATGGCCATATCGGAATCAAGGAATCTAGCCACAACTACTTTGGCCACTATCTTTGGAAAATTGTAAGAACATGAGCTGAAATTGAATAGGCTCAACCAACATGAAGAGCAAGATAAGAAGAAAAAGGGGATTACTCTTAAGGCCATTTCCACAATAATTGATAATGAAGATAATGAAGATAGCATTGGAAATCTTAAGATGAATGAAGAAAATTTCAATCTCCTTATAAAGAAGTTTGGAAGATTTCTTAAGAAGAAAGGAAGTCAAAGAAAACCACCTTTTCCTACTACGAAGACATATCAAAAGGGAGAAGAAGCTTCATCTAATCCAACTTGCTATGAATGTGGGAAGTCTGGGCACATGAAGATGGAGTGTCCAGTTTATCAAAAGAAGATGGAGAAATTTGAAAAGAGACCTTTCAAGGAAAAAAAAGGAATGAGAGCATACATTGCTTAGGAAGACAATGATATGGATTCCATCAACGATTCAGAGAATGAGGAAGCTCATCTTTGCCTCATGGCAAATAAAGAAGAAGAAGAAAGTGAAACAGAGGTAACTTCATCTAATTTTGAATCTTCTTCTTCATATAGTGAAATATAAGATTCATTCCAAAATTTACATGATGGGTCCATGTGGCTCACTAAAATGGTTTTAACTTCTAACAAAACAATCTCCTTATTGGTAAACAAATTTTTTATTTTAGCAAAGGAGATTGAAGAACTCAAAGTTGAGAATGAGACTTTTGGACTTATTGATGCTAACTTATCATGCATGATTTGTTCTTCACATGATTATACACCTACACCCTCATCTTGTTCATCATGTAAAGCATTTGAAAATGAAATTGAAAACTTAATACGCTTGAAAAATTTATCTTTGGAAGAGGCAATTTGAATGTGTTACTAGGGAAACAAAGATGTGTTTTTCAAAAGCTGGTTTGGGATATAATCCCAATAACCAACAAAATTTTTACAAAAACTTCTTTTCTTCCACAAATGCATCAAGTAGTCCTTTTATCAAATGCTTTCATTGTGGGAGGAAAGGGCATAGCGCATCCACATGTAGTATTAGAAAAAACATAAACACCAAGCTTGGGATTAAAAGGGTTTGGGTTCCTAAGGGTACCTTGCCTAACTCTAACACACAAGGACCTAAGACAATTTAGGTACCAAAGGTTAAAATTTGAATGTGTGTTATAGGTGTGCTTGAAAACTAAAAGTTTAAGTTGGTACCTTGATAGGGGTTGCTTCAAGTACATGACGGGTGATGGCTCCAAGTTCTCCTTTCTTGCACCAAAGAAGCATGGACATGTCACATATGGGGATAACAATAAAAGAAGGATCCTTAGAGTTAGAAAAGTTAGTAAGAATTCCTCTACCTCAATAGATAATGTCTTGTATATTGAAGGAATCAAGCATAACTTGTTAAGCATAAGTCAATTATGTAATAAGGGAAATAGAATTATCTTTGACTCTAATTGTTGCATAATTGAAGGTAATGATGATAAACAAGTTAAGTTTATTAGTCATAGAATTGATAACATCTATATGATTAATCTTGACGATATTACCTCTCAAAATGCAAAATGTCTTATGAGTAAAGAAAATGATTCATGGTTATGGCATAGGAGAATTGCCCACATTCATATAGATTACCTAAACAAACTTGTTTCTAAAGATGTAGTGATTAGTCTTCCAAAGCTCAAATTTGAGAAAAACAAACTTTGTGATGCATTGCAAAAGGGTAAACAAGTAAAGGTTTCTTTTAAAGCTAAAAATGTTGTTTCTTCAACTAGACCTTTACAACTTTTGCATATGGATCTTTTTGGACCATCAAGAACTATGAGCTTTGGGGGTAACTATTATGCTTTTGTGATTGGGGATGATTACTCTAGATACACATGGACTCTATTTCTCGCTCATAAGAAGGATGTCTTTCATGCATTTAGAAAATTTGCAAAGGTTATTCAAAATGAGAAAATTTGTAGCATTGCATCCATTAGAAGTGATCATCGTAGGGAATTTGAAATCATGAATTTGAAATGTTTTGCAATGAAAATGGCATTGAGCATAATTTTTCTGCTCTTATAACCCACAACAAAATGGAGTAGTTGAAAGAAAAAATTGATCTTTAGAGGAGTTAGCAAGAACTATGCTCAATGAAACAAACCTTCCTAAATATTTTTAGGCGGATGCTATCAGCACCGCTTGCTATGTTATGAACAGAGCTCTAATAAGGCCTATTTTAAAGAAAATCCCCTATGAACTTTATAAAGGAAGGAAACCAAACATTTCTCACCTTCATGTCTTTGGTTGCAAATGCTTTGTTTTAAATAATGAAAAAGATAACATAGGCAAGTTTGATGCTAAATCCGATGAGAGAATATTTCTGGGTTTCTCACTTAATAGTAAATCCTTTCAAATCTACAATAAAAGAATTATGACTGTTGAAGAATCAATACATGTTATATTTGATGAATCGAACTCCATTGGGTTGGGAAAGGATATTATTGATGATGTTGCAGAAATTCTTTCCAACACTCAAATTGGAAGCAAAGAAGAAGAGCAAAAGAGAGAAAGCCAAAGAGAGGAAGCACCAGCACAACAAGAGGAGGAAGGCTCAAATAATCTTCCAAGAGAATGCAGAACTTTAAGATACCATCCTCTTGACAAAGTAATAGGTGATGTATCAAAAGGGGTAATCACTTGAAACTCTCTTAGAAATGCATGCAATCATATGGTTTTTGTGTCTTAAGTTGAACCTAAAGACATAGATGAGGCCATTAATGATGATCATTATATCTTGGCCATGCAAGATGAATTAAACCAATTTGAAAAAAATCAAGTTTGAGAATTAGTTCCAAGGCCCAATGAACATCCAATTATTAGCACCAAATGGGTTTTTAGGAACAAACTTGATAAAACGGGCTTAATAATAAGAAACAAAGCTAGACTTGTAGCTAAGGGTTATAATCAAGAAGAAGGCATACATTATAAAGAAACATATGCTCCCGTAACTAGATTAGAAGTCATTAGAATGCTACTTGCATATACATGCATCATGGATTTTAAGCTATTTCAAATGGATGTAAAAGTGCCTTTTTAAGTGGCTTTATACAAGAAGAAGTGTATATGGAACAACCTCCTGATTTTGAAAACTTTGAACTACCCAACCATGTTTTTAAATTGAGAAAGGCATTGTATGGCTTAAAACAAGCTCCTAGAGCTTGGTATGAAAGGTTGATCAAGTTCCTTTTGGAAAATGACTTTTCTAGAGGAAAGGTTGACACTACTCTTTTTATCAAGCATAAAAAGCATGACAATCTTCTTATTCAAATTTATGTCGATGATATTATATTTGGTGCTACTAATGACTCTCTTTGTAAAGAATTTGCTAATATTATGCAAACTGAGTTCGAGATGCCCATGATTGGTGAGCTCAACTTCTTCCTTGATCTCCAAATCAAGCAAACAAGGAATAAGACTTTCATAAGTCAATGAAAATATTGTAAGAAGTTGCTCAAAAATTTTGGAATGGAGGGTGCCAAGCAAATGGCTACACCAATGGGCACTTCTTATTACTTGGACAAGGATGAAAGAGGTAAATTTGTAGAAATTATAAAATATAGAGGTATGATAGGCTCACTCCTTTATTTTACAGCAAGTAGGCCATATATTATGTTTAGTGTGTGCATGTGTGCTAGATTTCAAGCAAATCCTAAAGAATCACACCAAAGTGTTGTTAAAAGAATCATGAAATATCTAATAGGCACTTCACAAACGGGATTATGGTACCCTAAAGGTGCTTCTTATAGCTTAATTGGGTATTCCGATTCTGATTTTGCTGGATGCAAAATGGATAAAAAAACACTAGTGGGACATGCCACTTGCTTGGAAGCTCACTAGTTTCTTAGCATAGCAAGAAACAAAATAGTGTGGCATTGTCTACAGCTGAAGCTAAATATGTTACAATTGGAAGTAGAGTTGTCAAAAAGGCCCAGCCTAGCCCATCAAGCCCTAGCCCATGTGCCAAAAGCCCACAGGGCCAAAAAGCTCACAAGACAACAAAGCCCACAGGACCAAAAGCCCACAAGGCCAAGTGGGCTAAGGTTAGCCCATAGGCTAGCCCACAATAATTATATATTTTTTTAAAATTTGGCCTACTGATTTAATGGGCTGACCTTGGCCCACCAAAAACAAAACTTGACCTACCTCTTTTATGGGCTGACCCTAGCCCACTCCAATGGCTAGTATTGATTATGAGATAGTGTCCATCATGCATAAGGGACACCAAATATTGAAACAATATTTTTTTAGGGAGGGGGGTTGACATTAATGCAGAATACTGGAAGAAGAAAAAAATTGATCGTCAACTATGATAATTGTTGAATCCATAAATAATATAGATCAGTTCCACTTAAAATCTTGAGACAAAATTTACAGTTAGGTGATAGATACATTCAAACCAAATTATGCAGCTGAGTTATTGGAAATTTTCTACAAGCCTATGACAGAAACCATAGATAATTATATTCTCTCTGCTCTCCCTTTTATCTCTCCCCAATTGATCACAGAATAAAATAAAAGATATAGAGATATGTTTTCCTCTCAATCCCTTCATGAACTAGCAAATAAAATAACAATATAAGTTCATAAAGCTCTTCCTGAAATATATAAGAAACCATGATATTCAATATTTATCAGGAAAGAGTTAAGATGCTATAGCAATTCTGATCCCCATCGTATTTAATCTTGAAAAAAGCTTTTTCTTTAATAAATCAAAAGGCATGGCATGCTTTGATGCCAAACAGGTTTCCTGCAATTGACATTTTTACATAAATCCAAACAGAACTGTAATATGCAAAGTAAAATAGTACAATAATAAACATTGAGCAAACCTCAAAGAACACTCTTGTATGAGACATGGGCATCGCATAAAGAAATGTTGGGTAATTTGCTTCTGGATGTTGAACATTTTGCTTCATGTAGTCTCTGTAATCCATGAAAACCATCAGGTTTGGATCATAAGGATTGTTTTCCACCTAAAATTGTAACAAAAAAATGTCATTATTACTAGCTATAACATTTTATATACTTAAAATTTTTAATTAAAAAGTAAACATGTAATACAGTTAAAGAGAAGGTAGAAGACAGACTAATATTCAGGGACTACCTGGACTTGGAACAATTCTGACTTGTTCACCAAAAACATTAGTGTTATTTCTAATATTTCCATTTTCAGATGAGCACCAATAATTGATTTGCTTTAAATAGACTTATATACAAACTGTAATTTTAATTAAAAATGTACAACAAAAAAAAGGCACAAATATTAGTCTGATTTAAACAGACTTATAAACTATATTATTATTAAAAGGTACGACACCACCAAAGAAACAAAGATAATGAAAACAGTAGATTGTCACCAGACTGCTTCTATTATAGAGTATAACAACTCAATCATATTAACCATACAAAGCAAGGGATTTTCCTAGGTCACACATTGAAAAAGATGCAGGACAGGAGAAATCTAGAGCTTTAGGAAATAAGAGAAAAGACATACCACAATTAATGTTGAGATATAGGATATTTTTAATGACACTAGCATCAATCTAACAATAAACACCTGGTAGAAAACTGAAAACCATTGAGCCAGCCTCCTACCTTAATTTCCACACCATAAGCTATTTGGACAGACACCTTTGGAAAAAGATGCAGGACAGGAGAAATCTAGAGCTTTAGGAAATAAGAGAAAAGACATACCACAATTAATGTTGAGATATAGGATATTTTTAATGACACTAGCATCAATCTAACAATAAACACCTGGTAGAAAACTGAAAACCATTGAGCCAGCCTCCTACCTTAATTTCCACACCATAAGCTATTTGGACAGACACCTTTGGACCCCCAACCTCATACTGCAACAGTTTCCCTGAAGTTGCTCCTGATGCAACAGTAATAAGCCTATAATAACATGTCAGAAGTTTCAATATACGATAGATAAGTGGATAACATTTTTAAAAGCAGGTAAATTATATTGTACCTGCAGGGCACCACAATATCATATTCATAGACAACATGATTGTGACCATTGCTAGCCTCAACAATCCTTCCGACTCTTGTGCTAAGATATGATACACCTGACTCGACACACCTAGGGAAAATTAATATGAATCATAAATATAAAATAGTAAATAAAATAATCATTATTAGGAATTTAAATTACAATTAGTAGATTCTACCCAAAAAATATTACAATTAGTAGAAATGATAGTGATTCTAAATATATAACAAACAGTTTTAACTTCTTAACAATTCCTCATGAAGCAAATGTTGACTGACACATCCATAAGAACGTCCAATTAAAATGGGATCCTTATTATCAAGATATACAATGGTATCTTTCCAAACATGCTCAATACAACCCTCAAGTCCAAGATCTGAAATTATAATAAAGCATGTCCAAACTGAAAACCATTAAAATATTAGATTTTACTAGTTATCAAGATACAAAAGCAAATAGAAATTCCTTTAAATGGAATTTGTCAGGCATGTGATACACAAGTTCACTGAGAGTGAGAAAATTTCAAGATCACGATTTAAAATGGGGAACTGTAGTAAATAAATGGAGATTTCCATAGGAACCTTTAATTTTTCAGTGTATATATATCCTTATATTTTATTATTGTTAGATTTTATATCAAAATTCAACCAGTAGATGTTGTAGTCATGCAAATTCTACTAAATTTAGAAGTTATAACATAATCAATGATTTTTTTTTCTTGCTTGCAACATTAACCATCACAATTAATTAATATGAAGTGCTACATCTCAATTTCTTAATATGCAAATAATATTTAATCAAAGCTTTCCCTTCATAAGCAAATGGTCTGCCATTGTTGCTCAGCTGCTAGGAAGAACAGATAATGAAATAAAAAACTACTGGCACACCAAGAAATTTTAACTGTACTCGATCACACATGAGAAAGCTCAAGTTTCCAAGTCTAAAGATCGTTCTCCAGTTGAATCAATTTAAAACAATATGATTGGTCCTTTCCAAAGTCTTGAATAGAAATGGAAGAAGAGAAAAGCAAATAGAAACTGGAATAAACAACCATAATAATAGCTAAACAAATTGAAATAATTGAAGAACCTGAGCTGTGAGATCGAGAGCTATGAGATCGAGAGCTGAGATTAAGCGAGCTCCAAGATCGAGCTCCGAGAATAAGAGTTGAGATGAAGCGAAAGAAGAGCGAGAATGAGTAAGAAGAGTGAGTAATTATCAAAATGAGTTTTTGATTTTGTGTCAATTTGGGATTAGGGTTTTCTGATAGGTGGGTGATTTGGGTTACGGGGGTTTTATGGGTTAGCCCTATCTTAACCCACTAAATTAGTGGGTTTAATGGGTTAAGGTTAAAAAAAGCCTCATTACATAGTGGGCTTAAAAAAATGGGTTAAAAATAAGGGGTTTGGTGGGCTGTACCATGGGCTATAGCCCATATTGACAGCTCTAGCTAGAAGTTATTGTGCTCAAATCCTTTGAATGAAGCAACAACTTCTAGACTATGGTCTTAAGCTTGATCACATTCTTATAAGATGTGATAATACTAGTTCAATTAATCTGTCTAAAAATCCCATTTTGCTCTCAAGAACAAAGCATATTGAAATCAAACATCATTTTATTAGGGATCATGTTCAAAAAGGTGATTGCATTCTTGAATTCATGGAAACCACTAAGCAACTAGCTGACATTTTCACTAAGCCTTTGCAAAAAGAAGCATTTTTCTATATAAGAAATGAACTTTGCATTTTGGATCAATCATGCATAAGCTAAAATTCTACATAAATTCACTCTGCTGCATCATATGCCACTTTTGCTGCATAATGTATATGGTTGCTGCATAATTTGTAATTTTACTGTATAACATGTGTTTTTATTGCATAATAATGATGTGTTGGTGGTTAATTTTCTGTTTCTTAATCATTCTTGAATCCAATACTAACTTGAGCGTCGGAGGTTTCCCCAAAGTTGTTTTGCAGGTACTCCATCATGACAAAATCCACCAAAATGCTCATTATGTCAAAATGGCTTAATTCTTAGTAATTGTGGTCATTTTGCATAAACATGTGTTTTAGATCAAGAACTAATCAGTTTTTATGCTTGCATGATGTTTGAAATTACTTTGAGACATTTTGGAACTAATTTGAAAGTTTTAAGATTAGCCTTTTACTGTTTAAAATGCAAAAACTGTGTTTTAGTAAACTGGTAATCGATTACAAGCCTTTGTACTCGATTACAAAGGCTCTGTCACGGCTGGTAATCGATTACACCAACCCTGTAATCGATTACAAGGATCCTAGAAAGATGATAAACGATTACACTAAACTTGTAATCGATTACAAGGATTCCAAAGGGCTAGTAATTGATTGCACACTCATTGTAATCAATTACATAGTAGTTTTAAAAGGGATTTCAACGCAGGAACAACCATTTTTCACTTGAACCATCTTATTTCTCTTTCCTCCTCCACGACCTCTCTTCCTCTCCTTACTCCCAAACCTTCAATTTCTCTCTTATTTCTTGGCTAAATCATCCCATTTCACCACCATACCACTCAGATTTCCCCTCTTCATCATAACCCCAAATCAATTCCACCTAAAATCTCCTCAATCTTCATTCACCATCTCCCTTCATGCTCTCTCTCTCTCTCTATCTCTCTCTCTCTATCTCTTAAGCTCTAATTTACGTTTTCCACTCTTTCTTATCAACCTTCCAAATTTCTCCACCACCAAATACCACGTGAATTCCATCAATGGCAGAATCTTCTCGGCGTATAAAACGTCCAAGAATAGGGGCCAACATTGGAGAGTCTTCCAGTGCTCCTCCACGCAATATCTCTGGGTTGGACCTCACAAGTCACTTCTCCACCACCAGGAAGGCAGAGTTATTCAGGAAAAAATTCCATTTAAGGAAACTCATTTCTCCCAAGTATCTCACTCAATCATTTTACTCAAGTGAACCCTTGGAGTGCTTCAAATTAATTAAAAGGCTAGGTTTACTGGGCTTATTTAGCATTCAAAAGGATATTTACCCGAACCTAATTAGGGTGTTTTATGCAAACCTGAAATATGAGGATGATTGTCTGATATCTGAAGTAAAGAAAAAGTAAATTATGGTCACTAAGGATGCATGGTGTAGGTTGACTAAGCTTAATTATCATGGCACCAATTTCTATGGAAATGAGAATGTTTGGGAAAATGATTTTGAGTATGAGGCTGCATTGACCTCCTTGACACGATCTGGCTATGACATTCCTAGGGATAGGAAGATGGTGATGGCCACTGGTTTAACTATGGAAAACAGAGTATTTCACTATCTTGTGACCAAAGGCTTGATTCCCAGGGGAGGAAATTACTCTTAAGTCTTGAGAGATAATGTGGTGGTATTGTGGGCTATGACCACAGGTAGGCCAATCAACTAGGCCTACTATATAATTCAGCACATGTTAGATGCTAGGAAGAAAAAGAACTCTGCCCTTCCATATGTTGTGCTTGTCACCACCATATTGGAACACTGTCATATTTCCTTGACCAAAGAGTCAAAGGACATGAGGTCCAAAGGACCATAGTCCATAGGCTTACACACATTGCAAAAGCTTAAGCTGAATAAGGTAGATGACATATGGTACTACCTTACCCACAGGATCTATGGTCATATTCCTTATGACCCTAAAGATGAAGATAAAGATAGAGGACAACAGCCTCCTCCCATAGCCACCATGGAGCTTCTGCTACAACAAATCCATAGCTTGAAAATGGGGATGGATCGCATTGAACAAAAGGTGGATCATCTGGAGCTGAGGATGGATTACTCTGATCAAGAGTTAACCTCTATCCGATCTTTTTTGGAAGGACTAGGATATGTACCAAGGCAAGCTGTTATTGCTCCTTCTGTTGCTTCTCCTGCTCCTACTGCTCCTCCTGCTCCTATTGCCCCTCTCTCCTTTGCTGGTCCTTCTGGTACTCATCCTGATGATGATGATGAGATCCTAGGTTTTGAGGATGACATTGCCACATATGATGATGATATGGATGATGTGGCAACTGATGTGGATAATGACAGCGAGGTGACTCAGTGACCTTGTTGTCTAGTAATGTTCCTTTATATTATATATATATATATATATATATATATATATATATATATATATATATATATATATATTTGTATATAACTTTGGATCTTTCTTCATATTAATGATTATCAAACTTAGTATATTTCTTTTCATATGCATCTATAGCCATTATGATTATTGCCTCATATTGATATGCCTATATATACTTTGATTGCAAACTGCTTAGGCTGAAATGCTTATTTCTTGATTGGTTTCTAATTTTTGAGGCAATCCTGCTAAAATGCTGCTGAAATTATGGCTGAATGCTTATGTCATTTTTTTTATAATGCCAATGGGAGAGAGATTAGTGAAATATATTGCATGTACATGTGTACGGGGGAGCTTTGTGCTTTCACATAAAAGCTTTATGCTTTCACATAAATCCTATTTCATGCATACATTACAGGGGAGAGTTGTGCTTAAATCTCTGATAATCAAATAAATGCAAATATTTCTCTTCCTTTTCAATGTTTAGTTTGTCATCATAAAAAAGGGAGAGAATATGAATGCTTATGTCTTGAAGCATATCAAATGAATTTTTTTATGATAACAAAAGCAAAGATGAAGATTAAGATCAAAAGAGAAGACTAAGATAAAAAAGAAACTAAGAGGTATATAGATATAGGTCTTAGAATATCAATGTAAAATGCTCTCAAGGTATCTCAATTATCTTCGAATGGTTTTTAAGATCTTTTTAAATTAACTTATAATTCAAAGTTTATCTTTTTAAGGTTATGTTGATTTCAATCTTGGATTTTGTAATTCAAATGTAAATCTTGTCAAAATCCAAGTTTCTATAAGCAAGAATTGACCAATACACTTAATTGTGCTTGAAAAATGTATTCAAAGGACAAGATAATCAATTACACATGTGTTGTAATTGATTACAAGCTAAACAGAGGCCTTGTAATCAATTACATTGAGCATGTAATCGATTACAAGCATGGCAGAAGCCTTACAATCGATTACACTGAGGCTGTAATCGATTACAAGTTTGGCAGAGGCCATGTAATCGATTACACAAGGTTGGTAATCGATTACATCTTGCCCAGAAAGCTAAGAACACATTTAAACAACCATGTAATCGATTACCATTAGTGTGTAATCAATTACCACTGGTCTGGCATTGCCCAACGGCTATATTAGGTGCATTAAATACTAGGCATTAAAGCTCCCAATGACTCCTTTGATCAAAAACACGTTATATACTTATGTTGGGGCATCATTAATGGCTGACCTTGAACCTTGAAATATCTTTCTAATACTTTCTACGTGAATCAATCCTTGAAATCCTTCTTGCTCTATTTTTCTAAAAATCCTTGAGATATATTTGAAGAGCATTCTAGAGCTTCAATTTGTATTAATTACTCTTTTGAGAGTTCTATTCTATCAACCTTGTTTACTCTATAGAAGAAGGTGAGGTATCCCTCCAAATTGTAAAGGGTGAGGTATCCCTTGATTGAAGAGGTTTAAGCTACAAGGTGTGAGGTAAACACAAGTGGTGTTGAGTGCTCAAATTTGTAAAGGTTACAAGCACCTTATTCAAGCATGGAATTTGGTGAAAAATTTTGAGTGATTGCTTGAGGACTGGACGCAGGTCAGTAAGGGTGGCTGAACCAAGATAAACCATTGTGTTTGATTCTCTAAACCCTTCTCTTTACATTTCTATCTTAGTTTAGTTGCTTGATTGAATATTTCTCTCTTGAATTGGTTCATTGTTGTGCAATATCTTCCTATCTTATCGATTCATTCATTTTCATTAATTAATAGCTTCAACGAAAATTGACAATCAAGAGTTTTTTGAAAGAATTGTAAAGAGTTTTTATATACTCAATTCACCCTCTCTTGAGTTTTGAGGTCACTTAGTAACAAGTGATATCAGAGGTAGATTCTTGTATAAAGAGCTTAGCAGTTTTAAGAAAAATAACAGCTTCAAATGATTTTTCCAATGGAGGTTCTTCTATAAACAGACTTCCTTATTTCAATAGGGATGGTTATGCCTATTGGAAAGAAAGGATGAAAAATTTTATTGAAGCTATTGATGTTGATGTGTGGGATGCTATTGAAAATGGTTCTTTTGTTCCCACACATATAATTGATAGTGTAAGAACCAATGCACCAAGAAATGAATGGACTGATGAAGACAAGAAAAAGGTTCAATACAATTTGAGAGCCAAGAACATCATTACCATTTCTTTGGGGTATGATGAATTCTCTAAGGTGTCAAATTACAAGATCACCCAAGAAATGTGGGATACATTGCAAGTAACCCATGAGGGCAGAAGTAAGGTGAGAAGGTTTAGAATAAATACACTCACTCATGAGTATGAATTGTTTAGAATGAACTAAGAAGAAAACATTCAAGAAATGCAAAAGAGGTTCACTCATATAGTTAATCATCTTGCTTCATTGGGAAAAACTTTTGGCTTGGAGGAGGTCTGCTAGGAGGAGGCATTTCATGTGGTTTTTCTGGTTCTAGGAAGATGAGGTCTGCTAGGAGGAGGTATTTGAAGGCGATGCTCATTGTGGCATCTTGTCCCACCAATAAGGAAGGAAGTAGATTTCCAAGCACGCTAGCAATCATCTTTAAGGATAAGGATGCAGAGGGAGTGATCTTGGGCTATGATGATCCTATGGTCATTTCAGGAATTATGGCTAATGCGAGGGTGAAAAGCATTTTTGTGGACCAAGGAAGCTCAACAGATATCTTGCTCATGGACATGTTCAACAACATTGGGCTCTCTCCTTGTCCAACCTCAAGCCCTTCAACACTAACTTGGTAGGGTCTTCTAGAGGCAAGGTGCCGCCCGAAGGATACATGGAGTTGCACCTTACCTTGGGAACAATCACCCTAGAGAAAAGGATGAAGATCAAATTAGTAGTGGTTGACTGCCCATCTTCCTACAACATCATCCTAAGAAGGTTGTCCTTCAACGCTTTCGAATCCATAGTGTCTACCCACCATCTTGCTATGAATTTCCTTATTGATGACGAAAAGGTGGCAATGGTTAGAGTAGATCAAGCTACATTGCGAAGCAGCTATAATGCCAACTGAGACTTACCAAAATCAGCATATCACTCTAGACAACATTCCCTAGCACCTCAAGGAAAAAACTCTCAACCGTGATGTTAGCTGAGCTTGATGTCCAGAGTGGCATGAAGGTAAAGAGGCCATAACTTGAGAGCCAGCTAATTAAAGTTACATTCGAACAAAGATATAATTAGGTCACTAAGATCAGAGCGGCCCTCCCTAAGGTGGAATAAATGAGATTGATGGAGTCTCAGCAGTAGAACAAGGACCTTTTTGCATGGACAGTGGCTAATATGCCTAGTCTCAATCCTAACTTCATCTACCACCGATTATCGATCTCCTCCAATGCCAAGCTGGTGTCATAGAGGAAGAGAAATGTGAGACTTAAGAACCAAAAGGTCATTAAAGAACAAGTGAAAGAGTTCCTCAATACATGATTTATCATAGAAGTGTCATACACCATTTGGTTGTCAAATGTAGTTCTAGTGAAGAAGTCCTCTAAGAAGTGGAAAATGTGTGTGGACTACACAAATCTTAATAAAACCTATCTTAGGGACCTTTAGCCATTACCTAATATTAACAACCTAATGGATAGCTTTTCTAGCTATCAATATCTGTCTTTTAGGGATGCCTATTAGGGATACAACCAGATCCTAATACATCTAGAAGATGAAGAGAAGATGACGTTCATCATAAAAAGAGTCAGTTATTGCTATAAGGTGATGCCTTTCTGATTAAAAAATGTAGGGGCCACTTGCCAAAGGATGATGAAAAAAGTCTTTGAGGAGCAAATTGGGAATATGATGGAGGTTTACATTGCAATGCCCCAAGAATAACTACCCCACTATACCCAAGCTTATATTGAAATAGTTATGCTTAGGCCCATCATATGTCATTATCCTAATCCCTTTATTCTATGTCTAAGTTAAACTATTACCTCATAATATATTATTTCATCTTTATTTGTTTCCCAAGCCTTTTGAGGGGATTTTTATCTTATTTAACGAGCAAGGTCATTTGCCTTCAAGATTACTATCCAACTCTTTGATTACCAATCTGTTACTAGGATCATTAGTGTAAGGGAGTTCTCATTGGAAAAACTCTAGAAATTGATTCCACAATACGTCAATTTCATTATTAAGTCACAACACCACATCAAAAACATACAGAAACTATTTGATCTTTATATATAACATAATGTCGAATGTGTAGGCATCAATACCTACACTACATCATTGTCCATTAAGTCTTAGGATCATATATACATACAAAATAAGGCAAGTAAAGTAAAGTTAAGGGCATTAGTACCCTATACAGTCCACTAAGTCATGCTACATTAGAATTAAAGTCAGAGTTAGAGTCATCTCTACAAGTATATTGATAAGCATATTTATATCTGACATCAACCAAGTAGGGGTGTTCGTTTGGTGGGTTGGGTGGGTTCAACAGCATTTTTGGGCCCGACCCACTCACAAGAGCAGTGGGTTGGGTTGAGGAGATTGGGTTGGGTCAAACCCATAGGTCCGACATTTTAATAAAAAATCAAAAATTCTTGAAAAAAAAAGTCAAAATACAAATCTAACAAATTAACATTATAAGTCTCAATTTCAAACATAATAGGTCTCAATCTACTAAATTAACATCATTAGTTTCAATCGACCTTACTCAAACATAATAGGTATCAATCTCAAATAAAATAAACATCATAAGTCAATAAATGCATAACAAATTAACAACTAACAAGTTTTATTAAGTCTGGAAAAAACTAAACAAAACTATTCATAACTGAAATACTTGTAAGAAAACTTCCTTTACCCTGCTTTTGTTCTCTAAATTTTTTGAAATGCATTATAAGTTTATTACTATGTAAATTTTCATAGTAAGTAGAGAATCTCTTCTAAGATCCTTCATCCAGTTATGAAATATTAGTAAAATAAGCATATTATTTTGTTTGAGTTATTTATTCCCTTTAATTGGTTTAGAAACATAAATACATGCAATCCATAATTTTTTATTCTATGTTTATTGTGTTCTTTTAATCCTTCCAGAGAGTTTGGTCATAGCAACACGAGTCAATGTTATAAATAAACTTAATAAATCTTACTAAGCTAACATAAATCTAAAATAAACTAAAGCAAGATAACATATCCTAAAAGTTATAAATAACAAATCATATTAGCTAATTGAAGTTAATGTCATCACATATAGAATATAGATTGACATAATCATTTACTCCATTCTTAATTTTCTCATGATACTCTTTGTCATCCAAGCGATCAGTTAGATCTTCATCACATTAGTCTGTTAGACATTTTATGAGTTTTAAATCACTATTTTCTTGGTTACATTCTCAATGTGACTATAATATCTACACATAAACTTAATTGACTGCATAGAAAAGTCAAGGGAAAAACAACATAAATTGCCATTATGGCTAAATGGCTTTTACAAAAAAAAAAAAAAAACCTACTTGGGTGGGTTGGGTTTGCATGGGTCAACACTTTCTAAACCCACCACCCGACCCATACTTTACAGGTTGGAGTGTTTCCAAACCCGACTTAACCCGTAGACCCAACCCAACCCACATTTTGTGGCTTGGGTTTAGTTAAAACCCGTAGGCTCAAGGGTTGACCCAACCCGTTGGACACCCCAACAACCAAGCACAAATGTGGTATATAAAAATGCCTATAAAGAACCACATCACTATGCCTATCACAAAAAGAACAAGTCAAAATGCAAGCAGTCTGTTAGATGAAGATGAAGTCAGAGATGAGGAAAAAGGATGATAACCCTAGGAGAATAACGCATATATAGGCACCCATCTCGGGGTCTTACACCCACCATCTCTCAACAGGCTCCTAGTAAACAGTTAGCAGTGACATCTTCAAGTGGCAGAAGTGTTAGGTGCTAGAATATCGTGAAAATAAATAACGAGGTAAGAATATTAAGAATTCCTTTTAACACTAGCATACAAGTGTTATCATGATAGTTCTAGCTATTTCAGGGTTTGCGCAAAACTTTCAAAAACTTCTCAAAAAAGTGGCAGAAGCCAAAACCAGTTATTATCCCCGATGTAAAGGTTCATTTTAATAATTTAATTCGACATATTAAGACATGGCATATACCTACAGAACTCACAGATTATAAATAGAACAACTAAAAATTATATAGAAACAAATAGAATTGTGGTAGAACATTCAAAAGCTTCACAGAAAGTTCACAGAACTTTTACAAATAACTCAAAATGCTAATAACCAATCACAGAATATTAGCATATTTAATTGTTATATTAGAATATTAGTAATTTATAGAATAATGACATATGCTTTATATGTTATACAAATGCAATGTAATTCCTTTTTAATTATCTCACAGTGTCATTTAATTCATTAACTATCTATAAGCTCATTTCTTGGATCCATGTCCTTTTCAAAATGTAGGGAGTCGTATGCTTAACCTACACTTGGTGATAGTTTACTTATCAAGCCTAAGCTCATCCTATATGTGATAATACTTCATCACACAATCTTATCCCTAATAACGTGGCCTTGCCTCTAAGTTACTTTCATAAGGGAATAACACATAAGGATCACCCCCAAGTATGAGAATCATTTCCATATTTTTTAATTACTGAGCACTTAGGGATGCGCTTTCCATTACAAATCATTTACTAGCTTACTTTTAACAATATCAAAGCAGCATATTAAATTCAGTGCATCTTCATATCATATTAACTTTTCAATTTCACAGCCATACATGATGAGAGCAAAATATATATCACAAAATCAAGACTAAAATCACATGATCTAGCCCTCAGCCATAATCTCCATAGCATACATTAATACTCTACATTTAAATTCCAATCAATCAACATCCATGCATTTTTATCGAATCTTCCATCAACAAGTACATTAAAAAATCATAATAATTTATAAAAGTGCATCATGGCCCATGAACAAGTAATCTAATACATGTCAATTCCTAATTCAATCAAAATAGGCAATATAAGCAATGTACACATATATCACAAATTCATGGAAATTCTTCAAGACTAGGTGTCAGCACCTAATTTTGTCTAGGTCATATGAAAAAGAATCAAAAAGAAAGAAGAAAAAATGTGCACTTATCTCTTTTATACATAAAAGTCTCACATTGGTAAACTGTTACCAAGTGGCTTCCAGTACTCAAGAGGGGGGGTGAATTGAGTATAAAAACTTTTTCTTTCAACTCTTTTTAAAATAAAATACAAATATAAACTTGATAAATAAAAGCACAGAAGGAATAAGAAGAAGAGAATAAACAAGTAAAAGAGCGTAAAATAAATGTGCGATAAATTAAATTGCTTAAATTAAAGAGATTAAAGAAGAGAGAAGCGAGCACGGTATTTATCCTGGTTCGACCACTAACCCACTTGTGGTCTACGTCCAATCCTCGAAAGTCGAGATTTTTCACTAAGTATACAAGCTTCAATAGGTGCTTGCTACCGTTACGTTAAAATAGAGCACTTTTCACACACAGGGACACTATACCCTTGTGCTAAAGTCTCACCTATGAGGATACCTCACCCTTATACAAACCTTTGAGGATACCTCACCCTCGATACAAATAATCGAGAAAAATAGAGATGAAGAGAAACTCTCAAACAGAGTGTGTAATACAAGTTGAAGTGCTAATGGAGCTCTCACAAGTAATATCTCAAAGTTTTTAAGCAAGAAGAGCGTAGGGAAAAGTTTTCACATAAACAGAGTAATCGAAAAACATTGAGAATAATGGGTGATGGAAAACGTGACCCAGGCTTGCTATTTATAGAGAGAATTAGGTTAAGCGGCCGTTGGGTGTGATAAAAGGCATTAAATGCGATTGAAAACAAATTTCAATTACAATGTCTGTTTCTAATTTCATAAAGCGAAGGTTCGTGTTTATTCGAATAGGCAGCAGACTTATTCGAATAAAGCTCAACGTAAAAAAAAAGCTCAATTGAAAGGGTTATTCGAATAGCAACTTGGTTATTCGAATAACGTATTCAAAACGAAGTTCAGATAGAAACCTTTATTCGAATAACAGATGAGTTATTCGAATAACGTATTTAAAACGAAGTTCAGATAGAAACCTTTATTCGAATAACGGATGAGTTATTCGAATAACGTATTTAAAACGAAGTTTCTGAAAAACTCAGTTATTCGAATAAACGAATGTTTATTCGAATAGCCACTTTGAAAACAGGTTTCTCATGAAGACATTTATTCGAATAGGCAATGTGTTATTCGAATAATTCAAGTTAAAAAACTGTTTTGAAATGGATTCAAAGATCTTGAGTTCAAAAACAAGTGAGCTATTCTTTGAAAACTTTTCTTTCAAAAGACAAAGAGATATTAAATGTGAGCTCCGTACAATAGATCCTGAGTCCTAAAAACTAATCAAACAAAAAACTTGGACTTGGTCTATTACTCATCTTCATTTAATCTTCTCGTTTGTTATCATCAAAACAAGTCTTCAATGGTAAGCATCCAAACACATTCTCCCCCTTTTTGATGATGACAAATTATTAAAGAGACTATCAAAGAGAAAAGCGTTAGTGCATATAATTGAAATTCACAAAAAAGTATAAAAGCTTACTCCCCCTCTTTAATTATAAGAGGTAATGTATATCAGATATGTGCGCAGCTCCCCCTTTCAATTTGAATCCAATCTTATTTCAATTTTACCTGTCTTTTCTCAATTAAAGTCAAGTGATCAAATAGATATCTCTCCCTTTTGTCATGAGCAAAAAGGAGGGTAAAAACATAATAAGTCTCATAAACATACTCATGTCATTTTAGAATAATAGGAAACTTCATTTATGCATTAATAACAGGAGACAGATTACAAGCCAGAAAACAAATTACACTAAGTCAAAAAACATAAAAACTAAGAATTATAGTTCCTAAAAGTAAGCATCCGGAGGTGGTGGTGAAGACTTATTGTGCAGTGCAGAGGCGGGTGAAGTAGATCGGAGGGCAGCAACCTCACGTTCAACACCTTCTATTCTATCAAACGGAATAGAGAAGGTATGTTCCATGTAAGCTCGGTTATCTGTAAGGTGGCCATGATCTGTTCTAGAGTGACCAGGAGGCTGGAGCAAGAAGCAGTACCTTAGCGGGGAGCAAAGCGGGGGCAGCAGCAGGTCAAGCTCGTCCTCGGCAACCTCATCCGGGTACACCCGGCCTTCATCGGTTTGGATCATCTTCATCTTTCTCAAGGTATGAGCTCCAAACACGTTGTGGTGCGTCGGGCGATAGCTCGCTCGATCTCTAGGACACGAGGGTACTTACCCCAACGGGGTAGTGACGAGGAAGCCATAAGGAAGGTCGATTTGTCCTTGCCGCCTTAGCCCTCATCATGTGCCTCATGATGAACACAGCCGATTGACCCGATGGCCATTCTTCGAAACCACAAGCATGAAGACGTCTTCCTCGCCGAGATAGGCGTAGTTTCCACCGCGAGGAGCCGAATGTGAGCATAGGCGTAATGCGAAGCCTATCTTGGCTTTTCAAAGCATTCCACCCTTGAGACCTTTATCGGGAGGGGCCAAGCCGGGCTTCGGCAGGTCTTCAAGCGCTTGAAGTTTGTTGAAGTCTTCAAGGAAAGGTGTGTCATCATGTTCAACAAGGGCGCCGAGAAGCTGCGGCCCGAACGGCGTCGGCCGGTCTGCGGTGTGATCACAACACGTTGATCACGGACCTCGAGAAAGAAGATTCGGCCGTCAAACGCCGGACATGAAGAACATCTTCACCAGAGAGCCTGGATAGATGTTGGCCCGGTGAGAGCAAAGCTGAAGAACTCCTTGGTTTTGCAGTAGAGTCAGGAAGTCGAAACCGCGGTGCTGCTGGAAGAAGGAAAGATCCAGATACTTGGGTTGAACCAAGTTGCGTTCCCAGAAATGAGAGATGAAGCGTGCACGGTACTCATCATTTGAGGAGAGCCTTCGAAGATCAAGCGGGTTGGTGCCTGGAGCATTTTTCGTGCGAGGACGTTTGCTAGAGGATGAAGCCATGGAGGAAGGTGGAGAAAAGGTGAAAGGACGCAGATGGTGAGACGGTTTGAGAGGAGAGGTGAGAAGTCGAAAAGAATAGAGAAGAAGGAGGGTGAAAGACTTGGGCGCGTAGGGGGTTATTTAAAGAGCCCGTGTTTATTCGAATAAACCGAGGTTTATTCGAATAAACCTTTGAGACATTTGAGATGCACGGTTGAGAAACCGGAGGGTTTAAAACGACTAAGGTTTATTCGAATAGAAGAGGATCCATTCGAATAAAATAACTTGGAAAGCCAAACGTGTTGGCTATCGGAAAGGTTTTATTCGAATAACTATGGAGTTATTCGAATAGTAGAGACCCATCACCAAAAGCGATAAAATGAGGTTCAGTTATTCGAATAACCTGGGTCTATTCGAATAGCGAGAGATCAAGACCGAGCCCGATAAAGAGGGACGCCGGTTATTCGAATAAGAAGGGCTTATTCGAATAAGCGAGAGGGTAGAAGGAGGCACCGATAAACACGGGTTTCGGTTATTCGAATAAAGAGAAGAGCTATTCGAATAAGAGAGACGAGAAGCACACAAGTGTAAAGCAAGTGGAGTCGGTTTATTCGAATAAACTAAGTTTTATTCGAATAAAGTGATGTTAAACACATATATTAACGAGCAGCAAAGAAGGTTATTCAAGTGATGGCATGCTTATTCGAATAAAACTAACACAGAGGCATATGTTTATAACATTTAAAGCATATGATCATATGAACACAACCAGCAATCAATCATACAATTTAAACATTAGATTGATCAATTATGCCCAATTCTCCTCGAATATAAAAGAATGCTTCTTTTGCTAAGGGTTTAGTGAAGATATCTGCAAGTTGCTTAGATGTTTCAACAAACTCAAGAATGCAATCCCCTTTTTGTACGTGATCTCTGATAAAGTGATGTCTTATCTCTATATGCTTTGTTCTTGAATGCAGTATGGGATTCTTAGAGATATTTATTGCACTAGTGTTATCACATTTTATTGGGATGCGATCAAGCTGAAGACCGTAGTCTAAAAGTTGTTGCTTCATCCATAGGATTTGAGCACAACAACTCCGGCTGCAACATATTCAGCCAAGAAGAGACAAAGCCACACTATTTTGTTTCTTACTATGCCAAGAAACTAAAGAGTTACCAAGCAAGTGGCAAGTCCCACTAGTACTTTTTCTCGTCCAATTTGCACCCAAGCAAAATCAGAGTCGAATAACCTATTAGGCTACAAGAGGCACCCTTAGGGTACCACAAGCCCATTTGTGAAGTGCCTACTAGGTATTTTATTATACGTTTAACAGCACTTAAGTGAGATTCCTTAGGGTTTGCCTGATATCTCGCACACATGCATACACTAAACATAATATCGGGCCTACTAGCAGTAAGATAAAGGAGAGATCCAATCATACCTCTATATTTCGTTATTTCTACTGATTTACCTCCTTCATCTTTATCCAAAAAGCAAGACGTGCCCATCGGAGTGGCCATGTGTTTAGCGTTTTCCATATCGAATCTTTTGATCAACTCCTTGCAAGTATTTGGTTTGACTTATGAAAGTCCCTTCGTCCGTTTGTTTGATTTGAAGTCCAGGAAGAAGTTCAATTCTCCCATCATTGACATTTCAAATTCATTACGCATTGACTTAGCAAAATCCTCGCAAAGGGATTCATTAGTAGCACCAAATATAATATCATCCACATAAACTTGCACAAGAAGAATATCATGCTTTTTATTTTTAATAAAAAGGGTAGTATCGACTTTTCCTCTTGAAAAACCATTTTCCAAGAGAAACTTACTTAACCTTTCATACCAAGCTCTAGGAGCTTGCTTTAAGCCATATAAAGCCTTTTAAGTTTGAAAACATGGTTGGGCAATTTATGATTTTCAAAGCCTAGAGGTTGTTCAACGTATACCTCCTCTTGAATAAAACCATTTAAAAAAGCACTCTTGACATCCATTTGATATAATTTGAAATCCATGATGCAAGCATAAGCAAGTAACATCCTAATAGCTTCTAGTCTAGCTACAGGTGCATAGGTTTCTTCATAATCTATCCCTTCTGCTTGATTATATCCTTTAGCAACCAATCTAGCTTTGTTCCTAGTTATTAACCCATTTTCATCAAGTTTGTTTCTAAAAACCCATTTAGTTCCAATTATGGGGTGATTGTTAGGTCTTGCAACTAATTCCCAAACTTGATTTCTTTCAAACTGATTTAATTCCTCATGCATAGCCAAGATCCAATGTTCATCATCAAAAGCTTCATTTAAATCCTTAGGTTCAGTTTGAGAGACAAAAGCTAAGTGATTACAAGTATTTCTAAGGGAGTTACGAGTACTAACACCTTTAGATACATCATCGATGATCTGATCAAGAGAGTGATATTTTGAAGTCCGCCATTCTTTAGGAAGTTCCAAAGCTTGCGAATCTTCGTGTCTTTGTTTATCCTCTTGCTCCTTGATTTCTTTTTCTTTGCTATCCAAGTGAGTTTCCGCTAAGACTTCTGCAACATCATCAATAGCAAGATCCTTTCTCGATCCACTTGGGTCAGTTTCATCAAAAGCAACATGAATAGATTCTTCAATGGTCATAGTTCTTTTATTATATATACGAAAAGCTTTACTATGATTTGAATAGCCAAGAAAAATACCTTCATCAGACTTAGCATCAAACTTGCCTAAATTATCTTTTCCATTGTTTAAAACAAAACATTTGCAACCAAAAACATGAAAGTGTGAGACATTAGGCTTTCTTCCCTTATACAATTCATATGGGGTTTTCTTTAAAATGGGCCTTATAAGGGCAGGTTCATTACATAACAATTTGTATTTACAAGATCATACGCCCAAAAGTATTTAGGAAGAAGCGACCTCATTAAGCATAGTTCTCGCCATTTCTTCTAAAGAACGGTTTTCCTTTCTACAACTCCGTTTTGTTGCGGAGTTCTAGGGGCAGAGAAATTATGATTAATACCATGTTCATCACAGTAATTTTCAAAGACATTATTTTCAAATTCGCCACCATGATCGCTTCTTATAGAAGAAATTTGAAAACCTTTTTCATTTTGAATAATTTTGGCAAGTCTTTTAAAAGCTAGAAATGCATCATTTTTATTTGCAAGAAATAAAGTCCATGTAAACCTAGAAAAATCATCCACAATCACTAAAGCATAGTAATTCCCACCAAAGCTCATAGTTCTAGAAGGTCCAAACAGATCCATGTGCAAAAGTTGTAAAGGTCTAGTGGTAGAAACTATATTTTTCGCTTTAAAAGAGACCTTTATTTGTTTACCCTTTTGACATGCATCACATAATTTATCTTTTATAAAATTAAGCTTGGGTAGTCCAATTACTAACTCTTTAGAGACCAGCTTTTTAAGTGATCCATGTGAATGTGTGCAATTCTCCGTGCCATAACCATGAATCATCATTTTTGCTTAAAAAGCATTTCGCATCATTTGAAGATATATCATCCAGGCTAATCATATAGATGTTATTAACTCTTTGACCAATGAATTTAACATGCTTATCATTTTTATCTTCAATTATGCAACAGTTTGAATCAAATATTACCCTATTTCCTTTATCACATAATTGGGCGATACTAAGCAAATTATGTTTCAA
This sequence comes from Ormosia semicastrata, assembly GCA_029884595.1. Classification (NCBI taxonomy): domain Eukaryota; kingdom Viridiplantae; phylum Streptophyta; class Magnoliopsida; order Fabales; family Fabaceae; genus Ormosia; species Ormosia semicastrata. The sequence goes on from JAQQTO010000045.1 coordinate 36,960,251, forward strand.
ACCTTCAACAAGTAGCACATTTTCAATAGAGGAGTTAGGGTTCTTACCGACTTTGCCGATTCCAAGAATTTTACCCTTGTTGTTATCGCCATAAGTGACGTGTCCATGATTCTTGGGAATAAGCATTGTGAACTTTGAGTCGTCCCAGGTCATGTGCTTGGAGCAGCCATTTGTCGAGATACCAATTTGAACTCCTGGCTTTCAAGCACACCTACAACATAAGTTTAGGTTTTAACTTTTGGTACCCAAATTTTCTTGGGTCCTTGTGTGTCGATCTTGGGTATGGTACCCTTGGGAACCCAAACCATTTTTGTTCCAACTTTAGTATTTATGTTTTTCCTTGCATTACATGTTGAAGCACTATGTCCTCTTCTTCCACAATAAAAACATTTAATAAAAGGACTACTAGAAACACTTGGAATGCACAAAGAAATTTTTATAGAGTTTTTGCTGATTTTTCGGGTTATATCCTATCCAGGCCTTTTGAAAAACCACTCTTTGTCTTCCTAATAAAATATTTAGGTTATCTCTTCCAAAAGTGAATTTAGAGAGAGTGTTTTTTAAATCCTCTATTTCTTTTTCAAGTATATGACATGAAGAACAAGATGAAGAAGTAGAAGCATGTGAGGAATGATTTGTGCAAGCATCAATGATTCCTAAAGTTTCATTTTCAATTTTTAATTCTTCTATTTCTTTATTTAAAACAAGAATTTTATTTTCTAAAGAAGAAATTGTTTTCTTAGAAGAAGAAATAATTTTTGTGAGTTTTAGAGATTCTACGTGTAGTTCTTCAAAGGCATCTTGTAACTCATCATACGAGGGTAATAAAGAAGTAGTATTAGAACTTACCTCGTTTTCACTTTCTTCTTCATCTCCTTTTGCCATTAGACACAACTGAGCTTCTTCGCTATCTGAGCTGTCAGTTGAGTCTATGTCGTTTTCATCCCATGCTATGTAGGCTTTTCTTCCTTTTCTATCCTTGAAGGGCTTCTTTTCGAATTTCTCCTTCTTCTTTTGATAGACTGGGCACTCCATTTTCATGTGTCCAGGTTTCCCACATTCATAGCAAGTTGGAGTAGATGAAACTCCTTCGCCTTTAAAGTGTGTCTTTTTCGGAGGAAGGGAGGTCTCCTTTGCGTTCCCCTTTTTCTGAGAAATTTACCAAATTTTTTAACTAATAAACTAAAATTTTCTTCACTTACCTCAATGTTCTCTCGAGCCTTCTTCATTTTCTTCATCATCGTTGTCGAATGTTGATGAAGTGGCTTTAAGAGCTATCCCCTTTTTCTTTTATCATTCTCTTCACTTTGATTCACCTCTGCTCGGTTCAAGTTCGTGCTCATGAAGTTTTCCAAAGAGAGTAGCCAAAGTCATTGTAGACAAATCCCTTGATTCTGATATGGTACATTACCTTGGGTTGCCAAATCCTGCTAAGACATCTCAACACTTTGTTAATCAAATCTTCATTAGAAAAACTTTTACCTAAAGATGCAAGATGATTAACTATGTGGGTGAACCTCTTTTGCATTTCCTGAATGCTTTCTCCTTGGTTCATTCTAAAAAGTTCATATTCGCGAGTTAGAGAATTTATTCTCGACCTTTTAACTTCACTAGTGCCTTCATGGGTAACTTGTAAAGTATCCCACATTTCTTTAGTAGTTTTACAATTTGAAATTCTAAAAAACTCATCATAACCCAAAGCAGTAGTAATAATATTTTTGGCTTTTAAATTAAATTGAACTTTTCGTTTGTCTTCATCGGACCATTTATTTCGAGGTGTTTCGGTCCTTACACCATCGATCTCATGTGTGGGTATAAAAGCACCGTTTTCAACAAACATCCCAAACATCTAGATCAATAGCTTCGATGAAGATTTTCATTCTTTCCTTCCAATATGCGTAACCATCCCCATTGAAAAAGGGTGGTCGGTTTATGGAGGATCCTTACGAAAAACCATTTGAAGAAGCCATATACTCTTGAAGCTGCTAAGCTCTTTATACAAGAGTCTAGCTCTGATACCACTTGTTACCAAGTGGCTTCCAGTACTCAAGAGGGGGGGGTGAATTGAGTATAAAAACTTTTTCTTTCAACTCTTTTTAAAATAAAATACAAATATAAACTTGATAAATAAAAGCACAGAAGGAATAAGAAGAAGAGAATAAACAGTAAAGAGCAGCGTAAAATAAATGTGCAGTAAATTAAATTGCTTAAATTAAAGAGATTAAAGAAGAGAGAAGCAGGCACAGTATTTATCTGGTTCGACCACTAACCCACTTGTGGTCTACGTCCAGTCCTCGAAAGTCAAGATTTTTCACTAAGTATACAAGCTTCAATAGGTGCTTGCTACCGTTACAAAATAGAGCACTTTTCACACACGGGGACACTATACCCTTGTGCTAAAGTCTCACCTGAGGATACCTCACCCTTATACAAACCTTTGAGGATACCTCACCCTCGATACAAATAATCAGAAAAATAGAGATGAAGAGAAACTCTCAAACAGAGTGTGTAATACAAGTTGAAGTGCTAATGGAGCTCTCACAGTAATATCTCAAAGTTTTTAAGCAAGAAGAGCGTAGGGAAAAGTTTTCACATAAACAGAGTAATCAGAAAAACATTCAGAATAATGGGTGATGGAAAACGTGACCCAGGCTTGCTATTTATAGAGAGAATTAGGTTAAGCAGCCGTTGGGTGTGATAAAAGGCATTAAATCTTTGATTGAAAACAAATTTCAATTAAATGCTGTTTCTAATTTCGTGGCGAAGGTTCGTGTTTATTCGAATAGAAAGCAGCTTATTCGAATAAAGCTCAACGTAAAAAAAAGCTCAATTGAAAGGGTTATTCGAATAGCAACTTGGTTATTCGAATAACGTATTCAAAACGAAGTTCAGATAGAAACCTTTATTCGAATAACAGATGAGTTATTCGAATAATGTATTTAAAACGAAGTTCAGATAGAAACCTTTATTCGAATAACAGATGAGTTATTCGAATAACGTATTTAAAACGAAGTTTCTGAAAAACTCAGTTATTCGAATAAACGAATGTTTATTCGAATAGCCACTTTGAAAATAGGTTTCTCATGAAGACATTTATTCGAATAGGCAATGTGTTATTCGAATAATTCAAGTTAAAAAAACTGTTTTGAAATGGATTTTCAAAGATGCTGAGTTCAAAAACAAGTGAGCTATTCTTTGAAAACTTTTCTTTCAAAAGACAAAGAGATATTAAATGTGAGCTCCGTACAATAGATCCTGAGTCCTAAAAACTAATCAAACAAAAAACTTGGACTTGGTCTATTACTCATCTTCATTTAATCTTCTCGTTTGTTATCATCAAAACAAGTCTTCAATGGTAAGCATCCAAACACATAAACTATTTTCTCTACTAAAGTCTTGCATTGGAGAGATCAAGCTCCTTCTCCTTCCTCAGCTCCTATATAAAAAGTTGATCTTCAAGTGTTTGATCCATCCAGAAAGTTACACACTTGAGCTTAGTACTAAGTATAGAGCCTGGATATTTTAGTAAAATATTTTTCGTGGGCAAATCACACGGGACCCTGTGCACCACACCTTTCAAGCATAGTGTTTCTGCACATCTTGGAGGTAAGTTTCTTATTCCTTTTTCTTCTTTTCTTTATTTTTTAATATACTTGTGTTGTTCATTTGATACCTTAGTTTAATTATTAGTTCTTTAGATTAGGTCTAAGGTATTTATCTTCTTTTTTCTTGTTTGGGTTGATAAAAAGTATAACCAAACCAACAATAACCAAGCTTTTTTCTACTAGGTGAGGTCTGCTACATGGATGAAACAAATCATTGTACCCTATCATAAACCAAGTCTTTAGAAATGCCATTCAAATCTAAATATTTTTTAATCTTTTCACCTATAGTCTTTCTTGGTCTCTCTCTAGCTGTAGCTATCAGCCTATCATCCACCTGATCTACTCTTCTTACAGGGGCTTCTTCTTGTAACATCCAAATATTTACTATCTAAATATATCGTCATATAAAAGAATAATCAATATTGACCATGCTAATTCTAACATACAACAACAAACTAAACCCATATCATTCATACACAATGAATAAATATGTGTTGGGAATTGCGGATACATCACGCAGCGGAAAAACATAACTTCCACCAAGGATCCATGCGAAAAAGCCATAATCCAAGTTTTAAAATATTTACCTCTTGAAGCGTGATCAAAAGGAAGTGACGTGAATCACCAACACCGTAATAGCAATGATGTCTCCACGGTATCCACACGAACAGATTCACAAACGTCCAACGTCCACAAAGAAGAGCCTCACGACTCTCACACAGTGCTAGCTGCGAAGAGAAGAGAAGAAACTTATCGCTTTCTCACTCACTTTTCTATAGGTGCAGCTAGGGTTCTATAATATGTGTGTCTTAGTAGCCCCTTAGCAGTACTATTTATAATAGTGACTGCCTTAAGTGAGTGTGAGCAGCAACAAGGTAAGTTGTGCAACCCTAGACTCATCTGTTATGAGTCTGGCCCATATTTGAATCCGAGTCCAACTTGGATCTATTGCTCTAATTTTAGTCTGCTCTATGTGTGTGACCCTGCAGGTACTTATTAGGTTGGCAGTAATATTAAAATCTCATTTTAATATTACAAGCAGTGAGCGGTATTTAGCAACACATCGTTGCTACCTAAGTAATAAGAATGTTAGTGATTTGACATAACCTTTCTGTGACCAATGTTTCCGTGTCGTTTAGTTCCTTTGTCAATATATCTAGATTGAACACAAGGCATAGAATGCGTCACCCTTGTATAGTCTAATCTTTCGTTTCTTGATACTCGAGTAGACTTTGTAACAACAAATGAAATTAGTATCTCATATTGACTCATTTGAGCATGGCCATGCATTTCCCAGTCTCACTCAATCAGGGGGCCCAAAGATATCGCTCCTATTATGTAGGAGTGACAAATCTCATCTAGGTCACTCACATCACTCTGCATGATTCGCGGTATATCCAATAACTAACTTTATAATCACCTTGTTACAGATGACATTTGATGGCATGAAAACATACAACTCCTCATATAGGAATTGTAGTGATTTCAGGTCAAAGGACCACAGACACCATTGTCACTAGGAGAATCGCTTATGACACTCACGCAACGATCCATGTAGCATTCTCATAGCGGGTTAGTCCAGTACGTCATTACTCTAATATGTATCCATGTGAAGACTTGATATCTCATATCCATGACCCGTGAGATGTGGTCATTAGTCTATGCACATACTAGTCTCAATGCATTATTGTTGTCCTAATTAACAATAATACTTGACTAGGGACATTTAAGAATAGTATTATAACCAAAAGGATCTCACGATCAAGTCATCCACTTAATGTCCTATGGCATCAAACTTACTATTCTAAGGACTTTATTATGTTTATTAAAAAGAACACAATAAATGAAATACCTCATATATTAAAATAGCATAATAGAATGTATGTAAATACAGAAAATGTATCGGCCTCTAGGGCATACACCAACAACATGAAGAGTCACGATAAGAAAAGCTATATATATATATACATAACAGCCTAAAAAAGGCATACTGTTGTACATAACTTAAAACAACTAAGCAAATATAAAATAAGATCAGTCCAAAACAGGATCTATACTATGCTAGTCCTCTTACATCTTCTTATTCCCTTTCGAAGAATTTGTACCTAGATTTACATGGCAACGCAATCGGGGTAAGAAAAAAAATATCTCAATAGAAGTAGTCTAATACCAGCACTTTATACAATCATACAGATTATTCAACCATAAAGATAATACTTCAATAAAAAAGAAATTCACAATTGCCCATACAATTACAATGTCATGTTATTATGTCATGGTGGCAACTGCCTATACAATTGTCATGCTATGCTTAATTATGTCTAATGTGTATGTCTATGCAAGTCCTAAGAATGAATATAGTTTCAAGATGTCATGAGCCCTCAGGCGTATTAAGGATATTACCCACCTCAACTACTCTAGGATATGTTATGATATGTCATGACTTTTCAGGCATAGTGAGGATATGACTCACCAACACTACCCATCAAAACAAACAAAGGATATTTCTCACCTTCACTTACTAACAAACATGATGAGGAATTACTTACCTCACTGTTCAATCAAAGCAAAAAGGATATTACTCACCTCCTTATTCAACAACATAATAAGGATATTACTCACCTTATTAAACATAACATGGAGAGGATATTACTTACCTCAATATGATTCAAACAACATAAAAAAGGATATTACGCACCTTAGTATGTTTCACAAACATCTTATGCAAAATAATCACTAATTACCTACAATAATTAGCAACATAATTGATTTATATGCATCTCAAACTCATTTCACACACACTTCATCAAATACTCTTAAAAGAGTCTCACTACTCATTAAGAAGCATAAAAGGAAGCATCACATAAGTGAGCCCCTTCATTTTCCTCAAATAAAGGCTCTGTTCTATTCTATCCAACGAAGGGCGCTTAAGTGCTCTATGCCTGTGCACTCAAGCACGCAACGCACAACACAAACTCTGCTTGGGCACTGGGCGCTTAAACTCCTAGAAATAATTTATGCAGAATTTTACAGAAATGATCACTATTCCATTGGGAACAAGTGATCCTCCAATCACTCAAACTCACTTCTAAGTGATTTCTAACCTAAAACAAGGTTCATCTACACATAGCAACTTTTATACCACTTCAATTTCATTCAATTCAACCACTTTATGAATCAAAATCTAACATTAACCTAAACCCCCAAAACTGAGCTAAATAGGAATTAAGGCTTCCAAGTGATGAAAAATTCATCTTAACACATCCATAAATCAGTTTCTAACTTAACCAATCTGTCCATATCAAGGTTTAACTCAAGAATCACAAAATCATTCTCAAACTTCCATTTCTTCACCAAGTCCTCTGAGAACCAAAAATGAAATAAATGAATACAAGCTATTCAAACTAAGTTTCCCCCTACCTCATAGGCTAGAAATGAAGTCTTTAAGTAGCTCCTCTCCACCATTGAACTCTTCTTCCTCTTTGCTTGAAGATGGATCACCCAAAGTTCCTTTGTTGGATCTCCTTTGGTGTCTCCCTATTGTAGCTATGAGAAAGAAGTGAGAAATGAGAGAAAAGTCTCATTTTTGTCATTTATAAAGGCTAAGGCAGCCTCGAACAGCTGTGTGATCACTTGGTCACCAAAGTGACTACACTGCTTTATTCCGATCTGTTAAGAACACTTGGATCTCACCAAATCAACTTTCCTAACTTCCAATAAGCTTAAATAAATCCTAAAATTCATCAAAAATCTTGTTTCACCATTTTCACAATTTTTCATATCTGCTGGGGGTCAATCCGGTACTAAAATACACAACCAATACGCTTAAAAATGGCAAACTAACTCTAATTAACTTCAAACATTAACTTCATCTACTTCCACACATTTGTGACCTAGAAACAAGTTCTCCACACTTATTTTCATTAACTAAGCAATTTAAGTCAAAACTAGGGCTAAAAACAACTATATTCCACACAAAGTGCTACAGCAAAGTGACTAAACATGCTCGGACGGTCTCAAAAATTTACAGGCATGACAAACTAGTGTTAGGCTACCTCCATAACCATTTACAAGTTTATCTTGATTAACTAGGGTGTTACACTCCTTACATATACAAATCACCTAAGGCGAGATTCTCTCATCTTTTTCATAATAGGTGTTATCCCTACTTTCTCTCTAATGCATGTCCATTAAGGGACATATGATAAAACTGGAATGATAAAAAAATACAAAATACAAAAAAAAAAGATTAAAAAAGAAACTTTGATTTCTTTGGTTGAGTCAATTAAGCTTTAGTTCACTCTTTTTTGTTTGTTCATTTGACTTGTACTTGGCTAAGTTTCTTAATTTCTTGTGTTTTCAAGGCATGTTTAAAATAACCTATTGCTAAATATCTTTTTCCCTTTTTCTTTTTCTTGATTTTTTTAATTAAAATTAACCAACCTACACTTATTTTCTAAAGAACTATGTTGGCTTTGAACTCCTCATTGTACTTAAGGGAAACGTAGGCCGAAAGTCAAGTCAAAATTAAATTTTCATAATTTAGTTTTTTTTGGGTAATATTTTTGTTTTCTTTTTCTTTTTTATTTGTAATTTGCAACTATTTTGATTTTGAATTTGATTAATTTGATTTATATGTAAATAGTTTTTATTGTGATTTTTTGTAAATATTTTGTATGCTTATTTTATTTTTAATTTGTTCTTTGACCTTGAATATTTTAATTCTTGATTTTTATATTGCTTGTAACTATTTTAATTGTCATTGATTTTTTTAATTCCAATTCCTTTTTCTATTTTATTTTTATTTTTATTTTGTTTTGTAAATATTTTTATTGTTGATTATTTATTTTTCTTCTTGGGAGCAAAATAAATATTTTTAGATTATTTAATTCATACAATGAACTTTAGGATAACCGTCTTAGGATGGATGTATAGAGCTGTTGTGAGATTAAATTTCCATCCTTCCCTATATATAATTGACTCCAGAACCTAATTTGGTTTGCGTAGACTAGTTTTCCAATTTTTTTTAGGGTTTTCTAACTTTTTCCTAACCTAATAAAGTTGGTAGTGACTCCCATTTTTTTATTTTGTTTTTTTCCTTCCATTGTGATCCTGGTCGTTATAGTTGGTAACTCTAATAGGGACGCTTAGAAAGTCTAGCCTAATAAAGTTAGTTGTGCGAATTTTATAACCTTTAAATATTTCTTTTACCTTATTGTTTTATATTTTTTTGGTTAATGTTATAGTTACTTTTTAATGTTATTTTTTAAACTTGCTTATGTATATTCTTGAAACTTTAGGATAGATGACCATTTATCATTTGATTTATTTTTGTACATTTTTAGAGCTTAGGATAGATGGCTATTGTGATATTTTGGTATTGTGTTGCCTTGTTTTGTAGGTATATGGGTAGTTTGTAGGTATATTGGACTATTAGCATGCATTCTACCTTACACACTTTTGGACTCTATACTCGAGCTTGAGTGAAGACCAAGACTAGAATGGATGCTAGTAATGTTATTATGGGGCTTGTGCTTCCTTGACATATGAAAATGATCCACTCAAATTTTTACTAGTCTCGTGATATGACCATATTGTGGGGGTCTATCCTTCCTTATGGTCAAATTATGGGATTGGGTCCTTATCTTATGAGAGGGACAATCTAGGCACCTTTGACCTTTAAGAAGTCTAGACATGACCTTGTAAACCTTGCACTAATAGAGTTACCCTAGAGGTCATTCTAATGCATAAAAGCATAAGTTGTGTTTGATAGAAATAAGCTTTTCTAGCCCTAACATATACCTTAGTTAGGAAACTTGGGGACTTGGGCTATTTTCTTTGTCTTCCTTTAATCTTTTATTTATTCTCTTCTAGAAAAAAAATTATAAAATAAAAAAATTCTTTTTTCTATAGATAGGTTCAATTTTTTTCCTCATTTTCTTTTATTCTTTGCATTTTTTTTCAAAAACAAAAAACCAAAAAAATTATTTGCATTCATAAGTTCTATAGTGTGTCTTTTTAATAAATTCTTTTCACAAATAAAATTTAAAAAAAATGCATTCTGAATTTTTTTTTTGCATTAGAACTTACATTCATTGTTTAAAAAAAATTGGATTTTAAATTTCTAGAATATGTCTTTCTTTTTTAAATACATTCATGCATTGTTTCATTCTTTTCAAAAAAATCAAAAATAGAAAAAAGTTTTGATCTTTGAATTTCCAATTTCACATTAGCACTTGCTTTCATTAAAAAAATGAAGAAAAGCCTTGAAAGATCCATCATTTCCCAACAAAAACTACTTTCAAATTCTCAAACTTCACTGTTGTACCATAACACGTGTTTGTTTGTAATACTAGCTCATTCTTGTACCCACCTTAACTTAATTCCTTATTATTTGTTAGTGACGTTGAACTTGAATGGACCCTAATGTTCTGTCCTAGAGTAGACAGTACAAATTTTTCTTGTTTCTTCATTTCCATCCCCAAAATACTATTCCATTAAGTTCCTTAATTATTTGAATCCCTTCAATTTTTGCCTTTAGTCCCATGTTTATCCATCGTTTCCCCAAGCTCAACAAAAATTATTAAGTCTAGGAAGTTATGGGTCAATAAAATGTTGAATAGAATTTTGAAAGGAAGTTAAAGCTGCATATTGATTATACCATTGTATTCTTGTTTTGTACTTTGGTGTCTTTTGTTTGCATTGAGAAGGTGTTCATATAATCAATCAAGTGTCTTGTAAAAAAAAGAGAGAAAAATGTAAAAAAAAAAACAAGATGAAAAGAGGAGCAATTGAATAAGAAATGTTGGTACACATTAACTGTGATTTTGTCTTGGAATTAAATCTTTTGAAAGTAAAGCAATCACAATTTAAAATGAGGTTTGACTGTCTTTCTCTATAAAAAAAATCATCAATATTCTTTAACACCCTATTTGAGCTTGAAATTCTTTTTCAATTGAACCTTGGATAAGGATCACCTCTACACTAAGGACTTGCACTTAAAAGTAATTAATCATTGATATTTGGTTGTTGCATAGTTTATAAATGCTAATCAAAAGAAGAGAAAGTGTGAGAAAAAAAAAGGAAAAGACATCATTGTGAAGTGAATGTGTGAAAAAAGAAAAAGCAAAAAAAAGTAGAAAAGGATTTTGGTTTGAAATGAAAAAGGACAGTTGTTTCAGAAAAGCAAAAAAATGTAATTGACAAAGCACGGTTCCGCATTGTGATGTTAAAAATCCTTTGACCAAATAAACCTTTAAATACTTGTTTGGGCCTTTTATATCTTTTCTTTGATAACCCTTAGTCATGGCCATGTTATAAGCTTTATAAAGTCCATTATGATCATTGAGTGATTGCTTCTATTTTAAAAAACTTTAATTTTGAGACAAAATGTTTCTTACTCCTTCAAGCTATTTAGTTCATTGCTCTGAAAAAAAAATAAAGAAAGGAAAAATTGATCAAGGAAAAAAGAGAAGAAAGTAAGGTTTGAAAAGTGGAAAAAAGAAAAAAGAAAATGATGACGTGACACTTGAATTACATTTTTAGTGGAAGCAATGTTTAGAAAATTCATTAAGAGTTTGAAGCAAGAAGTGATAGTTTCTAGAAGGTGAATCAGTTGTTGAACCTCAAGGTTCACGCGAATATTGATTTTGTGACTTAGGGGCTAATTTTTTAAGTTCTTGCATTAAGGAAAGTGGAAAGATGTTGAACTTTATTGACAACTGCTTATATACCTGGGGACTAATTTTGGAAGTTTCCACATTAAGAAGAGTTGGAAACATATTGAACTATTAGACTGATATTTGTATACTTGGGAGCTTATCTCGAAATCCCTGATCTCCTTTGTCACATATTCAAAAGATTCATTTCTTTTTCTACCTGGCTTAAAGTCACCTTATTTGTTCTTTAAGTAAATAAATGTGTGTTGTGACACAATGGTGAATGATCTCTTGAGAATTTTATAGGAAATGCTTTCATATCTAAATCCTTCTTGAATTTTGAATTTGAAATGACTTTTTCCATCAATTAAAATTTTGCATTTGTATGAGAAATTTGAAAGATTGAGTTTTGAACTCCATCATCTTTCATTGATGTTTAGAATAAATCATTGTTTAATTTTGCAACTTTGCAACAATAAGTTATCTTCGAATGATTTCTACTAACAATCTTTGCATGATAGATTACAAGGTTTTTGAATATCCTAGTTTGAACAGCTCAGTGATGGAATGATTTGATGTTTTTGTTACTAGGTCTAGAATTGCCTAGTTAGCTCATTTTAAAATTTCAAAACAACTTGTTGATCACTTGGTTTTTGAACTACTTCTTTATCTCATTAGTTTCGAGTTCAAACCATAAGGATCTTTATATCATCAGTTCCAGGTTCAAATCTTGGGGATCTTTATCTCATCAATTTCAGGTTCAAACCTTGGGGATCATTATTTTCACCAGTTTTGGGTTCTAACCCCGAGTATCTTTATCTCATCAGTTATGAGCTCTAACATCGGGGATCTTCATCTCAACAGTTCTAGGTTCAAACCCTGAGGATCTTTATTTCGCTAGTTCCAACCCTGGAGATCTTTATCTTACCAGTTCTAGGTTCAAACCCCAGTGATCTTTATATCAACTTTTCTAGGATCCAATCTAGGGAATTTTTCTTTCATAAGTTTTTGAGCTCTAATCCTGGGGATCTTTATCTCACCCATTTCTTATTTGTCTCAGACATTTGAAGTCCCTATTGCTCAGGATGTCGAATATTTGTTACTTTTTGGTTTGTCTTAGATATTTCAATTCCTTGTTATCTAGGTTGTCAAATATTTATTGTTCTTTTATTTATCCCAGATATTTGAATTCCTTATTGTTATCTAGGTTGTTGAATATTTGTTTCTCTTTTGTTTCTCCTAGATTATTTGAATTCCCTATTTGTTATCCAAGTTGTCGACTAATTTGTTGCTATTTTGTTTCTCCAAAATATTTGGATTCCTTTTCATTATCTAGATTGTCTGAATATTTTTAGATTTTTCTGTTGATTTGTTACTTCATTTTATGTTTTGAATACTCGTTATTTTTCTCTTTTATTTAGTTTTAGATTTTTTCTATTAATATAAAAATTACTCAAACAAATTTGGTTGCTTCTTTTACTTTGCTTATCATTTATAATCGAAAAGACAAGCAAAAGGGGCTACTGTCAACACCTAATTTTGTCTAGGCCTTTTGAAAAAGAATCAAAAAAGAAAGAAGAAAAATGATGTGCACTTATCTCTTTTATACATCAAAGTCTCACATTGGTAAACTATTCGCTTTACTAAAGTCCTGCATCGAAGAGATCAAGCTCCTTCTCCCTCCTCACTGTAATACCCTGGAAAACATGATAGACTTGCATATGTTTACGGAGGTAGATTAATATCTGCTTATCATGCTTGTTAAGTTTTGTGACTATCTGAGCATGTTTAGGTACTTTGTTGTAACACTAAGTGTGAAATATAGCTGTTATTTACTCTGAAAGTGACTTAAACTACTTATTTAGTGGAAATAAATGAGGAGAGTTTATTTCTAAGTCACAAGTATGTGAACTGTGATACAGTTAAAGTTTGAGGTTAATTAGAGTTAGTTTGGTATTTTTAAACATACTAGTTATGTGTTTTACTGCCGGTTGGACTAGCAGCTAATATGGAAAATTAGAGAAAAGGTGAAACAGGATTTTTGATGAATCTTAGGATTTATTTTGAACTTGTTAGAAGCTAGAAATCTAGATTTAGTGAAATATAGGTATTCTTAGCAGATCGAGATTTTGGTACTTATCCTAGAGAAGTCAAATTTGACTTCCCTTGTTAAATATCTCACGACTGGGAGATTTGAGAAACAAAAAAGAGAAGAGAAAAGAAAGAAGAAACCGAGGGAGAAGAGAAGAAGAGGAAGAAAGGGAAAGAGGAAGGGAGAGCTTGGATCTTCCATGGCCCATCCTTGGCTTCATCTTCATCTTCATGACCTTGAGGTATAGGGAAACCATTCTCTTAACTCATTTTCCTACTCTCTCCATCTTGTTCTTGAGTTATGGCTTGATGTGTGATTTTAGGTTTTGAGTTATTTTTGGTTGTTTAGGCTTAAATCATGTTGAAGAACTTGAGGATGGCTTGTTTATGAGTTGTTAAGATGGAAATGGATTTCCAGCCCTTGTATACCTTTCATTCCTTTTGTGTTGAGATTTGAGGTTTAAAGTTTTGAATTGGATGATTATCTAAGATCTTTCGTTTTGAGTGAAATCAAAGTGGAATAAGAGTTGCTATGCGTAGTTGAACCTTGTGGAAGGTTGAAAATCACTTGGATGTGAGGTTTGAGTGATTGGAGGAGGTGAAAGAACCAATGGAACAGTTCCACAATTCTACAAAAGCTGCTGCAGTGTGTCTAGTTCATAGACATGGCCCGTGTTCGAAGACACGAGGGGGGGGCATGTCCCTCTTTGCCAATTGAATTTCATGAAACAATTTTCACAGAGCAAGACACAAGGGGGAGGGGCGTGTAATCAGATATGGCTCATGTCTGAGGCCAGAATCTTCAAAAATGTCATTTTTGATATTTTCAAGTTCTTGGCTAGATGGGATCTTTAGTATATGTTTCTTAAAGTGTGTTGAGGAACCTATGGGAGTATTTCAGGGAGGAAATGACTACATAGTTCATGTGAGAAAAATGTGAGTCCTTAGGCAAACAATGGGTTGGAAATGCCATAGGGTAACACTTAGATCTTTAATCCATATGGGATTGTTTTTGGTATCATTTGTGATGTTGTGATGTGATAGGAATAGCACATAGCGTGAGTATGTGAGTATTCCTAATTTGAAGTGTGAATGTGTTGAATCAAATGGATTCGTAATGCTAATTATGTGGGATAATTAGGCATGTTTATATACACAAATTGTGTATTGTGATGAAATGAACTTGAAATGCATATAAATCAATTGTATGATTAATTTTGAGAAGTAGGTAGTAATTATATTGTATGAGATGTTTGTGGAACATATTTGAGATGGGTAATATCCTTTCTATATTTGTTGAGTGGTGGAGGTGAGTAATATCGTCACTACCTTTTGTGAACTTTACATTTGATGGGAACGACACATAAAGTGAGTATATGAGTGTTCTTAAAAGAATATGTAGAAACCTTGTGGAGAAGGATTTTCTTACAGTTGGAAGCATGGGGTACAATCTTGTGTAGGAGATTACTCTGTGTGGTGCTGTGTGTGCGTTATAAATCACTTGGCATGTTTTCTCACACATTTGCTATTTGAATGCATCTGCAGATGGTATATGAGATAGTGAACACCCTTTGTTAAGAGGTGGAGTTTCTTTTCCAGGTGGTAAATGAGATGGTGAACACCCATTGTTGAAAGGAGGAGTAGTCAATTCATTACCCGGTAGTGTTATATGGTTGGAACCATGCTACTCAGGTGAAATACATGGATCGGAGTTCCTAGAAATAGTTGAGTTTCATGACATTGCATTAACACTATTTTAATCTCATTGCATAATCATTTTCCTAGGACATGTTAGGCATAAACATAAAACATAACACGCATTGCATTTGCATGGTAATTGTATGGGTAGTTACCGTAATAAATGAAATGTACGATTGCATGGGCGGTTGTATAATATCATTAGTGGATGACTTGATCGTGAGATCCTTTTGGTTACAACACTATTCTTAAATATCCCTAGTCAAGTATTATTGTTAATTAGGACAACAATAATACATCGAGACAAGTATATGCATAGACTGATGACCATATCTCACGGGTCATGGATATGAGATATCAAGTCTTCACATGGGTACATATTAGATTAATGATGTACTAGACTGACCTACCATGAGAACGCTACATGGATCGTTACGTGAGTTTCATAAGCGATTCTCACAGTGACAATGGTGTTTGTGGTCCTTTGACCTGAAATCACTACGATTCCTACATGAGGAGTTGTGTGTTTTAATGCCATCAAACGTCATCTATAACAAGGTGATTATAAAGTTAGTTATTGGACATACCGCGAATCATGCAGAGGGATGTGAGTGACCTAGATGAGATTTGTCACTCCTACATAACAGGAGCGATATCTTCGGGCCCCCTGATTGAGTGAGACTGCGAAATGCATGGCCATGCTCAAATGAGTCAATATGAGATATTGATCTCATTTGATGTTACAAAGTCTACTCGAGTATCAAGAAATCAATGATTGGACTATACAAGGGTGACGCATTCTATGCCTTGTGTTCAATCTAGATATCTTGACAAAGGGACTAAACGACATGGAAACATTGGTCATGGAAAGGTTATGTCAAATCACTGACATTCTTATTACTTGGGTAGCAGCGATGTGTTGCTAGATACCACTCACTGCTTGTAATATTAAAATGAGATTTTAATATTACTGCCAACGTAATAAGAACCTGCAGGTCACACACATAGAGCGAGACTAAAATTGGAGCAATGGATCCAAGTTAGACTCGAGATTCAAATATGGGCCGGACTCATAAGATGGGTCTAGGGTTGCACTGCTTACCTTGCTGCTGCTCACACTCACTTAAGGCAGTCACTATTATAAATAGTACTGCTAAGGGGGCTGCTATGAGACACAATTCTAAACCCTAGCCGCACCTACAAAAAAGTGAGTGAGAGAGCGACAAGTTTCTTCTCTTCTCTTCGCAGCTAGCACTGTGTGAGAGACGTGAGGCTCCTCTTTGCTGACATTGGACGTTCGTGAGTCTGTTCATGTGGATACTGCAGAGACATCATTTCCATTACGGTGTTGGTGATTCACGCTTCAAGAGGTAAATTATTTAAAAAAAAATTAGATTATGGCTTTTTCGCATGGATCCTCGGTGGGAATCCCTGTTTTTCGCTGCGTGTTATATCCGTAATTCCCAACATAGTGGTCATAGCCACTAGTATGATAATGGTTGTAGCCATAGTTGTGTATATCTCTAAGATGGAGGTTATTGTGTTTGTATCTCTAGAATGGAGATGCTGTACTTTTGTAAGCATGGTGATTACTTGAAAGTTGTTTGTGATAAATGAGTTTTTATATATACTTATGAAATTAGAATCTATATCGAGAAGAGAAAGGATACGGTTTTGGCTTTTGCCACCTTTCTAGCATAAAATGTATGATACTTGAGTTTAGAAATGTGTTTTTCCCCGAAATGGAAAGAATGAATGTGATGACATGTTTTATGGATAAAACTACTGAGAATGTGTGATTCTCACCCCTTGTGTATGTTTCCATGATGATTCCAGGGAGGAAGTCTCATGGAAAGTGAAGACAAGCAAGAGCTTGGAGTGCTTAGCTTAGTGTAGCTAAGTAGTTTCTTTTGAAATGATGTACGTATTGTATTTATGAGAAATAAAATATTCTGTAAAACATATATATATGTATTCATTCAAGGCTCATATTTTTTATATAATACTGATATCTTATATTAGAAATTGCATAGTTGTAGTAAGTAGAATGCTTGAATCTAATCACTGTAGTATACTTTGGTTATATTATGGTTATTAAATTCTGGATGTTACATTGTGGTATCAGAATAGTTCATCCTGTTGAGCCAGGGTATGGACTAACTATGCTTAGGCATGTAGAAATTTCTCTGCGTGTTGTACATTTCTTTGTCTCTTATTTTAGATATTGAAAAAGGATTGTATGACTTGCTTTAGGTTGGATGTTGGTAGCTACTATTGTGTGGTTACATGATATTGAGACTGTAGCTCAATATGTAATGATTTGTGTGGACAGGAAACTATGACTTAACTTAGGTGAACTAACGGAATAAGAGTTCTTCTAGTGATGGTCCAGTTGGTATAACTAAACTCGTTAGGATTTGTTTGTATCTATACCCTTTGAGTGGTACCTCTAGATTTAGTAGAGCCCATGGGTTAGATAAAGGATTGTTAGATAAGTTTTGTAAGGATTAAGGATTGAGGAATCCAAGAGTTTTAAGGAAAATATACTTTTTTGGTGAAGAATATCTAGCCTAGGTTTGGCTTGGGAGCTGGAGACCTGCATGAGGCTATATTATCTTGAGTTGATAATGATAAGTTAGATACCACAAGCGGAGGTGGAATTCCTTCGAGAGTGATATCTGATGGAGATCTTGGAATCTTAGTTGTGAGAAACTAAGCGTTGATGGCGAGTAAATTTTGGGGACAAAATTCTTAAAAACGAGGGGAGAAATGTAATATCATGGAAAACATGATAGACTTGTATATGTTTACGAAGGTAGCTTAACATATGTTTATCATGTTTGTAAAGTTTTGTGACTATCTGAGCACGTTTAGGTACTTTATTATAACACTATGTGTGAAATACAGTTGTTATTTGCTCCAAAAGTGACTTAAACTACTTAGTGGAAATAAATGAGGAAAGTTTGTTTCTAGGGCACAAATGTGTGAACTGTGCTACAATTAAAGTTTGAGGATAATTAGAGTTAGTTTTACATTTTTAAGCATACTGGTTGTGTGTTTTAATGCCAGTTGTTTTGGGAATTTTTTTGCAGATACATCACACAGCGAAAAATAGGGATTCCCACCGAGGATCCATGCGAAAAGCCATAATCTGAGTTTTTAAATGATTTACCACTTGAAGCGTGAATCACCAACATCGTAATAGAAATGATGTCTCTGCGGTATCCATACGAACAGACTCACGAACGTCCAACGTCCGCAAAGAGGAGCCTCACGTCTCTCACACAGTGCTAGTTGCGAAGAGAAGAGAAGAAACATGTCACTCTCTCACTCACTTTTTTGTAGGTGCGGCTAGGGTTCTAAAATTGTGTATATTAGCAGCCCCCTTAGCAATACTATTTATAATAGTGACTGCCTTAAGTGAGTGTGAATAGCAGCAAGGTAAGTTGTGCAACCCTAGACCCATCTGTTATGAGTCTGGCCCATATTTGAATCTGAGTCCAACTTGGATCCATTGCTCCAATTTTAGTCTGCTCTATGTGTGTGACCCTGTAGGTTCTTGTTATGTTGGCAGTAATATTAAAATCCTATTTTAATATTACAAGCAGTGAGCGGTATCTAGATTGAACACAAGGCATGGAATGTCAGTGATTTGACATAACCTTTCCGTGACCAATGTTTCCTTGTCGTTTAGTCCCTTTGTTAAGATATCTAGATTTAACACAAGGCATGGAATGCGTCACCCTTGTATAGTCCAATCTTTCATTTCCTGATACTTGAGTAGACTTCATAACAACAAATGAGATCAATATCTCATATTGACTCATTTGAGCATGGCCATGCATTTCGCAGTCTCACTCAATCAGGGGGCCCGAAGATATCGCTCTTATTATGTAGGAGTGACAAATCCCATCTAGGTCACTCACATCCCTCTGCATGATTCGCGGTATGTCCAATAACTAACTTTATAATCACCTTGTTACAGATGACGTTTGATGACATTAAAACACACAACTCCTCGTGTAGGAATCGTAGTGAGTTCAGGTCAAAGGACCACAGACACCATTGTCACTATGAGAATCACTTATGACACTCACGTAATGATCCATGTAGTGTTCTCATGGTGGGTCAGTCCAGTACATCATTATTCTAATATGTACCCATGTGAAGACTTGATATCTCATATCCATGACCCGTGAGATGTGGTCATCAGTCTATGCACATACTAGTCTCAATGTATTATTGTTGTCCTAATTAACAATAATACTTGACTAAGGACATTTAAGAATAGTGTTTTAACCAAAAGGATCTCACGATCAAGTCATCCACTTGATGTCCTATGGCATCAAACTTACTATTCTAAGGACTTTATTATGTTTATCAAAAAAGAACACAATAAATGAAATGCCTCATATATAAAATAGCATAATAGAATGTATATAAATACAGAAAATGTGTTAGCTTCTAGGGCATACACCAACAAGTTGGACTAGCAGCTGATATAGAAAAATAGAGAAAAGGTGAAACATGATTTTTTATAAATCTTAGCATTTATTTTAAACTTGTTGGAAGGTAGAAATTTGGATTTGGTGAAATCTATGTGTTCTAGTAGATCGGGGTTTTAGTACCTATCCAAGAGAAGTCAAATTTGAGTTATCCCACAACTAGGAGATTTGAGAAATAGAAATGAGAATGTTACCAAGTGGCCTCAATACTCAAGAGGGGGGTGAATTGAGTGTGAAAACTAAGTTCGCAAATCTTTCGCAAATCGTTTGATAAACAATTTTTGTTGAAGCTAATTGATGATTAGAGATGATTGGATATAAGAGATAAACACTTTCACTTATAAATGCAATATCCAAAGGTACCAATATTCAAGCAATTCAATAAAACAGTACTCAATGTAAAGAGAAGGGTTTAGAGAAAAGAAACACAATGATTTATCCTGCTTCGATCACCAATCCACTTGTGATCTACGTCCAGTCCTCAAGCAACCGCTAGAGATTTTCCACTATTTCTTCAAGTTTCAATAGGTTCTTGATGACTTTTACAACCTTGAGCACTCAACACTTTGGGATACCTCACCCTTGGAGCTTGAGTCTCTTCAACTAAGGGATACCTCACCCTTTACACTTTTGGAGGGATGCCTCACCCTCTTTACAAAGCAATATAGATTGATTGAATGAAGCTCTCACTAGAGTAGATGATTACAAATTGAAGCTCTAATATGCTCTCAAAGATTTTTCTACGTTTTTACAAAAAACAGAGCAAGAAATGGATTTAAGGATTGATTCACGTTTGGAAGTATTGGTAATCCGTTTTTGGTTCAAGGTCAACCTCAAATGAAGACCCAACATTGGTATTTATAAGTTTCTCAAATAAAGGAGCCGTTGGGGGGGTTTTAGCCATGCATTTAATGCATTTAATATAGCCGTTGGACGTTGTCAGGGTGCGTGTAATCGATTACACAACAAATGTAATCGA
This sequence comes from Ormosia semicastrata, assembly GCA_029884595.1. Classification (NCBI taxonomy): domain Eukaryota; kingdom Viridiplantae; phylum Streptophyta; class Magnoliopsida; order Fabales; family Fabaceae; genus Ormosia; species Ormosia semicastrata. Next base: position 36,980,787 of record JAQQTO010000045.1, read on the forward strand.
TTACATTGTTGTTCCAACGTGTTCTTGGCTTTAAAGTGCGTGTAATCGATTACATTATTGGTGTAATCGATTACATGGCTTCTGACTTGCTTGTAATCGATTACATTATCCATGTAATCGATTACATGACTTCTGACTTGCTGTGTAATCGATTACAATATCCATGTAATCGATTACATGACTCTTTCAACGTGTTCTTACTTTTCTGGGCTTAATGTAATCGATTACATTACTTGTGTAATCGATTATATGGCCTCTGACTTGCTTTTAATCGATTACATTGCTCTTGTAATCGATTACAAGGCCTCTGTTTGCTGTGTAATCGATTACAAACATCATGTAATCGATTACATTGGCCTTTGAACACATTTTTCAAGTCCAATAAAGCTTGTAAGTCATTTCTAACACCTCAAGACACTTGATTAAACATAAATCCTTTTAAGAGTGTTAGATTTAAGATTGAAACTCAAGTTTCTTGAAAACCATGTTTAACTTTGAAATTTCCCACTTATTTTGAAATGATATATTGAAAAACCATTTGAGAAATCTTGACAGCATTTAACATTAATGTTCTAAGTCTTATAACTAAATAAACCTCTTGACTTCTTTCTTTGATCTTGATTTTTTCTTTTGCGCTTGATCTTCACTTTTGAGCTTGATCTTCACTTTTGCCTTTGTTATCATCAAAAACTATTTGACATGCCTTAGGGACATAAGCATTCACAGAGAAGAGAAAAGAAAGAAAGGGAAACTGAGGGAGAAGAGAAGAAGAGGAAGAAAGGGAAGAGGAAGGGAGAGCTTGGATATTCCATAGCCCATCCTTGGCTTCATTTTCATCTTCAAGACCTTGAGGTAGGGGGAAAACCTTTTTCTTAACTCATTTTCCTATTCTCTCCATCTTGTTCTTGAGTTATGGCTTGATGTGTGATTTTAGGTTTTGAGTTGTTTTGGTTGTTTTGGATTAAATCATGTTAGAGAACTTGAGGATGACTTGTTTATGATTTGTTGGGTCTATGGAAATGGATTTCCAACCCCTTGTATACCTTTAATTTCTTTTGTGTTGAGATTTGGGGTTTTAGGTTTTGAATTGGATGATTATCTAAGATCTTTGGTTTTGAGTGAAATCAAAGTGGAATAAGAGTTGCTATGTGTAGTTGAACCTTGTGGAAGGTTAGAAATCACTTGGATGTGAAGTTTAAGTGATTGGAGGAGGTGAAAGAACTAATAGAATAGTTCAATGGTTCTGAAGAAGCTGCTATAATGTGTCTTATTTAGAGACACGGCCCATGTCCGAAGACACAAAGGGGCTCATATCCTTGTTTGCCAATGGAATTTCATGAAATAGTGTTCATAGAGCAAGACACCGGGGGGGGAGGGGCGTGTAATCAGACATGGCCTGTGTCGAAGTTCTTGGCTAGATGGGATCTTTAGTATATGTTTCCTAAAGTGTGTTGAGGCACCTATAGGAGTATTTCAAGGAGAAAATGACTACCTAGTTCATGTGAGAAAAGTGTGAGTCCTTAGGCAACCAATGGGTTGGAAATGCCATAGGGTAACACTTAGATCTTTAATCCGTGTGGGATTGTTTTAGCATCATTTGTGATGCCATGATGTGATGGGAATGACACATAGCGTGAGTATGTGAGTATTCCTAATTTGAAGTGTGAATGTGTTGAATCAAATGGATTCGTAGTACTAATTATGTGGGATAATTAGGCATATTTATATATGTTACCAAGTGGCCTCAATACTGAAGAGGCGGGGTAAATTGAGTTTATAAAATAAGTTCACAAATCTTTCGCAAAATACTTGAATTCTTATTTTCGTTGAACCTATTGTTTGTTAGAGATGAATGGATAAAGGAGATATACAATTTTCACTCTTAAATGAATTAACCAAGAGAGATAGAATTCAGATAAAGCAATAAAAAATGCTCAAAGTAAAGAGTAGAGTTTAGAAAAAACAAACACCAAGTTTATCCTGGTTTAGTCACTAATTAACTTTTGGCTTACGTCCAGTCCTTAAGTAAACACTTGAGATTTTTCACTAAATTCCAAGCTTGAATCAGGTGCTTATAACCTTTACAAATTGGAGCACTCAACACCACCTTAGGATACCTCACCCTTTGTAGCTTGAGCCTCTTCAAACAAGGGATGCCTCACCCTTTACAATTTGGAGGGATACCTCACCCTTTTTACAGATTGAAGAAGATATAGAAGAAATGAAACTCTCTCTCTAGAGTGGATAATACAAATTGAAGCTTATGGGTATCAAAGATTCACACGTTTAAAGCTCAAAAATAGAGTATGATTGAAGGGATATTAAAATCAAGTATCCAATGCTTAGAAAATGATTTTCAGATTGTTTCTCTAACCTTTCATAAATGCCCAACACTTTAAATTTATAGCCGAAAGCAATTAAGAGCCATTGGGAGTAGTTGAAAGCATTAAATGCTCTTAATAGAGCCGCTGAGCGTAAGTTTTGGTTGCCCAGATAACCGGTTAGGACATTTCTCCTAATCGGTTAGGAGACAAAAAAAAAAAAGACTCCAAATTCATCTCCTAATTGATTATTAGAAGTTGTTAATCGGTTAGGGTCTTTAAGTTTTGGCTTCTGACAGTTAGAATGACTGATTAAATAGGCTTTCTAATCGGTTAGGAACTTAGAATTTTGGCTCCTGACGTTTACACTAACTGATTAGAGGGAGTTCCTAATCGGTTAGGAGCTCTATATTTTGGCTTCTGTAATTCTCAATAACCGATTAGATGGAGCTTGTAATTGGTTAGGAGCTTAGAATTTTGGCTCCTAAGAAGCATAATAACTGATTAGAGGGAGTTTCTAATTAGTTAGGAGCTTAGAATTTTGGCTCCTGTGAATGGTTGGTCAAGAAAGATTACAAAGTGATTTTCAAGAACATTTTGCTTAAACTTAAATACCATCTTAACAAATATAAATCCTTATTTTGCAAAACATATTTAATTTTAGTACGAAATCAATTTATGAGCTTAGTGCGAATCCATCAACTACCTTTACACAAGATCTAAAACTTATATTGGACTTGAAGCTCTTTGGGATTTGTCCTTTGCATTTTGCTTCCTTTCTTTGTTTGTTCTCATAAAAACCATTGCTTAAGTCAATGTCAATCACAATATACACAAGTTGTGTATTGTGATGAAATGAACTTGAAATGTATATATATCAATTATGTGGCCATTAATAACCAAAACACTCAAGCCATGATTGACATAAAAGACACTATTGCTAAAATTTCTTCTTCTGCACTCACCATTCACGAGAAAGGAAAGTTTCCCTCTCAACCTCAATCGAATCCCAAGGGTCAGTACAACCTAAATGAGGGTAATTCAGAAAGTCAACAAATAGATCTAGTCAAGTCAGTGATAACTCTTAGGAGTGGAAAGTTTGTTGAAAAATAAATTCCTGAATCGTGTGAGAAAGATGATGAATCAAGTCCCAAAGATCAGGAAGGAGTTGATAAGCCACCTGGCCAAAAGGAGACCAAACTCTCGCCTTCACCTCTATATCCTCAAGCATTAAACAATTCAAGTAAATTGAATCATATCATTGAAATTTTTGAAATATTTAAACAAGTGAAAGTCAATATTCCTCTATTAGATGCTATCAAACAGATTTCCTGTTATGCCAAATTTTTGAAGGACTTAAGTACTGTTAAAAGGAAACTAAATGTAAAAAAGAATGCCTTTTTGGCTAAACAGGTAAGCTCCATTCTTCAAAACAATAATGCGTTGAAATATAAATACCCTGGTTGTCCTACAGTTTCATGCATTATTGGAGAACATAAAATTGAACGAGCTTTACTTGATCTTGGTGCTAGTGTTAATTTGCTTCCATATTCAATTTATCAGCAACTCAACCTGGGTAAGTTAAAACAAACTTCTGTAACTCTTTTACTTGCCAATAGATCAATCAAAATTCCAAAAAGAATAGTGGAAGAAGTGTTGGTACAAGTTCATAAATTCATATATCCTGTGAATTTTATTGTCTTGGAAACTGAACCTATGGATAATAGTAGCAAGTCAATTCCTATTATTATAGGTCGCCCATTTTTAACAACATCTAATACTTTGATAAATTGCAGAAATGGAGTGGTGAAGCTAACATTTGGAAATATGACACTGGAGCTTAATGTTTTCAACATGTGCAAGTAACCACAGGAAGTCTATGATGAAAAGGAAGAAATTGAAGGGATTGAGGCCATTATAGATTATCATCTTCAAACCAAGAGTTCTTCTGACCCATTAGAAATTTTTTTAATTAATTCCTTTGATTCAGGTACATAATTAGATGATAATATTTCTAAAGTATGCTCTTTGCTTGATTGTACACAGGTAATATAATACAAAAGATGGAAGCCGAGATTTGAAGAGCTAAAACCCATGAATGATAATACCCATGAAGAAGTACCCACATTGGAACAAAAGCCATTACTTACTAGGTTGAAGTACACATTTTATGGAGAAGAACAAAGATTTCCAATGGTAATTTCCTTATCCCTGACCAAAGAACAAGAAGGTATGTTGATAGAAGTACTTAAAACGCATAAAAGTGCAATTGGATGGACATCAAAGGACATAAAAGGTGATAACTCTACAAAATAGAGTTATTGCATAAGCATTTTCTGATACATTCATAGGCTAGATCCTTGAGTTTTATCTTGTTTCCAATCTATGTAATTGACGAATTTAGTATTTGCTCACTTTTAAGAGCCTGTAAAGAAGAAAAAAGGGGAGCTTAAGATGAAATGTCATGGCTTCACAAACTAAGTGCCGCAACATCTACATGACTAGTGACGCGGCACTCCTATTTGTTTCACAAAGGATGTGCTTCATAAACTAAGTGTCGCGGCTTGCATAAATTTATGCCGTGGCTTCCAACAATTGTAGCACCACGCTACATTTTCCAAAGAGAATGGAGCTGCGGGCTCCCATGGTTTATGTCGTGGCTCCCCATAAAGACTCAACGTGATTTCATTCGCTTAGAGTCGCGGCTTCCAAAACTAAGTGTCGCGGCTTCTCTTTTCAGATGGCACCATATTCTTTTTAATCAGGCAATTTAGCTTTTAGGAGCAAAATAGTTTTGAGGGGATTTGACGTAGCCTTTGTAGAGCACTAGGGGTACGTAGCTTTAGGGGGAGCAAACTTGGAGAGAGTAGCACTGATTCATGAAGATTTAGAGAAGCTTTCCTTCTATATTCTCTTTAATTTCTCATGATGTCTTTGTTGCTTTTTCTTAAGTTTATTTTCTTTGTAACTATGTTGTTCTAAATTTTTTTTTCTGGGGTCTAACGAATCTTATTATGTAGTTTCCTTTAATTGTAATATTTTTATACTCTTGTGATAATTTTGGTTTTGATTTTCTAATTCTATGCTTAGTGCGCACATTTGATTGGCCATTATTTCTATTGTCTTAGTGAACCCATTGAACTAGAAATAGGGATTTAGATATTGGACCATGGAATTACAGAATACATGTTCAATTTAATTCAATTGTATGGATGAGCTAATTTGCCGATAGGATAGAAATATACCTATTGGTCATGCATAGCAAGCGTTTGATGTTTGTTCTCAATACGTGGAATATTGTCAATTCATATAGACATATAGTGTTTTGATTAAGTTCCATAGTTTTACAAGGCCATCGAAAGAGGTTTGTAAATGCATAAACACGTTGGCTAGCATAACCAAATTATGATCAAGAGTAGTGAAAGGATTGCATGAAATCAAATAAAATAATAAGTGAAATTAGACCCTAAATTCTCAACCCACTTTTCTTCTCTGTTTATTTTTATCCTTTTTTAAAATTGTTAATTTATTTTGTTTATTAATTCATCACCCAAATTAATTCGATTTCTTGGAATAGAGAGCAAGTAGCAATTGGTTAATAATTATCATAATTTTTAATATAGTCCTAGTGGGAATGATACTTGAATACTCATTTATATTACTTATCGACACGTGCACTTGTGTAGTCTTGCTAAATTGGCAACAAATTTTTGGCGCTGTTGCTGAGAAGTATTTTTGAATTTCTGTGTTAATATTAATATCGAGTTGCTTGTCTTTAATTTCAGGTACCACTTTTCTATGTATGAGACGTTCACAAAGTTTTGAACTTCTTGCATTTGACCCAGAGATAGAAAGGACTTTTCATAAGCTCTTGAGGGAAAGAAACAAACTTGAAAGAGTACCATAATAGCAAATGAAGAGGACCATACTCGGTCATTGAGGGACTTTACAATACCTCAAGTTCAAGACTTACATTCTAGCTTCAAGAGGCTGGCTATACAAGCCAATAACTTCAAAATCAAGTCGGCTATCATCCAGATGATTCAGGTATCCATTTAGTTTGGAGGCTAGCCTAGTGATGATCCTAATGCATATCTTTCTAACTTTTTGAAGATTTGTGATACCATTCGGCAAAATGGAGTCTCTGAAGATGCTATTAGACTGAGGCTATTTCTATTTTCTCAGAGGAACAAGGCCAAAGGTTAGCTTAATTCTTTACCAGCAGGGTCTATCACAACGTGGGATGATTTAGCCCACAAGTTCCTTGCCAAGTATTTCCCTCTAGCTAAGACAACGAAGATGTGCAATGATATCACTTCCTTTGTGCAGTATGACTCTGAGTCACTTTATGAAGTATGGGATAGGTATAAAGGTATCATCCGAAGATATCCTCACCATGGCATTCCAAAGTGGCTGCAAGTACAAACATTTTATAATGGGTTATTGGGAAATATCAGAGTGACTATTGATGCAATAGCAGGTGGCACTCTCATGAGTAAATCTATTAATGCTGCCTATGATCTTCTTGAGGAAATGGCCACCAACAACTACTAGTGGCCTTCAGAGAGGGTTACTCCTAGGAGAATGATAGCTGGAATACATGATGTAGATGCCCTCACTTCGCTTTCAGCCCAAGTGGCAGCACTTTCCAAGAAGCTTGACACCATGATAGTCTACTCAGTGCCAAGTAGAGCCAATAACTCAGCTGAAACTTGTGACCATTGTGGGGATATTCAGTTAATTACAAATTGTACAGCTAACCTAGAGAGTGTGCAATTTGCTAATCAATTCCTCTAACCCAGTTAAAACAATGCTTTTGGTAAGACTTACAACTCTAGTTGGCAGAACCATCCTAATCTCTCTTAGGGTGGAGATTCTCAAGGTTCTTCGTCCTCTTTTCAGCCTAAAGAAGCACCTCGAGCTCCTCTTGGTTTTCAACATTAACTTCAACTTCTAACTTGGAAAAGATGTTTGCCTAATTCATGACTAGCCAACAAAACTACATGGCTAAAACTGATTCAAGGCTTACATCCCATGATGCTTTGATGCAAAGCCAAGCGGCTCCTTTGAGGAATCTCAAGACTCAAGTTAGCTAGCTTGCCCAAGCTCTGAACAATAGGCCCCAAGGGACTTTTCCAAGCAACACCATCAATAATCCTAAAGGTGCCTCTCTTGAGCATTGTAAGGCCATATCATTGACGAGTGAGAAGGAAATAGAAGTGAATCACAAGACTAAGCAACTTGAAGAAGATGCTGCGGTGACAAAAGATAAGGAGGTTACGAGAAATATAGATGGGAAAAATGAGGAACTTATCAACAGGAAGGTTGAGGACAAGCCTTGTATACCACCTCCACCTTTCCCCAAGCGTCTTGCAAAGCAAAAGCTGGATCACCAATTCAAAAAGTTTTTAGAAGTTTTTAAGAAGCTACATATCAACATACCATTTGCGGAAGCTTTGGAGCAAATGCCAAGCTATGTGAAATTCATGAAAAATATCTTGTCAAGGAAGAGGAAGCTTGGTGAATTTGAGACTATTGCTCTCATGGAGGAATGCAGTGCTATTTTGGAAAATAAAGTCCCTCTCAAGCTCAAAGATCTCGGAAGCTTCACCATCCCTTGCACCATTGGTGAAAAATTTTGTGGTCGGGCATTATGTGATTTAGGAGAGAGTATAAATCTCATGCCCTTTTCAATATACCAAAGACTTGGTTTGGAGGAGGCTAAGCCTACATCGCTTATCTTGCAACTTGCAGATCGAACCTTGACTTATCCATGGGGAATAATTGAAGATGTGCTTGTAAAAGTGGATAAACTCATATTTCCAGCGGATTTCATCATCCTTGATATGGAGGAAGATAAAAATGTCCTTCTCATCCTTGGAAGACCATTCCTTGCAACTGGAAGAACTCTTATTGATGTACAAAAAGGAGAGCTCACCATGAGAGTGCAGGATCAGGAGGTAACTTTTAATATTTTCTAAGCAATGGAATTGCCTAAAGATCTTGAAGAATACTCATATGTTAATGCTCTTGACCCTTTTGAAGTTTTATTGATTTCTGCATGTGCAAGGGAAGATGAGGAATTAAAAGAGCTCAAACTGTTACATTTTCATTTGCGCTATGCTTATCTTATTGACAAAGCTATATCTCCCAGTTATCATTACAGAGTTAGTCCAGCCTAGGACTATAAATGTGGTGCTTCTTGGGAGGCAACCCAAGTTCTTTACCTTATCTTTATTTTGTTTTTTTTTATGCCTTTACATTCATAGTGTATTCATCTATCTTCTTTTGATCCTGTTGAGCTTTTGATTTTTTGATTTATTTTGATTTCTTGATTTATTTTGATTTTGTTTACCTATTTTTTTTTTTTGGCTTTGCATCGATGACTAATTTAAAAAATAAAAATAAAAGAAAAATAAAATATGTAGTGTGAAGTGTGCAATGACTGTTAAATGCTGATGTGGCTAATTTGATCTATGATATATTTGCTTTTGGTTTAATTGTTGATTTTGGGAAAGGATGCATGCCATTTGAAATTTAATTGAGCCTGAATGTTTTGTTGATATGTAAATGCATTTCCCTTTACATGATTGAGAATCTTGGAATAACAATAGTTGTGCATATCTGAAGAAGGCTGTGACTTACCCTGTTGTGATAAAGACTTAATTTCTGAAAGAGTGTTTGATTCTCTCTTAAGGCGAAATCCTAGGCTAAGCATGTTTGATGAAATGATTAGGGCGTTCTTTGGATTGGTTGACCCTTTCAAATCTACCCATGTATGTATGAATGTCCCTAGTACCTATTTTGAGCCTTGTGAATGTGTTGGCCTCTATATTTTATTCTTTACTCACATCATCCTTACCTTTTAGCCTTCATTTATAGTTTATCCACCATTGTCCGTGTTGGGAAAATATTCTTGTAAATGCTTGTTTGAGTCAGAATAAACAAGGGTGTACTACTATAGGCATGTTTTAGAACCCAGCAAATTTGTGGTTTGAAAAAAGAAGCAAAAAAAAAATTTGCAAGAAAATGTTTGAAATGATGGAAAGTTGCAAATAAAAAAAAAAAGAAAAAAAGAAAAAAATTTCTTTGTGCTAGAAAATAAGCTTTTGGGGGTTCTTATGCTAGAAAATGTACCTTGTGTGTAATGGTTGTTTGGCTCATTTAGGTTGTTTGCAAGATTATGTGTCTCAATGTTTGTTTATTCCTTCCTTTCATTTCTTTACCCATCACCTTGGTCTTATTACAAGCTTGAAAGACCCTCTTGATCATTAATCATGCTTGGTTCTACATTAGTGGAGAAAAAGATGAAGGACATTTTTAAGGCAATTTGAGTTGGAGTTGCTTGGGTATCACCATAAGTTTTCTTGGATGTACATGCTAGAGTTGAGAAAAAATTCTTTGATCATCTTTTGGGAAATATGTTGTATAAAAAAATTAAAGCATGACAGCTTGAGTTGAAGATTAGATGGTGTGTATGCTTGACATTGAATCAATTTTGAACCATTGAATATGAGATCTAACATGATGTTGCATTATCATGAGCATTTTGGAATCAGAATTATTGGGGTGTGAATGTGCATAAATAGATGCTTGATGCTGAGTATGAGAAGTTAAAGCAAATCTTGTTTTGTTTTACTCAAGACTAGCAAAATCGTAGGTTTGGAGTGTGATAACTCTGTAAATTAGAGTTATTGCATAAGCATTTTTTGATACATTCATAGGCTAGATCCTTGAGTTTTATCTTGTTTCCAATATATATAATTGATGAATTTGGTATTTGCTCACTTTTAGGATCTTATAAAGAAGAAAAAAGGGTAGCTTAAGATGAAGTGTCATGGCTTCACAAACTAAGTGCCGCAGCTTCTACATGACTAGTGTCGTGGCACTCCTATTTGTTTCACAAAGGACTTGCTTCATAAACTAAGTGTCACGGCTTGCACAAATTTGTGCCGTGGCTTCCAACAATTATAGCATCATGCTACATTTTTCAGAGAGAATGGAGTCGCGGCCTCCCATGGTTTATGCCGCGGCTCCCCTTAAAGACTCAACGTGATTTCATTCACTTAGAGTTGCGGCTTCCAAAACTAAGTGCCATGGCTTCTCTTTTCAGATGGCACCACATTCTTTTTAATAAGGCAATTTAGCTTTCGAGAGCATAATAGTTTTGAGGGGATTTATGACGCAGCCTTTGGAGAGCACTTGGGGTACACATCTTTGGGGGGAGCAAACTTGGAGAGAGAAGCAAGGATTCATGAAGATTTAGAGAAGCTTTCCATCCATATTCTCTTTATTTTCTCATGATGTCTTTGTTGCTTTTTCTTGAGTTTATTTTCTTTGTAACTATGTTGTTCTAAATTTCTTTTCTGGGGTCTAACGAATTTGATTATGTAGTTTGATTTAATTGTAATATTTTCATACTCTTGTGATAATTTTGGTTTTGATTTTCTAATTCTATACTTAGTGCGCATATTTGATTGGCCATTATTTGTGTTGTCTTGGTGAACCTATTGAACTAGAAATAGGGATTTGGATGTTGGACCATGGAATTAGAGAATGCATGTTCAATTTAATTCAATTGTATGGATGAGTTGATATGTCGATAGGATAGAAATATACCTATTGGTCAAGCATAGAAAATGTTTGATGTTTGTTCTCAATGCGTGGGATTTTGTCAATGCACATAGACATATAGTTTTTTTTATTAAGTTTCATAGTTTTACAAGGCCATCGAAAGAGGTTTGTAAATGCATAAACACGTTGGCTAGCATAACCAAATTATGATCAAGAGCAGTGAAAGGATTGCATGAAATCAAATAAAATAATAAGTGAAATTAACCCTAGATTCTCAACCCACTGTTTTTTTTTTTGTTTTTTTTATCCTATTTTAAAATTCTTAATTTATTTTGTTTATTAATCCATCACCAAAATTAATTCGATTTCTTGGAATAGAGTGCAAGTAGCAATTGGTTAATAATTAGCATAATTATTAATACAGTCCTTGTGGGAACGATACTTAAATACTCATTTATATTACTTGTTGACACGTGCACTTGCATAGTCTTGCTAAATTGGTAACAAAGGCATTAATCCATTAATTTGTACATATAGAATACATTTGGAGGATAATGCTAAAACAACTCAACAACCTCAAAGAAGATTAAATCCACATATGAAAGAGGTAGTTAGAGCTAAAGTTCTCAAATTACTTAATGTTGGAATTATCTACCCCATCTTTGATAGTCAGTCGGTAAGACGTACACAAGTTGTGCCTAAGAAATCTAGAATAATAGTTGTTGAAAATGAAAAAGGTGAATTAATACCTACCCGAGTCTCATCCAGTTGGCGTATGTATATTGATTTTAAAAAATTGAATGCAGCCACTAGGAAAGATCATTTCCCTTTGCCATTTCTTGATTAGATTCTGCAAAGAGTAGTAGGACATCCCTACTATTATTTTCTTGATGATTATTCAGGGTATAATCAAATACCAATTGCATTAGAGGATCAAGAAAAGACCATTTTTACGTGCTCCTTTAGCACTTTTGCATATAGAAGAATGTCTTTTGGCCTTTGTAATGCTCCGGCAACTGTTCAAAGATGCATGCTAAGTATTTTCAGTGACATGATTGACCTTTATTTAGAGGTTTTCATGAATGACCTAACAGTTTTTGGAAATTCTTTTGAAAATTGTCTTGATAATTTGGAAAAAGTTCTTAAAAGATGTGAAGAAAAAAGATTTGTGTTAAATTGGAAAAAATGTCATTACATGGTTACCTCAGGAATAGTATTAGGTCATATGATATCTTCTAAAGGAATTAAAGTTAATAATGCCAAAGTTGAATTAATTGCTCATTTACCTTCCCCAAAAATAGTCAGAGAATTTTGTTCCTTTTTAGAACATACAAGATTTTACAGAAGATTCATTAAGGACTTTAGTGCCATATCTCGACCATTATGTAATCTTCTAACAAAAGATGCACCATTTGATTGTACTCAAATTGTTAGAAATCTATTGAAAATTTAATCAGTCTTTTGACATCTGCTCTTATCATGCAATCCCTTGACTGGTCTTTGCCTTTTGAGTTAATGTGTGATGCTAGTGATTTTGCTGTTAGTGCTATTTTAGGACAGAAAAAGGAAGGTAAGCCTATTGTAATTTACTATGCAAGTCAAACTTTGAATAGTGCACAAATGAATTACACCACTACTGAAAAAGAACTATTTGCTGTAATTTTTGCATTGGACAAATTTTTAGCTTATTTAATTAGTTCTTCTACTATTGTTTTCACTGATCATGCTACTGTTAGATATTTAATGTCTAAGCAAGATGTCAAACCTAGGTTGATACGGTGGATCTTATTGCTTCAAGAATTCAATATCACAATAAAAGACAAGAAAGGAGCTGAAAATGTTGTTGCAGATCATTTGTCCAGATTGACAATAGGCTCATCTTTTGATAACACACCTATCAATGATTCTTTTCCTGATGAATTTTTATTTTTTATCAATTCCATGTCTTGGCTTGCTAACATAGTCAATTTTCTTGTAACAAGAAAGATGCTGCCTCAATGGATACACTAAGATAGAAAAAAGTTTTTAACTGAGGTGAAAATTTTTTATTAGGATGACTCATATTTGTTCAAATATTGTCCTGATCAAATCTTTTGGAGATATGTACCCGACAGTGAGGTAGGTAGTGTCATTAAATTTTGTCATTCAGAAGCATGTGGAGGTCATTTTTCTTCAAAGAAAACAACTGTGAAAATCTTGTAGTGTGAATTTTATTGGCCCACTTTATTTAAGGACAACTATACTTTTTGCAAAAGTTGTGAAAATTGTTAGAAATTGGGTTCCATTTCTAAACGAGACATGATGCCTTTGAACTCTATCATTGTCATTGAGATTTTTTATTGTTGGGGAATTGATTTCATGGGTTCATTTCCATCATCATTTGGATTTGTGTATATTTTGGTTACAGTTGATTATATCCCAAAATGGACTGAGCCGATTCCATATCGACACAATGATCACAGAACCATTCTTAAATTTTTAAAAGAAAATGTTCTGAGTCAATTTGGAATCTCTCAAGCTATCATCAATGATGGGAGAATACATTTTTGCAATAAACCATTTGAATCTTTAATGAAGAAATATGACATCACACACAAAATTGCCACCCTTATCATCCTTAAACAAGTGGACAGTAGAATTTACAAATAAGGAGATTAAACAAATTTTGGAAAAAATGGTTAACCCAAATCGTAAAGATTGGTCTTTAAGACTAAACGAAGCACTTTGGGCTTACCGTACTGCTTTCAAAACATCTTTAGGCATGTCGCCCTATCAGTTAGTCTATGGAAAACCTTGTCACTTGCCTGTAGAATTGGAGCATAAGGCATTTTGGACCATTAAAGCTTTCAACTTAAATCTTGATGATGCTTGCAAGTTACGCAAATTACAATTAAATAAACTTGAGGAATTGAGAAATGATTGATAACTTCTGGAATGAAGTTATTTCACTTGATTTTGAATGTATATGAGCACGCTATCCTTAAGTTTTATAGGCCAAAGGTTCAATTCATGCATGACTTTAATGATTTAAGTTTGTTAACTCAAATGTTTAAGAATTGAATCTTTGAGGATTTTATTTAAAGAAATTGGATTGATTATGATTTGATGGACTTTGACATTGTCTTGATGTAGGTATTCAACATGGAAAAGCTTTGGAAGGGTCAAGGAGCTCAAATTTGAAAAAAAAAAGCAAAAAAAGAGACGCTGATGCCAACCCACGCCTAGGCTTGACAAAAGCACGCCTAGGCGTGGAAAAACTAAGCCTAGGCGTGGTACTCTCAGGTTTTCAGGAATTTCAGACATAGACACTCACGCCTAGGTGTGTAAAAGTCATGCTAAGGCGTGGCCAGCACCTGACAGCACATGTTTCATAACCATGCCTAGGCGTGGTAAAAACACACCTAGGCATGGGAAAAGCCCTGGTCTGCAAATTTGGTCCTTTTTATCTGATTTTTGAAGGCATTCTACAGGAAGAGTTTTTGGGACCAACCATGAAATCCATAGAGAAAGTGGGAGGAGGAGAGAACCTTGGAAGATTGAGGTAATTCAAGTGAAGAATCAAGATCAAGGAGGAAGATCAAGCATTGGATTCTCACCATTCCTGTTCATTCTTTCCCTTTTCTCTCTTGATTTGTAACTTGATGGGTTCTATGATTCCATTGGTTTTCTCTTCTTTCATGATGTATAACTAAACTCTAATCTAGGGGCTCTCTAGGATCTTGCTATGGATTTGATTAATGTGTAATTAGTTGGGTATCCTTTCAATGAAATTAATTTTGTTCATCCATATCTATGCTTAGTGCTTGTTATTGATTGGCCATCAATTGCATGTTTTTAATATTCCAATTGAACTAGAAATAGGGTGTTACGAATATGGATATGGTATGGTTGATGTATGTTCAATTACATTCTATTGGTATGAGTGTGTTGATTAGCTAATGGGATGGACACATACCCATTGGTTATGCATGGCAAGTGTTTGATAATTAGTCTCAATGAGTGATTCTTATGTTAACTCACATGGACACATAGTGAATTAACTAGGTTTCACATGGGTAATTATCCTAGACATAGGCTCTTATCTACTGATGGTTATTAGCTAACAAATATCATTTCATTGATTGGTGCTTATTAATTACAATTATTTATTGAAGTAGCAAGTGAATAGTGACCCCTAGGCTTTAATCATTCTCATCTTCTCTTGTGGAATTGGTGTTTGGTGTTTCTTATTTTGTTTCTCTTAAATTGTTATTTTAATTGCAACCCATTCTCCTTCGTTTGCTTGGATAAAAATTTATGAATTTTGGTTAAGTTTAACATTCTTCTAATTATTCAATCCCTTGGGGCACGATACTCTAACTCTCCTTTATATTACTTGTCGACCCGTGTGCTTGCGGATTACGGACCAACAAGTTTTTGGCACCGTTGCCGGGGATTGAATTTAGATTTTGTATTACTTCTTAATTAAATTCACAACTCTTATTTCAAGTTTTGTTTATTTTTTTTTGTTTTATAGGTACTTGGCTGTTGTATGCGAAGGACTCGAAGTGTATCTCGATTTCCTTACGATCCTGAGATTAAGAGGACCTTTCGTAGATTGCTAAGAGAACAACAAGTGCAAGGGCAAACACTAAACTTGGATAGCGAATTTGAGATGGTAGAAGAAGCGAATGCTGAAAGACTCTTGAGAGAGTATGCCACTCCAAATGCTAGGGACATTCGATCTAGTATTAGAAGGCCAGCTGTACAGGCACAGACTTTTGAGATCAAGCCTGCTATTATCCAAATGGTGCAGAATAATTTACAATTTGCGGATCTTCCCCATGAAGATCCTAATGCTCATTTAGCCAACTTTCTGGAGATTTGTGATACTTTCAAGCATCAAGGGATGACTGATGATGCGGCTCGCTTGAGGCTCTTCTTTTTTTCCTTGAGAGATAGGGCCAAGGCTTGGCTTCACTCCTTACCTGAGCATTCCATCACTACTTGGGAAGAGCTAGCTCAGAAGTTTCTGGATCAATTTTTCCCTCCCATGAAGTCAATGAAGTACAGAAATGATATCTTGTCCTTCAGGCAGTTTGAAGGAGAAACATTATATGAGGCTTGGGAGTGCTTTAAGGAGATGTTGAGGAAGTGCCCCCATCATGGCATAGCAAAATGGATGTTAGTCCATACCTTCTATAACAGTTTGACAACATCCATTCGATCTATAATTGAAGCAGCAATTGGAGGGACTCTCGTGAGCAAGACTGTAGACGCTGCCTACAACCTTTTGGAGGAAATGGCCACTAATAACTATCAGCGGCCAGCAGAAAGGGTTACTCCTAGGAGAGTGGCAGCCGGTATACATGAAGTTGATGCTCTCACATCACTTTCAGCTTAAGTGGCAGCACTATCCAAGAAGTTTGACACCATGACAGTTAATTCAGTGGCGAGTGGAGTTAATATCTCAGCTGAGATTTGTGATCATTGTGGGGACCGTCACTCTACTGCGAGTTGCACAGCTAGCCTGGAGAGTGTGCAATATACCAGTCAGTTCCACCTAAGTAGTCACAATAATGTTTTGGGCAACACTTATAATCCTACTTGGCGAAACCATCCTAATCTTTCTTGGGGTGGAAATTCTCAAGGTCCTTCTTCTTCTTATAAGCCCAGAGAAGCACCACGTGCCCCTCCAAGTTTCCAACAACAGAGCTCCCCTCAATCCCAAGGTTCAACTTCAATTTCTAATTTGGAGAAGATGTTTGCTTAGTTCATGACTAGCCAACAAGAGTATATGACTAAAACTTATTCAAGGCTTGCTTCCCATGATGCCTTGATGCAAAGTCAAGCAGCTTCCTTGAGAAATGTTGAGACTCAAGTTAGTCAACTAGCCCAAGCTCTAAACAATTGGCCCCAAGGCACTTTTCTAAGTGACACCATTAATAATCCAAAAAGTACCCCTCTTGAGCATTGCAAGGCTATATCATTGAGGAGTGGGAAGGAAATTGAAGGAAATTCAAAGATCAAGCTACTTGAGAAAGAAGTTGAGGTGGCACAAGATGAAATGGTTTTGAGCAAAGAGGTGGAGAAAAATGAGGAAATTGCAAAGGGGAAGGTTGAAGACAAGAAGAAGGAGGACAAGTCGTATACACCACCTCCACCTTTCCCTAACCGGTTAGCTAAGCAAAAGCTTGATGCTTAATTTAAAAAATTTCTCGAGATTTTCAAGAAACTTCACATTAACATACCATTTGCTAAGGCTTTGGAAAAAATGCCTAGTTATGTGAAGTTCAAGAAAGACATCTTGTCCAAGAAGAGAAAGCTTGGTGAGTTTGAAATTGTTGCTCTCACGGAGGAATGTAGTGCTATCTTGCAAAATAAACTTCCTCCCAAGCTCAAAGATCCTGGAAGCTTCACCATTCCTTGCACCATTGGTGAGAAATTCTCTGGTCGGGCATTATGTGATTTGGGGGCCAGTGTAAATCTCATGCCCTTTTCAATATATCAAAGACTAGGTTTGGGGGAGGTAAAATCGATTTCTGTTACTTTGCAACTAGCTGACCGTTCCCTCACATACCCTAAGGGAGTCATTGAAGATGTCTTGGTCAAGATGGACAAGTTCATTTTCCCAGTTGATTTCATCATCCTAGATATGGAGGAAGATAGAAATATCCCTCTCATCCTTGGAAGACCGTTCCTTGCAACTGGAGGAACTCTTATTGATGTTCAAAAAAGGGAGCTTACCATGAGAGTGCAAGATCAAGAGGTAACATTTAATATTTTCAAAGTAATGAAATTACCTCAAGATCTTGAAGAATGGTCATATATGAATGTGCTTGGTGGGACGAGAACTAAAAGAATTGGTGCAAATGTCCCATATGACCCTTTTGAAGCTTCTCTGCTTTCTACATATGAAACGGAAGATGAAGAATTGAGAGAGCTCAAGTTATTACTATCTCATTTGAGCTATGCCTATCTTGGTGACAAATCTACATCTCTTAGTTACCATTATAGAGAAAGTCCAGCCTAGGACTATAAACGGGGTGCTTCTTGGGAGGCAACCCAAGTTCTTTACCTTTTCTTTATTTTTCTTTATTGCTGTTTTTACATTCCTAGTTTAATTATCTACCTGCTTTTGATTCTGTTGAGTTTTTGAATTCTTGTTTATGTTTGATTTTGTTTACCTTATCTGTTTAGCTTTGCATTTACCTTATCTTTTTGGTGAAGTAGTTTTGATGGATTTAAGAGAGCTTGTTTAGGATTAGTGGGCTGCCTGGAATTTTGCACTTTGATGAGTGTGCTTGGTGGCATTTTTGAATTTGTGCATGCCACTATGCTGATTTGAGTATCCAATGATCGTGTGGATCAAAGATGTGCCTCATTACATAGGAAACCATATATAGAAATTCAAATGTTGTGCTTACACTTGTTATCATAAATGTGTGTGAGTGTATTTCCCTGTTGTATGTGTGGTGGACCTTGGAATATGAATGAAATGCATGATTGGAGAAAATTTATAATTGGCATGTGTAAAGTCAATTTGCTTCTTAGAGGCTTGTTTGATTCCCTTTCGAGGCGAAATCCTAGGTGATGCATTTTTGAGGAAATGACTAGGGCAATTCTTTGGACCGATTGAGCCTTTTCAAGCCAACCTTAACTGAATAAGTTCCCTAGCTCTCCCTTTGAAGCCTAGCGTGCGTGTGTGTGGCCTAATTTTTCTTTCTTAAAACCCACACTATCCACCCCTTCACCCCTACTTGTGTTAAGAAAATCTCTTATCCTCATTACAGGTCCCTTGTTGAACACATGATTGGGCATTTTTGTTGGTGTGAGTCAAAGTGTTTTGCATGATACTAGGAAACCAAGATCTATTTAGAACAAACTCTTGTTCAAAAAAAAAAGTAAAAAAAAAAGAAAGAAAGAAAAATACGTGAGCAGCACAAAATGTAGCCCCCTTTTTGTAAAGGAAATAAACATGTAAATATGTTTTTCAAAAAAAAAAGAGAAAAAAAAGAAAAATAAAAAAAATGGAATAAAGAGAGTTGATTTTTCATATTGGATCATTTTGTACATCTTG
Source organism: Ormosia semicastrata (assembly GCA_029884595.1). Taxonomy (NCBI): domain Eukaryota; kingdom Viridiplantae; phylum Streptophyta; class Magnoliopsida; order Fabales; family Fabaceae; genus Ormosia; species Ormosia semicastrata. Next base: position 36,999,741 of record JAQQTO010000045.1, read on the forward strand.
CATGCTTGGCTTGATTCAATGGAAATGTATGATTATGTGTTTGATATTTGAATTTAATTCATTCCCCTTCTTTCTTAACCATTACCCTTAGCCTCACATTACAAGCTTAAAAGACCCTTATGATCTTTGATTTTGTGTTGCCTACATTAGTGGAGAAAGGGATGAAAGACATTCTTTTGAGAGTGCATGTGTATTTTATAAATTCATTCATCTTGCTCTTCAAAATTAGGAAAGGGTCTTAAATACATGAGTTTGGGAAATCATTCATGTACAAAAATTGCATTCAAGGGTAATCATGATAGTTAGAAATTTCTTGCATGTGTGAACCTTGTGTGAGGTTGAGAAGTGATTTTTGAGGGTATGAATGATGATTGGAAGCTGGATGTGCTCTAGTTCAATTTGCCCCATGTTTTCTATTTTTTGTATTAGAGTGTATTCCTTCATCCCTTGCTTGAATTAGTTTGCTCGAGGACTAGCAAATCTTTAGGTTTGGGGGTGTGATAACTTCTAGAAATGAAGTTATTTCACTTGATTTTGAATGTATATGAGCATGCTATCCTTAAGTTTTATAGGCCAAAGGTTCAATTCATGCATGACTTTAATGATTTAAGTTTGTTAACTCAAATGTTCGAGAATTGAATCTTTGAGGATTTTATTTAAAGAAATTGGGTTGATTATGATTTGATGGACTTTGACATTGTCTTGATATAGGTATTCAACATGGAAAAGCTTTGGAAGGGCCAAGGAACTCAAAAAAGAGCTCAAATTTGAAAAAACAAAAGCAAAAAAAGAGATGCTGATGCCAACCCACGCCTAGGCTTGACAAAACCACACCTAGGCTTGACAAAACCATGCCTAGGCATGGAAAAACTAAGCCTAGGCGTGGTACTCTCAGGTTTTCAGAAATTTCAGACAGAGGCACTCACGCCTAGGCGTGTAAAAGTCACGCATAGGCGTGGCCAGCACCTGACAGCACGTGTTTCAACCACGACTAGGCATGGGAAAAGCCCTGGTCCGCGAATTTGGCCCTTTTTATCTGATTTTTGAAGGCATTCTGCAGGAAGAATTTTGGGGACCAACCACGAAATCCATAGAGAAAGTGGGAGGAGAAGAAAACCTTGGAAGATTGAGGTGATTCAAGTGAAGAATCAAGATCAAGGAGGAAGATCAAGCATTGGATTCTCACCATTCTTGTTCATTCTTTCCCTTTTCTCTCTTGATTTGTAACTTGATGGGTTCTATGCTTCCATTAGTTTTCTCTTCTTTCATGATGTGTAACTAAACTCTAATCTAGGGGCTCTCTAGGATCTTGCTATGGATTTGATTAATGTGTAATTAGTTGGGTATCCTTTCAATGAAATTGGTTTTATTCAACCATATCTATGCTTAGTGCTTATTATTGATTGGCCATCAATTACATGTTTTTAATATTCCAATTGAACTAGAAATAGGGTGTTGCGAATATGGATATGGTATGGTTGATGTATGTTCAATTACATTCTATTGGTATGAGTGTGTTGATTAGCTAATGGGATGGACACATACCCATTGGTCATGCATGGCAAGTGTTTGATAATTGGTCTCAATGAGTGATTCTTATGTTAACTCACATGGACACATAGTGGATTAACTAGGTTTCACATGGGTAATTATCCTAGACATAGGCTCTTATCTATTGATTGTTATTAGCTAACAAATATCATTTCATTGATTGGTGCTTGTTAATTACAATTATTCATTGAAGTAGCAAGTGAATAGGGACCCCTAGGCTTTAATCATTCTTATCTTCTCTTGTGGAATTGGTGTTTGGTGTTTCTTATTTTATTTCTCTTAATTGTTATTTTAATTGCAACCCATTCTCCTTCGTTTGCTTGGATAAAAATTTGTGAATTTTGGTTAAGTTTAACATTCTTCTAATTATTCAATCCCTTGGGACACGATACTCTAACTCTCCTTTATATTACTTGTCGACCCGTGCGCTTGCGGATTACGGACCAACAATGATGCATATGAAAACTCAAAAATTTATAAAGCTAGAATAAAAGCTTTTCATGTAAATCAATTTTGAGAAAATCTTTTGAAGTTGGTCAAAAAGTTTTGCTTTATAATTCTCGTCTTCACCTATTCTCTGAAAAATTGAGATCTAAGTAGACTGACCATTTTATTGTCAAATATGTGTATCCTCATGGGGTCATAGACATTGAGAACCCTAGGAATGATGATGTTTTTAAGGTCAATGGACAAAGACTAAAATCATTTTTGGAACATCAAGTTATTGAGGTAGAATCCATCTCCCTTTCTAATCATTGTTATGAGAAGAATTTATTTTAATTTTGTTACTTTATTTTTGAAGTTCTTTGTGACCCCCAATTAAGTGGCAGATAACGGTACTCCGTGACTCTCAAGTCAGTTTATTTTTTAGTTTCCCATAATAACTGATTCCTTCTCCTTTAAAATGGATGTCATTCTCTTGAATTTAAGAAAGCATTTTCCTTCTCTTCCTCAAAATGCTCTAACAAAAATCTACAAAGTTAGGTGTGAAAGACTGAGACTGTTAATGCAAAAGGGCATCCCAGAAGATATACACTGGATAATCGAAGCAAAAGTTCATTTAGCTGGTGAATCTTCAAATTCATTTGTCCTATACATGTCGGGTCTCAATAAAAGTTCGTATTCTAAAAAGAGAAGAGCGAAAAGAATACAAGTTTGTTACAAATGTGCGCAATAGAATTGTAGCATGCGATGTCGTTCTTTGGGAATGCTTTCCACAAACCAAGAAGATAAAATATACTTTTTTTAAGAATGGACTAAGTAATGAGTCATTAGATGATATCTTATTGACTCTTGAGATGCATTCTTGTGGAGTTGTGCATCGTGAACTTTTTAATTTGTGGAATCTCTTCAGGGACCAGCAAAAGTGTTATAGTCTTAGAAATTTGACTCAAAAAGACCCTGTGTGTCAATTTATAATAAAATTAGATGGGAAGCTTATCCTTGACTCATAGAAAGTATTTAAGCCGTTACTAGATGTAAAACCAGAGATATGAGCCACAATCAGAACAACATGTATATATTATCTTGTACATCTCCTAAAAAAATAAGGGCAATCGAAAAAGTACCATGCTCTTAATTGAGTGTGGAGCCCCTGCCAGTGGCAGACCCGTCATTGACTCGGGTGGACCTTTGCACGCCGATCCTTAAAAGAAGTTCGTGTACCATGCTCTATAGAGAGCCACACTCCACAAACCAATGTTCACCATCTAGGCACTGTGGAGTTGATGGACATGCAGAAGCATCTCACTCTGGTTATTAGTGAGAAGTAACCCGCGGCTGCCAAAGCGTATAAGGTATCTAAGCTTAATCCTCTCTTTCATTAAAAGGGGCTCTCAGCGACCTGGGATAGGGCGTTCTAGATCTTGACATTATGGGTTTCAGATTTTAGCATCTTTGTTGTTGTTATGAACCCAAGTGTGAGCTCTCCAGGTTCCAAACCCAGGATGGAAACCCTTGATGGTTTCTTTCTTCTCTTTTTCTTTTCTTCAAATAAATAGGAGTGAGTGTTTATTGCACTGGTGACATGTAATTCAAAGATATGCCGCCATTTGTTATTATAATTCTATCTTTGTATGATTTTGGTTTTGGACAGACGATCCTTTGGGCAGGGTCCTTCAGGGGTTTCTAGACTTTTTTACCCTAATAGTTTTCTTGAAGTCTAAATAAAAAATAAAAAAATAAAAAATAAAAAATAAAAAAAGTTTATTAATTTCAAACTTTTCTCACAACAGCCAACTTACCCATATAGGTGCTATTATTACTTTTTCCATTCTCTTTTCTATTCAACACTCCATTTTCTTCACTTTTCGCTAACTCACAATCATTCAAAGGGAGTGTAAGTGTAGAAATGAAGGGAGCTTCTGTTCATAGACTTACTAATATTTGTGTATTTTATGGGTCAAGTTATGGGAAGGGTTTAGAGTTTATAAATGTAGTAAGCACTATTGGTCAAACACTGGCTGCGAGGAATAATTGTGTAGTATATAAGGGGGGAGGTAGCATGAGGTTAATGGGGGCTATATCACTTTCTGCATATCTAAAAGGCGGTCAAGTTTTATGTATCATTCTTGAACCTTTCACTCGAAAGAACATCATTGGAAAGACAATTAGGCTGGAACTTCAAGTATCATCTATGCATGGACGAATGAGGACAATGCTTGAAAACTTTGATACATTCATTGCCTTATCAGGTGGTTTTAGTACTTTGAAAGAAGTTTTCCAAATTATCTCTTGGGTCCAAGTGAACATCCACCATAAATCCATAAGTTTGTTGAATGTTAATAATTTCTTTGATAATTTGTTATCTTTTGTTGACCATGTTGTGAAACAGAACTTTATCACACCTTCGGCAAGATGACTCATTATATTTGCTTCCACTGTTGATGAATTAATTGATAAATTACAAACTTTTATTTATGAGCCTGATCCAGCAATAGCTCAGATAGATTGGTCAGAAGGAAGCAGTAAGGGAGGCAGCAAGGAACGTGAATGTGATCTGACATTTCATCTATAACTTTCCTTTATCTTTAGTTTTATTTATCGTACTTTTTTTCTATTTAAATTTGTGTAAGATTTCTCTTTTTAGTAATTACCACAATAGGTAATATTTTCTATCCTTTACCTATCTATGTTTTGACATTGAGGACAATGTTCTGATTTGGTTGGAGGGAAGGATAGTTTAGAAAAACCAAAAAAAAAATCAATAAAAAAAATAGGAAGTGTGTTTATATGTTTGTCAACAACTTACTAATAGCAAAACTAATTAAGGTTGACAGAGTAAAGAGTAAATTATGCCCTTGTGGTAAATTTGCTCTTGAGACGCATCAAAATTGGTGGCAGAGTAAGGAGTAATTAGGTATATAACTATTTTGTGTGGAGGTAGCAATTCAAATTCAGGGAACATAACATGATTGAGTAAATTGTCTTCTTTCTTAAAAATCACATACTTGGTTATGAATGTTGAATTGGTGGACTGAGAATGATAGAAATATACCTTGTGAGATTTTGAGCTTATTGATAAATAGATTGAACATTTGCACCATTCTTTTCTTTCTTGTGTAATTTTCACTCATTGAATTGTTACTCTAAAACTTGCTTTGACTCTATTTGAGGCTACATTTTCACATGCATAAATAAATATGATTGAGACATTTTTCTTGAAATAGCTACTTTAACCAAATAGCCAACCTTGTATATTTTTCCTTGCTTAACCCCTTTGAGCGTATTCGACCATTCCTTGTTTTTAGCTCATTACATATCTTAAAAAAAAATTATGTTCTTACCTAACTTTAGGGAATAAGAGAACATTGACATTGGATGAGTTCTTGAATAAGTGTGAGGGTGTTTGTACAAAACGGTTGATAAAAAAAAAAAAAGAGTAGTCATCTTCAAAGAACAAAAACAAAAACAAAAAAAAAACAAAAACAAATAAACAAAAAAAAATAAAGTGTAAAGAAAGGCCAACAAGGTAAAAAGGAGAAGCAAAAAAAATATGTAAAAGGAATTTGCATTATGTTGGGATGAACTTTTCATGTTCGTTATTTTAACTCAACCCTAATGTTATTTTATTCTCTTTGGTATTTAACTTGTTATATCCATATTATCCCCTTCCTTTACCCTGATCCTATTACAACCTTGAATAAAGTCCTCTTGATTTTTATGTGCATATGTTTTGAGTAGTGAAGAAATAGAAGATAAGCAAGCTTATGGTAGTTCAATTTTCATGGGTTGAATTAAGTGAAATACCTACCTTTTAAAAACTTGAGGGATTGAGAGTGAATCTTGTGAAGATCTATCATTCTTGACTTATGCTTTTCAATTGAAGTTTCCTTGCTTATTGGTTTGAGATGTGAAGAAATGTTATCTCAAAAATGTTTTGATCCCTTGAATCTTTGGTTACTCTTCATTCTTAAATATTATTAGAAATTAAGTCTTTTAGAATTTCTAACTTTTGAGTTTGTGTTGTTTTTCCTTGTTCCCTAGCTTTGATCTTATGTGTTTTGGCTGGGAGTGCAAAAACTAAGTGTGAGAGAATTTGATAGTAATATATTTTACTCATTTTATGATCCTTTCAATGGGCTTCTTAAGGTTCAATTAGGCTTAATTAAGTTGGTTTTGTTACATTTATTAATATTAAGCTTAATTGGATCATTGAACGAATTATTGTTTGAATTGCCTTTAATTTGTCTATTTGACAGCATTCAGTAAATTGGCTAAAAGTTGAGTTGCTAATATCTGATTATTGTGATTCTAGTCTTGTAAGAAAACTAAGACAATTCTCTACAACTTTGATGAAGACCTCAAGAGTTAAATCAAACATTTGGATAATTTAAATTGGAGTTGAAGCAAGATTCAAAGTGTTGATCCTGGCAGCTTGACCTCTGCGCACTTATTGGGCCATTTCTTGAACTATAGAAGTCCAATTGACACCAAACTGGTGGCATTGGAAAGACCCAAATCTACAACTTTCATGATGTAACACCCACCATAAGGTATCACATTTATGTTACTTATTTACCAAATTACCCATTCTTAAAAGAATATGCTTTGTAATGTAAATACGAGTTGTAAAATTTCTTAATAACAATAAGATATACTTAGTGAAAAATAAAAACATTATAACATCATCACAAATAATTTACATCATATATACACAAGTCTTAATACTTGACATACTTAAATATTTACAAACTAGACTTTCAAAATATTTAAACATTAATTGAAACTAACATACTGCCCAAGTATTACTAAACAGCAGAACCCTCAGACGGGTCCTCCTCAGATTCCGCAGCAGGTAGGAATCCATACTGATGCGAAGTCCTACGGACAGGTATCCGTGTAGATGACATGAAACTAATCTCACTAGGAGTACGGTAGTAAGTTCTCCAGTACTGCCTAATGGAAAATGGAAACTCTAAGCGTACATAAACATTTACACTAAAATAAGGATTTCCATGATAAAGCCTACTTAAGATAATATTTAAGTCTCCTATGTAGTAAATACACTCTCTATCTAGGTCAACGTGTCACGCTTCCGGTCCCCCTCAAAATTGCAACCTCATATACCCTAAGAAACTGGGCATCTCCATCTTCTCATAATTCAGCTTCCTCCACAAGAATCTATTCCTCCTCACCTTCTTGTTCAAGTCCTTGCTCGACATCTTTATAGATATAAATACAGTACAAAATAGGCATACAAAGAGGTAAGATCACCTACGCCAATACCAGCAAGGTAGCATGGAGATAAACACATACAACATATCATACAGATACATCATACCATAATTACAATTATGCCATCAACATTATTTATCATCACTATATAAATAATAAATAATAATTACGATCATGCCCTCAATATTTCTAAATATTCAATAGTTCAAATATCACATCAGTATCAAAACTCAATGATTATGCATATGCACATAAACTCAATTTCCTACTCCATGGAGCTAAAACTCAGGTCGGAGAGAGTGATCGAAAAGATCTGTCTGTACCAACATGCCTCTGACCACGTGTTATAATTCTCATGCACATATAGCATATACACGACAGTCTTTATCAGATCTTGATTAAGAATAGTGTCTCGGTCAGAATTATCGGTGTGTTGCATCGGTCAAACCCACGGTCCAGAAGAGCTACCAACTGCCCTCTGTAGGCAACCCGCACCCCGATGCCCCCAAGGTCAACAAGTGACTTACACTACGCATATCGCACCCACTCAAGAGGTGTATTCTCTCGTAGGCAATCAGCCTCATACAGTCTATCCGACCTTTCCAATGCATGTACAATGCACCATTCACAATTCGAATTCATCATCTCATATTCAGGGTTCATATATTGGTTCAACAGTATCTTTACTGTATTTTCATCGCGTAATCATGTTTTTGCATTTTCTCAATTGTGCAACAATTCTGTCATATTTTCAAATCACATTTTGATTTTTTAACGTACTCTCAATTGTGTAAAATATTTATAACTTGTTTTAAATCAAAAATACGATTTCTCTCATTTAATACCAAAATTGACTTTATTTTTAATATTTACATAATAGTGCTTCTATAAAATAATATTTATAAGATAGTCCCTCTTTTAGAAAATATTTACAACATAGTCCCTTTTTAAATAATAATTGTAATATAGTCCCTCTTTAAATAATAATTTCAATATAGTCCCTCTAAAAATAATAATTGCAATATAGCCCATCTAAAAATAATAATTACAATATAGCCCCTCTAAAAAATAGTATTTCTATTGTTTCTCAAAAATTGGTAATTCTTTGCTTTACGTAAAATACTGATGTGTGTGAAACAACATCATGTTTTGTTCTTGTTTTGCATGTATTCTTAGGCATTTTAGACATTTTAATTTCCCTTTTTGTTTGTTTTTTCCTTTGTTCGGATAACTGCGGTGTTTGTGGTGTTATTGTGTAGGATTGGTGCTAAATTGGCATTGAAACTTGTATGATTGAAGTTGGAGCTTTATGGATAGCAAAAAGGTGCAAAAAGAAACTTCCAGAGAGTTCCACGGCCTGGCCGTGGAACCAACCACGGCCGTGGAACTCAACAACATGCAAAATTGGCCTGTGGCAGAGAGAAACATGGCCTGGCCGTGGAATGATCCACGGCCCCATGGAATTCTGACAGCAAGTTCCACGGCCGTGGTTCGCAGCGCGCAGCAGAATTTTAGTTTTTATTTTTATTTCTTTTGGGCCTGTTTAGCCAATGAAAACCCTAGGCTATAAATAGATGTTCTAAATAAAATGAGGGGGGTTCTAATTTGGTTTGGAAGGAGGCACATTGGAGGCTCTTGTTCTTGATCTTTCTTCCTTCTTCTCTCTTGGGTTACGGGTTTGGATGTTCTTGAACATGTTTTCTGATTTCTTCTTCTCTATGTCTGAGTAGTTTCTTTTGTTTCTAGGATTGGGCAATGCCCTTTGATACATTGATAATGATTAATTGATGTTGTTTCCCCTTTTATTAATCTTGAATGTTCTTTGATTTAATCTTTATTGCTTTTATTCATGTGAATTGGTTGGTCAATTATTTGCATCTCATAGGCATTTAGAGACGTACTGAAAGGTGAACCTAAGTGTTGGAACCATAAGAATTGAACTTAAGATCTAAATCACGAGAGTAGTTTTAGCCTTTCGAGGATTCAATGAATTACCACAAAGCGTAATGAGTTTAATTTAAATTCAATTACCACAAGAGTAGGAATTGGTTTAATTGGGCACGGATCTTGTATATTGAGAAAGAACATTAACTAATTTAGGGTAATTCACCTTCAATTGAATTTCAGATTTGATAAAAGGGTTGTCAATTAGGATTTATCTTGTATCATTGTGGTATCCCAATCTTGGAAGCTTTCTTGAATTTGAATACCTTTCTTAATAACTTGCTATTTTTGTTCTAAATTCTGCACTTTGATTTTTATTTAATTGCTTTGTTACTACGTTTTTCTTAATCAACAATCATATTCCCTTTTGTTTAATTTAATTGAATTAATTAATTAATTGGTATTCATAGACACAGTCCCTGTGGATTCGATCTTTTTTATTACTTGACGACGAAACCGTATACTTGCGGATTTCACGCATCAAGTTTTTGGCGCCGTTGCCGATCATAGAATATTAAATGGAGCAAAGTGGGTTTGAAAGTTGTGAAAAGAATGTTGGGAATCATGTGAATGACCATTCTCAATTCTTTGAAAAAAAAAAGGGAGCAAATAAAAGAAAATCATAAGAAGCTTGAAAAAGAGGAAAGAAAAGAAAAGAAAGGAAGAAAATTCTTTGAAATGTAGAGTTATGTTTTAGATTGAAATATTGCCTTTGCTCCATTTAATTTCTATTGAATTACTTGTGTTTATTGAGAATCTTGATGAGCCCTTTTGTCATACCTTCCTTTATCTACCTTACCTAATATCATTCCCATGGCCCCATTACAACCCTTGAAAGACCTTTTGATTCTTGCATGCATGCTGATTATTAGTAGAAATTTGGTTTCTTATCAAGCATATGGAAGTGCATTTTCTTTGAGGAATTTTGAGCGCATTGTCTTCACCCTTAAACACTCTGAGTGTGGTTAGTGGAGTGAACTTAATTCAATCAATGAGGATGCTTGATTTCTGAGAACTTAGCCTCTAATTGGACTTGATTTTGATTATCTCTCAGATTCTTTGTTTATCTTAGCCTATTGCTTGGATATTGTTTTCTCGGGTTCCTTATTCTTTATTATCTTTTGATCCCACATCTTGGTTTGACATTAGTTATTGCTTGGGGACAAGCAAAGTCTTAAGCTTAGGGGGATTTAATGTGTGTGAAACAACATCATGTTTTGTTCTTGTTTTGCATGTATTCTTAGGCATTTTAGACATTTTAGTTTCCCTTTTTGTTTGTTTTTCCCTTAGTTCGGATAACTGTGGTGTTTGTGGTGTTATTATGTAGGATTGGTGCTAAATTGGCCTTGGAATGGATGGAAGCTTGCATGATTGAAGTTAGAGCTTTATGGATAGCAAAAAGGTGCAAAAAGAGACTTCCAAAGAGTTCCACGGCCTGGCCGTGGAACCAACCACGGCCGAGGAACTCAACAGCATGTAAAATTGGCCTGTGGCAGAGAGAACCACGGCCTGGCCGTGGAATGATCCACGGCCCCATGGAATTTTGACAGCAAGTTCCACGGCCTGGCCGTGGAATGAACCACGGCCGTGGTTCGCAGCGCGCAGCAGAATTTTAGTTTTTATTTTTATTTCTTTTGGGCTCTTTTAGCCAATGAAAACCCTAGGCTATAAATAGATGTTCTGAATAGAATGAGGGGGTTCTAATTTGGTTTGGAAGGAGGCACATTGGAGGCTCTTGTTCTTGATCTTTCTTCCCTCTTCTCTCTTGGGTTACGGGTTTGGATGTTTTTGAACATGTTTTCTGATTTCTTCTTCTCTATGTCTGAGTAGTTTCTTTTGTTTCTAGGATTGGGCAATGCCCTTTGATACATTGATAATGATTAATTGACGTTGTTTCTCCTTTTATTAATCTTGAATGTTCTTTGATTTAATCCTTATTCCTTTTATTCATGTGAATTTGCTGGCCACTTATTTGCATCTCATAGGCATTTAGGGACGTACTGAGAGGTGAACCTAAGTGTTGGAAACATAAGAATTGAACTTAAGGTCTAAATCACGAGAATAATTTTAGCCTTTCAAGAATTCAATGAATTACCACAAAGCGTAATGAGTTCAATTTAAATTCAATTACCACGAGAGTAGGAATTGGTTTAATTGGGCACGGATCTTGTATCTTAAGAAAGAACGTTAACTAATTTAGGGTAATTCACCTTCAATTGAATTTCAGATTTAATAAAAGGGTTGTCAATTAGGATTTATCTTGAATCATTGTGGTATCCCATTCTTGGAAGCTTTCTTGAATCTGAATACCTTTCTTGATAACTTGCTATTTTTGTTCTAAATTCTGCACTTTGATTTTTGTTTAATTGCTTTGTTACTACGTTCTTCTTAATCAACAATCATATTCCCTTTTGTTTAATTTAATTGAATTAATTAATTAATTGGTATTCATAAACACAGTCCCTGTGGATTCGATCTTTTTTATTACTTGACGACGAAACCGTACACTTGCGGATTTCACGCATCAAGTTTTTGGCTCCGTTGCAGATTTCTGAGAACTTAGCCTCTAATTGGATATGATGAGAAAGTGTGCAACCGTGTGATAGTGTATAGGAGAATTAGGAGATAAACTTAAAAATAAAATATCACACTTTGTGTTCACATGCAAAGGCACATGGCTTGGTCATCAAAGTGTCATGCAATGGTCACAAATGATCATTCAAGAAGGCTTGAGAAGCCTCTTGGCCGTGTGGCCCTATAGAAAAACTTAGTTTGTTTTTAATTTTGTTCTAGTTACTCTTTAATCAAATAACAACTAACTAGATTAGGTTTTCTAGTTACAGGATTAACTATCTAGTTACATAGCTAATTAGTTAAATAGGTCATTGCATATGTCATGCCTAGTCATGGCTTCTAGATGGAATTAGGATATTTAGTTAGTAACTAGATCCTAACTAATTAGTAACTAGGTTAGTTCATTTAGTTCCTTAATTAGACAATTAGGTAACTAAATTAGGTTTATTTAGTTACTTTGTAACTAGTCAAACATTTCAACTTAGATTATTTATTATTAGTTAGAAAAGTCCAATCATCATTTTTGACTTGTTTCTATTTGTTCATTTTAAATTAGGTTATAGAAAATATTCTAATTACATTTTCTGTTCAATAAAATATATCGGGTCCAATAATTTATAGTAGAAGTTGCTATAAATAAAATAGTAGATTATTTTTCGTGAAATATTTTTATTTCACAGATAAATTCTAAAAATTAAAAAATTCTTTTCTGTGTCTCTCAGATTCGAGTTTAGTAAGATCCCCCATCTCCGAAAAAATCAAATAAGATTTTCCACGGCCCGAAAATTGTTATTTTTCTGACCTGGAGCAAATCACACAAAACGATCAAAAATAGTCTCGGAACAGTCAAATTAATTTTATAGAACACAGAAAACACAAAACAGTGAAATTCAGTCATTATTGTAACATAGCCAGAATTTAGGGTGTTACAACTCTCCCCCTCTAAAAAGAAGTTTCGTCCTCGAAACTTGATTTCACACCCTCAAAATAAAAATGGATATTGTTCTTTTATCTTATCTTCCAACTCCCATGTAGCTTCACCGCTTACATCGTTCCAAACTACTTTAACCAATGTAATTTCCTTATCTCAAAGTTGCTTTGTCCTTTGATCCTCAATCTTGACTGGAAACGTTTCATAGGTTAAATTTTCCTTTAGTTGTATGGTGTTTGGTTCGATAACATTAGTGGAATCATAAATATATTTCCGTAGTTGTGATACGTGAAATACATTGTGAAGATTTGATAGTAGAGGTGGTAATTCAATTTGATAAGCTACTAGACCTACCCGACGAAGTATCTAATGTGACCCGATAAACTTTGGAGTGAGTTTCCTTGACTTAATCACTCGTCCAACCCCATTCATAGGTGTCACTCGTAGAAATACATGGTCACCTTCTTCAAACTCAAGCGGTCTTCGTCTTTTATCAGCATAACTCTTTTGTCGAGTCTGAGTTGTCCTCATCTTATCTTGAATCATTTTCACTTTCTTAGTTGTCTGTTGTACAAACTTTGGCCCTATAACAGCACTTTCACCATCATGATACCAACATAACGGCGTTCTGCATCGTCTCCCATACAATGCCTCATAGGGTGCCATCCCTATGCTCGAATGAAAACTGTTGTTGTATGAAAACTCTATCAATGGCAAAAATTCGTCCCAACAACCAGTTTGTTCTAGAACGCAAGCTCTCAACAAGTCCTCCAATGACTAAATCGTCCTTTCTGACTGACTATCTATTTGTGGATGGTAAACAGAACTTATATGTAGCTTCGTTGCCATTGCTTCTTGCAAACTACTCCAAAACCTCGATGTAAATCGTGAATCTCGATCAGAAATAATACTGGATGGTATACCATGAAGTCTAACAATTTCATTGACGTACACTTAGGCCAACTTTTCCATTGATTACTTAATATTAATCGGTAAAAAGTGCACCGACTTTGTAAGCCAATCAACAATTACCCAAATAGAATCGTGACCTTTCTGAGTCTTTGGTAGTCCTGTTACGAAATCCATTGCTATGTCATCCCATTTCCATTCAGGAATAGGCAAAGGTTGCAACATTCCCGATGGTCTTTGATGTTCTACCTTAGCCTTCTGACAAACTAAATAGGATGATATATATTCAGCGACATCCCTCTTCATTCCTTGCCACCAATATAGCTGTTTCAAGTCTTGATACATCTTTTTGGCTCCTGGATGCATACTCAACTTACTTCTGTGAGCTTCATCCAAAATCAATTTCCTAAGTTCTGGCTCCTTTTGCACACAAACTCTTCCTTTAAACTTCAGAATTCCATCAGCACCTTTACTAAATTCCAATACTACTCCTTGGCTTCTTGCTTCCTTTGCTTCTTGCAAATACTAGTCACTGTTTTGTCCTACTTGTATTCTATCCATTAAATCATTTGAAATGGTGATCATGTTTAAACACATCTTCCCTGGTGTCAATTTCACAGACAATTGCATATCCCGAAATTCTTCTATTAGTTTCTTCTCCTTAATCATCATAATAGAAGCACTAAGCACTTTCCTACTTAAAGCATCCGCTACAACATTTGCCTTTCCGGGATGATACTGTAACTGAAAGTCATAGTCCTTCAGAAACTCCAGCCAACGCCTTTGTCTTATGTTTAACTCTTTTTGGTCAAACAGATACTTCAAACTTTTATGATCACTAAACGTAGTGAATGTTGCCCTATAAAGAAAATGTCTCCACACTTTCAACGCAAACACTACAGCTGCCAATTCAAAATCATGAGTCAGATAATTCCTCTCATGCACTTTCAACTGCCTCGACGCATACGCTACAACCTTACGGTTCTGCATAAGTACACAACTCAATCCTTGGTATGAAGCATCACAATATACTTCGAAAGGTTCGTTCGAATTAGGTAGAATTAAAACTGGTGAAGTAGTCAGTCGTCTTTTCAACTCCTAAAAACTTTCTTCGCATGCATCAGTCTATACAAACGATTGATTCTTTCGTGTAAGTTGGGTAAGAGGTCCTGCTATCGTCAAAAACCCCTCAATAAATCGTCGATAGTAATCGGCTAATCCGATAAAACTACGGATCTCCGATACAGTCTTTGGTATTTCCCATTCAATAATTGTTTCCATTTTTGAAGCATCAACTTCAATTCCTTCCTCCGAAATAATGTGTCCCAAAAATTGAACTTTGCTTAACCAAAATTCATATTTGGATAACTTGGCATATAATTTATTCTCTTTCAGAATCTGGAGAACCACTCTAAGATGCTCAGCATGTTCCTCTTGACTTTGAGAATAGATCAAAACGTCATCAATAAAGACAACAACAAATTTATCCAAGTATGAATGGAAAATCCTATTCATAAAGTCCATGAATATGGCAGGTGCATTAGTCACACCAAACGGCATCACTTGATATTCGTAATGCCCATTACGTGTTCGAAACGCAGTTTTTGGAATATCCTCCACTTTCACACATATCTGGTGATAACCAGAACGTAAGTCAATCTTGGAAAATATTGCAACTCCTCGCAATTGATCCATCAGATCATCGATTCTTGGGAGTGGATACTTATTCTTAATCGTAATCTTGTTCAACTGTCGGTAGTCTACACATAGACGAGAAGTTCCATCCATCTTCTTTACCAACAATATTGGAGCTCCCCATGGTGATACACTTCGTCTCACAAATTGCTTCTCCAATAAATCCTCCAGCTATTTCTCAAGCTCTGCTAACTCTACTGGCAACATCCTGTAAGGCGCCATAGATCTAAGTCCAGCTCCAGGTACTAAATCAATAGAAAACTCAATTTCTCTTTCCGGCGGTAGTCTAGGTATATCTTCAGGAAATACCCCAGGAAATTCATTAACTACAAAAATATCCTTCAAGACATCTTCACACTAAACCTCCAAAGAAGACATCAACAAGTACCCCTGATCTCCTTCCTTCAAACAAGCTTCCATTTGAGTAGTCGTTAGGAATCTAGAATCCTTAACCTCAGGAAAATCTAATGTCTTATTGGAATAATCTATCAGGATATGGTTAGAGGACAATCAATCCATTTCTAAGATTACATTAATCTTGGAAAGAGGCAAACAAATCAAATCCACATAAAAGATTCTATCCCTAACACATACAGGACAATTCAAACATACTTTTGTAGTTATCACAGGCTTATCAGTAAGAGTAACAACACTCAAATCGTAAGGCAATGTAGTCACACTCAATCCTAAACGCTCTACACAATCACATGCAATGAAAGAATGTGTTACTCTCGAATCATATAACACTGGTTAAGGATTACCTTTAATGGCACACTCCTCCATAATCAAGTCCTCAGATTTCGTGGCTTCTTCCCCGCTCATGGTATACACACGACCACCCGCATGTGGCCTTGCCGTACAAACACTTCCCAATGATGGTTCCACCTTCAGTTGATCACATTCTCTGGAAAAATATCCAGGCTTTCCACATTTATAACAGATCACCTCTTTATGTTAACAATCTTTGGTGAGATGATTTTTCCCACACTTGAAGCATTTCAGTGTAGAAGTTCCAGCTTGACTCGCCTTACTGCCACTAGAACTTCCTCCAAAAGATTGTTGTCTATTCTGACCTCCTGCCAGTTTGGTATACAGCTTCTGTTGATAAAGGTTGCCACCGCTACCCTTTCCTCTTTGGAACCGTGTAGGTCCAAAGTTCCTATTCCTTGCCTCACATTGTTGATCAATTTCTTTAACCTTTTGACATTTGTCCAACAATGCTGGAAACTGGTCAATATCCACGATTGCTATAGCTCACTTAATATCAAGTCATAACCCCTCTTCAAATTTTCAGCACTTCCATTCCTTATCCGGGTGCATCTGAAAATACCTCAAAAACTTAGACAAGCTTTCGAATTTTGCAACATATTCACTTATGACATCATCCCTTGCCTCAAACTAAGGAATTCCATCTCCTTAGCATGACGAACACTAGCTGGAAAATACTTTCCCATAAATTTTTGTTTAAAGAGATGTCACATCACAACTCTTCCCTCAGCTTGAATCAATCTTTGGGCTCCTGCCCACTAAGCTTCTCTATCTCCTACTAACACAAACGTTGCAAAAGTAAGCTTTCGCTCATCAGTACAACCCATACCTTCAAATATCTTTTCTAATTCTTTGATCCACAGATCAGCTTTCTCTAGGTCAAATTCTCCATGAAACTTTAGTGGATTGTTCCTACAAAATTCTGACAAACTGTGAGCATCCTCAGTTGCTCTTTGGTTTTGCTACACAACAACTTTAGCCATTTGTTGCATTGCTGCTACAGCTGCAGCCATGTTTTGGTTATCGTCTCAACATTTCCAAATCCTGCTCTAGTATTCACGCGTCCTCTTCCTCGTCCAGCCATTATGTTTTCTCAAACTAGATTGAACAACACAAAGAAGAGTGAAAGTCAATCTTCAAACAATATTATTTTCTTTTAGAAAATAAACACAGAGAATCACACAACTTAAACAAGACAGACCTAACCATAAACCCAAAAAGACTCTAACTTGGGCTCTGATACCAACTAATGTAACACCCACCGTAGGGTATCACATTTATCTTACTTATTTACCAAATTACCCCTTCTTAAAAGAATATACTTTGTAATGTAAATACGAGTTATAAAATTTCTTAATAACAATAAGATAAACTTAGCGAAAAATAAAAATATTATAACATCATCACAAATAATTTACATAATACAAACACAAGTCTTAGTACTTGACATACTTAAATATTTACAAACTAGACTCTCAAAATATTTAAACATTAATTGAAACTAACATACTGCCCAAGTATTACTAAATAGTAGAACCCTCAGACGAGTCCTCCTCAGATTCCTCAGTAGGTAGGAATCCGTACTGACGTGAAGTCCTACGGACAGGTGTCTATGCAGACGACACGATACTAATCTCACTAGGAGTATGGTAGTAAGTTCCTCAGTATTGCCTAATGGACAACAGAAACTCTAAGTATACATAAACATTTACACTAAAATAAGGGTTTCCATGATAAAGCCTACTTAAGATAATATTTAAGTCTCTTATGTAGTGAATACACTCTCCATTTAGGTCAATGTGCCACGCTTCCGGTCCCCCTCGAAATTGCAACCTCATATACACTAAGAAACTGAGCATCTCCATCTTCTCAGAATTCAGCTTCCTCCACAAGAATCTACTCCTCCTCACCTTCTTGTTCAAGTCCTTGCTCGACGTCTTTACAGATATAAATACAATACAAAATAGGCATACAAAGAGCTGAAATCACCTACGCCAATACCAATTTGGTAGCATAGAGATAAACACATACAATATATCATACAAATACATCATACCATAATTACAATTATGCTATCAACATTATTTATCATCACTATATATATAACAAATAATAATTACGATCATGCCCTCAATATTTCCAAATATTCAATAGTTCAAATATCACATCAGTATCAATACTCAATGATTATGCATACGCACTTAGACTCAATTTCCTACTCCATGGAGCAAAACTCAGGTCAGAGAGTGATCGAAAAGATCTATCTGTACCAACATGCCTCAGACCACGTGCTATAATTCTCATGCACATCTAGCATATACACGACAGTTTTTATCAGATCTAGATTAAGAATAGTGTCTCGGTCAGGATCAACGGTGTGTTGCATCGATCAAACCCACGGTCCAAAAGAGCTACCAACTGCCCTCTATAGGCAACCCGCACCCTGATGCCCCCAAGGTCAGAAAGTGACTTACACTACGCATATCGCACCCACTCAAGAGGTGTATTCTCTCCTAGGCAATCAGCCTCATACAGTCCATCAGACCTTTCCAATGCATGTACAATGCACCATTCATAGTTCGAATTCATCATCTCATATTCAGGGTTCATATATTGGTTCAATAGTATCTTTACTGTATTTTCATTGCATAATCATGTTTTCACATTTTCTCAATCGTGCAACAATTTTGTCACATTTTCAAATCACATTTTGATTTTTCAATGTACTCTTAATTGCAAAAAATATTTCTAACATGTTTTAAATCAAAAATACGATTTCTCTCATTTAATACCAAAATTGACTTTATTTTTAATATTTGCATAATAGTCCCTCTATAAAATAATTGACAAAACTTTCTAAATGAAAAGTGTTTAGAATATGGTTTAGGTTTAAAAAGTGTAGAGAAGAAAAATTATGGAAGATTGGAAGTGGTATTTAGCGTGGCTGGCCGAAACCTCAAAGGAGAAAAGGAAAGGGAAAAGTTCTTGTGTTCTTGAGTGTTTGGAGAGAAAAGATGAAGGCTTAACTTTTAGGTGAGAGAAATTGAATATTGAGAGTGATGAGAAAGTGTGCAGCCGTGTGATAGTGTATAGGATAATTAGGAGATAAACTTGAAAATAAAATATCACACTTTGTGTTCACATGCAAAGGCGCATGGCTTGGTCATCAAAATGTCATGGAATGGTCACAAAAGACCATTCAAGAAGGCTTGAGAAGCCTCTTGGCTGTGTGGCCCTATAGAAAAGGGTAACTTAGTTTGTTTTCAATTTTGTTCTAGTTACCCTTTAATCAAATAACAACTAACTAGATTAGGTTTTCTAGTTACATGATTAACTATCTAGTTACATAGCTAACTAGTTAAATAGGTTATTGCATATGTCATGCCTAGTCATGGCTTCTAGATGGAATTAGGATATTTAGTTAGTAACTAGATCCTAACTAATTAGTAACTAGGTTAGTTCATTTAGTTCCTTAATTAGACAATTAGGTAACTAAATTAGGTTTATTTAGTTACTTTGTAACTAGTCAAACATTTCAACTTAGACTATTTGTTATTGGTTAGAAAAGTCCAATCATCGTTTTTGACTTGTTTCTATTGGTTCATTTTAAATTAGGTTACAGAAAATATTCTAAGTACATTTTCTATTAATTAAAATATATTGGGTCCAATAATTTATAGCAGAAGCTGCTATAAATAAAATAGTAGATTATTTTTCGTGAAATATTTTTATTTCATAGATAAATTCTAAAAGATAAAAGATTCTTTTCTGTGTCTCTCAAATTCGGGTTTAGTAAAATCCCCTGTCTCTGAATAAATCAAATAAGATTTTCCCCGGCCCAAAAATTATTATTTTCCTGACCCAGAGCAAATCACACAAAACGATCAAAAACAGTCTTAGAACAGTCAAATTAATTTTATAGAACATAGAAAACACAAAACAGTGAAATTCAGTCATTACTGTAATATAGCCAGAATTTGGGGTGTTACACATGAAGAACACAAGAGTCTTTTAGGATGTATAATAGGTCATATTGGTCTTAGAAGGCATAATAGAGGAGTTGTAGCTGGGCCTGAATCGTATGCAATGATTGGGCCATAACTCGAGCTGTAGGAATGATTTTGGGTTGAAACCAGCGACATTGGAAAGCTAAGACAAAAGCCTACAACTTTCATGAAAATTAATTTTCCATAATTTGACGACATCCATGAGTTCAACACTTAATGAATTTAGAGACAAGAATCTCAATAATTTTTCACTCATTCATAATTATCAAACCACAACTTGACATTTTCCACTCATTCACCCACTCATCCACTCACTCATTAATCAGCCCCTTGTCATTTTGTATCCATCATTCTCTATAAAAAGCACCATTAGCTGATCATTTGAGAATCTTGGTTTTAGATATCAAGATCATGCTATTGTGTTATTTGTTTATCTTGTTGTAGTTTTCTTTTATTCTAAATTGAAGTTATGTTCTTTTTCTTCTTCTTCTCTCTTTCTTTCTCTTGTCTATGAACTAATTTTCATTTTACTTAGGTGAAAGGGTAAAGCTTTTAGTAATAAATTAAGGTTAGATTAATTTCTTTCTTGTGCTGAAATGATATATTATCAAGTAGTCATTGTAACACCCTTGCTTGGGTATTACATTTCAGACCAACACATTTTATTTTAAAACTTTACCCAAGCCATAATTAAGATTTATATTATAATATATAGGTTTTAATTTATTTTTTCGCAGATAACATAAACTTAACAGAACATAAATAAACTCAAGATATAACGAACTGAATAAAACATTCCACACACACACACATGATGCACACTTTTTAATTGTTGCATTTACAAACCCAAGTGCAGGTTGTCTCAAGTAATAAATTTCTCGGTGAGTCCGAGGTCGATCCACAGGGAATTGTTGAAGATTGAGGTGAAGTAAATATTTTGTTACTACGGTAAAAATTATTTATTTGGGTAAAAAGATCCACTATTGGTAAATAAAGTAAAAGTAAGATTAATTCCTTTTATAACTCAATTAGAATCCTCGCAACATGGAGGTTCTAATCAAAAAATACAACGTTAAAAGTCTATTAAAATAATATATTTAATTATATTTTGTTTCCTTTAATCATCTATTAACATCACCACTCATAAATGGGATCAAGCATTCACTGTGTCAATATTTTGTCTACAATAAATCAAGATCTCCACTTTACAAGGAGAATTTCTAACACTACCACTTGTAAATGGGTTAAAGCATTCACTGTGCCAATATTTTATCTACAATAAATCAAGAACTCCTCTTTACAAGGGTAGTTTCTAAATTATCAGAAACAAAATATAACACGTATAATAATTACTTGAAAATATAAATCATTAAAGCACAAGAGAGGAATAAATCTAACCTTATTTTATTACCAAGAGCTTCACACTTTAACCCAAGTAGACTGGAACTTATTTACACATAAACTAGAAAAGAGAAAAAGAGAAAGAGAAAAGAAAAGAAAAGTGAAGGGAGACTGAGGAGAGGAGGGAATTCCTCCTCTCCTCCTCTGGAAATATGCCCAGAGTTTCCCCCTCCGAATGTCTCCTCTCGTTTGCGCATCTGATGCCTTTTATAGGCAATTTTGAGTGCTACAGGGAAGATGCAATTTGGAGCTATAGTGACGCTACAGTAACGCTACAATGATGCTACAGTGCTACAGTAGGAAACTTAACGATTAAGTCTCTGACTTGTAGGCTTTTATTATTATTATTATTATTATTATTATAATAATTGAGCAAACGTGTACAGCTGTGTGTCCAATTTTCGTCATTTTTGAGAGAAGTGGTCTTCATGAAAGTTGTAGGCCTGAATATTTACTTTAAAATGACTTTAGTTTGAGTCCAAAATCATGTCTAGAACTCAAGATATGATCCAATTACTACAAAGTGTTTAAACCCAGTTTCAGCTCCTCTATTCTGACTTCAAAGCTTAATATCACCTCCAAGGAGTCCGATTCTGGAAAAGTGTTCAACATCAAAGTTGTAGGGAATTGTCTAAGCTTTCATACAAGACCAAAATCACATCAATCAGATATTTGCAACTCAAATTACAGCCAGTTTACTAAACATTGCCAAAGAGATAATTACGGTTAATTTATGCAATAATTTATTTAATTGTCCAATTTGGCTCAAAATCATAAAATGTGTCAAAACCAACTTAATTAGGCCTAATTGAACCTTAAGAAGCCTAGTGAGAGGATTACAAAATGTATAAAATACAGTGTTATCAAATTTTCTCACACTAAACTTTTGCACTCCTGGGCAAAACACAAAAGACAAAAACCAAAAAAAAAATGACACATATTCAAAAACTAAAAACTCTAAAGGATTCAATGACTCAAGAAGAGCAACTAGACAATCAAGGGATCAAAACAGTTATGAGGTAACATTTCTTCGCATCTCAAACCAACAAGTAAGGAAACTTCAGTTGAAAAGAATGAATCAAGAATGATAGATGTTCACAAGATTCACTCTCAATCCCTCAAGTGTTTAAAAGGTAGGTATTTCACTCAATTCAACCCATGAAAATTGCATTACCATAAGCTTGCTTGTCTTCTATTTCTCCACTACTCAAAACACATGTACACACAAATCATGAAGACTTTATTCAATGTTGTAATAGGGTTAAGGTAAAGGAGAAGGTAATATGGATATGACAACTTAAATACCAGAGAATAAAAGAGCATGAGAGCTGAGTTCAATTAACAAGCATGAAAGTTCATTCCAACTCCACCTAATACAAATTCTCTTTACATATTCTTTTCCTTTCCTTTATTACCTTGTTAACCTTCTTTTTTTTTCTTTTTACATTTCTTTTTTTTCTGACTTTTTTGATTTTTTTGATTTTTACAAAAAGAACATCATATATACATTTTTTTTAACCATTCTGCACACACACCCCCACACTTGTTCAAGAACTCATCGAATGACAAAGCTAATGTTCTCTTATTCCCTAAGGTTAAGTAAGAACATGGTTTTTCATTTAAGGCACATAATGAGTTTGAAACAAAGAATAGTCAAATAAGCTCAAAGCGGTTAAGCAAAGAAAAATATGCAAGGTTGGCTATTTGGTCAAAGTAGTTAATTCAAGAAAATACCTCAATCATTTTCATGTATGCATATGAAATTGTAGTCTCAAAAAGAATAAAATCAAGTTCTAGAGCAACAATTCCATGAGTGAAATTTACACAAGAAAGAAAAGAATGGTACAAATGTTCAATCCATTCATTAATAGGCTCAAAATCTCACAAGGCATAATTCTATCATTCTCAGTCCACCAATTCAACATCCATAACCAAGCATGTGAATTTTAAGAAAGAAGACAATTTACTCAATCATGCAAATTTCCCTGAATTTGAATTGCTACTTCCACACAAACTAGCTGTCTACCCCAATTAAGATGCGTCTCAAGAGTAAAATTTACTCCTTACTCTGCCATCCTTAACTGGTTTAGTAAGTTACTGACAAACATATAAACACAACAAACATATTAATACACACACTTCCTAAAATTTTTTTTTTTGGGTTTTTTTTACACAACTCTACACACAACAAACATAAACACACTTACTATTTTTTTATACATTTTTTTACATAACTATCCTTCCACCCAACTAGATCACAACATTGTCCTCAATGTTAAAAAATAGAAAGGAAAAAGATAGAAGATAGTACCTGTTACCGCAATTACTGAAAAGAGAAACTTCACACAAATATAAACAGAAACAAAGTATGACCAATGATTGAAATTATTTATACAGATGGAGTGTCTTGACTGGCTTCCTTTTCTTACTGCTTCATACAACATTTCCTTCAGACCACTTCTAGCTGAGCTGCTACTGGATCAGGGCTGTTATAAGAAGAAGATATACAAGAAAATATATACATGTAGTTGTGATTGTGGCTCACATTTTCCTCTGGTTTTACGTCTAGTAACGGCTTAAACGCCTTCTATGAGTCGAGGATAGGCTTCCCATCCAATTTTCTTATAAATTGGCAAACAGGGTCTTTTTGAGTCAGATTCCCAAGACTGTAACACGCTTACTTGCCTTTGAAGAGATTTCACAAATTAATAAATTTACACTGCATAAATTCACAAGAATGCGTCTCAAGAGTCCAAAAGATTTCACCTAATGACTTCTTACTCAGGCCATTCTTTAATGAAAAATATTTTATCTTTTTTTATTTGTGAAAACCATCCACAAAGAACAAGTTCGCTTGTTATAAGAAAAATTGACAATTTTGGCAAATCAAACCATAAAATTGAAAATTAAAAATTCATTAGAAAAATGATCATTGATAGGTGCGATTTCAAAAGGTGAGCCTATTGTAAGTATGGACAAATCAACAACAAAATTTTAGGCTCATTTTGAATTCTTGAAGCAACAAAATCCACCGTATCAACCTAGGTTTACAAAAACTTGTTGAGAAAATCGACGAGTAACCAAAAGGTCAAAATAGAGTTGACTATTTAAAAAGAAAAGAAAAACAAACACTAAGGCACACGAAATTACGAAGAAAAAGAGAAAATAAAGTTTTTTTGTATTTTTTTTTTGAAATGAAAACACATGAAATTAGAATACTAGGGATCAGACTTCACTTGATTCAATAATCTATCATAGACAATAGAGTAGCTTTGGGACCTTCCTTCTAATCAATTTCTAATCATTCAATTGATGGGGAGAATCAGTAATTTAAAAACATTTAAAGGCGTGACTTTTACTCTATGTATTCTCATGGAAAAATACCACAGTTCTCCCACACAACCTATAACCTCCATTCCTAGATGATTTTAAATCATGGTACTTTATTATTTATGGTTTAGGTCATATGCAAACTTTTTGGGTTACACATATACCCACTAGATCAATTTATGAGTGGCCAATTCATAAAAGCATTATGAATAATAATAAGCACTCAAATTAAATAGAAAAGAGTTAATTAGAATTTCAATCTTAATACATGTCAATTGAATCAAGTTATATCTTCACCCTAAAAATACACAAATTTAATTACACATGACAAAATAGAAGAAGAAATAGAAAAATAAAAAAATAAAAAATATATACAAAGGTGTGGTATAATTCCAGCCACCAAATAAATATTTACAAAGGCGTAGTAATAAACCAACTACCAAAAAAAAAAATTAAAAATGGTGTGGTAGAAACCAACCACTATATAAAAAAATAACAAAGGTGGGGTAATAAACCAACCACCAAATAAAGAGAAAAAAAAAAATATATATATATAAACAAAGGTGTGGTATGAACCAACCACCAAATAAAAAATAACAAAGGTGGGGTAATAAACCAACCACCAAATAAAAAATTAAAAATGGTGTGGTAGAAACCAACCACCAAATAAATTAATAAGCAAAAAATAAATAAAAAGTTAGTATGCGAGATAAATTAAAATGTTAGAAGCGAGGTAAAGTAAAAAGTTAGATAATTAGTAAGAAAGTTAGTAAGTTAGTAAACAAAAATAAATGACAAAAAAAATGACAGAAAATAAATAACAAAAAATAATAAAAAAAAAATAAAGTGCAGAAAATAAAATACAAAAAAAAAAAAGAGAGGTACCCCTACTAAGTTAATATGTACAAAGAAAATAAAAGGGAGAGTTTTCCCCATTGTTAATATATATAAGAATTAAAAGGGAGAGATTTCCCCCACAAAGTTAGGATGTACAAAAAAAAATAAAAGGGAGAATTATCCCCACTGAATTAGTATATACAAAAAAATAAAAGGGAGAATTACCCCCACTGTTAGTAAGAACAAAAAATAAATAAATAAGAATAAAAGGGAGAGAATCTCCTCACTATACAAAAAAAAATAAAAGGAAGAATTAACCTCACTATTAATTTGTACAAGAAAAGAAAAAGAGAGAGTTTCCCTCACCGAGTTAATATGTACAAAAAAAAAAGGCTAAACTTTTTTTTATTGTTTTTTTTTTTGGTTTTTTTTCAAGTGGTCACGGCCTTTTTTTTTGGTTTTTCTTTTTTTTTAAATTTTTGTTTTTTTAATATATAAACTTTTTTTTTTACTTTTTACCTTTTTTTTTCTTTTTTACTATTTATACTATTCACACATCTTTTTTTTAATTTTATTATTATTAATTTTACATTGTTAAAATTTTTTTTTACTTTTTACTATTTATACTATTCACATATTATTTACTCTATTTATACTATTTACACTATTCACACAAAATTTTATTTTTTTATTTTTTTACTATTTATACTATTCACGTTACTATTTACACACTATTCACACACTATTCACGCACTATTCACACACTATTTACTTTTTACTATGTACAAAAATATTTACACCAGAAATTTATTCTTCAAAACAAGTCTCCGGCAACGGCGCCAAAAACTTGATGCACACTTTTTAATTGTTGCATTTACAAACCCAAGTGCAGGTTGTCTCAAGTAATAAATTTCTCGGTGAGTCCGAGGTCGATCCACAGGGAATTGTTGAAGATTAAGGTGAAGTAAATATTTTGTTACTACGATAAAAATTATTTATTTGGGTAAAAAGATCCACTCTTGGTAAATAAAGTAAAAGTAAGATTAATTCCTTTTATAACTCAATTAGAATCCTCGCAACATGGAGGTTCCAATCAGAAAATACAACGTTAAAAGTTCATTAAAATAATATACGTAATTATATTTTGTTTCCTTTAATCATCTATTAACATCACCACTCATAAATGGGATCAAGCATTCACTGTGCCAATATTTTGTCTGCAATAAATCAAGATCTCCACTTTACAGGGAGAATTTCTAACACTACCACTTGTAAATGGGTTAAAGCATTCACTGTGCCAATATTTTGTCTACAATAAATCAAGAACTCCTCTTTACAAGGGTAGTTTCTAAATTATCAGAAACAAAATATAACACATATAATAATTACTTGAAAATATAAGTCATTAAAGCACAAGAGATGAATAAATCTAACATTATTTTATTACTAAGAGCTTCACACTTTAACCCAAGTAGACTGGAACTTATTTACACATAAACTAGAAAAGAGAAAAAGAGAAAGAGAAAAGAAAAGAAAAGTGAAGGGAGACTGAGGAGAGGAGGGAATTCCTCCTCTCCTCCTCTGGAAATATGCCCAGAGTTTCTCCCTCCGAATGTCTCCTCTCGTTTGCGCATCTGATGCCTTTTTATAGGCAATTTTGAGTGCTACAGGGAAGATGCAATTTGGAGCTACAGTAATGCTACAGTGACGCTATAGTAACGCTACAGTGATGCTACAGTGCTACAGTAGGAAACTTAACGATTAAGTCTCTGACTTGTAGGCTTTTATTATTATTATTATTATTATTATTATAATTGAGCAAACGTGTACAGCCGTGTGTCTAGTTTTCTTCATTTTTGAGAGAAGTGGTCTTCATGAAAGTTGTAGGCCTAAATATTTGCTTTAAAATGGATTTAGTGTGAGTCCAAAATCAAGTCTAAAACTCAAGATATGATCCAATTACTGCAAAGTGTTTAGACCCGGTTTTAGCTCCTCTATTCTGACTTCAAAGCTTAATATCACCTTCAAGGAGTCCGATTCTAGAAAAGTGTTCAACATCAAAGTTGTAGGGAATTATCTAAGCTTTCCTACAAGACCAAAATCACATCAATCAGATATTTGCAACTCAAATTATAGCTAATTTACTAAACATTGCCAAAGAGATAATTATGGTTAATTTATGCAATAATTTATTTAATTGTCCAATTTGGCTCAAAATCATAAAATGTGTCAAAACCAACTTAATTAAACCTAATTGGACCTTAAGAAGCCTAGTAAGAGGATTATAAAATGTATAAAATATAGTGTTATCAACACACACACATATATATACATAAGAAACTGAATAAAACATAAGTACTTAAGATTTACATACCAAAAAGACATAAATACAACTTAACAACATACTTAAACTGGCCCAAGTTTATTACACCTAAGGGAAAGGTCTTCCACTAGGTCCTCCTCCGGATCATCCTCAGGATCCTCACTCGACAAATTCCCTAGCCAAGGAATGTCTCAATGAAAAGGAGTCCAAGTAGAAGATATCTCGAAATCCTCCCATGGAGAATAGTGAAGGTCCCCCCACAAATCCCTTAAAGGCATATGAAAGTCTAGATAAACTGTAGTAGAAAAAGAAAAAGTAGCAACCCTAAGAAGGGTCTTACTTAGGGATAAAGTAATATCTCCATAGTACTCTACCCGCTCCGTATCCAGATGGATACGCTAGGCATCAGTGCCTCCAAGAAACTGGACTCTCACGTAACCCAGCAGATCTCTCCTCATTGTCATCGTAGTCTTCAAAGAGCATAAACATAAAATAGAATAGGAAAAACAAAACATAAAGAGATAAAATCCCTGACATCACATACCAGCATGGCAGTAAGAAACAACAATAATAATAAAGTCACAGAGTACAAAATTAATATTTACAGTCATGATATTTATCAGCAGATAATTCAACCGTATAAACATATCATAACCAAATGTTCAATGACTATGTGAATGCACAATGAACTAACAATTACTCCATGAAGCTAAAACCAAACATCAGAGACAATGATCGGGGAGTCATGTCTATATTACAAGACAATCTACACTGGATTGGGAATAAGAATAGTGTTTTATCAAGATTATTGGTGCATTGTGTAACATCCCAAAAATTCTTTATTTCATTATAAATAATTATTTTATAATATTTATGATTTTTAGGAATTTTTGTGGATTTTTCTGGAAATGATGAATATTTTAATATATTCTTCATTTTACGTGCGCACTGAGTGGAGCCGGGATAACGAAATGTTTCCCTAAGGCTGGTAAACCTTGAACTGTCAATGCGTCGATGAGGGATCTTAATATACTCGAGGCCGTGCACAGTTTTCAAGGTTTACATTTTTTGAGATTTTATCTGCTAGATAAAATCGCGGTATCATAAAATTATCTGATAAATAATAAAATATTATTTTCGTCAATTGTAACTTTATTTCACTGAGAAAATAATTCTAACAGTATAATTAATCATCTATCAGATGTATTAAATTAAGGAGACAAGCTTACCATGCACTTTATCGAGAAGCGCACGAAGCTTCTCAAGGAAGCTTTGAGGGAAGCTTCCTCCAACCACTTCTTTCTCTCTCCTCATTTTTGGTGTTGCACGGTTGACTAAGGGGGGCATATTGCATTTTCATTCTCTCATTTTCCCTCCCTCACGTCCGCTCTCTTCCTCCTTTCTCTCTTCTTCATACAGCAGCAACACCATTACCACCCACACCTCCATTTTAACTTCAAGTTGTCACACTCCTAGCACCATCTTTGTGTTTGGAGGACCACCGTCATTGAGGAAGTCATCTTCAAGAGTTCACCATTCTCTCCATCTTCATCCTTTTCCACCTTTGAAGCTTAAAGGTTGGAGCTTTAAGGTAAAGCTCTCAACTTTCTCTTCCTTTCTTCTCATTTTCGTAACCCACGGTCATTTTGGTCACCATGGGTATCCATTTCAACATTAGGTTTTGATTTTGTAAGTTTGAATGTTCTAGGACTTCCAGGAAGCTAAGCACGAAATTTCTGACCAAAAAAAGCAGTCTTTCTTCGTGTTTCTCTAAGGTAAGAGGAAGACACTCCTCCTCAACCTCTATTAGCATTTAGGGACGTTGCCTGTGATTGATAGTGAGGGAAACCCATTGAGGGCCACCCTCTGTTTGCATGTTGTTGTAAGGTGTTTGTGCTATTAGAATGTCTGTCTGTGCATATTGATATATTGGATTGGATTGGAATGCCTGAAATGGAAGGAATGACGTCGAATTGGTTCTCGGATGGCCACTGTTTTGAGACCAAAGTTTTGGGATTCTTTGTGAGAAATTGTAATAACTTGAATTTCTGACCCTTCAGCACAATGTCAAAATTCATCGAGTTAGAGTATCAATATCTGTCGAATTTGATTTTCTGACCATTGAGTAGAATGTCAATATCCATCGAGTTTAGACTTTTGACCATTTAGTAGAATGCCAAAATCCGTCGAGTTTAGACTTCTGACCATATCTGTCGAATTTGATCTTCTGACCAAATCCGTCGAGTTGAGACTTAAGACCATATTCCTCGAACTTGATCTCCTCACCGCTGAGCCCAATGTCAATATCCGTCGAGTTTGGATGTCAAGATTCGTCGAGTCAGAATACCAATACCCGTCGAGTTAAGATGTCTGGCCCTTGAATAGAAACTTCTCCAATGTCAATATCCATCGAGTTAGGATGTCAAGATTCATCGAGTCAGAATGCCAATACCCGTCGAGTTAAGATGTCTGGCCCTTGAATAGAAACTTCTCCAATGTCAATATCCATCGAATTTGAATTTCTGACCAGTTTGCATTTTTGTCAGTTAAACCCTTGGAAGATTTCTCCAACGTTAACACCCACCCGTCGAATTAGGGAATTCTGCAGATCTTCTAGTGGATTCGACAACTCTATACACCACTCGACCGAACCTTTGTTCGACAGAAATTGATTTTTAGCCATTCTTGTCAAATAATGTCTTTCTACCAACATTGCTTCTGTCAGGTCAATTTTCGTCGAAAGGTAGCTTCAATTGTACACTAGAGACATTTCTTCGTCGAGTCCAAAATTATAATTATCGCCTAACACTTAGTGATTTAATTAGTGGTAATAGGATGCAAGAATTAGCAACTTGGGAAATTAAATTATACTTTGTGATTCATAAATTTTAAGGAACTAAGAATGGAATTTTCATAAGACTTAGGATAGGTTCAAGAGAGCAAGAACAAGAGAGTATGAGTCTTGAGAGCTTATGAGAATGAATTGTATTAGGAAGATTAGACTAACTATGAGAATTTAATTGGAAATGAACCTTGTAGGAAAGACAAAAATTTAAGTCAGGATTCATAACGAACCTAAGAATGTACCATGTGATTTGATCTCAATATTATGATGCTATGGGTCCATGTGAGTGACCATTTGTATATTGATGCTCTCTTGGCCAATTGTGGCATATTATGGAATTGTATGAAATTGTGAATTATACATATTATGCATAGAGTCATTATGCATTGTAAATGTCTTGTGGACTGTTGTAAGGCCAAGTTGCCTAGGAGATTAAACACACCTTAGTGCGAGTGCAAATAGACAAGTGTAGGTCATTGGTTGACCTTGGGGGCGTCAGGGTGCGGGTACCTCGCAATGGACAGTTGGTAGCTCTTTTGTCCATGGGGCAGACCGATGCAAACGCACTGACGATCTGGACCGAGACACTGTCCTATATCGTGATCTAGTGTAGACCATCTGTACAATGCCATGATGTGCACGTGGATAAACTGATGGATTATAGCACTTTGGCCTCGGCAGCCGAGTTACAGACGAGTCTCCTGATCTTTCTCTCCGACCATTTATGTCTAGCTCCATGGAGTAGGATTTTGACTATTGAATGCATGTGCATAGTGAGTCCATGAATTTTCTGGCATACATTGTTATTATAATTGGAACTGTTGTATCTCTGATATATGTATATGACTGCTTGGAATTGTTTGGTTGATCATAACTGCTACTAAATGCTTATTTCCATTACTACCGTCAAAACTGCTATGTGGGCGCTTTGCGCCGTTTTGTTTCTTGATGCTATAATTGGTAATAATGGTAGGATGTCTTACCTCTTTCCTGTCTTTCCATTATTGTTTGTCTGTATATTACATCCTATTGAAGACGACTGCAAGGAAGCGGAAGCCCTAGACTTCCCCAGTTTTTGGCCTCACCTTGACTAGCTACTGCTGAAGATTATGGAGACATACATGCAGAGATTTCTGGGAGATGTGCGTCTGACCTTCTTAGGAGGGCCAGAGTGCTGGCACATCAATTTTGGCTCTGAGCGCTGCGTCTATTTGGGGGATTTATCGATATCTCTAGCATGGAGGCGCCATGAGCCGCCTGTTTTCACCTGCTGTATTAGCCTACATCTGGAATTTCATCTTCATATACGTGAGATGTGGGGTGATCGTTATTACACCTCGCGGGAAGACTCTTTTCATTCCACAGCTCGGGCCCCGTCCCGTAACTCTGCGGTTCCTATGGTGGTTTCCTCTGATGAGGAAGATCCTGAGGAAGACCCCGAGGACGTCCCTGAGGACGACCCCGAGGAGGATCCTGACATGATTCCTCCTCTCTTGAGGGACTGACATTGCTTGTAGCTACTGAGGGCTACCAGTATTTTATTTTGGGGGTCTGATGTTTTGTTTATAGTGGGCTGTATATTCTGATACTGTGGGGATGTGTATATAAAATCCTTTGGGGGCAGGTGTAGTTTTTACTTTTTGGTATACCAGGCTTTGTAACTAAACAGTTTGATAATTATATATATAAATAAAAATGCAATGTTAATTCCCATGTATGCTTTACTTCTGCTTTGATTCTTTATTTCTATTATGTTTTCTCAACGTGGTTATTAATTATTGCTATTATAAAAAGAAGAAAAAAATAAATATATTCTCCAATTTAATTACCCAACTATAATCGAGTAAGTATATATTATATTAAAAGGAACCGGGTCTTAATTTATATAATTTTATTTCCACATTGTAATTGATAATGTGACATTCCCTTACGAAAATGGGCATTACATTAAGTTGGTATCAGAGCCCCGGTTTATGTTTCTTTGGGTCTTGTGATTGAGTCTGTCTTGTTTGTGCTGTGTGTTCTCTGAATAGTATACGCAAAGGAGTATTATTTGATATTCCTTGTAGATGCAACTAACTTCTCTATGTTTTCAGTTAATCCAATCTGAGAGAGTAAGATGGCGCGAAGGGAAGACATGGCAGCTGCTATAACAGCGATGCAGAGGATGTCTGAGGCCGTCGCACAGCAAACTGAGCAAGCTGCTCAGCAGCAAGAGAGAGTTGCACAACAACAAGAATGGGCTGCTCAACAGCTCGAAGCTACTGCAGATGCTCAGAACCTGGCGGAGTTTCAACGCCATAACCCTCCTCAATTCAAAGGAGAATTTGATCCGGACAAGGCTAGTCTGTGGATCAAGGAGTTAGGAAAAGTCTTTCGAGGAATGAACTGTGCTGAGGACAAGAAGGTGAACTATGCTACTTTTATGCTAGTGGGCAATGCTGATAACTGGTGGAACGGAGTGCAGAGAATGTTAGAAGCTGCAAACCGTGAGATTACATGGGACTTATTCAAAGAAAAGTTATTGGACAAGTATTTTCCTACAAGCGCAAGGCATGCGAAGGAGTTGAAATTCCTCAACCTGTAACAAGGGAATATGACCGTCAGCGAGTACACAACGAAATTCGAAAGCTTGTCACAATTTTCAACATACTTTCAGAATCAACCAAATGAAGCCTGGAAATGCCGAAGATTCACGAAAGGACTGAGGTATGAAGTGAAGAAGGCTGTAATCACCTTGAAGATCAACGACTTCTCAGAATTACTGGATACCTGTCGTGATGTAGAGGCTCTGGAGCAATCTAGAGATACCAGGAGCAGGAACTTTGGGCCTGTGAGGTTCCAGAGAGGCAGCAGTAACAGTGCTAACCGCTTCCAGAAGAAGCCATACTCCTGACCAACGGGAAACCAGCAACAGGCCATGGGTGGAAGTTCTGGTGGAGGTTCTACTGGGAACCGGACTGGACAGAACACGGCGTATCCTCCTAAATGCTTGAAGTGTGGGAAAGACCACCTCACGAGGGACTGCACCATAAAAGGGATCATCTGTTTCAGATGTGGCAAACCTGGCCACGTGTCCCAAACTGCAATCAGGCGAAGGCCGAACCTTCAATGAATGCCGCAAGAGCAAAGAAACCACAAGCTGGAGGGCGAGTTTACACCATGAGCGGAGCTGAAGCCTCCGAATCTGAAGATTTGATACAAGGGGAAGGCACTATAGAAGGTAATCTTTTAACTGTACTGTATGACTCTGGGACAACCCATTCTTTCATATCATATGGCTGTGTGCAAAGGCTGGGTCTACCTATGTCGTCTTTACCTTTTGACTTGACTGTTTCTACCCCCACTGATAAACCGGTAGTTACTACCAATGTCTGTTTAAACTGTCCATTGGTTGTTGAAGGTCAAACCTTTTCGGTCGATCTAATCTATTTACCCCTTTCCTAACTAGATATTATCTTAGGGATAGACTGGTTGTCTTCCAACCATGTTCTGTTAGACTGTTCCAGAAAGACCATAGTTTTTCTCATAGATGAGAATTCTAGATTTCTGATGGCCAACCGAGTTCAAGCTCTCTTGAAAGAAGGAGCTCACGGATACATGCTACTGTCCTCTTTGAAAGTCAAGAGCGAGGTTGATGTGAACACGATTCTAGTGGTGAATGAGTTTCCCGAAGTCTTTCCTAAGGATGTACCTGGTTTACCACTGGCTCGAGAGATAGAGTTTGCTATTGACCTAGTATCGGGAGCTGGTCCCGTGTCTATAGCACCTTATAGGATGGCACTGACATAGTTAGCAGAGCTCAAGAAGCAGCTAGAAGAGCTTTTGGAAAAGAAATTTGTCAGACCAAGTGTGTCATCGTGGGGAGCACCAGTGCTGTTAGTTCGCAAGAAGGATGGCACATCAAGATTATGTGTGGACTATCGGCAGCTGAACAAAGTAACGATCAAGAACAAGTATCCACTCCCGAGAATTGATGACTTAATGGACCAACTGAAGGGAGCAGCGGTGTTTTCAAAGATCGATCTACGATCTGGGTATCATCAGATACGAGTAAAGATGGAGGATGTACCCAAGACTGCTTTTCGTACCTGATACGGTCATTACGAATACCTCGTGATGCCGTTTGGCGTGACGAATGCACCAGCTATCTTTATGGACTACATGAACCGAATCTTTCATCCTTACTTAGACAGATTCGTTGTGGTCTTCATTGATGACATTCTGGTATACTCTCAAAATCAGGAGGACCATGCTGAACACCTCAGTATAGTTCTTCAGATTTTAAAAGAGAATGAGTTGTATGCCAAACTGTCGAAATGTGAGTTCTGGCTAGAAGAAGTTAAATTTCTGGGTCACGTGATCTCGAAAGATGGGATTGCAGTGGATCCATCGAAAGTGGAGGCAATGTTGCAGTGGGAAAGGCCAACGTCAGTGACGGAGATCCGAAGCTTCGTGGGTTTAGCTGGATATTACCGGAGGTTCATTGAAGGATTCTCCAAGATTGCTGAACCACTTACACAACTCACAAGAAAAAACCAAGCTTTTAAGTGGACGGACAGCTGTGAGCAGAGTTTCCAAGAGTTGAAGAATCGACTGACTACCTCACCGATGTTAGTGCTACCCGATCCGAATGAGCAATTTGAGGTGTATTGCGACGCTTCACACCAAGGACTGGGATCCGTACTTATGCAACATGGAAGGGTAGTGGCTTATGCTTCAAGGCAGTTGCGAGTGCACGAGAAGAACTACCCGACGCATGACTTGGAGTTAGCGGCTGTAGTTTTTGCCCTGAAGATATGGAGGCATTTTCTCTATGGAGCGATGTTCAACATTTTTAGTGATCACAAGAGTCTGAAGTATTTATATGATCAGAAGGAGTTGAACATGAGGCAGCGAAGGTGGTTAGAGTTTTTAAAGGATTATGATTTCCAACTTCTGTATCACCCTGGCAAGGCAAATGTTGTGGCAGACGCTCTAAGTAGAAAGATGATCAGTGTCTCTGCCTTGATGATCAAGGAAAAGGATATGTTAGAGTAATTCAGAGATGTGTGGTCTTTTGTGGAGTTAGAACCAGGGAAGATTTGCATGAATATGGTTACCATCATAAGTGAGCTAATGGATGACATACGGAAAAAGTAGAAAATTGATGAGTTTTTGCAAGAAGTGAGGGAACAGATGAAGCAAGGTAATGAAACAGCGTTTGCGGAAGGAACGGGCAGAATTCTGAGATTCCGTGGAAGAGTTTGTATTCCCCGTGACAAAGAGCTTAGAGAATATATCATCAACCATGCTCACACAAGCCAGCTGAGTATGCATTTGGGCATAACCAAAATGTACCAAGATTTGAAGAAGTTATTCTGGTGGGATGGGATGAAGAGTGACGTCACTAGACGTGTATCGACTTGTCTAGTTTGTCAAAAAGCTAAAATGGAACATCAGAGACCAGCGGGATTGCTGCAACTGTTGTCTATTCCTGAATGGAAGTGGGACAGTATTGCAATGGATTTTGTAGTTGGATTGCCAAGAACAAGAAAAGGTCATGATTCAATTTGGGTAATTGTGGACCGACTTACGAAATCAGCACATTTTCTCCCGATTAACATAAAATACAAACTGGAGAGACTGACTCAGATCTATATTGGAGAGATTGTTAGACTGCACAGCGTGCCTACAAGTATTGTTTCGGATAGAGATCCGAGATTTACTTCAAATCTCTAGAAGAGTTTACAAGAAGCGTTGGGGACAAAGTTACGTCTGAGTTCTGCTTATCACCCACAGACCGATGGTCAATCGGAGAGGATGATCCAATCTTTGGAAGATTTGCTTAGAGCTTGCACCATAGAGTAGACTGGAAGTTGGGATGAAGTTCTACCATTGATAGAATTCACGTACAACAACAGTTATCATTCGAGCATAGGGATGGCACCCTATGAAGCTCTGTATGGACGACGGTGTCGAACACCTCTGTGTTGGTACCAAGATGGCGAGTGCCTTACTATTGGACCAGAGATTATACAGCAGACAACTGAGAAGGTTAAGATGATTCAGGAAAAGATGAGGACGGCTCAGAGTCGGCAAAAGAGTTATGCAGACCAAAGGAGAAAGCCTCTTGAGTTTGAGGAAGGCGAGCATGTATTCCTGAAAGTCACACCTACGACTGGGGTAGGCCGGGCTCTAAAATCTAGAAAACTCACTCCAAAATTCCTTAGACCGTACCAAATCATTCACCGAGTAGGTCCTGTAGCCTACCAAATAGCCTTACCTCCTTTTCTTTCAAACATTCATAATGTTTTCCATGTGTCACAACTTCGAAAATACCTTCCTAACCCTAGTCATGTCATAACACCGGATACAGTACAATTAAAAGAAAACTTAACTTATGTGGCACCTCCTGTAAGAATCGAGGATAGAAGGATAAAACAATTAAGAGGCAAGGAGATCGCATTGGTGAAGGTAATCTGGAACGAGGTGACTGGAGATGCAACCTGGGAGCTGGAAGACAAGATGAAAGAGCAATACCCACAATTATTATAAGGTATGCAAATTTCAAGGATGAAATTCCTTTTTAGAAGGGGAGTGTTGTAACATCCCAAAAATTCTTTATTTCATTATAAATAATCATTTTATAATATTTATGATTTTTAGGAATTTTTGTGGATTTTTCTAGAAATGATGAATATTTTAATATATTCTTCATTTTGCGTGTGCACTGAGCGGAGCCGGGATAACGAAATGTTTCCCTGAGGCTGGTAAACCTTGAACTGTCAACGAGTCGACGGGGGATCTTACTAAACCCAAGGCTAGGCACAGTTTACGAGGTTTACATTTTTCGAGGTTTTATTTGCTAGATAAAATCACGGTATCATAAAATTATCTGATGAATAATAAAATATTATTTTTGTCAATTGTAACTTTATTTCACTGAGAAAATAATTCTAACAGTATAATTAATCATCTGTCAGATGTATTAAATTAAGGAGACAAGCTTACCATGCACTTTATCGAGAAGCGTGCAAAGCTTCTCAAGAAAGCTATGAGGTAAGCTTCTAGGAAGCTTCCTCCAACCACTTCTTTCTCTCTCCTCCTTTTTGGTGCTGCACGATTGACTAAGGGGGGGCATATTGCATTTTCATTCCCTTATTTTCCCTCCCTCACGTCTGCTCTCTTCCTCTCTTCTCTCTTCTTCACACAGCAGTAACACCATTACCACCCACACCCCCATTTTAACTTCAAGTCGTCACACTCCTAGCACCATCTTTGTGTTTAGAGGACAACCGTCATTGAGGAAGTCATCTTCAAGAGTTCACCATTCTCTCCATCTTCATCCTTTTCCACCTTTGAAGCTTAAAGGTTGGAGCTTTAAGGTAAAGCTCTCAACTTTCTCTTCCTCTCTTCTCATTTTCGTAACCCACGTTCATTTTGGTGACCATGGGTATCCATTTCAACATTTGGTTCTGATTTTGTAAGTTTGAATGTTCTAGGCCTTCCAGGAAGCTAAGCATGAAATTTCTGACCAAAAAAGAGTAGTCTTTCTTCGTGTTTCTCTAAGGTAAAAGGAAGACACTCCTCCTCAACCTCTATTAGCATTTAGGGATGTTGCTTGTGATTGATAGTGATGGAAACCCATTAAGGGCCACCCTCTGTTTTCATGTTGTTGTAAGGTGTTTGTGCTATTAGAATGTCTTTCTGTGCATATTGATATATTGGATTAGATTGGAATGCCTGAAATGGAAGGAATGACGTCGGATTGGTTCTCGGATGGCCATGGTTTTGAGACCAAAGTTTTGGGATTCTTTGTGAGAAATTGTAATAACTTGAATTTCTGACCCTTAAGCACAATGTCAAAATCCGTCAGGTTAGAGTATCAATATCTGTCGAATTTGAACTTCCGACCATTGAGTAGAATGTCAATATCCGTCGAGTTTAGACTTTTAACCATTTAGTAGAATGCCAAAATCCGTCGAGTTTAGACTTTCAACCATATCCGTCGAATTTGATCTTCTGACCAAATCCGTCGAGTTGAGACTTATGACCATATTCGTTAAACTTGATCTCCTGACCGCTGAGCCCAATGTCAATATCCATCGAGTTAGGATGTCAAGATTCGTCGAGTCAGAATGTCAATACCCGTCGAGTTAAGATGTCTGGCCCTTGAATAGAAACTTCTCCAATGTCAATATCCGTCGAATTAGGATGTCAAGATTCATTGATTCAGAATGCCAATACCCGTCGAGTTAAGATGTCTGGCCCTTGAATAGAAACTTCTCCTATGTCAATATCCATCGAATTTGAATTTCTGACTAGTTTGCGTTTTCGTCGGTTAAACCCTTGGAAGATTTCTCCAATGTTAACACCCACCCATCGAATTAAGGAATTCTGCAAATCTTCTAGTGGATTCGACAACTCTATACACCACTCGATCGAACCTTTGTTCGACAGAAATTGATTTTTAGCCATTCTTGTCAAACAATGTCTTTCTACCAACATTGCTTCTTTCAAGTCAATTTCCGTCAAAAGGCAGCCTCAATTGTACACTAGAGACATTTCTTCGTCGAATCCAAAATTATAATTATCGCCTAACACTTAGTATTTAATTAGTGGTAACAGGATGCAAGAATTAGCTAATTAGGAAATTAAATTATACTTTGTGATTCATAAATTTTAAGGAACCAAGAATGGAATTTTCATAAGACTTAGGATAGGTTCAAGAGAGCAAGAACAAGAGAGTGTGAGTCTTGAGAGCTTATGAGAATGAATTGTATTAGGAAGATTAGACAAACTATGAGAATTTAATTGGAAATGAACCTTGTAGGAAAGACAAAAATTTAAGTCAGGATTCATAACGAACCTAAGAATGTACCGTGTGATTTGATCTCAATATTATGATGCTATAGGTCCATGTGAGTGACCATTTGTATATTGATGTTCTCTTGGCCAATTGTGGCATATTATGAAATTGTATGAAATTGTGAATCACACATATTATGCATAGAGTCATTATGCATTGTAAATGTCTTATGGACTGTTGTAAGGCCAAGTTGCCTAGGAGATTGAACACACCTTAGTGCAGGTGCGAATAGACAAGTGTAGGTCATTGGTTGACCTTGGGGGCGTCAGGGTGCGGGTACCTCGCAATAGACAGTTAGTAGCTCTTCTGTCCGTGGGGTAGACCGATGCAAACGCACTGATGATCCGGACCGAGACATTGTCCTATATCGTGATCTAGTGTAGACCGTTTGTACAATGCCATGATGTGCACTTGGATAAACTGATGGATTATAGCACTTTGGCCTCGGCAAGCGAGTTGCAGACGAGTCTCTTGATCTTTTTCTTCGACCGTTTGTGTCTAGCTCCATGGAGTAGGATTTTGACTATTGAATGCATGTGCATAGTGAGTCCATGAATTATCTGGCATTCATTGTTATTATAATTGGAATTGTTGTATCTCTGATATATATATATATGACTGCCTGGAACTGTTTGGTTGATCATAACTGCTACTAAATGCTTATTTCCATTACTGCTGTCAAAACTACTATGTGGGCGCTTTGCGCCGTTTTGTTTCTTGATGCTATAATTGGTAATGATGGTAAGATGTCTTACCTCTTTCTTGTCTTTCCATTGTTGTTTGTCTGTATATTACATCCCATTGAAGACGACTGCAAAGAAGCGGAAGCCCCAGACTTCCCCGGCTTTTGGCCTCACCTCGACTAGCGACTGTTGAAGATTATGGAGACATGCACACCGAGATTTCTGGGAGATATGCGTCTAACCTTCTTAGGAGGGCCAGAGTGTTAGCACATCAATTTTGGCTCTGAGCGCTGCGTCTATTTGGGCGATGTATCGATATCTCTAGCCTAGAGGCACCATGAGCCTCCTGTTTTCACCTGCTGTATTAGCCTACATCTGGAATTTCATCTTCCTATACGTGAGATGTGGGGTGATCGTTATTACACCCCGTGGGAAGACTATTTTCATTCCACAGCTCGGGCCCCATCCCGTAACTCTGCGGTTCCTATGGTGGTTTCCTCTGATGAGGAAGATCCTGAGGAAGACCC
This sequence comes from Ormosia semicastrata, assembly GCA_029884595.1. Lineage (NCBI taxonomy): Eukaryota > Viridiplantae > Streptophyta > Magnoliopsida > Fabales > Fabaceae > Ormosia > Ormosia semicastrata. The sequence continues at coordinate 37,040,593 of JAQQTO010000045.1, forward strand.
CGAGGAGGTCCCTGAGGATGACCCCGAGGAAGATCCTGAAGAGGATCCTGACACGATTCCTCCTCACTTTAGGGACTCACATTACTTGTAGCTACTGAGGGCTACCAGTATTTTATTTTGGGGGCCTGATGTTTTGTTTGTAGTGGGCTGTATATTCTGATACCGTGGGGATGTGTATGTAAAATCCTTTGAGGGCAGGTGTAGTTTTTGCTTTTTGGTATACCAGGCTTTGTAACTAAATAGTTTGATAATTATATATATAAATAAATATGCAATGTTAATTCCCATGTATGCTTTACTTCTGCTTTGATTCTTTATTTCTATTATGTTTCGTCAACATGGTTATTAATTATTACTATTATAAAAAAAAGAAAAATAAATAAATATATTCGCTAATTTAATTACCCAACTATAATTGAGTAAGTATATATTATATTAAAAGGAACCGGGTCTTAATTTATATAATTTTATTTCCGCATTGTAATTGACAATGTGACGTTCCCTTATGAAAAGGGGCGTTACACGTTGCACAGTCACCACGGCCTAGTAGAGCTACTAACTGGCCACTTGTGGGTTACCTGAGCCCCGACGCCTCCTAGGTCATTCATAGACCTTCACTACGCAATTTGCACTTGCACAAAGGTGTAATTCATCTCCTAGGCATACCACTTTAACAACAAGTCATTCTGACTTTCACAATGCATGATCACATGACATAGATAAAACAATACTCATTAACAGCATAAATTCCACCAAAACGAGCCACAATAGGGCTTAAGTCAACAACTGACATCTCCGGGTCCAGTTCGCCAGCTTGACAGCAAACTGCTATTTTTCTCAAACGTGGAACATTTTCATTGAATTTTCACAAGCGTGCAACACTTTTTCTCACGTTACAAAACCACTAAACATCTTTACATGATTTTCAAATGCATAAACATTTTAAGACAATTTCTCAATCGCATAAACATTTTGAAGCATTTTCCTTCACTTTTACTAAAAACTCACTTAAACAAAATACTTTAATTTTCAAAACATCCTTCAAAACTTATTTCCATGATCAAAATTAATTTCTTTTAAAACAACAAAACCTTGTTCATCCTCTTTTAAATTTATGAATCCTTGAATCCTATTCTAGTCCCTTAATCATCTAAGTTTTCAATTAATAAAGTAACTTTATCTTGAAAACCCTATTTTGGGCTTCATGGCCGTGAGCCATAAGCATTCTTTGGAACCAAAAAGCTTGTCTTTCACACATGAATCAAAGCATACAAGGCATTTCAATTATCAATTCATGTAATGGCAATTTCATACATGACATAAAAATCACATAATCACATATATCCAAATATCCATAAATCACAAAACATACAACCAAGTGAATAAATCCTCAAAAAGATTATTCACCAATAAAATACCAAATTCGCTCCTCACCCTCCTTGTTATCCTCTTGAAAAAGCTTATCTTTTCAAGAAGATCCTTAAAACAAAACAAACAAGAAGCATCAATATCTAGGGCTTGAAACAAGATGGCCACGAATCAAGATTATGGCCAAGCACTTGAGAAGAAAACCTAGAAATAAAGATGAGAAACTTCACCTAGAGCCTCCAAACATGAAGCCTTGAGAAAAAAGGTTGAAGATGGATGATTTTGGAGAAACTCACAACAACAAAGTGTCTCAAAAAGATGTTTAGATTCAAGAAATGAGGTTGGTTGGAGTTGATCAAGATTGATGGGTGAAAGAGAGGTGTTTGCCAAGAGAACAAAGGAGAGAAAAAAAGAGAGTTTGATAGATGGTTGCTCAAAAATAAGACAAGAAAGGCTTAGGAGAGAGAAGAACTAATTTTGGTCACCAAGCTTCTCCAAGAAGCTCCCTTGGCCGTGGGGTCAGAAGGGCTTTTTGGGCAAAGCTTCTCCAACAAGATTCACTCTAAGCTTGCTTAGGAAGCTTGCTTCCTATTGGGTTAAGATTAAACATCTAACCAGATATTTATCGGTAGTTATTACCTAATGGACAAAGGCTACTGCTAGTAAAATCAGTATTTATTGTTCAATGGATAATAAAATGTACCTAGATTTTATTAGTCAAATAAAATCTCAAAAAAGAAAAATTTTGAAATTCGTTCCCGATTTCGGGTTTAGTAAGCTCCCTTAGCCCCGCGTGAATAGGCAAAAAATTTTCAGCCAAAAAAAAATGTTTATTTTTTCTGGCACTGCCTCAAACACACAGAAGCTCAAGAAAAATAATAAAATAATCAAAATAAATCAAACAATTCACAAAAATCACAAAAATACATATAAAAACACAGATAACAGGAAAAAGGAATTTTAGGGTATTACAACTCTTCCCCTCAAAAAGGCATTTCGTCCTCGAAATTATCATACCTTAGAACAACTGGGGATAAAGCTCTTTCATTCTGTCCTCTAGTTCCCACGTCGCATCTCTAGTCATATTATTCCAGATTATCTTTACTAAGGCAATTTCTTTTCCTCTGAGTTGTTTCACTCTGCTATGACATGGTTTGGATCAAGAACATTTTTTTTGCAATTATGATACATGGAAGACATTATGAAGGTTAGAAAGAAAAGGTGGTAAAGCTATTTGGTATGCTACTGGACCTATCCGATGAAGAATTTGATATGGTCCGATGAATTTAGGAGTGAGTTTTCTAGATTTAATAACCCGGCTGACCCCAGTCATAGGTGTGACAATAAAAAACACATTCACCTTCCTTAAACTCAAGTGGTCTTCTTTTCTTATCAGCATAACTCTTTTGTTGACTCTGAGTTGTCTTCATTTTTTCCTAGATCACTTTAACCCTTTTCAGTTGTTTGTCGCACAAGTTCGGATCCTAACACAAGATTTCCCCCATCCTGGTAACAGGACAAAGGTGTTCTACACCGTTGTCCATATAAAGCCTCATAGGCTGCCATCCCTATGCTTGAGTGAAAACTATTGTTGTAGTTGAATTCTATTAGAGGTAAGAATTCATCCTAACTCCCAGTCTGTTCCAAAACACATGCTCTTAACAGATCTTCCAACAACTGAATTGTTTTCTCTGATTGACCATCTGTTTGTGGATCATAACCAAAACTTAAATGAAGTTTTGTCCCCATAACTTCTAGCAAACTCTGCCAAAACCTTGACGTAAACCTTGGATCTTGATCAGAAATAATACTAGAAGGTACACCATGCAGTCTTACAATTTCACCAATATACACCTGAGCTAATCTCTCCATTAAATACCTTATGTTGATGGGTAAGAAGTGTGCTGACTTCGTAAGCCGATCAACGATCACCCATATGGAATCATAACCCATTTGAGTCTTCAGTAGTCCAATAACAAAGTCCATTGCAATGCCATCCCATTTCCATTCTAGAATACCCGGAGGTTGTAACATTCTTGAAGGTTTCTGATGCTTGACTTTAGCCTTCTGACAAACTAGACAAGTTGCTACATACTTGGCTACATCCTTCTTCATTCCTTGCCACCAATACAACTGCTTCAAATCTTGATACGTCTTGGTCGCTCCCAGATGAATACTCAATTTGCTCTTGTGAGCTTCATCAAGAATCAATCTTCTAAGCTCTGAATCACTTGGTACATAAACTCTATCTCTGAACCACAGAATCCCTTCCAGTCCTTCTTTAAATTCTAACATAACGCCTTGCTTCATTAGCTCTCTCTCATCTTGTAGCTATTGATTACTTCTTTGCTTATCTCAAACTTCTTCTATAAATCCACTTGAAATAGTAACCATGTTCAAGCAAAGTCTTCCTGGTGTTGATTCCACAGATAACCACATATCTCTAAACTATTCTATCAATTCTCTTTCCTTGACCATCACAACAGAGATACTAAGTATCTTCCTACTCAAAGCATCTACTACAACGTTCGCTTTTTCGGGATGATACTGAAGTTGGAAGTCATAATCTTTCAAAAACTCTAACCACTTCCTCTGTCTCATATTCAACTCTTTCGGGTCAAATAGATACTTCAAACTCTTATGATCACTGAAAATATTGAATGTTGCCCCATATAGAAAATGCCTCCAGATTTTCAATGCAAACACAATAGCAGCTAACTCCAAATCATGTGTAGGGTAGTTCTTCTCATCCGTCTTCAATTGTCTCGAAGCATATACCACGACCTTTTTGTTTTGCATAAGTACACAGCCTAAACCCTGATGCGAAGCATCACAATATACTTCAAAAGGTTCATTTGGATCAGGTAAAACTAACACTGGTGATGTAGTCAATTGTCTCTTCAACTCTTGAAAACTCTCTTCATATGCATTAGTCTATGCAAAAGCTTGATTCTTCCTTGTAAGCTGAGTAAGAGGTCCTGCTATCTTGGAAAATCCCTTAATGAATCTTCAGTAATAACTAGCTAACCCCATAAAACTATGGATCTCTATTATAGTCTTTAACTTTTCCTAATTAAGAACTATTTCAACCTTCAACAAATCCACTATAATTCTTTCCTTTGAAATCACATGTCGCAAAAATTGAACTTCCTCCAACCAAAACTCGCACTTTGACAACTTGGCATATAATTGCTTCTCCTTTCGAATCTAGAGAACCACACTGAGGTGTTCAGCATGTTCCTCCTGACTTCGAGAATATATTAGAATGTCGTCGATAAAGACAACAACGAATCTATCTAGATAACGGTGAAAGATCCTATTCATGTAATCCATGAATATAGCAAGAGCGTTTGTTACTCCGAACGACATCACTAGGTATTCATAGTGCCCACAACGTGTCTAAAATGCCATCTTGGGAACATCCTCAACCTTTACACGAATCTAGTGATAACCAGAACGTAAGTCGATCTTAAAGAAAACAGCGGCTCCCTTTAGTTGATCCATCAAATCATCTATCCTCGGAAGTAAATACTTATTCTTGATCGTGATCTTGTTCAACTGGCGATAATCCACACATAAGTGAGAAGTTCCATCTTTCTTCTTAACTAACAGCACTGGAGCTCCCCCATGGTGATACACTAGGTCTCACAAACTGCTTTTCCAATAGTTCTTCCAACTGCTTCTTCAAATCATCTAACTTTGATGGTGACATCTGGTATGGTGCCATGGATATAGGACTAAATCCTAGTACAAGATCGATAAAAAATTCTATCTCTCATTATGGCGGTAGTTCAGGCATCTCATCAGGAAAAACTTCAGGAAACCTATTTACTACAGGAATAGCATTCACATCCACCTCACCCTTGACCTCCAAGGAAATCAAAGACATGTATCCTTGACCTCATTCCCTTAAAGAAGTTTCAACTTGGTTGGCCATAAAAAATTCAAAAATCTCAGTTTCAGGGAACATTAAGGTTTTATTGGAATAATCTAACGGGATATGGTTAGAAGATAACCAATCCATTCTTAAGATTACGTCTATTTGTGAGAGGGGTAAACAAATCAAATCAACTGCAAAGATCCGATCTCTAATAGTAATAGGACAGTTTAAGCAGACTTGAGAAGTAACAACAGGTTTAGCAGTAGGAATAGCAATTGTCAAATCAAAAGGTAAAGAAGACATAGATAAACCTAGTTGATCCACACAGTCATAGGCAATAAAAGAATGGGTTGCCACCGAGTCATACAGTACAGTTAAAGGCTTACCTCATATGGCACAATCTCCTTTGATCAGATTTTCAAATTGGGAGGCTTTTGCTCCACTTATGGTGTAGACTCTTCCCCCCTGCTTGAGGCCTTGACGCTTGCACATTGCTAATGGAAGGCTCTATCTTTGGTTGAGTGCAGTCTGAAGAAATGTGTCCGGGCTTCCCGCATCTGAAACAAATTATCCCTTTGATCGCATACTCTCTTGTTAAGTGATCCTTTCCACACTTCAGACATTTTGGTGAAGATGCCTTGGTCTGACCGAAACTACTGCCACTAGAACCTCCTTCAACTGATTGTTGTTGCTATTGAATCCTCGGTGGCCGCAAATACGACTTTCGGTTGAATCGGTTGACATTGCTATTACCCCCCTTTGGAACCGAGATAGTCCAAAGTTGTCCAACAAAGCTAGGAACTATTCAATTCCCAGAGGCAGCACTGCTCGCTTCAGATCATGCCTCAAACCTTTTTTGAACTTTCGACACTTCCACTCCTCATAAGGCTGGAGCTGAAAGTACCTTGAGAACTTTGATAGGCTTTTAAACCTAGCAGCATACTCACTGATAGTAATTCCCCCTTGCTTCAGTCTAAGAAACTCCATCTCCTTCGCGTGCCTCGTACTAGCTGGAAAATACTTTTCTAGAAATTATTAGTCATGGCAACCATCACTCAAGAGGGGAGTGAATTGGGTGATTACAAATTTTTAAAACAACTTTGAGAAATTATTCATTTTGATAAATTCAATCAACACATGCAGCGGAATAAGTTTAACAAAGGTACAACTATTAGAGATTTCTCAAAAACCACGTGGGCTAAAGGATAAATCAAACAAATAAGCTATATATCAAATTCAACTCAAACATATATAATTCAAGTATAAATGCAAAGGAGATAGAAACTCTTTGAAAACTTTTATCAAACATTTGAAAAATAATTTTCTTTAAAGCTATTTATCAATTAAAATGAACGAATAGAGAAAATAAGAAAATGCACTTGTAAATGAACAACCCGCACAAAAAGTATTCAAGCAAATAAATGAAATTAAAACATAAATATAAAGGAGTTTAAGTTTAGAAGAGCAAACACAGAATTTATCCTGGTTCAGCCACCAACCACTTGTGGCCTACGTCCAGTCCTCAAGTAAATCACCTGAGATTTTTCACTATCACTTTAAGCTTGAACAGGTACTTGAAACCTTTACACAATAGAGTACTCACCACACCTTGGGATATCTCACCCTTTGTGTTTGAGCCTCGACAGTTAGGGATACCTCACCCTTACAATTTCTTTGAGGGATGTCTCACCTTCTTTACAACAAATCAGAGTGTATAGAAAAGAAAAACCCTCACAAGAGTAGATGATACAATTTGAAGCTCTCTAAGGATATCTCAAATTTTGGCAAAAAAGAGCACAAAAATTTGATAAAATATGAATCACAAATTAAAGCAAGAAAGAATTGTTTCAAATAGTTGGGTGTTATTAAAAGATGACTCAAAAACATGTATTTATAGAGTTCTAAGAAAAAGAGCCGCTGGGTATTAAATTAATATCACATTAAAGCCTCTGAAAATAGTCGTTGCATGTTTCTGGCCGTGTTTATTCGAATAAGCCAAGTCTTATTCGAATAAATCCTTTCAAGAGTTACGTTCCTTAATGCCTCTATTCGAATAATAGATTTGTTATTCGAACAAACCTTCAAAAACATGTTCTAGAATGTTTTTTGCATCATGTTATTCGAATAACACATTTGTTATTCGAATAAGCCTTTAAAAACACGTTCTGGAATATTTTTTGGGGTGTGTTATTCGAATAACACATCCTTTTTTCGAATAAACCACTCTGGTTTCGAAAACTGACTTTAAATGGTCATAACTTCTTCATTTCTTATCCATTTAAAGTAAATGACCATTCATTGGAAAGATCTTTGAGTCTATTTTCAAATCAAATAAGTTCAAAATTCAAATTATTTTGAAATATATGATTAAAAGAGTAACCAAAGGTCAGTTTTGCAAAACTCAAATTTGGCTATTTTTCATAAATTTGAACTACCAACATAAATAACTTTTCAAAACTTGTTTGTTGAGTATTTTAGCATGTGAAAATAATTTTTAAAGATTTGAAAAACATATTTGAGATATCCATAAAGCTTCTTACATAAAGACCCTAAGTCTTAGAAGCTATACCATTTAATCTTCCTTTGGACTTGGTCTTTGACATGACTTTGATGTTATCAATACCTTCATGAAATAGGCATTCACATTTTCCTTGTGTTGAGCTTAATTAAGATCTTTTACTTTCTTGTTGAAATACTCACTCTTGGTACTTGAGCTATCCTACAAAGTAATGCTCATTTAAACAAGTATAGTTAGTCCAAAGTCATAATTCAATATTTTCATATGTATGATTCATAAATGTATAACTCTAGTTAGTTTAACATGCATTCAGACTTTCATAGATACATTCAAATAAGATATTTATCAATTACTAATGCATATGCTCTATATAGGATGCAACAAAGAATATATGTAAAGTGTTTTTTTTTTCTTGTCTTTGTCATCATCAAAACTTAACATATTAAACTATTTGAGGCAAACTTATTTTCACATTTTCCCCCTTTTTGATGATGACAAATCACCAAAGAAAATTATGTTGAGCAATATACAAGAATGGATATTCATGTAAGCATATCAAACAATAGGCACAAGAACATATTTTTCTTTTCAATTTTCACTTCCCCTATTTGACATCAACAAAAAGGCTTAGAAAGGAAAAAAAATAGTTTCTCCCCCTGATAGATTCTATATATGATTTAAGAATAGAGAGATGTTAGGGTCAAAACGTGTTTGCCCATTTGCTAACCGCAAGTGCACGGGTCGCACAAGTAATAAAATGATGAGTATAGATATTGTTCCCATGAGGATAATTTTATTTCCAATGCTAAGTATTAATCGATAGCTTACCTAATTCTATTCAAGAACATAAAAATGGATAAAAGTGAAGAAAGTAAAGACAAAAAGCAATAAGGATAAACGGTTAGAGTTTAGGGAAATCCTTCTTCACCCTTTACATCAACTAACAACAAGCAATCCTCCTCATAAATATGAATGCAATGATTATGTTAGCTTGAGAATCTACATTAGCTAAACACCTATATCTAGGTCATCTAACCATGGTGTCATTTGTCCAACTCTCTAAGTGTCCTTGAGAGCTAACACAAAATCCACTCTTTAAGGTCTATTCTCAAACACGTGCTATGCATGGCTAAGAGGTATATGTCTATCCCATTAGCGAATCAACTCATCCCGCCATTGGAATAGAATCGAACATGCATCAACCATACATACGATCTCAAACCCAAATCCCTATGTCTAGGTTCATTAGATTTTATCAAATCACTCAAATGTTGGCCAAACACTCAAGAGCATTAAGCACAATATGATTGAACAAAATCAAAGATCCACACAAACTCGGAGAAGAACAAATCATTAATATAAATAAAAGGATTCAAAGTCATCCCTAAATAAAGCTCAGCTATACAATGAACATGAGAACAAATTACAAAATACATGTTCAAGAAATGAGGAAGAGAAAAGAGAAAAGAGAGAAGGAGAAAGCTTATGGATTTCGCCATTGAAGCTCGGATCCTCCTCCAATGGAAAGATGGCTTCCATCCTTAGCTCCCCAAGCTCCATCTCCACCTCCAATGGAGGTCTAGCTGCAGCCTCTAACCCAGAAAACTAAAAACCTAAAAACCTAAAAGAGAGAAAATAGAGAGAGCCAGAAAGGGTGCGTGAAAAATAGAATAAATAGGCTCAGCTTGTCGACGCGCGCCGCGGCGTGGACATTCCCACGCCTCGGCGTGGAGCTGTCTGTCCTGTCAGTATGTGGCTGGCTGAGACCCTCACGCCGCGGCGTGCACATTTTTGAGCCGCGGCGTGGAACTCTGGAATGCTTCCTTGGCTTCTTTCCTCCAATGCTAGGCCTTGGCTTGCTTCAATTTGTCTCTTTTGAGCCCTTCCTACATTAGAGAAAGTACCAAATTAAATATAATTGCAAATCTACTTAATCAATCAACAAATATGCATAAATTGCTCAAAAACATAAAGGAAGGTATCCAAATGACATTTCACAAATATAAGCATAAAATCTTCCAAATATGCATAAGAACAAGGACTAAGCATGCCGTGAAGCACAATTATGGGGCATAAATAACTACATTTCATGGAGTTATCACACCCCCAAACTTAAGATGTTGCTAGTCCTCGAGCAACACAAAGTATGACTAAGAAAACTCACTTTGACAATTCATGCTCATATGCATTCGACAATGATAAATTCAATTTTCTTTTAACCACAACCAGTGCACAATGATTATAATGACCCTCAAAGAATGCGCATGCCTTACAGTTAAGCTCAACACATACACAATCCTTAACATGCCATCAATCAAGCTTTCAATCATGCACATGACATCTCTCACAAACATGCAAGCTCAACTTATCTTTTTCAAATCATGCTTATTCGGATAAGTTTATGAACCTACACATGGATACAAATCAAGATTCCACAAAATTGTAGCACAACTCTCTCTCCACTAATGTAAATCACACATAATTGAGGATCAAGAGGGACTTTAATAGCTTAATATGTAAGGCCAAGGTGATGGGGTGAAGAACAAAGGGGAATGGAAAACATACAAACATTGAGAAACATAACATGATATTTCAAGACTTGAGTCACTACAACAAGGGTATACAAAATGAAACAAATAACACTATTCAGAACCACTCGATGCTTTTTTTCATTTATGCTTTCTTTCTTTCATTTGTTTTTTCTTTTCTTTTCTTTTTCTCTTTTTGTATTTTCTTTTTCTTCAACAAAAATAACTTTTTGTGCAACAAATGGTTCCTTCCAGCCACTTTTGTATTGAACAACATAAATACCCTAAACCTTGGACTCAAGTGAAGAAATAACATATCATGCACTCAACAAACATAAAGGGAAGGAAAAGATTGCAATGCTTTCGCATACATTAGAATGGTTACAAGGTAGGAAATATGAGGGTGAAAGAAGAACATAGAAGGCCAAACATTTAGAAAGCTTCAAAAGGGGACCTAGGGATACAATCATGTAAGGGTAAGCTTGAAAGGCTCAACCGGTCCAAACAATGCCCTAATCATTTCCTCAACCATGCACAATCTATGATTTCGCCTCAAGAGAGTTGCAAAACGATTTCAAGGATAGTAGAAATCATCCACATGCACAATCCATAAACATTCTCTAGACAAGCACTCAAATCTTTCCAAAGTTAAACAAGCATCTAAGTGAGAAACACATCATGCATAAAAACAAACAAGATTGCTTAAGCATGCTTCAAGATTGCAAATGGTTACATAAAAGAATCGAGGACAATTGCAAGCATTTATATCATTGGCCAACCATCACACACTAGCAAATGGCAACAAATCATGCATTCAAAAGATTTATCATTTTTCATTCAAGCATGCATAACATCATATAGAGAATGTTGAAAATTGAAACTTTTATCAACAGCTCACCAATAATAGCCAAAACAAGATAGAATCATGAAAGTATGATGACTATCACTAGCACATACTTAAAGTATCAAAACATGTGTAAACATTAAGCATTAAGGGTGAAAAACATGCAATGATACTCCCCTAAACCAAAGTGAATGTGTGTTCTTGGTGTTCATGGTCTATAGGGTACTTGAGCAAGTCAAAACAGCATCCAAACTAGAACTGAGCATTATTAAATAAAGAAAAATGGAGAAAAACAATAGAAAAATGCAAAAACAGGGGCCACGCCGAGGCGTGAACATTTCCACGCCGAGGCGTAGAGCTCTCTGGTGCGTTCCTGATCAGGCAGAGACTGGCACGCCGCGGCGTGGACATTCTCACGCCGCGGCGTGAGAGTCGTCTCTGTTGACGCAAAGCAAACTCGTCTCCGTGAAATTGGTGCTCCATTTTGGCCCCTAGCACCTCCAAAACATGTCTAAAAACTTAAAACACAGAATGTACAACAAAAACTTAACAAAAACACAAAATCAAACTATAACTACTTATCTAAACAAACCAAAAACAAAAGCATAAAAACATGAATTAAAACTATTTACAACAACAAAACATAAAAACTTGAATTAGAACTAAGCAAACTCATTGTCAATATTAGCAATACGGAAATAATGCCTTATCCCCGGCAACGGCGCCAAAAACTTGTTAGGGTCAAAACGTGTTTGCCCATTTGCTAACCACAAGTGCACGGGTCACACAAGTAATAAAATGATGAGTACAGATATCGTTCCCACGAGGATAATTTTATTTCCAATGCTAAGTATTAACCGATAGCTTACCTAATTCTATTCAAGAACATAAAAATGGATAAAAGTGAAGAAAGTAAAGACAAAAAGCAATAAGGATAAACGGTTAGAGTTTAGGGAAATCCTTCTTCACCCTTTACATCAACTAACAACAAGCAATCCTCCTCATAAATATGAATGCAATGATTATGTTAGCTTGAGAATCTACATTAGCTAAACGCCTATGTCTAGGTCATTTAACCATGGTGTCATTTGTCCAACTCTCTAAGTGTCCTTGAGAGCTAACACAAAATCCACTCTTTAAGGTCTATTCTCAAACACGTGCTATGCATGGCTAAGAGGTATATGTCTATCCCATTAGCGAATCAACTCATCTCGCCATTGGAATAGAATCGAACATGCATCAACCATACATACGATCTCAAACCCAAATTCCTATGTCTAGGTTCATTAGATTTTATCAAATCACTCAAATGTTGGCCAAACACTCAAGAGCATTAAGCACAATATGATTGAACAAAATCAAAGATCCACACAAACTCGAAGAAGAACAAATCATTAATATAAATAAAAGGATTCAAAGTCATCCCTAAATAAAGCTCAGCTATACAATGAACATGAGAACAAATTACAAAATACATGTTCAAGAAATGAGGAAGAGAAAAGAGAAAAGAGAGAAGGAGAAAGCTTATGGATTTCGCCATTGAAGCTCGGATCCTCCTCCAATGGAAAGAGGGCTTCCATCCTTAGCTCCCCAAGCTCCATCTCCACCTCCAATGGAGGTCTAGCTGCAGCCTCTAACCCAGAAAACTAAAAACCTAAAAACCTAAAAGAGAGAAAATAGAGAGAGCCGGAAAGGGTGCGTGAAAAATAGAATAAATAGGCTCAGCTCATCGACGCGCGCCGCGGCGTGGACATTCCCACGCCTCGGCGTAGAGCTGTCTATCTTGTCAGTATGTGGCTGGCTGAGACCCTCATGCCGCGGCGTGCACATTTTTGAGCCGCGGCGTGGAACTCCGGAATGCTTCCTTGGCTTCTTTCCTCCAATGCTAGGCCTTGGCTTGCTTCAATTTGTCTCTTTTGAGCCCTTCCTACATTAGAGAAAGTACCAAATTAAATATAATTACAAATCTACTTAATCAATCAACAAATATGCATAAATTGCTCAAAAACATAAAGGAAGGTATCCAAATGACATTTCACAAATATAAGCATAAAACCTTCCAAATATGCATAAGAACAAGGACTAAGCATGCCGTGAAGCACAATTATGGGGCATAAATAACTACATTTCATGGAGTTATCAAGAGATGAAATAAGCATGCTTTCAAGATATAGAAGATTAGTCATGCAATGCTTATCATATTTTTGTATGTCAACATTTAGTATATGATAGCAATAAAACACTTTATGTAATCAAATAAGGATGTAAGGCAAGAGATATAAATAACTTAAGAGCTAGGCTCCCCCTCAAAATATGCATATTATCAAAATAATAGTATAATATAGTCATGTATATATTTTTAGTCAATAAGGACATGAAAAAAAGATATGTAAGATAAGGAACATAAGCTCCCCCTTATTGAAGCACAAGATAGATAAAGGAAATATGTATGCCAAGACCATGTAAGCACATTACCTTAAAGAAAAGTAAGACAAAGATACATCTTCTTAATCCCTTAAACAAAAACCATTTTAAAATTTTTCCTCATTTCAAAAAGAATTTTACAAGAGCACATTATATTTTCAGAAGTATTTAAGAAGGATAGAGTTATTTTATATTAAAAAAACACATTCATTGAGACGGATCAATCCAAGTCAAAAGAACATAAGTACATCTCCTTGATGAAATATGCTATAGGGATCAAAACATGTATAGAACTAATATCATCCACCCTAAATGCAATGACAAAATAGCAAGTTAATATTCAATTAAGCATTTTGTCAATGCTAAGCATACTTCTCATGTAAAGAAAGCATATAATCATTTAAGATCAATTTTTCAACAAGTATCATACAATCGATACCATATAGAATACCACAAAAGCTAAGGGATAGAGATACTTATTGAGGTAGATAAAGAGTGATGGTTCTTTAGAATGTTCTTCGTTTATTGGTCCTTTGAGTTTAAGCTTTCTTCCTTTGAGTATTCCATTCCATTGCACTTGAAGAAAGTCTTCTTTATCTTCCACTTTATTTGAATTCCATTCAACTTTTCTCATTTATCTACATATGCTTGTATGTAAAAATCTGATGGCTATATTTGACACACATAGAAAGACTTGCAAAGCTAACTTTAAAAGTCATCTAAAACATAAGTTAGCATCAAATATCATGTAAGTCTATTTATAAGCATACTTAAGATTGATATATAATGTAAAGCATGTATCACATTATCAATCATGCAATGTTAGCTCTAACAAGAATGCATAAAGCACATATGAACTTGAATAAAAAAAAAGTTTAAGCATTTTAAGGTATGATTCAAGTTTATCAAGAAACACGTAATCATCATCAAAATTTATTTAGACATTTTTAGGCAAATAATGATCATGTAAGACTTGTAAAGGCATAAAAACAACTCTCTACTTCTCCAAATATCACATGATATTCAATTTAAAGCATAAATAAGGATAAGAGACTGATATCACTAAAAATGTACTCTTTAAGTTTTTGTAGGTGACTCCGACTTCCATACTTCAAGTTTTCATGAGGGAATAGAAATTTTTTGCACTCCTTTTAAAAGTTGAATCCTTTTAAACTTTACTATCCTTAAGTTGAATAAACTTATTCCATTTAAATGCTTGCTTGAGGTAGTTATCATCCTACAATACAATTCAAAGTACTTTCTTTAGTATCCATTAGTTTTGGATCCATAGAAGTTAGTAATTATGCCAAACTCATAAGTAAATAAGTATTCAAAAAATAAAATAAAACAACAAATAAGTTCACAAGGGCAAAAGATATTTCATTTCATTGATCAATTTATCCAAGTACATATAATCATCAAAAGAATAGCTAATTACATTTGGTTAAGCATTTGCATTTTACATACATATCATTAAGTGCATATTTTCAGTCAAAACAAACAAAGAAAAGCGTACAACCCTTCATATGACTCGTGTTTATTCAAATAGCAAGTTCTTTATTCAAATAGATTTATGAAAAGCCAACAGACGTAGCTCTCTATTAGACGTTATTCAAATAATGTTTGCATTATTCGAATAAAAACATTTTGACTTGGCTTACTGCCAAGCTTTATTCGAATAATCATATGGTTATTCGAATAACACAGAAAAGAATAGAATTTTGAGAATGCTTCTGTTAAGCATTATTTGAATAAGATATGATCTATTCCAATAAAACATACGAATTAACAACTATGAGGTGCTACTGGAAACGTTATTTGAATAAGGCAGATAGCAAATATAAGAACTGTGGTTTCTGGTCTCAGGTTATTCGAATAAATTAAATGTTATTCAAATAAAACTGATATGCAACACTATTTTCTCAGCAGCTGATTGAGTTTATTCAAATAACCACAAGTTTATTTGAATAAACCTATTAGAAAAACATTAATAGTCATATACAGGGATACAATCAGAGAGAAGGAAACATACCCAAAGATGAGATACCTGCAAAACAAGTTTTGGTATACCTTCAACGCTCAAGTCAATAATAATTAAAGAGTAAATGATAAAGCAATAAACACAAGTATTCAATTATATGTTTGATTGATCAAAAACTCAAGCTCAAGGATATTATCATCAGACATGTCATTTCAAACAAGAAGTATACTTTATCTAACATATTAACATGTAGAAATATTTTCAAGACATAAGGTTAGAAAAGCATAAAAAGTTAAATAACCAATTGCCATTAAGCACATAGTCGATAGCATACTTATTTTCATGATATATAAACAATTTTAAAGCATAGCAAGCATACATAGTCATAGAAAACCTTATGATCAAGAAATATGCAAAATAATGAGCAAATGGTGTAACAAGAATATAATCATGTGCTATATATGATATTGAAATTTTACCAAGTACACATGATTCAATCTATCACTTAAGGCCCACAAGAAATATACCTCAAATTCATTGACTTTACATGTAAGTGTGCATAAGAGGTAAAAGCTTTTGATACCTTAGTCTTGGTAATTAAGGGAATACTTTTTTTTATCCATTGCTTCTCTTTGGAGTCTTGAACTTTACAAGTTCTAAATTTTGTACTTGAGAAGATTTAGTTGAAGTCATCTTCCTTCTTTGACCAGAGTTTCTACTATTGGGATTTGGAAGCATTGTCCTTGATGATTCCTCTTTCTTTTGACCAATTTGTCCATCCTTTTGAGAAATTTTCTACAAAATTGAAACACTAGGAGGACATTTTGATACCCACTTCATTTTGGGTTCTTGAATGTTAGTACTAGGGCTTTTAAGATTTTTAGGAACTCATACCATATTATTTCTCATATAAGAATTTCTTCTATAATTGCATAAATGAGAAATATGTCCTAGATGACCATAAAGATTGCAAACAATTGAATTTAATGATGGCTTGGTCTTTTGAAGATCATCTTTGAAAAACTTAAGTCTTTTCTTGTTATTACACTCTATGTTATTTTTACCATAGGCTTCACTTGAATTTTCATGTGGAATAACATTAATTTTATTCTCATTAACAAGCATAGAATGTAAGCAATTAGAATAATTAGCTTTGGCAAATTTAAAAAATAAGTCCCCAACTTGATTTTCTAAATTAATGCACTTTTCACAAGAAGTTGAGGTTTCAAATTTTAAAGACATTTCCTCATGAAGAAAAGCATATTCATTTTTCAAAGTTTCAATTTCATTTTCAATAAAGGAAACGTTTTCTAAACATGATAAGTTTTTCTTTTCTAAATTCAACAAATCATCATACAATTCATTATATGCACATTGTAACTCATCATAGGAAGGACTATAATCTAGTTTAGAATTATTTACTTCAAAGTCCTTTTTAGCCATATAGGAAGTAGTTTCAATTTCTACCGTAATTGGCTCTTTAAGGGAATCACCTTCTTCCTCATCGATTTTGTTTTGCTTTGCCTCTTCTTCAAATTGAGCACCATCGTCACCAAGAGGCATTTGGCTCCCTTCAATAGTTTGAACATCTCTTTGAGGATGTTTTTCATGATAAGATTCCTTCAATGACATTTGCTCTTCTTGCTTTTTATGTACAACTTTATGCAAAAAATCATTGTTAGCAAGATAGATAGCATCAAGAGCATCCTATATATCTTTAGCACTAGAGCAACTCTTAATTTTATCATAAACTTCATCATTCAAACTACTTCTCAAAATTTGCATAGCTCTAATATTCAAAGAAAATCATTTATTATCATAGGCGTTCCAAGTTGGTTTTGGCTTAGAAGAAAATCCATCAAGCACAATATCCCACAAATCCAAATCAATAGATAGCATATAAAAATCTACTCTAGCTTTCCAATAAACAAAATGCACACCATCAAAGAATGGTGGTTTATCAATTTCAAATCCTTCCATTTTGGAAAATGTTGCCAACAAACAAGGATCTTTAACTTTAAGCAGTTAAGCTTTCAACAGAACACGAAGCTCTGATACCACTTATTAGTCATGGCAACCATCACCCAAGACGGGGGGTGAATTGGGTGCTTACAAATTTTTAAAACAACTTTAAGAAATTATGCATTTTGATAAATTCAATTAACACATTGATATGTGTGAAACAACATCATGTTTTGTTCTTATTTTGCATACATTCTTGGGCATTTTAGGTATTTTAGTTTCCTTTTTTGGTTTGTTTTTCCCTTAGTTCGGATAACTGCGGTGTTTTTAGTATTGTTATGCAGGATTAATGCTGAATTGGCCTTGGATTGAATGGAATACTTGCATGATTGAAGTTGGAGCTTAACAAATAGCGAAAAGGTGCAAAAAGATCATTCCAGAGGGATCCACGGCTTGCCCGTGGATCAAACCACGGCCATGGATCAAGCAGCAATGTGAAGAAGCAAAAGTGATTTTTCAGAGAATTCCACAGCCTGGCCGTGGAATGATCCACGGCCGTGGAATTCTGACAGCAAGATCCACGGCCAGCCCATGGAATGATCCACGGCTGTGGATCGTAGTGCGCAGTAGTTTTTAAGTTTAATTTTTTATTCCTTTTGGGGGTCTTTTAGCCAGTTAAAACCCTAGGGATATAAATAGATGTTCTGAATAGAATTAGGGGTTCTAATTTTGGTTTGACTGAGGCACATTGGAGGCTCTTGATCGTGATCTTTCTTCCCTCTTCTCTCTTAGATTATGGGTTTGGATGTTCATGAATATGTTTTTTGATTCTTTCTTCTCTATGTCTGAGTAGTTCTCTTTGTTTCTAAGATTGGGCAATGCCCTTTAATACATTGATAATGATTAATTGACTCTGTTTCCCCTTTTATTAATCTTGAATGTTCTTTGATTCAATCCTTATTGCTCTTATTCATGTGTTTTTGCTGACCACTTATTTGTATCTCATAGACATTTAGGGACGTACTGAGAGGTGAACCTAGGTGTTGGAACCATAAAAATTGAACTTAAGGTCTAAATCATGAGAGTAGTTTTAGCCTTTCGAGGATTCAATGAAAAACCACCAAGCGTAATGGGTTCAATTTAAATTCAATTACCACGAGAGTAGGAATTGGTTTAATTGGGCATGAATCTTGTATCTTGAGAAAGAACATTAACTAATTTAGGGTAATTCACCTTCAATTGAATTTCAGATTTAATAAAAGGGTTGCCAATTAGGATTTGTCTTGTATCACTGTGGTACCCCAATCTTGGAAGCTTTCTTGAATTTGAATACTTTTCTTGATAACTTGCTATTTTTGTTCTAAATTCTGCACTTTGATTTTTATTTATTTAATTACTTTGTTACTACGTTTTTCTTAATCAACAATCATATTCCCTTTTGTTTAATTTAATTGAATTAATTAATTAATTAGTATTCATAGACACAGTCTCTGTGGATTCGATCTTTTTATTACTTGACGACGAAACCGTACACTTACGGATTTCACACATCAAGTTTTTGGCGCCGTTGTCGGAGACTGTGTTTTTCTTGAATATCAATATAATTTTTAATTTAATTATTTTAAATATTTTTTCTTTTTATCTAGTTCTTACGTTATTGTTTTTCTCTTTGACTCTCTACAGGTAATTTCTCTTGTTTATGCAAAGTACTAGACGTTCCGGGACTCTTGTTGAAACAGATCCTGAAATTAAAAGAACTTTACGTTGAAGGAGAAGACAACAAAGGCAAAGAGTAGGAGAAATACCTGAACCAACACTTGTCATGGCTGAAGCTGAAGATAATAGACCACTAAAAGAGTATGTAGCCCCTAAGGCTCAGGGTTTGCGATCTGGAATTGCTCGGCTAGACATTGAAGCTAGGCACTTCACCATACCTCCTGCCTTACTTTCTATGATAAGGCAGAACCAGTTTGAAGGATTGCCATTAGAGGATCCTAATGATCATATGGATATGTTATTGGAGTTCTGTGAGACCCTCAAGATCGAAGCCACCTCTGTTGATGCTATTCGTCTCCGCCTGTTTGCATTATCTTTGAGAGATCGAGCAAGAGCTTGGTTGAAGTCTGTTCCCACTAAGACGATAACTACTTGAGACTAATTGGAGCAAGCCTTCTTAGATAAATTCTTTCCACCTTCCAAGATTGCTCATCTATGGACCCAAATGACAAGCTTTGTTTAGAACGATGGCGAGTCATTGTCAGAAGCTTGGGATAGATATAAGGCTTTGCTGGAAGCCTGTCCACACCATGGGTTAGAAAAATAGTTGATCGTTCACACCTTCTACAATGGTTTGAAATATTCTTCGAAGGTGTCTCTTGACTCCGCAGCTGGTGAAGCTTTAATGAATAGAAGGCTCACAGATGCTTATTAGATAATTGAGAGTGTAGCTTCAAATGATCACCAATGGGCTAATGAAAGAGGCCATAACCCAAGAAAGCTCTCAGGAGGTAAGTTTGAGGTAGATGGTGTTGATTTAATTATGTCAAAGTTTGATTCTTTGAATAAACATTTTGACATGTTTGAAAAAGCTCATGTAAATGCCATAGGTGCTTCTAACAATTTTTGTGAGATTTGTGGAGCGCAGGGACACATTGGTGCTGAATGCCAAGTTAGAATTAGATCCTCACAAGGTGCACCGGTGGAGCAAGTGGAATTATGCCACAATTTCCATGACTTCAACCAAAAGGGGAGGAATGATCCATATTCCCAAACTTACAACCCCGGTTGGAGGTCACATCCTAACTTCTCTTACTGGAATAGTCAGTACCAAGCTGGGCAAGGTAATGCTAAACCCTCTTCTGGAATCCCACGGTACAAAAATCTAGACTTAAGTCTCTTCTTGAGAATTTTGTTGAGAGCCAGTTTAAGCAAAATGAGGAGTTTAGGCACCATGGGCAAGTTATGACTGAGGTAATTAAAGAATTGTCAGCTAAGGTTGACAATTTAGCTATTCATAATAAGATGTTGGAAATCCAGATTGCCCAACAAGCAAGCACTTCTCATAGGCAGCAAGGTAAGTTTCTTGGTCAACATGAAGTCAACCTAGGCAATGAACATTATAAAGCTGTGAGTTTGAGGAGTGGAAAGAAATTAGAGGATTCCTTGGGTAAGGGGGAGAGTGAAAAAGATAAGGGAATTGAGGATAAAGAGACTAAGACACAGCCCTTAGAAGAAGAGGAAACTACTGAGAAGGTGTCTAAGTATGTACCACCTGAACCTTACTAACCCCCGGTTCCCTTCCCTCAAAGATTGGCTAAGGCAAAGTTAGATAAGTAGTTTGGAAAGTTCCTAGAGGTTCTTAAGAAATTGTACATTAATGTACCCTTCACTGAGGCATTGAAACAAATGCCTACCTATGCTAAGTTTCTTAAGGACATCTTATCTAATAAGAGGAAGCTAGAAGAATATGAGACAGTAGCTTTAACTGAGGAGTGTAGTGCCTTAATTCAAAATAAACTACCTCCTAAACTTAAAGATCCAGGTAGCTTCTCTATTCATTGTTTGATTGGCAACACTAATTTTGTCAAAGCTCTGTGTGATTTGGGGGCTAGTGTTAGTATTATGCCCCTTTCTGTGTGTAAGAAGTTGGAGGTGGGTGAGCTAAAACCCACAACTATCTCCCTTCAATTAGTGGATTAGTCTGTCAAGTACCCCGTAGGCATCTTGGAGGATGTTCCTATTAAGGTTGGTAAGTTTTATATGCCAGTGGATTTTCTTGTGCTTGACATGGAAGTTGATGCTACAATGCCGATCATACTTGAGCGTCCATTCCTTGCCACTGGAAGGGCGATCATTGATGTCCACGAAGGGAAATTGACTTTGCAATTGAATGATGAAGAAGTAGTTTTTGATGTTTTTAAATTTGAAAATAATTCTAATTCCTCAAATTCATGTAATCGCATAGATGCTACTAATGTTGTGGATAGTGTTGTGCTTTCAGGTGTGCAGGGATCAGTGACTGATGCTATGCTAGAAAAGACCTTGCCCAAGGGCACTACAAAATTTGAGAAGTCTAAGCTCTGCAAGAAAGGACCTAAGAAGCATAATGATAAGTGTGTCGAGAAGCATGAGTTTAAACTTAGGAATAAAGTTCTTGTCAATAACTCACTTTTACGTTTTTGTCCTAATAAGTTATGGTCGAAATGGTCAGGACCATATGAGATTGTTTGAGTTTTATCCTACGGTGTGCTTGAGGTGAAGAAAGAAGGCCATAAGCCTTTCTTGATAAATGGACAGAGAGTGAAACACTTTGAAGGAGTGGGGACTAAGCACTACTCCATTGATATCACCTGAGCACAAAAACCAGACCAAAGTCAAGCTAATGACTTTAAACAAGCGCTTCTTGGGAGGCAACCCAAGTTTCTTTTTGTTTTCCTTTAAATTTCTTCTTTTTCTTTTGATTTTGTGTGTTAGATTATTGGTTTGATGTTTGTCTCATGGATTTTGTCTAGGTTTGACCATTTTTTAAGCTAAATTTGGATGAAGAGTGAAGTCAGAAGGTTCCATACCCAGCCCATGAAAAATTTCATGGCCATGGATTGAATACCAGAAGATTTTCCACCACCGTAGTGAGTTCTTTTCTTTTACCCCTTCTCTAGTTATAGATTGTTACATTGAGGACAATGTAAATTCTAAGCTTGGGGGGGTATTTTCATTTTCATTTTAGATCATTAGTTTTATGCATTCTCATGTCTTATTTTGCATTGCATTTTCATGTTGTATTTTCACACTATCATATCTTTCGACTTTTTGGTTGAACTTGTTCCCCTCTCTTTTGAGGATTTTGAGATGGTATTGATTTGGAACCCAATTTGTTGATTCTTGTGGTAGGCAACAGATATTGTTTTAATTGACAGTGGAGGTGATCTCTTGATAGTTGATAATTAACATATGTTCTCTAAATTTGTACTTTTCATTGATTTTTGAATCTCTAAATGTGAGTTTTGAGCCTGTATGGGATTTATGCATTATATGATTTTTGCTCCCATTCTTTGTGTTGAGTGATATTTCCTCATTGATTTTGTACTCTAGAACTTGATTTGAAACCATTTTGTGGCAAAATTTTTGTTTGCATGCTTGAATATGATTAAGGCATCTTAGGTATTTTTTTGGCCTTCTGAAATAATTGTCACACTTTCATCCACTAGTTACCCATTTTAAGCCCATTGCATAATTATTTTTCTTGATGCCTATGATGATATATTGTTAGTAATCATTTAGAATATTAAATGGAGCAAATTGGGTTTGAAAATTGTGTAAAGTTGTGTTGGGAATCATATATTTTTTATCATTCTTTTTCTCAAATGAAAAAAAAAGCAAATAAAAGAAAATAATAAGAGGAAAGCTTGAAAAAGAAGAGAAAGAGAAGAAGGAAAAATAAGGAAGAAAATGCTTGGAAATATAGAGTTATGCTTTTGATTGAAAAATGCCTTTGCTCCATTTATGTTCTATTGGATTTCTTGTGCTTATTGAAAATTTTGTTAGCCCTTTGTGCATACCTTCCTTTCTTTACCCTACCTAACATTATTCCCATGGCCCCATTACAACCCTTGAAAGACCTTTTGATTCTTGCATGCATGCTGATTATTAGTGGAAATTTAGTTTCTTATCAAGCTTATAGAAGTGCTTTTTCTTTGACAAATCTTGAGCTCATTGTCTTCACCCTTAAACACTTTGAGTGAGGTTAATGGAGTGAACCTAATTTAATGAGGAGCATGATTTCTGAGAACTTTAGCCTCTAATTGGACTTGATTTTGATTACCTCTCTAATTCTTGGTTTGCCTTTGCCTATTGCTTAGTTGGATGTTTTCTCGGGTTCCTCATTCATTATTGTCTCTTAATCCCACTTTTTGGTTTGGCCTTAGTTATTGCTTGAGGACAAGCAAAGTCTTAAGCTTGGGGGGATTTGATATGTGTGAAATAACATCATGTTTTCTTCTTATTTTGCATGCATTCTTGGACATTTTAGGTATTTTAGTTTCCCTTTTTGGTTTGTTTTTCCCTTAGTTCGGATAACTGCGGTGTTTTTGGTGTTGTTGTGCAAGATTAATGCTAAATTGGCCTTGGATTGAATGGAATGCTAGCATAATTTAAGTTGGAGCTTAACGGATAGCAAAAAGGCGCAAAAAGACCATTCCAGAGGGATTCCGGCTTACTCGTGGATCAAACCACAGCCATGGATCGAGTAGCAACATGAATAAGCAAAAGTGATTTTCAAGAGAATTCCACGGCCTGGCCGTGGAATGATCCACGACTGTGGAATTCTGACAGCAAGATCCACGGCCAGCCGTGGAATGATCCACAGCCGTGGATCGCAGTGCGCAGCAGTTTTTAAGTTTTATGTTTTATTTCTTTTGGAGGCCTTTTAGCCAGTTAAAACCCTAGGGATATAAATAGATGTTCTGAATAGAATTAGGGGTTCTAATTTTAGTTTGACGGAGGCACATCGGAGGCTCTTGATCTTGATCTTTCTTCCCTCTTCTCTCTTGGATTACGGGTTTGGATGTTCATGAATATGTTTTCTGATTCTTTCTTCTCCATGTCTGAGTAGTTCTCTTTATTTCTAGGATTGGGCAATGCCCTTTAATACATTGATAATGATTAATTGACTCTGTTTCCCCTTTTATTAATCTTGAATGTTCTTTGATTCAATCTTTATTGCTCTTATTCATGTGAATTTGCTGGCCACTTATTTGCATCTCATAGACATATAGGGACGTACTGAGAGGTGAACCTAGGTGTTGGAACCATAAGAATTGAACTTAAGGTCTAAATCACGAGAGTAGTTTTAGCCTTTCGAGGATTCAATGAATTACCACAAAGCGTAATGAGTTTAATTTAAATTCAATTACCTCGAGAGTAGGAATTGGTTTAATTGGGCACAAATCTTGTATCTTGAGAAAGAACATTAACTAATTTAGGGTAATTCACCTTCAATTGAATTTCAGATTTAATAAAAGGGTTGTCGATTAGGATTTGTCTTGTATCACTATCGTACCCCAATCTTAGAAACTTTCTTGAATTTTAATACCTTTCTCGATAACTTGCTATTTTTGTTCTAAATTCTGCACTTTGATTTTTATTTATTTAATTGTTTTGTTACTACATTCTTCTTAATCAATAATCATATTCCCTTTTGTTTAATTTAATTGAATTAATTAATTAATTGATATTCATAGACACAGTCCCTGTGGATTCGATCTTTTTATTACTTGACGACGAAACCGTACACTTGCAGATTTCACACATCACACATGTAGAGGAATAAGTTTAATAAAGGCACAACTATTATAGATTTCTCAAAAACCACGTGGGCTATAGGATAAATCAAACAAATAAGCTATATATCAAATTCAACTTAAACATATATGATTAAAGCATAAATGCAAAGGAGATAGAAACTCTTTGAAAACTTTTATCAAACACTTGAAAAACAATTTTCTTTAAAGCTATTTATCAATTAAAATGAACGAATAGAGAAGATAGAAAATACACTGGTAAATGAACAACCCACATAGAAAGTATTCAAGAAAATAAATGAAATTAAAACATAAATATAAAGGAGTTTGAGTTTAGAAGAGCAAACACATAATTTATCCTGGTTCAGCAATCAACTACTTGTGGCCTACATCCAGTCCTCAAGTAAATCACCCGAGCTTTTTCACTATCACTTCAAGCTTGAACAAGTGCTTGAAACCTTTACATAATAAAACACTCACCATACCATAGGATACCTCACCCTTTGTGCTTGAGCCTCAATAGTCAGGGATACCTCATACTTACAATTTATTTGAGGGATGCCTCACTCTCTTTATAACAAATCAAAGTGTATAGAAAAGAGAAACTCTCATAAGAGTAGATGATACAATTTGAAACTCTCTAAGGATATCTCAAATTTTGGCAAATAAGAGCATAGAAATTTAGTAAAATATGAATCACAAATTAAAGCAAGAAATAATTGTTTTAGATAGTTGGGTGTTGTTAAAAGATGACCCAAAAATATGTATTTATAGAGTTCTAAGAAAAATAGCCATTGAGTATTAAATTAATATCACATTAAAGCCTCTGAAAATAGTTGTTGTGTGTTTCTGGCCATGTTTATTCGAATAAGCCAAGTTTTATTCAAATAAATCCTTTCAAAAGTTACGTTCCTTAACGCCTTTATTCGAATAACCGATTTGTTATTCGAATAAACCTTGAAAAACATGTTCTGGAACGATTTCTGGGTCGTGTTATTCGAATAACACATTTGTTATTCGAATAAGCCTTTAAAAACACGTTCTGAAACGTTTTCTAAGGTGTGTTATTCAAATAATACATCATTTATTCGAATAAACCACTCTAGTTTCGAAAACTGAATTTAAATGGTCATAACTTCTTCATTTCTCATCCGTTTGAAGCAAATGACCACTAATTGGAAAGATCTTTGAGTCTATTTTAAAATGAAATAAGTTTTAAAAAAAACTCAAAGTATTTTAAAAGATATGATTAAAACAGTAACCAAAGGCCAGTTTTGCAAAACTCAAACTTGATTATTTTTCATAAATTTGAACTACCAACATAAATAACTTTTCAAAACTTGTTTTTTGGATATTTTAGCATGTGAAAACCATTTTTAAAGATTTGAAAACATATTTGAGATATACATAAGGCTTCTTACATAAAAACCCTAAGTCCTATAAGATATACCATTTAATCTTCCTTTTGACTTGGTCTTTGACATGACTTTGATGTTATCAATACCTTCATGAAATAGGCATTCACATTCTCCTTGTGTTGAGATTAATTGATAATATTTTGCTTTCTTGTTGCAATGCTCACTCTTGGTACTTGGGCTATCCTATAAAGCATTGCTCACTTAAACAAGTATAGTTAGTCTAAAGTCATAATTCAATATATTCATATACATGATTCATAAATGTATAACTCTAGTTAGTTTAACATGCATATAAGACTTTTATAGACACATTCAAATAAGATATTTATTAATTACTAATGGATATGCTCTATATAGGATGCAACAAATAACATATACAAAGTCTTTTTTTTTGTCTTGTATTTGTCATCATCAAAACTTAACATATTAAACCATTTAGGATAAACTTATTTCCACAGAAACTTGCTTCGAAAGACTTCCCATGAGATAAACCTTCCTTCAGCTTCCAACAACCATTGGGTTCCTGCCCACCAGTCCTCACCATCTCCTACGAGCATGAAAGTCACATAGGTTACCCTCCTTTCATCCGTGCATCTCATGCCTCTAAAGATCTTCTCCAATTCCTTCATCCAAAAATCTGTTTTCTCTGGATCAAACTCGTCTTTAAACTATGGTGGATTGTTGCGGTGAAACTCTGACAAACTCCAAGCCTCAGCTATCGCCTCTTGCTATTGGGCAGCCCTCTAATTTTGTTGCACCAACATATCAGCCATCCTCTGCATCGCTTCTACAGCTACAGCCATACTCTCACTATCGCATCCCATGTCCACATGCGCATCTCTACCACGAGCCATTGCCTTTCTTCAACGTTGGACTAAACAGAACACAAAGAAAACTAAGGAAATCCATTCAAGCAACACTACTTCCTTTCAGAAACCAAACACAGAGAAACACACAGCACAAACAAGACAGACCTAACCATAAACCCGACTGACTACATTTAGGCTCTGATACCAACTAATGTAACACCCTCACTTGGGTATTACATTTCGGACTAACACTTTATTTTATTTTAAAACTTTACCCAAGCCATAATTAAGATTTATAAAATAATATACGGGTTTTAGAATTCTTTTTCACGGATAACATAAACTTAACACAACATAAATAAACTCAAGATATAGGAAACTGAACAAAACATTCCACACACACATACACACACACACACACACACACACACACACACACATATATATATACACACACACACATACACACATAAGAAACTGAATAAAACATATGTACTTAACATTTACAAACCAAAAAGACATAAATACAACTTAACAATATACTTAAACTGGCCCAAGTTCATTACACCTAAGGGAAGGGTCTTCCACTTGGTCTTCCTCTGGATCCTCTTCAGGATCCTCACTAGACAAATTACCTAGCCAGGGAATGTCTCGATGAAAGGGAGTCTGAGCAGAAGATATCTCAAAATCCTCCCTCGAAGAACAGTGAAGGTCACCCCACAAATCCCTTAAAGGCATATGAAACTCTAGATAAACTGTAGCACAAAAAGAAAAAGTAGTAACCCCATGACAGGTCCTACTTAGGGATTGAGTAATATCTCCATAATACTCTATCCGCTGTGTATCTAGATGGATACGCCAGGCATTAGTGCTTCCAAGAAACTGGACTCTCATGTAACCCAGCAAATCTCTCCACACCACCATCGCAGTCTTCAAAGAGCATAAACATAAAATAGAACAGGCAGAATAAAACATAAAGAGGTGAGATCCCCAACATCACATACCAGCATGGCAGCAAGAAACAACAATAACAATAAATTCATAGAGTATAGAATTAACATTTACAATCATGATATTTATCAGCAAATAATTCAACAGTATAAATATATCACAACAAAATGTTCAATGACTATACGAATTCACAATGAACTGATACTTACTCCATGGAGCTAAAACCAAACATCAGAGAGAATGATTGGGGAGTCATGTCTGTATATCGTTAGCCTCAATTCAAGTGTTTTCAATATATTCACAATATGCATAGCATTGCTTATATAAGACATTCTACACCGGATCGAGAATAGGAATAGTATCTCATTGAGATCGTCGGTACATTGCACAGTCACCACAGCTCAGTAGAGCTAGTAACTGGCCACTTATGGGATACCTGCACCCTGACGCCTCCTAGGTCATTCATAGACCTTCATTACGCAATTCGCACCTACACAAAGGTGTAATTCATCTCCTAGGCATACAACCTTAATAACAAGTCATTCCGACTTTCACAATGCATGATCACATGACATAGATAAAACAATCCTCATTAACGGTATAAATTCCACCAAAACGAGCCACAACAGGGCTTAAGTCAACAACTGACATCTCTGGGTCCAGTTCATCAGCCCAACAGCAAACTGCTATTTTTCTCAAACGTGGAACATTTTCACTGAATTTTCACAAGCGTGCAACACTTTTTGTCACGTTATAAAACCACAAAAAATCTTTACATGATTTTCAAACACATAAACATTTTAAGACATTTTCTCAATCGCATAAACATTTTGAAGCATTTTCCTTCACTTTTACTAAAAACTCACTTAAACAAAACACTTTAGTTTTCAAAACATCCTTCGAAACTTATTTCCATTATCAAAATTAATTTCTTATAAAACAACAAAATATTGTTCATCCTCTTTCAAATTTATGAATCCTTGAATCCTATTCTAGTCCCCTAATCTTCTAAGTTTTCAATTAATAAAGCAATTTTATCTTGCAAACCCTATTTTGGGCTTTATGGCCGTGAGCCATAAGCATTCTTTGGAACCAAAAACTTATCTTTCACACATAAATCAAAGCATACAAAGCATTTCAATCATCAATTGAGGTAATAACAATTTCATATATACCATAAAAATCACATAATCACATATAGCCAAACATCCATAAATCACAAAACACACAACCAAGTGAATAAATCCTCCCATAGATTATTCACCAACAAAATACCAAATTCGCTCCTCACCACCAAGATGGTTAATGAGGTTAATCACCCTTTTACCTTAGATGATGATCAAAGCTCCTTGTTGTCCTCTTGAAAAAGCTTCTCCTTCCTAGAAGATCCTTAAAACAAAACAAACATACAAGCATTAACATCTAGGGCTTAAAACAAGATGGCCATGAATCAAGATTATGGCCAAGAACTTGAGAAGAAAACTTAGAAATAAAGATGAGAAACTTCACCTAGAGCCTCCAAATGTGAAGCCTTGAGAAAAAGGTTGAAGATGGATGATTTTGGAGAAACTCACAACAATAAAGTGTCTCAAAAAGGTGTTTAGATTCAAGAAAGGAGGTTGGTTGGAATTGATCAAGATTGATGGGTGAAGGAGAGGTGTTGGCCATGAGAACAAATGAGAGAAAAAAAAAAGATAGTTTGATAGATGGTTTCTTAAAAACAAGACAAGAAAGGCTTAGGAGTGAGAAGAACTAATTTTTGTCACTAAGCTTCTCTAAGAAGCTCCCTTGGCCTTGGGGTCACAAGGGCTTTTTGGGCAAAGCTTCCCCAACAAGATTCACTCCAAGCTTGCTTCCCATTGGCTCAAAATTAAACATCTAACCAAATATTTGCTGATAGCCATTACCCAATGGACAAAGGCTACTGCTAGCAAAACCTGTATTTATTGTTCAATGGATAATAGAACGTATCTAGATTTTATTAGTCAGATAAAATCTTAGAAAAGAAAAATTTTGAAATTTGTTCCCAGTTTCGGGTCTAGTAAGGTCCCCCGGCCTCACGTGAACAATCCATAATTTTTCGATCCTGAAAATTTTTATTTTTCGGGCACCGCCTCAAACACACAAAAGCTCAAGAAAAATAATAAAATAATCAAAATAAATCAAAAAATTCACAAAAATCACAAAAACATATATAAAAACATAGATAATAGGAAAAAGGAATTTTGGGGTGTTATAACTGTTCCCCTCAAAAAGGAATTTCATCCCCAAAATTATCATACCTTAGAATAGCTGTAGATAAAGCTCTTTCATTCTGTCCTCTAGTTCCTATGTTGCATCTCCAGTCATATCATTCTAGATTACCTTTACTAAGGCAATTTATTTTTCTCCAAGTTGTTTCATTCTCCTATCTTTGATCTTAACAAGAAGTATCTCATAAGTTAAGTTCTCTTTTAATTGTACTGTATCAGGTGCTATGACATGTTTTGGATCAAAAATATATTTTCGCAATTGCGATACATGGAAGACACTATGAAAGTTAGAAAGAAAAGGTGGTAAAGCTATTTGGTATGCTACGAGATTTATTCGACGAAGAATTTGATATGGTCCGATGAATTTAGGAGTGAGTTTTCTGCATTTAATAACCCGGCCGACCCAGTCGTGGGTGTGACTCTCAAAAACACATGTTCACCTTCCTTAAACTTAAGGTATCTTCTTCTCTTGTCAGCATAACTCTTCTGTTGATTCTAAGTTGTCCGTATTTTTTCCTGGATCACCTTAACCCTTTTCTATTGTTTGTTGCACAAGTTCAGGTCCTAACACAAGATTTTCCCTATCCTGGTACCAGCACAAAGGCATTCTACACTGTCGTCCATATAAAGCCTCATAGGCTGCCATCCTTATGCTTAAGTGAAAACTATTGCTGTAGGTGAATTCTATTAGAGGCAAGAATTCATTCCAACTCCCAGTTTGTTCCAAATCACAAGCTCTTAATAGATCTTTCAACTTCTAAATTATTCTCTCTGACTGACCATCTGTTTGTAGATGGTAAGCAGAAGTTAAACGAAGTGTTGTCCTCATAGCTTCTTGAAAACTCTACTAAAACCTTGACGTAAACCTTGGATCTTGATTAGAAATAATACTAGAAGATACACCATGCAGTCTAACAATTTCATTAATATACACCTGAGCCAATCTCTCTATTGAATACCTTATGTTGATGGGTAAGAAGCGTGCTGACTTCGTAAGTCGATCAACGATCACCCATATGGAATCATAACTCTTTCGAGTCTTCGGTAGTCCAATAACAAAGTCCATAGCATTACCATCCCATTTGTTGGGAATTGCGGATTCATCACGCAACGAAAAAATAGGATTCCCACTAGGGATCCATGCGAAAAAGCCATAATCCGAGTTTTAAAATTATTTACCTGTTGAAGCATGATCAAAGCAAGTGACGTGAATCACCAACACTGTAACAATGATGATGTCTCTGTGGTATCCACATGAACAGACTCACGAACGTCCAACATTCGCAAAAGGGTGCCTCACGTCTTTCCCACAGTGCTAGCTACAAAGAGAAGAGAAGAAACTTATCACTCTCTTACTCACTTTTTTGTAGGTGCGACTAGGGTTCTGTATTATATGTCTTAGCAGCCCCCTTAGAGGTACTATTTATAATAGTAACTACCTTAAGTGAATGTGAGTAGCAATAAGGTAAGCTGTGTAACCCTAGACTCATTTGTTATGAGTCTAGCCCACATTTGAATCCAAGTCCAACTAGGATCTATTGCTCCAATTTTAGTCTGTTCTATATGTGTGACCTTGTAGGTTCTCATTACATTGGTAGTAATACTAAAATCTAATTTTAATATTACAAGCAGTGAGCAGTATCTAGCAACATATCAGTGCTACCCAAGTAATGAGAATGTCAGGGATTTGACATAACCTTTCCGTGACTAATGTTTCCTCGTCGTTTAGTCCTTTTGTCATGATATCTAGTTTGAACACAAGACATGGAATGTGTCACCCTTGTATAGTCCAATCCTTCATTTCCTGACACTCAAGTAGACTTTGTAACAATAAATGAAATCAATATATTATATTAACTCATTTGAGCATAGTCATGTATTTCGCAGTCTCACTCAATCACGGGGCCCGAAGATATCACTCCTGTTATGTAAGAGTGACAAATCCCATCTAGGTCACTCACATCCCTCTGCATGATTTACGGTATAGATGACGTTTGATGGCATTAAAACACACAACTCCTCATGTAAGAATCATAGTGATTTCAGGTCAAAGGACCACAGACACCATTGTCACTATGAGAATCACTTATAACACTCACGTAATGATCCATGTAGTGTTCTCATGGCAGGTTAGTCCAGTACATCATTACTCTAATATATACCAATATGAAGACTTGATATCTCATATCCATGCCCTGTGAGATGTGGTCACTAGTCTACACATATACTAGTCTCAATGCATTATTGTTATCCTAATTAACAATAATATTTGACTAGGGACATTTAAGAATAGTGTTCTAATTTTATCCAATAGGATATCACGATCAAGTCAACCACTTGATGTCCTATGGCATCAAACTTACTATTCTAAGGACTTTATTATGTTTATTAAAAAGAACACAATAAATGAAATGTCTCATATATTAAAATTAGCATAATAGAATGTATGTAAATACAGACAAATGTATCAGTCTCTAGGGCATATACCAATAATCTCCCACTTGCACTAGAGCTAATTAGGCATATGTCTAATGCCTAAAGACCTAGTGTGACCCTCATGCTTCTGCTGTGCAGGAGGCTTCGTCAGTGGATCAACATTGTTATCATTTGTTGGTACTCTGCATATCTTCACATCTCCTCTATCCATGATCTCTCGAATGAGATAGAAGTGCCTAAGTATATGTTTGGATCACTGGTGAGATCTAGGATCCTTAGCTTGTGTAATGGCTCTATTATTATCACAATAGAGGTCCACTGTGTCCACAATGCTAGGAATAGCACCAAGTTCAGCAATAAACTTCCTGATCCAAATAGCCTCCTTTACTACATTGGAGGCAGCAATATACTCAGCCTCTGTGGTAGAATCAGCGACTGTTTCCTGCTTTGAACTCTTCTAGCTCACAGCCCCACCATTTAGGCAAAAAACATAACCTGATTGCGATCTGGAGTCGTCCTTATCGGTTTGGAAGCTAGCATTAGTGTAACCCTTTACAACTAGCTCTTCCTCGGCTCCATATACCAAGAATGAATCCTTAGTCCTTTTCAAGTACTTAAGGATGTTCTTGACAGTAGTCCAGTGACTCTCACTGGGATCAGACTGATACCTACTCGTCATGCTCAAAGCATACGAGATGTTTGGTCGAGTACATAACATGACATGCATGATAGATCTAATTACAGATGCGTATGGAATCTCGCTCATGCGATCCCTCTCATCCTGGGTGGAAGGGGATTGAGCCTTAGATAGGCTTACACTATGTGACATAGGCAAGAGTCCTTTCTTGGATTCATGCATATTAAATCATCTTAACACTTTGTCTATGTATGTACTCTGACTTAGGCCAAGCAATCTCAGTGATCTATCTCTATAGATCCTGATGCCTAATGTAACGCCCCCTTTTGGGAGGAAATGTCACATCATTAAATACAATGCGAAAAATGAAAATATAATTTAAGACCTGGTTCATTATATCATGATTGAACTTATTTGATTACAGTTGTGTAAATAAAATAGTGAATATTTTTTTTTCTTCTTTCATTTTACGTATATATATTTGTACTCAACAACTTGTTCATCAATGAAGTATTCAAATGTACTAATGCTTATAAGAGATTCACAAGTATGTACATATATGTTTTCTTTAATTGTAAGCAGAAAAACATAAAGACTAATCCATACATCCATGCAAAAGATACATCATATATATATATATATATATATACTGTTTAGATACAGACTTTGAGTCATTAATTACATCAAGGCTCATCAAAAAGAAGCTTGAGCTTTACAAGCACCCAAAAATGATATACAGATCCCTAAAAAGAATATCAAGCCCCAAAAGACGGATAACCATTAGTGACTATCGACAGTATCAGTCCCTACTGAGAAAGAGAAGGGATCATATCAGGATCCTCCTCAGGTTCCTCATCAAGGTCTTCCTCATTAGAGGAAACCCTCATCGGAGCCACCGAATTACGAGTCGGGGTTCAGGTAGTGGAAAGGAATGAATCTTCCTATGGGGTTTAATAACAATCACCCCACATGTCCCTAATGGGCATATAAAACTCTAAATGTAATCTGACGCTGCAAGTGAAGATGGGCAGATCATAACGTCCCCAAGCCAACGATACCGTCACGTCCCCCACGTAGACACAATGATCTAAACTGAAGTTAATGTGCCAGCAGTCTAGACCTCCGAGGAAGGCCAAACGCACATAACCCAAAAATCCTCGTGGATGTGCCGCCATGACCCAAAGTAGGTGCTAGTTGAAGTCGGGCCAAAAATCGGGGAACTCGTGAACTTCACCCCCCTCGCCAACGTCTCCAATGGAACATAAATACAAACAGAATAACAGCGAATACAAAAAAAAGGTAAGACATTCTACATTCATTACCTATGATGGCAGTAAAGAAACAAAATGGCGCATGATGCCCACATAACATTTCAGAGATGGTAACCAGCATTAAAAATAAATAATAAATAACTTAGCATTTACAGGCAGTTATAATAGTAATAAGATAATAGATCAAATTTTTATATGAATAAGTAAATGTCGAAGAATATGGTGACTCACTATGCACATGCACATGATACCTGTAACATCTCAAAAATTATTTATTTTATTATAAATAATCATTTTACAATATTTATGATTTTTAGGAATTTTTGTGGATTTTTCTGGAAATGATGAATATTTTAATATATTCTTCGTTTTATGTGCACATTGGGTGGAGCCGGGATAACGAAATGTTTTCCCTGAGGCTGGCAAACCTTGAACTGTCAACATGTTGATGGGGGATCTTACTAAACCCAAGGCCGGGCACAGTTTGCGAGGTTTATGTTTTTCGAGGTTTTATCTGCTAGATAAAATCGCTGTATCATAAAATTATCTGATGAATAATAAAATATTATTTTCATCAGTTGTAACTTTTATTCACTGAGAAAAAAATTATAACAGTGTAATTAGTCATCTGTTAGATGTATTTAATCAAAGAGACAAGCTTACTATGCACTTTATCGAGAAGCGCGTGAAGCTTCTCAAGGAAGCTTCCTCCAACCACTTCTTTCTCTCTCCTCCTTTTGGGTGCTGCACGTTTGACTTTAGGGGGGGCATATTTCATTTCTTTCACACATTTCCCCTCCTCCCAATACGCAGCTCACTCATTGTTCACTCATCTTTCTCTCTTTTCTTTTCTCTTTCACTCTTCAGCAGCAACCTCATTACCACCAACACCTCCATTTTGTTCTTCAAAAACCGTCACACTCCTTGTACCATGTTTGTGTTTGGAGGACCACCATCATTGAGGAAGTCATCTTCAAAGTTCTGCCATTTTCGTCATCTTCATCATTTTCCACCTTTGAAGCTTAAAGGTTGGAGCTTTAAGGTAAAGCTCTTAGCTTTTTCTTCCTCCCTTCTCATTTTTGTAACCCACTGTCACTTTGGTGACCATGAGTATCCATTTCAATATTTGGTTCTGATTTTGC
Organism: Ormosia semicastrata; assembly: GCA_029884595.1. NCBI lineage: Eukaryota > Viridiplantae > Streptophyta > Magnoliopsida > Fabales > Fabaceae > Ormosia > Ormosia semicastrata. The sequence continues at coordinate 37,076,312 of JAQQTO010000045.1, forward strand.
AAGTTTAAATGGTCAAGGATTTCCCAGAAGCTGAACACGAAATATCTGACCAAAAAGGAGCAACCTTTCTTTGTGCATCTTTAAGGTAAGAGGAAAACACTCCTCCTCAACCTCTTTTAGCATTTAGGAACGTTGTCTGTGATTAGTATTGAGGGTCATCTTTTGTTTGCATGTTGTTTGTGATGTATGTGTGCTATTTGATTATTTTTGTGTGTTTTGATATATCTGAATGTATAATATGGAAGGAAATGACGTCTGACTGGTTCTCGGATGGTCACGGTTTTGAGCCCAGAAATTTGGAGATTTTATGTGAACAATAGTAACAATTTGAACTTCTGACCATACCCGTCGAATTTGATCTCCTGATCATTTAGTGCAGTGTCAAAATCCGTCGAGTATGAACTCCTGACCATGCCCGTCAAAATTAATCTTCAGGCTAAATCCATCGAGTTAGAATGCCAAATTCATCGAGTAGAGTTTCTAACCACTTAGGAGAGAAACTTCTCCAATGCCAAATCCGTCGAGCTAGAATGCCAAATTCGTCAAGTAGAGTTTCCGACCACTTAGGAGAGAAACCTCTCCAATGCCATATCCGTCGAGTTTGAATGTCAATATCCGTCGAGTGACATATCCGTCGAGTAGATTTTCTATCCGTTTTAACAGAAACTTCCCTAAAGTCAATATTCGTCGAGTTTGAATGTCAGCATCCGTCGAGTGACATATCCGTCAAGTATATTTTCTGTCCATTTAGCAGAAACTTCCCAAAGTCAATATTCATCGAGTTAGAATGCCAAATCCGTCAAGTAGAGTTTCTGAACATTTAATAGAACTTCTCCAGATCCGTCGAATTAGAGTTTCTGACCATAGTGTTTTCGTCGGTTCGACACTTGGAAGATTTCTCCAACGTCAACACCCACCCGTCGAATTAGGGATTCCTGCAGATCATCGAGTGGATTCGACAACTTTATACACCACTCGACCGAACCTTCATTCGATAGAAATCGATTATTTTTTTAGCCATTCTTGTCAAACAATGTCTTTCTACTAACATTGCTTCTGTCAGGTCATTTCCGTCGAATGGCAGCCTCAATTGTACACTAGAGACATTTCTTCATCGAATCCAAAATTATAATTATCGCCTAACACTTAGTGATTTAATTAGTGGTAACAGGATGCAAGAATTAGCAAATTGGGAAATTAAATTATACTTCGAGATTCATAAATTTTAAAGAACCAAGAATGGAATTTTCATAAGACCTAGGATAATTTTAATTAGGGTAAGAACATGAGAGTATGAGATTTTGAGATCTTAGAATAACCTTCTAAGTGTATATGAATAAGCTATCTAAGAGAATTTAGTTAATTAAGAGAATTCAATTAATTAAGAGAATTCCTTTAGAGACAAACTCTGTAAGAAAAGCTAAACCTAAACAAGAATTCATAATACACTTTAAAAATGTATTAATTTATTTAACAACAATATTATGTTATTGTGGGTCCATGTGAGTGACCATTGATTGTGTTAATTCTTACTTTGGCAAATTGTGACATATGATGGAATAGTATGTAATAATGATCATACATGATTATGCACAGAGTCTGTATGCATTGTGAATGTCTGTTGGACTGTCGTAAGGCCTAGTTGCCTAGGAGTTGAACACACCTTAGTGCGGGTGCGAATAGACAAGTGTAGGTCATCAGTTGACCTTGGGGGCGTCAGGGTGCGGGTACCTCGCAATGGGCAGTTGGTAGTTCTCTGTTCGTGGGGCAAACCGATGCAAATGCACTGACGATCCGGACCAAGACACTATCCTATATCGCGATCTAGTGTAGACTGTCTGTATAATGCCATGATGTGCACGTGAGAAAATCTGGAATTATAGCATTTTGGCTTCGGCAGCCTAGTTGCAGACATGTCGCCTGATCTTTCTCTTTGACTGTTTATGTCTAGCTCCATGGAGTAGGATTTTGATTTTGTATGCATATGCATAGTGGGTCCATGAATTATCTGGCATTCATTATTATTATAATTAGAACTGTTGTATTTCGATATATATATATATATATATATATATATATATGACTGCCTGGAACTGCTTGGTTGATTATAACTGCTACTAAATGTTTATTTCCATTATTGCTGTCAAAACTGCTATGTGGGCGCTTTGTGCCATTTTGTTTCTTGATGCTATAATTGGTAATGATGGTAGGATGTCTTACCTCTTTCTTGTACTTTCTTGCTCTATGTAAAAATTTGGTTAAAGACTGTAAGAGGGAACGAGGTTGGATTCCTCTAGATTTTCTTGGTTTGACCCACTGTATCCGGTGATGTCGTCGCGAAGGGAGTTCTATTGGGTTTGCTCGAATTGTGTTCACTGGTGGTGCCAAGACCTGGCGAGTCGACTAGACCGACAAGCGTATGCGACATGCTGGGGGGTCTGACTTTGACCATGAAGAGGACTGCGATTGAAGACCCCATTCTGTATTTCTCACTACGCTGGTGAACCCGAAGTTGCCTCACGCAGTCGGGATTCGATGGAGTGCCCAACTCCTTAGTTATGGATATGATGTGGGTAGTTTATATTTTATTTTGCATTACCTATATAAAGTGTATTTTGGGGTATGTGTATGTTTTTAAGGTGATTATCCAGACTTAAATGTTGTAAATTGAGTAAATCTTATAATTCATATTTTAATTGGTTGTATATGTAACTATTCATTCGTGGCTCCTATTTTCCTCATATGAGAAATGATTAACATTTTGGTAAAGTTTGTTATTTGACAATGTTAGCACGCCGAAATTTAGTGACTGTGACATAATGACGATTGTGCCGTGGTTATTAAATCGAGGGGTGTTACAATACCAAAAATCCTACTCCATGGAGCTAGACACAAAACATCGGAGAGAATGATCAGGAGATATGTCTGTATCGCGGCTGTCGAGGCCTTCAAGTGCTAAAATTCTCAATTGATCAAAGCATGGCATTGTACAAGACATTCTACACAGATCTCAATATAGGACAGTGTCTCAGTCCGGATCATCGGTGCGTTTGCATCGGTCTACCCCATGGACAGAAGAGCTACCAACTGTCCATTGCGAGGTACCCGCAGCCTGACACCCCCAAGGTCAACAAGTGACCTACACTTGTCTATTCATACCCGCACAAAGGTGTGATTCAACTCCTAGGTAACTCGGCCATAACAATAGTCCAACGGACTCTTCAATGCATGTTTCAATCAAGTTTATCATGACAAACTATGTCAATCATGCTTCAAATGCATGTGGATTCAATGCATATATGTATATTCATATATGAGATCATAATCATATCATATCATGTCATATCATTTATCAACAAGGTTTGAACCCATTCACGGATCCACATCGAGCCAATAACAAACCTTAAGGGTGAACACAACCCTATTCATAGTTATGATAAAAGTTAAACCTTAAGTTCATTATATTTCTTACAACCTCACCCATACTCATGTTCTTTCTTTATCCCAAAATTATTCTAAACTATAAGGCAAACTTTCATCCTTGGTTCTTTCCACTTTATGAATCACTAATCAACTTCTAATCATTCAATTAATTATGTTTAATACGTTTATAGTAGTACTAAGGCCTCATAATGAGTGCCCAAGGAGATCGGGGGCCTCTAAGGGGCTAGAAAAGCCTAAAATCCTTTATTATTCAAGTTACACGGCCTTGAGGAAGAATGCACAGCCACGATTTCACGGTCGTGCCAAAATACAAAGCCGTGCCACAATGCAAGGCCTAGGCCATGTACCCTCTGGAATTTCTGCAGAACATGCCCAATATTACACGGCCGTGCACGATTACACGGCCTAGGCCGTGTACTCCTTTATAAATGCAGAAAATCACCCAAACTCAAACCATCCTTCATACAATCCAAGATCCACCAACATACATCTAAATCATACCATTCAAGCAATCAATACACAACAAAAATCACTCAAACAAATGGGTATCCCACAAATGGGTTTCACCCCATCAACACAACAAAAAGTTTCTCACTACCAAAACAGGTTGAAGAGAATAATCTTCCTTTTACCTTAAGGGAAAAACAAAGAAAGCAAGCTCTTTTTTCCTTTAGAATTTTGTGCTTCACCACCTCAAAATCTTAGATTGTTCAAATCCATAAAAATCAAAATCAAAGAAGGGAAATGGTATCCATAGTCACCAAAGTGACCATGGACCACGAAAATGAGGTGGACAAGTGAAAAAGTTTTGATCTTTTACCTTAAAGCTTCAAGCTTTGAGCTTCAATGGTGGAAAAAGATGGAAGCTTTTCAAGAAATCTTCAACTAGAAGGTTGTTTAGAATGTAGTGGAGGTTAAGGAAATGTGGTTATTTGAAAATTTTGTGATGGTGGAGGGCTTGGAAAGCGTGCAATCGTATGGTATGGTGTAGAGAGAGGGGGAAAAATGAGAAAAAGATGAAGGTAGAGAGAGAAGTGGATAGAAGAAAAGATGATGACCCTTTCTGACTTTTGAAATTAGAATAGAGTAATTAATTAAGTGAAGCACATTATTTTGGCTCCAAAATGAAGCATACAGCCATGTAGGAGTGGGAGGGAGGAGAGAGAAGAAGAAGCTTCTTTGAGAAGCTTGGGATCTTTTCCAATAAAAAAGGATTTTATTAGACATAACGTGGATTACATTTAGATAGGATAACTAGGTGATAAAGTAATTAAAATAATAAGGTGATTAGGATTTTACTACAAGCTATTACCCAATGGATAATTGTTACAGTGAACAAAGCCAGTATTAATTATTCAACGGATAATAGAGCGTATCGTAAAATTTTAACTAACAGTACGTACAGAGATGTTATTTATCAGATAAAACCTTGAAAAATGCAAATCTCATAAATTGTGCCCGCCTCGGGTTTAGTAAGATCCCCCGTCGACGTTTTCACAGTTCAAAGTTTACCAGCCTCAGGGAAAATATTTCATTTTCCCCGGCTCCGCTCAGCGTGCATGCAAAACGAGGAATATATTAAAATATTCAACATTTCCAGAAAAATCCACAAAGATTCTCAGAAATCACAAATATTAGAAAATGGCTATTCATCACGAAATAAACAATTTCTGGGGTGTTACATTGATTCTGCTTAGTGTGCATGCAAAATGGGAAATATATTAAAATATTCAACATTTTTGAAAAAATTCAGAAAATTTCTCAAAAATCATAAATATTATAAAATGAATATTTATGATGAAATAAAAAATTTTCAAGGTGTTACACCTAACACATAGGTGGCTTTGCCCAAGTCCTTCGTAGAGAAGCAGTTCCCTAACCAAGTCTTTACAGACTGTAGGGTAGGGATGTTATTTTCGATAAGTAGTATGTCATCTACATACAATACTCGAAAGACAATAGTGCTCCTACTAACTTTCTTGTAGACATAAGATTCTTCTTCATTCTTAAAGAAACCAAACTATTTTATTATATCATCAAAACGAAGATTCCAACTTCTGGAAGCTTGCTTCAATCCATAAATAGATCGTTGCAACTTGCACATATTTCTAGCATCCTCTAGAGTGGCAAAATCCTAAGGTTGTGTCATGTACACATCCTCGAGAAGATTTTCATTAAGGAAAATAGTTTTGACATCTATTTGCTAGATTTCATAATCATGGTATGCTGCAATAGCAAGCAAGATTTGAACGTATTTAAGCATCGCAACTAGGGACAAAGTCTCATCATAGTCTACACCATGAATTTGTTTGAAACCTTTAGCCACCAATCGCGCCTTAAAGGTATGCACATTACCATCCATGTTAATTTTCTTCTTGAAAACCCACTTGCACCCAATGGGTTTTACCCCTACAGGTGGGTCAACTAAGGTCCATACCTGGTTGGCATACATGGAATTCATTTCAGATCTCATGGCCTCAAGCCATTTCTCAGATTCTGGGCCAATAATGGCTTCTCAGTAAGTCACAGGCTCATCTTGATCCATGAGCAATACGTCACCTTGTTGGGTCATGAGAAATCTATATCTCTCTGGTTGATGACACATCCTGTTAGACCTATGCAAATCTTATGCTACTAGAGCAGGTTGATGTTCCACAATATTTTGTGGAGGCTGCTCAATTTCCATCATTGATTCGTTGTTACTCTGTGAACCTTGAACTTCTTTAAGTCCTGCTTTCCTCCCATTGGTTCCTTTGGAGATAAATTCCCTTTCTAGAAACACAGCAGTCCATGCGACAAACACTTTGCCCTCTGTAGGATTATAGAAATAGTATCCTATGGTTTCCTTGGGATAACCTACAAAGAAGCATTTATCTGAACCGTTATAGATGGAACACGGTTCATATCTTATATAAGCTGCGCAGCCCCAAATCTTCATGAAAGACAAATTGGGTCATTGCCCAGTTCATATCTCATATGGTGTATTTTGAACCGTTATAGATGGAACACGGTTAAGTGTGAAAGCTGCTGTTAACAAAGCATATCCCCAGCAGGAGCCTGGAAGGTCTGCATGACTCATCATGGATCGGACCATGTCCAACACGGTCTGGTTCCTCCTTTCAAAGACACCATTCCATTATGGTGTTCTTGGTGGAGTGAGTTAAAATATTATCCCACACTCTTTCAGATAATCATCAAACTGTTGGCTTAAGTATTCACCTCCTCGATCTAATAGAAGGATTTTAATACTCTTGCCAAGTTGGTTTTGTACTTCATTCTTGAATTCTTTGAACTTTTCAAAGGATTCTGATTTGTGCTTTATAAGATATACAAATCCATATCTACTGAAATCATCAGTAAATGTAATGAAGTATTGAAAACTACCTGTAACGAGTGTGTTTAGCGGCCCACATACATCATTATGTATAAGGCCTAAAAGATCACTGGCCCTTTCACTTTGTCAGTGAATGGGGCCTTTGTCAATATTCCTAATAAACAAGATTTACATATCTCATATGATTCGAAATGAAACATGTCCAAGAGTCTATCTTTATGGAGTTTGGAGATACGTTTCTCATTTATGTGGCCTAAACGATAATGCTAGAGAAAATTTGGGTTTAGATCGATTAATTTAAACCTCTTTGTATTTATATTATAGACGGACGTTTCGAGATTAAGAACATAAAGTCCATTACTCAATTATGCATTACCATAAAAAATATCATTCATATAAATAGAACAACATTTGTCCTTTATAATAAAAGAAAAGTCTTTATTGACCAAACAAGAAATAGAAATGATATTCCTACTAATAGCAAGCACAAAATAGCAATTCGCTAACTCTATTACAAGCCCAGTGGGCAAAGATAACAAGTCCCTACAGCTAATACAGCAACCTTTGCTCCATTTTCCACTCGTAGGTCGATTTTACCCTTCGTCGATGGTCTACTGCTCTTTAGATCCTACACATTTACACAAATGTGAGATCCACATCCAACATCTAATACCCATGATGCAGAAGTAGATAAATTGACTTCTATAACAAAAATACCTGAAGTGGAAGTCTCACTTCCCTTTTTCTTCTTAAGCTCCTCCAAGTACTTGGCACAGTTCTTCTTCCAATGTCTGGTCTGACCATAGTGGAAACATGTACCTTCCTTAGCCACTCCACCCACTGGTTTCAAGCCAGAAGTGCTGGGCTTGGACTTATCCTTGCCCTTGCCCTTCCACTTGTCCTTGGGCTTTTTCTGCTGTTTCTTGCCCTTAATCTTTTGGACCATCATTATGGCTTTTCCCTTGCCTTTGTTTATGTTTTGCTCAGTAGTTCTCAACATACCTAGCAGCTCTGGTAGTGTTTTGTTAATTTTATTCATGTTGTAGTTCATGACAAATTGACTAAAACTTTCTGGCAACGATTGCAGGACTAAGTCAATAGCCAACTCTTGGCCCAAAGGAAAACCAAGTCTCTCTAGGTTTTCAATGTACCCAATCATCTTGAATACATGAGCACCAACAGGGCTTCCTTCTACCAGCTTACACTGAAACAGTGCTTTAGAGACCTCATATCTCTCATGCCTGGCCTGCTCTTGATAGAGCTTCTTAAGGTGTACGATCATATCGTCGGCATCCATGTTCTCATGTTGCTTTTGGAGCTCAGAGTTCATGGTGGCCAGCATTAGACATCTGATGTCCAAGGCATCATCTTGATGCTTCTTATAAGCATATTTTTCAATTCTAGGGCATTAGTAGCAGGTGGCTTAGGAATAGGCTGTTCTAGAACATACAACTTTTTCTCTTACTTGAGGACAATTCTCAAATTCCTGTACCAGTCTAGAAAATTCATACCAGACAACTTGTCCTTCTCAAGGATGGATCGCAGTGATAAGTTACTTGATGTGTTTGTTGCCATGGTAATCTATCAACAAAAATATGCAAAATATAAGTATCATGCCATAAACATATTTAATGAGGTCTTTTAATTAAATATGACTCCCACTATTTTATTTAAGCCAATGGCCCTCAGCATTGACTCGGAAAATCCCATCGAAAGATTTCCTAGTGGGCCAAGATCCATATTTCACCTAGTTTTGAGTTAGCTTTGGCTGATCACCCAAAATTTAGTTATTTAGGTAGGAAACACTTTCCAATTACATCACATGTAACTCTTGGATAGTTGGGTGAATAATACTTATTTCAATCCATCTAATGGACTAAAGCGCAACTCCATGCCTCTAAGCCTTCAATCCTATTGAAATGGCCTAGTTAAGTTAGAACCAATGGTTGACAATTGGATATTACCCTTATCCCATCGCATCTTACTAATATAGATAAAGGCATCCTGCTTTGGCAGACCTACACTTGATCGATACTAGTCTTGACGAGTACCACTCATTGGAAGGCATCATATAATGACTTAATATTTGCTTTGAGGGAATTTTTATTATTATTTGATTTCACCATTTATTAAACTGTTTATCATACCATAAACATTATCCATGCATCTCATACATATAAAGCATATAATAAAAGTGACATGGTTATGCCCCCCTAAGAGAGTAGTATTAACTAAGCCAGCTTCACCAAGCATCTCACACTAACGTCCTCACTTGATGTCTTCTTCTTGCCTCCACATCAAGATTACATTATATAGAAAAGGAGGACTAAGGCCATAACCATGCACCATGCATCACAAAGAACAAACAAACTCAAAACAATAATGCATTATTATTTAGTGAGTCATAAAAATAGAATTAAATATCGCGCTTTTAAAAATAACACACTACGCAGAGGTAGCACGGGAGTCCCACTATTCAACACTTAACAGCTAGAGTATCAACACTTGAACCCTAAACCCAAAAGCACATGAATGCTTCATGCGCCGCAGGTAACCCTTGTGCCGCGGTTCAACACTTGAACTCTTGCGCCTCTTGACAGCTTGACATCAACACTTGATACTGCTGCCACAAAACAAGAATAGGGTTTCCAAAACCCCTTGTGCTGCGCCGCTTGTGCAGAAACAAGGATTCCATAACCCTTGCTACCGCAAACTAAGAACAAGGTTTCCTAAACCCTTGCGTCGCGCATTAAGAATAAGGATTCCAAAATGTTGTACGTATCACATACATACCAGAAAGCTTCACAAAAACATACATCTTAATACAAAACGGTTTGCACAGAACATATGAACATCATCATGGGTTTCTGAAAACAACATCACAGTTTTGCATACAACACATAAAATAGAATATGTTTTCGGAAAGGGTTTCATTCATTTTTATGAAATAACATATTAAAGATCATATCTTTCATTAAAAACAAGAATAGTAAGCATGTTATCTCATGTAAAATGAAAATAGAAAATCAAATCATGGTTTTGCAAGACTCTCTGATACCACTGTTGGGAATTGCGGATACATCATTCAACCAAAAAATAGGATTCCCACCAAGGATCCATGCGAAAAAGCCATAATCTGAGTTTTAAAATTGTTTACCTGTTGAAGCATAATCAAAGGACGTGAATCACTAACACCGTAACAACGATGATATCTTTGCGGTATCCACACGAATAGACTTACAAACGTCCAACGTTCACAAAAGGGAGCCTCATGTCTGTCACACAGTGCTACCTATGAACAGAAGAGAAGAAACCTATCACTCACTCACTCACTTTTCTGTAGGTGCAGCTAGGGTTATATAATGTATGTCTTAGCAGCCCCCTTAGTAGTACTATTTATAATAGTGACTACCTTAAGTGAGTGTGAGTAGCAGCAAGGTAAGCTATGTAACCCTAGACTCATCTGTTATGAGTCTAGCCCATATTTGAATCTGAATCCAACATGGATCTATTGCTCCACTTTTAGTCTGCTCCATGTGTGTGACCCTGCAGGTTCTCATTACGTTAGCAGTAATATTAAAATCCCATTTTAATATTACAAGTAGTTAACGGTATCTAGCAACACATCGTTGGTACCCAAGTAATGAGAATGTCAGTGATTTGACATAACCTTTCTGTGACCAATGTTTTCGTGTCGTTTAGTCCCTTTGTCATTATATCTAGTTTGAACACAAGGCATGAAATATATCACCCTTGTATAGTCCAATCCTTCGTTTCCTGACACTCGAGTAGACTTTGTAACAACAAATGAAATCAATATATCATATTGACTCATTTGAGCATGGCCATGCATTTCGCAGTCTCACTCAATTAGGGGGCCCGAAGATATCACTCCTGTTATGTAGGAGTGACAAATCTCATCTAGGTCACTCACATTCCTCTGCATGATTCGCAGTATATCCAATAACCAACTTTATAATCACCTTGTTACAGATGACATTTGATGGCATTAAAACACACAACTCCTCATGTAGGAATCATAGTGATCAGGTCAAAGGACCACAGACACCATTATCACTATAAGAATCGCTTATGACACTCGCGTAACAATGCATATAGCATTCTCAACGCGGGTCAGTCCAGTACATCATTACTCTAATATGTACCCATATGAAGACTTGATATCTCATATCCATGACCCATGGGATGTGGTCATCAGTCTACGCATATACTAGTCTCAATGCATTATTGTTGTCCTAATTAACAATAATACTTGACTAGGGACATTTAAGAATAGTGTTCTAATTTTATCTAATAGGATCTCACGATCAAGTCAACCACTTGATGTCATATGGCATCAAACTTACTATAGAATTTATTATGTTTATTAAAAAAACACAATGAATGAAATGTCTCATATATTAAAATTAGCATAATAGAATGTATGTAAATACAGACAAATGTATCAGCCCTGGGGTATACACCAACACCATTTCCATTCTAGAATGGCAGCAGGTTGTAACATTCCTGAAGGTTTCTAATGCTCAAATTTAGCCTTCTGACAAACTAGACAAGATGCTACATACTTGGCTACATCCCTCTTCATTCCTTGCCACCAATACAACTACTTCAAATCTTGATACATCTTGGTTACTCCTGGATGCATACTCAATTTGCTCTTGTGGGCTTCATCAAGAATCAATCTTCTAAGCTTTGAATCACTTGGTACACAAACTCTATCTTTGAACCTCAAAATCTCATCTAGTCCTTTTTTAAATTCTGACACAATGCCTTGCTTCACTAGCTCCCTCCCATCTTGCAGCTATTGATCACTTATTTGTTTATCTCGAACTTCTTCCATAAATCCACTTAAAATAGTAACCATGTTCAAGAAAAGTCTTCCCGGTGCTGATTCCACAGATAATCACATATCTCTGAATTGTTCTATCAATTTTCTTTCCTTGACCATCATAGCAGAGACACTAAGTATCTTCCTACTCAAAGCATCTACTACGACGTTCGCTTTTCTGAGATGATACTGAAGTTGGAAGTCATAATCTTTTGAAAACTCAAACCACTTCCTCTGCCTCATATTCATCTCTTTCTGGTCAAACAGATACTTCAGACTTTTATGATCATTGAAAACATTGAATGTTGCCCTATATAGAAAATGACTCCAGATTTTTAATGAAAATACAACAGCAGCTAACTCCAAATTATGTGTAGGGTAGTTCTTCTCATGCGTCTTCAACTATCTCGAAGCATATGCCACTACCTTTTTGTTCTTCATATGTACACAGCCTAAACCCTAATGCGAAGCATCACAATATGCTTCAAATGGTTCATTTGGATCAGGTAAAACCAACACTAGTGATGTAGTCAATCGTCTCTTCAACTCTTGAAAACTCTCTTCATATGCATCAGTCCATACAAAAGCTTGATTCTTCCTTGTAAGCTGAGTAAGAGGTCCTGCTATCTTAGAAAATTCCTCAATGAATCTTCGGTAATAACCAGCTAACCCCATAAAACTATGGATCTCTATTACAGTCTTTGGCCTTTCCCAATTAAGAACTATTTCAACCTTCAACGGATCTATTGCAATTCCTTCCTTTGAAATCATATATCCTAAAAATTGAACTTGCTCCAACCAAAACTCGCACTTTGACAACTTGGCGTACAACAGCTTCTCCTTCAGAATCTGGAGAACCATACTGAGGCATTCAGCAAGTTCTTCCTGACTTCGAGAATATATCATAATGTTATCGATAAAGACAATGACAAATCTGTCTAGATAAGGGTGAAATATCCTATTCATGCAATCTATGAATATTGCAGGAGAGTTTGTTACTCCAAATGGTATCACTAGGTATTGATAGTGCCCATAGCGTGTCTAAAATGCCGTGTTGGGAACATCCTCAACCTTTACACGAATCTGGTGATAACCAGAACGTAAGTCGATCTTAGAGAAAACAGCGGCTCCCTTCAGTTGATCCATCAAATCATCTATCCTCGGAAGTGGATACTTATTCTTGATCGTGATCTTGTTCAACTGCGATAATCCACACATAAGCAAGAAGTTCCATCCTTCTTCCTAAGCAATAGCACTGGAGCTCCCTATGGTGATACACTAGGTCTCACAAACTGCTTTTCAAATAATTCTTCCAATGAGTTAACTCTGATGGTGACTGTTGGTGTATGCACTAGAGGCTGATACATTTGTCTATATTTACATATAATGTATTATGCTAATTTCAATATATGAGGCATTTCATTTATTGTGTTCTTTTTAATAAACATAATAAAGTCCTTAGAATAGTAAGTTTGATGCCATAGGACATTAAGTGGTTAACTTGATCGTGAGATCCTATTGGATAAAATTAGAACACCATTCTTAAATGTCCCTAGTCAAGTATTATTGTTAATTAGGACAACAAAAATATATTGAGACTAGTATGTGCGTAGACTAATGACCACATCTCACGGGTCATAGATATGAGATATCAAGTCTTCACATGGGTACATATTAGAGTAATAATGTACTGGACTGACCCACCATGAGAATGCTACATGGATCATTACGTGAGTGTCATAAGCGATTCTCATAGTGACAATGGTGTCTGTGGTCCTTTGGCCTGAAATCAGTACGATTCCTACATGAGGAGTTGTGTGTTTTAATGCCATCAAACGTCATCTGTAATAAGGTGATTGTAAAGTTAGTTATAGGACATACTGCGATTCATGCAGAGGGATGTGAGTGACCTAGATGGGATTTATGACTTCTACATAATAAGAGCGATATCTTTGGGCCCCCTAATTGAGTGATACTGTGAAATGCATGGCCATGCTTAAATAAGTCAATATGAGATATTGATTTCATTTGTTATTACAAAGTCTACTTGAGTATCAGGAAATGAAGGATTGGACTATACAAGGGTGACGCATTCTATGCCTTGTGTTCAATCTAGATATCGTGACAAAGGGACTAAACGACGCAGAAACATTGGTCCCAGAAAGGTTATGTCAAATCACTAACATTTTCATTACTTGGGTAGCAGCGATGAGTTACTAGATACCGCTCATTGCTTGTAATATTAAAAAAATGGGATTTTAATATTACTACCAACGTAATGAGAACCTACAGGGTCATACACATAGAACAGACTAAAATTGGAGCAATAGATCCAAGTTGAACTCGGATTGAAATGTGGGCCAGACTCATAACAGATAAGTCTAAGGTTACACAGCTTACCTAGCTGCTACTCACACTCACTCAAGGCAGTCACTATTATAAATAGTACTACTAAGGGGGTTGCTAAGACACACAATATAGAACCCTAGCCGCACCTACAGAAAAGTGAGTGAGTGAGTGACAGGTTTCTTCTCTTTTCTTCGCAGCTTACACTGTGTGAGAGACGTGAGGCTCTTTTTGTGAACGTTGGACGTTCGTGAGTCTGTTCATGTGGATACTGCAGAGACATTATCATTGTTATGGTGTTGGTGATTCACGTCACTTCCTTAGATCACGCTTCACGAGGTAAACGTTTTTAAAAACTCAGATTATGACTTTTTCGCATGGATCCTTGGTGGGAATTTTTTCGCTATATGATGTATCCGGGATTCCAACAGTGATATATCAAAGCATTTTATGAAACCATGATTTGGTTTTCTATTTTCGTTTTACATGAGATAACATGCTTGCTGTTCTTATTTTCTATAAAAGATATGATCTTTAATATGTTATTTCACAAAAACGAATGAAACCCTTTGCGAAAACATATTCTATTTTATGTGTTGTATGCAAAATTGTGATGTTATTTTCAAAAAGCCATGAAGATGTTCATATGTTTTGTGGAAACCATTTTGTATTAAGATGTATGTTTTTGCGAAGCTTTCTGGTATGTATGTGACATGTACCATGTTTTGGAATCCTTATTTTCAATGCGTGGTGCAAGAGTTTAGGAAACCTTGTTCTTGGTTTATGGCAACAAGGGTTATGGAATCCTTTTTTCTGCACAAGCAGCGCAGCACAAGGGGTTTTGGTAACTTTATTCCTATTTTGCGGTAGCAGTATCAAGTGTTAATGTTAAGCCGTCAAGGAGGCGCAAGGGTTCAAGTGTTGAATAGCGGCACAAGGGTTCCCTGCAGCGCATGAAGCGTTCATGTGTTTTCGGATTTAGGGTTTAAGTGTTGATACTCTAACTGTCAAGTGTTGAACAGCGGGGCCCCTATGCTACCTCTATGTAATGTATTATTCAAAAGCGCGATATTTAATTCTATTTTTATGACTCACTAAATAATAATGCATTATTGTTTTGAGTTTGTATGTTCTTTGTGATGTATGGTGCATGCTTATGGCCTTAGTCCACCTTTTATGCTATTTTAGTTATTTTAAATATGACTTGCGTGTCGTGCCTTTCTATCTACATTGTGATTGTACATTCTCTTCTCACCTAACTCCCCTCGAATATAAAAGAGGTTTCTATATAATGTAATCTTGATGTGAAGTCAAGAAGACGGTATCAAGTGAGGACGTTGGTAGGAGACGTTTGGTGAAGCTGGCTTAGTTAATGTTACTCTTTAGGGGGCCATAACCATGTCACTTTTATTATATGCTTTATATGTATAAGATGCATGGATAATGTTTATGGTATGATAAATAGTTTAATAAATGGTGAGATCTAATAATAATAAAAATTCCCTCAAAGCAAATATTAAGTCATTATGTGATGGCTTCCAATGGGTGGTACTCGTCAAGACTAGTATCGATTAAATGTAGGTCTGCCAAAGCAGGATGCCTTTATCTATATTAGTAAGACACAATGGGATAATGGTAATATCCAACTGCCAACCATTGGGTCTGACTTAACTAGGCCATTTCAATAAGATTGAAGGCTTGAAGGCATAGAGTTGGGCTTTAGTCCATTAGATGGATTAGAATAAGTGTTATTCACCAAACTATCCAAGAGTTACATGTGATGTAATTGGAAAGTGTTTCCTACCTAAATATCTGAATTTTGGGTGATCAGCCAAAGCTGACTCAAAACTAGGTAAAATATGGATCTTGGCCCACTAGGAAATCTTTTGATGGGATTTTTCGAGTCAATGCTGAGGGTCATTGACTTGAATAAAACAGTGGGAGGAATATTTAATTAAAAGGCCTTATTAAATATGTCTATGGCATGATACTTATATTTTGCATATTTTTGTTGTTAGATTACCATGGTAACAAACACATCAAGTAACTTATCACTGCGATCCGTCCTTAAGAAGGACAAGTTGTCTGGAACAAATTTTCTAGACTAGTACAAGAATTTGAGGATTTTCCTCAAGCAAGAGAAAAAGTTGTATGTTCTAGAACAGCCTATTCCTGAGCCACCTGCTACTAATGCCCCTAGAATTGAAAAGGATGCTTACAAGAAGCATCAAGATGATGCCTTGGACATCGGATGTCTAATGCTGGCCACCATTAACTCTGAGCTCCAAAAGCAACATGAGAACATGGATACCTATGATACGATCGTACACCTTAAGAAGCTCTATCAAGAGCAAGCCAGGCATGAGAGATACGAGGTCTCTAAAGCACTATTTCAGTGCAAGCTGGTAGAAGGAAGCCCTGTTGGTGCTCATGTACTCAAGATGATTGGGTAAATTGAAAACTTAGAGAGACTTGGTTTTTCTCTGGACCAAGAGTTGGCCACTAACTTAGTCCTGCAATCATTGTCAAAAAGTTTTAGTCAATTTATCATGAACTACAACATGAATGAAATTGACAAATCACTACCAGAGCTGTTAGGCATGTTGAGAACTGCTGACCAAAATATAAACAAAGGCAAAGGAAAGGCCATAATGATGGTCCAAAAGAATAAGGGCAAGAAATAGCAAAAAAAGCCCAAGGACAAGTGGAAGGGCAATGGCAAGGATAAATCCAAGCCCAGCACTTCTGGCTTGAAACCAGTGGGCAGAGTAGCTAAGGAAGGTACATGTTTCCACTATGGTCAGACCGGACATTGGAAGAGGAACCGTGCCAAGTACCTAGAGGAGGTTAAGAAGTAAAAGGGAAGTGAGAATTCCACTTCAGGTATTTTTGTTATAGAAGTCAATTTTTCTACTTCTGCATCATGGGTATTAGATACTGGATGTGGATCTCACATTTGTGTAAATGTACAGGATCTAAAGAGTAGTAGACTATCGACGAAGGGCAAAATTGACCTACAAGTGGGAAATGGAGCTAAGGTTGTTGCATTAGCTGTAGAGACTTACTTGTTATCTTTACCCACTGGGTTTGTAATAGAGTTAGAGAATTGCTATTTTGTGCCTACTATTAGCAGGAATATCATTTCTATTTCTTGTTTGGACAAGAAAGGCTTTTCTTTTATTTTAAAGGACAAATGTTGTTCCATTTATATGAATGATATTTTTTATGGCAGTGCACAATTGAGTAATGGACTTTATGTCCTTGATCTCGAAACGTCCGTCTATAATATAAATGCAAAGATGTTTAAATCAAATGATCTAAACCCCACTTTTCTCTAGCATTATCGTTTGGGACACATAAATGAGAAACGCATCTCCAAACTCTATAAAGATAGATTCTTTGACTCGTTTGATTTCAAATCATCGGAGATATATGAATCTTGTTTATTGGAGAAGTTGACAAAGGCCCTGTTCACTAGACAAGGTGAAAGGGCCAGTGATCTTTTAGGCCTTATACATAGTGATGTATATGGGCCGCTAAACAAACTCGCAAGAGGAGGTTTTCAATACTTTATTACATTTACTGATGATTTCAGTAGAAATCAATTTGTATATCTTATGAAGCACAAATCAGAATCCTTTGAAAAGTTCAAAGGGTTCAAGAATGAAGTACAAAACCAACTTGCCAAGAGTATTAAAATCCTTTGATCAGATCGTGAAGGTGAATACTTCAGCCAATAGTTTGATGATCATCTGAAAGAGTGCGGGATAATATCTCAACTCACTCTACCAGGAACACCACAATGGAATGGTGTCTCTGAAAGGAGGAACTAGACCTTGTTGGACATGGCCCGATCCTTGATGAGTCATGCAGACCTTCCAGGCTCCTTTTGGGGACATGCTCTATTAACAATAGCTTTCACACTTAACCGTGTTCTATCTAAGACGGTTCAAAAGACACCATATGAGATATGGACTAGGGACGACCCAGTTTGTCTTTCATGAAGATTTGGGGCTGCGAAGCTTATGTGAAACATCAAGTTTCCAATAAGCTTGGACCCAAATAAAATAAATGCTTCTTTGTGGGTTATCCTAAGAAAACCAAGGGATACTATTTCTATAATCCTACCGAGGGCAAAGTGTTTGTCATGGACTACTGTGTTTCTAGAAAGGGAATTTATCTCCAAAGGAACCAGTGGGAGGAAAGTAGAACTTGAAGAAGTTCAAGGTTCACAGAGTAGCAACAAACCAATGATAGAAATAGAGCAGCCTCTACAAAATATTGTGGGATAACAACTTGCTCTAGTAGCATAAGACCTACGTAGGTCTAACAGGATACGTCATCAACCAAAGAGATATGGATTTCTCATGACCCAATAAGGTGATGTATTGCTCATGGATCAAGATGAGCCTGTGACTTACTAGGAAGCCATTATTGGCCTAGAATCTGAGAAATGGCTTGAGGCCATGAGATCTGAAATGGGTTCTATGTATGCCAACCAAGTATGGACCTTGGTTGACCCACCTGAAAGGGTAAAACCCATTAGGTGCAAGTAGGTTTTCAAGAAGAAAATTGACATAGATGGTAATGTGCATACCTTTAAAGCGCGATTGGTGGCTAAATATTTCAAACAAATTCATGGTGTAGACTATGATGAGACTTTTTCTCTAGTTGCGATGCTTAAATCCATTCAGATCTTGCTTGCTATTGTAGCATATCATGATTATGAAATCTGGCAAATGGATGTCAAAACTACTTTCCTTAATGGAAATCTTCTCGAGGATGTGTACATGACACAACCTGAAGGTTTTACCACTCCAAAGGATGCTGGAAAGGTGTGCAAGTTGCAATAATCTATTTATAGATTGAAGCAAGCTTCCAAAAGTTAGAATTTTTGTTTTGATGATACAATAAAATAGTTTAGTTTCATCAATAATGAAGAAGAATCTTGTGTCTACAAGAAGGTTAGTGGAAGCATTATTGTCTTTCTAGTATTGTACATAGATGACATACTACTTATCGAAAATCACATCCCTACCCTACAGTTTGTAAAGACTTGGTTAGGGAACTGCTTCTCTATGAAGGACTTGGGAAGCCACTTTTGTGTTAGGCATCAAGATCTATAGAGATAGATCATTGAGACTGCTTGGCCTAAGTCAGAGTACCTACATAGACAAAGTGTTAAGACAATTTAACATACATGAATCCAAGAAAAGACTCTTGCCTATGTCACATGGTGCAAGCCTATCTAAGGCTCATTCTCCTTCCACCCAGGACGAGAGGGATCACATGAGTGAGATTCCATATGCATCTGTAATTGCATCTATCATGCATGCCATGTTATGTACTTGACCAAACATCTCGTATGCTTTGAGACTGACGAGCAGGTACTAGTCTGATCCCAGTGAGAGTCACTAGACTACTGTTAAGAACGTCCTTAAGTACTTGAGAAGGACTAAATATTCGTTCATAGTATATGGAGTTGAGGAAGAGCTAGTTGTAAAGGGTTACACTTATGCTAGCTTCCAAACCGATAAGGACGACTCCATACCATAATCGGGTTATGTTTTTTGCCTAAATGGTGGGGTTATGAGCTTGAAGAGTTCAAAGCAGGAGACAGTCACCGATTCTACCACAATGGGTGAGTATATTACTGCCTCCAATGTAGAAAAGGAGGCTATTTGGATCAGGAAGTTTGTTGCTGAACTTGGCTCTATTCCTAGCATTGTGGACCCAATGGACCTCTATTATGGTAATAATGGAGCCATTGCATAAGCTAAGGAGCCTAGATCTCACCGGTGATCCAAACATATACTTCGGTGCTTCTATCTCATTCGAGAGATCATCGATAGAGGAGATGTGAAGATATGCAGAGTACCAATAGATAATAACATTGCTGATCCACTGACGAAGCCTCTTGCATAGTAGAAGCATGAGGGTCACACTAGGTCTTTAGGCATTAGACATATGCCTGATTGGCTCTAGTGCAAGTGGGAGATTATTGGTGTATGCACTAGAGGTTGATACAATTGTTTGTATTTATACGGATTCTATTATACTAATTTTAATATATGAGACATTTCATTTATTGTGTTCTTTTTTAATAAACATAATAAAGTCCTTAGAATAGTAAGTTTGATGCTATAGGACATCAAGTGGTTGACTTGATCGTGAGATCCTACTGGATAAAATTAGAACACTATTCTTAAATGTCCCTAGTCAAGTATTATTGTTAATTAGGACAACAATAATACATTGAGACTAGTATGTGCATAGACTAGTATGTTCACATAGGTACATATTAGAGTAATGATGTACTGGACTGACTCGCCATGAGAATGCTACATGGATTGTTACGTGAGTGTTATAATCGATTCTCATAGTGACAATGGTGTCTGTGGTCCTTTGACTTGAAATCACTACGATTCCTACATGAGGAGTTGTGTGTTCTAATGCCATCAAACGTCATATGTAACAAGGTGATTATAAAGTTGGTTATTGGACATACCGCAAATCATGTAGAAGAATGTGACTGACTTAGATGAGATTTGTCACTCCTACATAACAGGAGCAATATCTCCGGGCCCCTTGATTAAGTGAGACTGTGAAATGCATAGCCATACTCAAATGAGTCAATATGAGATATTGATTTCATTTGTTGTTACAAAGTCTACTCGAGTATCAAAAAATGATGGATTGGACTATACAAGGCTAATGTATTTCATGCCTTGTGTTCAATCTAGATATCGTGACAAAGGGACTAAATGACGCGAAACATTGGTCACAGAAAAGGTATGTTAAATCACTGACATTCTCATTACTTGAATAGCAGCGATGTGTTGCTAAATACCACTCACTACTTGTATTATTTAAAAAATAGGATTTTAATATTACTACTAACGTAATGAGAACCTGCAAGGTCATACACATAGAGTAGACTAAAATTGGAGCAATAGATCCAAGTTGGACTTGGATTCAAATGTGGGCCAAACTCATAACAGATGAGTCTAGGGTTACACAGCTTACCTAGCTGCTACTCACACTCACTTAAGGCAGTCATTATTATAAATAGTACTACTAAGGGGGCTGCTAAGACACATAATATAGAACCCTAACCGCACCTACAGAAAAATGAGTGAGAGAGTGACGGGTTTCTTCTCTTCTCTTCATAGCTAGCACTGTGTGAGAGACGTGAGGCTCTTTTTGTGAACGTTAGACATTCATGAGTCTGTTCATGTGGATACCGTAGAGACATCATTACTGTTATGGTGTTGGTGATTCACGTCACTTCCTCAGATCACGCTTCAAGAGGTAAACATTTTTAAAAACTCGGATTATAACTTTTTCGCATGGATCCTTGGTGGGACTCTTTCCATTGCGTGCTGTATCCGTGATTCCCAATAGTGACATCCAGTATGGTGGCATAGATATAGGACCAGATCATGGCATAAGATTAATAGAAAATTATATCTCTTGTTCCGGTGGTAGTTCAGGTATCTCATCAGAAAAAATTTCAAGAAACTCATTGACTACATGAATAGCATTCACATCCGCCTCACCCTTGACCTCCAAGGAAAATAGTAACATGTATCCTTGAGTTTCTTCCCTTAAAGAAGTTTTAACTTGGTTAGCCATCAAAAATCCAGAAATATCAATTTCAGGGAGCACTAAGGTTTTATTAGAATAATCTAACAGGATATAGTTAGACGATAACTGATCCATTCTTAAGATTACGTCTATTTGTGAGAGGGGTAAACAAATCAAATCAATAGAAAAGATCTGATCTCTAATAGTAATAGGATAGTTTAAGCAGACTTGAGAAATAACAACAGGTTTAGCAGTAAGAGTAGCAATTGTCAAATCAAAAGGTAAAGAAGACACAGATAAACCTAGTTGATCCACACAGTCATAGGCAATAAAAGAATGGGTTGCCCTCGAGTTATACAGTACAGTTAAAGCCTTACATCCTATGGTACAATTTCCCTTCATCAAATTATAAAATTGGAAGGCTTTTGCTCCACTCATGGTGTAGACTCTTCCCCCTGCTTGAGGCATTGACACTCGCACATTGCTAACGGAAGGCTCCATCTTCGATTAGGTGCAGTCTTTAGAAATGTGTCTAGGCTTCCCGCATCTGAAACAAATTATCCCTTTGATCGCACACTCTCTTGTCAAGTTATCCTTCCCACACTTCATACATTTTGTTGAAGATGCCTTAGTCTAACCAAAACTACTGCCATTAGAATCTCCTCCAACTAATTGTTGTTGCTGCTATATCCCCGGTGGCTGCAAATACGGCTTCTAGTTGAATCAGTTAACATTGCTATTACCCCCCCTTTGGAACCGAGATGGTCCAAAGTTACGGGGTCATCTCGTATCCCGCGACTGATCCAATTCTTCAATCTGGCAACACTTATCCAACAAAATTGGGAACTGCTCAATTCTAGAGGCAACACTGCTCGCTTCAGATCATGCCTCAAACCTTCTTCAAACTTCCGACACTTCCACATCTCATCACGTTGGAGCTGAAAGTACCTAGAGAACTTTGATAGGCTTTCAAACCTAATAGCATATTCATTGACGGTCATTCCCCCTTGCTTCAGTCCAAGAAACTCCATCTCCTTGTTACCAAGTGGCCTCAATACTCAAGAGGGAGGGTGAATTAAGTATGAAAAATAAGTTCACAAATCTTTCACAAATCGTTTAATAAACAATTTTCGTCGAAGCTAATTGATGATTAGAGATGATTGGATATAAGAGATAAACACTTTTACTTATAAATGCAATAGCCAAAGGGACCAATATTCAAGCAATTCAATAAAATAGTACTCAATGTAAAGAGAAGGATTTAGAGAAAACAAACATAATGATTTATCCTGATTCGATCACTAATCCACTTGTGATCTACGTCCAGTCCTCAAGCAACCGTTAGAGATTTTCCACTATTTCTTCAAGCTTCAATAGGTGCTTGATAACCTTTACAACCTTGAGCACTCAACACTTTGGGATACCCCACCCTTTACACTTTTGGAGGGATGCCTCACCCTCTTTATAAAGCAATATAAATTGATTGAATGAAACTCTCACTTGAGTAGATGATTACAAATTGAAGCTCTAATATGCTCTCAAAGATTAACCCACGTTTTTCACAACAAATAGAGCAAGAATGGATTTGAGGATTGAGTCACATTTTGAAGTATTAGTAATTAGTTTTTGGTTCAAGGTCAACCTCTAATAAAGACCCAACATTGGTATTTATAAGTTTTGCAATAAATGGAGCCGTTGGAGGGTTTTAGCCAAGCATTAAATGCATTTAATATAGCCGTTGGACACTGTCAAGATATGTGTAATCGATTACACAATAAATGTAATCGATTACATTGTTGTTCCAACATGTTCTTGGCTTTCTGGGCTCTGTGTAATCGATTACATGGCTTTTGACTTGCTTGTAATCGATTACAATATCCATGTAATCAATTACATGACTTCTGTCTTGTTGTGTAATCGATTACAATATCTTTGTAATCAATTACATGACTCTTTGAACGTGTTCTTGCCTTTGTGGGCTCATTGTAATCGATTACATTATTAGTGTAATCAATTATATGGCCTCTGACTTACTTGTAATCGATTACATTGATCATGTAATCGATTACAAGGCCTCTATTTACTGTGTAATCGATTACAAACATCATGTAATCGATTACATTGGCCTTTGAACACATTTTTCAAGTCCAATAAAGCTTGTAAGTCATTTCTAACACCTCAAGACATTTGATTAAAAATAAATCCTTCTATGAGTGTTAGATTTAAGATTGAAACTCAAGTTTCTTGAAAAACATGTTTAGCTTTGAATTTTCTCACTTATTTTGAAATGATACATTGAAAAATCATTTGAGAAATCTTGAGAGAATTTAACATTAATGTTCTAAGTCTTATAACTAAATAAACCTCTTGACTTCTTTCTTTGATCTTGATATTTTCTTTTGCACTTGATCTTCACTTTTGCCTTTGTTATCATTAAAAACTATTCGACATGCTTTAGGGACATAAACATTCACATTCTCCCTCTTTTTGATGATGACAAACTGATCATAGGAAAAAGAAAGAGTTTTTGCATTTGTGTATAACAGAGATTTAGGCGCAATGCTCCCCCGTAGTTTATGCATGATATTGAGTTAGATTTTTCATGTAAAAAGCTTAAGAGCTCAAAAGCTCAATAACTCCCCCGTACACATGCAACCTTAATTAGATTTCATTTTTCATTATTCTCTCCCCCGTTGGCATTATCAAAAAGACATAAGCATTTTTAAAAAAAATGGACAGCATTTCAGCTATATTTCATGATTTCCCAAGTATTGCCAAAATAAGAAATCCAAAGAGAATATTCAATCCAACCAATATTCAAAAAGCCAAACATTCAGAGAATATAATCAAAGCTGATTCAAGTTCATATATCATTAAAAAACATGCACAATGTAACTTAACATAATCAGTATAGCCAATAACCAAAAACACCAAAAACGTATACCAATGTTATATAACTGAGCCAAAAGAAAAAAAATACAAAGTAGTCATAAGCAAATAACAATGAGAAACATCAGGGTAATGGGCCATGATCACTATCAGTAGCTCGCTATCACTGTCTGGATCCGTAGCAATGTCTCCTAGATCAACGTTATCATTGCCGGGCTCAAGATCGTCCTCAAAGTCTAGGAGCTCCTCATTATCAGCAGGGACGCCAGATGGACTAGCAAAGGATAGGGGAACGGGAGAGGCAGAGGATATGAGAGGTGCAGTAGCAACACTCGAACGAATATGAGGTCCACCTAGGAGGGATTGAATGGAGGCAAGCTCCTGATCTGAGTAGTCCATCCTCAGCTCAAGGTGATCTATCTTCTGCTCAATGCGATCCATGCGTGTGTCTACAGTGGCACTCAGGTTTCGCATCTCTTGGAGCAGGAGGTCTGGTGTAGCTAGAGCAGGAGCAGGAGCATGGGCAGGATGCTGAGCCTCTTCATCATCATCACTATCCGGATCATGATAGATATGTCCAAAAGTGCCATGGGTAATGTAGTGCCACCTATCATCGACTTTGTAGAGCTAAAACTTCTTCAAGGTATGCAAGCCAATGGATTGTAGTCCTTTTAAGTTGGTGTCCTTGAACTCCTCAATCAGGTAAATGCGACAATGCTGTAGGATGACTGTCACCAGCATAGCAAAAGGGAGAGCAGAATTCTTCTTTTTCTTGACATCCAACATGTGCTCTATAATGTAGAAACCCCAGTTTATTGGTCTCCTAGTGGACATTGCCCATAGGGACACCACATCATCCTTGAGAACCTGGGAGTAATTCCTTCCCCTAGGAATCAACCCTTTGACCAAAAGATAGTGGAGAACCTTGTTCTCCATAGTTAGGCCAGTGGCCATGATTCTCTTTTTAGGATCACTAGGGGGATAGTAACCAGTCTTAATCAATGAAAGAAGAGCAGCCT
The DNA here is from genome assembly GCA_029884595.1 of Ormosia semicastrata. Classification (NCBI taxonomy): domain Eukaryota; kingdom Viridiplantae; phylum Streptophyta; class Magnoliopsida; order Fabales; family Fabaceae; genus Ormosia; species Ormosia semicastrata. The sequence continues at coordinate 37,101,780 of JAQQTO010000045.1, forward strand.
TATGCTCAAACTCATGACCCCTGATATTGGTATTTTCATAGAAGTTTACTCCATCAGGAGTGAGCTTGGTCAGCCTATACCACTCAGCCATAGTTATCTTGATTTGTTGCTTCTTCACCTCAGATATTAAGCAATTATCTTCAAATTTCAGATTTGCATAAAAGACTCTCACTAGGTTTGGATAAATAGCCTTTTCTATACTAAGGAAACCCAGCAATCCCAAGTTTTCAATGGTTCTAAAACTCTGTAGAGGTTTACTCTCACAGAAGGTGATGGGAAGATACCTGGGGGGAAATAATCTTGTGTAGCTGGAAGTTCTTCTGGAATAACTTAGCTCTCTTCACGGTGGAGAAGTGGCGAGTAAGGTCCAGGCCAGAAATGTTGCGTGAAGCTCTACCTGAGGACCCTCCAATGGCAACCCCTGTTCTTGCGCACTTTGAACGATGAGAGGATTCAGCCATTTGATGAGGAAGAGGAGAGTAGGATGAGTGGAAAATGTTTGGAGATGAGTGAGGAAAGAGAGAGGGATGAGTTTAGGGCAGAGAAGTGAAGATAGTGTTCGTGAGTGGTGATCAGAAGTTTTGGGTGAGGGATTGTGATGTGATTTGAGAGACGGGTGGGTGGAGAGGAGTTTTTCGAGTTAGAGGAATGTGAAATGGAGGAATTTGAGGGAGATTTAAGTGAAAAAAGAGAGATTGGGAGGTTTGGGTTGTGTGGGAGCAGAGGAGGAAGACGAAGGAGTTGAAGAGTTTCTGAGAAATGAGCTCTGCACGCATCAGAAACCTTTTTAAAAAACCCTCTGTAATCGATTACATTGGGTTTGTAATCAATTACAAGCGTTCTGGTTCATATGTAATCGATGACATTTTTGGTGTAATCGATTACCATGCTTCTGGGGAACCTTGTAATCAATTACATGGTTGATGTAATCGATTACCTGAGTTCTGAGTTGATTGTAATCGATTACAAAAGTTATGTAATCGATTACATGCTTGATAGAACCTGTGTAATCGATTACAAAGGCATTGTAATCGATTACCAGCACACTTCAACTCAGATTTTGCATTCCAAATAGCATAGAATCAACTTTAAACAATTCAAATCAGTTCCAAAGCATCTTAGATCAATTCAAATCATCGTGCAAGCATATAATCTAATCATATTATGATTCAAATCACATAGTTGTGCAAAAATACTAATTTTACTAAGAATTACACCCTTTTTGGTGAAATTGTGTGGTTGTTGAGTTGCTTGGGAGTCTTGGACATGAGGGAGCTCCGGCAAAACAACTTAGGGGAAATCTCTGATGCTCAAGTCAGTATTGGATTCAAATATGATTAAAAAAACTCAGAGATTATGTAGCAATGTGGCATGATTATGCAGAAAATCACAAGTTATGCATTAGTTTTAGGATTATGCAGTAAATAATTAATTTATGCATGATTGATCTAATATACCAAGTTTGTTTCTTATATAGAAAAATGCTTCTTTTGCTAGGGGTTTAGTGAAAATGTCAGCTAGTTGCTTAGTGGTTTCTACAAATTCAAGCATACAATCACCCTTTTGAACATGGTCTCTAATGAAATGATGTCTTATTTCAATATGTTTAGTCCTAGAATGCAAAATAGGATTTTTGGACAAATTAATTGCACTAGTATTATCACATCTTATGGGGATGTGATCAAGCTCAAGACCATAGTCCAAGAGTTGTTGTTTTCATCTAAAGGATTTGAGCACAACAATTCCCAGCTGCAACATATTCAGCTTCAGCTGTAGACAATGCCACACTATTTTGTTTCTTGCTATGTCAAGAAACTAGTGAGCTTCCGTGCAAGTGGCATGTCCCACTAGTGCTCTTCCTATCCATTTTGCATCCAACAAAATCAGAATCGAAATACCCAATAAGGCTACATGAGGCACCTTTAGGGTACCATAAACTCATTTGTGATGTGCCTATTAGATATTTCATTATTCTTTTAACAGCACTTAGGTGTGATTCTTTAGGATTAGCTTGATATCTAGCACACATGCATACACTAAACATTATATCAGGCCTACTTGCAGTGAGATAAAGGAGTAAGTCAATCATACCTCTATATTTTATAATTTTTACTGATTTACCTCATTGATCATTGTCCAAATAGCAAGAGGTGCCCATAGGAGTAGTCATATGCTTGACATTGTCCATTCTAAACTTCTTGAGCAGCTCCTTGCAATACTTGGATTGGCTTATGAAAGTTCCTTCTCTTGTTTGCTTGATTTGGAGACCAAGGAAGAAGTTGAGCTCACCCATCATGGACATTTCAAACTCACTTTGCATAATATTTGAAAGTTCTTTACAAAAAGAGTTGCTAGTAGCTCCAAATATAATGTCATCAACATAGATTTGAACTAGAAGTATGCCATGCATTTGTTGGGAATTGCGGATACATCACGCAGTGAAAAACAGGGATTCCAACCCTGGATCCATGCGAAAAAGCTATAATATGAGTTTTTAAATGATCTACCTCTTGAAACGTGATCAAAAGGAAGGGCGTGAATCACCAACACCGTAAAAGAAACAATGTCTCTACGGTATCCACATGAATAGACTCACGAACGTCCAACGTTCGCAAGAGGAGCCTCATGTCTCTCACACAGTGCTAGCTGCGAAGAGAATAGAAGAAACATGTCGCTCTCTCACTGACTTTTCTGTAGGTGCGGCTAGGGTTCTGAAATTATCTATCTTAGCAGCCCCTTAGCAGTACTATTTATAATAGTGACTGCCTTAAGTGAGTGTGAGCAGCAGTAAGGTAAGCTATGCAACCCTAGACCCATCTGTTATGAGTCTGGCCCATATTTGAATCCGAGTCTAACTTGGATCCATTGCTCCAATTTTAGTCTGCTCTATGTGTGTGACCCTGCAGGTTCTTATTACATTGGCAGTAATATTAAAATTCCATTTTAATATTACAAGCAGTGAGCAGTATCTAGCAACACATCGCTGCTACCCAAGTAATAAGAATGTCAGTGATTTGACATAACCTTCCTGTGACTAATGTTTCCGTGTTGTTTAGTCCCTTTGTCAAGATATCTAGATTGAACACAAGGCATGGAATGCATTACCCTTGTATAGTCCAATCATTCATTTCCTGATACTCGAGTAGACTTTGTAACAACAAATGAGATCAATATCTTATATTGACTCATTTGAGCATGGTCATGCATTTCGTAGTCTCACTCAATCAGAGGGCCCGAAGATATCGCTCCTATTATGTAGGAGTGACAAATCCCATCTAGGTCACTCACATCCCTCTACATTATTCGCGGTATGTCCAATAACCAACTTTATAATCACCTTGTTACAGATAACGTTTGATGGCATTAAAATATACAACTCTTCATGTAGGAATCGTAGTGAGTTCAGGTCAAAGGACCACATACACCATTGTCACTATGAGAATCACTTATGACACTCACGTAACGATCCATGTAGTGTTCTCATGGTAGGTCAGTCTAGTACATCATTACTCTAATATGTACCCATGTAAAGACTTGATATCTCATATCCATGACCCGTGAGATGTGGTCATCAGTCTATGCACATACTAGTCTCAATGTATTATTGTTATCCTAATTAACAATAATACTTGACTAGGGACATTTAAGAATAGTGTTATAACCAAAAGGATCTCACGATCAAGTCATGCACTTGATGTCCTATGGCATCAAACTTACTATTCTAAGGACTTTATTATGTTTATCAAAAAAGAACACAATAAATAAAATATCTCATATATAAAATAGCATAATAGAATATATGTAAATACAGAAAATGTATTGGCCTCTAAGGCATACACCAACAATCTCCCACTTGCACTAAAGCCAATCATGCATATATCTAATGCCTAAAGACCTAGTGTGACCCTCATGCTTCTGCTGTGCAAGAGGCTTCGTCAATGGATCAGCATTGTTATCATCTGTTGGTACTCTGCATATCTTCACATCTCCTCTATCGATGATCTCTCGAATGAGATGGAAGCGCCTAAGTATATGTTTAGATCGCTGGTGAGATCTAGGCTCCTTAGCTTGTGCAATGGCTCCATTATTATCATAATAGAGGTCCACTGGGTCCACAACGCTAGGAATAACGCCAAGTTCAGTAATGAACTTCTTGATCTAAACGGCCTCCTTTGCTGCATTAGAGGCAGTAATATACTCAGCCTCTGTGGTAGAATTGGCGACTGTCTCCTGCTTTGAACTCTTCCAGCTCACAGCCCCACCATTTAGACAAAAAACATAACCCGATTGCGATCTGGAGTCGTCCTTATCGGTTTGGAAGCTAGCATCAGTGTAACCTTTTACAATTAGCTCTTCCTCGCCTCCATATACCAAGAACGAATCCTTAGTCCTTCTTAAGTACTTAAGGATGTTCTTGATAGCAGTCCAGTGACTCTCACCAGGATCAGACTGGTACCTACTCGTCATGCTCAAAGCATATGAGATGTCTGGTCGAGTACATGACATGGCATACATGATAGATCTAATTGCAGATGCATATGGAATCTTGCTTATGCGATCCCTCTCATCCTGGGTGGAAGAGGATTGAGCCTTAGATAGGCTTACACCATGTGACATAGGCAAGAGTCCTTTCTTGGATTCATGCATGTTAAATCGTCTTAACACTTTGTCTATGTATGTACTCTAACTTAGGCCAAGCAGTCTCAGTGATCTATCTCTATAGATCCTGATACCTAATACATAGGTGGCTTCGATCAAGTCCTTCATAGAGAAGCAGTTCCCTAACTAAGTCTTTACGGACTGTAGGGTAGGGATGTCATTTCCAATAAGTAGTATGTCATCTAGATACAATACTAGAAAGACAATAGTACTCCCACTAACCTTCTTGTAGAGACAAGATTCTTCTTCATTCTTAATGAAACCAAACTGTTTTATTGTATCATCAAAACGAAGATTCTAGCTTCTGGAAGCTTGCTTCAATCTATAAATAGATCATTGCAACTTGCATACTTTTCTAGTATCCTTTGGAGTGGCAAAACCCTCAGGTTGTGTCATGTACACATCTTCGAGAAGATTTCCATTAAGGAAAGTAGTTTTGACATCCATTTGCTAGATTTCATAATCATGGTATGCAGCAATAGCAAGCAAGATCCGAACGGATTTAAGCATCGTAACTGGGGAAAAAGTCTCATCATAGTCTACACCATGAATTTGTTTGAAACCTTTAGCCACCAATCGCGCCTTAAAGGTATGCACATTACCATCCATGTCGGTCTTCTTCTTGAAAACCCACTTGCACCCAATGGGTTTTACCCCTTTAGGTGGGTCAACTAAGGTCCATACCTGGTTGGCATACATTAAATCCATTTCAGATCTCATGGCTTCAAGCCATTTCTCAAATTCTGGGCCAATAATGGCTTCCTGGTAAGTCACAGGCTCATCTTGATCCATGAGCAATACGTCACCTTGTTAGGTCATGAGAAATCCATATCTCTCTGGTTGATGACGTATCCTGTTAGACCTATGCAGGTCTTGTACTACTAGAGTAGGTTGCTGTTTCACAACATTTTCTGGAGGCTGCTCTATTTCCACCATTGGTTCATTGTTGCTTTGTGAAACTTGAACTTCTTCAAGTTTTACTTTTCTCCCACTGGTTCCTTTAGAGATAAACTCCCTTTCTAGAAATACAGCTATCCGTGCGACAAACACTTTGCCCTCGGTAGGATTATAGAAAAAGTATCCATTGGTTTCCTTTGGATACCCCATAAAGAAGCATTTATCTGATTTAGGTCCAAGCTTATCAGAAACTTGACATTTCACATAAGCTTCGCAGCCCCAAATCTTCAATAAAGACATACTGGGCCGTCTCCCAGTCCATATCTCATATGGTGTCTTTTGAACCGTCTTAGATGGAACACGGTTAAGTGTGAAAGTTGCTGTTAACAGAGCATGTCCCCAGAAGGAGCCTGGAAGGTTTGCATGACTCATCATAGATCGGACCATGTCCAACAAGGTTCGGTTCCTCCTTTCAGAGACATCATTCCATTGTGGTGTTCCTAGTGGAGTGAGTTGAGATATTATCCCACACTCTTTCAGATAATCATCAAACTGTTGGCTTAAATATTCTCCTCCTCGATCTGATCGAAGATTTTAATACTCTTGCCAAGTTGGTTTTGTACTTTATTCTTGAACTCTTTGAACTTTTCAAAGGATTCTAATTTGTGCCTCATAAGATATACAAATCCATATCTACTGAAATCATCAATAAATGTAATGAAGTATTGAAAACCGCCTCTAGCGAGTGTGTTTAATGGCCCACATACATCACTATGTATAAGGCCTAAAAGATCACTAGCCCTTTCACCTTGTTTGGTGAATGGGGCCTTTGTCAACTTCCCCAATAAACAAGATTCACATGTCTCATATGATTCGAAATCAAACGAGTCCAAGAATCCATCTTTATGGAGTTTGGAGATGCGTTTCTCATTTATGTGGCCCAAATGACAATGCCAAAGAAAAGTTAGGTTCAAATCGTTTAATTTAAACCTCTTTGTATTTATGTTATAGACGGGTGTTTCGAGATCAAGTACATAAAGTCCATTACTCAATTGTGCACTACCATAAAAAATATCATTCATATAAATGAAATAAAACTTGTCCTTTTTAATAAACGAAAAACCTTTCTTATCCAAACAAGAAATAGAAATGATATTCCTGCTAATAGCAGGCACAAAATAGCAGTTCTATAACTCTATTACAAGCCTAGTGGGCAAAGATAATAAATAAGTCCCTACAGCTAATGCAGTAACCTTTGCTCCATTTCCCACTCGTAGGTCGACTTCGCCCTTCGTCAATGGTCTATTGCTCTTTAGATCCTACACATTTACACAAATGTGAGATCCATATCTAGTATCTAATACCCATGATGCAGAAGTAGATAAATTGACTTCAATAACAAAAATACCTGAAGTGGAAGTCTCACTTCCCTTCTTCTTTTTGAGCTCCTCTAGGAACTTGGCACAGTTCCTCTTCCAATGTTCGGTCTGACCACAATGGAAGCATGTACCTTCCTTAGCCACTCCACCAACTGGTTTCAAGCCAGAAGTGCTGGGCTTGGACTTATCCTTGCCCTTGCCCTTCCAGTTGTCCTTGGGCTTTTTCTGCTGTTTCTTGCTCTTATTCTTTTGGACCATCATTATGGCCTTCCCTTTGCCATTGTTAATGTTCTGCTCAGCAGTTCTCAACATGCCTAGCAGCTCTGGTAGTGATTTGTTAATCTCATTCATGTTGTAGTTCATGACAAATTGACTAATACTTTCTGGCAATGATTGCAGGACTAAGTCAGTGGCTAACTCTTAGCCCAAAGGAAAATCGAGTCTCTCTAGGTTTTCAATGTACCTAATCATCTTGAGTACATGAATACCAACAGGGCTTCTTTCTACCAGCTTGCACTGAAATAGTGCTTTAGAGACCTCGAATCTCTCATGCCTGACCTGCTCTTGATAGAGCTTCTTAAGGTGTACGATCATATTGTATGCATCCATGTTCTCATATTGCTTTTGGAGCTCTGAGTTCATGGTGGCCAGCATTAGACATCCAATGTCCAAGGCATCATCTTAATGCTTCTTATAAGCATCTATTTCAGTTCTAGGGGCATTAGCAGCAGGTGGCTCAGGAATAGGCTGTTCCAAAACATACAGCTTTTTCTCTTGCTTAAGGACAATCCTCAAATTCCTGTACCAGTCTAGAAAATTCGTTCCAGACAACTTGTCCTTCTCAAGGACGGATCGCAATGATAAAGTACCCAATGTGTTTGTTGCCATGGCAATCTATTAATAGAAATATGCAAAATATAAGTATCATGCCATAAACATATTTAATGAAGTCTTTTAATTAAATATGCCTCCCACTATTTTATTCAAGTCAATGACCCTCAGCATTGACTTGAAAAATCTCATCGTAAGATTTCCTAGTGGGCCAAGATCCATATTTCACCTAGTTTGGTGAATAACACTTATTCAAGTCCATTTAATGGACCAAAGCCCAACTTTATGCCTCTAAGCCTTCAATCCTATTAAAATGGCCTAGTTAAGTCAGACCTAATGGTTGGCAATTGGATATTACCTTTATCCCATCGCGTCTTACTAATATAGATAAAGGCATCCTGCTTTGGCAGACCTGCACTTGATCGATACTAGTCTTGACGAGTGCCACACATTGGAAGGCATCACATAATGACTTAATATTTTCTTTGAGGGAATTTTTATTATTATTATTATTAGATCTCACCATTTTTTAAACTGTTTATCATACCATAAACATTATCCATGCATCTCATACATAAAAGACATATAATAAAAGTGACATGGTTATGGCCCCTAAGAGAGTAGCATTAACTAAGCCAGCTTCACCAAGCATCTCCCATCAACGTCCTCACTTGATGCTGTCTTCTTGCCTCCACATCATAATTACATTATATAGAAACCTCTTTTACATTTGAGGGGAGTTAGGTGAGAAGAGAATGTACAATCAGAATGTAGAGAGAAAGGCACGACTCGCAGGTCGTATTAGTTAAAACCAAAAAGGCATAAAAAGAGGACTAAGGCCATAACCATGCACCGTGCATCACAAAAGCAAATAAACTCATAATAATAATACATTATTATTTTCACGAGTCATAAAATTGGATATAAAATATCACGTTTTTGAAAAACACCCTACGCAGAATCTCTTGCGCCTCCTTTGAACCATTGTGCCGTGGAACCCTAAACCCAAACAACATGAACACTTCATGTGCCACGGGGAACCCTTGCACCGTCGTTCAACATTTGTACCTTTGGTGCCTCTTTGACGGCTTGACATTAACACTTGATGCTGCTGCTGCATAACAAGAATAGGGTTTCCAAAACCCCTTACGCCGCGCCTCTTGTGCAGAAACAAGGATTCCATAACCCCTACTGCCGCAAACTAAGAACAAGGTTTCCCAAACCCTTGCGCCTCGCATTGAGAATAAGGATTCCATAACGTTGTACGTATCACATACATACCAGAAAGCTTCGCAAAAACATACATCTTAAAACAAAACAATTTTCACAAAACATATGAACATCTTCATGAAGTTTTTGAAAACAAGATCACGGTTTTGCATACAACATAAGAAACAGAATATGTTTTCACAAAGGGTTTCATACGGTTTTCAGAAATAACATATTAAAGATCATATCTTTTGTCAAAAACAAGAACAGAAAACATATTATCTCATGTAAACGAAAACAGAAAACCAAATCATGGTTTCGCAAGACACTCTGATACCACTATTGGGAATTGCGGATACATCACGCAGTGGAAAACAAGGATTCCCACTGAGGATCCATGCGAAAAAGCCATAAAAGAAATAATGTCTCTGCGGTATCCACACAAACAGACTCACGAACGTCCAACATCGGCAAGAGGAGCCTCACGTCTCTCACACAGTGCTAGCTGCGAAGAGAAGAGAAGAAACCTGTCGCTCTCTCACTGACTTTTCTGTAGGTGCGGCTAGGGTTCTGAAATTATCTATCTTAGCAGCCCCTTAGCAGTACTATATATAATAGTGACTGCCTTAAGTGAGTGTGAGCAGTAGCAAGGTAAGCTGTGTAACCTTAGACCCATCTGTTATGAGTCTGGCTCATATTTGAATTTGAGTCCAACTTGGATCCATTGCTCTAATTTTAGTCTGCTTTATGTGTGTGACCCTGCAGGTTCTTATTACATTGGCAGTAATATTAAAATCCCATTTTAATATTACAAGCAGTGAGCGGTATCTAGCAACACATCGCTGTTACCCAAGTAATAAGAATGTCAGTGATTTGACATAACTTTTCCGTGACCAATGTTTCCGTGTTGTTTAGTCCCTTTGTCAAGATATCTAGATTGAACACAAGGCATGGAATGCGTCACCCTTGTATAGTCCAATCATTCATTTCATGATACTCGAGTAGACTTTGTAACAACAAATGAGATCAATATCTTATATTAACTCATTTGAGCATGGCCATGCATTTTGTAGTCTCACTCAATCAGGGGGCCTGAAGATATCGCTCCTGTTATGTAGGAGTGACAAATCCCATCTAGGTCACTCACATCCCTCTGCATGATTCGCGGTATGTCCAATAACCAACTTTATAATCACCTTGTTACAGATGACGTTTGATGGCATTAAAACACACAACTCCTCAAATAGGAATTGTAGTGAGTTCAGGTCAAAGGATCACAGACACCATTGTCATTATGAGAATCACTTATGACACTCACGTAACGATCCATGTAGTGTTCTCATGGTGGGTCAGTCCAGTACATCATTACTTTAATTTGTACTCAGGTGAAGACTTGATATCTCATATCCATGACCCATGAGATGTGGTCATCAGTCTATGCACATACTAGTCTCAATGTATTATTATTGTCCTAATTAACAATAATACTTGACTAGGGACATTAAGAATAGTGTTGTAACCAAAAAGATCTCACGATCAAGTCATCCACTTGATGTCCTATGACATCAAACTTACTATTCTAAGGATTTTATTATGTTTATCAAAAAGAACACAATAAATGAAATGCCTCATATATAAAATAGCATAATAGAATGTATGTAAATACAGAAAATGTATTGGCCTCTAAGGCATACACTAATAGCATTTTGTGTTTTATGAAAAGGGTAGTGTCAACTTTGCCTCTAGAAAAAACTTTTTTCTAAACGAAATTTGCTCAACCTTTCATACCAAGCTCTAGGAGCTTGTTTCAAGCCATACAAGGCCTTTTTCAGTTTAAAAACTTGGTTGGGCATTTCAAAATCCTCAAAAGTAGGAGGTTGTTCCACATACACCTCTTCTTGTATAAAACCATTTAAAAAGGCACTTTTGACGTCCATTTGATAGAGTTTGAAATCCATGATGCAAGGATATGCAAGTAGCATTCTAATGGCCTCTAATCTAGCTACGAGAGCATAAGTTTCTTCATAATCTATGCCTTCTTCTTGATTATAAACCTTAGCTACAAGCCTAGCTTTGTTTCTTATTATTAGGCCCGTTTCATCAAGTTTGTTCCTAAAGACCCATTTGGTGCTAATTATGGGATGATCATTGGGCCTTGGAACTAATTCCCAAACTTGATTTCTCTCAAATTGATTTAGTTCTTCTAGCATGGCCAAGATCTAATGTTCATCATTAATGGCCTCATTTATGTCTTTAGGTTCAACTTGAGAGACAAAAGCTAAATGATTACATACATCTCTAAGTGAGTTTTGAGTGATTACCCCTTTTGATACATCACCTATCACCTTGTCGAGAGGGTGATATCTTGATGTCCTCCATTCCTTGGGTAGGTCCATGATTTCTGAATTCTTTTACCATGAATGATCAAGGAGTCTCTCTTCTTGCTTCTTGGACTTTTTCTCTTGATTTTTCAAGTGCGTTTTTGCCAAGATTTCTGTAACATCATCAACAAGCTCCTTTATCGTCTCATTTGGGTTAGTTTCATCAAATGCAACATGTATAAACTCTTCTATGGTCATAGTTCATTTGTTATAGACTCTAAAGGCCTTACTATGTATAGAATAGTCAATGAATATCCCCTCATCAGATTTTGCATCAAACTTTCCTAAGTTATCCTTTCCATTATTCAAAACAAAGCATTTACATCCAAAGACATAAAAATGTGACACATTTGGCTTCCTTCCTTTGTACAATTCATATGGAATTTTCTTTAAAATTGGCCTTATTAGGGCTCTAATCATAACATAACAAGTGGTGTTAACCACATTCGCCCAAAAGTACTTAGGAAGGTTGGCCTCAATGAGCATAGTTCTTGCCATTTCCTCTAAAGATCGAATTTTCCTTTCTACAACACCATTTTGTTGTGGTGTTCTAGGGGCAGAAAAATTATGCTCAATGTCATGTTCATCACAAAAAGTTTCAAATTCATGATTTTCAAATTCACCACCATGGTCACTTCTTATGGATGCAATACAAAAACTTTTTTCATTTTAGATAACTTTGGCAAGCTTTTTAAATGATTGAAAAACATCATTTTTGTGGGCCAAGAATAATGTCCATGTAAACTTAGAAAAATTATCCACAATCACTAATGCATAGTAATTCCCACAAAAGCTCATAGTTCTAGAGGGACTAAAAAGATCCATGTGCAAAAGTTGTAAAGGTCTAGAAGTTGAAACCATGTTTTTAGCTTTAAAAGAGACTTTTACTTGTTTTCTCTTTTAACATAATCACAAAGTTTGTCTTTTTCAAATTTAAGCTTTGGAAGACCAATTACTAGTTCTTTAGAAACTAATTTATTTAAGTGATCCATGTGAATGTGAGCAATTCTTCTATGCCATAACCATGAGTCATTTTCTTTACTCATAAAGCATTTAGCATCATTTGAGGAAATATCATCAAGACTAATTATATATATATTATTGACCCTATGACCAACAAACTTAACTTGCTTATCATCCTTTCTATCAATTATGCAACAAGAAAAATCAAATATAACTCTATTGCCCTTATCACATAATTGACTAATGCTAAGCAAATTATGTTTAAGTCCTTCAACAAGCAAAACATTATCAATAGATGATGAAGGGATCTTACCAACTTTGCCAATTCCAAGAATCTTCCCTTTGTTGTTATCACCATATGCGACATGACCATGTTTCTTGTGGGTAAGGGAAGAGAACTTGGAGTCATCACCGGTCATGTGCTTGGAGCAACCACTATCAAGATACCAACTTGAGCTCTTGGTCTTCAAGCACACCTACAACACACATTCAAGTTTTAACCTTTAGTACCCAAATTGTCTTGGGTCCTTGTGTGTTAGAGTTAGGCATGGTGCCTTTAGGAACCCAAACCCTTTTTATTCCAACTTTAGTGTTTATATTCTTTCTAACATTGCAAGTGGATGCACTATGCCCTTTCTTACCACAATAAAAACATTTAACAAATGGCCTACTTGAAGTATTTGAGGAAATAAAGAAATTCTTATAAGACTTTTGATGGTTATTTAGATTAAATCCCAAACTAATTTTTTGAAAAACACATTTTTGTTTCCCTAATAGCACATTCAAGTTGTCTCTTCCAAAAGTAAATTTTGCAAGAGTGTTGTTCAAATCTTCAATTTCTTTTTCAAAGGCTTTACATGATGAGCAAGGTAATGATTTGGATGCATTATCATGTGAGGAACAAGTCATGCATAATGAATTAGCATCAATAAGTCCTAAGGTCTCATTTTCAATCTTAAGCTCATTTATCTCCTTACTTAAAATAGAAACTTTGTTTACCAATAAGGAAATTGTTTTGCTAGAGGACAAAACCATTTTTGTGAGCCTCAAAGATTCATCATGCAATTCTTGAAAAGCATCTTGCAATTCATCATATGAAGGTAGAGATTCTGAGTTAGAAGAAGTTACCTCGGTGTCGCTCTCTTCACTTTCTTCTCCTTGAGCCATGAGACAAAGATGAGCTTCTTCATTCTCTGAACTATCGGAAGAGCTTAAGTCATTGTCCTCCCAAGCTATGTATGCTCTCCTTCCTTTCTTCTCTTTGGAAGGCCTTTTCTCAAACTTCTCCGTCTTCTTGAGATACATAGGATACTCTATTTTCATGTGCCCCGGTTTTCCACATTCATAGCATTTTGGAGGAGTAGAGGATCCTTCTCCTTTGTGATACACTTTCTTTTGAGGAAAGAGTGGTATTCTTTGAAATCCCTTTTTCTTTAGGAATCTTCCAAACTTTCTCACAAGGAGACTAAGATTCTCCTTACTTAGCTCAACACTTTCAGCATCCTCTTCACCATCTTTATCATCATCTTCAATTGTAGAAGAGGTGGCTTTGAGTGCGATTCCCTTCTTCTTTTTATCATGTTCTTCATTTTGATTGAGCCTATTTAGTTTCAACTCATGTTCTTGAAGCTTTCCGAATAAGGTGGCTAGAGACATTGTTGATAAATCTCTTGATTTCGCAATAACCATTACTTTGGGTTGCCAATTCCTGCTTAGACATCTCAAGACTTTGTTAATAAGATCCTCATTAGGAAATGTCTTTCTGAATGAGATAAGATGGTTAACAATATGAGTAAACCTCTTTTGCATATCTTGAATACTCTCACCTTGGTTAATTCTAAACAATTCGTATTCATTAGTAAGAGTGTTTATTCGAGATCGTTTTACCTCACTAGTACCTTCATGAGTTACTTGTAGGGTATCCCACATTTCTTTTGTGGTCTTGCAATTTGACACCCTAAAGAATTCATCATACCCCAAGGATGTGGTGATGATGTTCTTGGCTCTCAAATTGTATTGAACTTTCTTTTTATCATCATCGGTCCATTCATTTCTAGGTATATTAATTTTCACACCATCTTTAGTTTGTGTTGGAACAAAAACACCATTTTCAACGACGTCCCACACAACTAAGTCAATAGCTTCAATGAAAATTTTCATCCTTTCTTTCCAATAGGCATAACCATCCCTATTGAAATAAGGAGGTCTGTTTATAGAAGAACCTTCATTTGAAAAATTATTTGAAGTCATCACTTCTCTTGAACCTGCTAAGCTCTTTATACAAGAGTCTAGCTCTGATACCACTTGTTACCAAGTGGCCTCAATACTCAAGAGGGGGGTGAATTGAGTATGAAAAACAAGTTCGCAAATCTTTCACAAATCGTTTAATAAACAATTTTCGTTGAAGCTAATTGATGATTAGAGATGATTGGATATAAGAGACAAACACTTTTACTTATAAATGCAATAGCCAAAGGGACCAATATTCAAGCAATTCAATAAAATAATACTCAATGTAAAGAAAAGGGTTTAGAGAAAACAAACACAATGATTTATCCTGGTTCGATCACTAATCCACTTGTGAACTACGTCCAGTCCTTAAGCAACCGCTAGAGATTTTCCACTATTTCTTCAAGCTTCAATAGGTGCCTGATAACCTTTACAACCTTGAGCACTCAACACTTTGGGATACCTCACCCTTGGAGCTTGAGTCTCTTCAACTAAGGGATACCTCACCCTTTACAATTTTGGAGGGATGTCTCACCCTCTTTACAAAGCAATATAGATTAATTGAATGAAACTTTCACTAGAGTAGATGATTACAAATTGAAGCTCTAATATGCTCTTAAATCTTGCCACTTTGGAGAATTCTACGATGAGTCTTCTTTATTAACCAACTAATTCCATCTGGCTATGAATTTCCATTACGGTCGTTGGTCTTTCTCGTTGAAGAAATGCTTCGGGTTCCGATGGGTTCACAGCAATTCCCTCCTTTGAGATTGTGTAACCCAAAGGTTGAACTGCCTCCAACTAGAATTTGTACTTAGACATCTTTACGCATAACTTCTTCTTCTTCTTCAAGATTTTAAGAATCACTTCGAGAGATTCGGTATGTTCCTCTAAACATCAAGAATAGATCAAAATGTCGCCTACAAGGACAATGACAAATCTTTGAGCGAACTCGATGATAGCCCAAAATACAAGTTGATCTTGGAGAAAACGGTGGCATTTTTTTAATTGATTCATCAAACCATCTCTCCTTGATTCGAACAAATTGTCTTATAGGGTAATTTCTCACTTAATTGTGCTACACTTAGCATATTGCTATGGTTCAGATTTGGGAACACATTTACTTAATCAAAGTATACTAGAAACGTTATAAAGGTTAGAAAGAAAAATAGGGAAGTCATTTGATTTACCACTGGACCCGCCTAACGAAGAGTATGATATGGTCCAATAAAACTTAGGAGTGAGTTTCATGGATTCACATCTAGGAAATTTCTGTCTCAAGAAACACTAAGTTTCCATTGAAACCGAATGATGAAACCTGTTTAGAAAACAATCAATCTCCTTCCTGAGATTAAGCCTATTCATGAAGTAGATAATTGAATTAGTAAAAAGGGTTCCAATTTCTAACAACAATAGGATAGTTTTAAATAGACTTGTTGTAATGAGAGTAGGCTTACAAACGAGAATAGTATCATTCGAGTCGAAAGGAAGTAAATACACAGACAACCCAATTCCATAAATGTACTCTTAGAATTTCATTAGAATATTTCAACAGGATATTGTTGGAAGATAACCAATCCCTTCGTTAACATTACATCTAATTTGTAAAAGAAGTAAACAAATCAAATCAACAGAAGGATTCAGTCTTTAACAGGTCATAAGGTAATTTAAACAACTTAGCTACCATCAACAAGTTCTTAGTAGCAGAAGTAGAATAACTTAGTCAAAAGATGATGAATGAACGAACATCCCTACTAGATTCATACATTCATACGTCATAAAGAAACGGGTTACCCCCGAAATTATACAGTACGATCACAGGGTCATCCACTATAGTACAAGCTTCCTCGCTTAGGCCTTCAGTCTTGGATGTTTCCACTTCACTTGAGAATTTAACTCTTCCTTCTTCATGAGATTTTAAAGTACGTACATCTCCAATGGAAGGCTTCATCCCTTGCGAAATACAATTCCTTGATACATGTCCTTGCTTTTCGCACTTGAAACAAATTATTCCTTCGATCTTACAGTCCTTCGTGAAGTAGTCCTTTCCACACTTCTTACATCTCGATAGAGGTACCGGTTTGGATTTACTACTACTCGCAGCCCCTTTATACGTTTGTTATTGCTGTTGTCCCTTCGGTTGTAGTGTATACGATTTTTGCTTAAACCGATTGGCCTTCCTATTGTTCCTCCTTTGGAACTTTGGTAAACCAGAGTTTCCCCAAAGTCGACTTTCTTCCTTCAAATTCTGAACCTCAACTTCCAATTCCTGCTGTTGTGCGACCCTCTTATCATGATGTGTTATTACATCAACAATTCTTTGCATTACTTCAGCTGCCGCAGTCGTGCCATCATTGTCACTCCCCGCATTCACACGCTAACATCTACTTCGAGTCATTGTCTTCCTTCAAGGACAAACAAATCAAACCATAAGGAAAATCAAAAGTATTCAGTCCAAACAATATTGTCTCCTTTCGAAAACCAAACACAAAAAGTCACACAACCCAACGAGACAAACCCAAGAGACTCTAACTTGAGCTCCTTCATTTTGCCTTCCGCAGCGCGATCTCCTGTAAGTCTTTGACTCCTATGTAGCTCCTCGAACCAAACTTACGCCAAATACTCTTTTCCAAAGAGAATCGGTTTTTTTTTTAAACCTCTTGAACACCTCGGTCCAAAACCTCGCAAGTCTTATTTAACTACCTCTTTTTCTAACCCAATGGCTCAAACAATTATAGAGGTAACACAACAAGGGTGTAAATGCAAACAAATCCTAAGCAAGTTCAGTCATACCAGCTGAGCTTCTTTCTACAAGAATTTAATATGCCTAGGTGAAGTCATAGTTTCCTGTAAACACAGAACATTACACATTGAGTGGGCCAGTACTCAATATCATGTAACTGTGCAACAGTAGCTACCAACACTCAACTTATGGCAAGCCATGCCTTCCTTTCCCAACATCTCAATTCAAGAGACAATGAAGTACACAACATACAAATAAACTTCTAATATGTCTAACCATAGTCAGTCCATACCCCGGCTCAACAGGATGAACTGAGCTCTGATACCACCTAATGTAACACCCCTCAATTTAATAACCACGGCACAATCGTCATTATGTCACAGTCACTAATTTTTGGCGTACTATCATTGTCAAATAATAAAATTTACAAAAATATTAATCATTTCGTATATGAGGAAAATAGGAGTCACGAATAAATAGTTACATATACAACCAGTTAAAATATGAATTATAAGATTTACACAAATTATAGCATTTAAGTCTGGATAATCACCTTAAAACATACATATACCCAAAATACACTTTATACAGGTAATGCAAAATAAAATATAAACTACCCACAACATATCCACGACTAAGGAGTTGGGCACTCCATCGGATCCCGAATGCGTGAGGCAACTCCGGGCTCACCGGTGTAGTGAGAAATATAGAATAAGGTCTTTAATCGCAGTACTCTTCATAGTCAAGGTCATATCCCCAACATATCGCATATGCTTATCGGTCCAGTCGACTCGCCAAGTCTTGGCACCACCAGTGAACACATTTTGAACGAACCCAATAGAACCCCCTTCGCGACGGCATCGCCGGATGCAGTGAGTCAAACCAAGAAAGCCCAAAAGAATCCAACCTCGTTCCTACTTACAATCTTTAACCAAGAATTGACATAGAACAAGAAAAGTACAAGAAAGAGGTAAGACATCCTACCATCATTACCAATTATAGCAACAAGAAACAAAACGGCGCAAAGCGCCCACATAGCATTTTTGACAGAAATAATGACAATAAACATTCAGTAGCAGTAATAATCAACCAAGCAATTTCAGGCAGTTATATATATCAGTAATACAACAACTCCAATTATAATAATAATAAATGCCAAATAATGCATGGACCCACTATGCACATGCATACAAAGTCAAAATCCTATTCCATGGAGTTAGACACAAAACAGTCGGAGAAAACGATCAGGAGGTATGTCTGTATTCTTGGCTGCCGAGGCCCTCAAGTGCTATAATTCTCAATTTATCAACGTGCACATCATGGCATTTTACAAGACATTCTACACAAATCTCAATATAGGATTGTGCCACGGTCAGGATCGTCGGTACGTGTGTATCGGTTTGTCCCACGGTCTAGAGGGGCTACCACTGCCCCCTGTGAGACACCCGCGCCCCGACGCCCCCAAGGTTAACTACAGGACCACACTTGTCTATTTGCACCCGCACATAGGTGTGATTCAACTCCTAGGCTAAAGGCCTTAACAAAGTCCAACGGACATTCACAATGCATACAGACTCTATGCATAAACATGTATGATCATTATTACATACAATTCCACAATATGCCACAATTTGGCCAAGCAAGAAACAACATAATCATTGGTCACTCACATGAACCCACAATATCATAATATTAGAATTAAATGAATTAATGCATTATTAAGGTGTATTATGAATTCTTGCTTAGGTTTAGCTTTTCTTACAAAGTTTGTCTCTAAAGGAATTCTCTTAATTAATTAAATTCTCTTAATTAATTAAATTCTCTTAGGTAATTTATCCACATACACTTAGAAGGTTATTCTAAGATCTCAAAGACTCACACTCTCTTGTTCTTACCCTAATTAAAATTATCCTAAGTCTTATGAAAATTCCATTCTTAGTTCTTTAAAATTTATGAATCTCAAAGTATAATTTAATTTTCCAATTTGCTAATTCTTGCATCTTATTACTATTAATTTAATCACTAGGTGTGAGGTGATAAAATGTAATTTTGGATTCGACAGAGACAATGGCTCTAGTGTACAAAGGTGAGGCTACTTTTCGATGAAAAGTAACTTGACAGAATGATGAAAGATGGGAGAACATTATTTCACAAGAATGGCTAAAAGTAAAGTTCTATCGAATGAAGATCAAAAACTGTCGAATATACTAAAAGATCAGTAGAAATTCTAACTCGACAGATTTGGAGAAGTTTCTCTACTAAATGGTTAGAAATTCTACTCGACGGATATTAAGATTCTGACTCGACGGATATTGACATTGGAGAAGTTTCTCTACTAAATGATCAGAAATTCTAACTCGACGGATTTGGAGAAGTTTCTCTACTAAATGGTCAGAAATTCTACTCGACGGATATTGACATTCTAACTCGATGGATATTGACATTGGAGAAGTTTCTCTACTAAGTGGTCAAATATGCTAACTCGACGGATATTGACACTCTAACTCGATGGATATTGACATTGGAGAAGTTTCTCTACTAAGTGGTCAGAAATACTAACTCGACGGATATTGACATTCTAATTTGACGGATATTGACATTGTACTAAATGGTCAGAAGATCAAATTCGACGGATATTGACATTCTAACTCAACGGATATCGACATTGTACTAAATGGTCAGAAATTCTAATTGTTACAATTGTTCACAAAGAATCCCCAAATTTTGGGCCTTAAAACCGTGGCCATCCGAGAACCAATCCAATATCATTTTCTTCCATGTCATACACTCTAATCCTTTCAGATACATCAATATACCCAAACAAATAATCTAATAGCATAACGCATTATAAACAACATGCAAACAAATGATAACCCTCAATAGGGTTTCCTTACAATCAATCACAGACAAGGTTTCTAAATGCTAATAGAGGTTGAGGAGGAGTGTCTTCCTCTTACCTAAGAGAAGCATAAGGAAAGATGCTCCATTTTACTTAGAAATTTCGTTCTTCACCACCACTAAAACCTTAGTGTTCCAATCCATAAAAATCAAGATCAAAGAGTGAAAATGGTATCCATAGTCACCAATGTGACCATGGAACACGAAAATGGGGAGAAAAGGAGAAGAAAGTTGAGAGCTTTGCCTTAAAGCTCCAAGCTTTGATGTTGGGCTGCCAACCACGAAAATGGAGGAGTCAATGAGAGTTCCACAAAGAAGAAAGCTTGAGGATGGTGAGGGGAAAATAATGGTTTAAGTTTGGCTTGAGCAAGGGAAGCTTGAAAGCTTAACAATGGTGTTTGTGGGTGTGTAGCCGTATGGAGAAGAGAGGAAGAGAGTGAGAGGAAAAGAGAAAGATCAGCGTGAATGGGAGAAAATGAGAGAATGAAAATGTAATATCCCTCTTAGCCAACTGTGCAGCACCAAAAAGGGAGGAGAGAGAAAAGTGGTTGGGAAGGAAGCTTCCTAGAAGCTTCCCTCAAAGCTTCCTTGAGAAGCTTCGCGCGCTTCTCAATACAGTGTATAGTAAGCTTGTTCCCTCAATTAAATACATCTGACAAATGATTAATTACACTGTTAGAATTATTTTCCCAGTGAATAAAAGTTACAGTTGATGAAAATAATATTTTATTATTCATCAGATGATTTTATGATACAGTGATTTTATTTATCAGATAAAATCTCGTAAAATGTAAACCTCGTAAACTGTGTCCAACCTCGGGTTTAGTAAGATCCCCCGTCGATGTTTCCACAGTCCAAAGTTTGCCAGCCTCAAGGACAATATTTCATTTTCCTGGCTTCGCTCAATGCACACGTAAAACAAGGAATATATTAAAATATTCATTGTTTCCAAAAAAATCCAAAAAAATTCTTAAAAATCATAAATATTATAAAATAATTATTTATAATGAAATAATTAATTTTTGGGATGTTACACTTGTAATCGATTACAATATCCATGTAATCGATTACATGACTTCTGTCTTACTGTGTAATCAATTACAATATCTATATAATCGATTACATGACTCTTTGAACGTGTTCTTGCCTTTCTGGGCTCATTGTAATCGATTACATTGATCATGTAATCGATTACAAGGCCTCTGTTTGTTGTGTAATCGATTACAAAAATCATGTAATCGATTACATTGGCCTTTAAACACATTTTTCAAGTCCAATAAAGCTTGTAAGCCATTTCTAACACCTCAAGACAATTTATTAAACATAAATCCTTTTATGAGTGTTAGATTTAAGATTAAAACTCAAGTTTCTTGAAAAACATGTTTAGCTTTGAATTTTTCCACTTGTTTTGAAATGATATATTGAAAAACCATTTAAGAAATCTTAAGAGCATTTAACATTAATGTTCTAAGTCTTATAACTAAATAAACCTCTTGACTTTTTTCTTTGATCCTGATCTTTTCTTTTGCACTTGATCTTCACTTTTGCACTTGATCTTCACTTTTGCCTTTGTTATCATCAAAAACCATTTGACATACTTTAGGGACATAAGCATTCACACTCCTTGGTGTGCCTCGTACTAGCCAGAAAATACTTTTCCAAAAACTTGCTCTGAAAAACTTCCCATGAGATAAACCTTCCTTCAGCTTCCAACAACCGTTAAGTTCCTACCCACTAGTCCTCACAATCTCCTACGAGCATGAAAGTCGCATAGGGTACCCTCATTTCATCCGTGCATGCCATGCCTTTAAATATCTTCTCCAACTCCTTGATCCAAACATGCACTTTCTCTGGATTACATTCGCCTTTAAATTATAGCAGATTGTTGTGGTGAAACTCTGACAAACTCTAAGCTTCAGTTGTTGCCTCCTGTTGTTGGGTAGCCCTCTGATTTTGTTGCACCAACACATCAGCCATCCTCTGCATCGCTTCTACAACTGTAGCCATACTCTCACTATTGCGTCCCGTGTCCATGTGCACACCTCTACCACGAGCCATTGCCTTTCTTCAATGTTTAACTAAACAGAACACAAAGAAAACTAAGCAAAGCCATTCAAGCAACATTATTTCCTTTCAGAAACCAAACACAGAGAAACATATAGGACAAATAAGACAGACCTAACCACAAACCTGACAGACTAAACTTGGGCTCTGATACTTACTAATGTAACACCCTCGCTTGGGTATTACATTTCAGACCAACACTTTATTTTATTTTAAAACTTTACTCAAGCCATAATTAAGATTTATATTATAATATACGGGTTTTAAAATTCTTTTTCGTAGATAACATAAACTTAACAGAATATAAATAAACTCAAGATATAAGGAAGTAAACAAAACATTCTACACACATTCACACACACACACACACATATACATAAGAAACTGAATAAAACATAAGTACTTAAGATTTACATACCAAAAAGACATAAATACAACTAAATAACATACTTAAATTGGCCCAAGTTCATTACACCTAAGGGAAAGGTCTTCCACTAGGTTCTCCTCCGGATCCTCCTCAGGATCCTCAGTAGACAAATTACCTAGCCAGGAAATGTCTCGATGAAAGGGAGTCCGAGCAGAAGATATCTCGGAATCCTCCCTCAGAGAATAGTGAAGGTCACCCCACAAATCCCTTAAAGGCATATGAAACTCTACATAAACTGTAGGAAAAAAAGAAAAAGTAGTAATCTCATGATGGGTCTATTGGTGTATGCCCTAGAGGCCGATACATTTTCTGTATTTACATACATTCTATTATGCTATTTTAATATATGAGACATTTCATTTATTGTGTTCTTTTTAAATAAACATAATAAAGTCCTTAGAACAGTAAGTTTGATGCCATAGGACATCAAGTGAATGACTTGATCGTGAGATCTTTTTTGGTTATAACACTATTCTTAAATGTCCCTAGTCGAGTATTATTGTTAACTAGGACAACAATAATGCATTGATACTAGTATGTGCATAGACTGATGACCACATCTCATAGGTCATGGATATGAGATATCAAGTCTTCACATGGGTACATATTAGAGTAATGATGTACTGGACTGACCCACCATGAGAACATTACATGGATCGTTACATGAGTGTCATAAGTGATTCTCATAATGACAATGGTGTCTGTGGTCCTTTGACCTGAAATCACTACGATTCCTACGTGAGGAGTTGCGTGTTTTAATACCATTAAACATCATCTGTAACAAGGTGATTATAAAGTTAGTTATTGGACATATCGCAAATCATGCAGAGGGATGTGAGTGACCTAGATGGGATTTGTCACTCCTACATAACAGGAGCAATATCTTTGGGCCCCCTAATTAAGTGAGACTGCAAAATGTATAACCATGCTCAAATGAGTCAATATGGGATATTGATTTCATTTGTTGTTACAAAGTCTGCTCGAGTATCAGGAAATGAAAGATTGGATTATACAAGGGTGATACATTCCTTGCCATGTGTTCAATCTAGATATCTTGACAAAGGGGCTAAACAACACATAAACATTGGTCATGAAAAGGTTATGTCAAATCTCTGACATTCTTATTACTTGGGTAGCAGCGATGTGTTGCTAGATACCGCTCACTGCTTATAATATTAAAATAGAATTTTAATATTACTGCTAACATAATGAGAACCTGCAGGGTCAGACACATAAAGTAGACTAAAAGTAGAGTAATAAATCTAAGTTGGACTCGGATTCAAATGTGGGCCAGACTCATAACAGATGAGTCTAGGGTTACACAGCTTACCTTGCTACTGCTCACACTCACTTAAGGCAGTCACTATTATAAATAGTACTGCTAAGGGGCTACTAAGACACACACATTTTATAACATTAGCCGCACCTACAGAAAAGTGAGTGAGTGAGCGACATATTTCTTCTCTTCCCTTCGCAGCTAGCACTGTGTGAGAGACGTGAGGCTCCTCTTTGCAGATGTTGGACGTTCATGAGTCTGTTCGTGTGGATACCGTAGAGACATCGTTGCCATTACAGTGTTGGTGATTCACGTCATTTCCTTTTGATCACACTTCAAGAGGTAAATATTTTAAAACTGTGATTATGGCTTTTCGCATAGATCCTTGGTGGGAATCCAATTTTTTCGCTGTGTGATGTAACCGCAATTCCTGACACCTTGTTGTCCTCTTGAAAAAGCTTCTCCTCCCAAGAAGATCCTTAAAACAAAACAAACATACAAGCATCAACATCTAGGGCTTGAAACAAGATGGCCATGAATCAAGATTATGGCCAAGAACTTGAGAAGAAAACTTAGAAATAAAGATGAGAAACTTCACCTAGAGCCTCCAAACGTTAAGCCTTGAGAAAAAGGTTGAAGATGGATGATTTTGGAGAAACTCACAACAACATAGTGTCTTAAAAAGGTGTTTAGATTCAAGAAATAAGGTTGGTTGGAATTGATCAAGATTGATGGGTGAAGGAGAGATGTTGGCCGCGAGAACCAAGGAGAGTAAAAAAAAGGAGAGTTTGATAAATGGTTGCTCAAAAACAAGACAAGAAAGACTTAGAAGAGAGAAGAACTAATTTTGGTCACCAATCTTCTCCAAGAAGCTCCCATGGCCGTGGGGTCACAAGGGCTTTTTGGGCAAAGCTTCTCCAACAAGATTCACTCCAAGCTTGCGTCCAAGCTTGTCTTGGAAGCATGCTTCTCATTGGCTCAAGATTAAACAACTAACCAGATATTTACCAGTAGCTATTACCTAATGGATAAAGGCTACTGCTAGCAAAACTAGTATTTATTATCTAATAGATAATAGAACGTACTTAGATTTTATTATTCAGATAAAATCTCAGAAAAGAAAAATTTCAAAATCCATTCCCGATTTCGGGTTTAGTAAGCTCCCTCGGCCTTGCGTGAACAGTCCAAAATTTTTTGGCCCCAAAAAATTTTAATTTTTCCAACACCACCTCAAACACACAGAAGCTCAAGAAAAATAATAAAATAATTAAAATAAATCAAACAGTTCACAAAAATCACAAAACACACATAAAAACACAAATAACAAGAAAAATGAATTTTGGGGTGTTATAGCCATTATATGTATTGTATTTTGTTTCCAATCAATTTAGAAATCCTCCTTGTAAAGTGGAGATCTTGATTCATTGTAGACAAGAGGTTGGCACAACGAATGCTTGAGCTCATTTATAAGTGGTGGTGTTAATAAATAATTAAAGGAATCATAATATAATTACATATATAATCTTAAATGAACTTTGAATGTTGTATTTTTCTATTGGAACCTCCATTATGCGTGGATTCTAATTGAGTTATAAACAAAATTAATTTTGTCCTTAATTTACTTACCAAGAGTGGATCTCCTAACCCAAGTAAATCTTTTTTATATGTGACCAAGTTTTATCACCTTTATTATTGTGACAAAATATTTTTCTTACGTCAAAGAATTTTTTCTTCATCAATTCCCTGTGGATCGACCTCAAATTCCCAAGAATTTATTACTTGAAACAACCTGCACTTGGGTTTGTAACTTTTAATTCGCATCACATTGCATGTAGATGCACTATGTCCTTTCTTGTCATAATGAAAACATGTTATAAAAGGACTACTTGATATGTTTGATGGAATAAAGAAGTTCTTATAGAGCTTTTGTTGATTTTTGGTATTATACCTTAAAGTAGCCTTCTCAAAGACACATCTTTGTTTCCTAAGTAATATGTTTAAATTGTCCCTTCCAATTGTAAACTTGGCAAGGCTATTTTTCAAGTCCTTAATTTCTTTTTCAAAAGCTTTGCATGAGAGGCAAGAAGAGGATGTAGATGCAATCCTATATGAAATACAAGTCATGCATAAAGAGTTAACATCAATTAACCCAAGAGTTTTATTTTCAATATTAAGTTCCTCAATTTCTTTGTTCAAAATAGAAATCTTGTTTTCTAAAGATAAAATGGTTTTCTTAGAAGAGGAGACAATTTTTACAAGCCTCATGGATTCAACATGTAATTCTTCAAATGCATCTTATAATTCATTATAGGAAGGGGAAGAGTCAAGATTAGAAGATACTACCTCCATGTCATCATCACCTCCCTCTTCTCTTCTAGCCATGAGACAAAGATGAGTTTCCTTATTGTTAGAGTTATCCATTGAGTCTACATTATTGTCTTCATAAGCTACATAAGCTCTTCTACATTTCTTCTCCTTTAAAGGCCTTTCCTCAAACTTTTCCATTTTCTTTTGGTAGATTGGACACTCCATCTTCATATGTCTTGGTTTGCCATATTCATAATATGTGAGAGTTGATGAAGGTCCTTCCCACTTTTTATAGGTATTCTTTTGGTGGGAACTGAGAAGGGAGGTCTTCTTTGATTTCCCTTCTTCTTAAGAAACTTTCCAAATTTCTTTACAAGAATGCTAAGATTCTCCTCATTCAATTCAAGGTTTCCAAGCCATCTCCATTATCTTCATCAAGTGTGGAATAAATGGCCTTAATAGCAATCCCTTTTTTCTTTTTATCAATCTTCTCACGTTGATTGGGCATGTTTAGCTCTACTTCATACTCTTGAAGATTTCTAATAAGTGTCGCTAGAGTCATGGTAGCAAGATTCCTTGATTCCATAATAGTCGTCACCTTCGGTTGCCAATACTAATTATTCAAACACCTCAACACTTTGTTAATACGATCTTCATTAGGAAATGCATTTTCCAATGAAGTAGGATGGTTAACAATATGAGTAAATCTCTTTTGTGTAACATCCCAATACTGTTATTCTAATATATCGACATATATAAGAATAATCAATATTAGCCATGCTACTTCAAAAACGTAACACACACAAAACCCATAACATTTATACAAATAAATCATTATAGAGAGCCATGATAACAAAAGATATGTACATACATATATATATATTTATTTATTTATTTATACCTCATTGCCTCAAAAGGGCGTACAGTTGTACATAGCTTTAACCATCTAAGCAAATATAAAATAAATACAAGTTTAGCCTAAAAGAGCATTTAAACTATGCGTCTTCAAATGACATCCTCTTTCCTTTTGATTCGCTTCCACTTGGATTTACATGAAAACACAATTAAGGTGAGAAATCACACTTTCTCAGTATAAGTATTTCAAAACCAACATTTATCCATTTACAATGAATAAACTTACAGTTACATGAGGAATAAGTTCACAACAAGTATAAGAATCACTACTGACTACCAAAAGAACAACTCACATAGAAACCCTATATAGTATTCTTAAGCAAACCATATTCCTAAACCCGCATTAAAAGAAACTATCAACAATGTTATACAACCGCCCATACAATAGAAAATATCATTGATTAAGGTAACTGCCCATACAATTACCATTTAAATGCAATGCTTGTTATTTTGTATGTATATACCTAACATGTTCTAAGACAATGATTATGTAATGAGTTAAAATAGTGTTAATGCAATAATGTTATTATACCATTTTCAAGAACTCCAATTCTATGATACTGTCATGAAACTCAACTATTCCCAAGAATTCCATTCCTTGTATTTCCATGAGTAGTATGGCTCCGACCATTTAACACTACCTAGAAATGAATAGACTATTCTACTTCACAACAATGAGTGTACTATTACCATCTCATATACAAATCACAGATACGTGGGAATAGCAAGTGTGTGAGAAAACATGCAAAGTGATATTTAACACACATTCATCGCCACATTGGATATTCTCCTATACGAGTTCATAATCAATGCCCTTAAACGTGACTATCCTCCTTCACGAGGTTTTCCAACTATCAATTTAGGAATACTCACATACTCACTCTATATGTCATTCCCATCACATATCATCGTCGCAGGTGATAGTAAAAGTAATTCCACGTGGATCAAGAATCTAGGTGTTAGCCTATGGCACTCTCAAACCATTGGTTGCCTAAAGTTTCATACTTTTCTCACATATGCTAGATAGTAATTTCCTCCTTGAAAATACCCCCATTAGTGCATCAACACACTTAAAAGGACATATATAAATGGTCCCAGCTGATAGAGAACTCCATTTCACCAAGATAAGAATTTTGTGAAATCTTGGAACGGGCGCCTAGGCGCTCAACCTAGGGCACTTAGGCGCTCTCACAAGGGCGCTTAGGTGCCACCTGCACAGCGTTATGCATATCCACCCTAGGCTGAGGGTGCTCAGGCGCTCCACTCAGGGCACCTAGACACTAGTAGCCTAGAATAGAATCTGCAGAATTCTGCAGAAGTTGTTACTGTTCCATTAAGGAACAAAATGAGATTTAGCCAATCATAGCCATTTTTTAGGTGATTTCTAATCCCTATCATGCTCTCTATCATGTTGGATTCATAAATCACTAACTCAACTCATTAAATATGAATTTAAACTAAATCAAGCCATGGAATCATCCAAAACCTAAAAACTCCACAAATAGGCATATGAATATTCATCAAGCAAAACAAGCTACCATGGATTCCAATGAGTTGAAAACATTCTAACTCAACTCTTGAGATCAAGAAAAATGTTAAGAGCAAGGATTTGGCTCACCAAACCAAAAACCCATCCATGAACCCAAAACTTATCCATCATGAACCGAAGAGACTTAATGGATAGAAAAACCCTATCTCTTGGATCAAAGATGATGAGGATGATGAAGCCTTGGCTTTCTCCTTCCTTTTCCTTTCCTCTTCTTCCTCTTTCTTTGCTTGCTCTTCCTTTCCCTCTCCTTTGGTAGCTGCAACCGTGAGAGAAGATGAGAGAAAATGGTGAAAAATGAGATAAAACATCTCATCTCAAGCCTTAATATAACAAGGCCGTAACACAAAAGTTGAAAGTGACTTTGGTCACTTAGTGACCATGTGGTACTTTTCGATCTACTAAGAACACTTAGATTTTACCAAATCCAATTTTTTAGCTCCCACCATTTTCCATATCAGCTGCTAGTCTAATCGGCATTAAAACATACAACTAGTATGCTTAAAAATACCAAACTAGCTCCAATTATCCTCTATTTTTAATTGTAACATGGTTCACACATTTGTAACCTAGAAATAAATTCTCCACATCTATTTTTATTAACTGAGCAATATGAGCCAATTCTGTAGTTAATAACAACTATTTATCACCCATAGTGTTACAACAAAGTGACCAAGCATGCTCAGATAGTCACAAAATTAAACTAGCATGTTAAACAAGTATTAGACTATCTCTATAACCATTTACAAGTCTAACATGATTATCTAGGGTGTTATGTTGTGCATTTCTTGAATGTTTTCACCTTGACTCATTCTAAAAAGCTTATATTCAAGTGTGAGAGTGTTGATTCTTGATCTTTTCACTTCACTAGTACTTTGATAGGTGACTTGTAAAGTGTCTCACATTTCTTGTGTTGTTTTATAATTTGAGATTCTAAGGAACTCATCATACCCTAAGGCTATAGTAATGATATTTTTAGCTCTCAAATTGTATTATACTTTCTTATTATCCTCATCGGTCTAATCACTTATAGGTTTCTTAACTTTTACACCATCAACAAGATGTGTAGAGACAAAAGGACCATTTTTAACAATATCCCAAACATCCAAATCAATAGCTTCAATAAAAACTTTCATGAATTCCTTCCAATACACATATCCATCATCATTGAAAAAAGAAGGTCTATTAATGGAAGTACCCTCCGATGAAAAGGATTTAAAGAAGTCATCTCACCTCTTGAAGTTGTTAAGCTTTTTACACAAAAGTTGAGCTCTGATACCACTTGTTACCAAGTGGCTTCAAACTCAAGAGGAGAGTGAGTAAATGATTTTCGCAATCTTTTCTAAAAACACTTATTTATCAATCTTTGTGGAAGCTATTAATTTCTAGAATAGAATAGATAAGTGAAGATGAGGACTTCTCACACAAGTTTTATCAAATAACAACCAAGAATCAAAGTATTCAACAAAGTACAAAGTTTTAAAATGCTCAAATGTGAAAGAGATTGGGTAAAGAGAGTGCAAACAATAATTTTATATTAGTTCAACCACTCTTTGTGTCCTACATTCAGTCCTTAAATGATATACCCAAGAGTTTCCACTAATCTTCAAGCTTTAACAGGTGTGAACACCCAATTTTGACTTAGTCATTACCGCCTTTTTATTAAAAAAAAAAGAAACAAGAAAAAATATAAAAACAAAAAACAAAAATAAAATAAAAAAAGAGAAAAGAAAAAGAAAATAAAAAAAGGAAATAAAGATGACCCAACCCATAACCTGATCCATTGACCTATTATTCAACTTAGATTCATTACTTCTACCCAAGTCATCTCCCTTTCTTATCCAAACCCTAGCTAGCATTACCTTCCAAACCCTAATTCTTTTTCTATTAAAACCTATCAACCATCATCATCTACACACACTTCTGCCTACAGCTAACACCCAAGCCATATTTTTTCTCTCCATCATAGAGCCCTCACCCCTACCATTAACAACGAGCCACCATTGTGACCAATCTCCAACCAAGCAACCTTTATCGTGACCCACTTCCAACCAAGCCACCATCGTGAGGCCACCATAGCCACCACCCACTTGACCATCTTCACCAAATCGCAACCCACCCAAACAGCCACCACGACCTAAACACATCATAACCACGTCTACACAACACACCACAACCACCACCAACGGTTGCCATGACCTAACCTCATCACCATCTCCACCCAAAAAACCACCACAAACATCACACAACTGCAACACTTGAGCCATGCTCCACCGCATCACCATCGTGAACAGACAGAGCTAGCCATCATAGCCCAACACACCCAGACACACCAGATCCAACCACTGTCTAGTCGTACCTGCAACTACAACCCACACAGGCCCACCAAAACTCACACCGTCCACCTTGCAACTCAGATCTGCACACGAGCCATGCCACCATGCATCAAATCCTCTGCCACCGTGCACCACTTCATCACACCTACATCCACGCACAGCCACCCACCATCGTAGATCTGCCACCCACCTCACACCGTCGCACCAAATCTGACCACCAAACATCCCTGAGCCACCTTCAACGCAGCAGTCACTGCGCACCACCCAGCTGCACCACTCCTCCATTTGTGCGTACGTGTAACAGAGCCTTTTTCTTGTTCATTTTTTTTTTAGCTTCTTTATCTATTTTTCTTAATGGTTTAGGTTGGGATGGTGTTAGGTTGGGTTTAGAAAAGAGTTTAACCTAAAAAAATATGTGTGCAGGTTAGTTTTACTAGAAAGAGTTTTCCCCAGGATTTAATATTAGTTTTTTCTAAATATAATTTAATTTATAAAATTTCATTTAATTGCAACAAGCTCGATAATCAGTGGGTGACGTCTCTAGCGTGACGTCGAGCTTCACCTATTCAAACCTTAACATGATTAACTAAGTTGTGACGACTTCTTAATTCAATTTCTCAAAAATCAAAAAATAAATATTTTTTAATTAAAATTAACTAACCTATAATTATTTTTTAAAGAACTACGTGATTTTGAGTTCCTTATTGCACTCGGGGATACGTAGGAGCTGAACTCCTATTTTATTAAGCCAAAAATTAAAATTTCATAATTTAATTATTTATTTAGTTTATATTTTAATAAAAGGGGTAAAACAAATATTTTTAAGAGTTATAAAAATTTGCACAACTAATTTAAGGTAATCATCTTAGGACGAATGTGTTAGGGTTCTGTGAGATTAAGTTTCCTCCTTTCTGTTAGCCATGGCAACCATCACCCAAGAGGGAGGTAAATTGGGTGATTATAAATTTTCATTACAAATTTTCAAAGTAACTTTGAAAAATTATGCATTTTGATAATTTCAATCAATACATGTAGCGAAATAAGTCTAACAAAGATACGACTATTGTAGATTACTCAAATATAATTTGGGTTATAGGATAAATCTAGCAAATAAACTAGATATCAAATTCAACTGAAGCATATATAATTAAAGTACAAATGTAAAGGAGATAGAAACTCTTTGAAAAAATTTATCAAACACTTAGAAAAGAAATTTCTTTTGAAGCTATTTATCAATTGAAGTGAATGAATAGAGAAGATAGAAAGATACACTTGTATATGAACAACCCACACAGAAATTAGTCGAGCAAATGTATGAAATTAAAACACAAATATAAAGGAGTTTGATTTTAGAAAAGTAAACACAATGATTTATCATGATTTAGCCACCAACCATTTGTGGCCTATGTCCAATCCTCAAGTAATCACCCGAGATTTTCACTATCAATGCAAGCTTGAACAGGTGCTTGCCACTGTTACAGACTAGAGTGCTCCTCACACCTTGGGATACCTCACCCTTGTGTTTGAGCCTCAACTTTCAGGGATACCTCACCCTTGTTACAATTTCTCTAAGGGATACCTCACCCTCGTTATAAAGAATCAAAGAATAGAAGAAGAAAAAAACTCTCTCAAGATTGTGTATTACAAATTGAAGCCCTATGAAGCTCTTTCAAGGATATCTCAAAATTTCTCAAAAATAAAGCATATAAAGGATAGAGATGAAACTCGGATTAAACCCAATAGAAAGATATTTTTCAATGTTGGTTGTATGTAAAAGATGACCCAAGGACATCTATTTATAATGTTCTGATAAAAGGAGTTGTTGGGGGGTAATTAATATTACATTAAATGCATAGAAAATAGCTATTATGGACTTTCAGACTCGTTGTAATCGATTATATGGATGTTGTAATCGATTACATAGCTCTTAGAACATGTTCTGGGCTTTCTGGGTAGGATATAATCGATTAAAACATTCATGTAATTGATTACAGAGCCTCTGCCAGAATGGTAATTGATTACGTAATCAATTACGACACTCTTGTTTCAAAAATTGATTTTAAATGATCATAACTTCTTCATTTCTTATCTATTTAAAGCAAATGACCACTCATTGGAAAGATCTTTGAGTCTATTTTCATATGAAATTCATAACAAAAATCAAAGTATTTTAAAATTTATGATCAAAAGAGTAAGCAAAGGTCAGTTTTTCAAAACTTAAACTTTACTATTTTTCATAGTTTTTAACTACCACTATGACTAGCTTTTCAAAACACGTTTGTTGGGCATTTTAACAAGTAAAAATCATTTGTAAAGGTTTAAAAAACATATTTGAGTTCTTTCAAAAACAACATAAAACATTTTGAGATATATTGAGAGCTTCTCACATAAAAGAC
Organism: Ormosia semicastrata; assembly: GCA_029884595.1. Classification (NCBI taxonomy): domain Eukaryota; kingdom Viridiplantae; phylum Streptophyta; class Magnoliopsida; order Fabales; family Fabaceae; genus Ormosia; species Ormosia semicastrata. The sequence continues at coordinate 37,135,236 of JAQQTO010000045.1, forward strand.
TCTAAGTCCTATTAACTATACTAATTGTACTTCCTTTAGACTTGGTCTTCGACGTGGCTTTGTTGTTATCAAAACCCTCATGAAATAGTCATTCACATTCTCCTTGAGTTGAGACAAATTGAAATCTTTTACTTTCTTGTTGGAATACTCACTCTTGGTACTCGGACTATCCATCAAAGTATTGCTTACTTAAAACATAGTTAGTCCAAACTCATAATTCAATAGATTTATATGCATGATTCATAAATATATAACTCTAGTTAGTTTAATATGCATATAAAACTTTCATAGACATATTCAAATAAGACATTTATCAATTATTAATAAATATGCTCTTTATAGGATGCAACAAAGAATACTTTACACATTTTCATTTAAGTAGAGTCAAATCTAATATTAATTTAATAACACTCATGTAACATATTATTGGATATATCCTATAAACAATTCTATAAATAATATGCATGGTTCTTATATGACATATAACAAGATGAAGTACATGATCATGTATGATCTAATATAATCTATTAAGTGCATCTATGAGCATAAGCATCATTCCTTTTGTCTTGTATTTGTCATCATCAAAACTTAACATTTTAAACCATTGGGGAAAATTTATTTTCACAATCTCCCCCTTTTTGATGATAACAAATCACCAAAGAAAAATATGTTGAGCAATATAAGCATATCAAGCAATAAGTACAAGAACATATTTTTTATTCCAATTTTCACTCCCCCTATTTGACATAAACAAAAAAGCTTAGGAAGGAAAGATGTAACACCCCCTCCGAAGGGTATGACATTTCAAACTAACTCCTTATAATTAATTAACCAAGTTATAAAATATTTAATATTATTTAAACACGAGTTTCAAAATTTCTTTTTCGCGGATAACAGAAACTTTACTGAATTAGAAAAACACAAAATATAGGAACTGAATAAAATACATCTCTCGCATATAACATAGATTCAGGACTTCTTCATTACATAAAATTTATATACTCTAGGCAATATTTAATTACCACATACAAACTTGACCTGGCCAAAGCCAAAACATCTGGAGAGTAAGGTTCTGAACCTGATCCTCTCCCGGATCCTCTAAAGGCACATTCTGTTGGTTGTGACTTCTTAATACTCAAGAAGAGGGGTTGAATTGAGTATGATAACTTTTTAAAACTTTTCCCCTTTTTGCAAAAACTGATTCTTTTCTTTAACTATGAAAAAGATTTTGTCAACCAACAAACCAAAATGTATTTTTGCAAAATGTATTTCTATCAATACTTGAAACTTATAAAGAAATATTAACAAAAAGGTTAATTTCAGATATGAACAAGATCATAAACTAATCAAATCATGCAAGCATCCCTAACATATTGCTTAATTCATACATTCAAAAATATAGCAAATAAAGAGTTAAGGGATAGAGAAAATTGCAAACCGAGTTTTATCCTGGTTCAGCTACCTCTTCTCGTAACCTACATCCAGTCCCCACATGACTGTGAGTTTCATCCACTATTAAAAATCAGTTTACAAGATTCTTTACACAAGCTTCACTTCTAGGTTCCTTCTACCCAAATGACAGTTTTTTCAGTCAAAGCAATCTTATAATTCCCACAAGAGTTCCTTCTACTCTTGCATAGCACCAGGAGTCCCTTCTACTCTTAATTTAATCAGCGAGAGAACCTTCTCTCTTATCTCTCTTTTACAACATGAAAAAATTGAATCAGAATCTAAGAAATCAGATATTACAATTTGAAGCTCTACAGAAAAATACTCAATTTTTCAATGAAAAAGCTCTCTCAGTATTTGTGTGTTTGATCTCAAATTTTGAATGAGTTGTTATTGAGAAAGTATTTGCCAATGTCCTTATATAGGTATATTTCAAAATAAATTTGTTGGACACACTTTACCAGTCAGTTAAGATCAAAACAAACTTATAAAAAAAATTCTGTTATCAGTCAATCGATTAGTACACAGATGTATTAAATAAAATTTCACTCTTACAATGTGTGTACATTGATTGCCTAATCGATTATGTTCTTCGATGTTCTTGATCTTGATTGATACACACATGAGTACATCGATGTTGTTCTTAAGAAACACTGGCAATTTTAGCCCAGAAGTTCACACATCGATTACCTAATCGATTGTATAGCTATTTCAAAAAGTCCTTGCTTCTATTTTAGCTTATGCATCGATGTACCAATCGATGTATAGATGCAAAAATGCATACTGACCAAGTACGTCTAGAATCAATCGATGTATACATAGATGTATAACACTTATACATAGATGTACACTGAGGTTTTCATTAAAAGTTAGTTAATTAACTGAAAGTACATCGATGTACACATAGATGTACAGACTTATTAATTAACATTTTTCATTCTTAGTCTATTTTTACTTTTGAAAACCATTTTTGCTTATTTTAGAGAGCTTAATCAAAGAGTTATACTAAGTCTTTTCTTTACAAAAAGGTTCCTAATGATCTTCCTTGAATTCCTTCTTCATGATGCTCTTTCTTCAACTTTTCCTTCATGATCCTTGCATTGAAATGCTTTGCTCCATGATCCTTTGCATCCACTTTTCTTACTCCATTAAATCTCATTGAAAAAGTCAAGCTTGGTAAGTAGTTAGTGAATCAAAGTAATAATCATGTTAAGTTTAGTCATTAATCAAAACATACTAGGGTTATTTATCCACAAACTCCCCCTTTTTCATTGATGACAAACTTACCATACATAACATGTTAAACATTCAATATATCACATAACATGTTTAACATTCATTATACCTTAGGAAGTAAATAGAAATATCAGAGTAATAAAATGCAGTAGTTGTTTACCATTTACTCCCCCTGTCTAATTGACAGTTCTTATCATTTGAACATGTATAGGATCATTGCATCATTATGTTAGATCATTAGTTCAAGTTGTTTTATTTAGTATAGTACTCATTCTCCCCCTTTGTCATTATCAAAAAGAACATATGTGGGAGATTCAAAGTATAAAAGCATGTAAAATAAGGTACATACTAGAAATTCAACCATTCATTGATATCAAAGATTCATTCATTCATATCAGCATAATCAGAACAAGTTATACAATCATTTATATTCATCGTTATTCAAATAAAGATTGAAATTGAAAACAATAGAACAAACATCAAAAATAGCATGTTAACATCATTATAGACACACTTAAGACACTGTAAGATCTAAAATTCTTCATTGGTCCTTGGTTCTTCAGTGTGCTGTGAAGCTTGGGCTACTTGTTCTTCAGGATTACCTTCTTCTTCAGGTGCAGCAGCAGCAGCTTCTCTAGCCATGTTCACAACATCTTCAAAAGTGGGATGAACTTCTGGAGGTGCAGTAATGGAAATGCCTAGATTTTGATGCAAAGTGGCCATTTGGCCTTCCAATGTGTTGAGTCTGATATTCAGATAATCAATAGACTATTTTAACATTAAATGATGTTTTATTTGCCTAGACTCAAAGTTTTGAAACATTTTGAGCAGCTTGTCCATCTTGCTATTCAGCTCTGAGTTGTCCACAACAGCTCTTGGCTCTTCACCAGCTATCTTAACCCACTCTTCATTCACTTTAGCAAGCTTCATCTTGCTAATGGTCCATTCACTAAACTTGTGAGTGACTTGCCTAGTCTGAAACCTCTCTTCATTATCCAGAGAGACTTCAAAATGCTCCAGCAATCTCACCACTAATCCAAGATAGGGTAGGGTAGCTCCACTGATTTTGCAATCCAGCATGTGCCTGGCAATTATGAAGCTCTAACTTATCTGCTTCTTCTGTATCATAGCCCAGAGCATCAGAATATCATTGTTCTACAACACAGCATGATTTTCAGATCTTGGTAAAAGTATCCTGCTCAGCACATATTGCAGGAGCCTATGCTAAATATACATAGAGCAGATGTTGATCAGTCTTCCTTCTGGTGCATTTTCAACTAGAAGCACCTTCATTGCTTATTCCTTGTCAAAGTTCTTGATCCATACACTGTCAGGTTCAGTGCTAGCAAGATTACTTCCTTTGTAATCTAGTCCAGTAAATTGAGCAAACTCATCAAAAGTCATCTCAATTCTTGTGTTCTTAACCCCAGTAGAAAATCCTTCATTGTGCATCTCAAATGTAAAGTAAAATGCTTTGATCAACGTACAATAAATATCACTCTTAATTTACAGAAATTCACTCAGTTTATACTCTTCTAAAATCTTGTGAAAAGTAAACTCATTGGCCTCAAAATAGTTGAAATCTACAATCCTAGCCTCGTGAATATCCCTATGTTTAAAATTATTCTTGTAAAGCATGATGTACTCTTCATCAGAAAAATACCTCTTGAGAAGTTCAATCTTGGTGACTCCTTCATCATATTCTTCTTCTTTCTCTGTCCTCTTTCTCTTTTTTTGAACAGTCTTCTTTTTGGGTGTTTCTTTCACCACTTTCTTCTTCTTTTCTTGTTTCTTGGGTGCTGGTTTTGAAGATTCAACTACCTTCTTGCCCTTATCTTGTGTCTTCTTCAATCTTTTGATTAGAAGCTTATCAATCCTTTGAGAAACCTGAGTTTTCTCAGTTCCTTTTCTTTTAGGGCGTGCAGGGGTTGCTTGTAACACCCCAACTTTTGGGATAATTACAATATAGTCCTGAAATGTACTGTTTTGTGAATTCTGTGAGCAGTAAATTAAATTTGACTGTTCTGTGAGTGTACTTGACTGTTGCATGTGATTTGCTCCGAGCCGGGGAAATACTAATTTTCTGGTGGGAAAAATCTTATTTTAATTAATTGGAACTGGGGGATCTTACTAAACCCAATTCTGATTGATATATATATTAATCTCGTAATTTTTAGGATTTAACTGTGCAATAAAATAATTTTATATTATTATAATATTATTTTATATTACAGTACCTACTGTCTTAAAAATAGTAGAAATCTGCTTCAAAATGATCACAGATCTTTAAAAGTCTGTGGGATCCGCGTTTAGAAAAAATAGTCAACTATGCTGACTGGACAGATTCTAGCCAATGAGAGTAAGTCAACGAAAGTGGCTTGACTTTTTAAACCAATAAGAATAGGTCAACAAAAGGAGCGTAGACTTTAATTTGGACCATTGGATGAAGACTTAGTTAGGAAGCCTTTGATTTCAACCGTTGATCAAATTAATGGTGAGATTAGAATTCAAGATTTATGACTAATCAATATCTACCTTAGATCTAATCAATGGATAGGAATTAAATATGAAATCAATGGATAGAATTAAGTCAAAAATAGTGGCTTGAAATTGATTAGTAGCTAATTAATCCTAATTTGGTTAATCTAATTCCCTAATTAGCAAACTAAGTGAACTAGCTTAATTCTTAATTAGTTATAATCTAAATACTAATTAAATATCTTAATATTGATTAGAGGTTATAATATATGTTAATATATATTAAACTAATTGATTATATGATTAGAATGTTGATTTAGTTTTAATAGGATAATTAACCTAACTAATTGCCTAATTGATTAGCATGTAATTAGGTGTAAATGGAAAACAATTAAGCCCCTAAAATCCTAAGGAGCTACACGGTTTGGGCAGCAGCCTTGAGAGGCTTCGTTGCTAAGTTCCACTAGGTTCTTGAACCCTCCAACATGACATAAGCCATGTGCACCTCCATGTGAACACACTTGGATATTTACCTAGCCAAATCAAACACTCAATCTCACCAAAAACTCACTCACGGCAGCAGCCTCCTCAATTACACATTCAATATTTATTTTACACTTATCCTAAATCAAACCTATCTATTCTCTCCAAAAATACCAAGAACCCATGCACACTTTCTCTTCCTTTTCTTTCTCTCTATTCGGCCAAGCATCCCAAATACCACCAACCATCTTCTATAATTTTACCTCTTAGTTTTTCTTAAACCCAAATCAGATTCTAAACACTTTTCATTCACAAAGTTTTTCCAAAAACCTACTCTATTTAGTCCAAAATCAAACCTTTTGCTTACTTTCTTAAGGGTAAGTTTTGATTCTATGGTTCAAAATTTGATTTCTAATTTTTCTAATCATGATTGTTCCATGATTTTTCAATCTTAATACTTGTATGCATTTTTACTAATTGTTTAAGAATTTTAGGAATTTTTTTGGGAGTCACACGAAATTTCAAAGAAAGGAGAAAACTAACCGATTAATTGTCTTCACGAGGTAAGAGGGAGATTTAATCTCATTAACCCTAAGTGGTGATGGGAAAATGGATTTGTTGTGTGTATCGAATCCATAAGGATTCATTTGTGTGATTGTTTATGGATTTTATTATTTTTGTGATTGTTTAAATGCTTTCCTAATTGTGATTGACTTAATTGTCATGCATGTTTATAGTATTTATTATTGATTTTAATTGCTATGCATGTTTATAGCTTTAAAATGTATTGTATGTATATTGTATGTGATTATATAATTGCATGTGTTTATAATTGTATAATTATTAAAGTAAGATGTGAATAACATATAATGATTTGCATGAGTGTTCCAAAGAACACAGAATGAGGCTCACGGCCTTACACCACACAGAGAACCAAAATGTTCTCAGTAATTTTCTAAATCACTGATTTAAAGGATTTAGGTAAAATAATGGATTTAAGAATGATTTTGATTTGATTATGGCCATCGTGCCATTTAGTGAATAATTGAATGTCATTTTATTTTCGATTTTGGCCAACATGCCATTTTATTTTCTAAGATAGGTTAGGTAATGGATTTACAAAATAAACTGATTCCAATGAATCTTTGAGAAAATAAAAGGAATAAATTCAGTCTTAGAATTCTAAATTAGCAGAATTCAGTATAAGTAAGAAATAAAGCAAACGCTTGAAAAATACTAACGTAAAGCTCATTTCATGAATTTTGAAGTGCGTTAGCGCGTTTCAAACCGTAATTTTTGGGTAAAAATAAAATGAACTATATTTAGTGGAAAACGTCAAAAATACCTTATACTGATTTTATAAGCAAAATGCTACCAAAATTTACTAAAATCAGGCGAATAAAATAAAATGATTCCATACTATATTTATAACACAAAGAAAATACTCTACGTATTTTAAAAGTATTAGATATAGTCTACACATATTTAAAATGATGATTTTAAGCTATTCGGTTAAGGAAATGAATTAAAAATGTTACGCGATTGAGAAAATGATTTAAAAACATTACGCGATGTTCAAAAATGTCAAAATGTACTTACGCGATTTAAAAACATTTGTGAAAATGACAAGATTGTGAAAATGCGATAAAATTCCTACATGATTGAACGATACTGTGAGTTTTGCTGTCAGGCCAAAGTGGTGGACCCGGACATGTTGTGAGATAGTACTGTCAGGTGAGACAAACTATGTTTTGGTGTTTTGTAACTAAGGGTATTTTCGTAATTATCATAAAATATGGATATTTTTGTAATTTTAGATCATGCTTAGAGTGTTGTGTCAATTTAGTTGATAATTGGCGATTGATTGATGAGGCAAATTACACCGTGTTTTGGTGTGATAGGCGTAGTGTGGTTCATTTATGAACTTGGAGGCATTAGTATGCGGAGAATTCTATATGTGAACAGTGGTAGCACCTCTGGGTCGTGGTAACGGGCAACACACTAATGATCTTGACAAGCACTATTCTTAATTGAGATCTTGAGGAGACATTTACGTACTATGCCTGTAGTGCACGGTGTATTAACTGTGTACTACTACACGATGTTTGGACTGTGGACTATAGACACGATGTTTGACAGTGCAATAGTTTGGTTGGGCAGCCATAAAGTATTATTAGTTTCTATTCGGATCATTCTCTCAGATATCCGTGTTTAGCTCCATGGAGTAGGAATGAGTCGGTGTGTGTTCATGCATTACCTGCATTTTCCTGTTCATGCATTGTCTGCATTTTATTGTTTACCATAATTTGTGATAAAATGTATGATCTATTGCTTTAATATATTATGCATGATATATTGTTTTCCTATACTATGTGTGATATAATGATATGCATTACTCTGTTATATTATGCATGATATGTTGGTATGTATTATTGTGATAATTATTTGTATTGTCATTTTCTCTATTGTCATGTGAGTAATGATGTAGATTGTCTCACCTCTTTATTGTATTGTTCTGCCTGTTTCTATTTTATGTTTATATCATCGAAGACTACAATGGCGGCAAGAGAAGGTCAATTAGGTTTCTTTAGACTACAATTTCTCGAAGGCGCAGAGGCTTGGTATATCCACTAGGACACAGGACACATAGAGTATAGTGGTAACGTGACTTTATCAGTAAGTAGGACTCATCATGGGTTCGTTACTACACGTTACACGGTTGCTTTCGTAGAGATTATTTTACCTATTAGGGAGTTGTGGGATGAGTTTCACTATACTCCTAGAGAGAACTTAGATATACTTTTGGGTCGAATTTCTGTCGGTCAAGACATTCCCAACTAGGGAATTTGTCTTATGACGAGGGCTCATGTCTTAGGTATTATATTTGAGTAGTATGCTGTCTTTTACTGTTTCTATTAAAATATTAATAGTAGTAAATTAATTGTATACTTCAGACAAGATTCATATGTATATTAAAGTGTGATTATGTTTTATCTTATTTTGTGTTCCGTGTTATTTTATTCAAGGTTATAAGTCAAAAAAAAAAATTTACCACAAATATTATTTAAGTATCAAATGTTTTACAACTTGGGTAAGAATTTAATTTAATTTTATTTTATTGCATCATAAATGTGACATCCCTACAAGGGTGTTACATTAGTTAGTATCAAAGCCCAAGTTAGAGTCTTTTGGGTTTGTGGGTAGGTTTGTCTTGTTTGTGCTGTGTGAATCTCTGATGTTGAACACAGAGATATGTTTCGGTTTCCGAAAGGAAATGATTTTGTGCGAAATCGCTACGCTTAGTTCGTTGTCTATTGGATTTGTTTATCTTTGAAGAAAGATAATAGAACGTTACGAACATGAGCATATGGACGCAAAACATGATGAAGATTGTATAGCCGCAGCTAGAAGAGTGATGCAAAAGGGTGATTGAAGTAGCAGTACAACAGAGAGAGATGATCGCTCAATAGTAGGAGCTGATAATCAAATTTCATAGCTTATTAGGATTGGAGCAGTCACCGGATGCGAGAAGCTGTAACTTAGAACCATCAATAATCCAAAATAGAAGGAAGCGTAAATTCCATCGTTTTCAGTGAAAGTCATATGTATAACCACCGGGAAAGCAACAACGAACAAAGAAAGGAAGTACTAGTGGCAACGATTTTGGTCAGATTATGGCTTCACCAACGAAGTGCTTGAAGTGTGGAAAGCCTGAACACTTATTCAAAGAGTGTGATCAGCTGAAGATGGAAACTTCTATTAGTAATACATGTGTTTCAAAATCTCAACAAGAAGAAAGAGTCGGTACAAAGAGCGTAATAAGAACGTTTACATACAAAAACTTAAAAAGCAAGAAAGTCGTGCCATAGAGAGTAATCTTAAAATTGTGCTGTATAATTCACGAGGTAACCCATTCTCTTGTGATCTGTGACTGTGTAAATCTTTTGGGGATATCTGTGCTTTACTTCTTTTCATAATGTTACTTCAACTTCTAAACTTGCTATTACTACTTAAGCCTATTTAAAACTATCTAATTATTATCAGAGTTTGAAACTTTTTATTGATCTGGTTTGTCTATTTCTTTCTTAAATAGACTGAGTAAATCAATTTGATTTATCCGTGTTTTTGTTATAGAGTGATCTGAGTATTTATATTCTTCTTGTTGAACTTGTCGTTTATATTCAAGTTTTCTCATTCTACCCTATATCTATTGAATATCAAATCTTTTCTGTTGATTTGATTTGTTTATCTAAAATCATATCTATTTGAGAGCCTGACTTTTAAATGGATTGGGTATTTTCCAACCATATCCTACTAGATTATTGCAATGCAATTTTAGTGTTTCCTTGACCTGAGATTTTTAGAATTTGAATCCAGAAAGTTCATTTCTAAAATTATTGGACTATGTTCATTTCGAAATCTATTAGACCATCTCAAATTCTTTGTTGGACTAATCTAGTAACCTATTGAATAGTCTTATTACTTTTCCTTATAACCTTCATAGTATCTTTCATGTATTTCAATTAAGAAGGATTATTCTTGATCCAACTTATGTCATAGTACCAAATACAGCGCAATTAGAAGAAAACTTGATCTATGAGACATTTTCTATTAAAATTTAAAATAGACAAGTAGAACAACTTCTCTTGATGAAGAAAATCTGGAATGATATGACGACAGGGGAACTAGAAGATCAAATGAAGGAAATTGTTGTTTGCTCCAAGATCGATTTGTATGCTAGTTGTTATTAGATTCGCGTAAAGGTAGAGAATGTCCTAAGACATTTTTTCATATGCATTGCAAGCACTATGAATATTCAGTACTACTATGAATATCTAGTACTACCATTCGGGGTAGGGAATGTTTTAACGATGTTCATGAATTATATAAATAGGATCTTTCTTTCTCATCCAGGCAAATTTGTCATTATTGGCAATATTTTGACCTATTCTCGAAATTCAAAGGAACATGCTTCAATTTTGAAGAAGAAGAAGGAGTTATGCGCGAAATTAGTCAAACGTAAATTCTGTTAGAAGAGGCTCAACTTGTGGATTCAGATTGAGTATTGGGATCAAATAGAAAGGTGGTGGCGTATACTTCAAGGCAGTGGAACGTGTATGAGAAGAATTGTTCGATTTAAGTTTTAGGATACACGATAGTCGTTTTGTAAGGAAAATCTGAAGACGTTTTCTTTCCTATAAAATTCACAATAATTTCAAAGACTTGAAGTACCTGTTCAATCAAGAAGGGCTTGGATATCAGGAAGAGATGAATGGTTAGAATTTTCAAAGGACTTGTTGAGATGAATTTCTACCATTGATAGAGTTCATATACAACAATAGTTTCGTTCAAGCATAGGGATGACACCCTGTGAGGCATTATATTGGAGACGCTATAGAATGCCATTGCGTTGGTATTATACTGGTGAAAGTAAGATTGTAGGACCAGAATTTGTGCAGTAGATAACTGAGAAAGTGAAGATGATCCAAGACAAGATGAAGAAGCTCATTCCAAAGTTTATCGGGCCATATCAAATACTTCGTCGGTAGATTCGGTAATTTATCAGATCTCACTACCACCATTCTTATCGAATTTTCATAATGTATTTCACGTATTATAGATACGAAAATATATTTCTGATCCGACTTATGACATCGAACCAGACACCGTACAACTGAAGGAGAATTTAACCTATGAGACATTTCCAGTCAAGATTGAAGATCGAAGGGCAAAGCAACTTCGAGAAAAGGAGATCGCAATAGTTAAAGTAGTTTGGAATGATGTAAGTGGCAGAGCCACATGGGAGCTAGAAGATAGGATGAGGGAGCAATACTCTCATTTGTTTTGACGTATGATGAATTTCGGCCTGAAATTCTTATTAGTAGGGGAGTGTTGTAACACCCCAACTTTTGGGATAATTACAATATAGTCCCGAAATGTACTGTTTTGTGAATTCTATGAGCAGTAGATTAAATTTGACTATTCCGTGAGTGTACTTGACTGTTGCATGTGATTTGCTCCGAGCCGGGGAAATAATAATTTTTTGGTCAGAAAAATCTTATTTTAATTAATTGGAGCTGGGGGATCTTACCAAACCCAATTCTGATTAATATACATATTAATCTCGTAATTTTTAGGATTTAACTGTGCAATAAAATAATTTTATATTATTATAATATTATTTTATATTACAGTACCTACTGTCTAAAGAATAGTAGAAATCTGCTTCAAAATGATCACGGATCTTTAAAAGTCTGCGGGACCCGCGTTTAGGAAAAATAGTCAACTATGCTGACTGGACAGATTTTAGCCAATGAGAGCAAGACAACGAAAGTGGCTTGACTTTTTAAACCAATAAGAATAGGTCAACAAAAGGAGCGTAGACTTTAATTTGGACCGTTGGATGAAGACTTAGTTAGGAAGCCTTTGATTTCAACCGCTGATCAAATCAATGGTGAGATTAGAATTCAAGATTTATGACTAATCAATATCTACCTTAGATCTAATCAATGGATAGGAATTAAAGATGAAATCAATGGATAGAATTAAGTCAAAAATAGTGGCTTGAAATTGATTAGTAGCTAATTAATCCTAATTTGGTTAATCGAATTACCTAATTAGCAAACTAAGTGAACTAGCTTAATTCTTAATTAGTTATAATCTAAATACTAATTAAATATCTTAATATTGATTAGAGGTTATAATATATGTTAATATATATTAAACTAATTGATTATATGATTAGAATGTTGATTTAGTTTTAATAGGATAATTAACCTATCTAATTGCCTAATTAATTAGCATGTAATTAGGTGTAAATGGAAAACAATTAAGCCCCTAAAATCCTAAGGAGCTACACGGTTTGGGCAGCAGCCTTGAGAGGCTTGGTGGCTAAGTTCTACTAGGTTCTTGAACCCTCCAACATGACATAAGCCATGTACACTTCCATGTGAACACACTTGCATATTTACCTAGCCAAATCAAACACTTAATCTCACCCAAAACTCACTCACGGCAGCAGCCCCCTCAATTACACATTTAATATTTATTTTACACTTATCCTAAATCAAACCTATCTATTCTCTCCAAAAATACCAAGAACCCATGCACACTTTCTCTTCCTTTTCTTTCTCTCTATTCGGCCAAGCATCCCAAATACCACCAACCATCTTCTATAATTTTACCTCTTAGTTTTTCTTAAACCCAAATCATATTCTAAACACTTTTCATTCACAAAGTTTTGCCAAAAACCTACTCTATCTAGTCCAAAATCAAACCTTTTGCTTACTTTCTTAAGGGTAAGTCTTGATTCTATGGTTCAAAATTTGATTTCTAATTTTTCTAACCATGATTATTCTATGGTTTTTCAATCTTAATACTTGTATGTTTTTTTACTAATTGTTTAAGAATTTTAGGAATTTGTTTGGGAGTCACACGAAATTTCAAAGAAAGGAGGAAATTAACCGATTAATTGTCTTCAAGAGGTAAGAGGGAGATTTAATCTCATTAACCCTAAGTGTGTTACCAAGTGGCTTCCAGTACTCAAGAGGGGGGTGAATTGAGTATAAAAATTTTTCACAAAACCTCTTTTTTAATTAAGACAAATATTAAACACTTAATAAATAAATGCACAGAAGGAACGAGAAGAAGAAAAGAAACAATAAAGAGCAGCAAAAACTAAATGTGCAGTAAATTAAATTGCATAAAATAAAGAGATTAGGGAAAAGAGAAGCAGACACAATATTTATCCTGGTTCGACCACTAACCCACTTGTGGTCTACGTCCAGTCCTCGAAAGCTGAGATTTTTCACTAAGTATACAAGCTTCAATAGGTGCTTGCTACCGTTACAAAATAGAGCACTTTTCACAACAGGGACACTCTACCCTTGTGCTAAAGTCTCAGTCTGCAGGGATACCTCACCCTTATATAAACCTTGAGGGATACTTCACCCTTAATACAGAATATTAGAAAAATAGATGAAGAGAAACTCTCACTCAGAGTAAGTAATACAAATTGAAGTGCTAAAGGAGCTCTCACAGAAATCTCTCAAAGTTTTTTAAACAAGAAGAGCATAGAAAATAGTTTTCACAAATCAGAGTAATCAGAAAATAGTTCAGAATTATGGGCAATAAAATTCGTGACCCAAGCTTACTATTTATAGGGAAAAATAGATGAAATAGCCATTGGGTATAATTAAGAGCATTTAAAACAAATTTATCCGAATTAAAAACATTTGAAAGTTTCCATATCAGACTGCGTATTCAAACGTGTTTATTCGAATAACTTAACAAGTTATTCAAATAACACTGTTCCTGAAACCAATTTAAAAGCTCGTCTGAAATGGGTTATTCGAATAACCAACCTGTTATTCGAATAACTCTATTAAAACTAGAGTTCTGAAAACGAGGGGTTATTCGAATAACAACTTATTTATTCGAATAACGTAGTTTAAAAGAAGTTCAGACAGAATGGATTTATTCGAATAATGTATGAGTTATTCAAATAACTCACTTAAAGCACAGTTCTGAAAAACCTCATTTATTCGGATAAAAGGCCATGCTATTCAAATAAAACTTAAAACACAGAGTCTCGTAAAAGGGTTTATTCGAATAGACTGGGCTCTATTCGAATAACTCAGTTCAAAAATGTTTTGAAAACTAAGTTTAAAAATAAGCTTTATCTTTTTGATTGAAAACAAAGAGATATCAATGTGAGCTCTATACAATAGATCCTAAGTCCTAATACTAATCAAATATAAACTTGGACTTGGTCTATTTATTATCTTCATTTATTCTTCACGTTTGTTATCATCAAAACAAGTCTTCAAAAGTATGCATCCAAACACATTCTCCCCCTTTTTGATGATGACAAACTATCAATGAGACTATCAAAGAGAAAAGCATTAGTGCATATAATTGGAATTCACAAAGAGGTATAAAAGCTTACTCCCCCTCTTTAATTATAAGAGGTAATGTATATCAGATATGTGCGCAGCTCCCCCTTTCAATTTGAATCCAATCTCATTTTAAATTTACCTGTCTTTTCTCAATTAAAGTCAAATGATTAAATATTTCTCCCCATTTTGTCATGAGCAAAAAGGAGGGGTAAGTCTCATAAACATATATCAAAGTGCATAAAAGGAAACATACTCATATCAAAAGATCAACAGGAAATATTATTTATTCATTAATAATAAAAAAGAGTCAAATACACAAGCCAGAAAATAAATAACATGAAGCCAAAAACAGACAGCCTAAGAACTAAAGTTCCTAAAAGTAAGCATCCGGAGGTGGTGGTGAAGAAGCTGGTGCAGGAGCAGGTGAAGCAGATCAAAGGGCAGCAACCTCACGTTCAACGCCTTCTATTCTATCAAATAGAATAGAGAAGGTATGTTCCATGAAAGCTCGGTTATCTTGCAAGGTGGCCATGATCTGTTCCAAAGTGATAGGAGCAGGAGCAGCAGGAGGTACATCAGCAGGAGCAGCAGGGGCGTCAGCTGGGTCAAGCTTATCCTCAGTAACCTCGTCTGGGTACTCCCAGCCTTCATCAGTTTGGATCATCTTCATTTTCTGTAAGGTGTGAGCTCCAAAGACGTTGTGGTGAGTCAGAACAATGGCTCGCTCAGTCTCCAAGACCTGAGGATACTTGCTCAGCAAGGTAGTGACAAGAATGCCATAAGGCAAGTCAGATTTCTCCTTGCCCTTGGCCCTCATCATATGCCTTATGATGAACACAGGCCAGTTGATCTGATGGCCATTCTTTAGAAACCACAGCATGAAGACATCTTCCTCGCTGAGGTAGGCGTAGTTGCCACCACGAAGAGCCAGGATGTGAGCATAGGCGTAATGCAGAAGCCTGTCTTGGCTCTTCAGCATTCCACCCTTGAGACCCTTATCAGGCAGGGCCATACCAGGCTTCAGCAAGTCTTCAACCACCTGAAGCTTGTTGAACTCTTCCAGAAACGGGGTGTCATCATCTTCAACAAGGGCGCCAGGGAACTGTAGCCCAAACAAAGTCAACTAGTCCAGCGGTGTGATCACAATGTTCTGATCACATACCTCGGAGAGAAGATTCTGGCCATCAAAATCCAGATTATAGAAGAACATCTTCACCAGAGCTGGATAGATGGTGGCCCGGTGAGAGCAAAGCTGAAGAACTCCCTGGTTTTGCAGCAGAGTCAAGAAGTCGAAGCTGCGATGCTGCTGGAAGAAAGAGAGGTCCAGGTACTTGGGTTGAACCAAGTTTCACTCCCACAAGTGCGAGATGAAGCATGCACGATGCTCTTCGTTAGAGGAGAGCCTTCTCAGATCAAGAGGGTTGGTGCCTGGAGCATTCTTCATGTGAGGACGCTTGCTGGAAGAGGAGGCCATGGAGGAAGAAGGTGAGAGAGAGTGAAAAACGAGGGGTGAAAAGGTTTAAGAGGCAGAAGCAAGGAAGCTTGAAGAGCAGAGAAGGTGGAGATGTTTGGGCGCGCAGGGTTTTATTTAAAGAAATCCCATGTTTATTCGAATAACTATGGGTTTATTCGAATAAATCGTGCTGGAAAGCTGAAAGAACAGGCACGCAGGAAACTAAAAAGGTGTTACAGCTAGGGTTTATTCAAATAAGAGGGTATTCTATTCGAATAGACTAACTGGGAAAGCCAAGTGTTTTGGCTAGCTGACAGGGTTTATTCGAATAACTTTTAGAGTTATTCGAATAGACTGAGGCCAATCAGTCAAAACTGATAGAAACAAGTTCAGGTTATTCGAATAACCTGGAGTCTATTCGAATAGACAGAGACAAAGACCAGAACCTGATAAAAGAAGGACTCTGGTTATTCGAATAAAGAGGGACTTATTTGAATAGAAAGAGAAGAAAAACACACAGGATTCAACAAAGGAATCAGTTTATTCGAATAAACTAAGTTCTATTCGAATAAGGCTGATGTTCAACACACATTTTAACAAGCAGTAAAGAGGTTTATTCGAATATAGGTTTGTTTATTCGAATAAATCTAACAGAAAAACATACGTTCATGAAATTTAAAGCATATATCCATGTGATAATATTCAGCAATAAAACATGTAAATTAAATATTTGATTGATCAATTATGCCCAATTCTCCTCGAATATAAAAGAAAGCTTCTTTTGCTAAGGGTTTAGTGAAGATATCTGCAAGTTGCTTAGATGTTTCAACAAACTCAAGAATGCAATCCCCTTTTTGTATATGATCTCTGATAAAGTGATGTCTTATCTCTATATGCTTTGTTCTGGAATGCAGTATGGGATTCTTAGAGATATTTATTGCACTAGTGTTATCACATCTTATCGGGATGTGATCAAGTTGAAGACCGTTATCTAAGAGCTGTTGCTTCATCCATAGGATTTGAGCACAACAACTCCTGGCTGCAACATATTCAGCCTCAGCGGTAGGCAAAGCCACACTATTTTGTTTCTTGCTATGCTAAGAAACTAAAGAACTACCAAGCAAGTGGCATGTCCCACTAGTACTTTTTCTGTCCAATTTACACCCAGCAAAATCAGAGTCAGAATAGCCTATTAGGCTACAAGAGGCACCCTTAGGGTACCACAAGCCCATTTGTGAAGTGCCTACTAGGTATTTCATTATCCGTTTAACAGCACTTAAGTGAGATTTCTTAGGGTTTGCCTGATATCTAGCACACATGCATACACTAAACATAATATCTGGCCTACTAGCAGTAAGATAAAGGAGAGATCCAATCATACCTCTATATTTCATTATTTCTATTGATTTACCTCCTTCATCTTTGTCCAAGTAGCAAGACGTGCCCATCAGAGTGGCCATGTGTTTAGCATTTTCCATTTCAAACCTCTTGAGCAATTCCTTACAGTATTTGGTTTGACTTATGAAAGTCCCTTCATCCGTTTGTTTGATTTGAAGTCCAAGGAAGAAATTGAATTCTCCCATCATTAACATTTCAAATTCATTCTGCATTGACTTAGCAAATTCTTTGTAAAGGGATTCATTAGTAGCACCGAAGATAATATCATCCACATATACTTGCACAAAAAGAATGTCATGCTTTTTATTTTTAATAAAAAGGGTAGTATCGACTTTTCCTCTTGAAAAACCATTTTCTAAAAGAAACTTACTCAACCTTTCATACCAAGCTCTAGGAGCTTGCTTTAAACCATATAAAGCATTTTTAAGTTTAAAAACATGGTTGGGAAGTTCATGATTTTCAAAACCTGGAGGTTGTTCAACGTATACCTCCTCTTGAATAAAACCATTTAGAAAAGCACTCTTGACATCCATTTGATATAATTTGAAATCCATGATGCAAGTATAAGCAAGTAACATTCTAATAACTTCTAATCTAGCTACCGGTGCATAGGTTTCTTCATAATCTATTCCTTCTTCTTAATTATACCCTTTAGCAACCAATCTAGCTTTGTTTCTAGTTATTAACCCATTTTCATCAAGTTTGTTTCTAAAAACCCATTTAGTTCCAATTATAGGGTGATTATTAGGTCTAGCAACTAATTCCCAAACTTGATTTCTTTCAAACTGATTTAATTCCTCATGCATAGCTAAGATCCAATGTTCATCATCAAAAGCTTCAATTAAATCCTTAGGTTCAATTTGAGAAACAAAAGCTAAGTGATTACAAGCATTTCTAAGGGAGTTACGAGTACTTACACCTTTAGATACATCACCGATAATTTGATCAAGGGAGTGATATTTTGAAGTTCACCATTCTTTGGGAAGTTCCAAAGCTTGCGAATCTTATTGTCTTTGTTCATCCTCTTTCTCCTTCATTTCCTTTTCTTTATTGTCCAAATGTGTTTCCGCCAAGATTTCTGCAACATCATCAACAACAAGATCCTTTCTCGATCCACTTGGGTCAGTTTCATCAAATGCAACATGTATAAATTCTTCAATAGTCATAGTTCTTTTATTATATATGCGAAAAGCTTTACTATGATTTGAATAGCCAAGAAATATACCTTCATCAGACTTAGCATCAAACTTGCCTAAATTATCTTTTCTATTGTTTAAAACAAAACATTTGCAATCAAAAACATGAAAGTGTGAGACATTTGGCTTTCTTCCCTTATACAACTCATATGGGGTTTTCTTTAAAATAAGCCTTATAAGGGCCTGGTTCATTACATAACAAGCTATACTTACAGCATCCGCCCAAAAGTATTTAGGAAGAGCAGCCTCATTAAGCATAGTTCTCGCCATTTCTTCTAAAGAATGGTTTTTCCTTTCTACAACTCCGTTTTGTTGCGGAGTTCTAGGGGCAGAGAAATTATGATTAATGCCATGTTCATCACAGTAATTTTCAAAAATAATGTTTTCAAATTTGCCACTGTGATCACTTCTTATAGAAGAGATTTGAAAATCTTTTTCATTTTGAATAACTTTGACAAGTCTTTTAAAAGCTAGAAATGCATCATTTTTATTTGCAATAAATAAAGTCCATGTAAACCTAGAAAAATCATCCATAATCACTAAAGCATAGTAATTCCCACCAAAGCTCATAGTTCTAGAAGGTCCAAATAGATCCATGTGCAAAAGTTATAAAGGTCTAGTAGTTAAAATTATATTTTTTGCTTTGAAAGAGACCTTTATTTGTTTACCTTTTTGACATGCATCACATAATTTATCTTTTATAAAATTAAGCTTGGGTAGTCCAATTACTAGCTCTTTAGAGACCAACTTCTTTAAGTGATCCATGTGAATGTGTGTAATTCTCCTATGCCATAGCCATGAATCATCATTCTTACTTAAAAGGCATTTCGCATCATTTGAAGATATATCATCAAGACTAATCATATAGATGTTGTTTACTCTATGACCAATGAATTTAACATGCTTGTCATTTTTATCTTCAATTATGCAACAGTTTGAATCAAATATCACTTTATTTTCTTTATCACATAATTGGCTAATACTAAGCAAGTTATGTTTCAAACCTTCAACAAGCAGCACATTTTCAATAGAGGAGTTAGGGTTCTTACCGACTTTGCCGATTCCAAGGATTTTTCCTTTATTGTTATCACCATAAGCGACGTGTCCATGATTCTTTGTAAAAAGCATGGTGAATTTTGAGTCGTCCCCGGTCATGTGCTTGGAACAGCCGCTATCAAGATACCAATTTGAACTCCTGGCTTTCAAGCACACCTACAACATAAGTTTAGTTTTTAACTTTTGGTACCCAAATTTCTTGGGTCCTTGTGTGTCAATTTTGGATATAGTACCCTTGGGAACTCAAACCATTTTTGTCCCAACTTTTGTATTTATGTTTTTCCTTGCATTACATGTTGAAGCACTATGTCCTTTTCTTCCACAGTAAAAACATTTATTAAAAGGACTACTTGAAACACTAGAATGCACAAAGAAATTTTTATAGAGTTTTTGTTGATTTTTTGGATTATAACCTATCCCAGCTTTTTGAAAAACCACTCTTTGTCTTCCTAACAAAATATTTAACTTATCCCTTCCAAAGGTGAATTTAGAAAGAGTGTTCTTTAGGTCTTCGATTTCTTTTTCAAGTATATGACATGAAGAACAAGATGAAGAAGTTGAAGCATGTGAAGAATGATTTGTGCATGCATCAATGATTCCTAAAGTTTTGTTTTCAATTTTCAATTCTTCTATTTCTTTATTTAAAACAAGAATTTGATTTTCTAAAGAAGAAATTGTTTTCTTAGAAGAGGAAATAATTTTTGTGAATTTTAAAGATTCTTCATGTAGTTCCTCAAAGGCATCTTGTAACTCATCGTAAGAAGGCAATAAAGTAGTATTGGAACTTACCTCGTTTTCGCTTTCTTCTTCATCTCCTTTTGCCATGAGACACAGTTGAGCGTCTTCGCTATTTGAGCTGTCAGTTGAGTCCATGTCGTTTTCATCCCACGCTATGTAGGCTTTTTTTCCTTTTCTTTCCTTGAAGGGCTTCTTTTCAAATTTCTCCTTCTTCATTTGATAAACTAGGCACTCCATTTTCATGTGACCAGATTTGCCACATTCATAGCAAGTTGGAGTCGATGAAGCTCCTCTGCCTTTGAAATGTGTCTTTTTCGGAGGGAAGGGAGGTCTTCTTTGCGTTCCCTTTTTTCTTGAGAAATTTACCAAACCTTTTAACCAACAAACTCAAATTTTCTTCACTTACCTCGATGTTCTCTGAGCTTTCTTCATTTTCTTCATCATCATTGTCGAATGTTGATGAAGTGGCTTTGAGCGCTATTCCCTTTTTCTTTTTATCGTTCTCTTCGCTTTGGCTTAATCTGCTCAATTCCAATTCGTGCTCATGAAGTTTTCTAAAGAGGGTAACTAAAGTCATTGTGGACAAATCCCTTGATTCTGATATGGCTGGTACTTTGGGTTGCCAAATCCTGCTAAGACATCTCAAAACTTTGTAAATCAAATCTTCATTAGAAAAATTTTTGCCTAAAGATGCAAGATGATTAACTATGTGGGTGAACCTCTTTTGCATTTCCTGAATGCTTTCTCCTTGGTTCATTCTGAATAGTTCATATTCATGAGTTAGAGAATTGATTCTCGACCTCTTAACTTCACTAGTACCCTCATGGGTAACTTGCAAAGTGTTCCACATTTCTTTAGCAGTTTTGTAATTTGAAACTCTAAAAAAGTCATCATATCCTAAAGCAGTAGTAATAATATTTTTGGCTTTTAAATTAAAATGAACTTTTCTTTTGTCTTCATGAGACCATTTATTTCGTGGTGTTTCGGTCCTTACACCATCGACCTCATGTGTGGGTATAAAAGCGCCATTTTCGACAGCATCCCATACATCTAGATCAATAGTTTCGATGAAGATTTTCATTCTTTCCATCCAATATGCATAACCATCCCCATTGAAAAAGGGTGGTCGATTTATGGAAGATCCTTCTGAAAAACCATTTGAAGAAGCCATGTTCTCTTGAAGCTGCTAAGCTCTTTATACAAGAGTCTAGCTCTGATACCACTTATTACCAAGTGGCTTCCAGTACTCAAGAGGGGGGTGAATTGAGTATAAAACTTTTTCACAAAACCTCTTTTTTAATTAAGACAAATATTAAACGCTTAATAAATAAATGCACAGAAGGAATGAGAAGAAGAAAAGAAATAATAAAGAGCAGCGAAAAATAAATGTGCAGTAAATTAAATTGCATAAAATAAAGAGATTAGGGAAAAGAGAAGCAGGCACAGTATTTATCCTGGTTCGACCACTAACCCACTTGTGGTCTACGTCCAGTCCTTGAAAGTCGAGATTTTTCACTAAGTATACAAGCTTCAATAGATGCTTGCTACCGTTACAAAATAGAACACTTTTCACACACAGGGACACTCTACCCTTGTGCTAAAGTCTCAGCCTGCAGGGATACCTCACCCTTATACAAACCTTGATGGATACCTCACCCTCAATACAGAATATCAGAAAAATAGATGAAGAGAAACTCTCAGTCAGAGTAAGTAATACAAATTGAAATGCTAAAAGAGCTCTCACAGAAATATCTTAAAGTTTTTTAAACAAGAAGAGCGTAGAAAATAATTTTCACAAACCAGAGTAATCAGAAAATAGTTCAGAATTATGGGCAATAAAATTCGTGACCCAAGCTTGCTATTTATAGAGAAAAACAGATGAGTTAGCCATTGGGTATAATTAAGAGCATTTAAAACAAATTTATCCAAATTAAAAACGTTTGAAAGTTTCCATATCAGACTGCGTATTCAAACGTGTTTATTCGAATAACTTAACAGGTTATTCGAATAACATTGTTCCTGAAACCAATTTAAAAGCTCGTCTGAAATGGGTTATTCGAATAACCAACCTGTTATTCGAATAACTCTATTAAAACCAGAGTTCTGAAAATGAGGGGTTATTCGAATAACAGCTTATCTATTCGAATAACGTAGTTTAAAAGAAGTTCAGATAGAATGGATTTATTCGAATAACGTATGAGTTATTCGAATAACTCACTTAAAGCACAATTCTAAAAAACCTCATTTATTCGGATAAATGGCCATGCTATTCGAATAAAACTTAAAACACAGAGTCTCGTAAAAGGGTTTATTCGAATAGACTGGGCTCTATTCGAATAACTCAGTTCAAAAACGTTTTGAAAACTAAGTTTAAAAACAAGCTTTATCTTTTTGATTGAAAACAAAGAGATATCAATGTGAGCTCCGTACAATAGATCCTAAATCCTAATGCTAATCAAATATAAACTTGGACTTGGTCTATTTATCATCTTCATTTATTCTTCACGTTTGTTATCATCAAAACAAGTCTTCAAAAGTATGCATCCAAACACAAAGTGGTGATGGGAAAATGGATTTGTTGTGTGTACCGAATCCATAAGGATTCATTTGTGTGATTGTTTATGGATTTTATTATTTTTGTGATTGTTTAAATGCTTTCCTAATTGTGATTGACTTAATTGTCATGCATGTTTATAGTATTTATTATTAATTTTAATTGCTATGCATGTTTATAGCTTTAAAATATATTGTATGTATATTGTATGTGATTATATAATTGCATGTGTTTATAATTGTATAATTATTAAAGTAGAATGTGAATAACATATAACGATGTGCATGAGTGTTCCAAAGAACACAGAATGAGGCTCATGGCCTTACACCACACAGAGAACCAAAATGGTCTCAACAATTTTCTAAATCACTGATTTAAAGGATTTAGGTAAAATAATGGATTTAAGAATGATTTTGATTTAATTATGGCCAACATGCCATTTAGTGTATAATTGAATGTCATTTTATTTTTGATTTTGGCCAACATGCCATTTTATTTTCTAAGATAGGTTAGGTAATGGATTTACAAAATAAACTGATTCCAATGAATCTTTGAGAAAACAAAAGGAATAAATTCAGTCTTAGAATTCTAAATTAGCAGAATTACGTATAAGTAAGAAATAAAGCAAACGCTTGAAAAATACTAACGTAAAGCTCATTTCATGAATTCTGAAGCACGTTAGCGAGTTTCAAAGCGTAATTATTGGGTAAAAATAAAATGAACTATATTTAGTGGAAAACGTCAAAAATACCTTATACTGATTTTATAGGCAAAATGCTGCCAAAATTTACTAAAATCAGGTGAATAAAATAAAATGATTCCATACTATATTTATAACACAAGGAAAATACTCTACGTATTTTAAAAGTATTAGATATAGTCTACACATATTTAAAATGATGATTTTAAGCTATTCGGTTAAGGAAATGAATTAAAAATGTTACGCGATTGAGAAAATGATTTAAAAACATTACGCAATGTTCAAAAATGTCAAAATGTACTTACGCGATTTAAAAACATTTGTGAAAACGATGAGATTGTGAAAATGCAAAAAAATTCCTACGCGATTGAACGATACTGTGAGTTTTGCTGTCGGGTCAAAGTGGTGGACCCGAACATGTTATGAGATAGTACTGTCAGGTGGGACAAGCTATGTTTTGGTGTTTTGTAACTAAGGGTATTTTCGTAATTATCATAAAATATGGATATTTTTGTAATTTTAGATCATGCTTAGAGTGTTGCGTCAATTTGGTTGATAATTGGCGATTGATTGATGAGGCGAATTACACCGTGTTTTGGTGTGATAGGCGTAGTGTGGTTCATTTATGAACTTGGAGGCATTAGTATGCTGAGAATTCCATATATGGACAGTGGTAGTGGGCAACACACTAATGATCTTGATAAGCACTATTCTTAAATGAGATCTTGAGGAGACTTTTACATATTATGCCTGTAGTGCACGGTGTATTAACTGTGTACTACTACACGATGTTTGGACTGTGGACTATAGACACGATGTTTGACAGTGCAATAGTTTGGTTGGCCAGCCATAAAGTATTATTAGTTTCTATTCGGATCATTCTCTCAGATATCGGTGTTTAGCTCCATGGAGTAGGAACGAGTCGGTGTGTGTTCATGCATTACCTGTATTTTACTATTCATGCATTACCTGCATTTTCCTATTCATGCATTGTCTGCATTTTACTGTTTACCATAATTTGTGATAAAATGTATGATCTATTACTTTAATATATTATGCATGATATATTGTTTTCCTATACTATGTGTGATATAATGATATGCATTGCTCTGTTATATTATGCATGATATGTTGGTATGTATTATTGTGAGAATTATTTGTATTGTCGTTTTCTCTATTGCCATGCAGGTAATGATGTAGATTGTCTCACCTCTTTATTGTATTGTTCTTCCTGTTTCTATTTTATGTTTATATCATCGAAGACTACAATGGCGGCAAGAGAAGGTCAATTAGGTTTCTTTAGACTACAATTTCCTGAAGGCGCAGAGGCTTGGAATGTCCACTGGGACACAGGACACATAGAGTACAGTGGTAACGTGACTTTATCAGTAAGTAGGACTCGTCATGGGTTCGTTACTACACATTACACGGTTGCTTTCGTAGAGATTATTTTACCTATTAGGGAGTTGTGGGATGAGTTTCACTATACCCCTAGAGAGAACTTCGATATACTTTTGGGTCGAATTTCTATCGGTCAAGACATTCCCAACTAGGGAATTTGTCTTATGACGAGGGCTCATGTCTTAGGTATTATATTTGAGTAGTATGCTGTCTTTTACTGTTTCTATTAAAATATTAATAGTTGTAAATTAATTGTATACTTTAGACAAGATTCATATGTATATTAAGGTGTGATTATGTTTTATCTTATTTTGTGTTCCGTGTTATTTTATTCAAGGTTATAAGTAAAAGAAAAAAGAAAAAAGAAATTACCACAAATATTATTTGAGTATCAATGTTTTATAACTTGGGTAAGAATTTAATTTAATTTTATTTTATTGCATCATAAATGTGACATCCCCACAAGGATGTTACATTGCTATGGGTGAAACATGTTGAGTTGTGAAAGATTGAGTTGAGGAGGAAGATGCGGAGTTAGAGGGAACAGGTGTAGAGGGTCCGGTTTGCTTCACACGAACCATTGGAGATGATTTTGAGCTCTGCTAGGGTTTGAGTCTTTGAAATTTGGATTTGAAAAGTGAAAGATTTGGAGGGAAGGGTTGAAATTTATAATCCTAGATCAGTCAATTGATTACCCAATCGATTTATTAAAGGGTTTTTTTTTCTCCTGTACACACATGCTAATCGATATACTTAGCATCAGGATTTGAATTTTAAATCAGGTACATCGATGTATTAATCAATGTATAAGTAATGTCAGAGAGTACCAAGTTCTGAAAACTTAAACTCAATCGATGTGTGAATCGATGTATAAGCAATGTTAGAGAGTCCAACAATTGCAGCATACACCCAATCAATGTACAAATCGATGTATAGGGTAAGTCAGTGAGTCCTAAATTTTAGTACTATCACTCAATCAATGTTACAATCGATGTATACATAGTGTCAAATTTTTAATCCATTGCTAATCGATGTATCAATCGATGCATAGGCACTTACAGTGAGTAGTGCATCTGAGATCAGTGATTCACTTGATGTGATAATCGATTTATAGCAGATCAAATTGGAAATTTCAAGTTTTCATAGCAGATTAATCGATGTGTCAATCGATGTACATGATATCCTGTACCTATTTGATCAAAATAATCGATTGTTTAATCGATGTACAGACATCAAACATCAAATTATCATGCATTCAACATTCAAAACATCAAACATAGGTAGGATCAATTATTCCTAATTCTCTTCTTATATAGAAAAAGCTTTCTTTAGCTAATGGTTTAGTGAAAATATCAGCTAATTGCTTAGATGTATCAATATATTCAATGATTATATCTTCACTTTGAATGTGATCCTTTATGAAATGATGTCTTATCTCAATGTGTTTGGTTCTTGAATGCATTATAGGATTCTTAGTAAGATTTATAGCACTAGTATTATCACATTTGATTGGAACTTTCTCAAAGAGAATACCATGGTCAATAAGTTGTTGTTTCATCTAAAGAATTTGTGCACAACAACTTCCTGCTACAACAAATTCTGCTTCAGTAGTTGATAAAGCCATACTTGTTTGTTTCTTACTAAACCAAGAAACTAATGAGTTTCCTAGAAGATGGCAAGTTCCACTAGTACTTTTCCTATCTAACTTGCATCTAGCAAAGTCAGAATCAAAATATCCTACTAAGTTACATGTTGATCCTTTAGCATACCATAATCCCATTTCTTTAGTTCCTAATAAGTATTTCATGATTCTTTTTAAAGTAGTTAAGTGTGATTCCTTAGGATTAGATTGGTATCTAGCACACATACAAACACTGAACATTATATCAGGTCTACTTGCAGTTAGATAGAGTAAGGAACTAATCATACCTCTGTACTTGGAAACATCTACTAATTTACCTTTCTCATATTTGTCCAAGTAGCTTGATAGACTCATTGGAGTAGTCATTTCCTTTGCATTCTCCATTCCAAACTTCTTCAATAGTTCTTTGCAGTACTTAGTTTGGCTTATAAAAGTTTTATCATCACATTGTTTGATTTGTAGTCCAAGGAAGAATGTAAGCTCTCCCATCATAGACATTTCAAACTCGTTTTGCATTAGTTTGGCAAATTCCTTACACAAAGATTCATTAGTAGCACTAAATATAATATCATCAATATAAATTTGAACAAGTAGTATGTTTTGTACTTTTCTTTTAGTGAATAGTATTGTGTCAACTTTTTCTCTTATAAATCTCTTTTGAAGTAAGAAATTACTTAGCCTTTCATACCAAGCTCTTGGAGCTTGTTTAAGTCTATACAAGGCTTTAGTAAGTTTATATACATGATTAGGAAATTCATTTATTTCAAATCTAGGGGGTTGACCAACATACACTTCTTCTTGTATATATCCATTTAGGAATGCACTCTTAACATCCATTTGATATAATTTAAAATCCATGATACATGCATATGCTAACAACATTCTAATAGCTTCTAATCGAGCCACAGGTGCATATGTCTCATTATAGTCAATTTCTTCTTCTTGATTATAGCCTTTGGCTACTAATCTAGCTTTATTCCTTACTAGGATACCATTTTCATCCAGCTTATTTCTAAACACCCATTTTGTACTAATTATTTGTTTATCCTTGGGTTTTGGAACAAGGTTCCAAACTTTATTTCTTTCAAACTGATTAAGTTTTTCTTGTATTGCCATAGTCCAGTTTTCATCAATAATTACTTCAGCTATAGTTTTAGGTTCAACTTGTGATACAAAAGCCATATTATTGCATGCATTTCTTAAGGAATGTCTAGTGGTTACCCCTTTGGATATTTCACTAATTATGTCATCCAAAGGGTGATTCTTTGCAGTTTTCCATTCTTTAGGTAGATCTTCATGCTTAGCCTCTCCTGGAATTTCCACTACTTCATCCAGTTTGCCATTGTCCTACTTTTCCTCAAGTTGAATCTCTTCTAAAGTTTCTGCAACATCATCAACAAATTCCTTTCCCAACCTTTTGGGGTTAGTTTCAACAAATGTAACATGTACAGATTCTTCAATTATTTGTGTTCTTTTATTGAAGATTCTAAAAGCTTTACTAGATGATGAATAGCCTAGAAAGATTCCTTCATCAGCTTTAGGATCAAACTTTCCTAGATTGTCCTTTCCATTATTTAGTACAAAATATTTACAACCAAAGACATAGAAATATGAAACATGTGGTTTTCTACCTTTATAGAGTTCATATGGAGTCTTTTTCAAAATTGGTCTTATTGAAACTCTATTCATTAAATAGCAAGCTATGTTTGTAACACCCTTGTGGGGATGTCACATTTATGATGTGATGCACAATTTTCAGTTTCAAACAAGTCTACAAACTTGATGCGGGATTAATTGTTGCATTGCGAACCCAAGTGCAGGTTATCTCAAGTAATAAATTTTTCGGGAGTCCGAGGTCGATCCACAGGGAATTATTGAAGATTAATTAATGTGAAGTAAATATTTTGTTACTACGGTAAAAATTATTTACTTGACTTAAAAGATCCACTCTTGGTAAATAAAGTAAAGGTAAGATTAATTTCTTTTATAACTCAATTAGAATCCTCGCAACATGGAGGTTCCAATCGGAAAATACAACATTAAAAGTCCATTTAAAATAATATACGTAATTATATTATATTTCCTAAAAATATTACCACCACTTATAAATGGGTTAAAGCATTCATTGTGCCAATATTTTATCTACAACAAATCAAGAACTCCTCCTTACAAAGATGGTTTCTAAATTATAAGAAACAAATTATAATATGTATAATGGTTACTAGAAAATATAAATCATTTAAGCACAAGAGAATAATAAATCTAACCTTACTTTATTACTAAGAGCTTCACCCTTTCACCCAAGTAAAATGAAACTTAATTACTCATAGATAAGAAAAAAGAAAGAGAGAAGAAGAAGAAGAAGAACATGACTTTAATTTAGAACAAAGAAAAATTACTACAAGAAAACCTA
Organism: Ormosia semicastrata; assembly: GCA_029884595.1. NCBI lineage: Eukaryota > Viridiplantae > Streptophyta > Magnoliopsida > Fabales > Fabaceae > Ormosia > Ormosia semicastrata. The sequence goes on from JAQQTO010000045.1 coordinate 37,164,330, forward strand.
GTAACAAAATGGCATTATTTTAGTAACTAACACCTAAAACACTCAATGATCTGCCAAGGACCCCTTTTATAGAAGATTAGAGATACAAAATGACAAGGGGGTGAGTCATTAGTGGGTGGATGAGTGGAAAATGGGTGGAAAATGCCAAAAGACTTTTGGTGAGTGGAAAATTATGGAGATTCCTTGTTTTTGAAATCATGCAGCTCTGAAGTCATTGCATTCGTCATTTTTGAACCAAGTAATCTTCATGAAAGTTGTAGGCTTGGACTTTAGCTTTCAAATGGCTTTAGTTTGAGTCCAATATCATTTCTATAACTCCATATACGTTCAAATCACTGCATACTGCTCAGGCCCAGTCACAACTCCTTTGTTCTAATTTCCAAGCCTAATATCACCTTCAAAGAGTCCGATTATAGAAAAATGTTCAACATGAAAGTTGTAGATATGGGTCTTAACTATTCAGAATCCAAATTTCAACCCATTTGAAAACATCTATCTCTAAAACTGTGATAAACAGTACATGTAGGTTAAGCTGTAAGGAAAAGCACTCTAGTTCTTGCTTCAACCCCAATTTGAGTTATCTACTCGTGTGATTGGGCCTTTGAGGTCTTCATGAAAGTTATAGAACTCTCTCTTATATTTCAAATGCCACTAGAATCACCTCTAAAAACCACCTACATCCTATGATATAGCCCAAATACAGAAATAACGTAAGACATAAATTATGCTAAAAAATTCAATTAAGTCCAATTTGAGTCCAAACTTACAAAACATAATCAAAATCAATCAATTAAGCACATGGAGAGTGTAAATGACTAAAAATGAAGACTTATTAATGTATCAAATATGTGATCATCAAATTTTCTCACACTTAGCTTTTTGCACTCCTGGGCAAAACACAAGACCAAAGCTAAAAACAAAACAAAACAGACTCAAAAGTTAAACACTCTAAAAGACTTAATTTCTAATAATATTTAAAAATGAAGAGCAACCAATCATTCAAGTAATCGAAACATTCATGAGGTAATATATCTTCATATCTCAAATCAACAAGTAAGGATATTTCAATTGAAAAGCATGAGTCAATAATGATAGATTTTCACAATATTCACTCTCAATCCCTCAAGTGTTTAAAAGGTAAGTATTTCACTCAATTCAACCCATGAAAATTGCACTACCATAAGCTTGCTTATCTTCTACTTCTCCACTACTCAGAACACATGCACACATAAATCATGAGGACTTTATTCAAGGTTGTAATGGGGTCAAGGTAAAGGAGGAGGTAATATGGATATGACAAGTTAAATACCAGAGAATAAAAGAGCATGAGAGCTGAGTTCAATTAACAAGCATGAAAGTTTATCCCAACTCCACCTAATACAAATTCCCTTTACATATTCTTTTCCTTTCCTTTATTACTTTGTTGACCTTCTTCTTTTTACATTTTTTTTTATTTTTTATTGATTTTTTTTTTTTACAAAAAGAACATCATATATACATTTTTTTTAACCATTATGCACACACACCACCACACTTGTTCAAGAACTCATCGAATGACAAAACTAATGTTCTCTTATTCCCTAAGGTCAAGTAAGAACATGATTTTTCATTTAAGGCACATAATGAGTTCGAAACAAAGAATAGTCAAATAAGCTCAAAGGGGTTAAGCAAGGGGAAATAGGTCATTTCTAATGCTTTATGTTGGCAGGAATCAGAGAATTTCCAAGAAGTCATAAGAGTGCTTGATATTATATTGAGACAACATGCAGCTAAACAAGGCTGACTATTTGATTAAAGTAGCTATTTCAAGAAAAATGCCTCAATCATATTTATGTATGCATATGAAAATGTAGTCTCAAAAAGAATCAAAGCAAGTTCTAGAGTAACAATTCCATGAGTGAAATTCACACAAGAAAGAAAAGAATGGTACAAATGTTCAATCCATTCATCAATAGGCTCAAAATCTCACAAGGCATAATTTTATCATTCTCAGTCCACTAATTCAACATCCATAACCAAGCATGTGAATTTTAAGAAAGAAGACAATTTACTTAATCATGCAAATTTCCCTGAATTTGAATTGCTACTTCCACACAAACTAATTACTACCCTAATTACTCCTTACTCTGCCACCAATTTTTGATGCGTCTCAAGAGTAAATAATTTACTTTTTACTCTGCCATCCCTAATTATTTTTGTTGTTAATAAATTGATGACAAACATAACAAACATATTAACAAACACACTTCCTAATTTTTTTTTATTTTTTTTTTGGTTTTTTTTTTACGACCATCCTCTCCCCAACTAGATCACAACATTGTCCTCAATGTCAAAACATAGATAGGTAAAGGATAGAATATATTACCTGTTGCTGCAATTATTGAAAAGAAAAATCTCACACAAATTTAAACAAAAACAAAGTACAATAAATAAAACCAAAGCTGGTAATTATTTAAATAGTTGGAGTGTCTTGGCTGGCTTTCTTTTCATTTTGTTTCCCTCACCACTTCCTTCACCGCTTCCGTCGGACCAATCTATCTGAGCTATTACTGGATCAGGTTCATAAACAAAAGCTTCTAATTTATCAATCAACTCATCAACAGTGGAAGCAGAGATAAGGAATCGTCTTGCAGAAGGTGTGACAAATTTCTGTTCCACAGCATAGTCAACAAAAGATAACAAATTATCAAAGAAATTATTAACATTCAACAAACCTACGAGTTTATGGTGGATGTTCAGTTGGGCCTAAGAGACAATTTGAAAAATTTCTTCCAAAGTACCAAAACCACCAGGTAAGGCAATGAATGCATCAGAGTTTTCAAGCATTGCCTTCATTCGTCCATGCATAGATGATACTTGAATTTCCAGTCTAATTGTCTTTCCAACGATGTTCCTTCGAGTTAAAGGTTCAGGAATGACACCTAAAACTTGACCACCTCTTATAAATGCAGAAAGTGATACAACCCCCATTAACCCAAAGCAACCTCCCCCATATACTACACGAATGTTCCTCGCAGCAAGTGTTCTACCAACAGTACTTGCTGCGTTTACAAACTCTAAACTCTTCCCATAACTTGTCCCACAAAATACACAGATACTGACAAATCTACGAACAGAAGAAGAAGCTCCCTCTATTTCTACACTCACACTCTCTTTGAATGATTATGAGTTACAGGAAAGTGAAGAAAATGGAGTGTTTAAATAGGGAAGAGAATAGAAAAAGTAATAATAGCTCCTATACAGGTAGGTTGGCTGGTGTCAGAAAAGTTTGAAAATTTAAAAATAATAATAATAATATTTTTTTTATTTTTTTTTGTTTTTTTTTTACTTCAAGAAAACCATCAGGGTAAAGAAGTCTAGAAACCCCCGAAGGATCCCATCCAAAGGATCGTCTGTCCAAAATCGAAATTCAACAAAATCATACAAAGATAAAATAATAATAACAAATGATTACATACCTTTATGTACAGGTTTCATGGCAGATCTTTATACTGCGCGTCATGAGTGCAGTAAAACCAAGACGGCTCAGCCAATCTGGGCATTCTTCTCCCTCCCGCTTGTGGGATATCCCAGCCTATGCATCGTCCCTCTAGTTAAAGAGAGAAAATCTGAATATGACGACCAGTGACCACAGCCAGTGAGAGGTCGCTGGAGAGCCCATGGCATTAAATCACAAGATCCAGCTCAGAGGCATTGTCACGCGAGAATGCAAACACGGGACACTTTTTTCTATCCATCAGCTAGCAGAGCCTTTGGTTAAAACCTAGGAATGCTTGCGTGGCTCTCTACAGAGTATAGCACACGAACCTTATTTACCGACTGGCATGCGAAGGTCCACCCGAGTCAATGACGGGTCTGCCACTCCATTGGCAGGGGCTCCTAATCTAATTAAAGACCAAGTACAACCGAAGTTTCGCCCTTTTTTTATTTTATTTAATTTATTTCATTTTTTATTTTTTTTTCTTCTTTTTTGCTTTTTTTTTTTTTTTTTTTTATTTTTTTATTTTCTTTTTTTTTCTTTTTTTCTTCTTTTTTTTTTGAAGATGTACAAGATAATATATACTTGTTGTTGTGATTGTGGCTCATATCTTTCTCTAGTTTCACGTCCAAAAACAGCTTAAACGCTTCTATGAGTCAAGGATAAGCTTCCCATCCAATTTTCTTATAAATTGGCAAACAGGGTCTTTTGAGTCAGATTCCCAAGACTATAACGCTCTTGCTCATCCCTGAAGAGATTCCACAAACTAAGAAGTTCACGCTGCACAATTCCATAAGAATGCGTCTCAAGAGTCAATAAGATATTATCTAATGACTCCTTACTCAGTCCATTCTTGATGAAGAATATTTTATCTTCTCTGTTTACAGAAACCATCCCCAAAGAGTGACATCGCGTGTTGCAATTCCATCGTGCACACTTGTAACAAACTTTCATTCTTTTTGCTCTTCTCCTTTTTGAAAATGAACTTTTACCGAGACCAGGCATGTATAGGATAAATGAATCTGAAGATTCACCAGCTAAATGAACCTTTGCTTCGATTATCCAGCGTATATCTTCTGGGATACCCTTATACATTAACAATCTCAATCTTTCACACCTAACTTCATAGACTTTTGTTAGAGCATTTAGAGGGAGAAAAGGAAAATATTTTCTTAGATTTGAGAGAATGACATCCATTTTAAAAAGAGAAGAAATCAGTTATTATGGGAAACTGAAAAACAAATTGACTTGAGAGTCACGGAGTACCGTTATCCGCCATTTAACCGAGAACACAAAGAACTGTAAAAAGAAAGAAACAACATTAAAATAAATTCTACTCATAACAAGGATTAGAAAGAGAAATGGATTCTACCTCAACAACTTGATGTTCTAGAAATGGTTTGAGTCTTTGCCCATTGACCTTAAATACAATACCATTCCTAGGATTCTCAATGTCTATGGCCCTATAAGAATACACATGTTTGACAATATAAGGACCAATCCACCTAGATCTCAATTTTCTAGGGAATAGATGAAGACGAGAATTATAAAGCAGAACTTTTTGACCAATTTCAAAAGTTTTTCTCAAAATTGATTTGTCATGAAAAGTTTTTGTTCTAGCTTTATAAATCTTTGAGTTTTCATATGCATCATTTCTTAATTCCTCAAGTTCATTCAATTGCAATTTTTGTAACTTAGAAGCATCATCAAGACTTAAGTTGAAAGCTTTAATGGCTCAAAATGCTTTATGCTCCAATTCTACAGGCAAATGACAAGGTTTTTTATAAACTAACCGATAGGGAGACATACCCAAAAATATTTTAAAAATGGTACGGTAAGCCCAAAGTGCATCGTTTAGTCTTAAAGACTAATCTTTACGATTTAGGTTAACCATTTTTTCCAAAATTTGTTTAATCTCCATATTTGCTAATTCAACTTGTCCACTTATCTGAGGATGATAAGGGGTTGCAATTTTGTGGGTAATGCAATATTTCTTCATTAAGGATTCAAATGATTTATTACAAAAATGTGTTCCCCCATCACTGATGATAGCTCGAGGAATTCCAAATCGACTCAAAACATTTTTTTTTTAAATTTTAGAACAGTTTTATGATCCTTGTGCCGACATGGAATCGCCTCAATCCATTTTGAGACATAATCAACTGCAACCAAAATGTACACAAATCCAAAAGATGATGAAAATGGACCCATGAAATCAATTCCCCAACAATCAAAAATTTCAATGACAAGGATAGGGTTCAAAGGCATCATATTTCTTTTAGAAATGGACCCTAATTTTTGATAACTTTCACAACTTTTACAAAAAGTATAACTGTCCTTGAATAAAGTGGGCCAATAAAATCCACACTGCAAGATTTTCGCAGCTATTTTCTTTGAAGAAAAATGACCTCGACATGCTTCTGAATGACAAAATTTAATGACACTACTTACCTCATTGTCAGGTACACATCTCCGAAAGATTTGATCAGGACAATATTTGAACAAATATGGGTCATCCCATCCCAAAAGAAAATTTTCACCTCAATCAAAAACTTTTTTCTGTCTTGGTGTGTCCACTGAGGCGGCATCTTACCTGTTACAAGAAAATTGACAATATTAGCAAACCAAGGCATAAAATTGACAGAAAATAAAAATTCATCGAGAAAAGAATCATTGATAGATGTGCTATCAAAAGATGAGCCTGTTGTCAGCCTTGACAAATGATCTGCAACAACATTTTCGGCTCCTTTGTTATCTTTTATTGTGATGTTAAATTCTTGAAGCAACAAGATCCACCGTATCAACCTAGGTTTGGCATCCTGTTTAGATATTAAATATCTAACAGCAGCATGATGAGTGAAAACAACAGTAGATGAACTAATTAAATAAGCTCAAAATTTGTCCAATGCAAAAATTACAGTAAGTAGTTCTTTTTCAGTAGTGGTGTAATTCATTTATGCACTATTCAAAGTTCGACTTGCTTAATAAATTACATGAGGCTTACCTTCCTTTCTTTGGCCTAAAACAGCGACTAATAGCAAAATCACTAGCATCACACATCAACTCAAAAGGAAAAGACCAGTCAGAAGATTACATGATAGGAGCATAAGTCAAAAAATCGATTAATTTTTCAAAAGATTTCTGACAATCTTGAGTCCAATCAAATGGTGTATCTTTTGTTAGAAGATTATATAAAGGTCTAGATATGGCACTAAAGTCCTTTACAAATCTTCTGTAAAATCCTACATGTCCTAAAAAGGAACGAACTTCTCTGACTATTTTTGGGGAAGGCAAATGAGCAATTAATTCAATTTTGGCTTTATCAACTTCAATTCCCTTAGAAGATATCACATGACCTAACACAATTTCTGAGGTAACCATGTAATGACATTTTTCCCAATTTAACACAAATCCCTTTTCTTCGCATTTTTAAGAACTTTTTCCAAATTATCAAGACAATTTTCAAATGAATTTCCAAAAACTGTCAGATTATCCATGAAAACCTCTAAATAACGCTCAATCATGTCACTGAAAATACTTAGCATGCATCTTTGAAAAGTTGCCGGAGCATTACAAAGACCAAAAGGCATTCTTCTATATGCAAAAGTGTCAAAGGGACAAGTAAAAGTGGTCTTTTCTTGATCCTCTAATGCAACTGGTATTTGATTATACCCTGAATAACCATCAAGAAAATAATAGTAGGGATGTCCTGCTACTCTTTCCAGAATCTGATCAAGAAATGGCAATGGAAAATGGTCTTTCCTAGTGGCTGCATTCAATTTTCTGAAATCAATACACATACGCCAACTAGATGAGACTCGAGTAGGTATTAATTCTCCTTTTTCATTTTCAACCACTATTATTCTAGATTTCTTAGGCACAACTTGTGTAGGGCTTACCCATTGGCTATCAGAGATAGGATAGATAATTCCAACATCAAGTAATTTAAGAACTTCAGCTCTAACTATCTCTTTCATGTGTGGATTTAATCTTCTTTGAGGTTGTTGAGATGTTTTAGCATTATCCTCTAAATGTATTCTATGTGTACAGATTAATGGATTAATGCCTTTTATATCCTTTAATGTCCGTCCAATTGCACTTTTATGCCTTTTAAGTACTTCTATCAACTTACCTTCTTGTTCTTTGGTCAGGGATGAGGAAATTACCACTGGAGAGCTTTGTTCTTCTCCCAAAAATGTGTACTTCAACCCATTAGGTAATGGCTTCAGTTCCAGTGTGGGTACTTCTTCATGGGTATCATCATTCATGGATTTTAGCTCTTCGAATCTTGGCTTCCTTCCTTTGTATTCCATTTTCGTGTATGCAGTCAAGCAAAGAGCATATTTCAGAAACATCATCATCTAATTGTGTAGCTGAATCAAATGAATTAATTAAACAGATTTCTAATGGGTCAGAAGAACTCCTGATTTGAAGATGATCATCTATAATGGCCTCAATCCCTTCAATCTCTTTCTTTTCATCATAAACTTCATGTGGTTGCTTGCACATGTTGAAAACATTAAGCTCCAGTGTCATATTTCCAAAAGTTAGCTTCACCACTCCATTTCTACAATTTATCAAAGCATTAGATGTTGCTAAAAATGGGCGACCTAGAATAACAGGAACTGACTTAGAACTATCAACCATAGGTTCAGTTTCCAAGACAATAAAATCCACAGGATATATGAATTTATCAACTTGTACCAACACATCTTCTAATATTCATTTTGGAATTTTAATTAATCTATCAGCAAGTAGAAGAGTTACAGAAGTTAGTTTTAACTCACCAAGATTGAGTTGTTGATAAACTGAATATAGAAGCAAATTAACACTAGCACCAAGATGAAGTAAAGCTCGTTCAATTTTATGTTCACCAATAATGCATGAAACTGTAGGACAACCAGGGTCTTTATATTTCAACTCATTATTGTTTTGAATAATGGAGCTTACCTGTTCAGTCAAAAATGCATTCTTTTTCACATTATGTTTCCTTTTAACAGTGCACAAGTCTTTCAAAAATTTGGCATAACAAGGAATCTGCTTGATAGCATCTAACAGAGGAATATTGACCTTCACTTGTTGAAAGATTTCAAAAATGTCATTGTTATGATTCACTTTACTTGAATTGTTTAATGCTTGAGGAAATGGGGGTGAAGACGAGGGTTTAATCTCCCTTTGACTAGGTGGCTTATCAACTCCTTCCTCATCTTTGGGAATTGACTCATCATCTTTCTCAAAAAGTTCAGGAATTTGTTTTTCAACAACCTTTCCACTCCTAAGAGTTATCACTGAGTTGACTTGATCTATTTTTTGACTTTCTGAACTACCCTCATTTAGGCTAAACTGACCCTTGGGATTTGGTTGAGGTTGAGAGGGAAACTTTCCTTTCTCCTGAATGGCAAGTGCAGAAGAAAGTTTAGCAAGAATGTCTTTTATGTCAATCATGGTTTGATTGTTGTGGTTATTGATGGCCTCTTATTTTTCCATGAATGCATGCAATGTTCCTTCAAGGTTTTTCCTATATGGTGGGACATAGGGTGCATATCCTTGAGGATTTTGAGAATCTTGCTGTGCCTGAGGAGGTGGTGGTTGCATGAATTGTGGCTGGTTGCTATTCCTCTAACTGAAGTTCGGGTGATTTCTCCATCCCAGTTTATATGTATCTGAAAAAGAAGAAGTGAATGACTTTTTAAAATTATTCATTGCATTTACTTGCTCATGCACAACTTCTTTAAAAACAAGAATTTTTGGACATTCATTTGTTGAGCGTCCTAATTCATCACAAATGCCACAAATTTCTTCACTTTGCACAGATTTGATTTCTTTTACTTTCCAGGATTCCAAGGCTTCAACCTTTCTAGCCAAACTAGCAAACCTTGCATTTAGATCTTCTTCTTGACTAAGATGATATTTTCCTTTGCTAGCATTTGCAAGGTTAAATCTAATTGAATTTTCAGAAGGATCAGTACCATGCCAAGATTGAGAATTTTCAGCCAAATGGTCTAAATAGTCTAAAGCTTATTCAGGTTCTTTATCAAGAAATTTACCATTGCACATTGTTTCCACAAATTGTTTGGTTTCGGGTGTTAACCTTTCATAAAAGAAGCTTATAGTGCGCCATTTTTCAAAACCATGATGTGGGCAAGAATTCAACAAATCTTTAAAACGTTCCTAACTTTGAAAATATGCTTCATTTGAATTTTGGGAAAAATTTTGGATTTGTCTTTTCAAAGCATTGGTTTTATGTGTTGGAAAAATTTCTTCAAAAACTCACCTTGCATTTCTTGCCATGTGCCAATTGATCTTAGTTTCAAAATGTTAAGCCAAGTTTTTGCTTTATCTTTCAAAGAAAAAGGAAATAATTTAAGCTTAACAACCTCTTCAGTGCAAGTTTGATCATGAAAAGCAGTACATACTTCCTCAAATTCTTTTAGACGTAAATATGGGCTTTCAGATTCTAAACCATGGAAATTAGGAAGTAAAGAAATCATACCTGGCTTGAATCTAAAATTGTTGGCATTGAGTGGAAAGATAAAACATGATGGACTAGAATTTCGAGATGGTTGCAAATACTCACACATGGTTCGCAACGGTTGATTTTCATGTTCATCATGCACATTTTCGTTTTCAGCCATTGTGCTTAATGTGTGTGATTGTGATTCAAACAAATCAATATGTAAAGTACCTAGATTAACTCTAACCAAATGACCAGAATTTAAATCACGATACCAATTAAGCATAAACAAGTAACTTACAGTACAAAATAAAATGTACAAGCTAGCAGTATAAATCTTCCATTAAATATTAACAAAGGTGTGGTATAAACCAACCACCAAATAAGTTAAAAAGCATAAAAATTAAAAAGTTAGTATACGAGATAAATTAAAATGTTAGAAGCAGAGAAAAAGTAAAAAGTTAGATAGGTGATAAAGTAAAAAGTTAGATAGTTAGTAAGAGAGTTAGTAAGTTAGTAAACAAAAAAAAATGACAGAAAATAAATACAAAAAATAAAGTACAGAAAAAAAAAATAAAAGGGAGAATTACCCCCACTAAGTTAATATGTACAAGAAAATGAAATGGAGAATTACCCCCACTGTACAGAAATTAAAATGCAGAAAATAAAGTATAGAAAGTAAATTTAAAATATGAAAACTGGAGAATCGGCAAGCCGATTTTTTGCTCCAGCAAGAGAGGAGAGAAGAAGAAAGATTATTTCATTAATGATTAAAGATTATAGAGAAATTAGGGAGAGGTTCCCCCACAAGTTAGTATATTAGTATATATACAAAATTTTTACACCAGAAATTCAGTCTTCAAATCAAGTCCCCGGCAACGGCGCCAAAAACTTGATGCACAATTTTTAGTTTCAAACAAGTCTACAAACTTGATGCGGGATAAATTGTTGCATTGCGAACCCAAGTGCAGGTTATCTCAAGTAATAAATTTCTCAGGAGTCCGAGGTCGATCCACAGGGAATTGTTGAAGATTAATTAAGGTGAAGTAAATATTTTATTACTATGGTAAAAATTATTTACTTGGGTTAAAAGATCCACTCTTGGCAAATAAAGTAAAGGTAATATTAATTTCTTTTATAACTCAATTAGAATCCTCACAACATGGAGGTTTCAATCAGAAAATACAACATTAAAAGTCTATTTAAAATAATATACGTAATTATATTATGTTTCCTAAAAATATTACCACCACTTATAAATGGGTTAAAGCATTCATTGTGCCAATATTTTGTCTACAACAAATCACGAACTCCTCTTTACAAAGATGGTTTCTAAATTATAAGAAACAAATTATAATACGTATAATGGTTACTAGAAAATATAAATCATTTAAGCACAAGAGAAGAATAAATGTAACCTTACTTTATTATCAAGAGCTCCACCCTTTCACCCAAGTAAAATGAAATTTAGTTACTCATAGATAAGAAGAAAGAAAGAGAGAAGAAGAAGAAGAAGAGCATGACTTTAATTTAGAACAAAGGAAAATTACTACAAGAAAACCTAGTAACAAAATGACATCATTTTGGTAACTAACATCTAACACACTCAATGATCTGCCAGGGACCCCTTTTATAGAAGATTAGAGATACAAAATGACAAGGGGGGTGAGTTATTAGTGGGTGGATGAGTGGAAAATGAGTGGAAAATGCCAAAAGACTTTTGGTGAGTGGAAAATTATGGAGATTCCTTGTCTCTGAAATCATGTAGCTCTGAAGTCATTGCATTCGTCATTTTTGAACCAAGTGGTCTTCATGAAAGTTGTAGCCCTAAATCTTAGCTTTCAAATGGTTTTAGTTTTAGTCCAATAGCATTTCTATAACTCCATATACGTTCAAATCACTGCACACTGCTCAGGCCCAGTCATAGCTCCTCTATTCTGAATTCCAAGCCCAATATCACCTTCAAGGAGTCTGATTCTGGAAAAGTATTCAACATGAAAGTTGTAGATATGGGTCTTAACTATTCAGAATCCAAATTTCAACCCATTTGACAACATCTATCTCGAAAACTGTGATGAATAGTACATGTAGGTTAAGCTGTTAGGAAAAGCACTCTAGTTCTTGCTTCAACCCCAATTTGAGTTATCTACTCGTGTGATTAGGCCTTTGAGGTCTTCATGAAAGTTATAGAACTCTCTCTTATCTTTCAAATTCCACTAGAATCACCTCCAAAAATCACCTACATCCCAAGATATAGCCCAAATACAAAAATAATGTAAGACATAAATTATGCTGAAAAATTCAATTAAGTCCAATTTGAGTCCAAACTTACAAAACATAATCAAAATCAATCAATTAAGTACATGGAGTGTGTAAATGACTAAAAATGAAGGCTTATTAATATATTAAATATGTGATCATCATGATGCAATAAAATAAAATAAAATAAAATCTTACCCAAGTTATAAAAACATTTGATACTTAAATAATATTTGTGGTAAATTTTTTTTCCTTTTATATTTATAACATTAAATAAAATAACACAAAACACAAAATATAACAAAACATAATCATACTATAATATACATATGATTTATCTTAAGTACACAAATAATTTACAACTACAAATATTTAACAAAGTAGTAGAAAGTTGACATAAAACTAAAACATAGTATTGCCGAAGTGCACCTCGAAAGATTTCTAACCCTCCGATGGATCATCTTCAAAGAGATCATCGAAAGACAGAACTCTTAGAAGTCCTACAACTCTACAGACACGAGTCCGGGCTATTGACTCACTACTGAGCTCGCTAGGCGCATGGAAGATTCCTTGCCAGTAACGCATAAGAGTCAGAGGCAACTCTAGATGTAAATACAACATAGTAGTAAATATAACATCTCCATCGTACTCTCTACATAGGGACACAGTCAAACGTCCCATGTAGACAACTGTTCCTCTATCCACTCGTATACGCCAGGCCTCCGAACCTCCGTGAAACTCAAGTCTCACAAAATCGAAGAATCCCGGCAACGCCATGATCTCAAGATCAGTCCTGATGGTGAGGATGATCTATCGGCTCGTCTTCCTCGTACAGCTCGCCTGGATAGTGCTCATCCGGATACTGTATCTCAAGAGGCTGTTCCTCCTCCTCTTCCCCAAACTCTTTACGAAAATATAATAATAATATAGAGAAAAGCATATAGAGAGGTAAGACAATCTACATCATTACGCGCATGGCAATAAAGAAAACGATAATACAACAGATATCATAACAACATATACCATCATAATACATATAGTATAACAAATTATTACAGCATGCATTTTATCACAGATTATAGTAAGCAGTAAAATGCAGATAATGAATGATACACACACTGACTCGTTCCTACTCCATGAAGCTAAACACGGATATCAGAGAGAATGATCCTAAAAGAACTAATAATATTTCAGGCTGCCTAACCAAACTATTGCATTGTCTAACGTTGTGTCTATAGCCCACAGTCCAAACATAATGTAGTAGTACACAGTCCATACATCGTGCACTACAGGCATAGTACGTAGTAGTCCCTCAAGATCTCGATTAAGAATAGTGCTTGTCGAGATTATTAGTGTGTTGCCCCTTACCACGGCCCAGAGGAGCAACCCACTATCCCCATGTGGAATTCTCCGCACACTAATGCCTCCAAGTTCATATAATGAACCACACTACGCCTATCATACCACAACACGGTGTAATTCGTCTCATCAATCAATCACCAATTATCAACCAAATTAGCACAATATTCTAAGCATGATCTAAAATTACAAAAATATCCTTAATATCCATATTTTACCATATTTATGAAAATACCCTTAGTCACAATATTCCAAAATATAGCCTGTCTCCACTTTACAGTACTATCTCACAACATGTTCGGGTCCACCACTTTGGCCCGATAGTAAAACTCGCTGTTCCATTTAGTCACATAGAAATTTTATGGTATTTTCACAATCGTGTCATTTTCATAAACGTTTTAAAATCATGTAAACATATTTTGACATTTTTGAACATCGCGTAATGTTTTTAAATCATTTTCTCAATCGCGTAAGATTTTTAATTCATTTTCTTAACCAAATAGTTTAAAATCATCATTTTAAATATGTGTAAACTATATCTAGTACTTTTAAACTACGTAAAGTATTTTCCTTATGTGATAAATATATTATGGAATCTTTTCATTTTATTCGTCTGATTTTAGTAAATTTCAGCAGCATTTTGCCTATAAAATCAAAATAAGGTATTTTTAACGTTTTCCTCTAATTACTGTTCATTTTAACCTTACCCATCATTTACACTTTGAAATTTGCTAACGTGCTTTAAAACTTAGAGAGTGAGCTCTACGTTAGTATTTTTCAAGTGTTTGCTTTACTTCTTACTTAAAATAAATTTTGCTAATTTAGAATTCTAGAACTGAATTTATTCCTTTTATTTTCTCAAAGATTCATTGGAATCAAATTCTTTTGCAAATTAATTATCTAACCTATCTTAGAAAATAAAATGGCATTTCATGATACGTTGGATGGCATGTTAGTCATAATTAACCTAATTCATTCTCAAATTTATTATTTCACGTAGATTCTTTAAATCATTGACTTAGAAAATAGTTGAGAACATTTTGGTTCTCTGTTTTCATGAGAAGGTCGTGAGCCTCAATGTGTTCTTTGAAACACTCATGCAAATCGTTACATGTTATTCACATCCTACTTTAATAATTATACAATTATAAACATATACAACTATAAATACATACAATATACATACAATATATTTTAAAGCTATAAACATACATAGCAATTAAAATCAATAATAAAAATCATAAACATGCATAGCAATTTAAAATCAATCACAAATAGGAAAGCATTTAAACAACCACACAAACGAATGCTTATGGATTCTTTACACACAAACAAATCCATTTTCCCATCATCACTTAGGGTTGATGAGATTAAATCTCCCTCTTACCTCTTGAAGACAATAATCGGCTAGTCTCCTCCTCTCCTTGAAATTTCGTGTAACCTCCAAAACAAATCCCTAAATTTTTTAAACAATTAGTAAAAACATATACAAGGCTTCCTAATGGAAAACCATGGAACAAACATGGTTTAGAAAATTAAAAATCAAAACTTTAAACCATAAAAATAAAAGCTTACCCTTAGGGAAGTGAACAAAAGCTTGGATTTTGGACTAGATAGAGTAGGTTTTTGACAAAACCTTGTGAAGGAAAAGTGTTTAGAATATGATTTTGGTTTAGGAAAAGTAAAGAAGTAAAATTATAGAAGATTGATGGTATGGTTTTGGGTGTTGGCCGAATTCTAGGGAGAGAAAATAGAAGAAAAAGTTGGTTAGTGTTCTTGGTGTTTTTGAGAGAAAAGAAAGCTTTAATTTGGATAAGTGTTAAAATGAATATTGAGAGTGTAAAAATGAGGGGGGTGCCGTGAGGTAGTGTGGGTGAGGTTGAGTGTTTAATTTGGATAGTAAATATCCAATTGTGTTCACACTTTGATGCACATGGCTTATGTCATTTTGGAGAGTTCAAGAACCATGTAGAACTTGTGAAGACTTGGCCATTTATCCTTCATGGCCATAGGACTCCTTGGGTTTAGGGGACTTAATTTGATTTTAATTAATGACTAATTACAAGCTAATTAAATAGATAATCAATTAGGTTAAGTCTCCTAATAATATTTAATTTGCATTCTAATTATATAACTAATTAGTTTAATATATATTAGCATATATTATATCTCCTAAACAATATTAGGATATCTAATTAATAATTAGATTACAACTAATCAACAACTAGGTTAGTTTACTTAGTTTACTAATTAGGTAATTAGATTAACCAAATTAGGTTTAATTAGCTATTAATCAAAGTCAAGCCACTATGTTTGACTTAATCTTAACCATTGATTTCAACTTTAATTCCTAGCCCTAGATGTAATCTAAGGTGGATATTGATTAGTCATAAAAATTGAATTCTTATCTCAGCATTGATTTGATCAACAGTTGAGGTTAAAGGCTTCTTAACTAAGTTTTCATCCAACGGTCCATATTAAAGTCCATGCTTCTTTCCTTGACCTATTCCTATTGGTTCAAAATAGTCAAGCCACTTTCGTTGACTTGCTCCCATTGGCTTAAAAATTTGTCCAGTCAGAATCGTTGACTGCTTTTCTAAACGTGGGTCCCACATACTTTTAAGGGTCTATGGTTATTTTGAAGCAAATTTCTACTATTTTTAAGATAGTAGGTACTGTAATATAAAATAATATTATAATAATATAAAATTATTTTATTACACAGTTAAATCCTAAAAATTAAGAGATTAATATATATATCAATCAGAATTGGGTTTAGTAAGATCCCCCAGCTCTAATTAATTAAAATAAGATTTTTTCGACCAAAAAATTATTATTTCCTTGGCTCGGAGCAAATCGCATACAACAGTCAAATACACTCACAAAACAGTCAAATTTAATTTACTACTCAAAGAATTCACAAAATAGTACATTTCAGGACTATATTGTAATTATCCCAAAAGTTGGGGTGTTACAATGTTTACAGCATCTGCCTAAAAATATTTTGGAATGTTTGAGTCATTCAACATAGTTCTTGCTATTTCTTCTAAAGATCTGTTTTCCTTTCCACAACTCCATTTTGTTGTGGAGTTCTTGGAGCAGAGAAATTATGTTGAATTCCCAACTCTTCACAGAAATTATCAAATTCTTCATTTTGAAATTCTCCACCATAATCACTTCTTATAGAAGTTATTTTCATGCCTTTTTCATTTTGTATTAACTTAGCCATTTTCTTAAAAGCTGTAAAAGCTTCATTCTTATGTGCTAAGAAGAAGGTCCATGTAAATCTAGAGTAATCATCAACTATAACTAATGCATACAAATTTCCTCCAAAACTTTTGGTCCTAGAGGGTCCAAATAAGTCCATGTGCAGTAGTTGTAGAGGTCTTTCAGTTGAAACTATATTCTTAGCCTTAAAAAATACTTTAGTTTGCTTGCCCTATTGGCATGCATCACATAAACCGTCTTTTGAGAACTTGATTTTAGGAAGTCCAATTACTAATTCTTTATAAATGAGTTTGTTTAGATGATCCATATGAATATGTCCTATTCTTTTATGCTATAGCCAATTCTCTTCTTCTTTAGATATTAAACAACATACATCACTAGCAGAAATACTCTCTAAATCTATCATATATATGTTATTCAATCGATTACCTATCAGCTTTGCATTACTATCATACTTGTTTTCTATAATGCAACTACTAGAGTTAAAGAATGCCTTATAACCTTTATCACATAGCTGGCTAATGCTTAGTAAATTATGCTTGAGCCCTTCCATATATAGTACACCTTCTATCTTGGTAGTTGTGCTTCTTCCAATTGCTTCAACTCCTAAGATCTTTCCTTTGTTGTTATCATCATAGGTGACACTTCCACCTTGTTTGGGAGTGAAGGATGAGAACCTTGTGATATCTCCAGTCATATGTTTGAAGCAGCCACTATCAAGATACCAATTTAAACTTTTCGCTCTCAAATACACCTACAAAATAGATTTTAAGCATTTGTCTTAGGTACCCAAATTTTGTTGGGTCCTTTGCTGTTGGTCATAACATATGTTCCCTTGGGAACCCAAATTTGTTTAACACTAATCCTTGAAGGATTTCTAAAATAGCATGTAGAAGTTGTATGTTCTTTTCTTGAACAATAGAAACATTTAACAAAAGGACTAATAGAGGATTTAGGTGCAACAAAGAGTTTCTTAAAAATCTTTTCATGCAATGCTGGTTTATAGCCTATTCCAACTTTGTCATATACTCCTTTTTATTGTCCTAATATGACATTTAGATTATTTCTTCCCATTGTAAATTTAGATAGAGTGGTTTTCAATTTTTCCACTTCTTTTTCTAGAATATTGCAATTAGAACATGTAGAACTAGATGCACTTAGCTTATTGTTCTTAGCTTCTAATTCTTTAATCTTAATTTGAAGAGATGCATAATCACTACATTGTTTAGCAATGACTTTCCTAGATGACATTAATTGCTTAACAATTTTTAGATATTCACTATGCAATTCATCAAAAGCATCTTGTAGTTCATCATAGGTAGGGGGATTTCATTTACCTCATCTTCATTGTCACTTTGATGGTTAGTCATGAGACAAAGATTGACATATTCTTCCTTAGAATCTTTAGAGGAATCCATGTCATTCTCCTCCCAAGTTATGTATGCTCTTCTTGGCTTTCTATTCTTCTTGTCCTTGAACTCATGATTGTCATGCTTGTCCTTCTTTTGAAGTTTAGGACACTCATTCTTGTAATGTCCAGGTTTGCCATATTCATAGCACTTCACATTTGATGTTGAACTTTCAGCTTTTGAAGTGTTCTTTTTGGAAAAGAAGTTTGAGGGCCTTTTGTTGAAGGTTTTCTTCTTTTTTAGGAATCTCTTGAACTTTTTAACTAGCAGTCTCATATCCTCTTCATCACTGTCAAAATTTTCTTTAGAGACATGTGCTTTAAGTGATAAGCCTCTTTTTTTTTCTCATTCTCTTCACGGTCATTCAATCTATGCAACTCCATCTCGTGCTCTTTAAGTTTTCTAAATAGTGTAGCAATATTCATGGTTGCTAAGTCCTTTAATTTAGCTATAGCAGTAATCTTTGGTTGCCATTCTCTTGTCAAACATCTCATAATCTTGTTGATTTGTTGTTCATCTGAAATGCTCTTTCCAGGTCCATTCAGCTGATTCACTATGTGAGTGAACCTCCTTTGCATATCATTGATGTCTTCACCATTCTTCATGTGAAAGAGTTCATACTCGTGCATGAGTGAGTTCATTATTGCTCTCTTTACATCACTGGTTCCTTCATGAGTAATTTGTAGCGTATCCCACATTTGCTTGGTTGTCTTACAATTTGAAACCCTGAAAAATTCATCATAACTCAAGGCAGCAGTTATAATATTCTTAGCTCTAGCATTATATCCTACTCTTTTTTTGTCCTCATCATCCCATTCATTTCTAAGTTTTTCTTTCTTGGTGCCTTTTGCATCAAGAGTATGAGGAATGTATGGACCATTCTCAACAGCATCTAATACATCAATGCCACTTGCCTCAAGGAATATTAACATCCTTTCTTTCCAATACATATAGGCAGTGCCATTGAAAGCAGGGGGTCTTGCCAAGAAGCCCATTCTCCCAAGATGTCATTTGAAGCCATCCTCTTAAGCTGTTAAGCTTTACACAAGAGTGAAAGCTCTGGTACCACTTGTTGGTTATGATTTCTTAATACTCAAGAAGAAGGGGTTGAATTGAGTATGATAACTTTTTAAAACTTTTTCCCTTTTTTGGAAAAACTGATTCTTTTCTTTAACTATGTAAAAGATTTTGTCAACCAACAAACTAAAATGTGTTTTTGCAAGATGTATTTCTATCAATACTTGAAACTTATAAAGAAATATTAACAAAAAGGTTGATTTCAGATATGAACAAGATCATAAACTAATCAAATCATGCAAGCATCCTTAACATATTGCTTAATTCATACATTCAAAAATAAAGCAAATAAAGAGTTAAGGGATAGAGAAAATTACAAATCGAGTTTTATTCTAGTTCAGCTACCTCCTCTGGTAACCTGCATCCACCATATGACTATGAGTTTCATCCACTATTAAAAATCAATTTATAAGATTCTTTACACAAGCTTCACTTCTAGGTTCCTTCTACCCAAATGACAGCTTTTCCAGTCAAAGCAATCTTGCAATTCCCACAAGAGTTCCTTCTACTCTTGATTTAATCAACGAGAGAACCTTCTCTCTTATCTCTTTTTTACAACATGAAAAGATTGAATCAGATTCTAAGAAATCAGATATTACAATTTGAAGCTCTATAGAAAAATACTCAGTTTTTCAATGAAAAAGCTCTCTCAGTATTTGTGCGTTTGATCTCAAATTTTGAATGAGTTATTATTGAGAAAGTGTTTGCCAATGTCCTTATATAGGTATATTTCAAAATAGATTCGTTGAACACACTTTACAAGTCAGTTAAGATAAAAACAAACTTGTAAAAAAAAATTATTATCAGTCAATCAATTAGTACATAGATGTGATAACTACATAGAATGCAGTTATTTAGACCCTATCTCTGTGCTAAAATGAATGCTAAGTCCTTGTTTAAATGCATATTTGGAGGGTTTTGTACTTTTATTTGTCATATTCTGATTCTAAGCCTTTCTGATGTATTATTGTGCAAAACTGTGCTTAAATGCTTATTAATTAAGTAGATCTATAATTGTTACTAATTTGGTGTTTTCTCTATGTTAGGAAGGGCTCCAAACAAGGTCAAATATGCAGCAATTGAGCTTAAAGAGGAAGAGGAAGCCAAATTGGCAATTCAGTGGTCAACGCCGTGGCACAAGGTGTTGTGCGCCGCGGCGCTAAGAGGATTTTCAGCAGGCCATACTTGGACTCGAGGCAAGAGCGCTGCGACCCAGATGAAGTGGGCACCGTGACATAGGTAAATCGACCCATTGGGCACCGCAACGCACGTATGTGGGCGCCACGGCGCAGAGGCGGCCAGCTGAGCCTATAAATACATTTTATGTGTTTTTCACCAGAGAGCTGGCCATTTTGGCCATTTCCATTTTCTATTTTAGGTATTTCCTTTATAGTTTCTTATTTTTAGTTAGTTTTAGGTTAGTTAGTTTAGCTAGATCTTCATTTCTGGTGGATTGGAGGCAAGGATCAAAGGATTGAAGGGGGATTCAAGCTTCAGAGACAAATCAATGAGCTTCTTTCTCTCTTTTCCCTTTCTCTATTCTCTTCCTTATCTGTTGTATAGCTAAGCTTTGTTTAGGAATATTTTGGATCCGATTATATATATTAATGATGTGTTCTTCTCTGAGTTTATGTGGATGTTTGATTATGGTTTAATCATTATCCGTGTTTAATGCTTGTGGCTGGCTGATCACTGATTGCATGATCCTAATATGAGCAAATGAACTAGACATAGGGATTTGTTGATATGGATATGGTGTGGTTGATAAATATTTGGTGAGTTCAATTGGCTTGGATGAGTTGATTCGTTAATAGGATAGAAATATACCTATTAGCCATGTATAATATGTGATTGAGAATAGATCATTCATGAGTGGAAGTTAAGCTGGCTTTTAAGGAAACTTAGTGAGTTGGGCAATTGAAACCAGGGTTGATTGACCTAGACATAGGCTTTTGACTACATCAGATTCTCAAGCTAACCTAATCAATGCATTTGTGTTTATGAGGGGGATTGCATGTTGTTAGTAGATGTAGGGGGTGAAGGAGGATTTCTTGAAACCTAACCGCTTTTATGTTTATTACTTTTGTAGATAAGGTTTAGTTTAGTTTATTGCTTTCTTATTTTTATGTCCTTGACTAGAATGGATTAAGCTATTGGTGGGAACAAACTTTTACTCTATATCTTTATTACTTGAGCGATCTGTGCACTTGCAGTAGCAATCAAGTTTTTGGCGCCGTTGCCGGGGATAGTTTTTATATTGCTAATATCAACAATGAGTTTGATTAGTTCTAATTCAAGTTGTATATAAGTTGCATATAATCTATCTTTCTTTTATGTTTTGTTTTAGTTTCAAACAAGAAGCCGGGTGATTTCATTCATACGAGGCCCTTGAGGGAATTCGCAACTCCTCGAAAAGATATCCTTAGATCAAGTTCTTGTGGACTACTAATCCGTAGCACTTCAATTTTGGTGACAAAGTCTGGCTAAGACTATAAACTAGGTCCTTCTTGGGGAGGAAATCCCAAGTTTATGTTTATTTATTGTTCTTACTTTATGCATAAATAGTTAGTATGCTGTGTTTTGTATTTGTATATATATGTTCATGTTGATGTTAATGTATGTTTAGTTAATATGTTTGTGTATTTAAGTGTTAGTATGTCAATTTAGTATTTTATAGTTTTTGTTAGTTGTTATGTCTTAGTTATGTTTGTGTTTGTTTGTTTATGGTTCTAAGTGTTGTTTGTGTTAGTTTTTATATAGGTTAATATGTTGATTAGGTTAGTTTATTGATTTTGTTTGTTTTTAAGTTTAGAGTTTGTTTAGGTTTGTATATAGGTTAGTATGTTGTTTTTGTGTTTTGTTATATGTGTGTTGTACATTTTTATAATTTAGCTTTTTGAACAAGTTTTGTTGTATATAGGTTAGGTTGTCACTTGCGGTGCAAGGTAGTAGGGCCATGGCAGCAAAGGGCGTTTTTCTACAGAATTTTGTAGCTTTTTGTGAGCGTTGTGGCCCAGGCATGGGGGCGCCGCGACATTAATCCCCTGTTTTTACTTTTTCTGTTATTTTTCTATTTTTTTGATATTTAATAATGCTCAGTACTAGTCTCAGGTTCCCTATTGGCCATATTCAATAAAAATACATTTCATTTTAGGTTTGGGGGAGTATCTTTACATGTTTTGTTACCTTTATATTTAATGTTAACATGTATTGGTATTTTAGGTATGCAGTGATTTTAATCATTATATTTTCATGATTATATCCTGTTTTGACTATCACTAATGTGCTGATGACAAATTTTTCAATTTTCACTGTTTACAAAAGATGTTGTGCATGCTTGAATTGAAAGTTGAATCTATTTGAATGCATGACATGTTGCAAGAATGCTGGTGTTATTTTTGGTTGTTCATGATGTGAAAGGTTTCTATTTGCCCTATTTTCAGTGAAACCTTATGTGACCTTGACGCATGTGAAACAATTTAGTTACTTTTGATGCATGATTTACATCTCACTTAGATGCAAGTGTAACTTTGAAAATGATAAGAGTGCATGTCTTGAGAATGTTTATGGATGTACAAGTAGAGTTTTGATGATCCTAGAAATTGTTTTTGAACTCTCTTGAGGTGAAATCCTAGGTTGTGCATGATTGAGGAAATGATTAGGGCATTGTTTGGACCGTTTGAGCCTTAAAAAGCTTTCCCTGATATGATGATATCCTTAGGTCCCTTTTTGAAGCCTTATACTGTTGGCCTTATTTGTTTTTCACCACCATTGTGTTCGTTAACCTGTCAAACATTCTAATGCATGTGAAAGCATGTCATTTTCTTCCTACCCTTATTGTTTGTTGAGTACATGATGTGTTATTTCTTGAGGTGAGTCTGATGATTAGGGGTATGAATGAATATTCAATTCAAAATGAGCCTGAAGGAACCAGATGCAAAACAAAGAAAAGAAAAAGCAATGCTTTGCAAAATAAAGAAAATCAAAAGAAAAATGAAAAAGAAAAGCAAAGCTTAAGAAAAGTAAAGTTCAAAAAGCATCAAAATTGGTTCTGGCAAATTTTCTAATCTCACTTTTGAATACCCTGCTAGTATCAGTTTGTAGCTCATGTCTTGAAGTAGTATGTTGTGTGTCTCAATATTTGTATTGTATCTTTCCCATTCATTTCTTTTGCCCATATCATTGGCCTTACATTATAAGCTGATTAAGTCCCTTTTGATCCTAAATCTTGTGTGATTTACATTAATGGAGAGAGAGTTGATTTACAATCTTGTGGATTCTGTGAATCATATGTATGTATGCTTATAAACTTATCCAAATGTATATGACTTGATTAGGAGAAGTATATCTTGCATGTTTGTGATAAATATAAATTGCATAAAGAGTATTTGGATTGATAGCATGTTAAGGATTGTATTTGTGTGGAGCTGTTTATGAGGCATTTGCACTTTTTGAGAATTGATGCAGTCATTACACACTAGTATTTGTTTTTAAATGAAAAAAAAAGAAGATTGAAAATATATTTGCTGAATGAAAAAGTGATTTTAATGTTTAAGTAATTTACTTAGTTCTATTTTGTTTTGCTCGAGGACTAGCAAAATATAGGTTTGGGGGTGTGATAACAACATAGAATGCAGTTATTTGGACCCTATCTCTGTGCTAAAATGAATGCTAAGTCCTTGTTTAAATGTATATTTGGAGGGTTTTGTGCTTATATTTGTCATATTATGATTCTAAGCCTTTCTGAAGTATTATTGTGCAAAATTGTGATTAAATGCTTATTAATTAAGTAAATCTATAATTGTTACTGATTTGGTGTTTTCTCTATGTTAGGAAGGGCTCCAAACAAGGTCAAATATACAGCAATTGAGCTTAAAGAGGAAGAGAAAGCCAAATTGGCAATTCAGTGGTCAACGCCATGGCACAAGGAGTTGTACGCCGCAACGCTAAGAGGATTTTCAGCAGGCCATACTTGGACCCGAGGCAAGAGCGCCGTGAGCCAGATGAAGTGGGCGCCGCGACGTAGGTAAACCGATCCATTGGGCACCGCAACGCGCGTATGTGGGCGCCCCGGCGCGGAGGTGGCTAGCTGAGCCTATAAATACATTTTATGCATTTTTCACCAAAGAGCTGGTCATTTTGGCCATTTCCATTTTCTATTTTAGGTATTTCCTTTATAGTTTCTTAGTTTTAGTTAGTTTTAGGTTAGTTAGTTTGGCTAGATCTTCATTTCTGGAGGATTGGAGGCAAGAATCAAAGGATTGAAGGAGGATTCAAGCTTCAGAGACAAATCAATGAGCTTCTTTCTCTCTTTTCCCTTTCTCTTTTCTCTTCCTTATCTGTTGTATAGCTAAGCTTTGTTTATAAATACTTTGGATCCGATTATATATATTAATGATGTGTTCTTCTCTGAGTTTGTGTGGATGTTTGATTATGGTTTAATCATTATCTGTGTTTAATGCTTGTGGTTGGATGATCACTGATTGCATGATCCTAATATGAGCAAATGAACTAGACATAGAGATTTGTTGATATGGATATAGTGTGGTTGATACATGTTTAGCGAGTTCAATTAGCTTGGATGAGTTGATTCGTTAATAGGATAGAAATATACCTATTAGCCATGTATAGTGTGTGATTGAGAATAGATTATTCATGAGTGGAAGTTAAGCTGGCTTTCAAGGAAACTTAGTGAGTTGGGCAATTGAAACCAAGGTTGATTGACCTAGACATAAGCTTTTGACTACATCAGATTCTCAAGCTAACCTAATCAATGCATTTGTGATTATGAGGGGGATTGCATGTTGTTAGTAGATGTAGGGGGTGAAGGAGGATTTCCTGAAACCTAACCACTTTTATGTTTATTGCTTTTATAGATAAGGTTTAGTTTAGTTTATTGCTTTATTATTTTTATGTCCTTCACTAGAATGGATTAAGCTATTGGTTGGTATTTAGTTTTATATCGTAATATCCTCGTGGGAACAAACTTTTACTCTGTATCTGTATTACTTGAGCGATCCGTGCACTTGCGGTAGCAATCAGATGTATTAAACAAAATTTCACTCTTACAATGTGTGTACATCGATTGCCTAATCGATTGTGTTCTTAGATGTTCTTGATCTTGATTGATACACACATGAGCACATCGATGTTGTTCTTGAGAAACACTTGCAATTTTAGCCCAGAAGTTCATACATCGATTACCTAATCGATTGTATGGCTATTTCAAAAAGTCCTTGCTTCTATTTTAGCTTATGCATCGATGTACCAATAGATGTACAGATGCAAAAATGCATATTGACTAAGTACGTCCAGAATCAATCTATGTATACATAGATGTATAACACTTATACATAGATGTACACTGAGGTTTTCATTAAAAGTTAGTTAATTAACTTAAAGTACATCGATGTACACATAGATGTACAGACTTATTAATTAACATTTTTCATTCTTAGTCCATTTTTACTTTTGAAAACCATTTTTACTTATTTTAGAGAGCTTAATCAAAGAGTTATACTAAGTCTTTTCTTTACAAAAAGGTTCCTAATGATCTTCCTTGAATTCTTTCTTCATGAAGCTCCTTCTTCAAGTTTTCCATCATGATCCTTGCATTGAAATGCTTTGCTCCATGATCCTTTGCATCCACTTTTCTTGCTCCATTAAATCTCATTAAGAAGTCAAGCTTGGCAAGTAGTTAGTGAATCAAAATAATAATCATGTTAAGTTTAGTCATTAGTCAAAACATACTAGGGTCATTTATCCACACATTCTCTGGTCGGGACGTGTCTCTTTGGACAGGAGTCCAAGCGGTTGACTCCGTAGAGTCTTCACTAGGTAAACGGTGAGCAATGTCCCATAGTTCTACATTAGGCATAGAAAACTCTACATGTACATAAGCAGCATTATATGTAACAATAAGGTTTCCATGGTGGGTATCACTCTAGGATAGAGTCACCTCTCCTATATAACTAAAATGTTGAGTATCGGAGTCGACATACCAGGCATCAATGCCATTGTGAAACTGCACTTCCATATAGTCAGAGAAATTCTGTAACACCCTAACTTTTGGGATAATTACAATATAGTCCCGATTTGTACTGTTTTGTGAATTCTGTGAGCAGTAAATTTAATTTGACTGTTCCGTGAGTGTACTTGACTGTTGTATGTGATTTGCTCGACCTAAGAAAATAAAAATTTTCTCGGTAGGATAAATCTTATTTTAATTAATTGGAGTAGGGGATCTTACTAAACCCAATTGATTGATATATAAATTAATAGCGTAATTTTTTGGATTTAAGCGTGCAATAAAATAATTTTATATTTTTATAATATTATTTTATATTACAGTACCTCTGTCTCAAAAACAAGTAAAAATCTACTTCGGTTTGACCACAGATCTTTAAAAATCTTTGTGGGACCGCGTGTAGGAAAAACAGTCAACCTGTCTTGACCGATGTACAATTTCTAACCAATGAGAGCAAGTCAACAAAGGTAGGCTTGACTTTCTAAACCAATAGGAATTGGACACCTAAGGGAGCATGTGTTTTCATTTGAACCATTGGATGAAGACTTAATGATGAAGCCTTTAATCTAAGCCGTTGATCTAATCAATGGTGAGATTAGAATGATAGGTTTTTGATCAAGTGATATCTACCCTAGATCTAATCAATGGTTAGGAATTAAAGATGAACCAAGGGTTAGGATTTAGTCAACAATTGTAGGCTTGAAAATGGTTAGTAACCTAATTAAGATTAATTAAACTAATCTAATTACTTAATTAGCATACTAAGTGAACTAGCTTAGTTATGAATTAATTATAATCTAACTACTAATTAGATATATTAATATTAATTAAAGGTTATAATATATGTTAATATATACTAAATTAATTAGTTATATTAGTAGTATGTTAATTAAGAATGGTTAGGATAATTAACCTAACTAATTGCCTAATTAACTAACATATAATTAGGTGTAATTGGAGGACAATTAAGACATTATGGAGGGGAGAGTGAGCACGGTTTTTGGGCAGCAAGGAGGCTTAGTGGGCTTGGTTCTACAAGGTTCAAGAAGGATCCAACATGACTAGGCCATGTGCTAACTAGTGTGAACACATTTGTGATATTTTTACCAAGCAAATTCACTCACTCAAGCTCACCTAAAGGCCACTCACGGCTGCTGCACTCTTCATTTACTCTTCACTTTAGTTTTTCATCTTTATCACATTTTGGCTATTCACTTCTCTCTCTAAAATATCAAAAGCTCAAGCAAACATTTCTCTTCCATTTTCTCTCTCTATTT
The DNA here is from genome assembly GCA_029884595.1 of Ormosia semicastrata. Classification (NCBI taxonomy): domain Eukaryota; kingdom Viridiplantae; phylum Streptophyta; class Magnoliopsida; order Fabales; family Fabaceae; genus Ormosia; species Ormosia semicastrata. The sequence goes on from JAQQTO010000045.1 coordinate 37,191,898, forward strand.
CGGCCAGCCCTCATCCAACCACACCAAGACCCTCATAATTTTAGATCATCACATTTCTTGAACCCAAATACCATTCTAAGCATCTTTCATTCACAAACTTTTCCCAAATTCCTACTCTAACTTGCTCAAAATCTCACTTCTTGCTTACTTCCTTAAGGGTAAGTTTGATTTCTATGGTTCAAAATTTAAATTCTGATTTTTCTAACCATGTTTGTTCCATGGTTTCCCTATTTTGTACCTTGTATGTGTATTTGCTAATTATTTGAGAATTTTAGGAATTTTATTGGAGGTCACACGAAATTTGGAGGAAAGGAAGGAATCTTACCGATTGTTTTGTCTACAAGAGGTAAGAGGGAGATTTAATCTCATCAACCCTAAGTGGTGATGAGAAAATGGATTGTGTTTGTGTGTAGAATCCATAAGGATTCGGTTGTATGGTTTATTTGTGATTTTATTGTTTTTGATTGTTTAAAGTGCTTTAATAATTGTGATTTTAATTTGCTATGCATGATTATAGTTTTTATTATTTTTGCTATGCATGATTATGGCTTAAAATATATTGTATGTGTTTTATATGTGATTACATAATTGTATGTAATTATAATTGTGTATTTATTTAAGTAGGATGTGAATAACATGTACGAAATGCATGAGTGTTCCAAAGAACACACCATGAGGCTCACGGCCTTACATCCAAAAAGAGAACCAAAATGTTCTCAGCAATTTTCTAAATAACTGTTTCAAGGAATTTAAGTACAATAATCAAAGTTAAAAATGGTTTAGGTTAATTGTGGCCAAAATGCCATTTAGTGTATAATCAAATGCCATTTTACTTTGATTTGGCCAACATGCCATTTTATTTACTAAGATAGGTTAGATAATTATTTTATAACATAAATCAATTCCAAAGAATCATTGAGAAAATCAAAGGAATTAATTGTTCTAGAATTTTAACTTAGAAGAATTTAGTTTAAGTAAAAAAATTAATCATACACTTGAAAAGTACTAACGTAGAGCTCATACTATAAATTTTGAAGCGCGTTAGTAAATTTTAATGTGAAATTATTGGGTAAAAATAAAATAAACTATATTTAGAGGAAAACATTAAAAATACCTTATCTTGATTTTATAGGCAAAATGCTGCCAAAATTTATTAAAAACAGACGCATAAAATGAAAAGATTCCATACTATATTTAGAACACAAGGAAAATACATTACGTATTTTAAAAGTACTGGATATAGTTTTACACATATTAAAAATGATAAATTTAAGCTATTCGGTTAAGAAAATGAATTAAAAATCCTACGCGATTGAGAAAATGATTCAAAAATAATTTTACGATGTTTAAAAACGTCAAAATATCTTTACGCGATTTAAAAACATTTGTGAAAACGTCGAGATTGTGAAAATGCGATAAAAATCCTACGCGATTGAACAATACTGTAAGTTTTTTGTCGGGCCAAAGTGGTGGACCCAGACATGTTATAGTGTAATCTTGTCGGGTGGGACGTACTATACTTTGTTTTTTGGTGACTAGGGGTATTTTGGTAATTTCTCGTAAAATATGGTAAAATTTGGATAATAGGGGTATTTCGTAATTTTAGCTCATGTTTAGAGTATTGTGCCAATTTGGGTTATAATTGGTGATTGATTGACGAGGCGAATTACATCGTATTTGGTGTGATAAGCGTAGTGTGGTTCATTTATGAACTTGGAGGCATTAGTGTGCGGAGAACTCCACACGCGACAGTGGGTTGCTCCTCCGGGCCGTGGTAAGCAGGCAACACACTAATGATCTTGACGAGCACTATTCTTAGTCAAGATCTTGAGGAGATTAATAAGTACTATGCCGTGGTACACGATGTTTGGACTGTAATCTTGCTACACGATGTTTTGGATTGTGGGCTATAGACACGACGTGTTGACAAAGTGCAATAGCTTGGTTGGGCACCATAAAGTATTATTAGTTTCTATTCGGATCATTCTCTCGGATATCCGTGTTTAGCTCCATGGAGTAGGAACGAGTCGGTGTGTGTATCATTCATCATCCGCATTTTAATGTTCATGCATTATCTGCATATTCTTGTTTATTATAATCTGTGATAAATTATATGGTTTATTGCTTTAATATATTATGCATGATATTGTGTTATGTATTATTGTTGTATATTGCTTAATATATGTCTTGTTGTGATAATTGTTTGTCTTGTCGTTTTCTTTATTGCCATGCGGGTAATGGTGTAGATTGTCTCACCTCTCTATATGTTTTCTCGATATTCTTGTGTTACTTAGTAAAGAGTTTGAGGTAGAGGAGGATCGGCCTCTTGAGGTACGAGTACACGACGAGCAACGGTCGGGCGATTTATACGAGGAGGAGGAACCAAGAGATCATACCGATCGTCAAGGCGATCTTGAGGTCATGGCACCTTTGCCGGGATTCTTCGGGTTCGTGCGACCGGAGTTCCATGGAGGTTCGAGGCATGGCGTATGCATGCTGACCGAGGGACAGAGCGTATGTGGGACGATTGACCGTGTCCCTATGTAGGGAGTATGACGGGGAGGTCATATTCACTACTATGCTTTATCTTCATTTAGAGTTACCTTTAACCATTAGGCGCTATTGGCAGGGAGTTTTTCACGCGCCTAGTGAGTTGAGTAGCGAGTCGACAGCTCGGACTCGTGTCCGAAGTGCTGGGAGATCTCATAGATGCACACTTTTCGATGGTTATTCTGGAGGTGACGGATGGTGATTCATCGGAGGGTTTGTTATCACTTGGGATGCACTTGGGCAGTATTATGTTTTAGCTTTGTGTCAAATCTTTACTGTTTTATTAAATACATGTAGTTGTAAATTATGTTTGTACTAAAAGAGAATCATATGTATATTATGGTGAGTTTATGTTTGTTATATCTTGTGTTTCGTGTTACTTTATTTAATGTTATAATTATAAAAAGAAAAAAAAATATTCCACAAATTTTATATATAAGTATCAAATGTTTTATAACTTGGGTAAGAGTTTTATTTTATTTTATTTCATTACATTCATAAATGTGGCATCCCCACAAGGGTGTTACATTAGTTGGTATCAGAGCCCAAGTTAGAGTCTTTTGGGGTTGTGGTTAGGTTTGTTTTTGCTTGTGTTGTGTGAATCTCTGTGATTTGTTTCCGAAAGGTTACATCCGACATTATTTTATCTTGTTGAAGAAAGAAGATGTCCGGAGGAAGAGGAAGAAGCGTGCAAACGTGGCACCTAATGTGGATCCAATGGTTCTTTGTTCTTTGAGGCTATTCAAACAAATGGCGCAGATGATTGCTCAACAAAATCAGCAAAATCAAAGAAGCGACTCAACATCAAGATATGACTGCGATGCTTTGAATTTGTCCGAGTTCGACGCAACAATCCGCCACAGTTTAGAGGCGAGTTCGACCCGAAAAGGCAAGTCTTTGGATTCAAGATTTGGAACGAATATTCGAAGGAATGGGGTGCGCAGAGAAAATAAGAAGGTAACATATCTTTGTATATATGTTGAGAGGAGATCTTGAGCATTGGTGGAGAAATACGCGCCAAGTGTTGCGGTGAAGGAGCCGAGATCACCGGGAGGTGTTTTGTGAAGTATTTCTCGGAGAAGTACTTTCCTAAGTCTTGCTCGACATGCCAAGGAAATGGAATTTCTTGGTCTGCGTCAAGGAGTATGATTGTTGGAGAGTATCTTCGCAAAATTCGAGAGTTTGTCACAATTCTCGAGGTATTTCCGAACCAAACGGATGAGGTATGGAGGTGCCGAAGTTTGAGGATGGGTTAAGAATGGAGTTGAGACGTGCAGTGCTACCGATGAGAATGAAGGAGTTTCTGTGTTGATAGACACTTGTCGAAGACTCGAAGCATTGGAGCCATCCCGAGATCAAAGGAATCGTAATTTTGGGCCGACTAGGTTCCAAAGAGGAAGTAGTAGCAGTGGTGGTAGGTTTCAGAGGAAGCCTTATGCGAGACCGTCTGGGAGTCAACCTCAACGTCCATCTGTTGGGGGAAGTTTTGGTGGAAATCAAGCTAATCAGAATGTGGCATTTACGCCGACCTGTTTCAAATGTGGCAAGAAAGGCCATCTATCTACAGATTGTCCGATAAGAGGAACGATCTGTTTTAAATGCAAAAAGCCTGGACATATTTCAAGGGATTGTACGCGACACGAGAGGAAGCTGCGCAGTGAGGAATGTCCGTGCTACTCACCCAAGATCTGGAGGCGAGTGTATACAATGACCAGAACTGAAGCTTCTCAGTCTGAGGATCTTATACAAGGGGAAGGTGTCATTGAAGGTAATCACCTGACTTTGCTATATGATTCGGGTGCAACACACTCATTTATTGCATATGATTGTGTGGAACGTTTGAAACCACTCGTGTCTTCTCGAGTTTTCAATTGGTTGTTTCTACACCGACCGCAAGCTCGTTGTTACATCCAAGATATGCATGAATTGTCCTATTGTCATAAAGGATCGTAAGTTTTCGGTCAACTTGATTTGTTTACCTCTTGTTGAGATAGACATAATATTAGGAATGGATTGGTTATCTTCTAACCATATCCTTATAGACTGTGCGAGTAAGGCCATAGTTTTTCCTAAGGAAGAAAGTTCGGATTCTTGACTGCTGTAAAGGTCAAGTCATTGTTGAGGGATGGAGCTCAAGGGTTTATGTTGCTGTCTTCTTTGGAAGTCAAGTTTGAGAAGGATGTGAGCACTATTCCTGTCGTCAATGAGTTTCCAGAGATTTTTCCTGACGATGTACCTGGTTTGCCACCGGAAAGGGAGATCGAATTCTCTATCGACTTAGTACCTGGAGCCGGTCCTATTTCGATTGCACCTTACCGAATGTCACCTGTAGAGTTGGCAGAGTTGAAGAAGCAATTGGAGGAACTGTTGGAGAAGCAGTTTGTGCGACCTAGTGTTTCACCATGGGGAGCACCAGTGTTACTAGTCAAAAAGAAGGATGGAACTTCGCGTCTTTGTGTAGATTATCGACAGCTGAACAAGGTGACTATAAAGAACAAGTACCCACTACCGAGGATTGATGACTTGATGGATCAATTGAAGGGAGCCGTTGTATTCTCTAAGATAGATCTGCGATCAGGTTATCATCAGATTCGTGTCAAGGCCGATGATGTACCCAAAATAACTTTCCGAACTCGTTATGGACATTATGAGTATCAAGTAATGCCGTTCGGAGTGACGAATGCTCCTGCGATATTCATGGACTATATGAATAGGATTTTTCGTCCATACTTAGACAGATTTGTCGTTGTCTTCATCGATGACATTCGATCTATTCTCAAAGTCGAGAAGAGCATGCCTGAACATCTCAGTATAGTTCTCCAGATTTTGAAGGAGAAGAAGCTGTTTGCGAAGTTGTCAAAGTGCGAGTTTTGGTTGGATGAAGTTCAATTTTTAGGTCACGTAATTTCCAAGGAAGGTATTGCGGTAGACCCATCGAAGGTGGAGACTGTTTTACAGTGGGAAAGGCCTAAGACTGTGACTGAGGTTCGAAGTTTTGTTGGATTAGCCGGATATTACAGAAGATTTATTGAAGGTTTTTCCAAGATAGCTGGACCACTTACACAACTCACGAGGAAGAGTCAAGCTTTCGATTGGACGGAGGAACGTGAAGCGAGTTTTCAAGAACTGAAGAAAAGATTAACGACTGCACCAGTGTTAATTTTGCCGGATCCTAACAAATCTTTTGAGGTGTATTGTGATGCATCTTATCAGGGGTTAGGATGTGTGTTGATGCAAAATCGGAATGTGGTAGCTTATGCTTCAAGACAATTAAAGGTTCATGAGAGGAACTACCCAACGCATGATTTGGAGCTAGCTGCAGTAGTTTTTGCGTTGAAAGTGTGGAGGCATTTTCTGTATGGAGCTATGTTTAATGTCTTTAGTGATCACAAGAGCTTAAAATACTTGTTTGATCAAAGAGAATTGAATATGAGACAGAGGCGATGGTTGGAATTTTTGAAGGACTATGATTTTCACTTCAATACCATCCAGAAAAGCGAATGTGGTGGCTGATGCCTTAAGCAGAAAAGTAGTAAGTGTTTCTACTATGATGATTAAAGAGGAGGAGTTGATGAAGCAATTCAGAGATCTATGGTTATCAATAGAATTGGTACCTGGAAAGATTCGTTTAAGTAGAGTTGTGGTCTTGAATGACTTGTTGGAGATAATAAAGGAGAAACAAGATGTAGATGCGTTTTTATAGAATGAAAAGGAATTCTTGAAGCAAGGTCATAAAGCGACGGTGGAGGAAGGATCGATGGAATCATGAGGTTTCAAGGAAGAGTTTGTATACGATGATCCCGAACTCAAGAGAGCGATTTTGGATGAAGCTCATACAAGTAATTTGAGTATGCATCGGGAATGACGAAGATGTATCAAGACTTGAAACGACTGTTTTGGTGGCCAAGAATGAAGAGAGATGTAGTGAACGTGTAGCGTCTTGTCTTGTCTGTCGAGAAGGCAAAGGTGGAACACCAAAGACCTGCTTTGGTATGTTACAACCTTTAACTATTCGAGTGGAAGTGGGATAGTATCTCGATGGATTTCGTTACTGGATTTCCGAAGACGAGGAAAGGTTATGATTCGATATGGGTTATAGTTGATAGGCTTACGAAATCAGCGCATTTCTTGCCAATCAATATTAAGTATCCGTTGGAACGCTTAACCCGATATATATCGATGAAGTTGTTAGACTTCATGGTGTACCAGTGAGTATAGTTTCTGATAGAGATCCGAGGTTTACGTCAAGACTCTGGCAAAGTTTGCAAGAAGCTATGGGAACTAAATTGCGATTGAGTTCTGCATACCATCCGCAGACTGATGGTCAGACGAGAGAGAACGATTCAGTCGTTGGAAGATATGTTGCGTGCTTGTGTATTAGAACAGTAAGGAAGTTGGGATGAATTTCTGTCTTTGATAGAATTCACCTACAACAACAGTTTTCATTCGAGCATAGGAATGGCGCCCTATGAAGCACTTTATGGACGACGATGCCGAACACCTTTGTGTTGGTATCAGGATGGAGAGAGTATGACTATTGGTCCTGAACTTGTGCAGCAGACTACAGAAAAGGTGAAAATGATACAAGAAAAGATGCGAACGACTCAGAGCCGTCAGAAGAGTTATGCTGATAAACGTAGACGACCCCTGGAATTTGAGGAAGGCGATCATGTATTCTTGCGAGTTACGCCTACGACGGGTGTCGGGAGAGTTCTGAAGTCAAGGAAGCTTACACCTAAGTTTATAGGACCTTATCAGATTATTCGTCGGATTGGTCCTGTAGCTTATCAAATAGCTTTACCGACTTTTCTATCCAATCTCCATAATGTATTTCATGTGTCTCAGTTGAGGAAATACATTCCCGATCCAACTCACGTGATACAACCTGATGAGGTACAGCTAAAAGATAATTTGACGTACGAGACACTTCCTGTTAGAATCGAGGACAGGAAAGTGAAACAGCTTCGAGGGAAGATGATTGAATTGGTGAAAGTAGTGTGGAATGATGTAACAGGAGATGCTACATGGGAATTAGAGGATAGGATGAGGGAGCAATACCTCAATTGTTTGATGTATGATGAATTTCGGGGACGAAATTCTTATTAGTAGGGAGAGTTGTAACACCCTAACTTTTGGGATAATTACAATATAGTCCCGATTTGTACTTGTTTTGTGAATTCGTGAGCGGTAAATTTAATTTGTTGTTCCGTGAGTGTACTTGATGTTGTATGTGATTTGCTCGACCTAAGAAAATAAAAATTTTCTCGGCTCTGGGATAAATCTTATTTTAATTAATGGAGTGGGGGATCTTACTAAACCCAATTCGATTGATATATAAATTAATAGCGTAATTTTTCGGATTTAATCGTGCAATAAAATAATTTTATATTTTTATAATATTATTTTATATTACAAGATCTACTTGTCTCAAAAACAAGTAAAAATCGCTTTCGGTTTGACCACGGATCTTTAAAAATCTTTGTGGGACCGCGTGTAGGAAAAAGCAGTCAAGCTGTCTTGATCAGTACAATTTCTAACCAATGAGAGCAAGTCAACAAAGGTAGGCTTGACTTTCTAAACCAATAGGAATTGGACACCTAAGGGAGCATGTGTTTTCATTTGAACCATTGGATGAAGACTTAATGATGAAGCCTTTAATCTAAGCCGTTGATCTAATCAATGGTGAGATTAGAATGATAGGTTTTTGATCAAGTGATATCTACCCTAGATCTAATCAATGGTTAGGAATTAAAGATGAACCAAGGGTTAGGATTTAGTCAACAATTGTAGGCTTGAAAATGGTTAGTAACCTAATTAAGATTAATTAAACTAATCTAATTACTTAATTAGCATACTAAGTGAACTAGCTTAGTTATGAATTAATTATAATCTAACTACTAATTAGATATATTAATATTAATTAAAGGTTATAATATATGTTAATATATACTAAATTAATTAGTTATATTAGTAGTATGTTAATTAAGAATGGTTAGGATAATTAACCTAACTAATTGCCTAATTAACTAACATATAATTAGGTGTAATTGGAGGACAATTAAGACATTATGGAGGGGAGAGTGAGCACGGTTTTTGGGCAGCAAGGAGGCTTAGTGGGCTTGGTTCTACAAGGTTCAAGAAGGATCCAACATGACTAGGCCATGTGCTAACTAGTGTGAACACATTTGTGATATTTTTACCAAGCAAATTCACTCACTCAAGCTCACCTAAAGGCCACTCACGGCTGCTGCACTCTTCATTTACTCTTCACTTTAGTTTTTCATCTTTATCACATTTTGGCTATTCACTTCTCTCTCTAAAATATCAAAAGCTCAAGCAAACATTTCTCTTCCATTTTCTCTCTCTATTTCGGCCAGCCCTCATCCAACCACACCAAGACCCTCATAATTTTAGATCATCACATTTCTTGAACCCAAATACCATTCTAAGCATCTTTCATTCACAAACTTTTCCCAAATTCCTACTCTAACTTGCTCAAAATCTCACTTCTTGCTTACTTCCTTAAGGGTAAGTTTGATTTCTATGGTTCAAAATTTAAATTCTGATTTTTCTAACCATGTTTGTTCCATGGTTTCCCTATTTTGTACCTTGTATGTGTATTTGCTAATTATTTGAGAATTTTAGGAATTTTATTGGAGGTCACACGAAATTTGGAGGAAAGGAAGGAATCTTACCGATTGTTTTGTCTACAAGAGGTAAGAGGGAGATTTAATCTCATCAACCCTAAGTGGTGATGAGAAAATGGATTGTGTTTGTGTGTAGAATCCATAAGGATTCGGTTGTATGGTTTATTTGTGATTTTATTGTTTTTGATTGTTTAAAGTGCTTTAATAATTGTGATTTTAATTTGCTATGCATGATTATAGTTTTTATTATTTTTGCTATGCATGATTATGGCTTAAAATATATTGTATGTGTTTTATATGTGATTACATAATTGTATGTAATTATAATTGTGTATTTATTTAAGTAGGATGTGAATAACATATACGAAATGCATGAGTGTTCCAAAGAACACACCATGAGGCTCACGGCCTTACATCCAAAAAAGAGAACCAAAATGTTCAGCAATTTTCTAAATAACTGTTTCAAGGAATTTAAGTACAATAATCAAAGTTAAAAATGGTTTAGGTTAATTGTGGCCAAAATGCCATTTAGTGTATAATCAAATGCCATTTTACTTTGATTTGGCCAACATGCCATTTTATTTACTAAGATAGGTTAGATAATTATTTTATAACATAAATCAATTCCAAAGAATCATTGAGAAAATCAAAGGAATTAATTCTGTTCTAGAATTTTAACTTAGCAGAATTTAGTTTAAGTAAAAAAATTAATCATACACTTGAAAAGTACTAACGTAGAGCTCATACTATAAATTTTGAAGCGCGTTAGTAAATTTTAATGTGAAATTATTGGGTAAAAATAAAATAAACTATATTTAGAGGAAAACATTAAAAATACCTTATACTGATTTTATAGGCAAAATGCTGCCAAAATTTATTAAAAACAGATGCATAAAATGAAAAGATTCCATACTATATTTAGAACACAAGGAAAATACATTACGTATTTTAAAAGTACTGGATATAGTTTTACACATATTAAAAATGATAAATTTAAGCTATTCGGTTAAGAAAATGAATTAAAAATCCTACGCGATTGAGAAAATGATTCAAAAATAATTTTACGATGTTTAAAAATGTCAAAATATCTTTACGCGATTTAAAAACGTTTGTGAAAACGTCGAGATTGTGAAAATGCGATAAAAATCCTACGCGATTGAACAATACTGTAAGTTTTGCTGTCGGGCCAAAGTGGTGGACCCAGACATGTTATAGTGTAGTACTGTCAGGTGGGACGTACTATACTTTGTTTTTTGGTGACTAGGGGTATTTTGGTAATTTCTCGTAAAATATGGTAAAATTTGGATAATAGGGGTATTTCTGTAATTTTAGCTCATGTTTAGAGTATTGTGCCAATTTGGGTTATAATTGGTGATTGATTGACGAGGCGAATTACACCGTATTTGGTGTGATAAGCGTAGTGTGGTTCATTTATGAACTTGGAGGCATTAGTGTGCGGAGAACTCCACACGCGGACGGTGGGTTGCTCCTCCGGGCCGTGGTAAGCAGGCAACACACTAATGATCTTGACGAGCACTATTCTTAGTCAAGATCTTGAGGAGATTAATAAGTACTATGCCCTGTGGTACACGATGTTTGACCGTGTGTCATCGCTACATGATGTTTTGGATTTGTGGGCTATAGACACGACGTGTTGACAAGTGCAATAGCTTGGTTGGGCAGTACCATAAAGTATTATTAGTTTCTATTCGGATCATTCTCTCAGATATCCGTGTTTAGCTCCATGGAGTAGGAACGAGTCAGTGTGTGTATCATTCATCATCTGCATTTTAATGTTCATGCATTATCTGCATATTACTGTTTATTATAATCTGTGATAAATTATATGGTTTATTGCTTTAATATATTATGCATGATATTGTGTTATGTATTATTGTTGTATATTGCTTAATATATGTACTGTTGTGATAATTGTTTGTACTGTCGTTTTCTTTATTGCCATGCGGGTAATGGTGTAGATTGTCTCACCTCTCTATATGTTTTCTCGATATTCTTGTGTTACTTCCGTAAAGAGTTTGAGGTAGAGGAGGATCAGCCTCTTGAGGTACAAGTACCCGACGAGCAACAGTCGGGCGATTTATACGAGGAGGAGGAACCAGTAGATCATACCGATCGTCAAGGCGATCTTGAGGTCATGGCACTGCCAGATTCTTCGGGTTCGTGCGACTGGAGTTCCATGGAGGTTCCGAGGCATGGCGTATGCATGCTGACCGAGGGACAGTAGCGTATGTGGGACGATTGACTGTGTCCCTATGTAGGGAGTATGACGGGGAGGTCATATTCACTACTATGCTTTATCTTCATTTAGAGTTACCTTTAACCATTAGGCGCTATTGGCAGGGAGTTTTTCACGCGCCTAGTGAGTTGAGTAGCGAGTCGACAGCTCGGACTCGTGTCCGAAGTGCTGGGAGATCTCATAGATGCACACTTTTCGATGGTTATTCTGGAGGTGACGGATGGTGATTCATCGGAGGGTTTGTTATCTACTGGGATGCACTTGGGCAAGTTTATGTTTTAGCTTTGTGTCAAATCTTTACTGTTTTATTAAATACATGTAGTTGTAAATTATGTTTGTACTAAAAGAGAATCATATGTATATTATGGTGAGTTTATGTTTGTTATATCTTGTGTTTCGTGTTACTTTATTTAATGTTATAATTATAAAAAGAAAAAAAAATATTCCACAAATTTTATATATAAGTATCAAATGTTTTATAACTTGGGTAAGAGTTTTATTTTATTTTATTTCATTACATTCATAAATGTGGCATCCCCACAAGGGTGTTACAAATTCCTTCTTGCAGCCATCGTGGTCTTCACAAACATAGGCATAAAAATAGAAACAGACAGGACAACATAGCAAAGAGGTGAGATCCCCTACATCAATGTCATTTTGATAGCAAAGAAATGATACGAACAACAATGTTATTCCATACATACAATCCATATATTAATATAAAATCAGCAAACATATTCATGATATTAAATAGATAAACAATCCAATGAACTTGCAACACAATATCAGGCATAATGATAACACCACAAACATATTATTCATAATAATACTATATAACAATAGTTCAAATGCTGACTATGCATATGCACACAGACTCATTCCTACTCCATGGAGCTAATACACAATGTCGGAGAGAAGATCCAGAAGATATGTTTGTCACTCGGCTGCCATGGCCAAAAGTGTTATCATTTATCAATTTATCAAAATGTACATCAGGCATTGGACAAGATTCTACATTAGATCATGATATAGGATAGTGTCTCGGTTCAGATCGTCGGTGCGTTTGCATCTGTCTACCCCACAGACAAAAGAGCTACCAACTGCCCATTGTGAGGTACCTGCACCCTGATGCCACCAAGGTCAACGAGTGACCTACACTTGTCTACTCGCACCCGCACTTTAGGTGTAAATCAATCTCCTAGGCATATAGCCTTAATCAATAAGCAAATTCACACATCGTTACTTAGCGATATCATTATTCAACATAACCAGGTCAATCACCGTTGAACCGTTCCCAATGGTATTAAATCAACCGCCCATACAATTATCTAATATCATTAGTATCAATGATATTATATAACCGTTCATATAATTACACAATACCAATGATCCACTCGGGTCCAGTACCTCGACCCTATAGCAAAACTTGCTATTCCTCTCAATCGCGTAGCGATATTATCACATTTTCACAATCGCGTAACATTTTTGTTACGTTTTCAAATCGCGTAAAGATTTTCTATCATTTTCTAAATCGCGTAGCCTAAAATTACAATTTTTGAGTCACGTAAAGATTTTTCAAAGTATTTTCAATCACGTAAAATATTTCTAACATATTTTAAGTCCAAAATAAGATTTTTCTCATTTAATAACAAAAGTTAACTTTATTTTTATTATTTACATGATAGTCCTTCTATAAAATAATATTTACATAATGGTCCCTCTTTAAATAATATTTTCAAAATAGTCCTTCTTTAAATAATATTTCCAAAATGCTCATTTTTTCAATAATATTTGTAATATAGTCCCCTTCAAATTAGTATTTTCTACTATTTTTCAGAAAACTATATTTTTTAATTTTACTTAGGATATTACAGCTTAAAATTTTCTAACACGCTTCAAAACCCATAGGGTGAGCTATACGTCAGTAAATTTCAAGTATTCACTTTTATTTCACTACATAGCATAACTAAGCCAATTTTAATTCTAAAAATTAAATTACTTTCATTTAAATTCTGAAACTTACCAAATTGAGTTCTTACTATTAAAACACTTAAGTTTACACTTAGTAAAATAATTTTGGATCTTGATCATCAAAAATTGGCATGTTAGCTGAATTCATATAATGCTTCAAAATTCATATATAAATCATTTTCTAACACTTTAATCCTTATAGACTCACTTAATCAAATTTCTTGTCACAAAATCCTTTAATCCTCAATTAGGAAAATAATTTAGGGCTCTTGGTCCCCTTTTTGGTGATGAGGCCATGTGCCTTTAGGTTGTGGAAATAGGTTTGATCCAATGATTTAATATGTTAAGGTTTGATGATGACAAATACAAGACAAAAAGAATGATACTTATGCTTTATAATTGTGCTTAATAGATGACAAATGCATTACAAAAGAATATTGATCATGTTACATAGATGTGCTTAATGAGATATATTGTAGCATGTATGATTATGTAATTTATTTAGTTATATTCCACATAATAATCATGCAATGATATATATGTAACATTCATCATATAATATATCCAATAATGCTTTATATCAGTCTTAATGAATTAATATTGAATTTGATTCTACTTAAATGAAAATGTGCAAAATGTTCTTTGTTGTATCCTACATAGAGCATATCTATTTGAAAATTAATAAATATCTTATTTGGATATGTCTATGAAAGTCTTATATGCATGGTAGACTAACTAGAGTTATACATTTATGAATCATGCATATAAAGATATTGAACTATGAATTTAGACTAACTATGTTTATTTAAGTGAGCAATACTTTATAGGATAGTTCAAGTACCAAGAGTGAGAATTGAGACAAGAAAGCAAAAGATCACAACTATGCTCAACTCAAGAAGAACGAAAATGATAAAGATGTTTTGAGCATTTGCAAGATTTGAAGAGAAGAAATTTGTGGAAGCTTGGATTACATCAAGAAGCCTAAGGACTAGAATTGGTATATTTTCCTTTTACATTTTCTCCTATGTAAAGATAGAGATTTTATAAGAAAAGAGCTCAAATATATTTTTAAGTCTTTAAAAATGGTTCTTACATGTTAAAATGCCCAATGAACTATTTTTGAAAAGTTAGTCTTGGTGGTAGTTCAAACCTTTGAAAAATAGCTAAGTTTATGTTTTGCAAAACTGACATTTGATTACTCTTTTGATCATAACTTTCAAAATACTTTGTGTTTTGTTCTAAAACTTATTTCTTATGAAAATAGACTCAAAGATCTTTCCAATGAGTGGTCATTTACTTTAAACGGATAAGAAATGAAGAAGTTATGACCATTTAAATTCAGTTTTCAAAAACAATCAAGTTTGAGTTTTGAAAAGCTGACCTTTGATTACTCTTTTGATCATATCTTTCAAAATACTTTTAGTTTTGTCCTGAAACTTTTTCATTTGAAAATAGACTCAAAAATCTTTCCAATGAGTGGTCATTTGCTTTAATCGGATAAGAAAAGAAGAAGTTATGACCTTTTAAATTCAGTTTTCAAAACCAGAAATATTGTAATCGATTACACAAGTCCTGTAATCGATTACAACGTTGGCAGAGGCCATGTAATCTATTAGCAGAAGTGTGTAATCCATTACCAAGTGCCCAAAAACGTTCTCAACAGCTATAAACAGCTAGTTTTCATAAAAAAAATCATTTCTAAATACTACCAACGACTATTTTATCACTTGGGCTCTATATATAAGTGTTGTATGAAGCTTATACACCTCTTGAACACTTGATTTGATCCTTGAATCACTAAAATCATATTTTGAACTCTTTATTACAAAATCCTTCTATTCCTTTGTTCTTCAATTTGTATTATCCACTATTGAGAGAGTTTCTATTATCTATACTTTGTTCTTTAAGTTGTATATCTACTCTTGTGAGAGTTTCTATTCTTTCTCTTCACCATGAAATCATTGTAAGAGGGTGAGGTATCCCTTGTAGTGAGACTCAAACACAAAGGGTAAGGTATCCTAAAGGTATTGTGAGTGCTCTTGAATGTAAAGGTTTCTCAAGCACCTGTGAAGCTTGAAGAGTTGGAGGCTTTAGCACAAGGGTGAGGTATCCCAAGGTGTAAGGAGTGCTCTTGTTTGTACAAAGATTTTCCTAGCACTCGTGAAGTCTAGGAGATAGTGAAGAAAATCTCAAGTTAAGCTTGGGACTGGACGTAGGCCACAAGTGGTTGGTGGCTGAACAATGATAAATCTTAGTATTTGCTCTTCTCAACTCTATCTCTTTATATTTGTGCTTAAACTATATATGCTTGAGTTGATCTTGATATCTAGCTTATTTCCTTAATTTATCCTATAACCCAAGTTGCATTTGAGTAATCTTTAGTAGTTGTGCCTTTGCTATGTATGTTCTGCTGCATTTATTAATTGAGTGTTTTTATAATTTTTCAAAATTGCATTAAAACCAGTTATCACCTAATTCACCCCCCTTTTGGGTAATGGTTGCCATGGCTAACAAGTGGTATCAAAGCTTCGTGCTCTGTTAAAAGCTTAACCACTTGGAGTTAAAGATCCTTATTTGTTTGGTGATGATCACATATTTGATACATTAATAAGCCTTCATTTTTAGTCATTTACACTCTCCATGTACTTAATTGATTGAGTTTGATTATGTTTTGTAAGTTTGGACTTAAATTGGACTTAATTGAATTTTTTAGCATAATTTACGTTTTACGTTATTTCTGTATTTGGGCTATATCTTGGGATGTAGATGGCCAAATGAGGTGAATCTGGTGGAATTTTAAAGATAAAAGAGAGCTCTATAACTTTCATGAAGACCTCAAAGGCCCAATCACACGAGTAGATAACTCAAATTGGAGTTGAATCAAGAACTAGAGTGCTGTTTCTAACAGCATAACCTATGTATACTGTTCATGCCATATTTTGGGCTAGAAGTTGTCAAATGGGCTGAAATGTTGATGTTGAATAGTTGAGACTTATATCTACAACTTTCATGTTTAACACCTTTCCATAATATGAGGGCTAATGGGTGATAATGGGCTTGCAAGTCATAACAGAGGAGCTGTGACTGGGCCTGAGCAGTGTGCAGTAATTTGGACATATCTGGAGTTATAGAAACAATATTGGACTCACACTAAAGCCATTCGAAAGCTAAGATCTAGGCCTACAACTTTCATGAAGATCATATTTTCTTATTCTGATGTATTCAATGACTTCAGAGTTAAATGATTTTAGAGACAAGGAATCTCCATAATTTTCCACTCCCCAAAAGTCATTTAGCATTTTCCACTCATTTTCCACTCATCCACTCACTAATGACTCAACCTCCTTGTCATTTTGTATCTCTAATCCTCTATAAAAGGGGGCCTTGGTAGATCATTGAAGGTGTTAGGTGTTAGGTACCAAAATGATGCTAGTTTGTTACTTGGTTTTCTTGTAGTAATTTTCCTTTGTTCTAAATTGAAGTAATGTTCTTCTTCTTCTTCTTCTCTCTTTCTTTCTTCTTATCTATGAGTAACTAGGTTTCATTTTACTTGGGTGAAAGAGTGAACCTCTTGGTAATGAAATAATG
The DNA here is from genome assembly GCA_029884595.1 of Ormosia semicastrata. Classification (NCBI taxonomy): domain Eukaryota; kingdom Viridiplantae; phylum Streptophyta; class Magnoliopsida; order Fabales; family Fabaceae; genus Ormosia; species Ormosia semicastrata. The sequence goes on from JAQQTO010000045.1 coordinate 37,208,911, forward strand.
TTAGATTAATTTCTTTCTTGTGCTTAAATGATATATTTTCAAGTGATCATTATACGTATTGTATTTTGTTTCCAATCAATTTAGAAACCCTCCTTGTAAAGTGGAGTTCTTGATTTGTTATAGACAAGAGATTGGTACAATAAATGCTTTAACCCATTTACAAGTGGTGTATTTAGAAACTCTCTTTATAAAGTGGAGATCTTGATTTGTTGTAGACAAGATTTTGGCACAATGAATGCTTGATCTCATTTTTGAGAGGTAGTGTTAATAGATGATTAAAGGAATCATAATATAATTACGTATATAATTTTTAATGAACTTTGAACGTTGTATTTTTCGATTGGAACCTCTGTTATGTGTGGATTCTAATTGAGTTATAAAAGAATTAATCTTGTCCTTAATTTATTTACTAAGAGTGGATCTCCTAACCCAAGCAATTCCTTTTTATTTGTGACTAAGTTTTTATCACCTTTATTGTTGTAACAAAATATTTTCCTTACGTCAAATAAATTTTTCTTCATCAATTCCCTGTGGATCGACCTCGGACTCCTGAGAAATTTATTACTTGAGATAACTTGCACTTGGGTTTGCAACCTTTAATTCTGCATCAAGTTTTTGGCGCCGTTGCCGGGGACTTGATTTGAAGAACAAATTGATGGTGTAAATATTTTGTACATATTTTTTTCTGCTCTTTTAATTTTTTTTCTTTGTACTTACTATCGTACTAACTTAGTGTGGGAAACTCTCCCTAATCTCTCTGTAATCTTTAATCATTAATGAAATAATATTTCTTCTTCTCTTCTCTCTCGCTAGAGTAAAAAATCAGCTCTGTTGATTCTCTGGTTTTCATATTTTAAATTTACTTTCTGTACTTCAATTTTTGTACTTTAATTTCTGTACTTTACTTTTTGTATTTTATTTCTAACTTTCTAACTTACTAACCTATTAACCTTTTTAATTTTCTTGCTTACTAACTTACTAACTATCTAACTTTTTACTTTATCTGCTTCTAACATTTTAATTTATCTACATACTAACTTTTTAATTTTTTTACTTATTAACTTTTTTTTGGTGGCTAGTTTATACCACACCCTTATTAATATATATTTGGTGGCTAATTTATACTACATCTTTGTTAATATTTAATGGCAGGTTTATACCGCCTACTTGTACATTTTTTTTTCTATTTTAAGGTACTTATTTATACTTAATTGGTATCGTGATTTAAATTCTGGTCGTTTCGTTAAAGTTAATCCTAATACTTTACATATTGATTTGTCTGAATCACAATCACACACATCAAACACAATGGCTGAAAATGAAAGTGTGCATGATGAACATGAAAATCAACTATTGCGAACCATGCGTGAGTATTTGCAACCATCTCGAAATTCTAGTCCATCATGTTTTATCTTTTCACTCAATGCTAACAATTTTATATTCAAGCCAGGTATGATTTCTTTACTTCCTAATTTCCATGGTTTAGAATCTGAAAGCCCATATTTACATCTAAAAGAATTTTAGGAAGTATGTACCGCTTTTCATGATCAAACTTGCACTGAAGAGGTTGTTAAGCTTAAATTGTTTCCTTTTTCTTTGAAAGGTAAAGTAAAAACTTGGCTTAACGCTTTGAAACCAAGATCAATTGGCACATGGCAAGAAATGCAAGGTGAGTTTTTAAAGAAATTTTTTCTAACACATAAAACCAATGCTTTGAAAAGACAAATCCAAAAATTTTTCCAAAATTCAAATGAAGCATATTTTCAAAGTTGGGAACATTTTAAAGATTTGTTGAATTCTTTCCCACATCATGATTTTGAAAAATGGCGCACTATAAGCTTCTTTTATGAAGGGTTAACACCCGAAACTAAACAATTTGTGGAAACAATGTGCAATAGTGAATTTCTTAATAAAGAACCTGAAGAAGCTTTAGACCATTTAGACCATTTGGCTGAAAATTCTCAATCTTGGCATGGTACTAATCATTCTGAAAATTCAATTAATCAAACCTTGCAAATGCTAGTAAAGGAAAATATCATCTTAGTCAAGAAGAAGATTTAAATGCTAGGTTTGTTAGTTTGGCTAGAAAGGTTGAAGCCATGGAATCAGGGAAAGTAAAAGAAATCAAATCTGTGCAAAATGAAGAAATTTGTAGCATTTGTGATGAATTGGGACACTCAACAAATGAATGTCCAAAAATTCCTATTCTTAAAGAAGTTGTGCATAAGCAAATAAATGCAATGAACAATTTTAAAAAGCCATTCACTTCTTCTTCTTTTGTAGATACATACAATCTGGGATGGAGAAATCACTCGAACTTCAGTTGGAGGACCAACAATTAGCCACAATTCATGCAACCTTCACCTCCTCAGGCACAACAAGATTCACAAAATTCTCAAGGATATGCACCCTATGTCCCACTATACAGGAATAACCTTGAAGAAACATTGCATACATTCATGGAAAAGCAAGATGTCATTATTAATCAAAACATTCAAGTCATGATTGACATAAAAGACACTCTTGCTAAACTTTTTTCTACACTCATCATTCACGAGAAAAGAAAATTTCCTTCTCAACCTTAACTAAATCCCAAAGATCAGTACAGTCTAAATGAGGATAGTCCAGAAAACTAACAAATAGATCAAGTCAAGTCAGTGATAACCCTTAGGAATGGAAAGGTTGTTGAAGAAAGCAAGGAGATAAAGAGTCAAATGTCCAAAGTGATGAACTCCTTGAGTGTGAATGAGTTAGAGGATGTGGAAAAGAATCAAGATAGTAGTGTTGCTGAGCTACCCAAGGAACCTGAGGTGACAAAAAGTCTTGTTAAGCCAGAAAATGATGACGAGAGCCACCAGACATACATGATTGACTCAATCATGGATAGGGGAGTTTCTACAACCCATGATTTGGATCCCCTTGAGAATTTTCTTGTCAACTCTGAGTTTGATTCTATCATTAATCCCTCTGATGTAGTTGATATTTCTACTATTTTTTATAGAACTCAAGATCATGACACTCAGGCATGGCAACCAAAGTTTAAGGAGTTTTTTAAGAAAGGTTGGACCATTGCTAATAGAAAAGGTGTTCGTCCCTTGGTCTGTTCTTATAAAATTAATTTGAAAGAAGGCAAATGGTCAGCGGTTGAAGCTATAACTTGAGTTGAAGGATCCAGATGTAGCAGAGACTTTGGTAGACGATCTTGTCTACCAAAGCTGAGGTAAGTTTTTAGTATTTCGTGTTTTTATTGAGTCGGCTTAAGTGCCTCCCAAATTTCGGAGCCTTTGTATAGGGATGTAAATAGTGTCGGAAAAAAAAATATATAAAACAAAAGAACCAAAAAAAAAATATGTTTGCATGCTTATTTATTTCATTTTATTTTATTTTTTTTATTTGTGTCATTGCTAACCATTGTCAAGATGTAGTTATTCTCTTCTTGTCTAAGCATTTCGGGTATGTGACTTCTCCTCATTACTTTGTTTAATTTTGTCCCAATAATTTCTTTGATGTATATTAATGATTATTTCTTCAGTCTGGATTTAATTTTTAACATTGAGGACAATGTTATGATCTAGTTGGGGGGAAGGATAGTTGTGTGAATAATTATGTAAAAAAAAGTGTGTTTATTAGTATATTTGTCGTGTTTATATGTTTGTCAGTAATTTACTAACAACTAAACCAATTAAGGATGGCAGAGTAAGGAGTAAATTTTGCTGTGGACGTAATTTTACTCTTGAGACGCATCTAGATTGGGGTAGACAACTAATTTATGTGGAAGTAGCAATTCAAATTCAGGAAAATTTGCATGATTGAGTAAATTGTCTTCTTTCTTAAAATTCACATGCTTGGTTATGGATGTTGAATTGGTGGATTGAGAATGATAGAATTATGCCTTGTGAGATTTTGAGTCTATTGATGAATGGATTGAACATTTGTGCCATTCTTTTCTTTCTTGTGTGAATTTCACTCATGGAATTGTTACTCTAGAACTTGCTTTGATTCTTTTTGAGACTATATTTTCATATGCATATATAAATATGATTGAGACATTTTTCTTGAAATAGCTACTTTAATCAAATAGCCAGCCTTGTTTAGCAGCATATTGTCTCAATATGATATTAAACACTCTTATGACTTCTTGAAAATTATCTGATTCCTGCTAACGTAAAGCATTGGAAATGACCTATTTCCCTTTGCTTAACCCCTTTGAGCTTATTTGACCATTCTTTATTTCGAAATCATTTTGTACCTTAAATGAAAAAAAAACCATGTTCGTATCTGGCCTTAGGGAATAAGAGAACATTAGCTTTGTCATTGGATGAGTTCTTGAACAAGTGTGGGGGTGTGTGTGCAGAATAATTAAAAAAATGTATATATGATGTCCTTTTTGTAAAAAAAAAAATAAAAAAAATCAAAAATTAAAAATTAAAAATTAAAAAAATGTAAAAAGAAAAAGAATGTCAACAAGACAATAAGGGAAAGGAAAAGAATATGTAAAGGAAATTTGTATTAGGTGGAGTTGGGATGAATTTTCATGCTTGTTAATTGAACTCAGCTCTCATGCTCTTTTATTCTCTGGTATTTAATTTGTCATATCCATATTACCTCTTCCTTTACCTTGACCCCATTACAACCTTGAATAAAGTCCTCATGATTTGTGTATGTATATGTTTTGAGTAGTGGAGAAGTAGAAGATAAGCAAGCTTATGGTAGTGCAATTTCTCATGGGTTGAATTGAGAGAAATACCTACATTTTAAGCACTTGAGGGATTGAGAGTTAATCTTGTGAAGATCTATCATTCTTGATTCATGCTTTTCAATTGAAGTTTCCTTACTTGTTGGTTTGAGATGTGAAGATATGTTACCTCATGAATGTTTTGATTACTTGAATGATTGGTTGCTCTTCATTTTTAAATATTATTAGAAATTAAGTCTTTTAGAGTGTTTAACTTTTGAGTCTGTTTCATTTTTTTTTAGTTTTGGTCTTATGTGTTTTGCCCAGGAGTGAAAAAAGCTAAGTGTGGAAAAATTTGATGATCATATGTTTGATACATTAATAAGCCTTCATTTTTAGTCATTTACACTCTCCATGTACTTAATTGATTGAGTTTGATTATGTTTTGTAAGTTTGGACTCAAATTGGACTTAATTGAATATTTTAGCATAATTTACATCTTGCATTATTTCTATATTTGGGTTATATATTGGGATGCAGGTGGCCAAATGAGGTAAATATGGTGGAATTTTAAAGATAAGAGAGAGTTCTATAACTTTCATGAAGACCTCAAAGGTCCAATCACACGAGTAGATAACTCAAATTGAGGTTGAAGCAAGAACTAGAGTGCTGTTCCTGACAGCTTGATCTATGTGTACTGTTCATGCCATATTTTGGGCTAGATGTTGTCAAATGGGCTGAAATGTTGATGCTAAATAGTTGAGATCTATATCTACAACTTTCATGTTGAACACCTTTCCATAATCTAAGGCCTAATGGGTGATAGTGGGCTTGCAAGTTAGAACAGAAGAGTTGTGACTGGGCCTAAGTAATGTACAGTAATTTAGACATATCTGGAGTTATAGAAACAATATTGGACTCGCACTAAAGCCATTTGAAATCTAAGATCTAGGCCTACAACTTTCATGAAGATCATATTTGCTTATTTTGATGCATTCAATGACTTCAGAGTTAAATGATTTCGGAGACAAGGAATCTTCATAATTTTCCACTCACCAAAAGTCATTTGGCATTTTTCACTCATTTTCCACTCATCCATTCACCAATGACTCAGCCCCCTTGTCATTTTGTATCTCTAATCCTCTATAAAAGGGGGCCTTGGTAGATCATTGAAGGTGTTAGGTGTTAGGTACCAAAATGATGCTAGTTTGTTACTAGGTTTTCTTGTAGTAATTTTCCTTTATTCTAAATTGAAGTAATGTTCTTCTTCTTCTTCTTCTTCTCTCTTTCTTTCTTCTTATCTATGAGTAACTAAGTTTCATTTTGCTTGGGTGAAAGAGTGAAGTTTTGGTAATGAAATAAGGTTAGATTAATTTCTCTCTTGTGCTTAAATAATATATTTTCAAGTGGTCATTATATGTATTGCATTTTGTTTCCAATCAATTTAGAAACCCTCCTTGTAAAGTGGAGTTCTTGATTTGTTGTAGACAAGAGATTGGCACAATAAATGCTTTAACCCATTTACAAGTGGTGGTGTTAGAAACTCTCATTATAAAGTGGAGATCTTGATTTATTGTAGACAAGATTTTGGTGCAATGAATGCTTGATCCCATTTATGAGTGGTGGTGTTAATAGATGATTAAAGGAATCATAATATAACTATGTATATAATTTTTAATGAACTTTGAACGTTGTATTTTTCGATTGGAACCTCTGTTATGTGTGGATTCTAATTAAGTTATAAAAGAATTAATCTTGTCCTTAATTTATTTACCAAGAGTGGATCTCCTAGCCCAAGCAATTCCTTTTTATTTGTGACTAAGTTTTTATCACCTTTATTGTTATAACAAAATATTTTCCTTACGTCAAATAAAATTTTCTTCATCAATTTCCTGTGGATTGATCTCAGACTCCCGAGAAATTTATTACTTGAGATAACCTGCACTTGGGTTTGCAACCTTTAATTCCGCATCATTTGGCAACCATTGAAAGCTTTTCAAAATGAATGGTTTTGAAATTAATAAACCACCATTCTTTGATGGTGTGAATTTCATTTGTTGGAAAGATAGAATGAAAATTTATATGCAATCTATTAATCTTGATTTGTGGGATATTATGTTTGATGGATTTACTTGCAAATCAAAACATACTTGAAATGCCTATGACAAGAAATGTTTTTCATTGAACATTAGAGTAATGCAAATCTTGATAAGTGGTTTAAATGATGATGCTTATGCTAAAATTAAGAGTTGCTCTAGTGCTAAAGATATATGGGATGATCTTGATGATTTTTATCTTGCTAACAATGATTTCTTGCAAAAAGTTGTATATAGAGAGCAAGAAGAGCAAAAGCCTCTAAAGGAAGACAATATTGAAAAATGTCCTCAAGAAGATGTTCTTGAATCTTGGATGGACAACAATGAGAAAGATGGCGATTCCCTTAAAAAGGACTTTGAGGTAAATAATGCTACACCATATTATAGTCCTTTATATGATGAGCTACAATGTGCATATGATGAATTATATAATGACTTATTGTTTTTAGAAAAGAAAAAGTTATCTTGTTTGGAAAACATTTCCTCCATTGAAAATGAAATTGAAACCTTGAAACATGAATATGTTTTTCTTGATGAGGAAATGTCTTTAAAATGTAAAACCTCAACTTCTTGTCAAAAGTGCATTGATTTAGAAAATCAAGTTGAGGACTTATATTTTGAATTTTTGAAAGCAAATTATTCTAATTGTTTACAATCCATGATTGTTAATAAGAATGAAATTGATGTTATTTCACATGGAATTTCAAGTAAGGCTTGTGGCAAAAATAACATAGAATGTAATAACAACCAAATGCTCAAGTTTTTCAAAAATGATCTTCAAAGGACCAAGCCATCATTAAATTCACTTGTTTGTAATTTTTGTGGTCATATAGGACATATTTCTCATTTATGCAATTATAGAAGAAATTCTTATATGAGAAATAATATGGTATGGATTCCTAAAGGTCCTATATGCCCTAGTACAAACATTCAAGGACCCAAGATGAAGTGGGTACCAAAATGTCCTCCTAGTGCTTCAATTATGTAGAAAATCTCTCAAAAGAATGTACAAATTAGTCAACTGAAAAAAAATCATCAAGGGGAATGCTTCCAAAGCCCATTGGTAGAAGTTTTGGTCAAAGAAGGAAGATGACTTCAACCAAAGCTTTTCAAGTACAAAATGTGAAACTTATAAAGTTTATAACACCAAAAGAGAAGCAACAGGTAAGGAAAAGAGTTTTCTTGATTACCAAGGCCAAGGTATCAAATATTTTTACCTCTTATGCACATTCACTTAAAAAGATAATAAATATGAGGTATATTCCTTATAGGCCTTAGGTAAAGAATAGAATTATGTGTACTTGGTAAAATCTGAATATTTTGTTTTGCACATGATTATGTTCATTCTTATTGTATCATAGCTCATTAGCTTGTTATATATCTTGGTACATAAGGTTCTACAATACCTAAGTATGCTTTCTATACTTAAAATTGTCTATATATCATGAAAGTGAGCATGTATTGGATATGTGCTTAATGGTAATTGATTATTTAATTTGTTTTACTCAATTTACATACTATAAAAAAATTGATCTTTATGAGAGCATAATGAATTAATAATCAATGACTAACCCCTATGGATCCAAAATCGGTGGATACCAAAGAAAGTACTTTGAAATGTGTTGTAGGTGTGCTTGAAGGCCAAGAGCTGACTTTGGAATCTAAAAAATGGCTGCTCCAAGCACAAGACTCGAAAATACTTCAAGCTCTCTTCCTTGTCTCCAAGAAGCTTGGACTTGCAACCTTTGGTAAAATGGAGACTTGGTTTATGCTTCTCTGGTTTATTTTCTTGAAAATATCTTTACATGTCTCAAATATGCTAGATTAGTTTGCTTTTTGTTTGAAATAACATATTTGATGAAAATATCTTTGAACTTGTCATAATGTGATATTTTGTTGCACAATATGTAATGCTGCTGCATAATTTGTTATGTTATTGCAAAATGCGATATTTAGGTGCATAATCTGTCATTCACTTCATGATATGTCATTTTGATGCATAAGTTGTCACTTTGTAGCATAATTTGATAGTTTGCTGCATTATTGAACTCCGTGCATAATTATCTTGCTATAGTGATATTTGAAAACCAATTTAACTTGAGTGTTAGAGGTTTCTCTTAAGTTTGCTTTGCAGGTACTCCTTCATGACCAAGTCCTCCGAGTAGCTCAAAATTCACTAATCCTGCCATCAAATATTGAAATGTCAAGTATAAATGGATAAAGAGAAGAGTTAAATGAAGAAGAACATGAGGAGACTTTCTTCATGTGCAATGGAACAATGGAATAAAGCTCAAACTCAAAGGACAAATAAATGAAGAACACTCTAAAGAAGCATCACTCTCTCAATAAGTATCTCTATCCCTAAGCTATTGTGATATTTTATATGCTATGGATTGTATGATACTTATTAATAATTTGATCTTAAATAATTAGATGTTTTCCTTACATGAGAAGTGTGCTTAGCATTGACAAAGTACTTAATTGGATATTAACTTGATAATTTTATCATTACATATAGGGTGGATGATATTAGTTCTATACATGCTTTGATCCCTATAGCATATTTCATCAAGGTGAATGTTTGATATATATATATGATTCTCTTGATCTATGGTTTCTTAGTGGTATAACACCTATGAGAATCATGTTCTTTTTTTAGATTTTCTTGGTTAATTAAAAAGTTTTTTTAAGGGCAAAATCTCCTATCATATTTGAAAGAAGCTTTTAAAGTTCTATATCATTGAGAATCATTTGAACTTGTCATAAGACCTTGAAAGTATTTTCACCTCCTAACTATCTTGAAAATTCAGAAATCATTGGACATGTGTTATAAATGTAGTATTATCTTATTTTGCTTTGAAAATTTTTATTAAATCTTGAGAGAATATTTAAGATAGTTTCCAAATAAATTTTTTAAAATATTCTATAAGAGACCATCTTAATACTTCTAAAGATAAGCCTTGTTCTTAAAAAGTGTTTTATCTTTTCAAGGCTTTTGTTTAATGAGAAAGAGAGGAAAGGTACTTTCAAATGTTCCTTTGACTTGAATTTAATCACTCTCAAGGAATATGTGATTTCAATATAAAACCCTTCTACCTTTCTAAAATGCTTTTGGAAATGTAATGTGTTACTATAAAATTCATTTTGAAATGAGGAGAAATTTTAAAATGGTTTTTAATTGATTAAGAATATGACTTCTTTATTGTAATGTGCTTACAAGGTCTTGGCATACATATTTCTCTTTATCTATCTTGTGCTTCAATAAGGGGGAGCTTATCGTATTTTCTTATAACTCCTTACAATTATTTGTTGATTTGTAATGGTTATTTATCCTTTTCACTTTACATATCTTTCTTTCATGCCCTTGTTGACTAAAAATATATGTATGACTATGTTAAACTATTATGTTTTATATTTTGATAATATCCATATTTTGAGGGGGAGTCTAGCTCTTGTTACCAAGTGGCTTCCAGTACTCAAGAGGGGGGGTGAATTGAGTATAAAACTTTTTCGCAAACTCTTTTAAATAAAAATATAAATATTAGAACTTAATAAATAAATGCACAGAAGGAATGAGACGAAGAAAAGATCAGCAGAAAATAAATGTGCGATAAAATAAATTGCATAAAATAAAGAGATAAAGAGAAGAAGAGCAGGCACGATATTTATCCTGGTTCGACCACTAACCCACTTGTGGTCTACGTCCAGTCCTCGAAAGCCGAGATTTTTCACTAAGTATACAAGCTTCAATAGGTGCTTGCTACTGTTACAAAATAGAGCACTTTTCACACACAGGGACACTCTACCCTTATACTAAAGTCTCAGCCTGCAGGGATACCTCACCCTTATACAAACCTTGAGAGATACCTCACCCTCGATACAGAATATCAGAAAATAGATGAAGAAAAACTCTCACTCAGAGTAAGTAATACAAATTGAAGTGCTAATGGAGCTCTCACAGAAATATCTCAAAGTTTTTAATCAAAAAGAGCGTAGAAAATAGTTTTCACAGATTAGAGCATTCAGAAAATAATTCAGAGTTATGGGCAATGAAATTCGTGACCCAAGCTTACTATTTATAGGGAAAACACGGAGATAGCCGTTTAGGTATAATTAATAGCATTTAGAAAACAAATTAACCGAATTTAAAACGTTTGAAAGTTTCCATATCAGACTTTGTATTCAAACGTGTTTATTCGAATAACTTAATAGGTTATTCGAATAATACTGTTCCTGAAACCAATTTAAAAGCTCGTCTAAAATGGGTTATTCGAATAACCAATGTGCTATTCGAATAACTCTATTAAAACCAGAGTTCTGAGAACGAAGGGTTATTCAAATAACAGCTAAACCATTCGAATAACATAGTTTAAAAGAAGTTCAGATAGAAAGGGTATATTCGAATAACGTTTGAGTTATTCGAATAACTCACTTAAAACACAGATCTGAAAAAGCTCATCTATTCGGATAAAAGACATGCTATTCGAATAAAAACTTAAAACACAGAGTCTCGTAAAAGGGTCTATTCGAATAGACTAGGTTCTATTCGAATAACTCAGTTCAAAAACGTTTTGAAAACTTAGTTTAAAAACAAGCTTTATCTTTTCTTTCAAAAACAAAGAGATTTCAAAGTGAGCTCCGTACAATAGATCCTAAGTCCTAATGCTAATCAAATATAAACTTGGACTTGGTCTTTTTATCATCTTCATTTATTCTTCACGTTTGTTATCATCAAAACAAGTCTTCAAAGGTATGCATCCAAACATATTCTCCCCCTTTTTGATGATGACAAACTATTAATGAGACTATCAATGAGAAAAGCGTTAGTGCATATAAATAGAATTCACATATAGGTATAAAAGCTTACTCCCCCTCTTTAATTATAAGAGGTAATGTATATCAGATATGTGCGCAGCTCCCCCTTTCAATTTGAATCCAATCTCATTTTAAGGTTTACCTGTCTTTTCTCAATTATAGTCAAAAGATCAAATATTTCTCGCCCTTTTGTCATGAGCAAAAAGGAGGGGTAAGTCCCATAAACATATATCAAAGTAAGAATACATAAAAGTAAATATACTCATATCAAAAGATCAACAGGAAATATTATTTATTCATTAATAAAAAAGAGAGTCAATTACACAAGCCAAAAAATAAATAACATGAAGCCAAAACACATTCAACGCCTAAGAACTAAAGTTCCTAGAAGTAAGCATCCGGAGGTGGTGGTGAAGAAGCTGGTGCAGGAGCAGGTGAAGCAGATCGGAGGGCTGCAACCTCACGTTCAACACCTTCTATTCTATCAAACGAAATAGAGAAGGTTTATTCCATGTAAGCTCGGTTATCCTACAAGGTGGCCATGATCTGTTCTAAAGTGATAGGAGCAGGAGGAGCAACAGGTACATCAGTAGGAGCAGCAAGGGCATCAGTAGGGTTAAGCTCATCCTCAGCGACCTCATCTGGGTACACCCAGCCTTCATCGGTTTGGATCATCTTCATTTTCCGTAAGGTGTGAGCGCCAAAGACGTTGTGGTGAGTCAGAGCAATGGCTCGCTCAGTCGCCAGGACCTGAGGATACTTGCTCAGCAAGGTAGTGACAAGAATGCCATAAGGCAAGTCTGATTTCTCCTTGCCCTTGAGCATTCCACCCTTGAGACCCTTGTCAGGCAGGGCTAGACTAGGCTTCAGCAGGTCTTCAACCGCCTGAAGCTTGTTGAAATCTTCTAGAAACGGGGTGTCACCATCTTCAACAAGGGCGCCAGAGAACTGCAGCCCGAACAGAGTTAGCCAGTCCAGCGGTGTGATCACAATGTTCTGATCACAAACCTCAGAGAGAAGATTCTGGCCATCGAAAGCCAGATTGCAGAAGAACATCTTCACCAGAGCTGGATAAACAGTGGCCCGGTGAGAGCAAAGCTGAAAAACTCCCTGGTTTTGCAGTAGGGTGAGGAAGTCGAAGCCGCGATGTTGCTGGAAGAAAGAGAGGTCAAGGTACTTGGGTTGGACCAAGTTACACTCCTAGAAGTGAGTGATGAAGCGTGCACGATGCTCTTCGTTGGAGGAGAGCCTTCTCAGATCAAGAGAGTTGTTGCATGGAGCGTTCTTCGTGCGTGGACGCTTGCTGGAGGAGGAGGCCATGGTGGAAGAAGGTGAAAGAGAGTGAAAACACAGGGATAAGCAAGTTTGAGATGGCAGGAGCTAAGGAGACGTGAAGAGCGGAGAAGATGAAGGGTGAAAACGTTTTAGGCGTGCAGGGGTTATTTAAAGAAAACCCGTGTTTATTCGAATAAATATGGGTTTATTCGAATAAACCGTGCTGGAAAGCTGAAAGGACAGGCGCGCAGGAAACTAAAAAGGTGTTTCAGCTAGGGTTTATTCGAATAGGGGGTATTCTATTCGAATAGACCAACTGGGAAAGCCAAGCGTTTTGGCAAGTTGACAGGATTTATTCGAATAACTATTGGAGTTATTCGAATAGGCTGAGGCCTATCAGTTAAGACTGATAAAAGCAGAGCTCTGGTTATTCGAATAACCTGAGGTTTATTCAAATAGACAAAGGCTGAGAACAGAAACTGATAAAAGAAGGACTCTGGTTATTCGAATAAGGAGAGGTTTATTTGAATATATAGAGAAGAAAAATACACAGGATTTAACACAGGAATCAGGTTATTCGAATAAACTGAGGTTCTATTCGAATAAATCTGATGTTCAACACATATTTTATAAGCTATAAAGAGGTTTATTCGAATAAAAGTTTGTTTATTCGAATAAAACTAACAAAGAAGCACACAGAAGAAGAACGTTCAAGACATTCAAAGCAAATATCCATGTGAAAATATTCAACAGAAAAAAATGCAATTAAATGTTGGATTGATCAATTATGCCTAATTTTCCTCGAATATAAAAGAAAGCTTCTTTTGCTAAGGGTTTAGTGAAGATATCTGCAAGTTGCTTAGATGTTTCAATAAACTCAAGAATGCAATCCCCTTTTTGTACATGATCTCTGATAAAGTGATGTCTTATCTCTATATGCTTTGTTCTAGAATGCAGTATGGGATTCTTAGAGATATCTATCGCACTAGTGTTATCACATCTTATCGGGATGTGATCAAGCTGAAGATCGTAGTCTAAGAGTTGTTGCTTCATCCATAGGATTTGAGCACAACAACTCCCGGCTGCAACATATTCAGCCTCAGCAGTAGACAAAGCCACACTATTTTGTTTCTTGCTATGCCAAGAAACTAAAGAACTGCCAAGCAAGTAGCATGTCCTACTAGTACTTTTTCTGTCTAATTTGCACCCAGCAAAATTAGAGTCAGAATATCCTATTAGGCTACAAGAGGCACCCTTAGGGTACCACAAGCCCATTTGTGAAGTGCCTACAAGGTATTTCATTATCTGTTTAACAGCACTTAAGTGAGATTCCTTAGGGTTTGCCTGATATCTAGCACACATGCATACACTAAACATTATATCTGGCTTACTAGCAGTAAGATAAAGGAGAGATCCAATCATAACTCTATATTTCGTTATTTCTACTAATTTACCTCCTTCATCTTTGTCCAAGTAGCAAGAAGTGCCCATCAGAGTAGCCATGTGTTTTGCATTTTCCATTTCGAATCTCTTGAGCAGTTCCTTGCAGTATTTGGTTTGACTTATGAATGTCCCTTCGTTCGTTTGTTTGATTTGAAGTCTGAGAAAGAAATTCAATTCTCCCATCATTGACATTTCAAATTCATTCTGCATAGACTTAGCAAATTCTTTGCACAGGGATTCATTAGTAGCACCAAAGATAATATCATCCACATATACTTGCACAAGAAGAATGTCATGCTTTTTATTTTTAATAAAAATGGTAGTATCGACTTTTCCTCTTGAAAAACCATTTTCCAAAAGAAACTTACTCAACCTTTCATACCAAGCTCTAGAGGCTTACTTTAAACCATATAAAGCCTTTTTAAGTTTAAAAACATGGTTGGGCAGTTTATGATTTTCAAAACCTGGAGGTTGTTCAACGTATACCTCCTCTTGAATAATACCATTTAGGAAAGCACTTTTGACATCCATTTGATATAATTTGAAATCCATGATGCAAGCATAAGCAAGTAATATCCTAATAGCTTCTAATCTAGCCACAGGTGCATATGTTTCTTCATAATCTATTCCTTCTTCTTGATTATACCCTTTAGCAACCAATCTAGCTTTGTTTCTAGTTATTAACCCATTTTCATCAAGTTTGTTTCTAAAAACCCATTTAGTTCCAATTATGGGGTGATTATTAGGTTTAGCAACTAATTCCCAAACTTGATTTCTTTCAAACTGATTTAATTCCTCATGCATAGCTAAGATCCAATGTTCATCATCAAAAGGTTCAATTAAATCCTTACGTTCAATTTGAGAAACAAAAACTAAGTGATTACAAGTATTTCTGAGTTACGAGTACTTACACCTTTAGATACATCACCGATAATTTGATCAAGGGAATGATATTTTGAAGTTCGCCATTCTTTGGGAAGTTCCAAAGCTTGTGAATCTTCTTGTCTTTGTTTATCCTCTTGCTCCTTAATTTCTTTTTCTTTATTATCCAAATGTGTTTCCGCCAAGATTTTGACTTTGTCAATTCCAAGGATTTTTCCTTTATTGTTATCACCATAAGTGACGTGTCCATGATTCTTTGGAATAAGCATGGTGAATTTTGAGTCGTCCCCGGTCATGTGCTTGGAGCAGCCGCTATCGAGATACCAATTTGAACTCATGGCTTTCAAGCACACCTACAACACAAGTTTAGTTTTTAACTTTTGGTACCCAAACTTTCTTGGGTCCTTGTGTGTCAGTTTTGGGTATAGTACCCTTGGGAACCCAAACCATTTTTGTTCCAATTTTTGTATTTATGTTTTTCCTTGCATTACATGTTAAAGCACTATGTCCTTTCCTTCCACAATAAAAGCATTTAATAAAAGGACTACTTGAAACACTAGAATGCACAAAGAAGTTTTTATAGAGTTTTTGTTGATTTTTCGGGTTGTAACCTATCCCGGCTTTTTGAAAAACCACTCTTTGTCTTCCTAATAAAATATTTAAGTTATCTCTTCCAAAGGTGAATTTTGAAAGTGTTTTTTAAGTCTTCAATTTCTTTTTCAAGCATATGACATGAAGAGCAAGATGAAGAAGTAGAAGCATGTGAAGAATGATTTGTGCATGCATCAATGATTCTCAAAGTTTCATTTTCAATTTTTAATTCTTCTATTTCTTTATTTAAAACAAGAATTTAATTTTCTAAAGAAGAAATTGTTTTCTTAGAAGAAGAAATAATTTTTGTCAATTTTAAAGATTCTTCATGTAATTCTTCAAAGGCATCTTGTAACTCATCGTAAGAAGGCAATAAAGTAGTATTGGAACTTACCTCATTTTCACTTTCTTCTTCATCTCCTTTTGCCATGAGACATAGTTGGGCTTCCTCGCTGTCTGAACTGTCAGTTGAATCCACGTCATTTTCATCCCATGCTATATAGGTTTTTCTTCCTTTCCTTTCCTTGAAGGGCTTCTTTTCAAATTTCCTCTTCTTCTTTTGGTAAACTGGACACTCTATTTTCATATGACCAGGTTTGCCACACTCATAGCAAGTTGGAGTCGATCAAGTTCCTTCGCCTTTGTAATGAGTCTTCTTCGGAGGGAAGGGGGTCTTCTTTGCGTTCCCTTTTTCCTGAAAAATTTACCAAACTTTTTAACCAACAAACTTAGATTTTCTTCACTTACCTCGATGTTATCTGAGCTTTCTTCATTTTCTTCATCATCATTGTCAAGTGTTGAGGAAGTGGCTTTGAGCGCTATCCATTTTTTCTTTTTATCGTTTTCTTCGCTTTGACTTAATCTGCTCAGTTCCAGTTCGTGCTCATGAAGTTTTCCAAAGAGGGTAGCTAGAGTCATTGTGGATAAGTCCCTTGATTCTGAAATAGCTGTTACTTTGGTTTGCCAAATCCTACTAAGACATCTCAAAACTTTGTTAATCAAATCTTTGTTAGAAAAACTTTTGCCTAAAGATGCAAGATGATTAACTATGTGGGTGAACCTCTTTTGCATTTCCTGAATGCTTTCTCCTTGGTTCATTTTGAATAATTCATATTCACGAGTTAGAGAATTAATTCTCGACCTCTTAACTTCACTAGTACCCTCATGGGTAACTTGCAAAGTGACCCATATTTCTTTAGCAGTTTTGTAATTTGAAATTCTAAAAAACTCATCATATCCCAAAGCAGTAGTAATAATATTTTTGGCTTTTAAATTAAATTAAACTTTTCTTTTGTCTTCATCAGACCATTTATTTCGTGGTGTTTCGGTCCTTACACCATCGACCTCATGTGTGGGTATAAAAGCGTCATTTTTGACAAAGATCCCATACATCTAGATCAATAGCTTCGATGAAGATTTTCATTCTTTCCTTCCAATATGCATAACCATCCCCATGGAAAAAGGGTGGTCGATTTATGGAAGATCCTTCTAAAAAACCATTTGAAGAAGCCATATTCTCTTGAAGCTGCTAAGCTCTTTATACAAAAGTTTAGCTCTGATACCACTTGTTACCAAGTGCCTTCCAGTACCCAAGAGGGGAGGTGAATTGAGTATAAAACTTTTTCGCAAATCCTTTTAAATAAAAATATAAATATTAGAACTTAATAAATAAATGCACAAAAGGAATGAGACGAAGAAAAGATCAGCAGAAAATAAATATGCGATAAAATAAATTGCATAAAATAAAGAGATAAAGAGAAGAAGAGCAGGCACGATATTTATCCTGGTTCGACCACTAACCTACTTGTGGTTTACGTCCAGTCCTCGAAAGCCGAGATTTTTCACTAAGTATACAAGCTTCAATAGCTGCTTGCTACCGTTACAAAATAGAGCACTTTTCACACACAGGGACACTCTACCCTTGTGCTAAAGTCTCAGCCTGCAGGGATACCTCACCCTCGATACAGAATATCAGAAAATAGATGAAGAGAAACTCTCACTCAGAGTAAGTAATACAAATTGAAGTGCTAATGGAGCTCTCACAGAAATATCTTAAAGTTTTTAATCAAAAAGAGCGTAGAAAATAATTTTCACAGATTAGAGCATTCAGAAAATAATTCAGAGTTATGGGCAATGAATATCATGACCCAAGCTTGCTATTTATAGGGAAAACACGGAGATAGCCATTTAGGTATAATTAATAGCATTTAGAAAACAAATTCAAAACGTTTGAAAGTTTCCATATCAGACTTTGTATTCAAATGTGTTTATTCGAATAACTTAATAGGTTATTCGAATAATATTGTTCCTGAAACCAATTTAAAAGCTCGTTTGAAATGGGTTATTCGAATAACCAATGTGTTATTCGAATAACTCTGTTAAAACCAGAGTTCTGAGAACGAAGGATTATTCGAATGACAGCTAAACCATTCGAATAACATAGTTTAAAAGAAGTTCAGACAGAAAGGGTATATTCAAATAATGTTTGAGTTATTTGAATAACTCACTTAAAACACAGTTCTGAAAAAGCTCATCTATTCGGATAAAAGACATGCTATTCAAATAAAAACTTAAAACACAGAGTCTCGTAAAAGGGTCTATTTGAATAGACTAGGTTCTATTCGAATAACTCAGTTCAAAAACATTTTGAAAACTTAGTTTAAAAACAAGCTTTATCTTTTCTTTCAAAAACAAAGAGATATCAAAGTGAGCTCCGTTTAATAGATCCTAAGTCCTAATGCTAATCAAATATAAGCTTGGACTTGGTCTATTTAACATCTTCATTTATTCTTCACATTTGTTATCATCAAAACAAGTCTTCAAAGGTATGCATCCAAACACAGCTCTTAAATTGTTGTTTATATCTCTTGGCTTACATCCTTATTTGACATGAAGTGTTTTATTATTAATACCATCAGCATGTTAATAAAGATCATCTCTTATTCTCTTTCCCTCTATCAATGAAAGAAGGTAAACATTCTTAAACTTCATATCTTTTGATTCTTTTATTAAGAAATGCTTGATATGTGGCAAGTTATATGATCTTCCATTTGAAAACCTTAATTCCATGATCTTACACGGATATTTTGTAACTCCTAACAACTGATATCAAGTGATACTTATTTATCATATGGTATGCAAGAAACTATATGCTAAATATAATTGCTTAAGCTTATTGCTATCATATGCTAAATGTTGGTGTACCAAAATATGACAAGCTTTGCATGAATAATCTTTTATATCTTGAAAACATACTTATTTCATCTCTCTATTCTCGAATCATGTGTAGAATCAAATAAGGGGAGATAGTTATGTTTTGAATAACTTGAAGAAGTTTTTGGTTTTGATGATCCTACTCTTTTTGACAACACGAGTTTTATCTAAAGAGGGAGTGAAAATATTATCTTTCCTTCCTAAGCCTTTTTGTTGATGTCAAATAGGGGGAGTGAAAATTGGAAAGAAAAATATGTTCTTGTGCTTATTGTTTGATATGCTTATATGAATATCTATTCTTCTATATTGCTAAACATATTTTTTCTTTGGTGATTTGTCATCATCAAAAAGGGGGAGATTGTAGAAATAGATTTGCCCCAATGATTTAATATGTTAAGTTTTGATGATGACAAATACAAGACAAAAAAGATAATGCTTATGCTTTATAGTTGTGCATAATAGATGACAAATGCATTACAAAAGAATATTGATCATGTTACATAGATGTGCTTAATGAGATATATTGTAGCATGTATGATTATGTATTTTATCTAGTTATATTTCACAAAATAATCATGCAATGAGATATAAGTAACATTCATCAAATAATATATTCAATAATGCTTTATATGATTCTTAATGAATTAATATTGAATTTGATTCTACTTAAATGAAAATGTGTAAAATGTTCTTTGTTGTATCCTACATAGAGTATATCTATTTGAAAATTAATAAATATCTTATTTGGATGTGTCTATGAAAGTCTTATATGCATGGTAGACTAAGTAGATTTATACATTTATGAATCATGCATATAAAGATATTGAACTATGAATTTGGGCTAACTATATTTGTTTAAGTGAGCAATACTTTATAGGATAGTCCAAGTACCAAGAGTGAGAATTGAGATAAGAAAGCAAAAGATCACAACTATACTCAACTCAAGAAGAACGAAAATGATAAAGATGTTTCAAGCATTTGCAAGATTTGAAGAGAAGAAATTTGTGGAAGCTTGGATTACATCAAGAAGCCTAAGGACTAGAATTGGTATATTTTCCTTTTACGTTTTCTCCTATGTAGAGATAGAGATTTTATAAGAAAAGAGCTTAAATATATTTTTAAGTCTTTAAAAATGGTTCTTACATGTTTAAATGCCCAACGAACTATTTTTGGAAAATTAGTATTGGTGGTAGTTCAAACCTTTGAAAAATAGCTAAGTTTGTGTTTTGTAAAACTGACATTTGATTACTCTTTTGATCATAACTTTCAAAATACTTTGAGTTTTGTTCTAACTTATTTCTTATCAAAATAGACTCAAAGATCTTTCCAATGAGTGGTCATTTACTTTAAACAGATAAGAAATGAAAGAGTTATGACCATTTAAATTTAATTTTCAAAAATAGTCAAGTTTGAGTTTTGAAAAGCTGACCTTTGATTACTCTTTTAATCATATCTGTCAAAATACTTTTAGTTTTATCCTGAAACATTTTCATTTGAAAATAGACTCAAAGATCTTTCCAATGAGTGGTCATTTGTTTTAATCGGATTAGAAATGAAGAAGCTATGACCTTTTAAATTCAGTTTTCAAAACCAGAATTATTGTAATCGATTACACAAGTCCTGTAATCGATTACAACGTTAGCAGAGGCCATGTAATCGATTACCAAAAGTGTGTAATCGATTATCAAGTGCCCAAAAATGTTTCCAATGGTTATAAACGGTTAGTTTTCATAAAAATAATCACTTCTAAACACTACCAACGGCTATTTTATCACTTGGGCTCTATATATAAGTGTTGTATGAAGCTTATACACCTCTTGAACACTTGATTTGATCATTGAATCACCAAAATCATATTTTGAGCTCTTTATTACAAAATCCTTCTATTCTTTTGTTCTTCAATTTATATTATCCACTCTTGAGAGAGTTTCTATCATTCATACTTTGTTCTTCAAGTTGTATATCTACTTTTGTGAGAGTCTCTATTCTTTCTCTTCACCTTGAAATCATTGTAAGAGGGTGAGGTATCCCTCAAGAGAGAAAAGAGTGAGATATCCCTTGTAGTGAGACTTAAACAGAAAGGGTAAGGCATCTCAAAGGTATTGTGAGTGCTCTTGAATGTAAAGGTTTCTCAAGCACCTGTGAAGCTTGAAGAGTTGGAGCCTCTAGCAAAAGGGTGAGGTATCCGAAGGTGTGAGGAGTGCTCTTCTTTGTACAAAGGTTTTCCTAGCACTCGTGAAGTCTAGGAGATAGTGAAGAAAATCTCAAGTTAAGCTTAGGGACTGGATGTAGGCCACAAGTGGTTAGTGGCTGAACCAGGATAAATCTTAGTGTTTGCTCTTCTCAACTCTATCTCTTTATATTTGTGCTTTAACTATATATGCTTGAGTTGATCTTGATATCTAGCTTATTTGCTTGATTTATCCTTTAACCCAAGTTGCATTTGAGTAATCCTTAATAGTTATGCCTTTGCTATGTATGTTCCGCTGCATTTATTAATTGTGTGTTTTAAAATGCATAATTTGTCAAAGTTGCATTAAAACCAGTCATCACCAAATTCACCCCCTCTTGGGTAATGGTTGTCATGGCTAACATAGGCTCTTTAGGGCCGTCACATAATTTTTCTCATCATGTTATTCACATCCTAAATTACACATAAATTTACATGCTTTATAATTCACTCATACAGGCATATTATCAAAGCTATAATCATACCAACACATATGCAAGCATAATTTCAAAACAATAAACATAACAAGCACAAACAAAGAGAGCTTAAACAAACAAGTGAATAAATCCTTATGGACTTTTCACCACAAACAAGTCATTCCCTCACCACCAACACTTGGTTGATGAGGTTAATCTCCTTCTTACCTCAAGGAAGACAATAAACTTCAAGCTTCTTGTAACACCCCAAATTTTAGACTATGTTACACTAATGATTAAATTCTACTGTTTTGTGTTTTCTGTATTATAGAAAAATATTTTGACTGTTTTGAGATTATTTTTGATCGTTATGTGAGATTTGCTCCGGGTGAGGAAAATAATAATTTTTGGGTTAGGGAAAATATTATTTGATTTATTCAGAGGTGGAGGATCTTACTAAACTCGAATTTGAGATGCACAGAAAAGAATATTTTAATTTTTAGAATTTATCTGTGAAATGAAAATATTTCACAAAAAATAATTTGCTGTTTTATTTATAGCAGCTCCTACGATAAATTATTTGACCCGATATATTTTTAATTGACAGAAAATGTGCTTCGAATATTTTTTGTAACCTAATTTAAAATGAACCAATAAGAATCAGTCAAAAATGATGGTTGGACTTTTCTAACCAATAAGAAATGGTCTAAGTTGAAATATTTGACTAGTTACAAAGTAACTAAATAAACCTAACTTAGTTACCTAATTGCCTAATTAAGGAACTAAATGAACTAACCTAGTTACTAATTAGTTAGGACCTAGTTACTAACTAAATATCCTAATTCCATCTAGAAGCCATGACTATGCATGACATATGCAATGACCTATTTAACTAGTTGGCTATGTAACTAGATAATTAATCATGTAACTAGAAAACCTAATCTAGTTAGTCATTATTTGATTAAAGAGTAACTAGATTAAAATTAGAAACAAACTAAGTTAGCCTTTCTTAGAGGGCCACACGGCCAAAGGAACTTCTCCAAGCTTCTTGAACACTCTTGCATGAAACTTTGATGACCAAGTGGTGACCAAGCCATGTGCTTTCACATGTGAACAAAAAATGTGATATTTTTACTAGCATAGTTATCCTTTTAATTTTCCTACACTAACCACACGGCTGCACCTCTTCTTTTTACTCTCAAATTTCATTTTCTCTCACCTAAAAGCTAAGCCTTTATTTTCTCTCAAAAATCCTAAGAACACTTTTCCCTTTCTTTTCTCCTTACAGTTTCGGCCATACTACCCAAACCCTAGCTCCAATCTTCTATAATTTTTCTTCTCTACATTTTCCAAACCTAAACCCTATTCTAAACACTTTTCATTTAGAAAGTTTTGTCAAAATCCTACTCCTTCTACCTCAAAATTCAAGCTTTAGTTTACTTCCCTAATGGTAAACTTTTGATTTTATGGTTTTAAGTTAAGTTTTTGATTTTCTATACCATGATTGTTCCATGGTTCTTTGTTATTAAGCCTTGAGTATGACTTTGGTAATTGTTTAAGAATTTTTAGGGTTTTTATTTGGGTTCACACGAAATCAAGAGAATGAGGGAACTTGAAGATCTTTGTCTTCCTTAAGGTAAGAAGGAGATTTACCTCACCAACCAAGTGTTGGTGGTGAGGAGATGGTCTTATACGGTGAAAAACCCATAAGGGTTTATTCACTTGTTGTTTAATGCTTCTTTGTTTGTGATTGTGGTGTTTATGATTTTGTATTTGTGGTTGCATGTGTGATGGTATGTTTATAGCTTTGATAATATGCTTGTATGTATAATTTTGGAAGCATGAAAATGTATATGTAATTTAGGATGTGAATAACATGTTGGAAAGGTTACATGAGAGCTCCAAAGAGCTTAGAGGCACACGACCTCACTTGGTTCAAGAGGACCAAGAGTCCTAAAAGGATGATTTCAAATTGAGGATTAAAGGTTCCATGACACTAAAAAGAATTAAGATGTTTTACGAGGATTTAAAGTGTTAGAAAATGAATTACAATGAGTTTTGAAGCAAGAATGAAAATTTGGCCAACATGCCATTTTTCATAATATAGAACTAAATTATTTTATCAAGTGTAGATTTAAATGTTTAATTGAGAAAGAAAGCATTTTGAAAGAGTTTGGATTTGGTAGCAAGCAAAATACTTTTTAAAAGGCAAAATGATGTAATTAAATAATTAGGTTATAAAATAAAAATAGATGTCGATACTTAAAGTTTTCTAACGTATAGCTCACCCTATAGGTTTGGAAGCGCGTTAGGAAAATTTGAGCTATAATATCTAAAGTAAAACAAAGAATTACCATTTTCTGGGAAATAGTAGAAATACTAATTTTTAGAGGGGTTATATTGTAAATATTTTATAAAAGAGGGACTATGTTGTAAATATTTTATAAAAGAGGGACTATCTCATAAATATTATTTTATAAGGACTATTATGAAAATATTATTTAAACAAGGACTATAAAATAAATATTATGTTATAGAGGGACTATTATGCAAATATCAAAAGTTAGATCAATTTTTGGTATTGAATGAGAAAAATAGCATTTTTGATTTAAAATATGTTAGAAATAGTTTACGTGATTGAGAAACGTTGAAAAATCAATACGCGATTTGAAAATGCGACAGAAATGTTACGCGATTGAGAAAATGTGAAAATATGATTTTACGATAAAAATACAGTCAAGATACTATCGAATCAATGTGTGAACCCTGAACAAGAGATGATGAATTTAAACTGTGAATGGTGCATTGTACATGCATTGAAAAGGTCTGATGGATTGTATGAGGTCATTTGCCTAGGAGAGAATACACCTCTTGAGTGGGTCCGATATGCTTAGTGTAAGTCACTTGTAAACTTTGTGGGTATTGGGATGCGGGTTGCCTACAGTGGGCAGTTGGTAGCTCTTCTGGATCATAGGTTTGACCGACGCAACACACTGATGATCCTGACCGAGACACTATTCTTAATCAAGATCTGATAAAGACTGTCGTGTATATACTAGATGTGCAAATGAAAGCACGGGGTCTAAGGCATGTTGGTATAGACAGATCTTTTCGATCACTCTCTTCGACCTGAGTTTTAGCTCATTGGAGTAGGAAATTGAGTCTATGTGCATATGCATAATTATTGAGCATTGATATCGGTGTGATATTTGAATTGTTGAATATTTAGAAAAACACTGAGGGCATTATCCTAATTATTGCTTATGATAATTGAATTGTTGAATATTTGGATATTGTTGAGAGCATGATCGTAATTATTATTTTATTACATATATTGTGATAATATTTAATGTAGATGGCATGATTGTGATTATGGTATGATGTATCTGTATGATATATTGCATGTGTTTATCTTCACGCTACCATGCTAGTTTTGGCATAGGTGATCTCACCTCTTTGTATGCATATTTTGTACTGTATTTATATTTGTAAAGACGTTGAGCAAGGACTTGAGCAAGAAGGTGAGGAGGAGCAGATTCCTGTAGAGAAAGCTGAGTTCTGAAAAGATGGAGATGTCAGTTTCCTAGGATATGTGAGATTGCAGTTTCGTGGAGGATTGGAGGCGTGGCACGTTAACTTTGATAGAGCACGAATTTACTAAATATTACCTTAAGTAGACTTTATCATGGACACCCTTATTTTAGTGTAAATATTAGTGTGCGCTTAGAGTTTCCATTATCCATTAGGCAGTACTGGGGAACTTACTACCGTACTCCTAGTCAGATTGGTATTGTGTCGTCTGCACAGACATCTATTCATAGGACTTCGCGACAGTACGAATTTCTATCTCTTGAGGAATCTGAGGTAGACCCTTCTGAGGGTTCTGCTGTTTAGTAATACTTGGGCAGTATGTAGTTTCAATTAATGCTTAAATATTTTGAGAGTCTAGTTTGTAAATATTTAAGTATGACAATACTAAGACTTGTGTATATAAGATGTAAATTATTTGTGATGATATTGTGATATTTTTATTTTCCACTAAGTTTATCTTATTATTATTAAGAAATTTTATAACTCGTATTTACATTACAAAGCACGATTTATAATGAAGGGGTAATTTGGTAAATAAGTAACATAAATGTGATACCCTACGGTGGGTGTTACATTAGTTAGTATCAAAGCCCAAGTTAGAGTCTTTTGCGTTTGTGGTTTAGTCTGTCTTGTTTAAGTTGTGTGATTTTCTGTGTTTGTTTTCTGAAAGCAAACAATATTGTTTGAAAGATTGACTTTAACTCTTCCATATGTTGTTCAGCTTGATTTGAGAAAACGTAATGGCTGGACGAAGAAGAGGACGCATGAATACTAGAGCAGGATTCAGAAATCTTGATGACGATAACCAAAACATGGCTGCGACTGTAGCAGCAATGCAATAGATAGCTGAAGTTGTCGTGCAGCAAAACCAAAGGGCAACTGAGGATGCTCACAGTTTGTCAAAATTTCGTAAGAACAATCCACCGAAGTTTCGTGGAGAATTTGACCCAGAGAAAGCTGATCTGTGGATCAAAGAAGTAGAAAAGATATTTGAAGGTATGGGTTATACTGATGAGCGGAAACTTACTTTTGCAACATTTGTGTTAGTAGGAAATGGAGAAGCTTGGTGGGCAAGAGCTCGGAGATTGATTCAAGCTGAGGGGAGAGTTGTGACGTGGCAGCTCTTTAAGCAGAAATTTCTGGGAAAGTATTTTCCAACCAGTGTTCGTCATGCTAAGGAGATGGAATTCCTTAGTTTGAGGCAAGGAGCGATGTCTATAAGTGAGTATGCTGCAAAATTTGAAAGCTTGTCTAAGTTTTCGAGGTATTTTCAGATGCACCCGGATGAGGAATGGAAGTGCAGGAAATTTGAAAAGGGGTTGAGACTTGATATTAAGAGGGCTTTAGCAACCATGGATATTGACCAGTTTCCAGCATTGTTGGACAAGTGTCATAAGGTTGAAGAGATTGATAACCAACGTGAGGCAAGGAATAGGAACTTTGGACCTACATGGTTCCAAAGAGGAAAGGGTAACGGTGGCAACCGTTTTCAACGAAAGCCGTATACTAAACCAGCAGGAGGTCAGAATCGACAACAATCTTTTGGAGGAAGTTCTAGTGGCAGTAAGGCGAGTCAAGCTAGGACTTCTACACTTAAATGTTTCAAGTGTGGGAAGAATCATCTCACCAAAGATTGTTAACATAAAGGGGTGATTTGTTATAGATGTGGAAAGCTTGGACATTTTTCCAGAGAATGTGATCAACTGAAGGCGGAACCATCAGTGGGAAGTGTTCATACGGCGAGGCCATAGGCATGTGGTCGTGTGTATACCATGAGCGGGGAAGAAGCCGCGAAATCTGAGGACTTGATTATGGAGGAGTGTGCCATTGAAGGTAATCCTTTAACAGTGTTATATGATTCGGGAGCAACATATTCTTTCATTACATGTGATTGTGTGGAGCATTTGGGATTGACTGTGACTACGTTGCCTTATGATTTGAGTGTTGTTACTCCTACTGATAAGCTTGTGATAACTACAAAAGTATGTTTGAATTGCCCTGTATGTGTTAGGAATAGAATCTTTTATGTGGATTTGATTTGTTTGCCTCTTTCCAAGATTAATGTAATCTTAAGAATGGATTGGTTATCTTCTAACCATATCCTGATAGACTATTCCAGTAAGACATTAGTCTTTCCTGAGGTTAAGGATTTTAGATTCCTAATGGCTACTCAAGTAGAAGCTTGTTTGAAGGAAAGAGATCAAGGGTACTTGTTGATGTCATCTTTGGAGGTTCAGTGTGAAGATGTCTTGAAGGATATTTTCATAGTTAATGAATTTCCTGAGGTTTCCTGAAGATATAGCTAGACTACCGCTGGAAAGAGAAATTGAGTTTTCTATTAATTTAGTACCTGGAGCTGGACCTATATCTATGGTGCCTTACAGGATGTCGCTAGTAGAGTTAGCAGAGCTTAAGAAATAGCTGGAGGATTTATTAGAGAAACAATTTGTGAGACCAAGTGTGTCACCATGGGGAGCTCCAGTATTGTTTGTAAAGAAGAAGGATGGGACTTCTCGTCTATGTGTAGACTACCGACAGTTGAATAAGATTACGATCAAGAACAAATATCCACTTCCAAGAATCGATGATCTGATGGACCAATTGCGAGGAGCCGCAATATTTTCTAATATTGACTTATATTCTGGTTATCACCAGATACGTGTGAAAGTGGAGGATATTCCCAAAATTGTATTTCGGACACGATATGGGCATTACGAATATCAAGTGATGTCGTTTGGTGTGATTAATGTACCTTCCATATTCATGGACTTTATGAACATGATTTTTCGTTCATACTTGGATAAGTTTGTAGTTGTCTTTATTGATGACATTTTGATTTATTCTCGAAGTCAGGAAGAACATGTTGAGCATCTCAGAGTGGTTCTTTAGATTCTGAAGGAGAATAAGTTGTATGCCAAGTTGTCCAAATGTGAATTTTGGTTAAGTGAAGTTCAATTTTTGGGACACATTATATCGGAGGATGGAATTGAAGTTGATGCTTCAAAAGTGGACACAGTTGTTGAATGGGAAAGACCGAAGACTGTATAAAAAATTCATAGTTTTATCGGATTAGCTGGTTATTATCGATGATTTATTGAGGGGTTTTCGAAGATAGCAGGACCTCTTACCCAACTTACACGAAAGAATCAACTGTTTGTATGGACTGATGCATGCGAAGAAAGTTTTCAGGAGTTGAAAAGATGACTGACTACTTCACCAGTTTTGATTCTACCTGATCCGAATGAACCTTTCGAAGTATATTGTGATGCTTCATACCAAGGATTGGGTTGTGTTCTTATGCAGAACCATAAGGTTGTAGTGTATCCATCGAGACAGTTAAAAGTGCATGAGCAAAATTATCCAACTCATGATTTGGAGTTGGCAGCTGTAGTGTTTACATTGAAAGTATGGAGAAATTTTTCTGTATTGAGCAACGTTCACTGTCTTTAGTGATCATAAAAGTTTGAAATATTTGTTTGACTAAAAAGAGTTGAACATGAAACAAAGGCGTTGGCTAGATTTTTGAAGGATTATGACTTTTAGTTACAGTATCATCCCGGAAAGGTGAATGTAGTAGCGGATGCTTTAAGTAGGAAAGTGCTTAGCACTTCTATTATGATGATTAAGGAGAAAGAACTGATAGAAGAATTTCAGGATATGCGTTTGTCTGTGAAGTTGACACCGAGGAAAATGTGTTTAAACATGATCACCATTTCAAATAATTTGATGGATATAATACGAGTAGGACAAAATAGTGATCAGTATTTGTAAGAAACAAAGGAAGCAAGAAGCCAAGGAGTAGAATTAGAATTTAGCGAAGGTGCTAATGGAATTTTGAAGTTTAAAGGAAGAGTTTGTGTGCCAAATAATCTTGAACTTAGGAAATTGATTTTGGATAAAGCTCACAGGAGTAAGTTGAGTATGCATCCAAGAGCCACAAAGATGTATTAAGATTTGAAACAGCTATATGGGTGGTAAGGAATGAAGAGGGATGTCGCTGAATATGTATCATCCTATTTAGTTTGTCAAAAGGCTAAAGTGGAACATCAAAGACCATCAGGAATATTGCAACCTTTGCCTATTCCTGAATGGAAATGGGATGACATAGCAATGGATTTCATAACAAGACTACTAAGGACTCGTAAAGGTCATGATTCAATATGGGTAATTGTTGATCGGCTTACAAAGTCAGTGCACTTTTTACCGATTAATATTAAGTACTCAATGGAAAAGTTGGCCTAAGTGTACATCAATGAAATTATTAGACTTCATGGTGTACTATCCAGTATTATTTCTGATCGAGATCCGCAATTTACATCAAGGTTTTAGAGTAGTTTGCAAGAAACAATGGAAACAAAGCTACGTTTAAGTTCTGCTTACCATCCACAAACTGATGGTCAGCCAGAAAGGACGATTCAGTCATTGGAGGACTTGTTGAGAGCTCGTGTCCTAGAACAAACTAGTTGTTGGGATAATTTTTTGCCATTAATAGAGTTTACATACAACAACAGTTTTCATTCGAGCATAGAGATGGCACCCTATGAGGCATTGTATGGGAGACGATGCAGAACGCTGTTATGTTGGTATCATGATGGTGAAAGTATTGTAGTAGGGCCAGAGTTTGTACAACAGACAACGGAGAAAGTGAAGATGATTCAAGACAAGATGAGGACAACTCAGACTCGACAAAAGAGTTATGCTGATAAAAGACGAAGACCACTTGAGTTTGAAGAAGGTGACCATGTGTTTCTACGAGTGACACCTATGACTGGAGTTAGACGAGTGATTAAGTCAAGGAAACTCACTCCAAAGTTTATCGAGTCGTATCAGATACTTCGTCGGGTAGGTCCGGTAGCTTATCAGATTGCACTACCACCTCTACTATCAAATCTTCACAATGTATTTCATGTATCGCAACTACAAAAATATATTTCTGATCCTACTTATGTCATCAAACCAGATACTGTACAACTGAAGGAAAATTTGACCTATGAAACGTTTCCAGTCAAGATTGAAGATCAAAGGACAAAGCAACTTTGAGGTAAGGAAATTGCATTAGTTAAAGTAGTTTGGAACGATGTAAGTGGTGAAGCTACATGGGCGTTAGAAGATAAGATAAAAGAGCAATATCCATTTTTATTTTGAGAGAGTGAAATCAAGTTTTGAGGACGAAACTTCCTTTTAGAAGGGGAGAGTTGTAACACCCCAAATTTTAGACTATGTTACAGTAATGATTAAATTCCACTATTTTATGTTTTCTATATTATAGAAAAATATTTTGACTATTCTGAGATTGTTTTTGATTGTTGTGTGAGATTTGCTCCGGGTTAGGAAAATAATAATTTTTAGGCCGGGGAAAATCTTATTAGATTTATTCGGAGACGGATGATCTTATTAAACCTGAATATGAGAGACACAGAAAAGAATCTTTTAATTTTTAGAATTTATTTATGAAATAAAAATATTTCATGAAAAATAATTTGTTGTTTTATTTATAGCAGCTTTTGTTATAAATTATTTGACCCAATATATTTTTAATTGACAGAAAATGTGCTTAGAATATTTTCTGTAACCTAATTTAAAATGAACCAATAAAAATCAGTCAAAAATGATGGTTGGACTTTTCTAACCAAATAATAAATGGTCTAAGTTGAAATATTTGACTAGTTACAAAGTAACTAAATAAACCAAACTTAGTTACCTAATTGCCTAATTAAGGAACTAAATGAACTAACCTAGTTACTAATTAGTTAGGACCTAGTTACTAACTAAATATCCTAATTCCATCTAGAAGCCATGACTAAGCATGACATATGCAATGACTTATTTAACTAGTTAGCTATGTAACTAGATAATTAATCATGTAACTAGAAAACCTAATCTAGTTAGTCATTATTTGATTAAAGAGTAACTAGATTAAAATTAGAAACAAACTAAATTAGCCTTTCTTAGAGGGCCACACAGCCAAAGGAGCTTCTCCAAGCTTCTTGAACACTCTTGCATGACACTTTGATGACCAAGTGGTGACCAAGCCATGTGCTTTCACATGTGAACACAAATGTGATGTTTTTACTATCATAGTTATCCTTTTAATTTTCCTACACTAACCACACAACTACACCTCTTCTTTTCACTCTCAAATTTCATTTTCTCTCACCTAAAAGCTAAGCCTTTATTTTCTCTCAAAAATCCTAAGAACACAAGAACACTTTTCCCTTTCTTTTCTCCTTGGAGTTTCGGCCATACTACCCAAACCCTAGCTCCAATCTTCTACAATTTTTCTTCTCAACATTTCCTAAACCTAAACCCTATTCTAAACACTTTTTATTTAGAAATTTTTGTCAAAATCCTACTCCTTCTGCCTCAAAATTCAAGCTTTGATTTACTTCCCTAAAGGTAAACTTTTGATTTTATGGTTTTGAGTTAAGTTTTTGATTTTCTATACCATGATTGTTCCATGGTTCTTTGTTATTAAGCCTTGAGTATGACTTTGGTAATTGTTTAAGAATTTTTAAGGTTTTTATTTGGGTTCACACAAAATAAAGAAAAGGAGGGAACTTGAAGATCTTTGTCTTCCTTAAGGTAAGATGAAGATTTACCTCACCAACCAAGTGTTGGTGGTGAGGAGATGGTCTTGTATGGTGAAAAACTCATAAGGGTTTATTCACTTGTTGTTTAATGCTTCTTTGTTTGTGATTGTGGTGTTTATGATTTTGTATTTGTGGTTGCATGTGTGATGGTATGTTTATAGCTTTGATAATATGCTTGTATGTATAATTTTGGAAGCATAAAAATGTATGTGTAATTTAGGATGTGAATAATATGTTGGAAAGGTAACATGAGAACTCCAAAGAGCTTAGAGGCACACGGCCTCCTAGGTTCAAGAGGACCAAGAGTCCTAAAATGATGATTTCAAATTAAGGATTAAAGGTTCCATGACACTAAAATGAATTAAGATGTTTTACAAGGATTTAAAGTGTTAGAAAATGAATTACAATGAGTTTTGAAGTAAGAATGAAAATTTGGCCAACATGCCATTTTTCATAATGTAAAACTAAATTATTTTACCAAGTGTATATTTAAAGGTTTAATTGAGAAAGAAAGCATTTTGAAAGAGTTTGGATTTGGTAGCAAGCAAAATACTTTTTTGAAGGCAAAATGATGTAATTAAATAATTAGGTTATAAAATAAAAATAGATGTTGATACTTAAAGTTTTCTAACGTATAGCTCACCCTATGGGTTTGGAAGCGCGTTAGGAAAATTTGAGCTATAATATCTAAAGTAAAACAAAGAATTACCATTTTCTAGGAAATAGTAGAAATACTGGTTTTTAGAAGGGTTATATTGTAAATATTTTATAAAAGAGGGACTCTCTCATAAATATTATTTTATGAGGACTATTATGAAAATATTATTTAAACAAGGACTATAACATAAATATTATGTTATAGAGGGACTATTATGCAAATATTGAAAGTTAGGTCAATTTTTGGTATTGAATGAGAAAAATCGCATCTTTGATTTAAAATATGTTAGAAATAGTTTACGTGATTGAGAAACGTTGAAAAATCAATACACAATTTGAAAATGCAGCAGAAATGTTGCGCGATTGAGAAAACATGAAAATTTAATTTTTCGATAAAAATACAGTCAAGATACTATCAAATCAATGTGTGAACCCTGAACATGAGATGATGAATTTGAACTGTGAATGGTGCATTGTATATGCATTGAAAAGGTCCGATGGACTGTATGAGGTCAATTGCCTAGGAGAGAATACACCTCTTGAGTGGGTGCGATATGCGTAGTGTAAGTCACTTGTTAACTTTGTGGGCATTGGGGTGCGGGTTGCCTACAGTGGGTAGTTGGTAGCTCTTCTGGATCGTAGGTTTAACCGATGCAACACACCGATGATCCTGACCGAGACACTATTCTTAATCAAGATCTGATAAAGACTGTTGTGTATATGCTAGATGTGCAAATGAAAGCACGCGGTCTGAGGCATGTTGGAACAGATAAATCTTTTTGATCACTCTCTCCGACCTGAGTTTTAGCTCCATGGAGTAGGAAATTGAGTCTATGTGCATATGCATAATTATTGAGCATTGATATCGGTGTGATATTTGAATTGTTGAATATCTGGAAAAACACTGAGGGCATTATCATAATTATTGCTTATGATAATTGAATTGTTGAATATTTGGATATTGTTAAGGGTATGATCGTAATTATCATTTTATTACATATATTGTGATAATATTTAATGTAGATGGCATGATTGTGATTATGGTATGACTTATCTATATAATATATTGCATGTATTTATCTTCACGCTACTATGCTGGTATTGACGTAGGTGATCTCACCTCTTTGTATGCATATTTTGTACTGTATTTATATTTGTAAAGACGTTGAGCAAGGACTTGAGCAAGAAGGTGAGGATTAGCAGATTCCTGTAGAAAAAGATGAGTTTTGAGAAGATGGAGATGCCCAGTTTCCTAGGATATATGATATTGCAGTTTTGTGGAGGATCAGAGGCGTGGCACATTGACTTAGATAGGGCACGTATTTACTACTTGGGGGACTTAAATATTACTTTAAGTAGACTTTATCTTGGACACCCTTATTTTAGTGTAAATATTAATGTGCACTTAGAGTTTCCATTATCCATTAGGCAGTACTGGGGATATTACTACCGTACTCCTAGTGAGATTAGTATTGTGTCATTTGCGTGGACACCTGTTCGTAGGACTTCGCGTCAGTACGGATTCCTATCTGCTGAGGAATCTGAGGAGGACTCGTCTGAGGGTTCTGCTATTTAGTAATACTTGGGCAGTATGTAGTTTCAATTAATGCTTAAATATTTTGAGAGTCTAGTTTGTAAATATTTAAGTATGACAGTACTAAGACTTGTGTATATATGATGTAAATTATTTGTGATGATGTTGTAATATTTTTATTTTCCACTAAGTTTATCTTATTGTTATTAATAAATTTTATAACTCGTATTTACATTACAAAGCACGATTTATAATGAAGGGGTAATTTGATAAATAAGTAACATAAATGTGATACCCTACGGTGGGTGTTATACTTCTCCTCCTCTTGATTTCGTGTGACCCAAAGAAAACCCTAATTAATCTTAAACAATTTTAAAAATTATAATCAAAGCTTGAAAACAATAAACCATGGATCAATCATGGTCTAGAAAAATAGAAATCCAATTTAGAATCAAAGATTCAAGAAATTACCTTTGATATAGGAAATCAAAGCTTGATTTTTGAAACACTTATAGAGAAATTTAGACAAAACTCACTAAAGGAAAAGTGTTTAGAATGATATTTACATCTAGAAAGTAAGAATAGATGAAATTATAGAAGTGTGTAGGTTGGGTTTTGGTAGGGAGGCCGTGTTCTTTAGGAAGAAGGAGAAGAAGTGTTCTTGGTGTTCTTGAGTATTTGAGAGAAAATGATGAATGCTTGTCACAGAGTATAGTAAAAATGAAATTGGATAGCTATTATGGAGTGTATGGTCGTGTGATGTAGTGTGTAGGAGATATCATTGTTTATTCAAGACAATAAAACATCACATGCATTATCACATGGCTTGGTCACAAAGTGGTCATCAAGTTGTCATATTAGAAGCATCATGAACTTGGTAGAATGGCCACTTGGCCGTGTGACTCAAAGAAGATAGGAACTAGTTTTATTTTAGTTATAACTCCTAGTTACACCTTAATTAGATAGTTAGTTCATTTAGTTACTAATTAAGCTTTTAGAGTAACTTAGTTAGTTTGTCTAGTTACTTAACTAACTAATCTAGCTATTAATATTGACTTCATCTCCTAACCATTGATTTAATCTAAGGTAGATATGCTAAGCTTCCTTATCAAGTTTACTCTCACACCATTGATTAGATCAATGGTGATGATCAAAGGCTTCTTCATCAAGTTTTCTATCCAATGGTTCACAACAAAGTCCAAGCTACTAAGTTTGACCAGTTCCTATTGGTCAGTCTTAAAACTAGGTAATGATGTTTCATAATTACACCTAAGATATTTAACTTAGATATTTTCTACTTAGATATTTTCTAACAGATATTATCCAATGGACAATAGCTACTACTATTATTACTTAATGGATAATAAAAAACTAAGATATAGAAAATCTCCGTCAACTGTTCCCGATTTTGGGTTTAGTAAGATCCCCCAATCCCGCCTTGACAGTCCAAAACTTTCTGGTCCAGGAAAATTTTTTATTTTTTCGGGCCCGCTTCAAACACACATACTATAACACCCTCCTTAGGGCATCACATTTCCGACTCCCGACTCATAATTTGAGAAGAAGTTCGCACAAAGTTTGAGTTATAAAAGATGGGTTTCAAATTTTCTTCTTTACTGAAACGTAAATTTACTGAAATATTAGGTAATTGAAAATCATATTTTAACTATTCATTATGCAATATTGACACCAATTAATATCACAATTTAAAAAAAATATAAAATTAACAGACTTATTTTTTTAACAGTAGCAAACCTTACGACGGGTCCTACTTAATAGCACGGTACAACACTAACGAGAAACTTTAACATACTTATTCCTTTTTCTATCCATCTTGATGCATCAGACATCTGTTCCTTTGTCAACACTGCACACCTTCGAGTCCTGAATGTCCACTCCTTATTGTTGTCACCAATCTCAGAGTATCCATCGCCCGTTATGTCTAAGACAACTCGATCCTTCTATTATTTGATTTTAACAGTATAGACACAGCAAAACAGCATAACAAAGAGGTTAGATCACCTACGCCATTACCAACATGGCAGTACAGAGATAACACGAACAACATATCATACAGATAGATCATACCATAATCATGCTATCAGCATTAATCAACTATCATCATCTAATCATTTATCAGTTCAATCATCATCCAAGTACTCAAAACAATTATCATAGCCAACATTCCTCAATTAATATATCATACAGATATAAATGCTCAGATTTATGCATATACACAAAGACTCAGTTTATCAAAAACAACTCCATGGAGGTTTTCACAATTTAGAGATGAATGCTCTGGTTAATTGTTAGCCTTAGCACAAAGACAATCTCCAAGTCGTTGAAAAGAATCGTGTTCTTGTCGGGTATCGTCAATGCGTTACAACAGACTGCATCGCCAAGTGGCACAGGATACTCGCCAACTGTCCACTGGTCGACCGTCGAGCCTCGACGCCCCTAAGATCTATCATATACCTCACTATCAATTCTCATTACCTCTTCAACCACAAGGGCCATAATAGCGATTAGCTATATTTTATACAATGCATGAATGTATCAGTGCAAGTCCAACCCCAAAGGGCCAAATCTTTTCAATTTCATTTGTTCAATGTAATCATATGCTTCAATGCATATTTTTTCAATGCACGTATAATGCACCAAATCCAATCACAGACATATCTTTCCAATGCATGTATAATGCACCAAATGCCAATCATAGGCAAAACATGTCATTTTCTCACACAGCATCCATATACTAGTTCTACAATATTTATACTGTATTTTCAACAGAAAAATCATATTATCACATTTTCATAGTTTATAAAACACTTTCCAAATCACATAACAATTTTCTATCATTTTCACAATCACGTAAAACTATTCTATCACTTTTAAATCACATAGTGATTTTTTAACAGTAATTCAAATTACATAAAATATTTAAATGTAATTCAAATCACTTAAAATGTTTCGACGCATCTCCAATCGCGTAGTAATATTTTATCATTTTTCAAATCGCATAAAAATATTTTACGGTATTTCCAAACACTTAGAAATATTTTACTGTATTTCTAACCACGTACTTTAAAAATTACATTTTTAAGATACATAAATAATTTTTTTCACCACAATTCCATTACAGAAAATATTTTTCATTCTTCAAAAATTTCATTTCCACTTTTCTCAAACAACATGACTTTATACTTTATTTAACACATTTTCTTTACTCAAGAAAATCTTTTTCCACATTTCTTTACTCAAGAAATCCTTTTCCAAAATATAATTCACAAAATCACTTTTCCATTGATATAAATCAACGTTTCAAAACTTAACATTTTCTAACGCACTTCAAAACTCAAAAATAAGTTATACGTTTGTAAATTTTCAAAATACCATTATATTCTTCATTTTTCCCAAATCATTTCCAAATTAACCTTTCTCAAAATAATATAACTTTCTACTTCATTTAATATATCTTCTTACTCAAGAAAATCTTTTTTCAAAGTATATTCCACAAATTCACAATTCCATTGAATTAAATCAATGTTTCTAACTTTAAAAATTGCTAACGCTTTCCAAAATCCAACGGATGAGTTACATGTTAGAAAATACCAAATCACTATTGTATTCTTCATTTTTTTAAATCAATTTTAACAAAAATAAATTCTTTTTAAAACAAATTGAGGCTCACTTGCAACCTCTCTTTTCCATTTACATAAACATTCATTTCTGAAGTGCTAAAATACTCTGTTTCTCTTTCCAAATTCCTTGTATTAAATTAATTATATTTCTATTTGGAAAATCACTTTGTTTCATCAAAATCAATGCATTACAAGCCTTCGAAAACGTGGATATGACTATTGAAAATTATCAAAACATTTTTCCTTCTAAATTGATATGGTTTTACACAAACAAAACCATTAAAATTTTATTTTCAAAACCGAGATACCAATGGTTATAAAAACCAAACCTATTTTTTCAAATCATTTTTCACTTTCTTTACAAATCCTTTTTCACTTTCTTTGCAAATCCTTGTTCACTTTCTTTGCAAATCCTTAAAATTAATGTTTGCCCGTTTCATTCAAAACTCATATTTAGAAAAACACTTAGGATCTTTTTACACAAAATAAATCAATAAAAATTCCTCAAAGACCGTATTCTTGTTCTCTTGAAAAACAAACCATTTGTTTATTTTCCATACTCTTCAAATCATTCAATTTTATCATTCATGAAAATATAATTTTGTGAACACCAAATTAGTTGGTGTGTTGGCCAAAAATTTGTTTAAGTTTAAGGACCAAAAATTAACTCCATTGTTCTTGAAAAATTTCAATAAAAACCCTAGTTTTGGAAGTTCAAAACCATGACCTTCTGTATGGCCTTTGGAGCCAAAATTTCTTATTTTATCATACTTTCATCATAATATATTCAATATATCTTCATCATGCATATCATAAGCATACCATATAAGCAAATAAAAATCATACTAAGCATGCATACACAAGTAAATCATGCAAAGCATATCAAGCATAGACAAAAATAATCAAAGCACATAACACACACAAATTATTACATGACCATGGATATGAATCCTCACATGGATTCACCATCCATCAAATATAAAACCATCTCTCACCACCATGCTTGGTTGGTGAGATGTGTAACACCCCAAACTTTCTATGTATTAAATAAGTAATTTTAACAGTTAGCAGAATTCTACTGTTTAGTGATTTCTGTGCACTGTAAAATTATTTTAAATATTCCGTCTGCATATTTGACCATTTTGAGTGATTTGTTCTGTGTCAGGAAAATAATAATTTTCGGGCCAGAAAAATTTACGTAATTTAATTTTTACTGCTTAGTCAAAATTAATTTACGTAATCTGTTTAGATATTTGTGAATTTTCTAATTTTTATGATTTTATGTGTGATTTTAAAATTTTTACGGCTTGTGGGCCCCACGAGATGTATGTGGGCCTAGGTAGCCATATGTGGGCCTAGGTGGGTCCCGCAAAGTGAAAATTTTTCTACGCATAGAAAAATTTGTATTGTTTAGACGGAGACAGGAGATCTTACTAAACCTGAATCCGAAAATAGTTTTAGAAAATTTCCTTTACCATATTTTTACTGTATTTATTTACCGTGACTGTAAAAATACAGTAAATGTATGTTTTGTGGGGTTACAGTGAATCAAAATAATATTCTATATTATTAAGTTAATATTGGTGGATTGGATATCCACCATTAATTTAATTAACATTGGAGATTTAATCTTGATTTAATCAACGGTGGAGATTTAATCTTGAAAATAAATAGGATTAATTATAACCATTGGATGGAAAATTAAATCAAGGGTAGAGATTTAGTCTTGTAAAATAACTTTGACCATTATGAACCCTTGGATGAAGATTAAATCAATGGTTGAGATGGACCATTAATAACCATTGGATTTGAATTAATGGTGTAGATTTAGTCAACAAAAACTTACTACAACCATTTTGGACCCTTGGATGTAAAGTTTGAAGGTGTAATCTTGACCCTCCATTTTGAAGACTTATCTAAGGGCTAGGAATTAAAGGAGAAAGATCCAATGGCTCAAAAGAAGTCTTCCATCTACAACCTAAACCTAATGGCTATTTTAATCCAAACCATCCTTTTAATCAAGGGCTAGGATGGCTTAGGAAAGATGATCATGCAAATTAATCACATGTTTCATGCAAGGAGAAGGGGGGACGGTTTTGCATGCATCTTGGAGAGGAGACAAAGCTAGCATAGGCTTTTTAGGCCAAGGAAAAAGATGAAGACAATTGCCAAGTGTCTAGACCATTTCCTATTGATCATTAATGCTTATGTTCTTCAAACTTCACTTTACGTTTCTCTCCTATGCATGCTACGGCTATGCAGCCCATTTAGAGACAAAATAACTCATTTCCTCATTTCACCTTCTTACTTCATCATTCCTTCTCATTTTCACCTAAGTGCCAAGAAGAAAAACCAAAGAAAACACCATCTTTCTCTCCTACAAGGCCATTCGGCCAAGCTCCCCAAATTCATTTCCATCACTCTTTAATTTCATACAATCAAGTTTCTTAAATCCTCACCTTGTTCTAAACAACTTTCTTGTTGAGAATTTTCTCAAATTCTTACATCTTGAAGGACTTTTTCTAAGATCAAGCTTAAGGATTCTTGAAGTGAAGAGTAAGGAAAACTTCATTTCTTCTTTCATTTTCCATGATTCTAACCATGTTTGATCCATGGTTCTTCTTGTTCAAGCTTGATGTACTAATTTTCTTGTGTTTATTTCATGTCTAAGAAAGTTGTGTTGGTGGAGATCTTGTTCAAATTTCAAGCAAGGAGCTCTTGTGGTTCTTCAAGAGGTAAGAGGGAGATTTATCTCACCAACCAAGCATGGTGGTGAGAGATGGTTATATTTGATGGATGATGAATCCATGTGAGGATTCATATTCATGGTCATGTAATAAATTATTTGTGTTATGTGTTTTTAATTATTTTGTTTATGCTTGATATGCTTTGCATGAATTAATTGTGTATGCATGCTTAGTATGATTTTTACTTGTTTATATGGTATGCTTATAATATGCATGATGATATATGTTAAATATATTATGATGGATGTATGTTGAAATAAGTAAAATTTTGGCTCCAATGGCCAAAAGAGAGGTTCGGTTTTGATGCCCAAAATTAGGGTTCATGTTGAAAAATTTTCAAGAATAAGGAAATTGATTTTTGGGTCCCTAGAACAATAAGATTTTTGGCCAAAACGCCTCAAATTAGGTGTTCACCAAATTAATATTTTCATGAATAATAAAATTTTATGATTTGAGAAGTAAAGGAAATAAACAAAAGGATTTTGGTTTTTGCAAAAGAGAATGCACACGTTTTCTTTTTAGTTATGTTGATATTAATTAATTTTACGTAGAAACAAAAATGTAATTCATTTAAGTTATAAGAAAAATCCTTCATGGTTCCAATGGCCATTTTTAAGGTCTTGATAATTTAGAAAAAAAAATGTTTTGATGTTATAAAATATAAGAATTTTCAAAATAAGGATTTTGAAAAGAGAATTAAAGTGTTGTCAAGTGAAATTTTCATAAATAAAAGAAAATGGGAGATTGAAGGTGCTAAACTTCAAATTGTTTTCAAGGAGAATTAATTTTTGAAAGTGATTTAGAAATATAAAAGAAAAACATTTGTAACTTAAATTTACTAAGTAGAATTTATTCATTGGGTTCTGGAAAATGTTATGAAATTTAAAATTAGAAATAGTAATTAAATCAACTAAATGTGATTTTGTAAAATTAAATCAATAAAAAGTGATGTTTAGAAAATATATTATGGAAAAGAATTTTTTAAGAATCGGAAGAAAATAAAGTAAGAAATTATATTAAGAAAAGTCCAAAATAATATTTTAAAGTTAAGAAATATTTTACGAAGGGTAAAAACAGTGAAAAAAAATGATTTATGTAACTCAAAAATGTAATTTTTAAATTATGCGATTTGAAAAATGTTAAAATATTTCTACACAATTTTTAAAGCGTTTAAATATTTTACACGATCAAAATGTTGTAGAAAAATTGCTATGCAATTTAAAAATTAAAGAATATTTTTACACATTTTAGAATACAGTAGAAAATTGTTGCGTAATAGAAATGTTACAAATCGTTGCTTACGTAATAAAATATTACGTGATCATAAAAATGTGACAAAAATATTTTATGAATGAGAAAAATGCAATAATATAAGGTTGCTATAAATTATACAATAAACTTTACAGTTAAAAATCAGTATGTGAATATTGTACAAGAAATTGGGCAATTTGCTTATAATTGGCATGAATCCATTTTATGAACGTAAAATAGTATTTGAACTTTGTATGAGAAATTATGTGATTTACCTTTGGTTGGTAATTGGTGCATTACACATGCATTGAAAATGGTCCGATGGACTGGATATGGCTAATTGCCTAGGGGAAACGTACACCTCTTGAGTGGGTGCGATACGCGTAGTGTAGGTCACTTGTGGACCTTGGGGGCATCGGGGTGTGGGTTGCTCACAATGGGCAGTTGGTAGCTCTTCTGCACCGTGGGTTAGACCGATGCAACACACCAGTGATCCGGACCGAGACACTATTCTTAATCGAGATGTGACAAAGACTGTTGTGTATGTGCTAGATGTGCAAGATATAATTATAAGCACTTAGTCTGAAGCACGAAATACCAGCAGCTCTTTTCGATCAATTTCTCTGACTTGAGTATTAGCTCCATGGAGTAGGACATTGAGTCTATGTGCGCATGCATGAAACTGAGCATCTATATCTATATGATGGTGTTGTTATAATTGTTGTATGATTTAAACAGTGATAGTGGCATAATGATAATTATTATTTTGCACTATGATGATGGTATAATTGTGATCATGATATGATATTTTTGAATGATGTGTTGTTTGTATTATCTCTGTACTATCATGCTTGTATTGGCGTAAATAATCTCACCTCTTTGTGTGTATATTTGCATATTATATTTTTAATTGAGTAAAGACGTTGAGAAAGAACCAGTACAAGAAGCAGAAGAAGAATTACTTCTCACGTCTGGGAACATGGAATTTTGATAAGATGACATCAAGACCCGATTTCTTTGGTTGCGTGAGGTTGCAGTTCCATGGTGGAGCTGAAGCATGGAGGACTAGTCCTGATGAGAGAGGACTAATTTACGAAGGAGAATTGACGGTCTTTAAAAGTAGAGATTATCGTAGGAACCCGTTTCTTACTGCATTTATCTTTGTTCATATTGAGTTTCCTTTGCACATTAGGCAACATTGGGACACTAGGTATTATGTCCCAACAGAGATTAGCATCGTGTCGTCTGCTCGAACACCTGTCCGTAGGCCTTCACATCATAACGGATTCCTATCTACTGAGGAATCTGAGGAGGACCTGTCTGAGGGTTCTGCTGCTTAAATAGACTTGGGCAAGTCTAAAACTCTATTATAAACAAGTCTATAATATTATTTTAAGTGTGCCAT
The DNA here is from genome assembly GCA_029884595.1 of Ormosia semicastrata. Taxonomy (NCBI): domain Eukaryota; kingdom Viridiplantae; phylum Streptophyta; class Magnoliopsida; order Fabales; family Fabaceae; genus Ormosia; species Ormosia semicastrata. The sequence continues at coordinate 37,251,963 of JAQQTO010000045.1, forward strand.
TTACTTTTGGAAGCAGGGTCTGTATTCTAAATAATGTTCTGATATTGTCTATGTAAAATGTGTATGATGTATGATTATGTGTGAGTTTGATATGATCTTTTATTTTCTACTAAGTTTATTTTGTGAAAACAAAAGAAAAAAAAATTTTACGACCCATAATTTTATGACTACATTACATTATTATAACTTGGGGTAATTTGGTAATAATAACGTATACATGTGACACCCTATGGTGGGTGTTACAAGATGGATCTCCCTCTTACCTCTTGAAGATCCTCAAAAGCTTCTTGATTTGCTTCTTTTTCCAAGTCCTTCACCACCAAAGGCTTCTCAAATACAAAACAAAATACGTAGAAATTAGTATACTATGTTACCAAGTGGCCTCAATACTCAAGAGGGGGGGTGAATTGAGTAGTTAAAAATAAGTTCACAAATCTTTCGCAAATCGTTTGACAATCAATTTTCGTTGAAGCTATTGAATGATCAGAGATAATTGAATAGATGAGTTAAGCACTTTTACTAATGAACGTAATAGTCAAGGAGACAATATCCAAATAAAACAATGAAACAGTGCACAAAGATGAACAGAGGAGAGTTTAGAGAAACAAACACAGTCGTTTATCCTGGTTCAATCACTACTCCACTTGTGATCTACGTCCGGTCCCAAGCAACACCTTGAGATTTTCCACTATATCTTCAAGCTTCAATGGGTGCTTGAAAAACCACTACAACCTTGAGCACTCAACAGTATGGGATACCTCACCCAAAAGCTTGAGCCTCTATTTTCCAAGGGATACCTCACCCTTACAATACTTGAGGGATACCTCACCCTCACTAATCAGAAAGTATAAGATTGAAATAGAAGAAGCTCTCTCTAGAGCAAGTGTTTACAAATTGAAGCTCTAATATGCTCTCAAGGATTTTTCACGTTTTTAGTCAGAAAACAGAGCAAGAAATGATTTTAAGAATTGATTCACATTTTGAAGTATAATGATCAGTTTTTGGTTCAAGGTCAACCGTAAACAAAGACCCAATCTGGGTATTTATAAGTTTCTCAATTAATAGAGCCGTTGGAGGTAGTTGGGCATGCATTTAATGCATTTAATATAGCCGTTGGACCTTGTCAGGATGCGTGTAATCGATTACATATCTCGGTAATCGATTACATTATTGTTCCAACATTTTCTCGAACTTTCGGGCTCTCGTGTAATCGATTACATTCTTGAGGTAATCGATTACATGGCTTCGACTTTGCTTGTAATCGATTACAATGATCATGTAATCGATTACATGACTTCGACTTTTGTGTAATTGATTACAATATCCTTGTAATCGATTACATGTCTCGTCGAACATGTTTTTTGAGTTTCGGGTTTTGTGTAATCGATTACATATATTGTGTAATCGATTACATTTCTTGTCGAACGTGTTCTTTGCCTTTCTCGGCTTTTGTGTAATCGATTACATATCTTTGTGTAATCGATTACATAACCTCGACTTGCTTTGTAATCGATTACATTGTTCATGTAATCGATTACATTCTTTTGTTTGATGTGTAATCGATTACAAACATTGTGTAATCGATTACATTTGCCTTTGAACACATTTTTCAAGTTCAATAACTCGTGTAAGTCATTTCCAACACCTCAGGGTACTTGTTTAAACATAAATCCTTTTAAGAGTGTTAGATTTAAAGTTGAAACTTAGGTTTTATTGAAAGCCATGTTTATCTTTGAAATTTCCTATTTATTTTGAAATCATATATTTGAAAAACCATTTGAGAAATCTTGAGAGCATTTAACAGTAATGTCCTAAGTCTAAATAACTAATTAAACCTTCTGTCTTCTTTCTTTGATCTTGATTTTTTTTCCTTTTGTGCTTTGATCTTCTCTTTTGCTTTTGTTATCATCAAAAACCTTTCAACATGCCTTAGAGACATAAGCATTCACATTCTCCCCCTTTTTGATGATGACAAACTGATCATAGGAAAAAGAAAGAGTTTTTGCATTTGTATATCATAGTCATTTAGTTACAATGCTGTCCCCGGAGATTATGCATGATATTGGGTTAGATTTTGCATATTAAAAGCTTAATAACTTAAAAGTTCAATAACTCCCCCGTACTCATGCAACCTTTAATTACATTTCATTTTTCCTTCAATAACTCCCCGTACTCATGCAACCTTTTTCCTTATTTTCTCCCCGTTGGCATTATCAAAAAGACATAAGCATTAAAAAAAATGGACAGACATGTCGATTATAGTTCATGATTCCCAATTGTTTGCCATAAAGAAAAGCCACTAAGATCGGTCAAGCAATATTCCAATGACCAACCATTCAAAGTGAAAACACGTTTATGTATTAATAATCGGCATGTACAAAGAAACATGTCACAACCAAGTAGGCAATAATCAAAAGATAACCATAAAGGTATACCAATTTTATATAATCAGAGTTAAAAAAAAAAAAGTACAAGGCGGAAAAACAAATCAAGGCATAAGGCCAGGATCACTATCAGTGTCCTCGCTGTCACAAAAGACATCACCCTCTGGATCCGCAGCAGAGTCTCCTAGACCAATGTCATCATCGCTGGGCATAAGATCGTCGTCAGAATCCAGAAGCTCCTCATCATCAGCAGGAACTCCAGATGGACCAGCGAAGGAAATGGGATCCGGAGGGGCAGAGGATGTGGGGGGGGCAGCAGCAGCAGGACTCTCAGGAACAGGAGGTCCACGTAAGAGGGATCGAATGGAGGCAAGCTCCTGGTCTGAGTAGTCCATCCTCAGCTCAAGGTGGTCGATCTTTTGCTCTATATGATCCATGCGCGTGTTGACGTTGGCGCTCGGGTTGCGCATCTCTTGGAGCGAGAAGATCAAGAGAAGCTGGAGCGGAGGAGAGCAGAGGCGGGATCGAGCCCCCTCATCATCACCTTGTCTGGATCGTGATGGATATGGCCAAATGTGCCATGAGTAATGTAATGCCACCTATCCTCCATCTTTGTAGAGTGAAGCTTCTTCGAGTATGCAGCCCAATTGATTGGGGTCCCTTGGAGTGGTGTCCTTGGACTCTTCGGTCGGCGAAATGCGACAATACTCAAGAATTGTGGTGACTAACATGGCGAAGGGGAGAGCGAGTTCTTCTTTTTCTTGATGTCTAGCATATCTTTGTAGAATGTAGTATCCCAGTTGATTGGGTGCCCGTGGTCATTGCCCATAATGCCACTACATCGTCCTTGAGGACTTGGGAGTAATTTCCTCCTCGGGAATCAATCCACGAACCAAGAGGTAGTGGAGGACCCTGTTTTCCATAGTGAGGCCGGTGGCCATTATTCGCGTCTAGGATCACCGGGGAGGTGGTAGCCGGTCCTAATCAAGGAGAGAAGAGCAGCCTTGTGCTCAAACTCATGCCCCCGGACTTTGGCATTCCCACGTAACCGGGCTCCATCGGGAGTGAGCTTGGTGAGCCTATACCATTCTGTCATGGTTAACTTTGATTTGTTGCTTTTTCACCTCGAAATGATGCAATTATCCTCAACCTTCGGGTTAGCATAAAACACCCGGACAAGGTTAGGGTAGATGGCCTTCTCTATACTTAGGAATCCCAAGCAAGCCTAAGTGTTCTATTGTCCTAAAGCTCACTAAGGGTTCACTCTCACAGAAGGTGATGGGTAGATACCTGGGAGAGATGATCTTGCGAAGCTGGAAGTTCTTCCTGAACAACTCAGCTTTCTTCACGGTGGAGAAGTGCCTCGTGAGGTCCAACCCAGAGATATTGCGTGTAGAGCCACCAGAGGAACTTCCAACAGCAGCCCCTGTTCTTGGGCGCTTCGAGCGATGGGAGGATTCAGCCATTGATGAGAGAGAGAAGCACGGGTTGAGTGGTAAATGGTTGGGGATGAGTGAGGAGAAAGAGAGGGACGAAATTAGGTTAGAAAAGTGGAGAGGGTGTTCGTGAGAGAAGATGGGGAGATTTTGGATGAGGGATTTGAGGAGATTTGATCGGTGGGTTATGTGGAGAGGGGATTTCGAGATTGAGAGAGGCGAAATGATGAGTTTTGATGGAAATTTGAGTGAGAAATGAGAGGTTTTGAGATCTGAGGTGCGTGGGTGCAGAGGGAGAGAACGAGGAAGATGAACAGGGCCAAACAGAAATGACCACTACGCGCGTCAGGAGCCTTTTAAAAAACCCTGTGTAATCGATTACATTGAGTGTGTAATCGATTACATGCATTCTGGTGGGTGTGTAATCGATTACATTTTTGGTGTAATCGATTACATGCTTCTGGTAGGTATGTAATCGATTACATTTTTAGTGTAATCGATTACATGATTCTGAGGAACCTTGTAATCGATTACATAGATGATGTAATCGATTACTGAGTTCTGAGTTGGTTGTAATCGATTACAAAATGTGTGTAATCGATTACATGCGTGATGAGAACTGTGTAATCGATTACAAAGGCATTGTAATCGATTACAAGACTTTTAACTCAGATTTTGCGTTCTAAACAACATATAATCAATTTTAATCCACCCAAAACAGTTTTAAAGCAACTCAAATCAATTCAAATCATCATCCAAGCATATAGATTAATCACATTATGATTCAACTAATATAATTGATCAAAATTATCATGTTTACCAAGAATTTCACCCTTTTTGGTGATTTTTGAGGTCGTTGAATTTCACCCTTCTTGTCAAAGTTGGACATGAGGGAGCACTGCAAAATAATTTGGGGAAACCTCCGACGCTCAAGTTAGTATGGGATTCAAATATATATAATGAAAATTCAGAAATTGTGCTTGTGAAGTGTGGCATAATTATGCGAAAAACGCAAGCTTAGGCTTTTGTTTTAGGATTATGCGACAAATATTTAATTTATGCATGAATGGTCCAATATACCCAGATTCGTTTCTAATGTAGAAAAATGCTTCTTTTGCAAGGGGTTTGGTGAAAATATCACTAATTGCTTAGTTGTTTCAACAAATTCAAGTATGCAATCACCTCTTTGAACATGATCTCTAATGAAATGATGTCTTATTTCAATATGCTTAGTTCTAGAATGCAAAATGGGATTTTTTGACAAGTTAATTGCACTAGTATTATCACATTTTATGGGAATGTGATCAAGCTCAAGACCATAGTCCAAGAGTTGCTGTTTCATCCAAAGGACTTGAGCACAGCAACTCCCAGCTGCAACATATTCAGCTTCAGCTGTGGATAATGCCACACTATTTTGTTTCTTGCTGTGCCAAGAAACTAGTGAGCTTCCTAGCAAGTGGCATGTCCCACTAGTGCTCTTTCGATCCATTTTGCATCCAGCAAAATCAGAATCGGAATATCCAATAAGACTACATGAGGCACCCTTAGGGTACCATAAACCCATTTGTGATGTGCCTATTAGATATTTCATTATTCTCTTAACAAAACACTTAGGTGTGATTCCTTAGGATTAGCTTGATATCTAGCACACATGCATACACTAAACATTATATCAGGCCTACTTGCAGTGAGATAAAGGAGTGAGCCAATCATACCTCTATATTTTGTAATTTCTACTGATTTACCTCCTTCATCCTTGTCCAAATAGCAAGAGGTGCCCATAGGAGTAGCCATATGCTTGGCATTGTCCATTCCAAACTTTTTGAGCAGCTCCTTGCAATACTTGGATTGGCTTATAAATGTTCCTTCTCTTGTTTGCTTGATTTGTAGACCAAGGAAGAAGTTGAGCTCACCCATCATGGACATCTCAAACTCACTTTGCATAATATTTGAAAATTCTTTACAAAGAGAGTTGTTAGTAGCTCCAAATATAATGTCATCAACATAGATTTGAACTAGAAGAATGTCATGCATTTTGTGTTTTATGAAAAGAGTGGTGTCAACTTTACCTCTAGAAAAGCCTTTTTCTAAAAGAAATTTGCTCAACCTTTCATACCAAGCTCTAGGAGCTTGTTTCAAGCCATACAAAGCCTTTTTCAATTTAAAAACATGGTTGGGCATTTCAAAGTCCTCAAAACCAGGAGGTTGTTCTACATACACCTCTTCTTGTATAAAACCATTTAAAAAGGCACTTTTGACATCCATTTGATAGAGTTTGAAATCCATGATGCAAGCATATGCAAGTAGCATTCTAATGGCCTCTAATCTAGCTACGGGAGCATAAGTTTCTTCATAATCTATGCCTTCTTCTTGATTATATCCCTTAGCTACAAGCCTAGCTTTATTTCTTATTATTAAACCCGTTTCATCAAGTTTGTTCCTAAAGACCCATTTGGTGCCAATTATAGGATGATCATTGGGCCTTGGAACTAATTCCCAAACTTGATTCCTCTCAAATTGGTTTAGTTCTTCTTGCATGGCCAAGATCCAATGCTCATCGTTAATGGCCTCATTTATGTCTTTAGGTTCAACTTGAGAGACAAAGGCTAGATGATTACATGCATCTCTAAGTGAGTTTCGAGTGATTACCCCTTTTGATACATCACCTATCACCTTATCAAGAGGATGATACCTTGAAGTCCTCCATTCCTTGGGTAGATCCGAGATTTTAGAATTTTCTTGCCATGAGTGATCAAGGAGTCTCTCTTCTTTCTTCTTGGACTCTATCTCTTGATTTTCCAAGTGCGTCTTTGCCAAGATTTCTGCAACATCATCAACAAGTTCCTTTCTCGGCACATTTGGGTTAGTTTCATCAAATGCAACATGTATGGATTCTTCTATGGTCATAGTTCGTTTATTATAGACTCTAAAGGCCTTGCTATGGATAGAATAACCAATGAATATTCCCTCATCGATTTTGCATCAAACTTCCCCAAGTTATCCTTTCCATTATTCAAAACAAAGCATTTGCATCCAAAAACATGAAAATGTGACACATTAGGTTTCCTTCCTTTGTACAATTCATATGGGGTTTTCTTTAAAATTGGCCTTATTAGGGCTCTATTCATAACATAACAAGCGGTGTTAACCGCATCGCCCAAAAGTACTTAGGAAGATTGGCCTCATTGAGCATAGTTCTTGCCATTTCTTCTAAAGATCGATTTTTCCTTTCTACAACACCATTTTGTTGTGGTGTTCTAGGGCAGAAAAATTATGCTCAATGCCATGTTCATCACAAAAAGTTTCAAATTCATGATTTTCAAATTCACCACCATGATCACTTCTTATGGATGCAATACAAAAACCTTTTTCGTTTTGGATAACTTTGGCAAGTTTTCTAAATGATTGAAAAGCATCATTTTTGTGAGCTAAGAATAATGTCCATGTAAATCTAGAAAAATCATCCACAATTACTAATGCATAGTAATTCCCACCAAAGCTCATAGTTCTAGAGGGTCCAAAAAGATCCATGTGCAAAAGTTGTAAAGGTCTAGAAGTTGAAACTATGTTTTTAGCTTTGAGAGAGACCTTTACTTGTTTTCCCTTTTGACATGCATCACAAAGTTTGTCTTTTTCAAATTTGAGCTTTGGAAGACCAATTACTAGTTCTTTAGAAACCAATTTGTTTAAGTGATCCATGTGAATGTGAGCAATTCTTCTATGCCATAACCATGAATCATTTTCTCTACTCATAAAGCATTTAGCATCATTTGAGGAAATGTCATCAAGACTAATCATATATATGTTATTGACCCTATGACCAACAAACTTAACTTGCTTGTCATCCTTTCCCTCAATTATACAACAAGAGGAGTCAAATATAACTCTATTTCCTTTATCACACAATTGACTAATACTAAGTAAATTATGTTTAAGTCCTTCAACAAGTAAGACATTATCAATAGATGATGAAGGGATCTTACCAACTTTGCCAATTCCAAGAATCTTCCCTTTGTTGTTGTCACCATATGTGACATGACCATGTTTCTTGTGTGTAAGGGAGGAGAACTTGGAGCCATCTCCGGTCATGTGCTTGGAGCAACCACTATCAAGATACCAACTTGAGCTCTTGGTCTTCAAGCACACCTACAACACACATTCAAGATTTAACTTTTGGTACCCAAATTGTTTTGGGTCCTTGTGTGTTAGAATTAGGTATGGTGCCTTTAGGGACCCAAACCCTTTGATTCCAACCTTGGTGTTTATGTTCTTTCTAACATTGCAAGTGGATGCACTATGCCCTTTCCTACCACAATGAAAACATTTAACAAAGGGGCTACTTGAAGTTTTTGAGGAAACAAAGAAATTCTTATAAGATTTTTGATGGTTGTTTGGATTAAATCCTAAACCGGCTTTTTGGAAAACACATTTTTGTCTCCCTAACAACACATTCAAGTTGTCTCTTCCAAAAGTGAATTTTGCAAGAGTGTTGTTCAAGTCTTCAATTTCTTTTTCAAAAGCTTTGCATGATAGACAAGGTAATGATATGGATGCATTTTCATGTGAGGAACAAATCATGCATGATGAATTAGCATCTATGAGTCCTAAAGTCTCATTTTCAATTTTAAGTTCATTTATCTCCTTGGTTAAAGCAGAAACTTTCTTTGTCAATAGGGAGATTGTTTTATTGGAAGACAAAATCATTTTTGTGAGCCTCAAAGATTCATCATGCAATTCTTGAAAGGCATCTTGTAATTCATCATAAGAAGGTGGAGGTTCTAGGTTAGAAGAGGTTACCTCGGTGTCGCTTTCTCCACTTTCTTCTCCTTGAGCCATGAGGCAAAGATGGGCTTCCTCATTTTCAGAATCATCGGAAGAGCTTAAGTCATTGTCCTCCCAAGCTATATATGCTCTTCTTCCTTTCTTTTCCTTGGAGGGTCTTTTCTCAAACTTCTCCGTCTTCTTGAGATATATAGGACACTCCATTTTCATGTGCCCTTGAGGTTTTCCACATTCATAGCATTTTGGAGGAGTGGAGGATCCTTCTCCTTTGTGATATGCTTTCTTTTGAGGAAACGGTGGTCTTCTTTGAAATCCCTTTTTCTTCAAGAATCTTCCGAATTTTCTTACAAGGAGACTAAGATTCTCCTCACTTAGCTCAATATTTTCAGCATCCTCTTCACCATCTTCATCATCATCTTCAAGTATGGGAGAGGTGGCCTTGAGTGCAATTCCCTTCTTCTTTTTGTCATGTTCTTCATTTTGATTGAGCCTACTTAGTTCCAGCTCATGCTCTTGAAGTTTTCCGAATAGGGTGGCTAGAGACATGGTTGATAAATCTCTTGATTCCGCAATCGCGATTACCTTGGGTTGCCAATTCCCGCTTAGACATCTCAAGACTTTGTTAATAAGATCCTCATTAGGAAATGTCTTTCCCAATGAGATGAGATGATTAACAATATGAGTAAATCTCTTTTGCATATCTTGAATACTCTCACCTTGGTTCATTCTAAACAATTCATATTCATGAGTAAGAGTGTTTATTCGAGATCTTTTTACCTCACTAGTGCCTTCATGAGTTACTTGTAGGGTATCCCACATTTCTTTTGCGGTCTTACAGTTTGACACCCTAAAGAATTCATCATACCCCAAAGATGTGGTGATGATGTTCTTGGCTTTCAAATTATATTGAACCTTCTTTTTATCATCATCGGTCCAATCACTTCTAGGTGTATTAATTGTCACACCATCCTTAGTTTGTGTAGGGACAAAAGCACCATTTTCAAGCTGCGTCCCACACATCTAAGTCAATAGCTTCAATAAAAATTTTCATCCTTTCTTTCCAATAGGCATAGCCATCCCCATTGAAATAAGGAGGTCTATTTATAGAAGAACCTTCATTTGAAAAACCATTTGAAGCCATCACTTCTCTTGAAGCTGCTAAGCTCTTTATACAAGAGTCTAGCTCTGATACCACTTGTTACCAAGTGGCCTCAATACTCAAGAGGGGGTGAATTGAGTAGTTAAAAATAAGTTCACAAATCTTTCGCAAATCGTTTGACAATCAATTTTCGTTGAAGCTATTGAATGATCGAGAGATAATTGAATAGATGAGTTAAGCACTTTTACTAATGAACGTAATAGTCAAGGAGACAATATCCAAATAAAACAATGAAACAGATTGCACAAAGATGAACAGAGGAGAGTTTAGAGAAACAAACACGATCGTTTATCCTGGTTCAATCACTACTCCACTTGTGATCTACGTCCAGTCCCAAGCAACACCTTGAGATTTTCCACTATATCTTCAAGCTTCAATGGGTGCTTGAAAAACCACTACAACCTTGAGCACTCAACAGTATGGGATACCTCACCCAAAAGCTTGAGCCTCTATTTTCCAAGGGATACCTCACCCTTACAATACTTGAGGGATACCTCACCCTCACTAATCAGAAAGTATAAGATTGAAATAGAAGAAGCTCTCTCTAGAGCAAGTGTTTACAAATTGAAGCTCTAATATGCTCTCAAGGATTTTTCACGTTTTTAGTCAGAAAACAGAGCAAGAAATGATTTTAAGAATTGATTCACGTTTTGAAGTATAATGATCAGTTTTTGGTTCAAGGTCAATCCGTAAACAAAGACCCAATCTGGGTATTTATAAGTTTCTCAATTAATAGAGCCGTTGGAGGTAGTTGGGCATGCATTTAATGCATTTAATATAGCCGTTGGACCTTGTCAGGATGCGTGTAATCGATTACATATCTCAGGTAATCGATTACATTATTGTTCCAACGTTTTCTGAACTTTCTGGGCTCTGTGTAATCGATTACATTCTTGAGGTAATCGATTACATGGCTTCGACTTTGCTTTGTAATCGATTACAATGATCATGTAATCGATTACATGACTTCGACTTGTGTAATTGATTACAATATCCTTGTAATCGATTACATGTCTCGTCGAACATGTTTTTTGAGTTTGGGTTTTGTGTAATCGATTACATATATTGTGTAATCGATTACATTTCTTGTCGAACGTGTTCTTTGCCTTTCGGGCTTTGTGTAATCGATTACATATCTTGTGTAATCGATTACATGGCCTCGACTTGCTTGTAATCGATTACATTGTTCATGTAATCGATTACATTCTTTCTGTTTGATGTGTAATCGATTACAAACATTGTGTAATCGATTACATTTGCCTTTGAACACATTTTTCAAGTTCAATAACTCGTGTAAGTCATTTCCAACACCTCAGGGTACTTGTTTAAACATAAATCCTTTTAAGAGTGTTAGATTTAAAGTTGAAACTTAGGTTTTATTGAAAGCCATGTTTATCTTTGAAATTTCCTATTTATTTTGAAATCATATATTTGAAAAACCATTTGAGAAATCTTGAGAGCATTTAACAGTAATGTCCTAAGTCTAAATAACTAATTAAACCTTCTGTCTTCTTTCTTTGATCTTGATTTTTTTTCCTTTTGTGCTTTGATCTTCTCTTTTGCTTTTGTTATCATCAAAAACCTTTCAACATGCCTTAGAGACATAAGCATTCACATACTAAGCTTGATTAAGAGGAACCATGGATCAAACATGGTTTAGAACATGAAAAAAAAAGAGAAGAAATGAAGTTTCCTTACACTTCACCACAAATACCCTCTAACTTGGCTCTTGAAGAAAGTCCATGAAGATGAATGATTTAGAGAAAGTCTCCAACATGAAAGTTGCTTAGAATATCATGTAGATTCAAGATCTATGGTTGGATGAAATTAAAAAGTGATGGAAGGTGTTCTTGATGGTCATGGCTGAAACATAAAGGAGAAGAGAAAGGAAAGAAAATTTTCTAAGTTTAGCTTCTTGAAATTGACAAAGAAAGACCAAGAATGAGTAATAATGATGGTCTTCCACTTTGCCATCCTCTTAAGACACCAAAAACCGTGCCCCCCTCCAAACACTCTCCTAAGGATGCAAACAAATCAATAATAATACATGTTGACCAAGACAAAGTGATAGAAAATGATAGGAATTGATTTGTAATAATTTGCCTCACAAATGGATGCATTGCCGTGGAGAGTGAGTGAGAAATGAGTGAATTATTTGAACAAAAAAATTGGTACTAAGTCATTGAGAGAAATGGTGATAATGTGAGATAGCAAATGAATGAAATGATTTTTGGCCCCCCTTTTCCTTGCATGGCCATAGGAAGCACTTGGAGAAGCCACCAAATTTGACTTACTTTTATTTAGCTTTCTTGAATTATTGTTAGAAGAATGACCAAGTAAAATGAGTAAATGAATTGGCCCCCTTTAGAGTGCATGGCCGTAGCTTGCATGGAGAGAAAGAAGAAAATATTTTTGCTTTAGGAAAATAACTAATAATTATGTATAATTAATCAAGACATCTAATAATGACATAAAGTTTTTTTTTAGCTCCAAAATGAAGCTCAAAAATCGTCCCCCCCTTCATTCTTGCTTCTTCAAAGTTGTTATCTTTTTCAAGTCATTATTTGAAGCATTTCTAGCCATTGATTAATTCAATGGTTAGGATTTAGGTAGACTTTTAATTAGAAGACTCAATCTAGGCCATTGGATCTTTTTCCTTTAAATCCTAGCCAAGATGTGTCTCCAAAATAAAAGGTCAAGATTACTCATTCTTACTTTTAATCCAAGGGTTATAATTAGTCATAGCCTTTTTAGAAGACCAAATCTCCACCATTGATTAAATCCAAATCCAATGGTCATAAATGATCCTTGTTACTTTATAAGACTAAATCTCCACCATAGATTAAATCTAAATCCAATGGTTATAAATGGTCTCTGTCACTTTTCAAGACCAATTCTACACCATTGATTAAATCGACGGTTGATATCAAAGCCTTCCTAACTAAGTTTATTCTCACACCATTGATTAAATTAATGGTGATTATCCAATGCTTCTTTATTAAGTTTGTTTCTTAACCGTTGATTAAATCAATGGTTAATCTTCAAACTAAGTATTCTCATCCAAGGGTACAAATCAAGTCAAGCCCTCTTTGTTGACTACGCAGTATAATTTTTATTATTTTTATCTGTTATAACCCTACAAATAATATTTTTACTGTATTTTTATCACTTGATAAATAAATACAATACAAAACACAGTAAAAGAAAATTATAAAAATTATTTCTAGATTCAGGTTTAGTAAGATCCCCTGTCTCCATCTAAATAGTACAAATTTTTCTATCCGTAGAAAAATTTTTACTTTGCGGGACCCACCTGGGCCCACGTATGCCACCTGGGCCCACATACATAAAAAAAATTCATAATCATCCACAAAAATCACAAATATTAGAAAACACACAAATATCAAATCAGATCACCTAAAATAATTAAAACCTAACGGTAAAAATTAAATTACGTAAAGTTTTCCCCGGCCTGAAATTTTTTTTTTCCTGACACAGAGTAAATCACTAAAAACGATCAAATACGCTGACAAAATAATCAAAATAATTTTACAGCATCCAAAAATTACTAAACAGTAAAATTCTGTTAACTATTAAAATTACTGTTTACAAGATAGGAAATTTTGGGGTGTTACATTACTCCCCCTCTAAAAAGAAATTTCGTCCTCAAAATTTAATAACCATGATTTCACACCCTCAGAATAATTATGAACATTACTCATTTATCTTATTTTCCAATTCCCATGAAGCTTCCTCTCTTACATCTTGCTATACTATTCTAACCAACAAAATCTCTTTGCTGATGTTCAACTTCTCTTGATCAAACAGATATCTCAGACTCCTATAATTACTGAAGATGTCGAATGTTACTCCAGAAAGAAAGAATTTCCATATTTCTGATACCAACATAACGACAACCAATCTTCATTCATGCCTAGAATAGTTTTTTTCATATAACTTTCAACTAATGTAATGTATTACTTAAAATTTCCTTATTCTCGTATCACTACATATTCTAGATTTTTGCTTTTAATAGGAAATGTCTCACTAACCGAGTTCTCCTTTCCACAACACTATACCAAATACTATGACATATAGTTAAATAGGAATATCATTTCTTGTTCATTTAATTGCAGGAGATGAAAGAAAACATCATGGAAGATTAACAAAATGAATCGAATCTATTATCGAACATATCCAGCAAAGAATTGGATGTAACCCGATTTTCAAGAATAAATTTTCTTTGGATTACTCACACTCTGTTGAAATAATCTCATTGGATATGGTTGAAAAATAACTAATCCATTTCCAAAGATCACGTCTGTTTATGAAACAGATCAAACTAACACAAAGTTTTGATCTATAACAACAATTTGAATAACTTGAATAGCTCGATTAGCTAAGAATAGAAACAGAAGTAAACAAATCAGAGGATAACGAATAACTCTAACATATAATTGATCTACTCAATCATATGTTATAAAGAATAGGTCACTCACAGAAATATTCAGTATGGTTTATAGGATTAGCTCCAATGACACAATCTCCATTGTTTAAATCTTCTGCTCAGAACACTCCCGTTCCATTCAGAGTAACAACTTCCCTTACTATAAAAAATTTTACTAACATAAAACTCTGTTTTCAAAGAGCATAATCTCTGGGAAAATGTGTCCAACTTTTTCACAATTTGTTTCCTTGACGTATATTCCTTCATTTAAGTACTTTCTTTCACATCCTTTATAATTTTTGGTTTCCTTAATGGTTATAAATACATCTTCTGTCGAAATCAATTACTTTCTCAATATCCTAAAAAGAAATTTCAGGTTCCAAAATTACGAAATCTTATATTCCAAGACTGATTCTCTTCCATCAGATTCTAAACTTCAAATTCCATTTCCCACTAAACAGCGGTCCTTTGTTCATGCAGTCGTCTTTCCACATTGCTCCTGTTGCTCCAGTAGCTGCAACTGCATTACTAGTAACATGTTCCACTTCCACACAAGTATAACTATCCCGAGCCATTTCCTTTTTTTTTTTTAGGCGTGCGGATCGAAATACAATAGATCTAATATCCATTATAAACAACATTATTTCCTTTCAGAAAACAAACACAGAGAACACAACACAAGCAAAATAGACCTAACCACAAACCCCAAAAGACTCAAACCGTGCTCTGATACCAACTAATGTAACACCCTCCTTAGGGCATCACATTTCCGACTCCCGACTCATAATCTGAGAAGAAGTTTGCACAAAGTTTAAGTTATAAAAGATGAGTTTCAAAATTTCTTCTTTACTGAAATGTAAATTTACTGAAAATATTAGGTAATATTAAAAATCATATTTCAACTATTCATTATGTAATATTGACACCAATTAATATCACAATTTAAAGAGAAATATAAAATTAACAGACTTATTTTTTTAACAGTAGCAAATCCCATGACGGGTCCTACTTAATAGCACGGTACAACACTAACGAGAAACTTTAACATACGTATTCCTTTTTCTGTCCATCTTGATGCATCAGACATCTGTTCCTTTATCAACACTGCACACCTTCGAGTCCTGAATGTCCACTCCTTATTGTTGTCACCAATCTCAGAGTATCCATCACCCGTTATGTCTAAGAAAACTCGATCCTTCTATTATTTGATTTTAATAGTATAGACACAGCAAAACAGCATAACAAAGAGGTGAGATCACCTACGCCATTACCAACTAGCAGTACAAAGATAACACAAATAGCATATCATACAGATAGATCATACCATAATCATGCTATCAGCATTAATCAACTATCATCATCTAATCATTTATCAGTTCAATCATCATCCAAGTACTCAAAACAATTGTCATAGCCAACATTCCTCAATTAATATATCATACAGATATAAATGCTCAGATTTATGCATATACACAAAGACTCAGTTTCTCAAAAACAACTCCATGGAGGTTTTCACAATTTCAAGAAGAATGCTCTGGTTAATTGTCAGCCTTAGCCCAAAGGCAATCTCCCAGTCGTTGAAAAGAATCGTGTTCTTGTCAGGTATCGTCAATGCGTTGCAACGGATTGCATCGCCAAGTGGCACAGGGTACTCGCCAACTGTCCACTGGTCTACCGCCGTGCCTTGACGCCCCCAAGATCCATCATAGACCTCACTATCAATTCTCATTCCCTCTTCAACCACAAGGGCCATAATAGCTGTTAGCTATATTTTATACAATGCACGAATATATCAGTGCAAGTCCAACCTCAAAGGGCCAAATCTTTTCAATTTCATTTGTTCAATGTAATCATATGCTTCAACGCATATTTTTCCAATGCACGTATAATGCACCAAATCCAATCACAGATATATCTTTCCAATGCATGTATAATGCACCAAATGCCAATCACAGGTAAAACATGTCATTTTCTCACACAGCATCCATATACTGGTTCTACGGTATTTATATTGTATTTTCAACACTTAGAAATATTTTACTGTATTTCAAATCACGTACTTTAAAAATTACATTTTTAAGATACATAAATAATTTTTTTCGCCACAATTCCATTACAGAAAATATTTCTCATACTTCAAAAATTCCATTTCCACTTTTCTCAAAAAAATATGACTTTATACTTTATTTAATATATTTTCTTTACTCAAGAAAATCTTTTTCCACATTTCCTTACTCAAAATCTCTTTGTTTAAATTAATTATATTTTTATTTGGAAAATCACTTTGTTTCATCAAAATCAATGCATTACAAGCCTTCAAAAATGTGGACATGACTATTAAAAATTATCAAAACATTTTTCCTTCTAAATTGATATGGTTTTAGGTAAACAAAACCATTAAAATTTTATTTTCAAAACCGAAATACCGATGGTTATAAAAACCAAACTCATTTGTTCAAATCCTTTTTCACTTTCTTTACAAATCAATGTTCACTTTCTTTGCAAATCCTTAAAATTAATGTTTGCCCGTTTCATTCAAAACTCATATTTAGAAAAACATTTAGGATCTTTTTACATAAAATAAATCAATAAAAATTCCTCAAAGACCGTATTCTTGTTCTCTTGAAAAACAAATCCTTTGTTTATTTTTCATACTCTTCAAATCATCCATTTTCATTTTTCATGAAAATATTAATTTGTGAACACCTATTTTGAGGTGTCTTGGCTGAAATTCTCATTGTTCTAGGGACCCAAAAATCAATTCCCTTGTTCTTGAAAAATTTCAACATGAACCCTAATCAAGGGCATCAAAAACCGAACCCTCTGCCTTGGCTATTGGAGCCAAAAATTGAATTCCTTTTCATCACCATATCATGACATACACATATATATATTTCATCATAAATACTATAAGCATGCCATATACTTATCATGCATAATATAAGCATATCATCAAAGTCATAAAATCATGCAAAGCATATCAAGCATAAGCAAATAAATCAAAGCTCATAAACACACATAAATCATTACATGACCATGGATTGGAATCCTCACATGGATTCACCATCCATTAAATATAAGACCATCTCTCACCACCATACTTGGTTGGTGAGATGGATCTCCCTCTTACCTCTTGGAGAAACCTCCCAAAGCTCCTTGTTTTGCTTCTTATACAAGTCCTTCACCACCAAAAGCTTTCTTAAAAATCAAAGTAAACATACATAATCAATATCTAAGACTTGAATGAGAAAACCATGGATCAAAATATGGTTTGGGAGAATATAATGAAACCAAGAGTGAAAATTTCACAAACTTCGCCTTAGAATTCTAGATCTTGAGCTTGAAGAACAAGGATGAAGATGGATGAATTAAGCTTAGGTTTCTACTACAAGGTATCTTGGAATGATACAAGGATGTAAGGTATTAGGTTGTTCAGAATTATAGAAGAGTGAAAGGGGAATTTGTGGATCTTGGCTGTGAGGTTGGGAAAGAAAGTGAGAAGAAAATTTTGAGAGTTTTTGCTTGTTGATGCTTTAGGAAAAAGATGAAGACTTTTGAAACAAATGAGCAAATCTCCTTTAGCTTTTTAAGAGTCTTGGCAGTGGAGTTACTCTAGGAAAAAGGATGATTTGATGACCATTATTACTTGTCATGGTCAATATTACATAATCTTTACCATTATTATTTTGTTTGCTTCCTTAGGAGAATGCTTGGAGGGGGGCACGGTTTTGGAGGCTTAATAGCTTAGCCAAGTTTCAAGACATTAATTATATGTTGTCTTGGTCATTATTGATTCATTTTCAAGAAGGAAACTTAGCAAATTTTCTCTTCATTTCTCTTCTCCTCTATGTTTCAGCCATGACCATCAAGAACATCTTCCATCACTTTTTAATTTCATCCAACCATAAATCTTGAATCTACATGATATTCTAAACAACTTTCATGTTGGAGACTTTCTCTAAATCATTCATCTTCATGGACTTTCTTCAAGAGCCAAGTTATAGGGTATTTGTGGTGAAGTGTAAGGAAACTTCATTTCTTCTCTTTTTTTTTCATGTTCTAAACCATGTTTGATCCATGGTTCCTCCTAATCAAGCTTAGTATACCAACCTCTATGTATTTTGTTTTGTATTTGAGAAGCCTTTAGTGGTGAAGGACTTGGAAAAAGAAGCAAATCAATAAGCTTTTGAGGATCTTCAATAGGTAAGAGGGAGATCCATCTCACCAACCAAGCATGGTGGTGAGAGATGGTTTTATATTTGATGGATGGTGAATCCATGTGAGGATTCATATCCATGGTCATGTAATAATTTGTGTGTGTTATGTGCTTTGATTATTTTTGTCTATGCTTGATATGCTTTGCATGATTTACTTGTGTATGCATGCTTAGTATGATTTTTATTTGCTTATATGGTATGTTTATGATATGCATGATGAAGATATATTGAATATATTATGATGAAAGTATGATAAAATAAGAAATTTTGGCTCCAAAGGCCATAGAGAAGGTCACAGTTTTGAGCTTCCAAAACTAGGGTTTCTATTGAAATTTTTCAAGAACAAAGGAGTTAATTTTTGGTCCTTAAACTTAAGCAAATTTTTGGCTAAGACACCAATTAATTTGGTGTTCACAAAATTAAATTTTCATGAATGATAAAATTGAATGATTTGAGAAGTAAAGAAAATAAACAAAATGGCTTGTTTTGCAAAAAGAATGCACATGGTTTTGAGTTATGTTTTCATGAATTTATTTTTTTGTAGAAACAAGAATGGAATTTATTTAAGTTAGAAAGAAAAAATATTTCATGGTTTCAATGGTCATCTATAAGGTTTTGATAATTTAGAAAAAATGTTTTGATGTTATAAAATACTAGAATTTTCAAATAACGATTTTGGAAAGGGAATTAAAGTGTTATCAATTAAGTGAAGTAGAATTTTCATAAATAAAAGAAAAAGAAGATTTAAAGTGTTGAACTTCAAAGTTTGAGTTATAAAAGATGGGTTTCAAAATTTCTTCTTTACTGAAACGTAAATTTACTGAAAATATTAGGTAATATTGAAAATCATATTTCAACAATTCATTATGCAATATTGACACCAATTAATATCATAATTTAAAGAGAAATATAAAAGTAACAGACTTATTTTTTTTTTAACAGTAGCAAACCCCATGACGGGTCCTACTTAACAGCACGATACAACACTAACGAGAAACTTTAACATACTTATTCTTTTTTCTGTCCATCTTGATACAACAGACATCTGTTCCTTTGTCAACACTGCACACCTTCGAGTCCTAAATGTCCATTGCTTATTGTTGTCACCAATCTCAGAGTATCCATCGCCCGTTATGTCTAAGACAACTCGATCCTTCTATTATTTGATTTTAACAATACAGACACAGCAAAATAGCATAACAAAGAGGTGAGATCACCTACGCCATTACCAACATGGCAGTACAGAGATAACACAAACAACATATCATACAGATAGATCATACCATAATCATGCATCAACATTAATCAACTATCATAATCTAATCATTTATCAGTTCAATCATCATCCAAGTACTCAAAACAATTGTCATAGCCAACATTCCTCAATTAATATATCATACAGATATAAATGCTCAGACTTATGCATATACACAAAGACTCAGTTTATCAAACACAACTCCATGGAGGTTTTCACAATTTCGAGAAGAATGCTCTGGTTAATTGTCAGCCTTAGCCTAAAGACAATCTCCTAGTAGTTGAAAAGAATCGTGTTCTTGTCGGGTATCGTCAATGCGTTGCAACGAACTGCATCGCCAAGTGGCACAGGGTACTCGCCAACTTCCTACTGCTCGACCGTCGCGCCTCGACGCCCTAAGATCCATCATAGACCTCACTATCAATTCTCATTTCCTCTTCAACCACGAGGGCCATAATAGCGATTAGCTATATTTTATACAATGCACGAATATATCAGTGCAAGACCAACCCCAAAGGGCCAAATCTTTACAATTTCATTTGTTCAATGTAATCATATGCTTCGATGCATATTTTTCCAATGCACGTATAATGCACCAAATACAATCACAGACATATCTTTCCAATGCATGTATAATGCACTAAATGCCAATCACAGGCAAAACATGTCATTTTCTCACACAGCATCCATATACTGGTTCTACAGTATTTACACTGTATTTTCAATAGGAAAATCATATTATCACATTTTCATAGTTTATAAAACACTTTCTAAATCACATAACGATTTTTCGTCATTTTCACAATCACGTAAAAATATTCTATCACTTTTAAATCATGTAGTGATTTTTCAAAGTAATTCAAATTACGTAAAATATTTAAACGTAATTCAAATCACTTAAAATGTTTCAACGTATCTCCATTCGCGTAGTAATATTTTATCATATTTCAAATTGCGTAAAAATATTTTACTGTATTTTCAAACACCTAGAAATATTTTACTGTATTTCAAACCACGTACTTTAAAAATTATGTTTTTAAGACACGTAAATAATTTTTTTCACCACAATTCCATTACAGAAAATATTTCTCATTCTTCAAAAATTTCATTTCCACTTTTCTCAAATAATATGACTTTATACTTTATTTAACACATTTTCTTTACCCAAGAAAATCTTTTTTGACATTTCTTTACTCAAGAAATCATTTTCCAAAATATAATTCAAAAAATCACTTTTCCATTGATATAAATCAATGTTTCAAAACTTAACATTTTCTAATGTACTTCAAAACTCAAAAATAAGTTATACATTAGTAAATTTTCAAAATACCATTATATTCTTCATTTTTCCCAAATCATTTCCAAATTAACCTTCCTCAAAATAATATAACTTTCTACCTCGTTTAATATATATTCTTACTCAAGAAAATCCTTTTTCACAGTATATTCCACAAATTCACAATTCCATTGAATTAAATCAATGTTTCTAACTTTAAAGATTACTAACGCTTTCCAAAATCCAACGGATGAGTTACACGTTAGAAAATACCAAATCACTATTGTATTCTTCATTTTTTTTCTTAAATCAATTTTAACAAAAATAAATTCTTTTTAAAATAAATTGAGACTCACTTGCAACCTCTCTTTTCTATTTACATAAAAATTCATTTCTCAAGTGCTAAAATACTCTGATTCCCTTTTCAAACTCCTTGTATTAAATTAATTATATTTTCACGTGGAAAATCACTTTGTTTCATCAAAATCAATGCATTACAAGCCTTCGAAAACGTGGACATGACTATTGAAAATTATCAAAACATTTTTTCTTCTAAGTTGATATGGTTTTACACAAACAAAAACCATTAAAATTTTGTTTTCAAAATCGAGATACCGATGGTTAAGAAAACCAAACCCATTTGTTCAAATCCTTTTTCACTTTCTTTACAAATCCTCTTTGACTTTCTTTGCAAATCCTTAAAATCAATATTTGCCCGTTTCATTCAAAATTCACATTTAGAAAAAAACACTGAGAATCTTTTTACACAAAATAAATCAATAAAAATTCCTCAAAGACCGTATTCTTGTTCTCTTGAAAAACAAACCCTTTGTTTATTTTCCATACTCTTCAAATCATTCAATTTTATCATTCATGAAAATATAATTTTGTGAACACCAAATTGGTTGGTTTCTTGGCCAAAAATTTGTTTAAGTTGAAGGACCAAAAATTAACTCCATTGTTCTTGAAAAATTTCAATGAAAACCCTAGTTTTGTAAACAGTAATTTTGACAGTTAACAAAATTTTACTGTTTAGTAATTTTTGGATGCTATAAAATTATTTTGATTATTCCGTCAGCGTATTTGATCGTTTTGAGTGATTTACTCCCTGTCAGGAAAATAAAAATTTTTGGGCCGGGGAAAACTTTATGTAATTTAATTTTTACCATTAGGTTTTAATTATTTTACATGATCTGATTTGATATTTGTGTGTTTTCTAATATTTGTGATTTTTGTGGATGATTATGAATTTTTTTACTGTATGTGGGCCCAGGTGGTCCTATGTGAGCCCAGGTGGCCCTACGTGGGCCCAGGTGAGTCCCGCAAAGTAAAATTTTTTCTAAGGATAGAAAAATTTGTACTGTTTAGACGGAGACAGGGGATCTTACTAAACCTGAATCTGGAAATAGTTTTTATAATTTTCTTTTACTGTGTTTTGTACTGTATTTATTTATCAGGTGATAAAAATACAGTAAAAATATTATTTGTAGGGTTATAGCAGATAAAAATAATAAAAATTATACTGCATAGTCAACAAAGAGGGCTTGACTTGATTTGTACCCTTGGATGAGAATACTTAGTTTGAAGATTAACCATTGATTTAATCAATGGTTAAGAAACAAACTTAATAAAGAAGCATTGGATAATCACCATTGATTTAATCAATGGTGTGAGAATAAACTTGGTTATGAAGGCTTTGATATCAACTGTCGATTTAATCAACGGTGTAAAATTAGTTATATAAAGTGACTATGACCATTTACACCCATTGGATTTAGAATTGATCAAGGGTGGAGATTTAGTCTTATAAAGTAACAAGGGCCATTTAAAGCCATTGGATTTGGATTTAATCAATGGTGGAGATTTGGTCTTCTAAAAAGGCTATGACTAATTATAACCCTTGGATTAAAAGTAAGAAGGAGTAATCTTGACTCTTTATTTTGGAGACACATCTAATGGCTAGGATTTAAAGGAGAAAGATCCAATGGCCTAGATTGAGTCTTCTAATCAAAAGTCTACCTAAATCCTAACCATTGAATTAATCAATGGCTAGAAATGCTTCAAATAATGGCTTAAAAAATATGACAATATTATTGCATGCATAATGCAAGGAGGGGACGATTTTTGTAGTATTTTGGAGCTAAAGGTGATTTGATCACCTACGCCATTACCAACATGGCAGTACAGAGATAACACAAACTACATATCATACAGATAGATCATACCATAATCATGCTATCAGCATTAATCAACTATCATCATCTAATCATTTATCAGTTCAATCATCATCCAAGTACTCAAAACAATTGTCATAGCCAACATTCCTCAATTAATATATCATACAGATATAAATGCTCAGATTTATGCATATACACAAAGACTCAGTTTATCAAAAACAACTCCATGGAGGTTTTCACAATTTTGAGAAGAATGCTCTGGTTAATTGTCAGCCTTAGCCCAAAGACAATCTCCCAGTCGTTGAAAAGAATCGTGTTCTTGTCGGGTATCGTCAATGCGTTCCAACGGACTGCATCGCCAAATGGCACGGTGGTACTCGCTAACCGTCCCCGCGGTCGGTCGACCGCCGCGCCTCGACGCCCCCAAGATCCATCATAGACCTCACTATCAATTCTCATTCCCTCTTCAACCACAAGGACTATAATAGCTATTAGCTATATTTTATACAATGCACGAATATATCAGTGCAAGTCTGATATGTGTGAAACGACATCATGTTTTGTTCTTGTTTTGCATGTATTCTTAGGCATTTTAGACATTTTAGTTTTCCTTTTAGTTTGTTTTTCCCTTAGTTCAGATAACTGCGGTGTTTTTGGTGTTCTTGTGCAGGATTAATGTTGAATTGGCCTTGGATTGAATGGAATGCTTGCATATTTGAAGTTGGAGCTTAATGGATAGCAAAAAGGTGCAAAAAGACCATTCCAGAGGGATCCACGGCCTTCCCATGGATTAAACCACGGCCATGGATCGAGCAGCAACTTGAAGTAGCAAAAGAGAGATTCCTGATCCACGGCCGTGGAATGATCCATGGCCTGGCCGTGGAATGATCCATGGCCATAGAATTCTGATAGCAAGATCCATGGCCTGCCCGTGGAATGATCCACGGCCGTGGATCGCAGTACGTATCAGTTTTTAAGTTTTTATTTTTATTTCTTTTGAGGGCTTTTTAGCCAATTAAAACCCTAAGTTATAAATAGATGTTCTGAACAGAATTATGGGATTCTAATTTGGTTTTGGGAAGAGGCACATTGGAGGCTTTGGCTCTTGATCTTCATCTTTCTTCCCTCTTCTCTCTTGGATTACGAGTTTGGATGTTTAAGAACATGTTTTCTGATTTCTTCTTCTCTATGTCTGAGTAGTTTCCTTTGTTTCTAGGATTGGGCAATGCCCTTTGATACATTGATAATGATTAATTGACATTGTTTCCCCTTTTATTGATCTTGATTGTTCATTGATTCAATTCTTATTGCTCTTATTCATGTGAATTTGCTGGCCATTTATTTGCATCTCATAAGCATTTAGGGACGTACTGAGAGGTGAACCTAAGTGTCGGAACCATAAGAATTGAACTTAAGGTCTAAATCACGAGAGTAGTTTTAGTCTTTCGAGGATTCAATAAATTACCACAAAGCGTAATGGGTTCAATTTAAATTTAATTACCACGAGAGTAGGAATTGGTTTAATTGGGCACGGATCTTGTATCTTGAGAAAGAACATTAACTAATTTAGGGTAATTCACCTTCAATTGAATTTCAGATTTAATAAAAGGGTTGTCAATTAGAATTTATCTTGTATCATTGTGGTATCCCAATCTTAGAAGCCTTCTTAAATCTGAATACCATTCTTGATTAGTTATTACGTTCTTCTTAATAAACAATCATATTCTCTTTTGTTTAATCTAATTGAATTAATTAATTAATTGGTATTCATAGACACAGTCCCTGTGGATTCGATCTTTTTATTATTTGACGATGAAACCGTACACTTGCGGATTTCACGCATCAAAGTCCAACCCCAAAGGGCCAAATCTTTTCAATTTCATTTGTTCAATGTAATCATATGCTTCAATGCATATTTTTCCAATGCACGTATAATGCACCAAATCCAAATCACAGACATATCTTTCTAATGCATGTATAATGCACCAAATGCCAATCACAGGCAAAACATGTCATTTTCTCACACAACATCCATATACTGGTTCTACAGTATTTATATTATATTTTTAACAAGAAAATCATATTATCACATTTTCATAGTTTATAAAACACTTTCCAAATCACATAACGATTTTCTGTCATTTTCACAATCACGTAAAAATATTCAATCACTTTTAAATCACATAGTGATTTTTTAACAGTAATTCAAATTACATAAAATATTTAAACGTAATTCACATCACTTAAAATGTTTCAACGCATCTCCAATCGCGTAGTAATATTTTATCATATTTCAAATTGCATAAAAATATTTTACTGCATTTCCAAACACTTAGAAATATTTTACTGTATTTCAAATCATGTACTTTAAAAATTACATTTTTAAGATACATAAATAATTTTTTTCACCACAATTCCAGTACAGAAAATATTTCTCATTCTTCAAAAATTTCATTTCCACTTTTCACAAATAATATGACTTTATACTTTATTTAACACATTTTCTTTACTCGAGAAAATCTTTTTCCACATTTCTTTACTCAAGAAATCCTTTTCCAAAATATAATTCACAAAATCACTTTTCCATTGATATAAATCAACGTTTCAAAACTTACATTTTCTAACGCACTTCAAAACTTGAAAATAAGTTATACATTAGTAAATTTTCAAAATACCATTATATTCTTCATTTTTCCCAAATCATTTCTAAATCAACCTTCCTCAAAATAATATAACTTTCTACTTCATTTAATATATCTTCTTGCTCAAAAAAATCCTTTTACACAGTATATTCCACAAATTCACAATTCCATTGAATTAAATCAATGTTTCTAACTTTAAAAATTACTAACGCTTTCCAAAATCCAACGGATGAGTTACACATTAGAAAATACCAAATCACTATTGTATTCTTCATTTTTTTTAAATCAATTTTAACAAAAATAAATTCTTTTTAAAACAAATTGAGGCTCACTTTCAACCTCTCTTTTCCATTTGCATAAAAATTCATTTCTCAAGTGCTAAAATACTTTGATTCCCTTTCCAAATTCCATTTATTAAATTAATTATATTTTCACTTGGAAAATCACTTTGTTTCATCAAAATCAATGCATTACAAGCCTTCAAAAACGTGGACATGGCTATTGAAAATTATCAAAACATTTTTGCTTCTAAATTGATATGGTTTTACATAAATAAAACCATTAAAATTTTATTTTCAAAACCGAGATACCGATGGTTATAAAAACCAAACCCATTTGTTCAAATCCTTTTTCACTTTTTTTACAAATCCTTTTTCACTTTCTTTACAAATCCTTGTTCACTTTCTTTGCAAATCCTTAAAATCAATGTTTGCTCGTTTCATTCAAAACTCATATTTAGAAAAACACTTAGGATCTTTTTACGCAAAATAAATCAATAAAAATTCCTCAAAGACCGTATTCTTGTTTTCTTGAAAAACAAACCATTTGTTTATCTTCCATACTCTTCAAATCATTCAATTTTATCATTCATGAAAATATAATTTTGTGAACACCAAATTGGTTGGTGTCTTGGCCAAAAATTTGTTTAAGTTGAAGGACCAAAAATTAACTCCATTGTTCTTGAAAAATTTCAATAAAAACCCTAGTTTTGGAAGCTCAGAACCGTGACCTTCTCTATGGCCTTTGGAGCCAAAATTTATTGTTTTATCATACTTTCATCATAATATATTCAATATATCTTCATCATGCATATCATAAGCATACCATATAAGCAAATAAAAATCATACTAAGCATGCATACACAAGTAAATCATGCAAAGCATATCAAGCATAGACAAAAATAATCAAAGCACATAACACACATAAATTATTACATGACCATGGATATGAATCCTCACATGGATTCACCATCCATCAAATATAAAACCATCTCTCACCACCATGCTTGGTGGTGAGATGGATCTCCCTCTTACCTCTTGAAGATCCTCAAAAGCTTCTTGATTTACTTCTTTTCTAAGTCATTCACCACCAAAGGCTTCTCAAATACAAAATAAAATACATAGAAATTAGTATACTAAGCTTGATTAAGAGGAACCATGGATCAAACATGGTTTAGAACATGAAAAAAAAAGAGAAGAAATGAAGTTTCCTTACACTTCACCACAAATACCCTGTAACTTGGCTCTTGAAGAAAGTCCATGAAGATGAATGATTTAGAGAAAGTCTCCAATATGAAAGTTGTTTAGAATAGTTTTTCTCAAATAACTTTCGACTAATGTAATGTATTACTTAAAATTTCCTTATCCTTGTATCACTACATATTCTGGATTTTTGCTTTTAATAGGAAATGTCTCACTAACCGAGTTCTCCTTTCCACAGCACTATACCAAATACTATGACATAGAGTTAAATAGGAATATCGTTTCTTGTCGTTCAATTGCAGAAGATGAAAGAAAACATCATGGAAGATTAACAAAATGAATCGAATCTGTTATCGAACATATCCAGTAAAGAATTGGATGTAACCCGATTTTTAAGAATAAATTTTCTTTGGATTACTCACACTCTGTTGAAATAATCTCATTGGATATGGTTTGAAAATAACTAATCCATTTCCAATGATCACATCTGTTTATGAAACAGATCAAACTAACACAAAGTCTTGATCTATAACAACAATTTGAATAACTTAAATAGCTCGATTAGCAAAGAATAGAAACAGAAGTAAACAAATCAGAGGATAACGAATAACTCTAACATATAATTAATCTACTCAATCATATGTTATAAAGAATAGGTCACTCACAGAAATATTCAGTATGGTTTATAGGATTAGCTCCAATGATATAATCTCCATTATTTAAATCTTCTGCTCAGAACATTCCCGTTCCATTCAGAGTAACAACTTCCTTTACTATCAAAAATTTTACTAATAGAAAACTCTGTTTTCAAAGAGCATAATCTCTGGGAAAATGTGTCCAACTTTTTCACAATTTGTTTCCTTAGCGTACATTCCTTCATTTAAGTACTTTCTTTCACATCCTTTACTATTTTTGATTTCCTCAATGGTTATAAATACATCTTCCGTCGAAATCAATTACTTTCTCAATATCTTAAAAAGAAATTTCAGGTTCCAAAATTACGAAATCTTATATTCCAAGACTGATTCTCTTCCATCAGATTCTGAACTTCAAATTCCAGTTCCCACTAAACAGTGGTCCTTTGTTCGTGTAGTCGTCTTTCCACATTGCTCCTGTTGCTCCCGTAGTTGCAACTGCATTACTAGTAACATGTTCCACTTCCACACAAGTATAACTATCCCGAGCTGTTTCCTTTTTTTTTTTAGGCGTGCGAATCGAAGTACAATAAATCTAATATCAATCATAAACAACATTATTTCCTTTCGGAAAACAAATATAGAGAACACAACACAAGCAAAATAGACCTAACCACAAACCCCAAAAGACCCAAACCGTGCTCTGATACCAACTAATGTAACACCCTCCTTAGGGCATCACATTTCTGACTCCCGACTCATAATCTGAGAAGAAGTTCGCACAAAGTTTGAGTTATAAAAGATAAGTTTCAACATTTCTTCTTTACTGAAACATAAATTTATTGAAAATATTAGGTAATATTGAAAATCATATTTCAACTATTCATTATGCAATATTGACACCAATTAATATCACAATTTAAAGAGAAATATAAAATTAATAGACTTATTTTTTTAATAGTAACAAACCCCATGGCGGGTCCTACTTAATAGCACCATACAACACTAATGATAAACTTTAACATATTTATTCCTTTTTCTGTCCATCTTGATGCATCAGACATCTGTTCCTTTATCAACACTACACACCTTCGAGTCCTGAATGTCCACTCCTTATTGTTGTCACCAATCTCAGAGTATCCATCGCCCGTTATGTCTAAGACAACTCGATCCTTCTATTATTTGATTTTAACAGTACAGACACAGCAAAACAGCATAACAAAGAGGTGAGATCACCTACGCCATTACCAACATGGCAGTACAGAGATAACACAAACAGCATATCATACAGATAGATCATACCATAATCATGCTATCAACATTAATCAACTATCATCATCTAATCATTTATCAGTTCAATCATCATCCAAGTACTCAAAACAATTGTCATAGCCAACATTCCTCAATTAATATATCATACAGATATAAATGCTCAGATTTATGCATATACACAAAGACTCAGTTTATCAAAAATAACTCCATGGAGGTTTTCACAATTTTGAGAAGAATGCTCTGGTTAATTGTAAGCCTTAGCCCAAAGACAATCTCCCAGTTGTTGAAAAGAATCGTGTTCTTGTCAGATATCGTCAATGCATTGCAACGGACTGCAACGCCAAGTGGCACAGGGTACTCACCAACTGTCCACTGGTCGACCGCCGCGCTTTGACGCCCCCAAGATCCATCATAGACCTCACTATCAATTCTCATTCCCTCTTCAACCACAAGGGCCATAATAGCTATTAGCTATATTTTATACAATGCACGAATATATTAGTGCAAGTCCAACCCTAAAGGGCCAAATCTTCTCAATTTTATTTGTTCAATGTAATCATATGCTTCAACACATATTTTTTCAATGCACGTATAATGTACCAAATCCAATCACAGACATATCTTTCCAATGCGTGTATAATGCACCAAATGCCAATCACAGGTAAAACATGTCATTTTCTCACACAGCATCCATATACTAGTTCTACAATATTTATACTGTATTTTCAACAGGAAAATCATATTATCACATTTTCATAGTTTATAAAACACTTTCCAAATCACATAACAATTTTCTGTCATTTTCACAATCACGTAAAACTATTCTATCACTTTTAAATCACATAGTGATTTTTCATTAGTAATTCAAATTACATAAAATATTTAAACGTAATTCAAATCACTTAAAATGTTTCAACGCATCTCCAATCGCATAGTAATATTTTATCATATTTCAAATCGCATAAAAATATTTTTTGTATTTCCAAACACTTAGAAATATTTTTCTTGTATTTCAAACCACGTACTTTAAAAATTACATTTTTAAGATACGTAAATAATTTTTTCTACACAATTCCATTATAGAAAATATTTCTCATTCTTCAAAAATTTCATTTCCATTTTTCTCAAAAAAATATGACTTTATACTTTATTTAACACATTTTCTTTACTCGAGAAAATCTTTTTTCACATTTCTTTACTCAAGAAATCTTTTTCCAAAATATAATTCACAAAATCACTTTTCCATTGATATAAATCAACGTTTTCAAAACTTAACATTTTCTAACGCACTTCAAAACTTGAAAATAAGTTATACGTTAGTAAATTTTCAAAATACCATTATATTATCCATTTTTCCCAAATTATTTCCAAATCCACCTTCCTCAAAATAATATAACTTTCTACTTCATTTAATATATCTTCTTACTCAAGAAAATTCTTTTTCACAGTATATTCTACAAATTCACAATTCCATTGAATTAAATCAATGTTTCTAACTTTAAAAAATTACTAACGCTTTCCAAAATCCAACAGATGAGTTACACGTTAGAAAATACCAAATCACTATTGTATTCTTCATTTTTTTTTCCTAAATCAATTTTAAAAAAAATAAATTCTTTTTAAAATAAATTGAGGCTCATTTGCAACCTCTCTTTTCCATTTACATAAAAATTCATTTCTCAAGTGCTAAAATACTCTGATTCCCTTTCCAAATTCCTTGTATTAAATTAATTATATTTTCACTTGGAAAATCACTTTGTTTCATCAAAATCAATGCATTACAAGCCTTCGAAAATGTGGACATGACTATTGAAAATTATCAAAACATTTTTCCTTCTAAATTGATATGGTTTTACACAAATAAAATCATTAAAATTTTATTTTCAAAACCGAAATACCGATGGTTATAAAAACCAAACCCATTTGTTCAAATCCTTTTTCACCTTCTTTACAAATCCTTTTTCACTTTCTTTGCAAATTCTCGTTCACTTTCTTTGCAAATCCTTAAAATCAATGTTTGCCCATTTCATTCAAAACTCATATTTAGAAAAACACTTAGGATCTTTTTACACAAAATAAATTAATAAAAATTCCTCAAAGACCATATTCTTGTTCTCTTGAAAAACAAACCCTTTGTTTATTTTTCATATCTTCAAATCATCCATTTTCATTTTTCATGAAAATATTAATTTGTGAACACCTATTTTGAGGTATCTTGGCTGAAATTCTCATTGTTCTAGGAACCCAAAAATCAATTCCCTTGTTCTTGAAAAATTTCAACATGAATCCTAATCAAGGGCATCAAAAACCGAACCCTCTCCCTTGGCTATTGGAGCCAAAAATTAAATTCCTTTTCATCACCATATCATGACATACACATATATATATTTCATCATAAATACTATAAGCATGCCATATACTTATCATGCATAATATAAGCATATCATCAAAGCCATAAAATCCGGCAAAGCATATCAACCATAAGCAAATAAATCAAAGCTCATAAACACACATAAATTATTACATGACCATGGATTCACCATCCATCAAATATAAGACCATCTCTCACCACCATACTTGGTTGGTGAGATGGATCTCCCTCTTACCTCTTGGAGAAACCTCCCAAAGCTCCTTGTTTTGCTTCTTATACAAGTCCTTCACCACCAAAAGCATTCTTAAAAATCAAAGTAAACATACATAATCAATATCTAAGACTTGAATGAGAAAACCATGGATCAAAATATGGTTTGGGAGAATATAATGAAACCAATAGTGAAAATTTCACAAACTTCACCTTAGAATTTTAGATCTTGAGTTTGAAGAACAAGGATGAAGATGGATGAATTAAGCTTGGGTTTCTACTACAAGGTATCTTGGAATGATACAAGGATGTAAGGTATTAGGTTGTTTGGAATTATAGATGAGTGAAAGGTGAATTTGTGGATCTTGGCCGTGAGGTTGGGAAAGAAAGTGATAAGAAAATTTTGAGAGTTTTTGCTTGTTGATGCTTTAAGAAAAAGATGAAGACTTTTGAAACAAATGAATAAATCTCCTTTAGCTTTTTAAGAGTCTTGGCCGTGGAGTTACTCTAGGAAAAAGGATGATTTGATGACCATTATTACTTGTCATGGTCAATATTACATCATTCTTAACCATTATTACTTTGTTTGCTTCCCTAGGAGAATGCTTGGAGGGGGGCACGGTTTTGGTGGCTTAATAGCTTGGCAAAGTTTCAAGACATTAATTATATGTTGTCTTGGTCATTATTGATTCATTTTCAAGAAGGAAACTTAGCAAATTTTCTCTTCATTTCTCTTCTCCTCTATGTTTCAACCATGACCATCAAGAACACCTTCCATCACTTTTTAATTTCATCCAACCATAAATCTTGAATCTACATGATATTCTAAGTAACTTTCATGTTGGAGACTATCTCTAAATCATTCATCTTCATGGACTTTCTTCAAGAGCCAAGTTATAGGGTATTTGTGGTGAAATGTAAGGAAACTTCATTTCTTCTCTTTTTTTTCAAGTTCTAAACCATGTTTGATCCATGGTTCCTCTTAATCAAGTTTAGTATACTAATTTCTATGTATTTTGTTTTGTATTTGAGAAGCCTTTGGTGGTGAAGGACTTGGAAAAAGAAGCAAATCAAGAAGCTTTTGAGGATCTTCAAGAGGTAAGAGGGAGATCCATCTCACCAACCAAGCATGGTGGTGAGAGATGATTTTATATTTGATGGATGGTGAATCCATGTGAGGATTCATATCCATGGTCATGTAATAATTTGTGTGTGTTATGTGCTTTGATTATTTTTATCTATGCTTGATATGCTTTGCATGATTTACTTGTGTATGCATACTTAGTATGATTTTTATTTGCTTATATGGTATATTTATGATATGCATGATGAAGATATATTGAATATATTATGATTAAAGTAAGATGAAACAAGAAATTTTGGCTCCAAAGGCCATAGAGAAGGTCACGGTTTTGAGCTTCCAAAACTAGGGTTTCTATTGAAATTTTTCAAGAACAATGGAGTTAATTTTTGGTCCTTAAACTTAAACAAATTTTTGGCCAAGACACCAATTAATTTGGTGTTCACAAAATTAGATTTTCATGAATGATAAAATTGAATGATTTGAGAAGTAAAGAAAATAAACAAAAGGGTTTGTTTTGCAAAAAGAATGCACATGGTTTTGAGTTATGTTTTCATGAATTTATTTTTTTGTAGAAACAAAAATGGAATTTATTTAAGTTAGAAAGAAAAAATATTTCATGGTTTCAATGGTCATCTATAAGGTTTTGATAATTTGGAAAAAATGTTTTCATGTTATAAAATACAAGAATTTTCATATAAGGATTTTGGAAAGGGAATTAAAGTGTTATCAATTAAGTGAAGTGGAATTTTCATAAATAAAAGAAAAAGAAGATTTAAAGTGTTGAACTTCAAAGTA
The DNA here is from genome assembly GCA_029884595.1 of Ormosia semicastrata. Lineage (NCBI taxonomy): Eukaryota > Viridiplantae > Streptophyta > Magnoliopsida > Fabales > Fabaceae > Ormosia > Ormosia semicastrata. The sequence goes on from JAQQTO010000045.1 coordinate 37,285,586, forward strand.
TGAGTTATAAAAGATGGGTTTCAAAATTTCTTCTTTATTGAAATGTAAATTTACTGAAAATATTCGGTAATATTGAAAATCATATTTCAACTATTCATTATGCAATATTGACACCAATTAATATCATAATTTAAAGATAAATATAAAATTAACAGACTTACGTTTTTTTAACAGTAGCAAACTCCATGACGGGTCCTACTTAATAACACGATACAACACTAACGAGAAATTTTAACATACTTATTCCTTTTTCTGTCCATCTTGATGCATCAGACATCTGCTCCTTTGTCAACACTGCACACCTTTGAGTCCTAAATGTCCACTCCTTATTGTTGTCACCAATCTCAGAGTATCCATCGCCCGTTATGTCTAAGACAACTCGATCCTTCTATTATTTGATTTTAACAGTACAGACACAGCAAAATAGCATAACAAAGAGGTGAGATCACCTATGCCATTACCAACATGGCAGTACAGAGATAACACAAACAGCATATCATATAGATAGATCATACCATAATCATGCTATCAGCATTAATCAAGTATCATCATCTAATCATTTATCAGTTCGATCAACATCCAAGTACTTAAAATAATTGTCATAGCCAACATTCCTTAATTAATATATCATACAGATATAAATGCTCAGATTTATGCATATACACAAAGACTCAGTTTATCAAACACAACTCCATGGAGGTTTTCACAATTTTGAGAAGAATGATCTGGTTAATTGTCAGCCTTAGCCCAAAGACAATGTCCCAGTCGTTGAAAAGAATCGTGTTCGTGTTGGGTATCGTCAATGCGTTGCAGTGAACTGCATCGCCAAGTGGCACAGGGTACTCGCCAACTGCCCACTGGTCGACCGCCGTGCCTCGACGCCCCTAAGATCCATCATAGACCTCACTATCAATTCTCATTTCCTCTTTAACCACGAGGGCGATAATAGCGATTAGTTATATTTTATACAATGCACGAATATATCAGTGCAAGTCTAACACCAAAGGGCCAAATCTTCTCAATATCATTTGTTCAATGTAATCATATGCTTCAACGCATATTTTTCCAATGTACGTATAATGCACCAAATCCAATCACAGACATATCTTTCCAATGCATATATAATGCACCAAATGCCAATCACAGGCAAAACATGTCATTTTCTCACACAGCATCCATATACTGGTTCTACAGTATTTATACTATATTTTTAACAGGAAAATCATATTATCACATTTTCATAATCTATAAGTCAATTTCCAAATCACATAACAATTTTTTGTCATTTTCACAATCAAGTAAAAATATTCTATCACTTTTAAATCATATCGTGATTTTTCAAAGTAATTCAAATTACATGAAATATTTAAACGTAATTTAAATCACTTAAAATGTTTCAATGCATCTCCAATCGCGTAGTAATATTTTATCATATTTCAAATCGCTTAAAAATATTTTATTGTATTTTCAAACACTTAGAAATATTTTACTATATTTCAAACCACGTACTTTAAAAATTACATTTTTAAGATACATAAATAATTTTTTTCACCACAATTCCATTACAGAAAATATTTCTCATTCTTCAAAAATTTCATTTCCACTTTTCTCAAATAATATGACTTTATACATTATTTAACACATTTTCTTTACCCAAGAAAATCTTTTTCCACATTTCTTTACTCAAGAAATCCTTTTCCAAAATATAATTCACAAAATCACTTTTCCATTGATATAAATTAACGTTTCAAAACTTAACATTTTCTAACGTACTTCAAAACTCGAAAATAAGTTATAAGTTAGTAAATTTTCAAAACACCATTATATTCTTCATTTTTTCCAAATCATTTCCAAATCAACCTTCCTCAAAATAATATAACTTTGTACTTCATTTAATATATATTCTTACTGAAGAAAATCCTTTTTCATAGTATAGTCCACAAATTCACAATTCCATTGAATTAAATCAATGTTTCTAACTTTAAAAATTACTAACACTTTCCAAAATCCAACGGATGAGTTACACATTAGAAAATACCAAATCACTATTGTATTCTTCATTTTTTTTCTTAAATCAATTTTAACAAAAATAAATTCTTTTTAAAACAAATTGAGACTTACTTGCAACCTCTCTTTTCCATTTACATAAAAATTCATTTCTCAAGTGTAAAATACTCTGATTCCCTTTCCAAATTCTTTGTATTAAATTAATTATATTTCCACTTGGAAAATCACTTTGTTTCATCAAAATCAATGCATTACAAGCCTTCAAAAACTTGGACATGACTATTGAAAATTATCAAAACATTTTTCTTTCTAAATTGATATGGTTTTACACAAACAAAACCATTAAAATTTTATTTTCAAAACCGAGATACCGATGGTTATAAAAACCAAACTCATTTGTTCAAATCCTTTTTCACTTTCTTTAAAAATCCTCTTTCACTTTCTTTGCAAATCCTTGTTCACTTTCTTTGCAAATCCTTCTTCATTTTCTTTGCAAATCTTTAAAATCAATGTTTGCCCATTTCATTCAAAATTCATATTTGGAAAAAAACACTTAGGATCTTTATACACAAAATAAATCAATAAAAATTTCTCAAAGACCGTATTCTTGTTCTCTTGAAAAACAAACCCTTTGTTTATTTTCCATGCTCTTCAAATCATTCAATTTTATCATTCACGAAAATATAATTTTGTGAACACCAAATTGGTTGGTGTCTTGGCCAAAAATTTGTATAAGTTTAAGGACCAAAAATTAACTCCATTGTTCTTGAAAAATTTTAATAAAAACCCTAGTTTTGTGAACAGTAATTTTGACAGTTAACAGAATTTTACTGTTTAGTAATTTTTGAATGCTGTAAAATTATTTTGATTATTCCATCAGCGTATTTGATCGTTTTGAGTGATTTACTCCGTGTTAGGAAAATAAAAATTTTTGGGTCAGGGAAAACTTTACGTAATTTAATTTTTACCAATAGGTTTAAATTATTTTACGTGATCTGATTTGATATTTGTGTGTTTTCTAATATTTGTGATTTTTGTGTATGATTATGAATTTTTTTACTATATGTGGGCCCAAGTGGTCCTATGTGAGCCTAGGTGGCCATACGTGGGCCCAGGTGAGTCCCGCAAAGTAAAAATTTTTCTACGGATAGAAAAATTTGTACTGTTTAGACGGAGACAGTGGATCTTACTAAACCTGAATCTGGAAACAGTTTTTATAATTTTCTTTTACTGTGTTTTGTCTTGTATTTATTTATCGGTGATAAAAATACAAGTAAAAATATTATTTGTAGGGTTATAGCAGATAAAAATAATAAAAATTATCTTTGCGTAGTCAACAAAGAGGGCTTGACTTGATTTGTACCCTTAGATGAGAATACTTAGTTTGAAGATTAACCATTGATTTAATCAACGGTTAAGAAACAAACTTAATAAAGAAGCACTGGATAATCACCATTGATTTAATCAATGGTGTGAGAATAAACTTGGTTAGGAAGGCTTTGATATCAACCGTCGATTTAATCAACAGTGTAAAATTTGTTATATAAAGTGACTATGACCATTTACACCCATTGGATTTAGAATTGATCAAGGGTGGAGATTTAGTCTTATAAAGTAACAAAGGCCATTTATAACCATTGGATTTGGATTTAATCAATGGTGGAGATTTGGTCTTCTAAAAAGGCTATGACTAATTATAACCCTTGGATTAAAAGTAAGAAGGAGTAATCTTGACCCTTTATTTTGGAGACACATCTAATGGCTAGGATTTAAAGGAAAAAGATCCAATGGCCTAGATTGAGTCTTCTAATCAAAAGTCTACATAAATCCTAAACATTGAATTAATCAATGGCTAGAAATGCTTCAAATAATGGCTTGAAAAAGATGACAATATTATTGCATGCATAATGCAAGGAGGGGACGGTTTTTGTAGTATTTTGGAGCTAAAGGTGATTTGATCACCTACGCCATTACCAACATGGCAGTACAGAGATAACACAAACAGCATATCATACAGATAGATCATACCATAATCATGCTATTAGCATTAATCAACTATCATCATCTAATCATTTATCAGTTCAATCATCATCCAAGTACTCAAAACAATTGTCATAGCCAACATTCCTCAATTAATATATCATACAGATATAAATGCTCAGATTTATGCATATACATAGAGACTCAGTTTATCAAAAACAACTCCATGGAGGTTTTCACAATTTCGAGAAGAATGCTCTGGTTAATTGTCAGCCTTAGCCCAAAGACAATCTCCCAGTCGTTGAAAAGAATCGTGTTCTTGTCGGGTATCGTCAATGCGTTCCAACGGACTGCATCGCCAAATGGCACAGGGTACTCGCCAACTGTCCACTGGTCAACCGCCGCGCCTCGACGCCCCCAAGATCCATCATAGACCTCACTATCAATTCTCATTTCCTCTTCAACCACAAGGGCTATAATAGCTATTAGCTATATTTTATACAAAGCACGAATATATCAGTGTAAGTCTAACCCCAAAGGGCCAAATCTTTTCAATTACATTTGTTCAATGTAATCATATGCTTCAACGTATATTTTTTCAAGGCACGTATAATGCACCAAATCCAAATCACAGACATATCTTTTCAATGCATGTATAATGCACCAAATGCCAATCACAGGCAAAACATGTCATTTTCTAACACAGCATCCATATACTGGTTCTACAGTATTTATACTGTATTTTTAACAGGAAAATCATATTACCACATTTTCATAGTTTATAAAACACTTTCTAAATCACATAATGATTTTCTGTCATTTTCACAATTACGTAAAAATATTCTATCACTTTTAAATTACATAGTGATTTTTCAATAGTAATTCAAATCACATAAAATATTTAAACGTAATTCACATCACTTAAAATATTTCAACGCATCTCCAATCGCGTAGTAATATTTTATCATATTTCAAATTGCGTAAAAATATTTTACTGTATTTCTAAACACTTAGAAATATTTTACTATTTTTCAAACCACGTACTTTAAAAATTACATTTTTAAGATATGTAAATAATTTTTTCACCACAATTCCATTATAGAAAATATTTCTCATTCTTCAAAAATTTTGTTTCCACTTTTCTCAAATAATATGACTTTATACTTTATTTAACACAATTTCTTTACTCAAGAAAATCTTTTTTCATATTTCTTTACTCAAGAAATCCTTTTCTAAAATATAATTCACAAAATCACTTTTCCATTGATATAAATCAATGTTTCAAAACTTAACATTTTCTAACGCACTTCAAAACTTGAAAATAAGTTATACGTTAGTAAATTTTCAAAATACCATTATATTCTTCATTTTTCCCAAATCATTTCCAAATCAACCCTCCTCAAAATAATAAAACTTTCTACTTCATTTAATATATCTTCTTACTCAAAAAAATCTTTTTTCATAGTATATTCCACAAATTCATAATTCCATTGAATTAAATCAATGTTTCTAACTTTAAAAATTGCTAACGCTTTCCAAAATCCAACGGATGAGTTATACATTAGAAAATACCAAATCACTATTGTATTCTTCATTTTTTTTAAATCAATTTTATCAAAAATAAATTCTTTTTAAAACAAATTGAGGCTCACTTGCAACCTCTCTTTTCCATTTACATAAAAATTCATTTCTCAAGTGCTAAAATACTCTGATTCCCTTTCCAAATTCCTTGTATTAAATTAATTATATATCCACATGGAAAATCACTTTGTTTCATCAAAATCAATGCATTACAAGCCTTCGAAAACGTGGACATGACTATTGAAAATTATCAAAACATTTTTCCTTCTAAATTGATATGGTTTTACACAAACAAAATCATTAAAATTTTATTTTCAAAACCGAGATACCGATGGTTATAAAAACCAAACCCATTTGTTCAAATCCTTTTTCACTTTCTTTACAAATCCTTATTCACTTTCTTTGCAAATCCTTATTCACTTTCTTTGCAAATCTTTAAAATCAATGTTTGTCCATTTCATTCAAAACTCATATTTAGAAAAACACTTAGGATCTTTTTACACAAAATAAATCAATAAAAATTCCTCAAAGACCGTATTCTTGTTCTCTTGAAAAACAAACCATTTATTTATTTTTCATACTCTTCAAATTATTCAATTTTATCATTCTTGAAAATATAATTTTGTGAACACCAAATTGGTTGGTGTATTGGCCAAAAATTTGTTTAAGTTTAAGGACCAAAAATTAACTCCATTGTTCTTGAAAAATTTCAATAAAAACCCTAGTTTTGGAAGCTCAAAACCGTGACCTTCTTTATGGCCTTTGGAGCCAAAATTTCTTGTTTTATCATACTTTCATCATAATATATTCAATATATCTTCATCATGCATATCATAAGCATACCATATAAGCAAATAAAAATCATACTAAGCATGCATACATAAGTAAATCATGCAAAGCATATCAAACATAGACAAAAATAATCAAAGCACATAACACACACAAATTATTACATGACCATGGATATGAATCCTCACATGGATTCACCATCCATCAAATATAAAACCATCTCTCACCACCATGCTTGGTTGGTGAGATGGATCTCCCTCTTACCTCTTGAAGATCCTCAAAAGCTTCTTGATTTGCTTCTTTTCCAAGTCTTTCACCACCAAAGGCTTCTCAAATACAAAACAAAATATATAGAAATTAGTATACTAAGCTTGATTAAGAGGAACCATGGATCAAACATGGTTTAGAACATGAAAAAAAAGAGAAGAAATGAAGTTTCCTTACACTTCACCATATATACCCTATAACTTGGCTCTTGAAGAAAGTCCATGAAGATGAATGATTTAGAGAAAGTCTCCAACATGAAAGTTGCTTAGAATATCATGTAGATTCAAGATCTATGGTTGGATGAAATTAAAAAGTGATGGAAGGTGTTCTTGATGGTCATGGCCGAAACATAGAGGAGAAGAGAAAGGAGAGAAAATTTTCTAAGTTTAGCTTCTTGAAATTGACAAAGAAAGACCAAGAATGAGTAATAATGATGGTCTTCCACTTTGCCATCCTCTTAAGACACCAAAAACCATGCCCCCCTCCAAACACTCTCCTAAGGATGCAAACAAATCAATAATAATGCATGTTGACCAAGACAAAGTGATAGAAAATGATAGGAATTGATTTGTAATAATTTGCCTCACAAATGGATGCATTGCCGTGGAGAGTGAGTGAGAAATGAGTGAATTATTTGAACAAAAAAATTGGTACTAAGTCATTGAGAGAAAGGTGATAAAGTGAGATAACAAATGAATGAAATGATTTTTGGCCCCCCTTTTCCCTTGCATGGCCATAGGAAGCACTTAGAGAAGCCACCAAATTTGACTTACTTTTATTTAGCTTTCTTGAATTATTGTTAGAAGAATGACCAAGTAAAATGAGTAAAGGAATTGGCCCCCTTTAGAGTGCATGGCCGTAGCTTGCATGGAGAGAAAGAAGAAAATATTTTTGCTTTAGGAAAATGACCAATAATTACGTATAATTAATCAAGACATCTAATAATGACATAAAGTTTTTCTTTTTTAGCTCCAAAATGAAGCTCAAAAGCCGTCCCCCCTTCATTCTTGCTTCTTCAAAGTTGTCATCTTTTTCAAGCCATTATTTGAAGCATTTCTAGCCATTGATTAATTCAATGGTTAGGATTTAGGTAGACTTTTGATTAGAAGACTCAATCTAGGCCATTGGATCTTTCTCCTTTAAATCCTAGTCATTAGATGTGTCTCCAAAATAAAGGGTCAAGATTACTCCTTCTTACTTTTAATCCAAGGGTTATAATTAGTCATAGCCTTTTTAGAAGACCAAATCTCCACCATTGATTAAATCCAAATCCAATGGTCATAAATGGTCCTTGTTACTTTATAAGACTAAATCTCCACCGTAGATTAAATCTAAATCCAATAGTTATAAATGGTCTCTGTCACTTTTCAAGACCAATTCTACACCGTTGATTAAATCGACGGTTGATATCAAAACCTTCCTAACCAAGTTTATTCTCACACCATTGATTAAATCAATGATGATTATCCAATGCTTCTTTATTAAGTTTGTTTATTAATCGTTGATTAAATCAATGGTTAATATTCAAACTAAGTATTCTCATCTAAGGGTACAAATCAAGTCAAGCCCTCTTTGTTGATTACGCAGTATAATTTTTATTATTTTTATCTGTTATAACCCTACAAATAATATTTTTACTGTATTTTTATCACCTGATAAATAAATACAGTACAAAACACAGTAAAAGAAAATTATAAAACTGTTTCCAGATTCAGGTTTGGTAAGATCCCTGTCTCCGTCTAAATAGTACACATTTTTCTATCCGTAGAAAAATTTTTACTTTGCGGGATCCACCTGGACCCACATATAGCCACTTGGGCCCACATACAGAAAAAATTTATAATCATCCAAAAAAATCATAAATATTAGAAAACACATAAATATCAAATCAGATCACGTAAAATAATTAAAACCTAATGGTAAAAATTAAATTACGTAAAGTTTTTCTCGGCCCAAAAATTTTTATTTTCCTGACACGGAGTAAATCACTCAAATCGATCAAATACGCTGACGGAATAATCAAAATAATTTTACAGCATCCAAAAATTACTAAACAAGTAAAATTACATTGCTTGTCAAAATTACTATTTACAAGATAGAAAATTTTGGGGTGTTACACATACGATTTAAAATAATATTAAAATAATTACAACTTCAGAAAATTCTACAAAAATTCTCAAAAATCATAAAAATTATAAAACTCATATATTTTTAGAAAAAATGAAGTTCGGACATATATTTCAAAAATAATATTAAAATATTTAAAATAATTAAAAATTCTCAAAAATTCACAAAAATTCATAAATATTATAAAACATATTTATTTCAAGGAAAACAAAAAATCGGGGTATTACAAAAGATAATATTTTCTCTCCCCCTATAGATAAAACTCTTGTTGCCAAAAAGGATAGGACCATCAAAACCAAAAACTTCTTCAAGTATTCAACAATATATCTATCTCCCCCTACTTGATTCTATATATGATTCAAGAATAGAGAGATGAAATAAGTATGCTTTCAAGATATAAAAGATTATTCATGCAATGCTTATCATATTTTGGTACATCAACATTTAGCATATGATAGTATTAAAACACTTTATGTAATCAAATAAGGATGTAAGCCAAGAGATATAAATAACTTAAGATCTAGGCTCCCCCTCATTGAAGCACAAGATAGATAAAGTGAAATATGTATACCAAGACCATGTAAGCACATTACCATAAAGTAAAGCTAAGCATACTTCTCATATAAGGAATGCATCTAATCATTTAAGATCAATTTATCAACAAGTATCATACAATCCATAACATATAGAATATCACAGAAGCTAAGGGATAGAGATACTTATTAAGTTAGATAGAGAGTGATGCTCCTTATTTATTGGTCCATTAATTTTGAGCTTTCTTCCTTTGAATACTCTATTCCATTGCACTAGAAGAAAGTCTTCTTTATCTTCCTTTTCATTTGAACTTTATTAAACTCTTCTCATTTATCCATATATGCTTGTATGTGAAAAATCTGATGGCTATATTTGAAACACATAGAAAGACTTACAAAGCTAACTTCAAAAGTTCTCTAAATCATAAGCTATCATCAAATATCATTTAAGCTCATTTACAAGCATAATTTTGATTGATATATAATGTAAAACATGTACCATAATTATCAACCATGCTAGGTTAGCTCTAATAAGAATGCATGAAGTACATATGCACTTGAATCTAAAAATATGATTTTAAGCATTTTAAGGCATGATTCAAGTTTATCAAGAAACACATGATCATCATCAAAACTTATATAGGCTTTTTGGGCAAACAATTATCATGTTAGGCATGTTATATTAAGTAAGAAATTCTAGTATGCACATATGATTCAAGTTTCTTACATTGAAGTTCAAAGACAAGTTCAAGGCACAAGATGAATCATTTACTTCTTGTTTTGAAAATATGAACATATCAAACAATTTCAAACAAGAAGACATATAACTTTTAACTTTTCAATCTCCAAGTAAGTATATAAGACAATTAAGCATCAAAGAGAAATAATTAGAACTACTTATGAGCTTGTGAATTTCCATATTTTAACAAAGAGAATTGGTCACAAGCTCAAGAACAAAGATATTACCATAAAACATGTCATTCCAAAGAAGTGTGTACATATCTAACATGTTAGCATATGTAAAGACATTTTCAATACATAATGCTAGAAAAGCACAACTTAAGGCATGTAAAGGCATAACATAACTCTCTACTTCTCCAAATATCACATAATTGTCAACTTAAAGCAAAAATAAGGATAAGAAATTGATGTCACCAAAAGTGTACTCTTTGAGTTTATGTAGGTGACTCCAACTTCCATGTTTCAAGGCTCCTTGAGAATGTTGTGGTTCTCCATGTCATCCTTTTATGTTTTCATTACTCTTGAATGTTAGCCATGGCAACCATTACCTAATAGGGGGGTGAATTGGGTGATGACAAGTTTTAATGTAACTTTGAGAAATTATGCATTTTGAATCATTCAATTAATACATGCAGCGGAATATCACAACAAAGGTATAGCTATTATAGATTACTCAACTACAACTTGAGGTATATGGTAAATTAAGCAAATAAGCTAAATATCAAGTTTAACTCAAGTATATATAATTAAAGCGCAAATGTAAAGAAGATAGAGTTTAGAGAAGCAAACACAAGGTTTATCCTAGTTTAGCCACTAATCCACTTGTGACCTATGTCCAGTCCTCAAGCAATCGCTAGAGATTTTTCAATATATCTTCAAGTTTCAATAGGTGCTTGACAACCTTTATAATTGAGAGCACTCAACACACCTTGGGATACCTCACCCTTGTGCTTGAGCCTCAAACAGGGATACCTCACCCTTTACAACTTTTGAGGGATGCCTCACCCTCAAAGGATACCTCACCCTTTACCAACTTTGAGAGATGCCTCACTCTCTAAAGGATACCTCACCCTCTTAAAACAAAGATTAAGATGAAGAGAAAGAATATAAACTTTCACAAGAGTAGATATACAACTTGAAGAACAAAGTATAGATGATAGAAAACTCTCTCAAGAGTGGATAATACAAATTGAAGCACTATGGGTGTAAATGATTCATACTTTAAAGCTCAAAATATGATTTTGATGTTTCAAGGATCAAGTATAGTGTTCTTGTGTTTCTTAAGTTGTAAATACTTCAAATATCACTTATATATAGAGCCCAAATGATAAAATAGCAGTTGGTAGTGTTTAGAAATGATTTTTTATGAAAACTAGTCATTTATAGCCATTGGGAACGTTTCTAAGCACTTGGTAATCGAATACAACCTTGGTGTAATCGATTACAAGCTTTTTGGGCACTTTGAAATCGATTACACACTTCCTGTAATCGATTACACGGCTTCTGTCAACGTTGTAATCGATTACAGGACTTGTGTAATCGATTACAGCATTTTTGGTTTTGAAAAACTGACTTAAAAAAGTCATAACTTCTTCATTTCTTATCCGATTAAAGTGAATAACCACTCATTGGAAAGATCTTTCAGTCTATTTTCACATGAAAGAAGTTTCAAACCAAACTCAAAGTATTTTGAAAGATATGATCAAATTAGTAACTAAAGGTTAGTTTTACAAAATATAAACTTGACTATTTTTGAAAACTGAATTTAAATGGTCATAATTTCTTCGTTTCTTATCCGTTTTAAGCAAATGACCACTCATTGGAAAGATATTTGAGTCTATTTTCATATGCAAAAAGTTTCACAAAAAACTCAAAGTAGTTTGAAATTTATGATTAAAAGAGTAACTATATGTCAGTTTTACAAAACACAAACTTGACTATTTTTCATAGATTTGAAATACCACGAAGACTAACTTTCCAAAAATAGTTTGTTGGGCATTTAAACATTTTAGAAACACTTATAAATATGTTTAAAACTTGTTTGAGCTTGTGTGATTCCTTTTTATCTTTACACAAGATCTAAGTCCTATAAGCTATTCTTGAAGAACCTTGGGACTTGATCTTTTGCCATCATCAATTCTTGATATAATCCAAGCCTCCAAAAATTCTTCTCTTCAAATATTACAAATGCTTGGAACATCTTATCATTCTTATTCTTCTTAAGTTGAGTATAATTGTGATCTTTTGCTTTCTTGTTACAATGCTCAGTCGTGGTACTTGGACTATCTTATAAAGTATTGCTCACTTAAAACAAACATAGTTAGTCTAAATTCATAACTCAATATCTTCATATGCATGATTCATAAATGTATAACTCTAGTTAGTCTAATATGCACATAAGAATGTTGCATATATCTCATTGCATAATTATTAAGTGAAATATAACTAAATAGAGTACATAATTATGCATGATCCAATATATCTCTTTTAAGCACATATATGTAACATGATTAATATTCTTTTATAATGCATTTGCCATCTATTAAGCACATATATCAAGCATAAGTATCATTCTTTTTGTCTTGTATTTGTCATCATCAAAACTTAACATATTAAACCATTGGGACAAATCTATTTCCACATTGAAGAACTTGGACTATTTCAAAGTTTTCCAACCATAAGTAGCATAGTTGTATTTTACTTCAATACATGCTTGAGCTAATAGTCACCCTACAACACAACTCAAAGTACTTTCTTTGGTATCCACCAATTTTGGATCCATAGAGGTTAGTCATTGATTATTAATTCATTATGCTCTTATAAAGATCAAATTTTTCATAGTATATAAATTGAGCACAATAGATAAAATAATCAATTACCATTAAGCGCATAGCCAATAACATACTTACTTTCGTGATATATAGACAATTTAAAGCATAGTAAACATACCTAGGCATTGTAGAACCTTATGTAACAAGATATATAACAAATTAATGAGCTATGTTATAAAAAGAATGAACATAATCATATGTTGAACATAATATTCAAATTTTATTAAGTACACATGATTCTATCAATCACTTAAGGCCTACAAGGAATATATCTCAAATTCATTGACTTTACAAGTGAATGTACATAAGAGGCAAAAGCTTTTGATACCTTGGCCTTGGTAATCAAGAAAACTCTTTTCCTTACCCATTGCTTCTCTTTTGGAGTCTTGAACTTTACAAGTTCTACATTTTGTACTTGAGAAGCTTTGGTTGAAGTCATCTTCCTTCTTTGCCCAAAACTTAAACTATTGGGCTTTGGAAGCATTCTCCTTGATGATTCCTCTTTCTTTTGACCAATTAGTCCATCATTTTGAGAAATTTTCTGCATAATTGAAACACTGGGAGGACATTTTGGTACCCACTTCATCTTGGGTCCTTGAATATTAGTACTAGGGCCTTTAAGATCTTTAAGAACCCATACCATACTATTTCTCATATAAGAATTTCTTTTATAATTGCATAAATGAGAAATATGTCCTAGATGATCACAAAAATTACAAAAAATTGAATTTAATAATAGCTTGGTCCTTTGAAGATCATTTTTGGAAAACTTAAGCCTTTTGTTATTTTTATATTCTAAACTATTTTTCCGTAAGCCTTGCTTGAATTTTCATGTGAAATAGTATTAATTTTATTCTCATTAACAAGCATGGAATGTAAGCAATTAAAATCATTAGCTTTGGCAAATTCAGAATATAAGTCCTCAACTTGATTTTCTAAATCAATGCACTTTTCATAAGAAGTTGAGGTTTCATAATTCAAAGGCATTTCCCTATCAAGAAAAGTATATTCATTTTTCAAAGTCTCAATTTCATTTTCAATTGAGGAAATGTTTTTAAAACAAGATAAGTTTTTCTTTTCTAAATTCAACAAACCATCATACAATTCATCAAATGCACATTGTAGCTCATAATAAGAAGGACTATAATCTAGTTTAGCATCATTTACCTTAAAGTCCTTTTTAGCCATATAGGAAGTAGTCTCAATTTCTAGCATACTTGGCTCTTTAATGGAATCACATTCTTCCTCATCAATTTTGTTTTGCTTTGTCTCTTCTTGAAATTGAGCACCATCATCACTAAGAGGCATTTGGCTCCCTTCAATAGTTTGAACATCTTTTTGAGGATGTTTTTCATGACAAGCTTCCTTTAATGACTTTTGCTTTTCTTACTTTCTATATATAACTTTATACACAAAATCATTGTTAGCAATATAAAGAGCATCAAGGGTGTCCAAATTTCTTTGGCACTAGAACAATTTTTAATTTTAGCATAATAATCACCATTTAAACTACTTCTTAAGATTTGTATTGCTCTAATATTTAAGGAAAAACATTTCTTGTTATATGCATTCCAAGTTTGTTTTGAATTACAAGTAAATTCACTAAGTACAACATCCTACAAATCAAGATCAATAGATTTCATATAAAATTTCATTCTAGCTTTCCAATAAACAAAATGCACACCATCAAAGAATGGTAGTTTATCAATTTCAAAACCTTCTGTTGTGAAAATCGGCAAGTGCACTGAATTGCAAAAGTAGTAAAAAGTGAGTAATAGTATCATCTCATGAGAATTAAGTTATTAATTACTAAATTCACTAAAAGTGACATTATCTAAGCTAATGAAAAAGAGAGTTGTTATAAATATAATTAAAAAAGAAATATAAGTAAGCAAAACAATAAATCAAAGGGGTGAAAACAATGATATTAAAGCGTTAGGGTTCAAACTTCACTTGAACTTTTTAAATGCATATTCAAATATTGGTTTAACTATGTTCTATTTCAATGATTTATGGTTAATTCCTAAAATCAATTAATACTTAATACCTTGATATATTAATTCTCTTACACTATCTGAAATTAACTAATTCCTTAGTCTAACCCCAAATAGAAAGGCATTATAAAAAATGAGAGAATTAAAAGAAAGACAACATAACCCACAACGTCTATTCCTAGCGATTGCAGAAATTATGATGTTTATGACATGTTCTAGGTTCATACAAATTTTTCCAAATCATACATCAACCCAAACGATCATTCCCAAACTGATCAGGTTTAGAAAAGTGTTAATAATAGAGATAAACACATAAATCATGAAATAGAAACATAAATTAAACCCATAAAAGAAGCTACATCATCAAAGTTCAAGATCCATCATCACCCTAACAAAGGAAAAATTAGTTACACATGGATGAAGAATGAAAAAGATATAAGGATTTGACAAACTCCACAGAAGATAAGTGGAAAAGATGAACAAAATTCCTAATCTTTAAGCCTAATTGCACTCACACCACTTTAGGGTTTGTGTCATCATTTCTCTCTATAACGGCTACTCTGTTCTGTCCAAGTGTGTAAGAGTGTGTGGCATAACTTTCTTATTTAAAACAAATTAACGCTACTGCTACGTGTTCAGTGCTCAAGCGCTCAATTTCTAGCACTCAGGCGCTGGCTGTTGAGCACTTAAGCATTGGACAATGGATAAAAATTATTCCTTTTCTTGCTTGTTCAAGCATCCAAATTTCTCCAGGTACAATTACCTAACAAAAACACATAAAAACACGTAATAAGAACACAATTAAAATAATAAAAACATAATAAAACTTAAGAACAAAATTAAATCAAAATGATTAAAAGAGGATGAAAACCTAAGATTTTGAACCATAAAATATGAATTTTTGCAGGTTCATCACTCCCCCAAACTTAAGTTTTTGCTTGTCCTCAAGTAAAAAGAAAAAGAAAAACAACACAAAAACACTAAGTAATTAAAAACTCAAACACAAAGACTCAAACATGGTAATACCGGGTATTGAAAATCATTCATATCCTCAGAAATTGCTTCACAGTCTAACTTCAAAGTGTCACACATGAACAATCCATTTGTCAAATCGTCTCTCACAAGAAACTCTTACGCAAAAATGACTTCCCAAAAACATGAATGAAAGACCCAATCTTTTCATAAAGTACAAGTTCAGATAGATTTATAAAGCTGCAAATGCACATCAAACCTACATCCATAAGGTTATTTTTCATCTCTCTCTCTACTAATGTAAATTATACATAACCAAGGATCAAAAAGGTCTTTTAAAGCTTGTAATGTAAGGCCAATGGTGAGGATTAAGAAAGAAAGGGTAGGATAATAAAAAAAACAAAAATTGAGATACATAATCATGGAAATTTCAAACTTCAAGCCACAAAATATAGGATAAGTGCACAACAGAGCAAAAGAAACAGCACATCATTAATTTTTTTTATTTTTTCATTTTTTATTTTTACCAGCCTCCCCCCCAAACTTATTTCTTTGCAATACTTTGGGTGGACTTTTTCTTTTAGATTTTTTTTCTTTTTCATAGCTCTTGAAATACTTCATGCACAAAAATAATGAAAGCTTGAGTAATAAAATAATACAAGATATGCACTCAACAAAGGTTATGTAAAAGAGAATTTTTTTTTTCATGTGGGTATGGGAAAGGTAAATGTAAGTAAAGAAAAGAAATAAAGACCAAACAATAACAAGGCTACAAAAAGGGCCTAAGGATATACTGTGATCATAGGTTGGCTTGAAAGGCTCAAACGATCCAAAGAAGGCCCTTATCTTTTCCTTAATCATGCACTGCCTAGGATTTCGCCTCAAGAGGGAATCAAACAACTTCTAGATGCAAATCATCCACACACATGCAATCCCATAAACTTTCTCTAAGCCTGACATGCATGCATAATCCAAGGTCTATCAATCATAAAGATGGAAAAAACATCCATACACAATTAAAACAATAGAGATAAACATAACTCGTGAATTCTCATATGATATCCTAAGAAAATAGATCAATCCACAATTTAAGCAATCATTGGATATTCAAATCAACGCACTGGCATGCATGGTTAATGACTCAAAACAAAAAAAGGCGATGATGGTAAAATAAAATCAACAAAAACGAATAAGAAAATGAAATAAATACAAGAAAGGAAAAGAAAATCTCTTTTTGGCTGCCAACAACTATATACATTCCCCTACAAAGGCTCTGAACTCAGGAAGGCACCTAAGCTGACTCAACATTTGTTACAAAACAAAAATAGGAAAAATGTTAGTCACTAAAATAAAGAATAACAAAAACTAATAACTAACTAAAGAAAAACAAATAACAAAATAAAAATTATAGAAAAAGAAAGAAAATTTGGATTGCCTCCCAAAAAGTGCTTGTTTAACGTCATTAGCTTGATGTTGCCTTTTATTATTATGGTGGCTTGAAGTAAGAGAAATAGGATGATACATTTTTTTTTCAGATATTTCCCTCCATTCTCGATCACTGGCCTTGGAATCCTCTCCAAAAGCGTTTTGAACTTAACTTGAACCTGATTGTTCTGAATACACCTTAACATGCGAAATCTCATCAGGCCATGGAGGTCTCATTTTTTCAACAGATGAAGGATTAGGTTTTAGTTTATCAAAAAATTTTGGCCCTTTGTGCAACAAATTCTGAGAATTGGGAGGATCTTTCTCTGTACCAACAATCTTAAAAATGGGAGAGTCAACATTAACCAATGGTGGAGAACTCTTACTAGCTATTGAGTCTTATCTTTAATGCAATTAATGGGAGCATAAAGATTTGATGTTGATGAAGACTTATCAAAGACATTGATAGTCACTTGATCTCTATCCACCCTCAAAATAAGCTCACCTCTAGGTACATCTATCACAGCTCCTGAAGTTGCCAGAAACGGTCTTCAAAATCAAAGGAACATGATGATCTTCATCCATATCTACAATAAAAAAGTCCATGGGAAAAATGAATTTGTCCACCTTTACAAGCACATCTTTGACTACACCCCAAGGATATACATGTGATCTATTAGTGAGTTATAGCATAGTGAAAGTGGGCTTTGGATTCTTCAAGCCTAATTTTTCATAAATAGACAGTGGCATCAAGTTAATGCTGGCTCCCAAATCACAAAATGCTTTTCCTGAAAATTACGAACCAATCTCACAAGGAAAGGTGAAACTACTGGGATCCTTAAGCTTTGGTGGCAATTTCTTTTTTAAAATAGCACTGCACTCTTTGGTAAGTGCTACGGTGACACTGTCTTCAAGCTTCCTCTTTCTAGATAAGAGCTCTTTCATAAACTTAGTATATGATGGTATTTGTTCAAGAGCTTCAACAAAGGGGATGTTTATTTGTAATTTCTTGAAGACGTCCAGGAACTTGGAGAATTGTCTTTCCTGTTTCTCCTAAGTATCTTTCTTTAAACACTGAGGGAATGGAAGTCTGGCATACAATGAAGGGTCAAAAGGTTTATTTAACACTAAATCCTTCTTCTTTCTTCTTTCTCCTTTCATTTTAACTTTAGTAGAAACCTCAACTTCTAGTGCATCTTTAATGGAAACATCCTCAGCAAGAACATAATCTTGTTTTTTCTCTTCTCCTGAGGAACT
Organism: Ormosia semicastrata; assembly: GCA_029884595.1. Taxonomy (NCBI): domain Eukaryota; kingdom Viridiplantae; phylum Streptophyta; class Magnoliopsida; order Fabales; family Fabaceae; genus Ormosia; species Ormosia semicastrata. The sequence goes on from JAQQTO010000045.1 coordinate 37,304,090, forward strand.
AGATACTTTTTTCACTGGTTCTTCCAAAGTTTTACCATTTCTCAGTGTGATTACATGACATTGCTCCTTTGGATTGAATACAGTCTCTCTAGGTAGGTTGCCTTGAGGTCTCTCTATGAGCTGTCTTACTATTGTCCCACTTAATTCTATAGACTTCTGATGGCTGCCTCTTGATTTCTAAAATTAGCCCTTGTCTCTTGCGTGAAGGTTGAGGTTTGTTCCATAAAAGAAGAAATTTGTTGCACAAAAGTAGATGTTTGTTACGAAAGCTTTTCAAGTGTAATCTCAAGAGGAGACTTCTTCTCTGGTTGAGGATTCAATGGTACCATTTGATTTCTCCAAGAGAAATTGCGGTGATTCCTCCACCCAAGATGATATGTATTTGAAAATGAAGTACCTTGGGGTCTTGAAGGATTTTCCATATAGTTAACCTATTCTGTAACACCCACCATAAGGTCCCACTCAAATTCAATGTCAAGTCCCCAGTATATACAAACCGTTCATTATCCAAATTAAACCTCCAAGCATCAGTCCCCCCGTGGAACTGAACTCGAACAAAACCCAAAACTTGACACCTTGCCGCCATAACAACCAACAAAGAGAAGTATCACTGATGGTATACAGAATTACCAGCTTCCTTGTCTCCTTGGTCTTCATCAAACATACACAATAAAATAGATATAATACAATAAAGAGGTGAGATCCCCTACATCAATACCAGTATGGCAGTATAGAAAATGACAGCAGATAAATAGATATTATATTGACATACTAAATCATATTATCACATCACAGATAATAAATCAAATAAGCATAATTATCATGTCAATATGTTGACCAACCATGCATATGCACACAAATTCATTCCTACTCCATGGAACTAAACACAAATTCAGAGAGAAAGATAGGGAGTACATGTCTATATATTATCAATCTCAAATCATGTGCCAATATCTCATATCAATGTGCGTAACATGGCTCATACAAGACACTCTAAACCAATCATGAAAAGAGTAGTAACTCCATCAAGATCGTCGGTGTGTTTGCATAGGATACCACGGCCCAGAGGTGCTACCAACCGGCCACATTTAATATTCCACATCCCGACGTCTCCAAGATCACTAAAGATTGTAACTATGCAATTCTCACCTGCACGAATGTGTAATTCAATTTCTTAGGCATAAAGCCTTAACCAAATAGGCTGACACATTTTTCTATGTATGATGTATGTTTCAAATACACATGTAATTATCATTCTCACAGTCTTACACATACACACGCCATTACTTGGTGGTATCACTATTCAACATCACCGGCCCACCACAGCAGCCCGACAGCAAACTGCTGTTACTCTCAATCATGTACACATTTTATCGCATTTTCACAATCGCAGAACATTTTTCTTATGTTTTCAAATCACGTAAGTATTTTCTAACATTTTCCCAATCATGTAAAGATTTTAAAACATTTTCTTAATCGCGTAGTTAAAAATTATTATTTTTAAATCACGTAAGGGTTTTTCTACATATTTTCAATCGTATAAAATGTTTCTAACATATTCTAAGCTCAAATTAAAACTTTCCTCATTTATTTTCAAAATTTGACTTTAATTTTGTTATTCCCTTAATAAACCACCTTTAAATAATAATTCTAACATTTTTTCACTAAAAATAGTATTTTCTACTATTTTCCACAAAATTGCATTTCTTTGATTAAATTGGGATATTACAGCTCAAAATTTTCTAACGCGCTTCAAAACCCAAAGGGTGAGTTATACGTTAGTAAATTTCAAGTTTTGACTTTTATCTTACTAATTAACCTAATTGCACTAATTTAATTCTAAAAATGGGTTTACTTTCTATTTAGGTCTAAAAACCTATCAAATCAATTCCTTATTAATCAAATGCCTAAGTCTACACTTAGTAAAAAAATTTGGTTCTAGGATATTAAAAATTGGCATGTTGGCCAAAATTACACTATAGATTTCTCAAATCATATTTAATTATTTTCTATCACTTTGTTTTTTCAGAAACCCTTAATCCAATTTCTTATCATTAAATCATTTAATTCATGTTTAGGAAAATAATTAGAACATTTTACTCCCTTAGTGGTGATTGAGGCAGTGAGCCTCTAGGTTCTTTGGAACCTTCATAACTTCCTCATCATGTGAATCACATCCTACTTTATACAATAATCAATCATGCTTCCACAATAACATATTCAAGCATATAATCAAAGCTATAAAGCATACCAACCAACAATAACCACAAACAAAGCAAACTTAAACCATACAAGTGAATAAATCCATATGGATTTTTCACCACAAACAAGCCATTCCCTCACCACCAACACTTGGTTGATGAGGTCTCCCACTCACCTCAAAGAAGACAAAAACCTTCAAGTTCCTTCTCCTATGGATTTCGTGAATCACTTCCCAAGAAACCCTAACAAGCTTAAACCAAACTTAAAGTCATAAACTTGATTTTGAAGCACCAAGAGGTTGAATTAGATGAAACTCTCAAGATGAAAAGTGTTTAGAATGTTGTTTAGGTTTAGAAAATGATGTTAGGTAAAATTATGGAAACTTGGAAGTAGGTTTTAGGTGTGGTGGCCGAAACCTTTAAGAAGAAAGAAAGAGTGGAGTTTTTTGTGTTTTGTTCTTGGAGTTCTTGGAAGTGAGAGAAAAGATGATGGATTCTTGTCACAAAGTGTTAGAATGAAATGAAAAGTCCTACTTCTCTAGTGCATGTCCGTGTAAATGAATGGATAGGAAGACTAAGGCTTGTTTAGCAAGATAAAAAAATATCACATGGCCTCACATGGCCTAGGTCATCAAATGGTCATCCTTTGATCATAAAAGATGGTTCAAGAACACCCTAGAACTACTACTGGCCGTGTAGCTCAAAGGGAAGTTAACTAAGTTTTGATTTCCTATTAGTTCCTAGTTACACTTAGTTTAGGTAGTTAGTTCACTTAAGCTAACTTAGTTAGGCCATCTAGTTACTTGACTAACTATCTAGTTACATGATTAAGTCATGCATTTGTCATGCATTAATCACACCTCTAGAAGACTCTAGAATACTTCCTTATAATCATAGACTCTAAGTATTAGCAAACTAAGTTAGTTCTATTTAGTTACTACTTAGGCTTTTAGGGTAACTTAGTTAGATTATCTAGTTCCTTGCTAACTAGTCTAACCACTTTTGTTGACCATTTTCTATTGGTTAAGAAAAGTCAAGCTATTTATGTTGACTAATTCTTATTGGTTCACCAGAATGAGTCATAAAAACATTTCCCAGTCTATTGTCCGTCAGATAAAAGATACTGGATTTATTACCCAATAAGCAAAAGCTATTGTTCGCAAAATAGCAGATGTTATCCGATAGATAATAAATTATGAAATATTTTTATTTCACAGATAAATTGTAAAAATTAAAATATCAAGTAACGTATCTCTCGAATTCAAGTTTAGTAAGATCCCTTGGCTCTGAATAAATCAATAAAGATTTTTTCGGCCTGAAAATTATTATTTTCCTGACTCAGAGTAAATCACACACAACGATCAGAAACAGTCACAAAATAGTCAAAATAATTTTACAGCACACAGAAAACACAAAATAGTACAATTTAGACATTATTAAGAAACTACAAAATTTAGGATGTTACAACTCTCTCGCACTAAAAAAAAATTTCGTCCCCAAAATTTATCATACCTTAAAACAATCGAGAATATGTTCCTTCATCTTATCTTCCATCTCCCATGTAGCATCTCCTATCATTTCATTCCAGATCAATTTCACTAATGGTATCGCCTTCCCCCTGAGCTGCTTCACCTTCTTGCCTTCAATCTCAATAGGAAATGTCTCATATGTCAATTTTTCTTACAATTGTACCTCATCGAGCTGAATGACATGAGAGGGATCGGGGATATGCTTTCTTAACTAGGATACATGGAAAACATTATGAAGGTTTGAGAGAAAAGGCGGTAAAGCTATTTGGTAAGCGACTGGACCTATCTGACGAAGAATTTGATAGGGTCCAATGAATTTAGGAGTGAGTTTTCTGGATTTTATAACTCTTCTGACACCAGTCATGGGTGTGACTTGTAAAAACACATGCTCACCTTCCTCAAATTCAAGAGGTCTTTTTCTTTTATCTGCATAGCTTTTCTGTCTACTCTGAGTTGCCTTCATTTTCTCTTGAATCATCTTTACCTTCTCTGTTGTTTGTTGCACCATCTCAAGTCCTATGGTCATACTTTCTCCATCTTGATACCAACACAAAAGTGTTCGGCACCATCGTTCGTATAACGCTTCATAGGGTGCCATCCCTATACTTGAGTGAAAACTGTTGTTATAGGTGATATCCACCAAAGACAAGAATTCATCCCAACTCCCTCTTTGTTCTAACACACAAGCTCTAAGCAGATCCTCCAGTGACTGTATATTCATTTCCGTTTGACCATCAATTTGTGGATGGTAGGTAGAACTCAAACGAAGTTTAGTCCCCATTGCTTCATGTAGACTTTGCCAAAACCTTGATGTAAACCTTGTGTTGTAACCGTCTCCTTTGTAACAATCTTTGTGTGTGTTTATTTTTTAATTATTGTAAATTATTATACGTTACTCATTAATTGCTATACGTTACTCATTAGGAAGTCTATGTAATGTAAGAAACGATGTATAAATCTTATCAGGAAATATATACAGTTTTTATCCTTCTAATTGGTATCAGAGCTCCCGATCTGGGAGACTCTGCTTCTGCATTCAACCCTAGGCTAGCTTGCCTTCATTACAGCTACCTCCACCTTCATTGTGGTTAGTTTCATTGTTTCTTTTTTTGTGCCTTAATCGCGCCCAACACCATTGCCACCACCGTCCGCCGCCCAGTCACCGCCACCGTTCACTCCGGTGACCCTACCGGATGGATCGCCATCCCTAGTGCTATCAAGTATGTCTTCCTAGGTTATGCTCCTGACAAAACAGGGTATAAATGCTATCATCCTTCGAGTCATCGTTTCTTTGTCTCCATGGATGTCATTTTTCATGATGCCGAGTCTTATTTTTCTCGTCCTTAGTTTCAGGGGGAGAGTTTTTCAGAAGCTGAGCCGCCATTTAAGTCTTTGTTTCCAGAGCTTTTCGTTCATTTGCTGCCTGGGTCCAATTGTGATCTTGACCCAGATGACTTACCCATTGCCTTGAGAAAAGGGAAAAGGTCGTGTACTCGATACCCTATTTCTCAATTTATTTCCTCCAAAAATCTTTTCTTGCAGCATAAGAGTTTTATTTCATCTCTTGATTCTGTTCAAATTCCAACATCAATAGAAGAAGCATTGAAGGATAAGAACTGGGTTCAAGCCATGAATGAGGAGATGAGTGCTCTGGAGAAGAATGGAACATGGAAGATTGTTGAAAAACCTAGTAACAAAAGACCAGTGGGGTGTCGCTGGATCTGTACCTTGAAATATCAGTCTGATGGTATACTAGATAGATATAAGGCAAGGTAAATTACAAAAGGACACACTCAAACTTATGGAATTGACTATCAGGAGACATTTGCTCTAATAGTAAAGATGAATATTGTAAGAATCCTACTCTCTCTTACTGCACTCTTTGGTTGGGAATTGCATTAGTTTGATGTTAAAAATGCATTCCTTCATGAAGACTTGGAGGAAGAAGTTTATATAGAGATTCCACCCAGTTATGACTCCACCAATGGAAGAAATAAGGTATGCAAGTTAAAAAAGGCTTTGTATGGGTTAAAACAGTCTCCCCGAGCATAGTTTGGAAGGTTTACAAAGGCAATGGTGTCCTTGGGATATAGGCAAAGTCAAGGTGATCATACTCTCTTCTTTAAACATTCACAAGAAGGTAAACTCACTATTCTACTTGTGTATGTGGATGACATTATTATCTCTGGGGACGACTTGGTTGAGCAACAGTTGCTAAAGAAAAAATTAGCAACTAAGTTTGAGATAAAGGATCTTGGGAGACTAAAGTATTTTCTTGTGATTGAAGTTGCCTACTCCAAACAAGGCATCTTTATTTCCCAAAGAAAACATGTTCTTGATCTTCTCAAAGAAACTGGTAAGCTAGGTTGCAAGTCTACTGATGCCCCCATTGAGCAGAATCACAAAATAGGGAACGATGAAGAAAGTCCCAAGGTGGATAAAGCTCGATATCAGAAGTTAGTAAGGGAGTTGATATACTTAGCACACACTAGACCAGATTTGGCATATGCTGTCGTGTTGTTAGCCAGTTTATGCATGACCCAAGGGTAAGACACTTACAGGCTGTGGACAAAATTCTACAGTATCTTAAAACTACACCTGGAAGAGGATTACTATTCAAGAAAAGTGGAAGTATATCCATGGAAGTATATACAGATGCTGATTATGGAGGATCAGTCATTGATAGAAGGTCAACCTCTGGTTATTGTACATTTTTAGGGGGAAACTTAGTAACCTAGAGAAGTAAGAAGCAAAATGTGGTAGCTCGGTCAAATGCAGAAGCTGAATTTCGGGCTATGGCACAAGGAATTTGTGAAGTGCTATGGATGAAAATTATATTAGATGATTTGAAGATAAAGTATGAGACCCCTATGAAATTGCTCTGTGACAATAAGTCTGTCATTAGCATTACTCACAACCCGGTTCAACATGATAGAACAAAGCATATTGAGATAGACTGACACTTTACCAAAGAGAAGTTAGATAGTGGGTTAATTGTAACATCCCAAAAATTATTTCATTCATCATAAATAGTTGTTTTATAATATTTGAGATTTTTAGGAATTTTTTAGGATTTTTTCAAAAATATTGAATATTTTAATATATTTCTCGTTTTACATGTACACTGAGCAGAGTCAGTGTAACGCTCCAAAAATTATTAGTTTCATCACACATAGTCATTTTATAATATTTGTGATTTTTGAGAAATTTTTTGTATTTTTTTGAAAATGTTGAATATTTTAATATATTTCTCATTTTACGTGCACACTGAGCAGAGTCAGTGTAACGCTCTGAAAATTATTGGTTTCATCACAAATAGTCATTTTATAATATTTTTGATTTTTGAAAATTTTTCTGGATTTTTCTGGAAACGTCGAATATTTTAGTATATTCCTCGTTTTACGTGCGCACTGAGCGGAGCCGAGGAAACGAAATATTTTCCCTGAGGCGGGTAAACCTTGAACTGTGGATGTGTCGACGGGGGATCTTACTAAACCCGAAGTCGGGCACAGCTTATAAAGTTTACACTTTTCGAGATTTTATCTGATAAATAAAATCTCTATACGCACTGTTAAATAAAACTTTGCAGTACGCTTTATTATCTATTAGATAATTAATACTGGCTTGTGTACTACAACAATTATCCATTAGGTAATAGCTTGTATTAAAATCCTAACAACCTCATTATTTAATTACTAAATCACATTATCTTATCCAAAGGTAATCTCCTTTATGTCTAATCACATCTCCTTTATTGAAAATACACCCAAGCTTCTCAAAGAAGTTTCATTTTCTCTCTCTCCCCCTCCCACTCTCCACGGCAGCAGCAGCCCCAATTGGAGCCCAATATTGTGCTTCATTTAATTAGGCAATTCAATTCTAATTTCAAAAGCAAAAAGTCACCATTTTTTCTCCTATCAACTTCTCTCTCTAACATTTTCTCCTCCTTCTCTCTACCATCCTCCATAGCTACGAAATTGCAGCCCCTCCTCCACCATTTTTCTTCACTTTTCTCTTCACAAACACCATTTCTATACTCCTCTCAACCTCCTCTACAACTTCTATTTAAAAGGTTTTCTTCAAAAACTAACTTTTCCTCCATTGTCATTCAAGACAAAGCTTCAAGCTTTTAGGTAAGGTTCTTGATTCCTCACCCCTTTCTCTTCATTTTCGTGATCCATGGTCACTATAGTGACCATGGATGCCTTTTTCAAGCTTTGATTGTGATTCTTGTGGAAATTTGATGCCCTAGGGTTTTGGTGTTGGTGGAATCCGAAATTTCAAGGGAGCTTCAAGGGAGTTCTATTGTTTGTTTTCTCCTCTAGGTAAGAGGGAGATAATGCTCTTCAACCTCTCTTAGTAGTAGGAAGCTTAATTTTGTGATTGATTGTGAGAAAACCCTATTGAGGGTTATTCTTTGTTTGTATAATTAGTATGATTCCATATTGTTTCTAATTTGTTTAAGTTATTTGATTGATTGATTATGTATATGTATGTGTTTGGATGGATTGGAATCTTGATTTGAAAGCAAAAATGACTTGGTCCTCTTCCATGAGGCTCACGATTTTGGGGCCCTAAATTAGGGTTCTTGGTGAAAAATTTATAACAAGTGGAAGACTTAGCTAGCCAAGTGGATAATATGTGATTAATGGAATAAAAATTTAAATCCTAAACCTAGAGTGGCTCACGACCTTCATGGCTAAAAATGGCTCAATCATAAGATTTCATATAACTATGACATTTAATTAATCAAGTAAATAAATAAGAGGATTATGTAATGGAAGGAAATAAATTTAGTAACCTAAAGGAATTTTTTTGGACTTTAAGAACAAATAAAGATGTGTGAGGCATTGGTAAGACTTAGAAATAATTCTTTAAGTGAATATGACTAGGTTTAAAGTAAGAACCTAATAATGAAAGGAACTTCATAAGAAAAATTAAATTGAAGTGAAACTTAATTAAATGATTAATTAGGAATTAATTAGGATCTCATAAAATGGAAAGAACCAAGAATGAAGTTTTATCCAAAGACTTGGAATGAATTTTAATTAAAGTAATATCATGAGTGCAAGTAAAAATGACAAATAACTCAATTTAAATCATTCTAAGGGAATTATGTTTAAAATTTAATAATGAACTTATGTAATTGAAATAACAATGATTAAATGAATAATGTGATAGCATTTCTCAAAATGAGAAACTTATTAAGAAGAATGTAGAAATTTAGGCGTAATTCCATAATGTATCCTAAAGGTGTAATGCATTATTTAAGTACTTAATAATAATTATTGTGGGTCCATGTGAAGGACCAATGATGTGTTGATGCTTACTTTGGCCAATTGAGACATATTATGAAAAAGTATGTAACAATAAACATACATGATATATGTTATGGTGTATTTTAATATATTTGCATTTTGAAGTAAATCTTGATGTATTTCATTGTGAGTGGTATGAGAATTGCGCTGTGCTATGTATATTTTAAATTAATTATCTAGTCCTATGAACTGAATTTTGATTTTGGCTTATTGAATTATATGTGCTAATGACGGCATATTTATTATTGCATCCGTGACTCATATTTCCTTTATATATATGAAAAAAAAATTCAAATTTGGAAGAGTATTATGAAGAAGTTGTAGCACACCGAAAATTTAGTGACCGCGGTATAATGACGATTATGTCGTGGTTATTAAATTGAAGGGTGTTACATTGATAACCACAGCATATGTTCCCTTTGAACTGCAGATTGATGACGTGTTGACTAAAGGGTTAACCACAGAGAGGTTCCAAGATCTTACTAGTAAGCTGAGAATGATAGATATCCATTTACCAGTTTGAGGGGGAGTGTTGTAACCGTCTCCTTTGTAACCATCTTTGTGTGTGTTTATTTTTTAATTATTGTAAATTATTATACATTACTCATTAGTTGCCATACGTTACTCATTAGGAAGTCTATATATTGTAAGAAACAATGTACAAATCTTATCAGGAAATATATACAATTTTTATCCTTCCAGTCCTTGAATCTCTATCAGAAATGATACTAGAGGGTACACCGTGAAGTCTAATAATTTCACCAATGTACACCTGGGTCAACTTTTCCATTGAATACCTGATATTGATTGGCAATAAGTGAGCAGACTTTGTAAGCCGATCAACAACGACCCATATTGAATCATAACCTTTCTTAGTCTTTGGCAATCCAGTAACAAAATCCATTGCAATACTATCTCATTTCCATTTTGGAATAGTTAGGGGTTGCAACATACTCACTGGTCTTTGATGTTCAACTTTTACTTTTTGACACACAAGACAAGATGACACATACTCAACAACATATCTCTTCATTCCAGGCCACCAAAATAAACGCTTCAAGTCTTGATACATCTTGGTCATCCCTGGGTGTATACTCAACTGGCTCGTGTGAGCTTCATCAAGAATTAACTTCCTCAACTCTGGATCACTAGGTACACAAACCCTGCCTTCAAATCTTAGAATACCATCATGTCCTTCTTGAGCTGTTGACACAATGTCTCACTTCATCAGCTCCCTCTCGGTTTACAAAAACTCATCATCCTCCTGCTTTTCTCAAATTTCTTCCATCAAATCACTTGAGATTGTAACCATGTTCAAACAAATCTTCCTTGGCGTCAACTCCACAGACACCCACATATTCTGGAATTGTTCTATTAATTCTTTTTCCTTAACCATCATTGTAGAGACACTAAGCATCTTCCTACTTAAAGCGTCTACCACAACATTTGCCTTTCCAAGATGATACTGAAGCTAAAATTCATAATCCTTTAGAAATTCTAACTATCTCCTCTGCCTCATGTTTAATTCTTTCTGATCAAACAAATACTTTAAACTTTTGTGATCACTGAAGACGTTAAATGTAGCTCCATACAGAAAATGTCTCCAAATTTTCAATGTAAAAACAACTGCGGCTAGTTCCAAGTCATGCGTTGGATAATTTCTTTCATGTTCCTTCAGTTGTCTTGAAGCATACACTATAACTTTTCTATTCTGCATTAACACACATCCTAACCCTTAATAAGAAGCATCACAATACATTTCAAAAGATTCGTTCGGATCTGGTAAAATCAACACTAGTGCAGTAGTTAATCTTTTCTTTAATTCTTGGAAACTCTCTTCGCATTCATTTGTCCAAACAAAAGCTTGATTCTTCCTTATGAGTTGTGTAAGAGGTCCAGCTATCTTGGAAAAATCTTCAATAAATCTTTAGTAATATCCGGCTAGTCCAACAAAACTCCAAATCTCAATTACGGTCTTTGGCCTTTCCCACTGAAGAACCGTCTCCACCTTTGCTGGATCCACTACAATTCCAACCTTGGAAATTACATGACCTAAAAACTGAACTTCTTCCAACCAAAACTCATATTTTGATAGCTTTGCGTACAACTTCTTCTTTTTCAAAATTTGGAGAACTATATTGAGATGTTCAGCATGCTCTTCCCGATTTTGAGAATAGATCAGAATGCCATTGATAAAAACAATGACAAATCTATCTAAATATGGATGAAAGATCCTATTCATGTAATCATTGAATATCGTAGGAGCATTCGTCACACCGAAAGACATCACTAGGTATTCATAATGACCGTAGCGCATTTGAAAAGATGTCTTAGGTATATCCTCTACCTTGACACGAATTTGATGATAACCTAATCGCAGATCTATCTTAGAGAAAACAATTGCTCCTTTCAGCTGGTCCATCAAATCATCAATCCTAAGAAGTGGATACTTGTTCTTTATCATAACCTTATTCAACTAGTGGTAGTCCACAGACAACTGCGAAGTTCCATCCTTCTTCTTGACTAACAACACTAGAGCTCCTCATGGTGAAACACTAGGTCTCACAAACTATTTTTCCAATAGTTCCTCCAATTACTTCTTCAATTCTGCTAATTTCGATGGTGACATCTGGTACGGTGCAATTGAAATAGGACCTACTCCTGGTACAAGATCGATAGAAAATTCTATCTCTCTTTCTGGTGGTAATCCGAGTACCTCATTAAGAAAAACTTCAGGAATCTTATTTACAACAGAAATAGCATTCACATCCTTATTACTCTTGACTTCTAAAGAAGATAGCAGCATGTATCCTTGGGCTTCATCCCTCAATAAAGATTTGACTTGTTTGGCAATTACAAATCCAGAAACCTCATTATCAGGAAATACTAAGGTCTTTTTAGAATAGTCTAATAGGATATGGTTAGAAGATAACCAATCCATTCCTAAGATTATATCAATATCAATAAGAGGTAAACAAATTAAATTAATAGAAAAGACTCGATTATTGATAGTAATAGGACAATTTAGACATATTTTAGAAGCACTAACAGGTTTGGCAGTAGGTGTAGAAATAATCAATTAAAAAATCAAAGAAGACACAGGCAATCCCAATCAATCCACACAGTCATATGTAATAAATGAATGAGTTGCACCCGAATCATATAGTACAGTTAAAAGATTACTTGATATGACACCTTCTCCCTGGATAAGATCTTTAGACTGAGAGGTCTCAGTTCCACTCATCGTATACACTCGTCCTCCAGCTTGTGGCTTAGCAGCAGGAACGTTGCTTATCGAAGGTTCCACTTTCGCTTGATTACAATCTTTAAAGACATGATCAGGTTTTTCGCATCTAAAACAAATTATTCCCCTGATCGTGCAGTCCCTCGTCATATGGCCCTTTCCACACTTCAAACACTTTGTTGGTGGTGCCACAGCCTGACCAAAATGACTGCTACTCGAACCTCCTCCACGTGACTGTTGTTGTTGTTGCTGTTGGCTTGCCGATGGTCAAGAATATGGTTTTCACTGAAACCGGTTGTTGTTATTGCTTCCCCCTCTTTGGAACCTAGACGGTCCAGAGTTACGGCTCCTTATCTCTCGCGATGGCTTTAATCCTTCCAGTCTGCAACACATATCCATCAATGTTGAGAATTGGTTCATTCGCATTGGCAACACTCCCTTCAATTCAATTCTTAAACCTTCCTCAAACTTGCGGCATTTCCAAACCTCATCCGACTAGATCTGGAGATACCTTGCAGCATACTCATAACTGTCATTCCATTAAATGGAGATACCTCATTCGACAAACTCTCAAACTTCGCAGCATAATCATTAACAGTCATTCCACCTTGTTGTAACCTAAGGAATTCCATCTCCTTGGCATGCTTGGCACTATCCAAAAAATATTTTTCCAGAAATACTTCACAGAATAGCTCCCACGTAATTTCTATCGCTTCAGCTTGTAGCACTCTCCGAGTGGCTTTCCACCAGTTTTCGCCATCTCCTATCAACATAAACGTAGCATAAGTCACTTTGCGGTCGTCTGCACATCCTATTCCTTCAAAAATTTTCTCAAGCTCTTGGATCCATAAACTTGCTTTCTCAGGATTAAACTCACCTCTGAAATGTGGCGGATTATTTCGACAAAATTCAAACGAATGCTGGATTTCTGTATTTGCTTGTTGTTGTTGTGCAACTCGTAGATTTTGTTGCACAATCACTTCTGCCATTCACTGCATGGCTTTGGCGGCAGCATTCATTGCATTATTGTCACATTCCACATTCATACGTGTACCTCTGCTAAGAGACATTGTTTTCTTCACCAACAACCAAACACAATCTACTAAGAGTCAACTGTAACCTTTTGGAAATCAAGCACAGAGAGTCACACAACATAAGCAAAACAGACCTAACCACAAAAACCCAAAAGACTCTAACTGGGAGCTCTGATACCAACTAATGTAACACCCACCGTAGGGTATCACATTTAAAACTAATCCTAATATAACTTACCCAAGTTGTAAAAGAATTAATCTTGTAAAATATTAATTTTAATATTTCATTTGTGAAAAAATTAAAAATAAAATATTAAAATAAAGTAAAACAATTAAAAACATTAAGCACAACTTGAAATTAAACTAAACACACCTTAATATACATTAATATTATAACCTTATTCTTAAATAATTTACATAAATACACTACATGTGAATGCTTATGTCCCTAAAGCATATCAAATAGTTTTTGATGATAACAAAGGCAAAAGTAAAGATCAAGTGCAAAAGTGAAGATTAAGCGCAAAAGGAAAAATCAAGATCAAAGAAAGAAGTCAAGAGGTTTATTTAGTTATAAGACTTAGAACATTAATGTTAAATGCTCTCAAGATTTCTCAAATGGTTTTTTCAATATATCATTTCAAAATAAGTGGAAAATTTCAAAGTTAAACATGTTTTTCAAGAAACTTGAGTTTCAATCGTAAATCTAACACTCTTAAAAGGATTTATGTTTAATCAAATGTCTTGAGGTGTTAAAAATGACTTACAAGCTTTATTGGACTTGAAAAATGTGTTCAAAGGCCAATGTAATCGATTACATGGAGTTTGTAATCGATTACACAGCAAACAGAGGCCTTGTAATCGATTACATGAGCAATGTAATCGATTACAAGAAAGTCAGAGGCCATGTAATCGATTACACAAGTAATGTAATCGATTACAATAAGCTCAGAAAGGCAAGAACACGTTCAAAGAGTCATGTAATCGATTACATGGATATTGTAATCGATTACACAACAAGTCAGAAGTCATGTAATCAATTACATTGATATTGTAATCCATTACAAGTAAGTCAGAAGCCATGTAATCGATTACACCAATAATGTAATTGATTACACAGAGCCTAGAAAGCCAAGAACACATTGGAACAACAATGTAATCGATTACATTTGTTATGTAATCGATTACACGCACCCTGACAACGTCCAACGGCTATATTAAATGCATGAAATGCATGACTAAAACCCTCCAACGGCTTCATTTATTGAGAAACTTATAAATACCAATGTTGGGTCTTCATTATGAGGTTGACCTTGAACTAAAAATTGATTACCAATACTTCCAAACGTGAATCAATTCTCAAATGCATTCTTGCTTTATTTTTTATGAAAAACGTGGGTTAATCTTTGAGAGCATAATAGAGCTTCAATTTGTAATCATCTACTCTAGTGAGAGCTTCATTCAATCAATCTATATTGCTTTATAAAGAGGGTGAGGCATCCCTCCAAAAGTGTAAAGGGTGAGGTATCCCTTACTTGAAGAGACTCAAGCTCCAAGGGTGAGGTATCCCAAAGTGTTGAGTGCTCAAAGTTGTAAAGGTCATCAAGCACCTATTGAAGCTTGAAGAAATAGTGGAAAATCTCTAGCGATTGCTTGAGGACTGGACGTAGATCACAAGTGGATTGGTGATCGAACCAGGATAAATCATTGTGTTTGTTTTCTCTAAACCCTTCTCTTTACATTGAGTACTGTTATATTGAATTGCTTGAATATTGGTACCTTTGGCTATTGCATTTATAAGTGAAAATGTTTATCTCTTATATCCAATCATCTCTAATCATCAATTAGCTTCAACAAAAATTGTTTATCAAACGATTTGCGAAAGATTTGCGAACTTAGTTTTCATACTCAATTCACCCCCCTCTTGAGTATTGATGCCACTTGGTAACAAGTGATATCAGAGCTAGACTCTTGTATAAAGAGCTTAGCAGCTTCAAGAGAAGTGATGGCTTCAAATGGTTTTTCAAATGAAGGTTCTTCTATAAATAGGCCTCCTTATTTCAATGGGGATGGTTATGCCTATTGAAAAAAAAGGATGAAAATTTTCATTGAAACTATTGATTTAGATGTGTGGGACGCCGTTGAAAATGGTGCCTTTGTTCCAACATAAACTAAAGATGGTGTGAAAATCAATACACCTAGAAATGAATGGACCGATGATGATAAAAGGAAGGTTCAATACAATTTGAGATCCAAGAACATCGTCACCACATCCTTGGAATATGATGAATTCTTTAGGATGTCAAATTGCAAGACCGCAAAAGAAATGTGGGATACCCTACAAGTAACTCATGAAGGTACTAGTGAGTTAAAACGATCTAGAATAAACACTCTCACTCATGAATACGAATTATTTAGAATGAACCAAGGTGAGAGTATTCAAGATATACAAAAGAGGTTTACTCATATTGTTAATCATCTTATCTCATTGGGAAAGACATTTCCTAATGAGAATCTTATTAACAAAGTCTTAAGATGTCTAAGTAGGAATTGGCAACCCAAAGTAACGGCGATTGCGGAATCAAGAGATTTATCAACAATGCCTCTAGCCACCTTATTCGGAAAGCTTCAAGAACATAAGCTGGAACTAAATAGGCTCAATCAAAATGAAGAGTATGACAAAAAGAAGAAGGGAATCGCACTTAAAGCCACTTCCTCTATAATTGAAGATGATGATGAAGATGGTAAAGAGGATGCTGAAAGTATTGAGCTAAATGAGGAGAATCTTAGTCTCCTTGTGAGAAAATTTGGAAGATTCCTAAAGAAAAAGGGATTTCAAATAAGACCACCATTTCCTCAAAAGAAAGTGTATCACAAAGGAGAAGGATCCTCTACTTCTCCAAAATGTTATGAATGTGGAAAACCGTGACACATGAAAATGGAGTGCCCTATGTATCTCAAGAAGACGGAGAAGTTTGAGAAAAGGCCTTCCAAAGAAAAGAAAGGAATGAGAGCATACATAGCTTGGAAGGACAATGACTTAAGCTCCTCCGACAATTCAGAGGATAAAGAAGCTCATCTTTGTCTCATGGCTCAAGGAGAAGAAAGTGAAGAGAGCGACACCAAGGTAACTTCTTCTAACTCAGAATATCTACCTTCATATAATGAATTGCAAGATGCCTTTCAAGAATTGCATGATGAATCCTTAAGGCTCACAAAAATGGTTTTGTCCTCTAACAAAACAATTTCCTTATTGGTAAACGAAGTTTCTATCTTAAGTAAGGAGATAAATGAGGTTAAGATTGAAAATGAGACCTTAGGACTTATTGATTCTAATTCACTATGTATGACTTGTTCCTCATATGATAACACATCCATATCATTACCTTGTTCATCATGCAAAGTATTTGAAAAAGAAATTGAAGACTTGAACAACACTCTTGAAAAATTCATTTTTGGAAGAGACAACTTGAATGTGTTGTTAGGGAAATAAAAATGTGTGTTTCAAAAAGTCAGTTTGGGATTTAATCCAAACAACCATCAAAAATCTTATAAGAACTTCTTTGTTTCCTCAAATACTTCAAGTAGTCCCTTTATTAAATGTTTTTACTGTGGTAAGAAAGGGCATAGTGCATCCACTTGCAATGTTAGAAAGAACATAAACACTAAAGTTAGAATAAAAAGAGTTTGGGTTCCTAAAGGCACCATGCCTAACTCTAACACACAAGGACCTAAGACAATTTGGGTACCAAAGGTTAAAACTTGAATGTGTGTTGTAGGTGTGCTTGAAGACCAAGAGCTCAAGTTGGTATCTTGATAGTGGTTGCTCCAAGCACATGACCGATGATGGCTCCAAGTTCTCCTCCCTTACTCATAAGAAACATGGTCATGTCACATATGGTGATAACAACAAAGGGAAGATTCTTGGAATTGGAAAAGTTGGTAAGATCTTTTCATCATCTATTAATAATGTTTTGCTTGTTGAAGGAC
Source organism: Ormosia semicastrata (assembly GCA_029884595.1). Lineage (NCBI taxonomy): Eukaryota > Viridiplantae > Streptophyta > Magnoliopsida > Fabales > Fabaceae > Ormosia > Ormosia semicastrata. Next base: position 37,321,406 of record JAQQTO010000045.1, read on the forward strand.
TTAAACATAATTTTCTTAGCATTAGTCAATTGTGTGATAAAGGCAATAGAGTTATATTTGATTCTTCTTGTTGCATAATTAAGGGAAAGGATGATAAGCAAGTTAAGTTTGTTGGTCATAGAGTCAATAATATATATATGATTAGTCTTGATGACATTTCCTCAAATGATGCTAAATGCTTTATGAGTAAAGAAAATGATTCATGGTTATAGCATAGAAGAATTGCTCACATTCACATGGATCACTTAAACAAATTAGTTTATAAAGAACTAGTAATTGTTCTTCCAAAGCTCAAATTTGAAAAAGACAAACTTTGCGATGCTTGTCAAAAGGGAAAATAAGTAAAGGTCTCTTTTAAAGCTAAAAACATGGTTTCAACTTCTAGACCTTTACAACTTTTGCACATGGATCTTTTTGGGCCCTCTAGAACTATGAGCTTTGGTGGGAATTACTATGCATTAGTGATTGTGGATGATTTTTCTAGGTTTACATGGACATTATTCTTGGCCCACAAAAATGATGCTTTTCAATCATTTAAAAAGCTTGCCAAAGTTATCCAAATCGAAAAAGGTTTTTGTATTGCATCCATAAGAAGTGACCATGGTGGTGAATTTGAAAATCATGAATTTGAAACTTTTTGTGATGAACATGGCATTGAGCATAATTTTTCTGCCCCTACAACACCACAACAAAATGGTGTTGTAGAAAGGAAAAATCGATCTTTAGAGGAAATGGCAAGAACTATGCTCAATGAGGCCAACCTTCCTAAATACTTTTGGGTGGATGCGGTTAACACCGCTTGTTATGTTATGAATAGAGCCCTGATGAACCTGTAAAAATTCATATTTTTACGGTTCAAAATCTTGGGTTTTCATCCTCTTTTAATATTTTTGATTGAGTTTGTTCTCAAATTTCTTTTATTTTTAGTTATTCTAAATTATATTTTAATTATGTGATTTTATGTGTTTTTGTTAGGTATTTGCATATGAAAAAACTGGACATTTGAATGATGAAGAAAAGCTGAAAAATCAAGTCAGGAGCTCGTTGAGCGCCTGAGCGCTAGAATCCCACCGCCTGAGCGCTTGAATGCTGGCGGTGGGCGCTTGAGCGCTAGTTGCGAATGCTACATCGTTACTTGAGTGACTGAGCGCCTGAGCGCTGGAGAATGAGCGCCTGAGCGCTGGACGCGTAACAACAGTGTAAAATTCTTATAAAAAAGAAAGTTTTGCCAAATTGAACACATCTTTTCACACTTTTCTTTTTACATACTCTTAGACACTTGGAGAGAAGGCAGTAGACGTTAAAAGGCACAAACCCTAATGTGGTGTGGGCGTAATTACGATTGAAGATTAGGGATTTTCTTCAACCTTTCCACCTTTCTACAATGGAGTTTGTCATATTCTTCCCTTTGTGTTTTTCTTTTTCCATGTGTAACTAATTTCCCATTGTTAGGGGGATGATGGATCTTGTTCTTGGATGATGTAACTTTCTTTTATGGGTTTAATTTATGTTTCTATTTCATGATTTACGTGTTTATCTCTATTCTTAATGCTTTTCTAAATCTAGCCAATTTGGGAATGATCTTTTGGGTTTATGTATGATTTGGGAAAATTTGCATGAACTTAGAACTTGTGATAAATACCATAACTTCTACAATCGCTAGGGATAGACGTTGTGGGTTATGTGGTCTTTCTTTTAATTCCCTCGTTCTTGATAATGCCTTTCTAATTGAGGTTAGACTAAGGGATTAGTTAATTTCAATCAGCGTAAGAGGATTAATATACCAAGGGATTGGGTATTAATTAATTTTAGGAATTGACCATAAATCATTGAAATAGAACATAGTTAAACCAATATTTGAGTGTGCATCTAAAGAGTTCAAGTGAAATCTGAACCCTAACGCTTTAACATTATTATTTTTCACCCCTTTGATTTATTATTTGCTGATTTTTATTTTTCTTTTTAATTTAATTTTTACCAACTCTCTTTTTGTTAGCTTAAATAGTGTTATTTTTAGTGAATTTAGTTATTAATAATTTAATCCTCGTGGGACGATACTCTACTCACTCTTTATTACTTTTGTCGATTCGGTGCACTTGCCGATATTCGCATCAAGTTTTTGGTACATTCTTGGGGATTATTGTTATTAATATTAAATAGTAGTTGGAAAGACACTAATTTGAGCATTTTTTTAATTTTTTAATTTTAATTTTAATTTTTCTTCATTTAATTTTCTTTTTATTTTGTTTCTTTTATTTTTGTTTTCTTTATTTATTTTTATTAGTCATTTATTTTATTTTATTTTATTTTATTTTTAATTTCCTTCTTTACTTCACTCTAGTTTGCTTGTTTGTTTGTTTATGCAAGGTTCCTTGGACTCGGAAGAATTATTTTTTGATCCAGAGATAGAGAGAACAGTTAGAGCAAACAAAAAAGCAGCTAGAGAAAGGAAGAAGCTTGAAGAAGTAGAGGAAAAGATGACAGAAATTGTTGTAACTGCAGAGCGAAGACGTACATTGGCTGACTATGCTACCCCATCTGCTGAGAATATTTCTACCAATATTGTGCGTCCGCTATTCAGGCCAATAATTTTGAGATTAAACCAAGACTTCTACAATTTGGTGCAACGAGAATCGAGTTTGGAGGAGGCCATGCAGAAGATCCAAACTTGCATATTATAAATTTCTTGCAGCTCTGTGATACTTTTAAGTATAATGGCGTTACTGATGATGCCATTAGATTATGACTGTTCCTATTTTCGCTCAGAGATAAAGCAAAGAGCTAGCTACAAGCCCAGCCACAAGGGAGCATCTCTACTTGGGAGGACTTGGTTGGCAAATTTTTGACTCGATACTTTCCTCCATCAATGTTTGTGAAGATAAGGAGTGAGATTGCTTACTTTACTCAGAATCAGGGAGAATCTCTCTATGAAGCATGGGAGAGATTCAAGGAGCTATTGACGAGATGTCTTCACCATGCATTTGAGGTTTGGTAACAAGTACAAATATTTTATAATGGTTTAAATCATTCCACAAGACTTATGGTGGATGCATCTGCAGGTGGGTCTTTAAACACTAAGACTTCTGAAGAGGCTCAGGAATTATTTGAGGTTATGGCCACTAATGAATATCAGTTGCCTAGTGGGAGAGCATTAGTCAGACAAGGAGTAATGGAGCTTGGTACTTTCGATGCCTTACTTGCTCAAAACAAAAGTATTTCTCAGCAGTTGGCTAACCTAACTAAGCAAGTGGAGAGTATGCAGGTAAATTCTGTGAACCATCAAAGGTTAATTTATGACTTCTGTGGAGGTAATCATGCTAATGGTGGATGTGAGGCAAGCAATTCTGGTTTTAGTTCTCAAGAGCAGGTAAATTATATGGGTAATCCTTCCAGTCCTCAGGGTGTTCCATTTTCAAATACATATAATCCAAGGTAGAGGAATCATCCTAATTTTTCTTGGAGCAATCAAACAGTGCCATTGAATCCTCAACCAGAGAAGAAATCTCCTCTTGAGATTATAGTGGAGAAACTCTCTTTGCAGACCTCTGTTTTTATGTAACAAACTTCAACTTTTATGGAAGAGTCGAGGGCCAATTTTAAGAATCATGAGGCGGCAATTAGAAGTTTAAAGAATCAAGTAGGGCAGATAGTAAAACAGTTTCAAGAGAGACCTCCAGGCACCTTCCTGAGTGATACTGTTGTCAATCCAAAGGAACAATGTCATGCAATTACACTGAGAAGCGGCAAGACTTTGGATGGACCAGTTAAGGAAATTGATGTTTCCATTGCAGATGTCCCATCTCAAGAGTGCTGCAATGAAGAAGCTAAAGAGGAGCAACCAAAGTGGTAGAGGAAGAAGAAGGAATGTGAGAAGAAAATAGTTGATTCTTCACTTTATGCTAAACTTCCTTATCCTCAAAGATTCAGGAAGGAGATTCAAGAAAAGCAGTTTTCCAAGTTCTTAGAAGTCTTCAAAAACTGCAGATTAACATTCCTTTTGCTGAGGCACTTGAGCAGATGCCCTCCTATGCAAGGTTCATGAAAGATTTGCTATTAAAGAAGAGGAAGCTAAAAGAAGATGAGACTGTGGCACTTTCTGAGGAGTGCAGTGCTATAATTCAGAGGAAACTACCTCCTAAATTGAAAGATCCAGGTAGTTTCACTATTCCGTGCACTATTAGTGAGTTGACTATTGAGAAAGCTCTATGTGACTTAGGGGCTAGCATCAATTTAATGCCATTGTCAATTCTCCGCAAGCTTGGGATTGATAAAGTGAATCCAACTACAATGTCTCTTCAACGAGCTGATAGATCAGTTAAGCACCCATATGGTATAGTGGAAGATTTGCTAATGAAGGTTGACAAATTCATTTTCCCTGCTGATTTTGTGATTTTGGATATGGATGAGGATGTTGATATTCCTCTGATTCTTGGAAGACCGTTATTGGCTACTTCAAGAGCGTTGATTAATATGCCTAGAGGAGAGCTTATTTTGAGGGTGGATGGTGATCAGGTGACTATTAATGTTTTTGATAAATCTGCACTGACATCAGATCTCTATGCCCCTATCAAATGCATTCAAGACAAGCCTCTACAAGATTTGGCTAATAAGAGTCCTTCATCATCAGTCATTGCTGATTTTCCTTCTCCCAAGATGGTTGATGAAAAGGAGAATGGACCTCCTCTTTCTAAAAGTGCTGTACTTGAAAAAAATCCTCCAGCTTCCACTGATTTATTGTAGATTAATTCCAGAGGCAGTGACAGAGTATGGAGGCAACGAGCTGATAAGAGAAAAATGTCATCCTACTTCTCTTGCTTCAAGCCACCTTGATGAATAAAAGGCAACGTCGAGCTAATGACGTTAAACAAGCGCTTTTTGGGAGGCAACCCAAATTTTCTCTCTTTTTCTCTTTTATTTTTATTTTTATTTTATTATTTTGTTATTTTATTGACTAACATTTCTCTTTGTCTTGAAGTTTGCTAATGTTGAGTCGGCTTAGGTGCCTCCCTGAGTTCAGAGCCTTTGTAGGGGGATGTATATAGTTGTCGGCTGCCAAAAAGAGTTTTTCTTTTCCTTTCTTGCATTTACTCATTTTGTTATTTGTTCTTTTTATTTTTATTTTGTCATCATCATCCCTATTGTATTTTGAGTCATTTTATGCATGCTGGTGTGTTGAATTGAATATCCAATGATTGTTTGAATTGTGGATTGATTTGATTTCTTGGGATAGCACATGAGAATTTATGAGTTGCATTTATCTCTATTGTTTCAATTGTGTATGGATGTTCTTCCCATCTTTATGATTGATAGACTTTGGATTTTAATTGCATGTCAAGCTTAGAGAAAGTTTATAGGATTATATGTGTGTGGATGATTTGTATCTAGAAGTTGTCTGATTCTCTTTTGAGGCGAAATCCTAGGCAGTGCATGATTAAGGAAATGATAAGGGCCTTCTTTGGATCGTTTGAGCCTTTCAAGCCAACCTGTAAATACAGTTTATCCTTAGGTCCCTTTTGCAGCCTTGTTATTGTTTGGCCTCTGTTTCTTTTCGTTACCCACATTTTCCTTTTCCCATACCCATATGAAAAAAAAAATTCTCTCTTACATAACCTCTGTTGAGTGTATATTTTGTGTTATTTTATTATTCAAATCTTCATTATTTTGGTGCATGAAGTTTTATGCAGCTGAAAAATTTTAAAGAAAAAGGAAAAAGAAAAAAAAAGAAAAAAAAACAAGAAAGTTCACCCAAAGTATTACAAAGAAATAAGTCTGGGGTGAAAATTGTTGAAAAAGAAAAAAAGAAAAAAAAAAGTGAATGTTGTGTTATTTCTTATGCTCCGTTTTGTACTTGTCTTGTATTTTGAGGCTTGAATTGTGAAATTTATATGATTTTGTATCTCAACTTTTGTTTTCATTATCCTACCACTTCTTTCTTAACCCATACCCTTGGCCTTACATTACAAGCTTTTAAAGACCCTTTTGATCTTTGATTGTGTGTTGTTTACATTAGTGGAGAGAGAGATGAAAAACAACCCTATGGGTGTGGATTTGATATGCATTTGCAGTTTTATAAACTCATTTGGGCTTGTACTCTATGAGGAGATTGAGTCTTTCATTCATGTTTTTGGGAAGTCATTTGTGCATAAGAGTTGCATGTGAGAGACGATGTGATAATTGGATTGTTCGTGTGTGACACTTTGAAATTAGATTGTGAAGTGGTTTTTGAGGATATGAATGATTTTTGATACCCGGTGTTGCCATGTTTGAGTCTGCTTTGAGTTGTTTTATTTTGATTTTCTTTTACTTGAGGACAAGCAAAAGCTTAAGTTTAGGGGAGTGATGAACTTACAAAAATTCATATTTTTACGGTTCAAAATCTTGGGTTTTCATCCTCTTTTAATCTTTTTGATTGAGTTTGTTCTCAAATTTCTTTTATTTTTAGTTATTCTAAATTATATTTTAATTATGTGATTTTATGTGTTTTTGTTAGGTATTTGCATATGGAAAAACTAGACATTTGAATGATGAAGAAAAGCTGAAAAATCAAGTCAAGAGCTCGTTGAGCGCCTGAGCACTAGAATCCCACCGCCTGAGCGCTAGTCGAGTGCTTGAGCACTGGCGGTGGGCGCTTAAGCGCTGGTTGCGAATACTACATCGTTACTTGAGTGACTGAGTGCCTGAGTGCTGGAGAATGAGCGCCTGAGCGCTGGACGCGTAACAGCAGCGTAAAATTCTTATAAAAAAGAAAGTTTTGCCAAATTGAACATCTTTTCACACTTTTCTTTTTACATACTCTTAAACACTTAGAGAGAAGGCAGTAGACGTTAAGAGGCACAAATCCTAATGTGGTGTGGGCGTAATTAGGATTAAAGATTAGGGATTTTCTTCAACCTTTCCACCTTTCTATAATGGAGTTTGTCATATTCTTCCCTTTGTGTTCTTCTTTTTCCATGTGTAACTAATTTTCCATTGTTAGGGGGATGATGGATCTTGTTCTTGGATGATGTAACTTTCTTTTATGGGTTTAATTTATGTTTCTATTTCATGATTTACGTGTTTATCTCTATTCTTAATGCTTTTCTAAATCTGGCCAATTTGGGAATGATCTTTTGGGTTTATGTATGATTTGGGAAAATTTGCATGAACTTAGAACTTGTGATAAATACCATAACTTCTACAATTGCTAGGGATAGACGTTCTGGGTTATGTGGTCTTTCTTTTAATTCCCTCGTTCTTGATAATGCCTTTCTAATTGAGGTTAGACTAAGGGATTAGTTAATTTCAATAAGCGTAAGAGGATTAATATACCAAGGGATTGGGTATTAATTAATTTTAGGAATTGACCATAAATCATTGAAATAGAACATAGTTAAACCAATATTTGAGTGTGCATCTAAAGAGTTCAAGTGAAATCTGAACCCTAACACTTTAACATTATTGTTTTTCTCCCCTTTGATTTATTGTTTGCTGATTTTTATTTTTCTTTTTTAATTTAATTTTTACCAACTCTCTTTTTGTTAGCTTAAATAGTGTTATTTTTAGTGAATTTAGTTATTAATAATTTAATCATCGTGAGACGATACTCTACTCACTCTTTATTACTTTTGTCGATTCGGTGCACTTACCGATATTCGCATCAAGTTTTTGATAATAAGGCCAATTTTAAAGAAAACCCCATATGAATTGTACAAAGGAAGGAAGCCAAATGTGTCACATTTTCATGTCTTTGGATGTAAATGCTTTGTTTTGAATAATGGAAAGGATAACTTGGGGAAGTTTGATGCAAAATCTGATGAGAGAATGTTCATTGGCTATTCTATACATAGTAAGGCCTTTAGAGTCTATAATAAATGAACTATGACCATAGAAGAGTCCATATATGTTGCATTTGATGAAACTAACCCAAATGAGCCGAGAAAGGATCTTGTTAATGATGTTGCAGAAATCTTGGCAAAAACACACTTGGAAAATCAAGATTAAGAGTCCAAGACGCAAGGAGAGAGACTCCTTGATCAGTCATGGCGAAAAGATTCAGAAATCTTGGACCTACCCAAGGAATGGAGGACTTTAAGTTATCACCCTCTCGACAAGGTGATTGGTGATGTATCAAAAGGGGTAATTACTCGAAACTCACTTAGAGATGCATGTAATCACTTAGCCTTGGTCTCTCAAGTTGAACCTAAAGACATAAATGAAGCCATTAATGATGAGCATTGGATCTTGGCCATGCAAGAAGAACTAAACCAATTTGAGAGAAATCAAGTTTGGGAATTAGTTCCAAGGCCCAATGATCATCCTATAATCGGCACCAAATGGGTCTTTAGGAACAAACTTGATAAAACGAGCTTAATAATAAGAAATAAAGCTAGGCTTGTAGCTAAGGGATATAATCAAGAAGAAGGCATAGACTATGAAGAAACTTATGCTCCCGTAGCTAGGTTAGAGGTCATTAGAATGTTACTTGCATATGCTTGCATCATGGATTTCAAACTCTATCAAATGGATGTCAAAAGTGCCTTTTTAAATGGTTTTATACAAGAAGAGGTGTATGTAGAACAACCTCCTGGTTTTGAGGATTTTGAAATGCCCAACCATGTTTTTAAACTGAAAAATACCTTGTATGGCTTGAAACAAGCTCCTAGAGCTTGGTATGAAAGGTTGAGCAAATTCCTTTTAGAAAAAAGTTTTTCTAGAGGCAAAGTTGACACTACACTTTTCATAAAACATAAAATGCATGACATACTTCTAGTTCAAATCTATGTTGATGACATTATATTTGGAGCTACTAACAACCCTCTTTGTAAAGAATTTTCAAATATTATGCAAAGTGAGTTTGAAATGTCCATGATGGGTGAGCTCAACTTCTTCCTTGGTCTCCAAATCAAGCAAACAAGACAAGGAACATTCATAAGCCAATCCAAGTATTGCAAGGAGCTACTCAAGAAGTTTGGAATGGACAATGCCAAGCATATGGCTACTCCTATGGGCACCTCTTGCTATTTGGACAAGGATGAAGGAGGTAAATTAGTAGAAATTATGAAATATAGAGGTATGATTGGCTCACTCCTTTATCTCACTGCAAGTAGGCCTGATATAATGTTTAGTGTATACATGTGTGCTAGATATCAAGCTAATCCTAAAGAATCACACCTAATTGCTGTTAAAAGAATAATGAAATATCTAATAGCCACATCACAAATGGGTTTATGGTACCCTAAAGGTGCCTCATGTAGCCTTATTGGGTATTCCGATTCTGATTTTGCTGGATGCAAAATGGATAGAAAGAGCACTAGTGGGACATGTCACTTGCTTAGAAGCTTACTAGTTTCTTGGCATAGCAAGAAACAAAATAGTGTGGCATTGTCTACAGTTGAAGTTGAATACGCTGTAGCTGGGAGTTGTTATTCTTAAATCCTTTGGATGAAACAACAACTCTTGGACTATGGTCTTGAGCTTGATCACATCCCCATAAGATATGATAATACTACTGCAATCAATTTGCCTAAAAATCCCATTTTGCATTCTAGGACTAAACATATTGAAATAAGACATCATTTCATTAGAAACCATGTTCAAAAGGGTGATTGTATGCTTGAATTTGTAGAAACCACTAAGCAACTAGCTGACATTTTTACTAAACCTCTAGCAAAAGAAGTATTTTTCTATATAGGAAATGAACTTGGTATATTGGATCAATCATGCATAAATTAACTATTTGTTGCATAATCCTAAAACTAATGCACAACTTGCATTTTTCTACATAATCATGCCACATTGCTGCATAATCTCTGAATTTTTCATCTTATTTGAATCCAATACTGACTTGAGCGTCGGAGATTTCCCCTAAATTGTTTTGCAGGTACTCCCTCGTGCCCAAGACTCCCAAGCAACTCAACAACCTCACAATTTCATCAAAAATGCTGTAATTCTTGGTAAAAAATAGTAATTTGAACAATTATGTGATTTGAATCATAATATGATTAGATTATATGTTGGCATAATGATTTGAATTGATCTAAGATGCTTTGGAACTGATTTGAATGGTTTAAAATTGATTCTATGCTGATTGAAATGCAAAATCTGAGTTAAAGTGTGCTGGTAATCGATTACAATGCCTTTGTAATCGATTACATAGGTTCTGTCAAGCATGTAATCGATTACACAACTTTTATAATCGATTACAATCAACTCAGAACTCAGGTAATCGATTACGTCAACTATGTAATCGATTACAAGGTTCTCCAGAAGCATGGTAATCAATTACACAACAAATGTAATCGATTACATATCAACCAGAATGCATGTAATCGATTACAAACCCAATGTAATCGATTACACAGGGTTTTTTAAAAGGTTTCTGACGCGCGCAGAGCTCATTTCTCAAAAACTTTTCCCCTCCTTCGTCTTCCTCCTCTGCTCCCACGTAACCCAAACCTCCCAATCTCTTATTTCCCACTCAAACCTCCCTCAAAATCCTTCATTTCACCTCCATTTAACTCGAAAAACTCCTCTCCCGACAGCCCATCATCGTCAAATCCCCTCACATCCCTCACCCAAATCTCCCCATCACCTCTCACGAACCCCATCCCCACTCCTCTGCCTTAACCTCGTCCCTCTCTCTCTCCTCACTCATCCCCAAACACTTACCACTCATCCCACTCTACTCCTTCTCATCACATGGTTGAATCCTCTCTCGTTCAAAGCGCCCAAGAACAGGGGCTGCCATTGGAGGGTCCTCTGGTGGAGCTTCATGCAACATCTCTGGCTTGGACCTCACGCGCCACTTCTCCACAGTGAAGAGAGCTGAGTTGTTCCAGAAGAACTTTCACCTACGCAAGATCATTTCTCCCAAGTATCTTCCCATCATCTTCTATGAGAGTGAACCTTTGGAGAGCTTTAGAACCATAGAAAATTTAGGCTTGCTGGGTTTCCTGAGTATAGAGAAGGCTATCTACCCAAACCTTGTGAGAGTCTTTATGCAAATCTGAAATTTGAAGATAATTGCCTAATATCTGAAGTGAAAAGCAACAAATAAGGATAACTATGGCTGAGTGGTATAGGCTAACGAAGCTCACTCCTGATGGAGCAAACTTCTATGGGAATGCAAATATCTGGGGGCATGAGTTTTTGTTTAAGGCTGCTCTTCTCTCACTTATTAGGACTGGTTACTACCCCCCAGTGATCCTAAAAGGAGAATCATGGCCACTGGCCTAACTATGGAGAACAGGGTTCTCCACTACCTTTTAGTCAGAGGATTGATTCCCAGGGGAGGGAATTACTCCCAGGTTCTCAAGGATGATGTGGTGTCCTTATGGGCAATGACCATAAGGCGGCCAATAAATTGGGGTTACTACATTATAGAGCATATGTTAGATGTAAAGAAAAAGAAGAACTCTGCTCTCCCATTTGCTATGTTGGTAACAACCATCTTAGAGCATTGTCGCATTTCCTTAGCTGAGGAGTCCAAGGACACCAGCTCGAAAGGACCATAATCCATTGGCTTGCATACCTTGAAGAAGCTCCAGCTCTACAAAGTGGATGATAGGTGGCATTACATTACTTATGGTACTTTTGGTCATATCCATCATGATCCGGATAGTGATGATGATGAAGAGGCTCAGCATCCTGCTCCTGCTCCTACTCCAGCTACACTTAACCTCCTGCTCCAAGATATGCAAAACCTGAGTGCTATTGTAGACACACGCATGGATCACATAGAGCAGAAGATAGATCACCTTGAGTTGAGGATGGACTACTCAGATCAGGAGCTTGCCTCCATTCGATCCCTCCTGGGTGGACTTCCTATTCCTCCGAGTGCTGCTGCTGCACCTCCCACATCCTCTACCTCTCCAGTTCCCCTGTCCTTTGCTGGTCCATCTGGCATCCCTGCTGATAATGAGGAGCTTCTAGACTCTGAGGACGATCTTGAGCTTGGTGATGGTAACGTTGATCTAGGAGACATTGCTGCGGATCCAGACAATGACAGCGAGACTACTGATAGTGATCATGGCCCATTGCCCTAATGTTTCTGATGACTATATTGTATTTTTTTGTTGTTTTGGATCAGTTATATAACATTGGTATACATTTCTGGTGTTTTTTATTAGCTATACTGGTTGTGATAAGTTACTTTGTACATGCTGATTAATGATATATGAACTTGTTTCAGCTTTGCTTCTATTCTTTGAATGTTTGGCTTTGCGAAAAATTGATTAGACTGATTAATCTCTTTGGATTTCTTGTTCTGGCAAAATTTGAGAAATCATGAAATATAGCTGTCATGCTGTCCATTTTTTTTTAAATGCTTATGTCTTTTTTATAATGCCAACGGGGGAGAGAATAGGGAAAAATGAAATGAAATCTAATTAAGGTTGCACGAGTACGGGGGAGTTATTGAGCTTTTGAGCTCTTAAGCTTTTTACATGCCAAATCTAACTCAATATCATGCATAAACTCTGGGGGAGCATTGCGCCTAAATGTCTATTATATACAAATGCAAAAACTCTTTCTTTTTTCCTATGATTAGTTTGTCATCATTAAAAAGGGGGAGAATGTGAATGCTTATGTCCCTAAAGCATGTCAAATAGTTTTTGATGATAACAAAGGTAAAAGTGAAGATCAAGTGCAAAAATGAAGATCAAGGGCAAAAGGAAAAATTAAGATCAAAGAAAGAAGTCAAGAGGTTTATTCAGTTATAAGACTTAGAACATTAATGTTAAATACTCTTAAGATTTCTCAAATGGTTTTTTCGATATATCATTTCAAAATAAGTGGGAAATTTCAAAGTTAAACATGTTTTTCAAGAAACTTGAGTTTCAATCTTAAATCTAACACTCTTAAAAGGATTTATGTTTAATCAAATGTCTTGAGGTGTTAGAAATGGCTTACAAGCTTTATTGGACTTGAAAAATGTGTTCAAAGGCCAATGTAATCGATTACATGGAGTTTGTAATCGATTACACAGCAAACAGAGGCCTTGTAATCGATTACATGAGCAATGTAATCGATTACAAGAAAGTCAGAGGCCATGTAATCGATTACACAAGTAATGTAATCGATTACAATAAGCCCAGAAAGGCAAGAACACATTCAAAGAGTCATGTAATCGATTACATGGATATTATAATCAATTACACAGCAAGTCAGAAGTCATGTAATCGATTACAAGCAAGTCAGAAGCCATGTAATCGATTACACCAATAATGTAATCGATTACACAGAGCCCAGAAAGCCAAGAACACGTTGGAACAATAATGTAATCAATTACATTTGTTGTGTAATCGATTACACGCACCCTGACAACGTCCAACGGCTATATTAAATGCACTAAATGCATGGCTAAAACCCTCCAATGGCTCCATTTATTGAGAAACTTATAAATACCAATGTTGGGTCTTCATTTGAGGTTGACCTTGAACTAAAAACTAATTACCAATACTTCCAAACGTGAATCAATCCTCAAATCCATTCTTGCTCTATTTTTTGTAAAAATCGTGGGTTAAACTTTGATAGCATAATAGAGCTTCAATTTGCAATCATCTACTCTAGTGAAAGCTTCATTCAATCAATCTATATTGTTTTGTAAAGAGGGTGAGGCATCCCTCCAAAAGTGTAAAGGGTGAGGTATCCCTTAGTTGAAGAGACTCAAGCTCCAAGGGTGAGGTATCCCAAAGTGTTGAGTGCTCAAGGTTGTAAAGGTTATCAAGCACCTATTGAAACTTGAAGAAATAGTGGAAAATCTCTAGCGGTTGCTTAAGGACTGGACGTAGATCACAAGTGGATTGGTGATCAAACCAGGATAAATCATTATGTTTGTTTTCTCTAAACCCTTCTCTTTACATTGAGTACTATTTTATTGAATTGCTTGAATATTGGTATCTTTGGCTATTGCATTTATAAGTGAAAGTGTTTATCTCTTATATCCAATCATCTCTAATCATCAATTAGCTTCAACAAAACTTGTTTATTAAACGATTTGCGAAAGATTTGTGAACTTAGTTTTCATACTCAATTCACCTCCCCTCTTGAGTATTGAGGCCACTTGGTAACACTACACTCCAAAAAGTAAAAAGTACAATACAAACTCCAAAATAAAACTACTAAACTAAAACTAGACTAAGGATTTGGTTCCTCAGAAGGATCCTCCTCCTCCACTATATCAATGAAGAACCCAAGTGGATACATCGGTCGCCTAACAACGGTTCTCGCAGAAAACACCATTGAGTCCCCTTATGGTGTATAGACAGTGCCGCTCCAAAGCTCACGAATAGGCATTGTGAACTCTAGTCACACAGACATATGCTGAGTCAAAACAAGGATCCCATCACGGGTCCCACTCAGATTCAGAGTCAAGTCCCCAGTATATACAAACCGTTCATTATCCAAACTAAATCTCCAAGCATCAGTCCCCCCATGGAACTGATCTCAGACAAAGCCCAAAACTTGACGCCTTGCCGCCATAACAACCAACAAAGAGAAGTATCACTGATGGTAAACAGAATTACCTATTTCCTCGTCTCCTTAGTCTTCATCAAACATACACTTTAAAAAAGATATAATACAACAAAGAGGTGAGATCCCCTACATCAATACCAGTATGGCAGTATAGAAAATGACAGTAGATAAACAGATATTATATTGACATACTAAATCATATTATCACATCACAGATAATAAATCAAATAAGCATAATTATAATGTCAATATGTTGACCAACCATGCATATGCACACAGACTTATTCTTACTCCATGGAGCTAAACACAAATTCGGAGAGAAAAATAGGGAGTACATGTCTGTATATCATTAGCCTCAAATCATGTGCCAATATCTCATATCAATGTGTGCAGCATGGCTCAAACAAGACACTTTCAACTAATCACGAAAAGAGTAGTAACTCTATCATGATCGTCAGTGTGTTTGCATAGGATACCACGGCCCAGAGGTGCTACCAACTGGCCACATATGACGTTTCACACCCCGACGTCTCCAAGATCACTAAAGATCGTAACTACGCAATTCTCACCCACACGAAGGTGTAATTCAATGTCCTAGGCAAAAAGTCTTAACCAAATAAGCTGAAACACTTTTCTATGCATAATGTATGTTTCAAATACACATGTAATTATCATTCTCATAGTCTTACACAGACACACGCCATTACTTGGCGATATCACTGTTCAACAACACCAGCCCACCATAGCAGCCTGACAGTAAACTGCTGTTACTCTCAATCGCGTACACATTTTATCGCGTTTTCACAATCGCAGAACATTTTTCTTATGTTTTCAAATCACGTAAGTATTGTCCAACGTTTTCACAATCGCGTAAAGATTTTAAAATGTTTTCTTAATCGCGTAGTTAAAAATTACTATTTTTAAATTACGTAAGGGTTTTTCTGCATATTTTCAATCGCATAAAATGTTTCTAACATATTCTAAGCTCAAATTAAAACTTTCCTCATTTATTTTCAAATTTTGACTTTAATATCATTATTTCCTTAATAAACCACCTTTAAATAATAATTCTAACATTTTTCACTAAAAATAGTATTTTCTACTATTTTTCACAAAACTGCATTTCTTTGATTAAATTGGGATATTACAGCTCAAAATTTTCTAATGCGCTTCAAAACCCAAAGGGTGAGCTATACGTTAGTAAATTTTAAGTTTTGACTTTTATCTTACTTATTAACCTAATTACACTAATTTAATTCTAAAAATAGGTTTACTTTCTTTTTAGGTCTAAAAACCTATCAAATCAATTTGTTATTAATCAAATGCCTAAGTCTACACTTAGTAAAATAATTTTGGTTCTAGGATATTAAAAAATGGCATGTTGGCCAAAATTACACTATAGATTTCTCAAATCATATTTAATTATTTTCTATCACTTTATTCTTTGCAAAAACCCTTAATCCAATTTCTTATCATTAAATCATTTAATTCATGTTTAGGAAAACAATTATAACATTTTACTCCCTTAGTGGTGATTAAGGCCGTGAGCCTCTAGGTTCTTTGGAACCTTTATACACTTCCTCATCATGTGAATCACATCCTATGTTATACAATAATCAATCATGCTTCCACAATAACATATTCAAGCATATAATCAAAGCTATAAAGCATACTAACCAACAATCACCATAAACAAAGCAAACTTAAACCATACAAGTGAATAAATTCATATGGTTTTTTCACCACAAACAAGCCATTCCCTCACCACCAACACTTAGTTGATGAGGTTAATCTCCTTCTTACCTCAAAGAAGACAAAAACCTTCAAGTTCCTTCTCCTATGGATTTCGTGAACCACCTCACAAGAAACCCTAACAAGCTTAAACCAAACTTAAAGTCATAAACTAAGCTTGAATATAAGAAACCATTAATCAATCATGGTTTAAAAACTCAAGGATCCAATTTAGGAACAAGAAATCAAGAAGTTACCTTTAGGAGTAGATAACCTAAACTTGATTTTCAAGCACCAAGAGGTTGAATTAGATGAAACTCTCATGATGAAAAGTGTTTAGAATGTTGTTTAGGTTTAGAAAATGATGTTGGGTAAAATTATGGAGACTTGGAAGTAGGGTTTAGGTGTGGTGGCCGAAACCTTCAAAAAGAAAGAAAGAGTGGAGTTTTTTGTGTTTTGTTCTTGGAGTTCTTGGATGTAAGAGAAAAGATGATGGATTCTTGTCACAAAGTGTTAGAATGAAAAGTCCTACTTGTCTAGTGCATGGTCGTGTAGGTGAATGGATAGGAAGACTAAGGCTTGTTTAGCAAGATAAAAAAATATCACATGGCTTCACATGGTTTCACATGGCCTAGGTCATCAAATGGTCATCCTTTGATCATAAAAAATGGTTCAAGAACACCCTAGAACTACTAGTGGTCGTGTAGCTCAAAGGGAAGCTAACTAAGTTTTGATTTCCTATTAGTTCCTAGTTACACTTAGTTTAGGTAATTAGTTCACTTAAGCTAACTTAGTTAGACCATCTAGTTACTTGGCTAACTATCTAGTTACATGATTAAGTCATGCATTTATCATGCATTAGTCACACTTCTAGAAGACTCTAGAATACTTCCTTATAACCATAGACTCTAAGTATTAGCAAACTAAGTTAGTTCCATTTAGTTACTACATAGGCTTTTAGGGTAACTTAGTTAGATTATCTAGTTCCTTGCTAACTAGTCTAACCACTTTTGTTGACCATTTTCTATTGGTTAAGAAAAGTCAAGCTATTTATGTTGACCAATTCTTATTGGTTCACCAGAACGAGTCACAGACTTTTTCCAGTCTATTGTCCGTCAGATAAAAGATACTAGATTTATTACCCAATGAGCAAAAGCTACGATTCATAAAATAGCAGATATTATCTGATAAATAATAATATTAAAATATTTTTATTTCACATATAAATTCTAAAAATTAAAAGATTAGGTAACTTATCTCTCAGATTCGGGTTTAGTAAGATCTCCTGGCTCCGAATAAATCAGTAAAGATTTTCCCCGGCCCGAAAATTGTTATTTTCCTGACTCGGAGTAAATTATACACAACGATCAGAAACAGTCACAAAATAGTCAATAATTTTACAGCTCATAGAAAACACAAAATAGTACAATTTAGACATTATTAAGAAACTACAAAATTTGGGATGTTACAACTCTCCCCCACTAAAAAAAATTTCGTCTCTGAAATTTATCTTACCTTAAAACAATTGAGGATATTATTCCCTCATCTTATCTTTCATCTCCCATATAGGATCTCCTGTCGTTTCGGTCCAAATCATTTTCACTAATGGTATCATCTTCCCCTTAAGCTACTTCACCCTCCTGTCTTCAATCTTAATAGGAAGTGTCTCATATGTCAAAATTTTTTTCAATTTTACCTCATCGACCTGAATGACATGAGATGGATCGGGGATAAACTTTCTTAATTGGGATACATGGAAAACATTATGAAGGTTTGAGAGAAAAGGTGGTAAAGCTATTTGGTAATCGACTGGACCTATCCGACGAAGAATTTGATAGGGTCCAATGAATTTAGGAGTGAGTTTTCTGAATTTTATAACCCTTCCAACACCAGTTGTGGGTGTGACTCGTAAAAACACATGCTCAACTTCCTCAAATTCAAGAGGTCTTCTTCTTTTATCTGCATAGTTTTTCTATTTACTCTGAGTTGCCTTCATTTTCTCTTGAATCATCTTTACCTTCTTTGTTGTTTGTTGCACCATCTTAGGTCCTATGGTTATACTTTCTCCATCTTGATACCAAGACAAAAGTGTTCGGCATCGTCATCTGTATAACGCTTTATAGGGTGCCATCCCAATACTTAAGTGAAAACTGTTGTTATAGGTGAATTCCACCAAAGGTAAGAATTCATCCCAACTCCCTCTTTGTTCTAACACACAAGCTCTAAGCAGATCCTCCTGTGACTGTATAGTCCTTTTCATTTGACCATCAGTTTGTGGATGGTAGGCAGAACCTAAACAAAATTTAGTCTCCATTGCTTCATGTAGACTTTGCCAAAACCTTGATGTAAACCTTGGATCTCCATCAGAAATGATACTAGAAGGTACACCGTGAAGTCTAATAATTTTACCAATGTACACCTGGGTCAACTTCTCCATTGAATACCTGATATTGATTGGCAAGAAGTGAGCAGACTTTGTAAGCCGATCAACAACAACCCATATTGAATCATAACCTTTCTTAGTCTTTGGCAATCCAGTAACAAAATCCATTGCAATACTATCCCATTTCCGTTCTGGAATAGTTAGGGGTTGCAGCATACCCGCTAGTATTTGATGTTCAACTTTTGCTTTCTGACACACAAGACAAGATGACACGTACTCAGCAATATCTCCCTTTATTCTAGGCCTCCAAAATAAATGCTTCAAGTCTTGATACATCTTGGTCATCCCTGAGTGTATACTCAACTGGCTCGTGTGAGCTTCATCAAGAATTAACTTCCTCAACTTTGGATCACTAGGTACACAAACCGTGCCTTCAAATCTTAGAATACCATCATGTCCATCTTGAACTGTTGACACAATGTCTCGCTTCATCAGCTCCCTCTCGTTTTGCAAAAGCTCGTCACCCTCCTGCTTTTCTCGAATTTCTTCCATCAAATCACTTGAGATTGTAACCATGTTCAAACAAATCTTCCCCGGCGTCAACTCCATAGACACCCACATATTCTGGAACTGTTTTATTAATTTTTTTTCCCCAACCATCATTGTAGAGACACTAAGCATCTTCCTACTTAAAGTGTTTGCCACAGCATTCGCCTTTCCAGGATGATACTGAAGCTGAAAGTCATAATCCTTTATAAATTCTAACCATCTCCTCTGTCTCATGTTCAATTCTTTCTGATCAAACAAATACTTTAAACTTTTGTAATCACTGAAGACGTTAAATGTAGCTCTATACAGAAAATGTCTCCAAATTTTCAATGCAAAAACAGCTGCGGCTAGTTCCAAGTCATGCGTTGGGTAATTTCTTTCATGTACCTTTAGTTGTCTTGAAGCATACGCTACAACTTTTCTATTCTGAATTAATACACATCCTAAACCTTGATAAGAAGCATCACAATACACTTGAAAAGATTCGTTCAGATTTGGTAAAATTAACGCTAGTGCAGTAGTCAATCTATTCTTTAATTCTTTGAAACTCTCTTCGCGTTCATTCGTCCAAACAAGAGCTTGATTCTTCCTCGTGAGTTGTGTAAGAGGTCTGGCTATATTGGAAAAACCTTCAATAAATCTTCGATAATATCCAGCTAGTCCAACAAAACTCCAAATCTCAATTGTGGTTTTTGGCCTTTCCCACTGAAGAACTGTCAACACCTTTGCTGGATCCACTGCAATTCCATCCTTAGAAATTACATGAACTAAAAACTGAACTTCGTCCAACCAAAACTCAGATTTTGATGGCTTTGCGTACAACTTCTTCTTTTTCAAAATTTGAAGAACTATACTGAGATGTTCAGCATGCTCTTCCAAATTTTGAGAATAGATTAGAATGTTATCGATAAAAATAATGACAAATCTATATAAATATGGATGAAAGATCCTATTCTTGTAATCTATGAATATTGCAGGAGCATTCGTCAAACCGAACGGCATCACTAGGTATTCATAATGACCGTAGCGCGTTCGAAAAGCTATCTTAGGTATATCCTCTGCCTTGACACGAATTTAATGATAACCTGATCGCAGATCTATCTTGGAGAAAACAGCTGCTCCTTTCAGCTGGTCCATCAAATCATCTATCCTTGGAAGTGGATACTTGTTCTTTATCGTAACCTTGTTCAGCTGGTGGTAGTCCACACACAACCGCGAAGTTCCATCCTTCTTCTTGACTAACAACACTAGAGCTCCCCATGGTGAAACACTAGGTCTCACAAATTGTTTTCCTAATAGTTCCTCCAATTGCTTCTTCAATTCTTCTAATTCCAATGGCGACATTTGGTATGGTGCAATTGAAATAGGACCTGCTCCTGGTAAAAGATCGATAGAAAACTCTATCTCTCTTTCCGGTGGTAATTCGGTTACCTCATTAGGAAAAACTTCAGGAAACTTATTTATAATAGAAATAGAATTCACATCCTTCTCATTGTTGACTTCTAAAGAAGATAGCACCATGTATCCTTGGGCTCTATCCCTCAATAAAGATTTGACTTGTTTGGCAGTTACAAATCCAGAAACCTCATTATCAGAAAATACTAAGGTCTTTTTAGAACAGTCTAATAGGATATGGTTAGAAGATAACCAATCCATTCCTAAGATTATATCAATATCGGTAAGAGGCAAACAAATTAAATCAATAGAAAAAACTCGATTATTGATAGTAACAAGATAATTTAGACATATTTTAGAAGCACTAACAGGTTTGGCAGTAGATGTAGAAACAATCAACTGAAAATTCAAAGAAGACACAGGCAATCCCAATCGATCCACACAGTCATATACAATAAACGAATGAGTTGCACCCGAATCATATAGTATATTTAAAAGATTACTTGATATGATACCTTCTCCTTGGATAAGATATTCAAACTGAGAGGCCTCAGCTCCACTCATCGTATACACTTGTCCTCCAGCTTGTGGCTTAGCAGCACGAACGTTGCTTATCGAAGGTTCCACTTTCGCATGATTACAATCTTTACAGATAGGACCAGGCTTTTCGCATCTAAAACAAATTATTCCCCTAATCGTGCAGTCCCTCGTCATATGACCTTTTCCACACTTCAAACACTTTGTTAGTGGTGCCACAATCTGACCAAAATGACTGCTACTCGAACTTCCTCCACGTGATTGTTGTTGTTGTTGCTGTTGGATTCTCGATGGTTGAGAATATGGTTTCCACAGAAATCGGTTGTTGTTATTGCTTCCCCCCCTTTGGAACCTAGACGGTCCAAAGTTACGGCTCCTTATCTCTCGCGATGGCTCTAATCCTTCCAGTTTACAACACATATTCATCAATGTTGAGAATTAGTTTATTCGAATTAGCAGCACTCCTCTCTTCAATTCAATTCTTTAACCTTCCTCGAACTTGCAGCATTTCCAAACCTCATCTGGCTGGATCTGGAGATACCGTGAGAATTTTGACAAACTCTCAAACTTCGCAACACACTCATTAACTGTCATTCCGTCTTGTCGTAACCCAAGGAATTCCATCTCCTTGGCTTGCCTGGCATTATCCAGAAAATATTTTTCTAGAAACACTTCACAGAATAGCTCCCACGTTATTTCTATCCCTTCAGCTTGTAGCACTCTCTGAGTGGCTTTCCACTAGTTTTTGCCATCTCCCATCAACATAAACATAACAATCACTCTGCGATCGTCTGCACATCCTATTCCTTCAAAAATTTCTCAAGCTCTTGGATCCATAAACTTGCTTTCTCAGGCACAAACTCGCCTCTGAAATATGGTGGATTATTTTGAAGTAATTCAGACAAATGTTGGACTTCTGCATTTGCTTCTTGTTATTGTGTAGCTCATAGATTTTGTTACACAATCACTTCTGCCATTTGTTGTATAGCTTCGGCGGCAACAGTCATTGCATCGTTGTCACGTTCCACATTCACACGTGTACCTCTGCCACGAGACATTATTTTCTTCACAAGCAACCAAACACAATCTAATAAGAGTCAATTGTAACCTTTTGGAAATCAAGCACAGAAAGTCGCACAACACAAGCAAAACAAACCTAACCACAAAAACCCAAAAGATTCTAACCGGGAGCTCTGATACCAACTAATGTAACAATAAACTGCAGGGTATCACATTTAAGACTAATCCTAATATAACATACCCAAGTTGTAAAAGAATTAATCTTGTAAAACATTAAATTTAATATTTCATTTGCAGAAAAAATGGAAAATAAAATATTAAAATAAAGTAAAACAATTAAAAACCATGAGTACAACTTGAAATTAAACTAAACACACCTTAATATACATTAATATTACACACATTATTCTTAAATAAATTACATAAATACACTACACTTCAAAAAGTAAAAAGTACAAAACATACTCCAAAATAAAAGCACTAAACTAAAACTAGACCAAGGATTCAGTTCCTTAGAAGGATCTTCCTCCTCCACTATATCATCGAAGAACCCAGGCGGATACATCGGTCGCCTAACAGGGGTTTTCGCAGAAGACACCATCGAGTTCCCTTGAGGTGTATAGACAGTGCCGCTCCAGAGCTTATGAATAGGCATCATGAACTCTAGTCGCACAGACACATGCTGAGTCAAAACAGGGATCCCATCACGAGTCCCACTCAGATTCAGAGTCAAGTCCCTAGTATATATAAGCCGTTCATTATCCAAATTCAACCTCCAAGTATCAGTCCCCCCATGGAACTAAACTCGGACAAAACCCAAAACTTGACGCCTTGCCACCACAACAACCAACAAAGAGAAGTATCACAGATGGTAAACAGAATTACCTGCTTCCTCATCTCCTTGGTCTTCATCAAACATACACAGTAAAACAGATATAATACAACAAAGAGGTGAGATCCCCTACATCAATACCAGTATGGCAGTATAGAAAATGACAGCAGATAAATAGATATTATATTGACATACTAAATCATATTATCACATCACAGATAATAAATCAAATAAGCATATTTATCATGTCAATATGTTGACCAACCATGCATATGCACACAGACTTATTCCTACTCCGTGGAGCTAAACACAAATTTGGAAAGAAAGAAAGGGAGTACATGTCTGTATATCATCAGCCTCAAATCATGTGCCAATATCTCATATCAATGTGCACAATATGACTCATACAAGATACTCTCAACCAATCACGAAAAGGGTAGTAACTCTGTCATGATCGTCGGTGTGTTTGCATAGGATACCACGGCCCAGAGGTGCTACCAACTGGCCACAAATGACGTTCCACACCCCGACGTCTCCAAGATCACTAAATATCGTAACTACGCGATTCTCACCCACACGAAGGTGTAATTCAATCTCCTAGGCAAAAAGCCTTAACCAAATAAGTTGACACACTTTTCTATGCATGATGTATATTTCAAATACACATGTAATTATCATTCTCACAATCTTACACATACACACGCCATTACTTGGTGATATCATTGTTCAACATCACTGGCCCACCACAGCAGCCCGACAGCAAACTGCTGTTACTCTCAATCGCGTACACATTTTATCGCATTTTCACAATTGCATAACATTTTTCATACGTTTTCAAATCACGTAAGTATTTTTTAACATTTTCTCAATCATGTAAAGATTTTAAAACGTATTCTTAATCGCGTAGTTAAAAATTACTATTTTTGAATTGCGTAAGGGTTTTTCTGCATATTTTCAATCGCATAAAATGTTTCTAACATATTCTAAACTCAAATTAAAACTTTCCTCATTTATTTTCAAAATTTGACTTTAATTTCATTATTTCCTTAATAAATCACCTTTAAATAATAATTCTAACATTTTTTCACTAAAAATAGTATTTTCTACTATTTTCCACAAAACTGCATTACTTTGATTAAATTGCCATATTACAGTTCAAAATTTTCTAACGTGCTTCAAAACCCAAAGGGTGAGCTATACATTAGTAAATTTCAGGTTTTAACTTTTATCTAACTTATTAACCTAATTACACTAATTTAATTCTAAAAATGGGTTTACTTTCCTTTTAGGTCTAAAAACCTATCAAATCAATTTCTTATTAATCAAATGCCTAAGTCTACACTTAGTAAAATAATTTTGGTTCTAGAATATTAAAAATTGGCATGTTGGCCAAAATTACACTATAGATTTCTCAAATTATGTTTAATTATTTTCTATCACTTTATTCTTTGCAAAAACCCTTATTCCAATTTCTTATCATTAAATCATTTAATTCATGTTTAGGAAAATAATTAGAACATTTTACTCCCTTAGTGGTGATTGAGGCCGTGAGCCTCTAGGTTCTTTGGAACCTTCATACACCTCCTCATCATATGAATCACATCCTACGTTATACAATAATCAATCATACTTCCACAATAACATATTCAAGCATATAATCAAAGCTATAAAGCATACCAACCAACAATCACCGCAAATAAAGCAAACTTAAACCATGCAAGTGAATAAATTCATATCGATTTTTCACCACAAACAAGTCATTCCCTCACCACCAACACTTGGTTGATGAGGTTAATCTCCCTCTTACCTCAAAGAAGACAAAAACCTTCAAGTTCCTTCTCCTATGGATTTCGTGAACCACTTCCCAAGAAACCCTAACAAGCTTAAACCAAACTTAAAGTCATAAACTAAGCTTGAATATAAGAAACCATGGATCAATCATGGTTTAAAAACTCAAGGATCCAATTTTGGAACAATAAATCAAGGAGTTACCTTTAGGAGTAGATAACCTAAACTTGATTTTTAAGCACCAAGAGGTTGAATTAGATGAAACTCTCATGATGAAAAGTGTTTAGAATGTTGTTTAGGTTTAGAAAATGATGTTGGGTAGAATTATGGAAACTTGGAAGTAGGGTTTAGGGGTGGTGGCCGAAACCTTTAAGAAGAAAGAAAGAGTAGAGTTTTTTGTGTTTTGTTCTTGGAGTTCTTGGAAATGAGAGAAAAGATGATGGATTCTTGTCACAAAGTGTTAGAATGAAATGAAAAGTCCTACTTCTCTAGTGCATGGCCGTGTAAGTGAATGGATAGGAAGACTAAGACTTGTTTAGCAAGATAAAAAAATATCACATGGCTTCACATGGTTTCACATGGCCTGGGTCATCAAATGGTCATCCTTTGATCATAAAAGATGGTTAAGAAAAGTCAAGCTATTTATGCTGACCAATTCTTATTGGTTCACCAGAACGAGTCACTAAGACTTTTCCCAGTCTATTATCTGTCAGATAAAAGATTTTGGATCTATTACCCAGTGAGCAAAAGCTACTATTCACAAAATAGCAGATATTATCCGATAGATAATAAATTACAAAATATTTTTATTTCACAGATAAATTCTAAAAATTAAAAGATCGGGTAACGTATCTCTCGAATTTGGGTTTAGTAAGATCTCCTGGCTCTGAAAATTGTTATTTTCCTGACTCAGAGTAAATTATACACAACGATCAGAAACAGTCACAAAATAGTCAAAATAATTTTACAGCACACAGAAAACACAAAATAGTACAATTTAGACATTATTAAGAAACTATAAAATTTGGGATGTTACATATTCTGGAGAAATGAAACTAGAGTTGCTTGCCTCACATCCACCATTAGCATGATTGCCACCACAAAAGTCACAAATTAACACTTGGTGGTTCACTGAATTCACCTGCATATTCTTAACTCATTTGGTGAGATTGGCTAACTACTGAGAAATACTTTTATTCTGAGCAAGTAAAGCATCAAGAGTACCAAGCTCCATAACTCTCTGTTTGACTACTGCTCTTCCACTAGGTAACTGATATTCATTAGTGGCGATAATATCAAACAATTCCTAAGCCTCTTCAAGAGTCTTAGTATTCAGAGATCTGCATGCAGATGCATCCACCATAAGTATTGTGGAATAATTCAAACCATTGTAAAAGATCTACACCTATTGCCAAACTTCGAAAGCATGATGAGGACACTTTTTAAGTAGCTCTTTAAATCTTTCCCATGCTTCATAGAGAGATTCTCCTTGATTTTGAGTAAAGCAAGCAATCTCACTAATTATCTTCACAAACATTGATGAAGGAAAATACCGAGTGAGGAACTTACTAACCAGATCATCCCAAGTGGAGATGCTTCCTTGAGGCTAGGCTTGTAGCCAGCTCTTGGCTTTATCTCTCAAAGAAAATGGAAAAATCTTAATCTGATGGCATCATCACTAGCTCCATTATATTTGATAGTATCACAGAGTTGCAAGAAGTTAGCAATGTGCAAGTTTGGATCTTTTCTTGACCTCCGCCAAACTGATTTTGTTGCTCTAGTTGTAGCAAAGCTAGTTTAATCTCAAAATTATTTTCTTGGATGGCAGGTCACACAATACTGGTAGAAACATTCTCAGCAAATGGAGTTGCATAGTCAGCCATAGTGTGTCTTCTCTGTGCATTAGCGTTCTTAGTCATTTTCTCTTATTCAATTCTTTTTCTTTCTCTAGCTGCTTTCCTATTTGCTCTTTCTGTTCTTATTATCTATGGATCAAAAAGTAATTCTTCTAACTCCAAAGAACCTTGCATAAATAAACAAACAAGCAAACTAGAGTGAAGTAAAGAAAAGAAATTAAAAATAAAAATAAAAATAAAAATAAATGAGTAATAAAAATAAATAAAGAAAATCAAGAACTAGAATGAATAAAAAGAAACAAATTTAAAATAAAATTAAATAAAGAAAAATAAAATTCAATAAGAAAATAATAAGTGCCTAAATTTGTCTTTTCAACTATTATTTAACAATAATAATAATCATCCCTGACAACGACGCCAAAAATTTGTTGTGAAAATCAACAAGTACAGCAAATCGCAAAAGTAATAAAAAGTGAGTAAAAGTATCGTCCCATAAGGATTAATTTATTAATTACTAAATTCGCTGAAAGTGACACTATTTAAGCTAATGAAAATGAGAGTTATTGAAAATATAATTAAAAAAAATATAAGTAAGCAAAACAATAAATCAAAGGGGTGAAAACAATGATATTAAAGCGTTAGGCTTCAGACTTCACTTGAACTCTTTAAATGCACATTCAAATATTAGTTTAACTATATTATTTTTCAATGATTTATGGTCAATTCTCAAAATTAATTAATACTCAATCCATTGGCATATTAATCATCTTACACTATTTAGAATTAACTAATCCCTTAGTCTAACCCCAAATAGAAAGACATTATCAAGAATAAGGGAATTAAAAGAGAGACCACATAACCCACAACTTCTATTCCTATCGATCGTAGAAATTATGGTGTTTATCACATGTTCTACGTTCATGCAAATTTTTCCAAATCATACATCAACCCAAAATATCATTCTCAAATTGATCAAGTTTAGAAAAGCATTAAGAATAGACATAAACACATAAATCATGAAATAGAAACATAAATTAAACCTATAAAAGAAGTTACATCATCAAAGTTCAAGATCTTTCATCACCCTAACAAAGGGAAAATTAGTTACACATTAATGAAGAATGGAAAAGAGATAACGATTTGACAAACACCATATAAGTGGAAAGGATGAAAAAAATCCCTAATCTTCAAGCCTAATTGCGCCAACACCACTTTAGGGTTTGTGTCATCACTTCTCTCTCTGACGGTTGCTCTGTTCTGTCCAAGTGTGTAAGAGTTTGTGGCGTAACTTTCCTATTTAAAACAAATCAACACTGTTGTTAGGTGTTCAATGGTTAAGTGCTCAGTTTCCAGCGCTTAGGCGCTGACTCACTTAAAGGAAAAACTCTAGCGCGCAACGCATGCTCAGGCAGTGGGTGTCCAGGGCTCAAGTGTAACACCCCAAAATTTTTTTTTTTCAGTTAATTATGATTTTTATGATTTTTGTAATTTTTGTGAATTATTTAATTTATTTTGATTATTTTATTATTATTTTTAGACTTTTGTGTGTTTGAAGCGATGCCGAAAAAATAAAATATTTTCGGGGCCAGAAAAATTTTGACTATTAACGCAGGCTCGGGGGAGCTTACTAAACCCGAAACTAGATACAGATTTCAAAAAATTATTTTTTAAGATTTTATCTGACCGATGAAATCTATGTACTTTCTATTCTCCATTGAACAATAACCACTGGTTTTGCTAGCAATAACCTTTGTCTATTAGTTAATAGCTACCGATAAATATCCAGTTAGATGACTAGTCATGAGCCTAGCCATAACCCTTCATCATTTCTACTTATGACTCACTTTATTGTGAGACAATGGAAGGCAAGCTTCTAAGGTAAGCTTGAAGGAAGTCAAGCTTTGTGGCTATGACTCACAAGGTTGAACCAATGGGAGGAAAGCTTCCAAGGCAAGCTTGAAGAGGCTTGGAGGAGAAGTTTAGTCATCTACACCCTTAGGAGTGCACGGCCAAGGTGGTTTTTGGACAAGCTTAGAAGACAAATTAGTTACTTAATCTCTTTTGAGTTTATCTTGTTCATTTTAGAAATAAAAATTTAAAACTCTCTCTTTTTTCTCTCCTTAGCAATTTTGGCCAACACCTCAAAACTACTTTCCAATCTTGATCAATTCAAACTAACCATATATCTTGAATCTAGACACCATTTGGAGACACTTTTATGTTGTGATCTTTTTCAAATAAATCCATCTTCGATCACTTTCACCAAGCCTAAGTTTGAAGGTTTTTAGGTGAAGTTCTTAATCTTCACTTCTAATTTTATTCTAAAGTTCTATACCATAAACTTGATCCATGGTCATCTTATTTCAAGCCTTAGATTTTAATAATTGTATGTTTAATTTGTTTTAAGGATCTTTTTCGTGGTAGAAGTTTACTTCAAGAAGGCAACAAAGGAGCTTTTTGATCATCATCTAAGGTAAGAGAGAAATATACCTCATCAACCAACTTGGTGGTGAGAAATGAAATTTGTGGTTTGTGGTGAAAAATCCATATGAGGATTTATTCACTTGTTTGACTGAATTTAAAGGTTTATGCTTGTTTGCTATATGTGATTATATGACTTTGATAGTATGCATGAAATTGCTATGGTAAGAATTGATGATTGGAATGCTTTACATGCTTGAAATCATGTGTGAATGGCAAAAATTTTGGTCCGAATGACCATATATGGCTCACGGCCATTTAGCCCAAGAAGGGGTTATCCAAGGCAAAAATATTTTATTGATTGTGAACCTAGATGATTAGGTGACAAGAATATGATTTAAGGATTTACAAGTTGAAAAGGAGATGAACAAAATTTTATCATTTGAAAAGAAGTGATTTTTGGCCATGATAATGGAAATAAGTTTGAAAGATGGTTTGAAATTTAAAGTATTTTATTTAAGAGAGTTTTTAGTAAAAATAATGGAAAAAGATTTTTAAAATGTTTTGATTAAATCAAAATAACGTAGTTTTAGGAAAAATGTTAGAAAATATCACTTACAGGAGATTTGGTAAGAAAATATTGGAATTAAGGGTCAAATTGTATATTAAACATGGAAAGTCTCAAAATTAAGCTTAGAGCATCAATAAAACGTTTTTTGCAATTAAAAAGTATAGATAAAACCTTACGCGATTTAAAAATGTTGATTTTGAGTTACGCGATTAAGAAAACGTTTTAAAATTTTTATGCAATTGAAAAATGACGTAAAAATTTCACGTGATTTAGAGACGTAACAAGAAGTGTTACGCGTTTGTGATATTGTAGTAAAGATACTTCGCGATTGAGAGAAACAACAGATTGTTGTCAGGCTGATGTACTAGACCCGGAGATGTCAGTTGACGACTTAGCCCAGTGATGGCTTGTTTTTCATAGGAGTCTTGTAGTTAATAATTATTAATTTATGAAATCATTCGATCATGCATTGTGAAAGGTGTAGTGACTTTGTTTGTTAAGGCTATATGGCTAGGAGATTGAATTACACCTTTGTGCGGGTGCGAATTGCATAGTGAAGGTCAATAACTAATCTTGGGGCATCGGGATGTGATAATTCCACAAGCGGCTAGTTAGTAGCTCTACTGTGTCATGGTTGCTGATGCAAACACACTGACAATCTTGACAGATACTATTCCTATTCTCGACTGGTGTAGAATGTCTTGTATAAGCCATGATGCATAACGTTGTAGCACTTGAATTGAGGCTGACGATATACAGATATATCTCTCGATCATTCTCTCCAATATTGGTTTTAGCTCCATGGAGTAGGGGTCGGTTCATTGTACATATGCATAGTCAGTGGACATGTTGTGATATACTTTCATTGAATTTATTTATTAATTAAAATAGCATGACTATAATTGTTGATTCTGTACTAAATGACATATTGGTTATTACTGTTTCTTTACTGCCATACTAGTATGTGTTGAGGGGATCTCACCTCTTTATGTTATTGTTCAATCTGTTCTATTTTTTATTTATTTCCTATAACGACTGTGATGGCGGCAAGGCAGGATCTTCTGGGTTTCGTTAGGGTGCAGTTCCATGGAGGCACTAACACATGGCGCGTCCACCTAGGTACTGAGTGTATTGAGTATCATGGGGATGTTACCCTATCTTTGAGTAGGACCCACCATGGGGTTGCTACTTTTTCTTTTGATGCTATTATTTATCTGGAGTACTATATGCTTGTTAAGGAGTTACGAGGTGATCTTCACTACACTCCTAGAGAGGATTCCAAGGTATCTTCTGCTCGGACTCCCGTCTATTGAGACATACCTCGGCTGAGGGATTTGTCTGTTGACGATTTTGAGGAGGATCCAGTGGAGGACCTTTCTCTCTTGTTGTTTGGACTTGGGCCAGATTAGGTTTTGTTATAGTAATTGTAATTATACTTTTTGGGTATATAAGTTTTATGTATTTATGTTGTCGGTAAATTTTGTTGTATATATGAAGGGTGTATTAATCAGTTCTTTATATCTTGTGTTCTCTATATTTTGTTAAGTTTATTTAATCCGTAAAAAAGAAATTTTAAATCCCTTATATTATCATGTTAAATCTTTTATGACTTGGTTTTAAGATTAAAAAAAATGTGGGTCTGAAATGTAATTTCCAAAAGAGGGTGTTACATCAAGCGCTGGACACTAGATAAAAATTCTTCATTTTCTTGCTTGTTCAAGCATCCAATTTGCTCCATGTGTAATTACCTAATAAAAACACATAAAATCACGTAATAAGAACACAATTAAAATAATAAAAACATAATAAAACTTAAGAACAAAACTAAATCAAAATGATTGAAAGAGGATGAAAACCCAAGATTTTGAACCGTAAAAATATGAATTTTCGTAGGTTCATCACTTTCCATTTTCCAAAGCTTTCAATGGTTGCCAACAAATAAGGATCTTTAACTCTAATCGGTTAAGCTTTCAACAGAGCATGAAACTCTGATACCATTTGTTAGTCATGGCAACCATCACCTAAGAGGGGTGAATTGGGTGATTACAAATTTTTAAAGTAACTTTGAGAAATTATGCATTTTGATAATTTTAATCAACACATGCAGTGGAATAAGTCTAACAAAGATACGACTATTGTAGATTACTCAAATATAATTTGGGTTATAAGATAAATAAAGCAAATAAACTAGATATCAAATTCAACTCAAGCATATATAATTAAAGTACAAATGTAAAGGAGATAAAAACTCTTTGAAAACTTTTTTCAAACACTTGAAAAGAAATTTTCTTTGAATTTATTTATCATTTGAAGTGAATGAATAGAGAAGATAGAATGATGCACTTGAAAATGAACAAGCCACAAAAAAAGTAGTTGAGCAAATATATGAAATTAAAACACAAATATAAAGGAGTTTGAGTTTAGAGAAGCAAATACAAAGATTTATCCTGCTTCAGCCACCAACCACTTGTGGCCTATGTCCAGT
Source organism: Ormosia semicastrata (assembly GCA_029884595.1). Lineage (NCBI taxonomy): Eukaryota > Viridiplantae > Streptophyta > Magnoliopsida > Fabales > Fabaceae > Ormosia > Ormosia semicastrata. The sequence continues at coordinate 37,353,428 of JAQQTO010000045.1, forward strand.
CCTCAAATAATCACCCGTTACAGACTAGAGCGCTCCTCACACCTTGGGATACCTCACCCTTGTGCTTGAGCCTCAACTTTTAAGGATACCTCACCCTTATAATTTCTCTGAGGGACACCTCACCCTCATTATAATTTCTTTGAGGGATACCTCACCCTCATTACAAAGAATCAAAGAGTAGAAGAAGAAAAAAACTCTCTCAAGAGTGTGTATTACAAATTGAAGCCCTATAAAGCTCTTTCAAGGATATCTCAAAATTTCTCAAAAACAAAGCATATAAGGATAGAGATGAAACTCATATTAAACCCAATAGAAAGATGTTTTTCAATGTTGGCTGTAAGTAAAAGATGACACAAGAACATCTATTTATAGTGTTCTAATAAAAAGAGTCATTGGAAGGTAATTAATATCACATTAGATGAATAGAAAATAGCCATTACAGACTTTCAAACTCATTGTAATCGATTACATGAATATTGTAATCAATTACATGGATCTTTGAACATGCTCTAGGATTTCTGGACAAGATGTAATCGATTATAGAGCCTCTGCCAGAGTGGTAATTGATTACGTAATCGATTATGGCACTCTGATTTTGAAAACTGACTTTAAATAATCATAACTTCTTTATTTATTATCTATTTAAAGCAAATGACTACTCATTGGAAATATATTTGAGTCTATTTTCATATGAAATAAGTTTCACAACAAAAAATAAAGTATTTTGAAAGTTATGATTAATAGAGTAAGCAAAGGTTAGTTTTTCAAAACTTAAACATGACTATTTTTCATAGTTTTAACTACCACCATGACTAGCTTTTCAAAACATGTTTGTTGGGCATTTTAACATGTAAAAACCATTTTTAAAGATTTAAAAAATATATGTGAGTTCTTTCAAAAACATCATAAAACATTTTGAGATATATTGAGAGCTTCTTACATAAAAGACTCTAAGTCTTATTAATTATACCAATTGTACTTCCTTTGGACTTAGTCTTCGACTTAGCTCTGTTGTTATCAAAACTTTCATGAAATAGTCATTCATATTCTCCTTGAGTTGAGCCTAATTGAGATATTTTAATTTCTTATTGCAATACTCACTTTTGGTACTCAGACTATCCTTCAAAGCATTGCTCACTTAAAACATAGTTTGTTCAAACTCATAATTCAATATATTTATATACATAATTCTTAAATGTATAACTCTAGTTAGTCTAATATGTATATAAAACTTTCATAGACATATCTAAATAAGACATTTATCAATTATTAATAAATATGTTCTATATAGGCTGCAACAAAGAATACTTTGCACATTTTCATTTAAGTAGAGTCAAATCCAATATTAATTTAATACTCATGTAACATATTATTGGATATATCCTATAAACGATTCTATAAAGAATAGACATGGTTCTTATATGAAATATAACAAGATGAAGTACATGATCATGCATGATCCAATATAATCTATTAAGTACATCTATGTAGCATAAGCATCATTCTTTTGGTCTTGTATTTGTCATCAACAAAACTTAACACATTAAATAATTGGAGCAAACTTATTTCCACACCTTCCCTATACATAATTGACTCCCGAACCCAATTTGGTTTCAAAGACAATTTTCCAAGAAAAGATTTTCAATATTTCCTAAATCAAATAAAATTGGTGGCAACTCTTAAATATTTATTTTTTGCCTCTCCCGCCGTGATCTCAGTCGCGACAGATGGCGACTCCACTAGGGATACTTGAGAGTCAAGCCCATATAAGTTAGTTGTGCAAATTTTTTGTGATCTTTGTATATTTGTTTTACCTTTTTTTTGTTTTCTTTTTCTTACCTTCAATTGTTTGTTTGTTAATTATTTTGTTTATAGTGTTAATTTTGTTTTGCTTTATTTTTGTTTTGTAAGATATGGGTAGTTCTTAGGATTATGAAGGTTTGTATACTCCCTACACACACTGCACCAATACGTTTATCACACACATCTGAGTGAGGCCCTATACCTGGGTCTGAGTGAAGCCTAAGTTAGGTAGATGTTGTATAATGGTAGCCATTTTGGATGCACTGTTGGTGTATGCCCTAGAAAATAATTTATTTTGGCCGTACTTGTATTATGCTATTTATTTAATACATGAAGCATTTTATTTATTGTGTTATTTATAATAAACATAATAAAGTCATTAGAATAGTAAGTTTAATGTCATAGGACATCAAGCAGATGACTTGATCGTGAGACCCTATTGGATAGATTAAGAACACTATTCTTAAATATCCCTAGTCAAGTATTATTATTAATTAGGATAATAATAATGCATTAAGACTAATATGTGCGTAGACTAATGGCCATATCTCACAGGTCATGGATATGATATATCAAGTTTTCACAGGGATACATATTAGAATAATGATGTATTGCACTAACCCACCATGAGAACGTTGTGTGGATCATTATGTGAGTGTCATAAGCGATTCTCAAAGTTACAATGTTGTATATGGTCCTTTGTCCTGAAATCACTACGATTCCTATATGAGGAGTTATATGTTTTAATGCCATCAAACATAATTTGTAGCAAGGTGATTATAAAAGTGGTTATTGGACATATCACAAATCATGCAGAGGAATGTGAGTGATCTAGATGAGATTTGTCCCTCCTACATAACAGGAGCGATATCTTTGGGGCCCCTGATTGAATGACACTACGAAATGCATGGCCATGCTCAAATGAGTCAATATGAGATATTGATCTCATTTTTTTTTAATAAGTCTACTTGAGTATCAGGAAACTGAAGATTAAACTATAAAAGGGTGACACATTTCACGCCTTGTGTTCAATTTAGATATCTGGAGAAAGGGACTAAACTATACGAAAACATTGGTCACAGAAAGGTTATGTCAAATTACTAACATTCTCATTACTTGGGTAGCAGTGATGTGTTGTTAGATACCTCTCACTGCTTGTAATATTAAAATAGGATTTTAATATTACTACACACGTCATGAGAACCTGCAGGATCACACACATAGAATAGATTGAATTGGAGTAATGAGAATCCAAGTTAGATTAGGATTCCATCATGGGCCAGACTCATAACAGATGAGTCTAAGGTCACACTGCTAACCCTACTGCTACTCTCACTCGCATAAGGCAGGCATTATTATAAATAGTACTACTAAGGGGGCTTCAAGGCACAGATTAATAAACCCTAGTCGCATCCTAACAGAAACATTGAGTGAGAGAGTGACAGGTTTCTCTTCTCTTCATGGATAGCTTTGTGTAGGAGATGTGGGACTCCAAGATCACGAACATTAGATGTTTGTGAGTGTGTTCATGTAGACAACGTAGAGGCATCATCATTGTTGTGATGCTAGTGATTTATCTTAACTGTTTTTCTTTTTTTGTCAGGCTTTAAGAGGTAAACTCGAAAATCACGTTTCATGGCTCTCCTTTTCGGATAGATCCTTGGTGGGAATCTTTTTCCGCTGTATTTTTGTTCACAGATTTCCCAACATGTACATCCTGTTTGGTTATCGCGAAAACCTATCTAGAGTGTGCCTTTTTCACGAATGACTCACACCTAGTGGTTTACACACTGTTTGTGATCAACATTCTAAAATGGAACTTAGCTCTAGAGGCCTTTAGAATAGTAGAGTCACCCAATGAAAATTTTCACGAATCAGAAAGACTCATAGATCCTTAGGGTAGAAATCCCTAAGTTTAAGGCAATCTCAGTAGGACACAAAGGGAGCATACTTCTTCTTTATCCATCTATTTCTCATGCCATTTATTCTTGCATTTTAAAAAAAAAGCTACAAAAAAAGAAGAAGAAAAGAGACATTGTCTTACATTTTCATGGCATTCCTAACATTCTTAAAAAAAAAAATACATCATCTTGCATTTTCATAGTATTCCTAACATTCTAAACAAAAAAGCAAAAGAAAAAAGAGAGAGAGAAAGAGATACATCTTCTTGCATTTTCATGGCATTCCTAGTATTCTTATAAAAAAATACATCATCTTGCATTTTTATGGCATTCTTAGCATTTAAAAAAAGAAAAAAAAAAAGAAAGAAGAGAAAATGTTTTCATCACAAAGTTCATTCATTTCATCTTATACAGCTCATGTATCTCATTCATTTCATCTCGTTCTTTGTTTAATGTTTTGTCCAAGGAAAAAGGACACCAACCAAATCTGCATTCATAACATAAGGGCTCGAGCAAAGCTTGTAGTGATGGCAGCTAAGAACAAAGGAAGAAATCTGAGTGTGGAAGTAGATGAGGTGAAAGGGAGGAAGGATGAAATGACAGAGTTTTAAAGAAGAATGGAGGAAATTTTGTCGGCCATGAGGGAGGCCCTCACCTTGATTAGGGCAGCCAGAGGTATAGGAGTGGGTGGGGTACATTCGCACTCTCCAACAATCGCTTCCATGAGGACAAACTTTAGGGTCACCACTGAGATGCCTTTTGTGGGAGGAACCTCGAATTCTGCACTGCTAGTGATTCCTACTGAAGAAGGGTATTGTTCATAGGAAGGTACTCGAAATGAGGTTTGTGGTAACATCGAGTTCACATAGGAACAATCACATGTGTCCATCTCAATTTCAACAGGATTTCCTATTGGGACTGGTCATGCAGTCTTTCAAAATGATAAGATGAAGGAAGAATAGTTTAAAAAGATAGAAGAACAAATCAAAGCAATCAAAGGTCTTAGCACCTATGGTCCCATTGGGATAGAAGAGTTGTGCCGTATTGCTAACATTATTATCCCAAAGGACATTAAGGTTCCATAATTTGACAAATATGATAGATGCACTAACCCCCTTGTCCACCTGAATATATACATTACCAAAATGTCAATTTGGTCAAGTTCCTTGTCAGCTTCTTTCATGAAAACTTGACTAGGCTCTCTTTAGAACGGTGTATCCAATAAGTCCTTTCCAAAATCTCTTCTTAGGATGACCGGGCAAACTTGTTTATGGGACAGTATCGGCTCTACTTGGATACATCCCCAACTCGGGAACAGTTAGGAACACTGTGAAAGAAAAATGAGGAAACCTTCAAGCAATATGCCCAGAGATGAAAAGCTCTCACAGCACAAGTGCAACCACTGTTGACATTTACAGAAATGTGCTCATATTTTTTTGGGGACTTTAGGAGCTCTTTATATTGGGACAATGACAGGTGCTGCTTATCGAGACTTTGCTAAATTAATTGTTGCCAGAGAGAGGATTAAAATTCTGGTAAAGGCTGGTAAATTGCTAACTGGCAATAATGAAGGTGGTCTCAAGAAGGGGTTTCCCCCTAAGAAAAATGAGCCGGAAGTGAGCTACATATAAAACCATTAACCTTCATAACCCCATTGTTCGTCGTCTTACCTTGCCTACCAAGTCCCTCCATACAAACCTTTACCCTTCTTATCAGACACTTGCACCTTCTCTTCTACCTAGTCTAAACGCTTCACCTACGAATACACCTCAAATCCCACAATTCCAAATCAACAATATTCTCACACCATAACCATATGTACTAACTAGCCCAATCTATACTTGATATCCACCTACACTTCCGCAAAATTTCCCAGGCCACCCACAACCTCGGCCATACTTCCAAAATCAAGGTCGTTTCTGCCCCCAAAACCTACCTCTTTCCTAAGATTATCCATTTCAAATGCAGACTTATTCCAAAGGCTATTTGATGCTTACCTTATCTTTGAAAATCCTAGATGTCCCTTTGAACCACCATTCCTAGCGTGGTATAACCCAAATTTAACTTGCAAATACCACATGGATATTCTAGGGCACTTAATTGAAGATTGTGAATTTTTCAAGATGACAGTAATGAAGCTAATCGCATATGGAAAGCTAGACATTCAAGAGGAAGATGGACCCAGTATTGCCAACAACCCAATTCCTAATCATGGTGGAAGGAATGGGGTAAATGCTTTGGAGATGCAAGGATCACCAATAAGAAAGGTCATGAGCTTGTGTACGCCGATGGCTGAAGTATTTTAAGAAAATAGGTTATAGTATCACTGCACCAGCTGCAACGATGAAAGAAGATAAGAAGCAGGATGAAGAGTCAAGTTATGCCTATCATTGTGGGGGAATGGGACATGATATCTAAAACTATTGGGACTTTAAGGCTCGAATCTAGGGATTACTCACTTTGGGAGTGATACAAACTAAACAAAAGGTAGATTCCTCTAAAGAAATCATTCGTCCTTGATGTCATCTCACTATCAATACATTGCATGAAGAAAGCCCAGAAGAGCGCAAGGCAATCCGTCCTTTTATTGATGAGGAGCCATTGAAGAACCAACAATTTGAACCAATGATTGATGTGATTGTTTCCAAGTAATTGTTTAGTCATACTGTACTAAGTAGATATTTAAGACTAGTTATGTTTTGAGCTTATATGTATGTTACTTAAGACATTAACTAAATGAATTTGCATGCTTATTCATCATTCCTCCTTGTTGTACTTTTTGTTTGTCCTTTTGCATTTATCGATTTTCTTTTTCTATATAATATCTTGTTGTTAGTACATTCTTGTTTTATTATTCTTACTCTATTTTTCCTTTCCAACTCCACACAAATTATGTTCTAGAGATTTGAGTCTTATGAGAGGGACCTAAAAAATTCGTCAACTGATTCCCCTACAATGTTTGATGAAGAAAACCCTGGATCTGGTGATGAGGAAGAAGTTGTCGAAAAATTTATAAAAATTACCAGAATATTCAGAGAAGGGATTCGATTTAAATTGCAAGGTAGCAGAGGTGATCAACATGAATGTTGAGGCAAAGAAGCAGAAGTTAAGGAGGATGCATCCTGACAGGTCCCTGAAGATCAAGGAAAAAGTCACCAAGCAATTGGAAGTAGGATTTTTGAAAAGGAACAAATAAGTAATCACTTGGTGTGCACTATCTTTTCATCTCAAAATTAAAGTTTTGAAAATAAGCAATCATGATTTGAAAACGAAGATTGACCATCTTTCTCTATCATTTACAAAACTTCATCATCTTTATTATCCCTTGTTACCCTTGTTAGCCAAGTGGCCTCTAACTCAAGAGGGGGGTGAATTGAGTTTATGAAATATTTTCGCAAATCTTTCGTAAAACGTTTGTTTATCAATTTTCGTTGAAGCTATTGGATAATTAAAGTGAATAGATAAATGAGATTGAATACTTCACTTACAAATTAAATAAACCAAGATGAATAATATTCAAGCAAGCATATAAAGTAAATGCACAAATGTAAAGAGATAGGGTTGAGAGAATCAAACACAAGGATTTATCCTGGTTCAGCCACCCCTTGTGACCTACGTCCAGTCCTCAAGCGAACCACTTGAGATTTTTCACTAAACTTCAAGCTTGAACGGGTGCTTGAAAACCTTTACAGATTGGAGCACTCAACAACACTTTGGGATACCTCACCCTTGTGCTTTGAGTCTCAAAACAGGGATTCCTCACCCTTTACAACCTTTGAAGGATACCTCACCCTCTTTACACTTTTGAAGGATACCTCACCTTCTTCTCAACAAGGGATACCTCACCCTTTTTCACTAGAGGGATACCTCACCCTCTTTATACAATAAACAAAGTGTTTGAATGATAGAAACTCTCTCAAAGAGTATATTAATATAAATTGAAGCTCTAACAATGCCCCTTTTGAATATCTCAAGTTTTCTCACAAAAAATAGGGCAAAAATGTTTTCAGGATTGATTCTCATATATAAGTGTTAGATTGTTGCTCTAAATTGAAGTTCCACCCTTAATGAAGACCCAAGGCAAGTATTTATAAGTTGTATGAAGAAAAGAGCCGTTGGGGGTAAAAAAGCCAAGCATTTAATGCAGTTAAAATAATCGTTGGACTCTGTCAGATTGCGTGTAATCAATTACACAACAAATGTAATCGATTACATTGTTGTTCCAACGTGTTCTTGGCTTTCTGGGCTCTGTGTAATCGATTACATTCTTGGTATAATCGATTACATGGCTTCTGACTTGCTTTGTAATTGATTACAATATCCATGTAATCGATTACATGACTTCTGTCTTGCTGTGTAATCGATTACAATATCCATGTAATCGATTACATGACTCTTTGAATGTGTTCTTGTTTCTGGGCTCATTGTAATTGATTACTAACTTAGTGTAATCGATTACATGGCCTCTAACTTGCTTGTAATCAATTACATTATTCATGTAATCAATTACAAGGCCTCTGTTTGCTGTGTAATTGATTACAAACATCATATAATCAATTACATTGGCCTTTGAACACATTTTTCAAGTCCAATTAAGCTTGTAAGTCATTTCTAACACTTCAAGACATTTGATTAAACATAAAACCTTTCATGAGTGTTAAATCTAAGACTGGAATCATCATTTCTTGAAAAACATGTTTAACTTTGAATTTTCAAGCTGATTTTGAAAACATTATTTGGAAAACCATTTGAGAATCATTGAGATACTTAAAGGGCATTTTACATTGATATTCTAATACCTATATCTAATATACCTCTTTTGATCTTGGTCTTTATCTTTTGATCTTGGTCTTCGTCTTTGGCTTTGTTGTCATCAAAAAACCCATTTGATATGCTTCAAGACATAAGCATTCACATTCTCCCCCTTTTTGATGATGACAGACTAAGCATTCAACAGAAGGGGAAATATTTGCATTTATTTGATTATCATATATTAAAGCACAACTCTCCCCCGTAATGTATGCATGAGATAGAATTTGTGAAAGTGCAAAACTCCCCCGTACACATGTAATATATTTCACTAATCTCTCCCCCGTTGGCATTATCAAAAAGAAGACATAAGCATTCAGATTTGGTATAATCATTTCAGTCCAGCAGGATCAATATCAGAGTATATATCATTTAGCACATCAATATGTGATACCAATAGTAAATGCATATGACGAGAAACTTAGCTAGTATTTATCATTTATGCCAATAGAAATCAGAGTCATATACAAGAGCAATATGGGATTAGATAAAGATTAAGCATAAGGAAAGCATCATGAATGACTAAACTTAAAACAATGAAAAAGGTTCCAAATCATTCCAAAACAATTTCAAACATCATTTAAGCATATATTCCAATCAGATTATGATCCAAAACACATTATTATGCAGCAAAACAACATATTATGCAGCAAGTTAATGTATTATGCAGAAGATTGTGACATTATGCAGTAAAATGTTATTCAACAAGACATTATGCAACAAGGTGAGCAATTTATGCAGCAAATAAGCATATTATGCAGCAGACTTAGATGCATGATTGATCCATTATGACAAGTTCAAATATATTGATATTATACATGCCATCTCACAAACAAAACATATTCATTTAGCATATTCAAGATATTAAACTAGTAAAGCATAGAGCAAGTCTCCACTTAACCAAAGGATGCAAGTTCAAGCTTCTTGGAGACAAGAAGGATAGCTTGAAGTATTTTTCTGGTTTTGTGCTTGGAGCAGCCACTTTTCAAGATATCTAAAGTCAATTCTTGGCCTTCAAGCACACCTACAACACACCTCAATTTTTAAATTTTGGTACCCAAATTTTCTTGGGTCCTTGTGTATTAGTTTTTGGCAACGTGCCTTTGGAAACCCAAACCATTTTAGTTCCTAACTTGTTATTGATATTCTTCCTTCTATTTCAAGTTGATGTATTATGCCCTTTCCTACCGCAATGAAAGCATTTAATAAAGGGACTACTTGATGTACTTGATGAAACAAATAAGTTCTTGAGAAACTTTTGTTGTTTATTGGGATTATATCCTAAACTAGCCTTTTGAAAAATGCATCTTCGGTTTCCAAGGAATATGTTCAAATTACCTCTTCCATGGGTAAATTTTGAAAGAGTGTTTTTCAAGTCCTCAATCTCAATTTCAAATGTTTTACATGATGAGCAAGATGAGGGTGTAGATGCATTATCAAGAGATAAACATGTCATACATGAAGAGTTTGCATCAATCAACCCAAGAGTTTCATTTTCTAATTTCAATTCCTTAATTTCTTTGTTTAAAGCATAAATTTGATTTTCAAATGAGGAAATTGATTTCTTGGATGATGAAACAAGTTTTGCAAGTCTTATAGATTCATTATGCAATTCTTCAAATGCATCTTGCAATTCATCATAGGAAGGGGAAGAGTTTGATTCAGAATTTGAGGATGTTACCTCCATGTTGTCTCCATCTTCCTCTTCTCCTCTAGCCATGAAACATAGATTGGCTTTCTCATTATCCGAGCCATCGATTAAATCCACGTCATTATCATCCCAAGCTATGTAGGCTCTTCTTTCTTTCTTCTCCCTTGAGGATCTCTTGTGATACTTTTCCACTTTACTTTGATAAATTGGGCACTCCATCTTCATGTGACCCAATTCTCTATATTCATAGCATTTAGGAGTGGATAAGGTTCCTTCCCCTCTGTGATAGACATTCTTTTGGGGAAAAGGAGGTCTTCTTTGAGCTCCATTCTTCTTGAAGAATCTTCCAAATTTCTTTATTAGTAGAGCAAGATTCTCCTTATCTACTTCCAAGCCATCTCCATCATCTTCATCATCACCATCGTCATTAATCATGGAGGAAGTGGCCTTGAGAGCTATTCCCTTCTTTTTCTTGTCAATCTCCTCACTTTGGTTGAGTCTATTCAATTCCAATTCATATTCTTGGAGCTTGCCAAAAAGTGTGGCGAAGGTCATGGTTGAGAGATTTCTTGACTCCGATATAGCTGTCACTTTAGGTTGCCAATCCCTGCTCAAACATCTTAAAACCTTGTTAATAAGATCTTCATTGGAAAATGTCTTTCTTAATGAAGCTAAATGATTTACAATAAGTGTAAAATGTTTTTGCATTTCTTGAATGCTTTCATTTTGGTTCATTCTAAAAAGCTCATATTCATGAGTAAGAGTATTGATCCTTGATCTTTTCATGTCACTAGTACCCTCATGGGTTACTTCTAAAGTGTCCCACATTTCTTGGGTAGATTTATAATTTGAGACTCTAAAGAATTCATCATACCCTATGGTAATGATGTTTTTGGCATTCAAATTATATTGGACCTTTTTCTTATCATCATTGGTCCATTCACTTCTTGGTGTATTAACCCTTACACCATCAATAACTTTTGTGGGGATAAAAAGACCATTTTCAATAGCATCCTATACATCTAAATCAATAGCTTCAATAAAAATTTTAATTCTTTCTTTCCAATAAGCATACCCATCCCCATTGAAAAAGGGAGGTCTATAGATAGAAGAACTTTCTGAAAACTCATTTGAGGAGGCCATCACTTTCTCTTGAAGCTGCTAAGCCTTTTACACAAAAGCCTAGCTCTGATACCACTTGTTAGCCAAGTGGCCTCTAACTCAAGAGGGGGGGTGAATTGAGTTTACGAAATATTTTCGCAAATCTTTCATAAAATATTTGTTTATCAATTTTCGTTGAAGCTATTGGATAATTGAAGTGAATAGATAAATGAGATTGAATACTTCACTCACAAATTAAATAAACCAAGATGAATAATATTCAAGCAAGTATATAAAGTAAATACACAAATGTAAAGAGATAGGGTTGAGAGAATCAAACACAAGGATTTATCCTGGTTCAGCCACCACTTGTGACCTACGTCCAGTCCTCAAGCGAACCACTTGAGATTTTCCACTAAACTTCAAGCTTGAACGGGTGCTTGAAAACCTTTATAGATTGGAGCACTCAACAACACCTTGGGATACCTCACCCTTGTGCTTTGAGCCTCAAAACAGAGATGCCTCACCCTTTACAACCTTTGAGGGATACCTCACCCTCTTTACACCTTTGAAGGATACCTCACCTTCTTCTCAACAATGGATACCTCATCTTTTTTCACTAGAGGGATACCTCACCCTCTTTACATAATAAACAAAGTGTTTGAATGATAGAAACTCTCTCAAAGAATAGATTAATACAAATTGAAGCTCTAACAATGCCCCTTTTGAATATCTCAAGTTTTCTCACAAAAAATAGGGCAAAACCGTTTTCAGGATTGATTCTCATATATAAGTATTAGATTGATGTTCTAAATTGAAGTTCCACCCTTAATGAAGACCCAAGGCAAGTATTTAGAAGTTGTATGAAGAAAAGAGCCGTTGGGGGTGAAAAAGCCAAGCATTTAATGCAGTTAAAATAGCCGTTGGACTCTGTCAGATTGCATGTAATCAATTACACGACAATGTAATTGATTACATTATTGTTCAAATGTGTTCTTGGCTTTCTGGGCTCTGTGTAATCGATTAAATTCTTAGTGTAATTGATTACATGGCTTCTGACTTGCTTTGTAATTGATTACAATATCCATGTAATCGATTACATGACTTTTGTCTTGCTGTGTAATCGATTACAATATCCATGTAATAGATTACATGACTCTTTGAATGTGTTCTTGCCTTTTTGGGCTCATTGTAATCGATTACCAACTTAGTATTATCGATTACATGGCCTCTGACTTGCTTGTAATCGATTACAAGGCCTCTGTTTGCTGTGTAATCGATTACAAACATCATGTAATCAATTACATTGGCCTTTGAACACATTTTTCAAGTCCAATTAAGCTTGTAAGTCATTTCTAACACTTCAAGACATTTGATTAAACATAAAACCTTTCATGAGTGTTAAATCTAAGATTGGAATCATCATTTCTTGAAAAACATGTTTAACTTTGAATTTTCAAGCTGATTTTGAAAACTATATTTGGAAAACCATTTGAGAATCATTGAGATACTTAAAGGGCATTTTACATTGATATTCTAAGACCTATATCTAATATACCTCTTTTGATCTTGGTCTTTATCTTTTGATCTTGGTCTTCATCTTTGGCTTTGTTATCATCAAAAAACCCATTTGATATGATTCAAGACATAAGCATTCACAACCCTTTTTAAGCTTGAAAAACTTCTTAAAAGAACCTTGGACAAGGATCATTCCTACATTAGGGGTTAGCATAAAGTAAAAAAGGTTGATTTCTAAGAGAGAGAGAGAGAGAGAAGAAAAGGAAAAGGAAAAGAAGAAGAAAATGGTGAAAAGTGAAATGGCTCATAGTAAAGACAAACGATGAAGTGAAAAATAAAAATAAAATACAAAAATGAGTAAAAAGTGTTAGTGCTCTTGATAATGCCAAAGACAATTGATAAAGCTTACTAAGGATCCTTGGTCCCTTTTAACCCTTAAACACTTGTTTAAGCCTTATATCTTTCCTTTCATAACCCTTAACCTTAGCCACATTACAAGCCTAAAAAAGTCCATTCTAATCTATGAAAGGTTATTGTCATTTTCGTTAACTTTAATTTTAAGACAAAAGGTTCATTCTCTTCATAGTTTTCAATTCTTTGTTAAAAAAAAGGCGCGTTAGGTTGAAAACTCGAAAGGTCGGTCTAAGTAAAAGTTAGGGCAAATAAATAAGAAGATGGCCTGAAACCCCTTGAAAGGTTCACCAAATTGGGGCAATTTTTTATTTGTGTTTGATTGGCTACACGGGGACAACTTTTTCTGCATTCATTTGGCTACACTGGGGAAAAATCCCTAAAGGATTAAGGAGAAGATGTGTTGAAGAAAGTAGCAACAAAAATAACAGTTGAGTGATTAAGTAGTTACAGGGAATCAATTGGATAAAGAACAAGGAACCAATACTGGGGCAAATTTTTGCAGCTTTCTTTTCTTACTTTCTTTTCATTTTTCAAGTATGTGCCTTACCAAAAGCTCATGTATGGTTAGATTACCAAAGTAATAAAAGAAAGTTTGTTCATTCAACAAATTTCTGTCCATTTATGAATGCATGTTTGCTCATTAAGTTATGTATCAAATAAGATAAATTTAAGGTCAACAGTTTGATTTGAAAATTGTACAGCAATCCTTCGATGATTGAGTTGAATTAAAAGATCTCAGTAGCTCAAAGCACAGATTGCAATGCGACATTTGTTGGAAATGATTACAATACAAGCCACATAAGCTTTCGTTGTCGACAAGAAAAGGGGATCAAGGTAAAAAAAAGAAAAAAATAAAATGACGAAAGGAAATGAGCAAGTAAAGAGGATTCCAAGCCAACCAAAGGGTTTGATGAAGAAAAACACATGAACAAGGGTTTGATTAGTCAAAGCTTTCTAGATTTATCGTTAGTTCAAATGAATTTTAATAAGCAAAAAAAGAAAAAAGAAGGGAAAATTAAAAAAAAAGAAAAAGAGTAAGAAAAAGAGAAAGAAGAAAAGAATTTCCCATGTCTACCTAGCACAAATTCTTTTATGTCATTTACTTTTGAGTGTATCGGCTCCCTGCATTTTAATTTTTTGTCATTTACTTTTGAGCACATCGGCTCTTGTCATTTACTTTTGAGCGCATCGGCTCCCTGTATTTTACTTTTTTTATCATTTACTTTTGAGCTCATCAGCTCCCTACATTTACTTTTGAGTGCATCAGCTCTTGTCATTTACTTTTGAGCGTATCGGCTACTGTCATTTAGTTTTGAGCGCATCCCTCTTCGCATTTTTTTGTTCTTGCATTATTTTTGTTTCTCTCAAACAAAATTTGAGTTCATATCTTTACTCGTTCCTTACAATGATAAAATGAAAAGTTGTGGTTATTCTTTTAATCTAGTAAGAAATAAGTAAAGAGGGGCAACTATGAACACCCAATTTTGTTCGGGTCATTAACGTCTTTTTATTAAAACAAAAAACAAAAAAAAGAAACAAAAAAATATAAAAAATAAAATAAAAAAGAGAAAAGAAAAAAAAAAGAAAAGAAGAAAAGGAAACAAAGATGACCCAGCCCATAACCTGACCCATTGACCTATTATACAACCCAGATTCATCACTTCTACCCAAGTCATCTCCATTTCGCATCTAAACCCTAGCCACCATTACCCTCCAAACCTTAATTCTTTTTTTATAAAAACCTATCAACCATCATTATCTACACTCACTTCTGCCTATAGCTAACACCCAAGCCACATTTTTTCTCTCCATCATAAAGCCCTCATCCCCACCATCAACAACAAGCCACCACTGTGACCCACCTCCAATCAAGCAACCTTTATCGTGACCTACTTCCAACCAAGCCACCACCCACTTCACCAAATCGCGACCCATCCAAACAACCGCCATGGCCTAAACGCACTATAACCATATCTACACAACATACTACAACCACCACCAACGGCCACCACGGCCTAACCTTAACACCATCTCCACCCAAAGAACCACCACTAACACCACACAACTACGCCACTTGAGTCACGCTCCACCTGCGCCACGATCGTGAACAGACGAGCTAGCCATCATAACCCAACCCACCCAGACGCACCAGATCCAACCACCATCTAGCCGCACCTACAATCGCGACCCGCACTGTCCACCTTGCAACTCAAATCTATGCACAAGCCGAACCACCACACATCAAATCCTCTACCACCACGCACCATCGCGTTACACCTCCACCCACACGCTGCCGCGCACCACGGCAAATCTTCCACCCATCGCACCATCATACCATATCTCGCCACCCAATGTCCTTGAGCCACCTTCAACGCAGCAGCTGCTGCGCACCACCTAGCTGCACCACTCTTCCATTTGTGCGCGCGCATAACAGAGCCTTTTTTGTGTTTTTTTTTTTTCAATTTTTTAGTTTTTTTTAATGGTTTGTGAACAGACAAAGCTAGCCATCATAACCCAACCTACCCAGACGCACCAGATCCAACCACCATCTAGCCACACCTATAATTGTGACCCACGTCGTCCACCCTACGACTCAGATTTGCACACAAGATGCACCACCACACATCAGATGTTGTGCCACCACGCACCACCGCATCACACCTCCACCCACATCGTAGATCTTCCGCCCACCTCGCACTGTCACACCATATCCTGCCACCCAACATCCTTGAGCCACCTTCAACGCAGTAGCCACTGCGCACCACCCAGCCGCGCCACTCCTCCATTTGTGCATGCGCATAACAGAACCTTTTTCTGTGTTTTTTTTTTTCCAGCTTCTTTGTCCTTTTTTTTAATGGTTTGGGTTGGGCTGGTGTTAGGTTGGGTTTAGAAAATAGTTTAACCTAAAAAAATGTGTGTGTAGGTTAGTTTTACTAAAAAGAGTTTTCCCTAGGATTTAATATTAGTTTTTAAAAAAAATATAATTTAATTTATAAAATTTCGTTTATTCGCATCAAACTTGATAATTAATAGGTGACGTCTCTAGCGTGATGCCGAGCTTCACTCATTCAAACCTTAACATGATTAACTAAGTCACGACGACTTGTTAATTCAATTTCTCAAAATTCAAAAATAAATCATTTTTTTAATTAAAATTAACCAACTCACAATTATTTTTTAAAAAATTAAGTGACTTTGAGTTTCTCATTACACCCGGGGATATGTAGGAGCGGAACTCCTATTCCGTCAAGCCAAAAATTACATTTTCATAATTTATTTGTCTATTTAGTTTATCTTTTAACAAAAGGGTTAAAGCAAATATTTTCAAGAGTTTTAAAATTTTGTACAACTTATTTAAGTTAACCGTCTCAGGACAGATGTGTTACGGGTGCTGTGGGATTAAGTTTTCACCCTTCCCTATACATAATCGACTCTCGAATCCAATCTGGTTTCAAAGACTATTCTCTAAGAAAGGTTTTCCAATTTTTTCTAATTCAAGTAAAATTGGTGGTGACTCCTTAAAATTTATTTTTTGCCGCTCCAACTGCGATCTTGATTGCGACAACAGGTGCTTGCAACCTTTACTCCAAAGAGCAACTACAACACTTTTAGGATACCTCACCATTAGTGTTTGAGTCTCACTCACAAGGGATATCTCATCATTTTACTCTTAAGGGATACCTCACTTTCTTACAAAGATTTCAAGATGAAAAGAATAATAAGAATCTCTGACAAGAGTAGATAATACAAATTGAAGTCCAATGGGTATCAAGGAATCAAACTCTAAAGCTCAAAATAAAGGTTTATGAGAAGAAGCAGATATAACTCGCAATGAATTCTCAAAAATGATTTTTCATATTGTTTTTCAATTTCATTTAAGTCCCCAAAACTTTGCAATTAAAGCCCATGAGTTAATAAAGCCGTTGGAGGTGGTTGGGAGCATTAAATGTGAGAAATTAGCCATTAATTTCTATTTTTAGAAACCCAAATAATCGATTATTTCAAGGCCAAAATCGATTATTTGCATGTAAGTTCAAAAGTTTGTTGCTAGAAGACTGAAATAATATATTATTGTTTTCAAGTAACAGATTATTTTTGTTTAGGAGCAATAATTGATTACTCCAAAGTGATAATTAATTATTGCTTTTTAAATCAGGAAGTGTGCCATTATGATTTAATCAAATAATTGATTATAGATTTCTCATAATATGTTATTTGCAAAGATTAAAAGGGATTATTTTATGCTAAGTTCAAGTAATTGATTATTGAATTCTCATAATCTGTTATTTGGCTTTCAAGAAATTTTTGGGTTTTAAAACCTTTTACAACCAAAGTTTTCAAAATATTTCTAACTTTTCTAAACTCATTTTACTCAACTTGATAGATATTTTCACAAACATAAAACATGATTTTTCATCAAAAGCTTAAGTTGAATATAAAAATGAGATATGTAATTAGTGTGATTTTTTTTTATCCTTATAAAAGATCTAAGTCCTATTAACTAATATTAAAAGTTATTGAGACTTGATCTTTGTACAAATATTTTTTTTTATTTGTTATCATAAAACTATTACCATCGCAATTACACTTGATAAAGGAGGTTACTAGAGAGTTGGCTCTGGCGAAAAATTGAAATAATGAATGATGACTGGCTCCCCAACCAAAATGGCCATTAGGTTTGGAGTCCAAATGTAGCCATGACTCTTGATGCCAAAGTAGCAATGTTGATAGATGTTCAGGCTAGAAACTAGAATTGTTCTTGCCTTTCGAAATAGCCCAAATCATGCAAATATAGCTGGCCCAAATCAACCACCCAGGTCATTTCATTTAGGGGAAGAATAAGGACGGCCTTTACACTGTCAAATTGGCCTACCATTTTATTAAAAATCATGCCTAAAATACTCAGTGTAACATCCCGAAAATTCTTTATTTCATTATATATAATCATTTTATAATATTTATGATTTTTAGGAATTTTTGTGGATTTTTTCTGGAAAATGATGAATATTTAATATATTCTTTGTTTTGCGTGTAAACTGAGCGGAGCTAGGAAAATAGAATATTTTCCCTGAGGTTGGTAAACCTTGAACTATCAACGGGTCAACGGGGGATCTTACTAAACCCGAGGTTGGGCACAGTTTGCGAGATTTGCATTTTTTGAGATTTTATCTGCTAGATAAAATCGCAGTATTATAAAATTATCCGATGAATAATAAAATATTATTTTCATCAATTGTAACTTTTATTCACTGAGAAAATAATTTTAACGGTCTAATTAATTATCTATCGGATGTATTCAATTTGGAGACAAGCTTACTATACACTTTATCGAAAAGCGTGCAAAGCTTCTCAAGGAAGCTTCCTCCAATCATTAATTTTATTATTTCTCTCTCCTCCCATTTTGTGCAGCACGTTTGAATTAAGGGGTCTAATTCATTTTCTTTCTCACATTTCCCCTCCTCCCAATACGCAGCTACTATTCACTCATCTTTCTCTCTTCTCTTTCACCCCACAGCAGCAACACCATCCACCCACACCTCCATTTTGTTCTTCAAAACTGTCACACTCCTTGCACCATTTTGTGTTTGGAGGACCACCATCATTAAGGAAATCATCTTCAAAGCTCTACATTTCCTCCATCTTCATTCTCTTACGTCTTTGAAACTTAAAGGTTGGAGCTTTAAGGTAAAGCTCTTAGCTTTTTCTTCCTCTCTTCTCATTTTCGTAACCCACTGTCATTTTGATGGCCATGGGTATTCATTTCAATATTGGGTTCTGATTTTGCAAGTCTAAATGTTTAAGGATTTCCTGGAAGTTGAAAACGAAATCCTGACCAAAAAGGAGCAACCTTTCCTTGTGCTTCTCTAAGGTAAGAGGAAGACACTCCTCCTCAACCTCTTTTAGCATTTAGGGACGTTGTTTGTGATTGGTACTGAGAGTCATCTTTGTTTGCATGCTGTTGGTGATGTATATATGCTAGTTGATTGTTTTGTGCGTTTTGATATATCTGTATGTACTGGAACGTATAATCTGGAAGGAACGCCATCGGGCTGGCTCTCGGATGGCCACGCTTTGAGACTAAAATTTTGGGATTCTTGGTAAGAAATGGTAATAACTTGAGTTTCTGACCATTAAGTGTAATGTCAAAATCTGTCGTGTATGAACTTGCCCAAACCCATCGAATTTGATATCTTGATCACTCAGTAAAATGTTAAAATCCGTCGAGTATGAACTCCTGGCCAAACCCGTCGAATTTGACATCTTGATCACTTAGTAAAATGTTAAAATCCATCGAGTATGAACTCCTGGCCAAACCCATCAAATTTGATATCTTGATCACTTAGTAAAATGTTAAAATCCGTCGAGTATGAACTCCTGGCCAAACCCGTCGAAATTGATATCCTGATCATTTAGAAATGTTAAAACCCGTCGAATTAGAATGATAGATCTGTCGAATTAGAGTTTCTGACCAGTGTTTTCGTCGGTTCAACACTTGGGAGATTTCTCCAACAGCGACACCCATGTCCGTCGAATTAGGACTTCTGCTGATCTTCTGGAATAATTCGATAGTTTTGATCTTCGTTCGACAGAACCTCCATTCGACAGAAATTGATTTTTAGGCAATCTTGTTATAAATGTTCCCCCATCTTTCATCCTTCTGCCACGTCATTTTTCATCGAATGGCAGCCTCAATTTTTCACCAAATACCTTGTCTCTGTCGAATTCAACAGTATAGTTTATCACCCAACACCTAGCAATTAATTTTGTGGCTTTGCTGGTGATTCCGGCCGTGTACCTTCCTGGACTTAAAACCTTTCGATTAATAAAAGCATATTAATCATAAATAAATGGATGATTAGAAATTAATTAGGGATTCATAAACAGGGAAGAACATGAGTATGGGTGAGCTTGTGAGGCACATAATGAATTTAATGGTTGATTTCTATCATGATTTTGAATGGGATTGTGGTTACCCTTAAAATGTGCTATTGGTTTGATGTGGATCTGTGAATGGGTTCAAAACTTGTGGATAAATCATATGACATGCATTTGAAGCATGATTGACCGAGTTGTCATGAGAAGCATGATTGAGTCATGAGAAGCATGATTGAGTCATGCATTGCACAAAAAGAAAGAGAACATCCGTTGGACTTTGTTAAGGCCGAGTTGCCTAGGAGATGATCACACCGTAGTGCGGGTGCGAATAGACAAGTGGGGTCCTGTAGTTGGCCTTGAGGGTGTCAGGGCGCAGGTGTCGCGCAGAGGGCAGTGGTAGCCCCTCTGGACCGTGGGACAAACCGATGCAAACGTACCGATGATCCTGACTGGCCACAGTCCTATATCGAGATCTTGTGAGAATGCCGCTGTATAAAGTCTTGACGCACAAAATGATTGATTATTTTCTGAAAAGCACTTATTTTATGGCTGACGAGATACTGGCATGTCTCCCTGATCATTTTCTCCGACTGTTTTGTGTCTAGCTCCATGGAGTAGGATCTTGACTATTGAGGGCACATGTGCATAGTGAGTCCATGAATTATCTGGCATACATTGTTATCATAATTGGAACTATTGTATTTTTGAATATCTATATATATATGTCTGCCTAGAACTGTTTGGTTGATTATAACTACTACTAGATGTTTATTACTACTATTGCTGTCATAAATGCTATGTGGGCACTTTGCGCCGTTTGATTTCTTGATGCTATAAGTGGTAATGAGGGTAGGATGTCTTACCTCTTCCCTGTCTTTTTATTATTTTCCATCGGTATATGGTGTTCCATCGAAGATGACGGCAAAGAGGGCGAAGCACCTGATTTTCCCAGCGTCTGGCCTTACCTTGATTAGCGACTGCTGAAGAGTATGGAGGCACACCCGCGCAGGTTTTTGGGAGATGTACGCCTGACCTTCATAGGAGGGCCGGAGTACTGGCACATCAACTTTGATGCTGAGCACTGTGTATATTTGGGGGATGTATCGATATCTCTAGCCTGGAGGCGCCACGAGCCACCTGTTTTCACCTGCTGTCTTAGCCTACGTTTGGAGTTTCACTTTCCTATACGTGAGATGTGGGGTGACTGTTATTAAACCCCGCAGGAAGACTCTTTTCATTCCACAGCTCGGGCCCCGTCCCGTAACTCTGCTATTCCTATGGTGATTTCCTCTGATGATGAGGAAGATCCTGAGGAAGATCCCGAGGAAGTCCTTGAGGACGACCCCGAGGAGGATCCTGACATGATTCCTCGTCACTTGAGGGATTGACTTTACTTGTAGCTACTAAGGGCTACCAGTATTTTATTTTTGGGGGCCTGATGTCTTGTCTTTAGTGGGCTGTATATTTTGATACCGTGGGGATTTGTATGTATAATCATATGGGGGCAGGTATAGTTTTGTTTTTTGATATAATAGGCTTTGTAACTAAATAGTGTGATAAAATATATATATATATATATATAAATGAAATGTTAATTTCCCATGTATGCTTTACTTATGCTTTTGTTCTTTATTTTCCCATGTATGTTTCATCACCGTGGATATTGATTATCGTTAATGTTAATGTAAGAAAAAAAAATATACTCGCCAATTTAATTACCCAACTATAATCAAGTAAATATACATATTATTAAAATGAACTGGGTCTTAACTCATATAATTTTATTTCCGTATTGTGATTGACAATGTGACGTTTCCTTGGGAAAAGGGGCGTTTCATTAAGTTGGTATCAGAGCCCTGGTTTATGTTTCTTTGGGTCTTGTGATTGAGTCTGTCTTGTTTGTGCTATGTATTCTCTGAATAGTATACGTAAAGGTGTATTATTTGGTGTTCCTAGTGAATGCAACTGACTTTTCTATGTTTTCAGTTAATCTGATCTAAGAAAGTAAGATGGCGCGAAGGAAAGATATGGCAGCAGCTATTACAGCGATGCAGAGGATGGTTGAGGCCGTCGCACAGCAAACCGAGCAAGCTACTCAGCAGCAAGAGAGAGTTGCACAACAACAAGAGCGAGCTGCTCAACAACTAGAGGCTACTGCTGATGCTCAGAATTTAGCGGAGTTTCGACGCCATAACCCTCCTCAATTCAAAGGAGAATTTGATCCGGACAAGGCTAGTCTGTGGATCAAGGAGTTGGAGAAAGTCATCAGAGGAATGAACTATGCTGAGGACAAGAAAGTGAACTATGCTACTTTTATGTTGGTAGGCAACGCTGAGAATTGGTGGAATGGAGTGCAGAGAATGCTGGAAGCTACAAACCGAGAGATCACTTGGGAGTTATTCAAGGAAAAATTCTTGGACAAGTATTTTCCTGTGAGCGCAAGGCATGCGAAGGAGTCGGAATTCCTCAACCTGCGACAAGGAAATATGACTGTTAGTGAGTACGCTGCGAAATTCGAAAACTTGTCACAGTTTTCGACGTACTTCTAGAATCAACCAAACGAAGCATGGAAATGCCGAAGATTCACGGAAGGACTGAGGTACGGAGTGAAGAAGGCTGTGATCACCTTGAGGATCAATGAATTCTCCGCATTACTAGATACCTGTTGTGATGTAGAGGCTCTAGAGCAATCTAGAGATACTAGGAACAGAAACTTTGGGCCTGCGAGGTTCTAGAGAGGCGGCAGTAATAATGCTAACCGTTTCCATAAGAAACCATACTCCCGACCAACGGGGAATCAGCAACAAGCCATAGGTGGAAGTTCTGGTGGAGGTTTTACTGGGAACCGAACTAGCCAAAACATGGCGTACCCTTCCAAATGCCAGAAGTGCGGAAAAGATCATCTGACAAGGGATTGTCCTATCAAAGGGATTATCTGCTTTCGATGTGGAAAACCTAGACACATCTATAGAGACTGCAATCAAGCGAAGGTTGAATCTTCAATGAGTGCTGCAAAAGCCAAGAAGCCACAAGCTGGGGGACGAGTTTACACTATGAGCGGAGCTGAAGCCTCCGAATCTGAAGATTTGATACAGGGAGAAGGCATCATAGATGGTAATCTTTTAACTATACTGTATGACTCTGGGGCAACCCATTCTTTCATATCATATGACTGTGTGCAAAGACTGGGTCTACCTGTGTCGTCTTTACCTTTTGACTTAACTGTTTCTACCCCCACTGATAAACCAGTAGTTACTACCAAAGTCTGTCTAAATTGTCCATTGGTTGTTGAAGGTCGAACCTTTTCGGTCGATCTGATCTGTTTACCCCTTTCCCAACTAGATATTATCTTAGGGATGGACTGGTTGTCTTCCAACCATGTTCTGTTAGACTGTTCCAAAAAGACCATAGTTTTTCCCATAGAGGAGAATTCTAGATTTTTGACAGCCAACCGAGTTCAAGCTCTCTTGAAAGAAGGAGCTCATGGATACATGCTACTGTCTTCTTTGAAAGTCAAAAACGAGGTTAATGTGAACACAATTCTAGTGGTGAATGAGTTTCTCGAAGTTTTTCCTGATGATGTACTTGGTTTACCACCGGTTCGAGAGATAGAGTTTGCTATCGACCTAGTACCGGGAGCTGGTCCCGTGTCTATGGCACCGTATAGGATGGCACCGACAGAGTTAGCTGAGCTCAAGAAACAGCTAGAAGAGCTTTTGGAAAAGTAATTTGTCAGGCCAAGTGTGTCACCATGGGGAGCACCAGTGCTGTTAGTTCGCAAGAAGGATGGCACCTCAAGATTATGTGTGGACTATCGGCAGCTGAACAAGGTAACGATTAAGAACAAGTATCCACTCCCGAGAATTGATGACTTAATGGACCAACTGAAGGGTGCAACGGTGTTTTCAAAGATCGATCTGTGGTCTGGGTATCATCAGATACGAGTGAAGACGGAAGATATACCCAAGACAGCTTTTCGTACCCGATACGGTCATTACGAATACCTCGTGATGTCGTTTGGTGTGACGAACGCACCAGCTATCGTTATGGATTGCATGAACCGAATCTTTCGTCCTTACTTGGACAAATTCGTTGAGGTCTTTATTGATGACATTCTGGTATGCTCTCAAAATCAGGAGGATCATGCTGAACACCTCAGTATAGTTCTTCAGATTCTGAATGAGAAGGAATTGTATGCCAAACTGTCAAAATGTGAGTTCTGGTTGGAAGAAGTTAAGTTTCTGGGTCACGTGATCTCAAAGGATGGGATTGCAGTGGATCCATCGAAGGTGGAGGCAGTGCTGCAATGGGAAAGACTAAAGTCCGTGACGGAGATTCGAAGCTTCGTGGGTTTAGCTAGATATTACCGGAGGTTCATTGAGGGATTCTCCAAGATTGCTGGACCACTTGCACAACTCACGAGGAAAAACCAAGCTTTTGAGTGGACCGACAGTTGTGAGCAAAGTTTCCAAGAGTTAAAGAATCGACTGACTACCTCACTGGTGTTAGTGCTACCCGATCCGAATGAGTAGTTTGAAGTGTACTGCGACGCTTCATACCAAGGGCTAGGATCTGTACTTATGCAGCATGGAAGAGTAGTGGCTTATGCTTCAAGGCAGTTGCGAGTGCATGAGAAGAATTACCCGATGCACGACTTGGAGTTAGCGGCTGTAGTTTTTGCTCTGAAGGTATGGAGGCATTTTTTCTATGGAGCAACGTTCAACATTTTCAGTGATCACAAGAGTCTGAAGTACTTGTATGATCAGAAGGAGTTGAACATGAGGCAACGAAGGTGGTTAGAATTCCTGAAGGATTACGATTTCCAACTTCTGTATCACCCTGGCAAGGCAAATGTTGTGGTAGATGCTCTAAGTAGGAAGATGATCAGTGTCTCTACCCTGATGATCAAGGAAAAGGATATGCTAGAGCAGTTTAGAGATATATGGTCTTTTGTGGAGTTAGAACCTGGAAAGATTTGCATGAATATGGTGTTGGTGTATGCCCTAGTGGCCAATACATTTTGTTTGTATTGACATACATTATATTATGCTATTTTATATATGAGGCATTTCATTTATTGTGTTCTTTTTGATAAACATAATAAAGTCCTTAGAATAGTAAGTTTGATGCCATAGGACATCAAGTGGATGACTTGATCGTGAGATCCTTTTGGTTACAACACTATTCTTAAATGTCCCTAGTCAAGTATTATTGTTAATTAGGACAACAATAATACATTGAGACTAGTATGTGTAGAGACTGATGACCGCATCTCACGGGTCATGGATATGAGATATCAAGTCTTCACATTGGTACATATTAGAGTAATGATGTCTTGGGATGACCCACCATGAGAACGCTACATGGATCGTTACGTGAGTGTCATAAGCGATTCTCATAGTGACAATGGTGTTTGTGGTCCTTTGACCGAAATCACTACGATTCCTACATGAGGAGTTGTGTGTTTTAATGCCATCAAACGTCATCTCGTAACAAGGTGATTATAAAGTTGGTTATTGGACATACCGCAAATCATGCGAGAGGGATGTGAGTGACCTAGATGGAATTTGTCACTCCTACATAACAGAGCGATATCTTCGGGCCCCCGATTGAGTGAGAGCCGCGAAATGCATGGCCATGCTCAAATGAGTCAATATGAGATATTGATCTCATTTGTTGTTACAAAGTCTACTTGAGTATCGGAAACGAATGATTGGACTATACAAGGGTGACGCATTCCATGCCTTGTGTTCAATCTAGATATCTTGACAAAGG
Organism: Ormosia semicastrata; assembly: GCA_029884595.1. Classification (NCBI taxonomy): domain Eukaryota; kingdom Viridiplantae; phylum Streptophyta; class Magnoliopsida; order Fabales; family Fabaceae; genus Ormosia; species Ormosia semicastrata. The sequence continues at coordinate 37,379,276 of JAQQTO010000045.1, forward strand.
GACTAAACTACACGGAAACATTGATCACGGATAGGTTATGTCAAATCACTGACATTCTCATTACTTGGGTAGCAGTGATGTGTTGCTAGATACCGCTCACATCGTTTGTAATATTAAAATAAGATTTTAATATTACTACCAACGTCATGAGAACCCGCAGGTCGCACACTTAGAACAGACTAAATTGGAGCAATAAGGATCCAAGTTGGACTCGGATTCAATTGTGGGCCTAACTCATGACGAGATGGGTTTTAGGGTTGCACTGACTTACCTTGCTACTTCGCTCACACTCACTTAAGGCAGCCACTATTATAAATAGTACCTTGTTAAGGGGCTGCTATACATGTTACATCACAACCCTAGCCGCACCTAAGAAAGTGAGTGAGAGACAAGTGAAAGGTTCTTCTCTTCTATTCGCAGCCTAGCACCGCGAAACGAGGCGTGACTCCTTTTGCAAGTCTGTTCGTGTGGATACCGCAGAAGCATCGTCACTATTACGGTGTTGGTGATTCACCTCGCTTGTGTTTATCACGCTTCAAGAGGTAAATTTTAAAAACTCGGATTATGGACTTTTCGCATGGATCCTGTGTGGGAATCCTATTATTTCCGTGCGAGATATTTTGATCCGCAATTCCCAACAGTGGTATCAGAGCGACTTGCGAAACTATGATTCGGTTTTTCTGCTTTTCTTGTTATATGCGATAACATGATTCGTTGCTTTCCTTTCATAAAAAGATATGATCTTTATATGTTATTTCTGAAATCGAAATAATGCTGTATGAAACCGTGTTCTGTTTTATTTGTTGTTTACGAAACATGTTGATGTTTTTGAAACCATGAAGATGTTCATATAATTCTGCGAAAATGATTTTGAATGCTTTCTGTTTTTGCGTTTTTCTGATATCTATATATGTGATATGTATGATTCTGTGAAAACGGTTTTGAATGCTTTCTGTTCTTGCGTTTTTCTGATATCTGTATATGTGATATGTATGATTCTGCGAAAAACGATTATGAATGCGATATACACAGCAGCGCGACACAAGGTTTTGGAAACCTTGTTTCCGTTTTGCGACGGCTATGAAGCTTCCTCGTGACATGAAGTGTTCATGTCTTCACGAATTCTGGAAACCCTGTTTCTGGATAGGTGATGGCGGCTGTGAGTTACCCCTGCGGCACATGAAGCGTTCATGTGTTTGTGGGCCTTAGGGTTCAAATGTTGTTGCCCTAGCCGTCATGGAGGCAGAAGGGGTCCAACTCGAATTTTTCTCCAAGAAACCAGTGGTGGTATATGAGTGAAAAATTTAGGCCGGGACTTCGTCAGTCGGCCGCCCGAACCCCGTTGCGTGGTGTGTGATATTCGAAAGCGCGATATTCAAATCTTTGTTTTATAATTCACAAAATAATAATGTGTTATTTCTTTGTGTTTATGTATTCTTAGAGATGCATGGTGCATGGTTATGGCCTTAGTCTTTATTTTATGCTATTTTGGTTATTTTAAATACGACTGCGTGTCGTGCCTTTCTCTCTACATTCGATTGTACATTCTCTTCTCATCTAACTCCCTCGAATGTAAAAGAGGTTTCTATAATGTAATCATCATGTGGAGACAAGGAGATGGCATCAAGTGAGGACGTTGGTGGGAGACGCTTGGTGAAGCTGGCTTTTTAAAAGCTAATCTCTTAGAGGCCATAACCATGTCACATTTATTATTTGCTTTATATGTATGAGATGCATGGATGATGTTTATGGTATGTTAAACAAGTTTAATAAATGGTGAGATCTAATAATAAAATTCCCTCAAAGAAAAATATTAAGTCATTATGTGATGCCTTCCAATGCATGGCACTCATCAAGACTAATATCGATTAAGTGTAGGTCTCCGCCAAAGCAGAGTGCCTTTATCTATATTAGTAAGATGCGATGGGATAAGAGTAATATCCAAATGCCAACCATTGGGTCGACTTAACTAGGCCATTTCAATAGGATTGAAGGCTTAGAGGCATGAAGTTGGGCTTTAGTCCATTAGATGGATTAGAATAAGTGTTATTCACCCAACTATCCAAGAGTTGCATGTGATGTAATTGGAAAGAGTTTCCTACCTAAATAACCGAATTTTGGGCGATCAGCCAAAGCTGACTCAAAGTTAGGTAAAATATGGATCTTGGCCCATTAGGAAATCTTTCGATGGGATTTTCCGAGTCAATGCTGAGGGTCATTGACTTGAATAAAATAGTGGGAGGCATATTTAATTAAAAGACCTCATTAAATATGTTTATGGCATGATACTTATATTTTTGCATGTTTCTGTTAATAGATAACCATGGCAACAAACACATCGGGTACTTTATCATTGCGATCCGTCCTTGAGAAGGACAAGTTGTCCGGAACAAATTTTCTAGACTGGTACAGGAATTTGAGGATTGTCCTCAAGCAAGAGAAAAAGTGTATGTTTTGGAATGCACCTATTCGAGCCACCGCCGCTAATGCCCCTAGAAGCGAAAGAGATGCTTATAAGAAGCATCAAGATGATGCCTTGGACATTGGATGTCTAATGCTGGCCACCATGAACTCGAGCTCCAAAAGCAACATGAGAACATGGATGCATACGATATGATCGTACACCTTAAGAAGCTCTATCAAGAGCGGGCCAGGCATGAGAGATTCGAGGTCTCTAAAGCACTTGTTTCGTGCAAGCCGGTAGAAGGAAGCCCTGTTGGTGCTCATGTACTTAAGATGATTGGGTACATTGAAAACCTAGAGAGACTCGGTTTTCCTTTGGGCTAAGAGTTGGCCATCGACTTAGTCCCGCAATCGTTCTTAGGAAAGTTTTAGTCAATTTGTCATGAACTACAACATGAATGAGATTGACAAATCACTACCAGAGTGTTAGGCATGTTGAGAAGCTCGCTGAGCGAGAGAACATCAACAAAGGTAAAGGGAAGGCCATAATGATGGTCCAAAAGAATAAGGGCAAGAAACTTGCAGAAAAAGCCCAAGGACAATTTGGAAGGGCAAGGGCAAGGACAAGTCCAAGCCTAGCACTTCTAGCTTGAAGCTTGAAACAGTGGGTGGAGTGGCTAAGGAAGGTACATGCTTCCATTGCGGTCGACCGGACATTGGAAGAGGAAGCGCCAAGTTCCCTGGAGGAGCTCAAAAAGAAGAAGGGAAGTGAGACTTCCACTTCGGGTATTTTTGTTATTGAAGTCAATTTATCTACTTCTGCATCATGGGTATTAGATACTGGATGTGGATCTCACATTTGTGTAAATGTGCAGGATCTAAAGAGCAGTAGACCATTGACGAAGGGCGAAGTCGACCTACGAGTTGGAAATGGAGCAAAAGTTGCTGCATTAGCTGTAGGGACTTATTTATTATCTCGCCTTTGGGCTTGTAATAGAGTTAGAGAACTGCTATTTTGTGCCTCGCTATTAGTAGGAATATCATTTATGTTTCTTGTTTGGACAAGAAAGGTTTTTCTTTTATAATAAAGGACAAGTGTTGTTCTATTTATATGAATGATATTTTTTATGGTAGTGCACAGTTGAGTAATGGACTTTATGTACTTGATCTCGAAACGCCCATTTATAACATAAATACAAAGAGGTTTAAATCAAACGATCTGAACCCAACTTTTCTCGGCATTGTCGTTTGGGCCACATAAATGAGAAACGCATCTCCAAACTCCATAAAGATGGATTCTTGGACTCATTTGATTTCGAATCATATGAGATATGTGAATCTTGTTTATTAGGGAAGATGACAAAGGCCCCATTCACTGGACAAGGTGAAAGGGCTAGTGATCTTTTAGGCCTTATACATAGTGATGTATGTGGGCCACTAAACACGATCGCTAGAGGTGGTTTTTAATACTTCATTACATTTACCGATGATTTCGGTAGATATGGATTTGTATATCTTATGAAGCACAAATCGAGAATCCTTTGAAAAGTTCAAAGAGTTCAAGAATGAAGTACAAAACCAACTTGGCAAGAGTATTAAAATCCTTCGATCGGATCGAGGAGGAGAATACTTAAGCCAACAGTTTGATGATCATCTGAAAGAGTATGGGATAATATCTCAACTCACTCCACCTGGAACACCACAATGGAATGGTGTTTCTGAAAGGAGGAACCGGACTTTGTTGGACATGGTCCGATCCATGATGAGTCATGCAGACCTTCCAGGCTCCTTCCGGGGACATGCTCTGTTAAGCAGCCTTTCACACTTAACCGTGTTCCATCTAAGACGGTTCAACAGACACCATATGAGATATGGGTGGGAGACGGCCCAAGATGTCTTTCATGAAGATTTGGGGTTGTGAAGCTTATGTGAAACGTCAAGTTTCGATAAGCTTGGCCCTAAATCGATAAATGCTTCTTTGTGGGGTATCCAAAGGAAACTAAGGGATACTTTTTCTATAATCCTACCGAGGGCAAAGTGTTTGTCGCACGGACACTTTGTGTTTCTAGAAAGGGAGTTTATCTCCAAAGGAACCAGTGGGAGAAAAGTAGAACTTGAAGAAGTTCAAGTTTCACAAAGCAAACAATGAACCAATGGTGGAAATAGAGCGACCTCCACAAAATGTTGTGGAACAAAGAACTCGCTCTAGTAGCACAAGACCTGCGTAGGTCTAACGGGATACGTCATCAACCGAGAGAGATATGGATTTCTCATGACCCAACAAGGTGACGTATTGCTCATGGATCAAGATGAGCTGTGACTTACCAGGAAGCCATTATTGGCCCGAGAATCCGAGAAATGGCTTGAGGCCATGAGATCCGAAATGGATTCCATGTATACCAACCGGTATGGACCTTGGTTGACCCTTTGAAGGGTAAAACCCATTGGGTGCAAGTGGGTTTTCAAGAAGAAAACCGACATGGATGGTAATGTGCATACCTTTAAGGCGCGATTGGTGGCTAAAGGTTTCAAACAAATTCATGGTGTAGACTATGATGAAACTTTTTCCCCGGTTGCGATGCTTAAATCCGTTCGGATCTTGCTTGCTTTGTTGCAAAGATACCATGATTATGAAATCGGCAAATGGATGTCAAAACTACTTTCCTTAATGGAAATCTTCTCGAAGATGTGTACATGACACAACCCGAGGGTTTTGCCACTCCACGGGATGCTAGAAAGGTATGCAAGTTGCAACGATCTATTTATGGATTGAAGCAAGCTTCCGTAAAAATTTGGAATCTTCGTTTTGATGATACAATCAAACAGTTTGGTTTCATCAAGAATGAAGAAGAATCTTGTGTCTACAAGAAGGTTAGTGGGAGCACAGTTGTCTTTCTAGTATTGTATGTAGATGACATACTACTTATTGGAAATGACATCCCTACCCTACAGTCCGTAAAGACTTGGTTAGGGAACTGCTTCTCTATGAAGGACTTGGGCGAAGCCACCTATGTATTAGGTATCAGGATCTATAGAGATAGATCACTGAGACTACTTGGGCTAAGTCATAGTACATACATAGACAAAGTGTTAAGACGATTTAACATGCATGAATCCAAGAAAGGACTCTTGCCTATGTCACATGGTGTAAGCTTATCTAAGGCTCAATCCCCTTCCACCCAGGATGAGAGGGATCGCATGAGCAAGATTCCATATGCATCTGCAATTGGATCTATCATGTATGCCATGTTATGTACTCGACCAGACATCTCGTATGCTTTGAGCATGACGAGTAGGTACGCCTGATCCGGTGAAAGTCACTGGACTGCTATCAAGAACATCCTTAAGTACTTGAGAAGGACTAAGGATTCGTTCTTGGTATATGGAGGTGAGGAAGAGCTAGTTGTAAAAGGTTACACGATGCTAGCTTCCAAACCGATAAGGACGACTCGATCGCAATCGAGGTTATGCTTTTTGCCTAAATGGTGGGGGCCGTGAGTGGAAGAGTTCAAAGCGGAGAGACGGCCGCCGATTCTACCACAGAGGTGAGTATATTCTTTGCCTCCAATGCAAAGAAAGGAGGCCGTTTGGATCGGGAAGTTCATTCGAACTTGGCACTATTCCTAGCATTGTGGACCCGGTGGACCTCTATTGTGATAACAATGGAGCCATTGCACAAGCTAAGGAGCCTAGATCTCACCTGCCGATCCAAACATATACTTAGGCGCTTCCATCTCATTCGAGAGATCATCGATAGAGGAGATGTGAAGATATGCGAGTACCAACGGATGATAACATTGCTTGATCCACCGACGAAGCCTCTTGCACACAGAAGCATGAGGGTCACACTAGGTCTTTAGGCATTAGATATATGCACGATTGGCTCTAGTGCAAGTGGGAGATTGTTGGTGTATGCCCTAGTGGCCAATACATTTTGTTTGTATTGACATACATTATATTATGCTATTTTATATATGAGGCATTTCATTTATTGTGTTCTTTTTTGATAAACATAATAAAGTCCTTAGAATAGTAAGTTTGATGCCATAGGACATCAAGTGGATGACTTGATCGTGAGATCCTTTTGGTTACAACACTATTCTTAAATGTCCCTAGTCAAGTATTATTGTTAATTAGGACAACAATAATACATTGAGACTAGTATGTGTAGAGACTGATGACCGCATCTCACGGGTCATGGATATGAGATATCAAGTCTTCACATTGGTACATATTAGAGTAATGATGTCTTGGATGACCCACCATGAGAACGCTACATGGATCGTTACGTGAGTGTCATAAGCGATTCTCATAGTGACAATGGTGTTTGTGGTCCTTTGACTGAAATCACTACGATTCCTACATGAGGAGTTGTGTGTTTTAATGCCATCAAACGTCATCTCGTAACAAGGTGATTATAAAGTTGGTTATTGGACATACCGCAAATCATGCAGAGGGATGTGAGTGACCTAGATGGAATTTATCACTCCTACATAACGGGAGCGATATCTTCGGGCCCCCCGATTGAGTGAGGATCGCGAAATGCATGGCCATGCTCAAATGAGTCAATATGAGATATTGATCTCATTTGTTGTTACAAAGTCTACTTGAGTATCGGGAAACGAATGATTGGACTATACAAGGGTGACGCATTCCATGCCTTGTGTTCAATCTAGATATCTTGACAAAGGGACTAAACTACACGGAAACATTGATCACGGATAGGTTATGTCAAATCACCGACATTCTCATTACTTGGGTAGCAAGTGATGTGTTGCTAGATACCGCTCACATCGTTTGTAATATTAAAATAAGATTTTAATATTACTACCAACGTCATGAGAACCTGCAGGTCGCACACTTAGAACAGAGACTAAATTGGAGCAATAAGGATCCAAGTTGGACTCGGATTCAATTGTGGGCCTAACTCATGACAGATGGGTTTTAGGGTTACACACTTACCTTGCTCTTGCTCACACTCACTTAAGGCGCCACTATTATAAATAGTACCGTTAAGGGGGCTGCTATACATGTTACATCACAACCCTAGCCGCACCTAAGAAAGTGAGTGAGAGACAAGTGAAAGGTTCTTCTCTTCTATTCGCAGCTAGCACCGCGAAACAGAGGCGTGACTCCTTTTGCAAGTCTGTTCGTGTGGATACCGCAGAAGCATCGTCACTATTACGGTGTTGGTGATTCACCTCGCTTGTGTTTATCACGCTTCAAGAGGTAAATTTTAAAAACTCGGATTATGGACTTTTCGCATGGATCCTGTGTGGGAATCCTATTATTCCGCTGCGAGATATTTTGATCCGCAATTCCCAACATATGGTTGCCATCACAAGTGAGCTAATGGATGACATAAAGGAAAAGCAGAAGATTGACAAGTTCTTACAAGAAGTGAGAGAGCAAGTGGAGCAAGGAAATGAAACAGAGTTTGCGGAAGGAACGGATGGAATTCTGAGGTTTCGTGGAAGAGTTTGTATTCCCCGTGACAAAGAGCTTAGAGAATACATCATTAACCATGCTCATACAAGCCAGCTGAGTATGCATCCAAGCATAACAAAAATGTACCAAGACTTGAAGAAGTTGTTCTAGTGGCATGGAATGAAGAGTGACGTCACTAGATGTGTATCGACTTGTCTAGTTTGTCAAAAAGTTAAGGTGGAACATCAGAGACCAGCGGGATTACTGTAACTGTTGTCTATTCCGGAATGGAAGTGGGACAGTATTGCAATGGATTTTGTAGTCAGATTGCCAAGGACAAGAAAAGGTCATGATTCGATTTAGGTAATTGTGGACCGACTCACGAAATCAGCACACTTTTTCCCGATCGACATAAAATACAAACTGGAGAGATTGACTCAGATCTATATTGGAGAGATTATTAGACTACACGGTGTGCCTACGAGTATTGTTTTGGATAGAGATCCGAGATTTACTTCAAATCTCTGGGAGAGTTTACAAGAAGCGTTGGGGACGAAGCTACGTCTGAGTTCTGCTTATCATCCGCAGACCGACGGTCAATCAGAAAGGACGATCCAATCTTTGGAAGATTTGCTTAGAGCTTGTACCATAGAGCAAACTGAAAGTTGGGATGACATTCTACCCTTGATAGAATTCACCTACAACAACAGTTATCATTCGAGCATAGGAATGGCACCCTATGAAGCTCTGTATGGACGACGGTGTCGAACACCTTTGTGTTAGTACCAAGACGGCGAGCGCCTTACTGTTGGACCAGAGATTATACAGCAGACAACTGAGAAGGTTAAGATAATTCAGGAAAAGATGAGGACGGCTCAAAGTTGGCAAAAGAGTTATGCAGACCGAATGAGAAAACCTCTTGAGTTTGAGGAAGGCGAGCATGTATTCCTGAAAGTCACACCTACGATTGGGGTAGGCCGGGCTTTAAAATCTAGAAAACTCACTCCTAAATTTCTTGGACCATACCAAATCATTCATCGTGTAGGTCCTGTAGCGTACCAAATATCCTTACCTCCTTTCCTTTCAAACATTCATAATGTTTTCCATGTGTCACAACTTCGAAAATACCTTCCTGACCCAAGTCATGTCATAGCACCGGATGCAGTACAATTAAAAGAAAACTTAACTTATGAGACGTCTCCTGTAAGAATCGAGGATAGGAAGATAAAGCAATTAAGAGGCAAGGAGATCGCATTAGTGAAAATAATCTGAAACGAAGTAACTGGAGATACAATTTGGGAGCTGGAAGACAAAATGAAGGAGCAACACCTACAGTTGTTCTAAGGTATGTAAATTTCGAGGATGAAATTTCTTTTTAGAAGGGGAGTGTTGTAACATCCCGAAAATTCTTTATTTCATTATAAATAATCATTTTATAATATTTATGATTTTTAGGAATTTTTGTGGATTTTTCTGGAAAATGATGAATATTTCATATATTCTTTGTTTTGCGTGTACACTGAGCGGAGTTGGGAAAATAGAATATTTTCCCTGAGCCTGGTAAACCTTGAACTGTCAACGTGTCAACGGGGGATCTTACTAAACCCGAGGCCGAGCACAGTTTGTGAGGTTTGTGTTTTTTGAGGTTTTATCTGCTAGATAAAATCGCGGTATTATAAAATTATCCGATGAATAATAAAATATTATTTTCATCAATTGTAACTTTTATTCACTGAGAAAATAATTTTAACGGTGTAATTAATCATCTGTCGGATGTATTCAATTTGGAGACAAGCTTACTATACACTTTATCGAAAAGCGCGTGAAGCTTCTCAAGGAAGCTTCCTCCAATCATTATTTTTATTATTTCTCTCTCCTCCCATTTTGTGCAGCACGTTTGAATTAAGGGGTCTAATTCATTTTCTTTCTCACATTTTCCCTCCTCCCAATACGTAGCTACTATTCACTCATCTTTCTCTCTTCTCTTTCACCCCACAGCAGCAACACCATCCACTCACACCTCCATTTTGTTCTTCAAAACTGTCATACTCCTTGCACCATTTTGTGTTTGGAGGACCACCATCATTGAGGAAATCATCTTCAAAGCTCTACATTTCCTCCATCTTCATTCTCTTACGTCTTTGAAACTTAAAGGTTGGAGCTTTAAGGTAAAGCTCTTAGCTTTTTTCTTCCTCTCTTCTCATTTTCGTAACCCACTATCATTTTGATGGCCATGGGTATTCATTTCAATATTGGGTTCTGATTTTGCAAGTCTAAATGTTTAAGGATTTCCTGGAAGCTGAAAACGAAATCCTGACCAAAAAGGAGCAACCTTTCCTTGTGCTTCTCTGAGGTAAGAGGAAGACACTCCTCCTCAACCTCTTTTAGCATTTGGGGACGTTATTTGTGATTTGTTTGCATTTTACTGAGAGTCATCTTTGTTTGCATGTTGTTGGTGATGTATATATGCTAGTTGATTGTTTTGTGCATTTTGATATATTTGTATGTACTGGAACGTATAATCTGGAAGGAACGCTGTCGGGCTGGCTCTCGGATGGCCACGCTTTGAGACTAAAATTTTGGGATTCTTAGTAAGAAATGGTAATAACTTGAGTTTCTGACCATTAAGTGTAATGTCAAAATCTGTCGTGTATGAACCTGCCCAAACCCGTCGAATTTGATATATTGATCACTTAGTAAAATGTTAAAATCTGTCGAATATGAACTCCTGGCCAAACCCGTCGAATTTGACATCTTAATCACTTAGTAAAATGTTAAAATCCGTCGAGTATGAACTCCTGGCCAAACCCGTCGAATTTGATATCTTGATCACTTAGTAAAATGTTAAAATCCGTCGAGTATGAACTCCTGGCCAAACCCGTCGAAATTGATATCCTGATCATTTAGAAATGTTAAAACCCGTCGAATTAGAATGACAGATCCATCGAATTAGAGTTTCTGACCAGTGTTTTCGTCGGTTTGACACTTGGGAGATTTCTCCAACGTCGACACCCATGTCCGTCGAATTAGGACTTCTGTTAATCTTCTGGAATAATTCGACAGTTTTGATCTTCGTTCGATAGAACCTCCATCCGACAGAAATTGATTTTTAGCCAATCTTGTTATAAATGTTCCCCCATCTTTCATCCTTCTGACATGTCATTTTTCGTCGAATGGCAGCCTCAATTTTTCACCAAATACCTTATCTCTGTCGAATTCAACAGTATAGTTTATCACCCAACACCTAGCAATTAATTTTGCGGCTTTGTTGGTGATTCCGGTCGTGTACCTTCCTGTACTTAAAACCTTTGGATTAATAAAAGCATATTAATCATAAATAAATGGATGACTAAAAATTAATTAGGGATTCATAAATAGGGAAGAACATGAGTATGGGTGAGCTTGTGAGGCACATAATGAATTTAATGGTTGATTTCTATCATGATTTTGAATGAGATTGTGGTTACCCTTAAAATGTGCTATTGGTTTGATGTGGATCTGTGAATGGGTTCAAAACTTGTGGATAAATCATATGACATGCATTTGAAGCATGATTGACCAAGTTGTCATGAGAAGCATGATTGAGTCATGCATTGCACAAAAAGAAAGAGAACGTCCGTTGGACTTTGTTAAGGCCGAGTTGCCTAAGAGATGATCACACCTTAGTGCGGGTGCGAATAGACAAGTGGGGTCCTGTAGTTGGCCTTGAGGGCGTCGGGGTGCGGGTGTCGCACAGAGGGCAGTAGTAGCCCCTCTGGACCGTGGGACAAACCGATGCAAACACACCGACGATCCTGACTGGCCACAGTCCTATATCGAGATCTTGTGAGAATGCCACTATATAAAGCCTTGACGCGCAAAATGATTGATTATTTTCTGAAAAGCACTTATTTTATGGCTGACAAGATACTGGCATGTCTCCCTGATCATTCTCTCCGACTGTTTTGTGTCTAGCTCCATCGAGTAGGATCTTGATTATTGAGGGCACATGTGCATAGTGAGTCCATGAATTATCTGGCATACATTGTTATCATAATTGGAACTGTTGTATTTTTGAACATCTATATATATATATGTCTGCCTAGAACTGTTTGGTTGATTATAACTGCTACTAGATGTTTATTACTACTATTGCTGTCATAAATGCTATGTGGGCGCTTTGCGCCGTTTGGTTTTTTGATGCTATAAGTGGTAATGAGGGTAGGATGTCTTACCTCTTCACTGTCTTTTTATTATTTTCCATCGGTATATGGTGTTCCATCGAAGATGACGGCAAAGAGGGTGAAGCACCTGATTTTCCCAGCGTCTGGCCTTACCTTGATTAGTGACTGCTGAAGAGTATGGAGGCACGCCCGCGCAGGTTTTTGGGAGATGTACACCTGACCTTCATAGGAGGGTCGGAGTGCTAGCACATCAACTTTGATGCTGAGCACTGTGTATATTTGGGGGATGTATCGATATCTCTAGCCTGGAGGCGCCACGAGCCACTTATTTTCACCTGCTATCTTTGTAACACCCCAAACTTTCTATGTATTAAATAAGTAATTTTAACAGTTAGCAGAATTCTACTGTTTAGTGATTTCTGTGCACTAAAAAATTATTTTAAATATTTCGTCTGCATATTTGACCATTTTGAGTGATTTGTTCTGTGTCAGGAAAATAATAATTTTTGGGCCAGAAAAATTTACGTAATTTAATTTTTACTGCTTAGTCAAAATTAATTTACGTATCTGTTTGGATATTTGTGAATTTTCTAATTTTTATGATTTTATGTGTGATTTTGAAATTTTTACGGCTTGTGGGCCCCACGAGATGTATGTGGGCCCAGGTAGCCATACGTGGGCCTAGGTGGGTCCCGCAAAGTAAAAATTTTTCTAGGCATAGAAAAATTTGTACTATTTAGATGGAGACAGGGGATATTACTAAACCTGAATCCGAAAACAATTTTAGAAAATTTTCTTTACCATATTTTTACTGTATTTATTTACCGTGACGGTAAAAATACAGTAAATGTATGTTTTGTGGGGTTACAGTGAATCAAAATAATATTCTATATTATTAAGTTAATATTGGTGGATTGGATATCCACCATTAATTTAATTAACATTGGAGATTTAATCTTGATTTAATCAACTGTGGAGATTTAATCTTGAAATTAAATAGGATTAATTATAACCGTTGGATGAAAAATTAAATCAAGGGTGGAGATTTAGTCTTGTAAAATAACTTTGACCATTATGAACCCTTGGATGAAGATTAAATCAATGGTTGAGATGGACCATTAATAACCATTGGATTTGAATTAATGGTGTAGATTTAGTCAACAAAAATTTACTACAATCATTTTGGACCCTTGGATGTAAAGTTTGAAGGTGTAATCTTGACCCTCCATTTTGAAGACTCATCTAAGGGCTAGGAATTAAAGGAGAAAGATCCAATGGCACAAAAGAAGTCTTCCATCTACAACCTAAACCTAATGGCTATTTTAATCCAAACCATCCTTTTAATCAAGGGCTAGGATGGCTTAGGAAAGATGACCATGCAAATTAATCACATGTTGCATGCAAGGAGAAGAGGGGACGGTTTTGCATGCATTTTGGAGAGGAGACAAAGCTAGCATAGGCTTTTTAGGCCAAGGAAAAAGATGAAGACAATTGCCAAGTGTCTAGACCATTTCCTATTGATCATTAATGCTTATGTTCTTCAAACTTCACTTTACATTTCTCTCCTATGCATGCTACGGCTATGCAGCCCATTTAGAGACAAAATAACTCATTTCCTCACTTCACCTTCTCACTTCATCATTCCTTCTCATTTTCACCTAAGTGCCAAGAAGAAAAACCAAAGAAAACACCATCTTTCTCTCCTACAAGGCCATAAGGCCAAGCTCTCCAAATTCATTTCCATCACTCTTTAATTTCATACAATCAAGTTTCTTAAATCCTCACCTTGTTCTAAACAACTTTCTTGTTGAGAATTTTCTCAAATTCTTACATCTTGAAGGACTTTTTCTAAGATCAAGCTTAAGGATTCTTGAAGTGAAGAGTAAGGAAAACTTCATTTCTTCTTTCATTTTCCATGATTCTAACCATGTTTGATCCATGGTTCTTCTTGTTCAAGCTTGATGTACTAATTTTCTTGTGTTTATTTCATGTCTAAGAAAGTTGTGTTGGTGGAGATCTTGTTCAAATTTCAAGCAAGGAGCTCTTGTGGTTCTTCAAGAGGTAAGAGGTCGATTTATCTCACCAACCAAGCATGGTGGTGAGAGATGGTTATATTTGATGGATGATGAATCCATGTGAGGATTCATATCCATGGTCATGTAATAAATTATTTGTGTTATGTGTTTTTAATTATTTTGTTTATGCTTGATATGCTTTGCATGAATTAATTGTGTATGCATGCTTAGTATGATTTTTACTTGTTTATATGGTATGCTTATAATAATATGCATGATGATATATGTTAAATATATTATGATGGATGTATGTTGAAATAAGTAAAATTTTGGCTCCAATGGCCAAAGGAGAGGTTCGGTTTTGATGCCCAAAATTAGGGTTCATGTTGAAAATTTTTCAAGAACAAGGAAATTGATTTTTGGGTCCCTAGAACAATAAGATTTTTGGCCAAAACACCTCAAATTAGGTGTTCACCAAATTAATATTTTCATGAATAATAAAATTTTATGATTTGAGAAGTAAAGGAAATAAACAAAAGGATTTTGGTTTTGCAAAAGAGAATGCACACGTTTTCTTTTTAGTTATGTTGATATTAATTAATTTTTGCGTAGAAACAAAAATGTAATTCATTTAAGTTATAAGAAAAATCCTTCATGGTTCCAATGGCCATTTTTAAGGTCTTGATAATTTAGAAAAAAAAAATATTTTGATGTTATAAAATATAAGAATTTTCAAAATAAGGATTTTGAAAAGAGAATTAAAGTGTTGTCAAGTGGAATTTTCATAAATAAAAGAAAAAGGGAGATTGAAGGTGCTAAACTTCAAATTGTTTTCAAGGAGAATTAATTTTTGAAAGTGATTTAGAAATATAAAAGAAAAACGTTTGTAACTTAAATTTACTAAGTAGAATTTATTCATTGGGTTTTGGAAAATGTTATGAAATTTAAAATTAGAAATAGTAATTAAATCAACTAAATGTGATTTTGTAAAATTAAATCAATAAAAAGTGATGTTTAGAAAATATATTATGGAAAAGAATTTTTTTAAGAATCGGAAGAAAATAAAGTAAGAAATTATATTAAGAAAAGTCCAAAATAATATTTTAAAGTTAAGAAATATTTTACGAAGGGTAAAAATGGTGAAAAAATGATTTATGTAACTCAAAAACGTAATTTTTAAATTATGCGATTTGAAAAATGTTAAAATATTTCTACACAATTTTTAAAGCGTTTAAATATTTTACACGATCAAAATATTGTAGAAAAATTGCTATGCAATTTAAAAATTAAAGAATATTTTTACGCATTTTAGAATACAGTAGAAAATTGTTACGTAATAGAAATGTTACAAATCGTTGCTTACGTAATAAAATATTACGTGACCATAAAAATGTAACAAAAATATTTTATGAATGAGAAAAATGCAATAATATAAGGTTGCTGTTAATTATACAATAAACTTTACAGTTAAAAATCAGTATGTGAATACTGTACAAGAAATTGGGCAATTTGCTTATAATTGGCATGAATCCATTTTATGAACGAAAAATAGTATTTGAACTTTGTATGAGAAATTATGTGATTTACCTTTGGTTCGTAATTAGTGCATTACACATGCATTGAAAATGGTCCGATGGACTAGATATGGCTAATTGCCTAGGAGAAACGTACACCTCTTGAGTGGGTGCGATACGCGTAGTGTAGGTCACTTGTGGACCTTGGGGGCATCGGGGCACGGGTTGCTCACAATGGGCAGTTGGTAGCTCTTCTGCACCGTGGGTTAGACCGATGCAACACACCGGTGATTCGGACCGAGACACTATTCTTAATCGAGATCTGACAAAGTGTTGTGTATGTGCTAGATGTGCAAGATATAATTATAAGCACTTGTCTCGAAGCACGAAATACCGGTGACTCTTTTCGATCAATTTCTCCGACTTGAGTATTAGCTCCATGGAGTAGGACATTGAGTCTATGTGCGCATGCATGAAACTGAGCATCTATATCTATATGATGGTGTTGCTGTAATTGTTGTATGATTTAAACAGTGATAGTGGCATAATGATAATTATTATTTTGCATTATGATGATGGTATAATTGTGATCATGATATGATATTTTTGCATGATGTGTTGTTTGTATTATCTTTGTACTATCATGCTTGTATTGGCGTAGATAATCTCACCTCTTTGTGTGTATATTTGCATATTATATTTTTAATTGAGTAAAGACGTTGAGAAAGAACCAGTACAAGAAGCAGAAGAAGAATTACTTCTCACGTCTGGGAACGTGGAATTTTGATAAGATGACATCAAGACCCGGTTTCTTTGGTTGCGTGAGGTTGCAGTTCCATGGTGGAGCTGAAGCATGGAGGACTAGTCTTGATGAGAGAGGACTAATTTACGAAGGAGAATTGACGGTCATTATAAGTAGAGATTATCGTAGGAACCCGTTTCTTACTGCAACTATCTTTGTTCATATTGAGTTTCCTTTGCACATTAGGCGACATTGGGACACTAGGTATTATGTCCCAACAGAGATTAGCATCGTGTCGTCTGCTCGAACACCTGTCCGTAGGCCTTCACATCATAACGGATTCTTATCTGCTGAGGAATCTGAGGAGGACCCGTCTGAGGGTTCTGCTGCTTAAATAGACTTGGGCAAGTCTAAAACTCTATTATAAACAAGTCTGTAATATTATTTTAAGTGTGCCATTTACTTTTGGAAGCAGGGTCTGTATTCTAAATAATGTTCTGATATTGTCTATGTAAAATGTGTATGATGTATGATTATGTGTGAGTTTGATATGATCTTTTATTTTTTGCTAAGTTTATTTTGCGAAAACAAAAGAAAAAAAATTTTTACGACCCGTAATTTTATGACTACATTACATTATTATAACTTGGGGTAATTCGGTAATAATAACGTATACATGTGACACCGTACGGTGGGTGTTACAGTCTTAGCCTACGTTTGGAGTTTCACTTTCCTATACGTATACATGTGGGGTGACCGTTATTACACCCCGCGGGAAGACTATTTTCATTCCACAGCTAGGGCCCCGTCCCATAACTCTACTATTCCTATGGTAATTTCCTCTGATGATGAGGAAGATCTTGAGGAAGATCCCGAGGAAGTCCCTGAGGACGACCCCGAGGAGGATCCTGAAGAGGATCCTAACATGATTCCTCCTCACTTGAGGGATTGACTTTACTTGTAGCTACTGAGGGCTACCAGTATTTTATTTTTGGGGACCTGATGTCTTGTCTGTAGTGGGCTGTATATTTTGATACCGTGGGGATTTGTATGTATAATCATGTGGGGGCAGGTATAGTTTTGCTTTTTGATATACCAGGCTTTGTAACTAAACAGTGTGATAAATATATATATATAAATGAAATGTTAATTTCCCATGTATGCTTTACTTATGCTTTTGTTCTTTATTTTCCCATGTATGTTTCGTCACCGTGGATATTGATTATCGTTAATGATAATGTAACAAAAAAAAATATACTCGCCAATTTAATTACCCAACTATAATCAAGTAAATATACATATAATTAAAATGAACCGGGTCTTAACTCATATAATTTTATTTTCGTATTGTGATTGACAATGTGACGTTCCTTAGGAAAAGGGGCGTTACACTCAGGACCCAACTCCTCTAGTGAGAGTGCAATAGAGGAAATATGGAAAAAACTATGGAAGTTGAAATTGCCTCTTAGGGCCCTAAACTTCATGTGGCTGACCATTCAAGAAGTGCTCCTTGTCAGAACTAAACTAAGACAAAGACGTGTCAACTATTCTCCCATGTGCCCCCTATGTGGCTTAAGAGAAGAATTAGTCCTTCATGCCATCCGTGACTGTAAATAGGCATATAACACTTAGTTTTTCTCCCCACTATACCCCACAATCTATGAGTACAAATTAGAATCATGCAAAGCTTGGGTGGATTCAGTTATTTAAGCTTCAACCCCTAAGATGATGGAATTGTTCTGCTCGTTAGCTTATGGCATATGGTTGGCCAGAAGTAAGATGTGTCTCCAGGATAAGTTGTTGCCCTATGAAGAGGCAGTCTCCAAAGCAATTGGGTACCTTAATGAGTTCCGCAAGATCAATAACTTTGCTAACTAGAACATGACCTAAATGCATAACCCCAGGTGGAACAATGTGTTAGATAATATAGTGCATTTATATTTTACTTATTTTATTTATCTTAAGGGTAGTTTAGTCTTTTATTTGTTGCATATATATTTTTATCCTTTTTTCTATTCTTGTAATATTGGCTAATTTACTTTTGCAATAGAGAATCCTAGCCACTTTTCTCTTCTCCCTTGTTCTTCTTATCTTCTTCATATGCATTGCTAATCTTAATATGGTATCAAGAGCAAGGATGATTCTGGCCACAGCTTTCGCAGATCCAACTTTTTTGCAGCATTTTGGAGCGCGACCCAGACGCCATTCCATTCATTTCAACAGTAACCTAGGTGATTTTTTGTTAGCAATTCGTTCTTCCTTTTGCAGTTCTCTCTATTTGGGTTTTGTAGAGACCCATTTGTAGAAATTGAAGTTTTCTTTTCTCTGTTTTGTGATTGTTTGCAATGGTTGGAGAAAAGGATGATTCTCTCTAATCCATTAGTGTGCAGTTGAATAGGCAGAATTATTCATATTGGAGTTATGTGTTGAAGAATTTTTTGAAAGGCAAGAGAATGTGGGGTTATGTTTCTGGAACCTCTGTTAAGCCAAAAGATGAAAAAAATGGGAAGTATGCAACAGAGCTAGAAACCTGGGAGGTAAATAATTCAAAGATTATTACTTGGATCAACAACTCTGTTTCGCAGTCTATAGGGGTTCAACTAGCAAAATATGAAATGGCCAAGGAGGTTTGGGATCATTTGAAAAAATTATATGTGCAGTCTAATTTTGCAAAGCAATATCAGTTGGAGATAGATATTTGAGCTCTTCAACAAAACAACATGAGTATACAGGAATTTTACTCTATTATAAGCAATCTTTGGGACCAGTTGGCTCTTATTGAATCTGCTGAGTTATAAGCTTTTAAGCCGTACATTATCCGTAGAGAAGAACAGCGTCTGGTTCAATTTTTGATGGCTCTTCGAGATGATTTTGAAGGGCTTCGTGGAATAATTTTGCATCGTAATCCTCTTCCAACTGTTGATTCGGTTGTTAATGAATTGTTAGCTAAAGATATTCGACTGAAGTCTCAATCAAAAAAAAGGAATGTAGAGAAAGGAATCCTCCCCAACCCATCTGTTTTTGTTGTTCCTTCTAACAAAAGTAAATCTCATGGAAAGGTTGGTTACGATGAATGTAGTTTTTGCAAGCAGAAGGGCCATTGGAAAGCTCAATGTCCAAAATTGTTGAATAAGTCACAGCAAGCACAACAATCATCTCAATGGAGACCTCCCAGTCAGTTTAGCCAACAAAACTTCAAGCCTCCAACATCAAATGTTACTGCAGTTGTTCCTCCATCAGCTGAGAGCCCATCATTTTCTAGTCCTACAGTATCTAATCTTGCTAAACAATTTCAGAGGTTTCTTGCCACACAACCACATGCCATGTCTGCCCAATCCAATATAGGTTTGTCCTTCTCTAGCTCATCAGGTATATCTTCACCCATATGGATTCTTGACTCTGGAGCCTCTCATCATATGTCATTTGATTTTAAATCATTTGTATCTTTACATCCCGCCTCATCTGTGTCAGTCATGACTATTGATGGCACTCCTATACTATTAGCAGGCACTGGGTCTGTTTCCACATCTCATTTGTCCATTTCAGATGTTTACTACATTCCTAATCTCACTTTGAGTCTTGTTTCTGTTAGTCAATTATGTGATTCTGGTTACTCAATTTTATTTTCTTCTACCTTTTGTTTTGTGCAGGATCTGCAATCTAGGAGGCTGATTAGGACAGGCCGTAGGCAGGGGGGACTTTATATTCTGGATGAACTGAGAGTTTCAAATGTTGCAGTTTCTAGTGTTGACCTATCATCTTTTCATTTGAATTCCTCATCTTCTAGTTTTTATTTATGGTATTTTCATCTTGGACATGTTTCTTCTTCCCGTCTGAAATACTTAGCTTTCTATAGGGGCTTTAGAAAAGTTACAATCTAATGATATTTCTGACCATTGTGGTTACAAACTTGCTAAGTTTACTGCTTTGTCTTTTTCTAAAAGTATTTTAGTTTCTGTTGCACCTTTTGACTTAGTTCATTCTGATGTATGGGGACCATCACCAGTTGCTACCAAAGGTGGTTCTAGATATTATGTATCGTTTATTGATGATTGCACTTGTTATTGTAGGGTTTATCTTATGAAACATCGTTTTGAATTTTTTGGCATTTATCATATGTTTCGTGCTTTTGTTAAAACTCAACATAATGCTGTTATCAAGTGCTTTCGATGTGATCTAGGTGGTGAAGATACTTCTAATAAATTCTCTGAATTACTTACTTCTGATGGGAATTTTCACTAAACTTCGTGTACTGACACTCCTGAACAAAATGGAGTTGCTGAAAGGAAACATTGCCACATTGTTAAAACTGCTCGTTCCTTTCTTCTGTCTGCCTTTGTTCCAAGTGAGTTTTGGGGGGAAGTTGTCCTCACTACAGTACATGTCATTAACAGAATTCCATCTTCTGTTACTTCAGGTTTGTCTCCCTTTGAGAAATTATATGGTTATGTTCCTGATTATTCAGCCTTGAGAGTCTTTGGTTCTACTTGCTTTATTCTTCGTCCTCATGTAGAATGCAGTAAGTTGTCTTCTCGATCAGCAATTTGTGGTTTTTTGGTTATGGTGATAGTCAGAAAGGTTATCGTTGTTATGATCCTACAAATCAAAAACTTTATATCTCACGTCATGTTGTGTTTCTTGAGCATATTCTTTTTTATTCCATTCCTTCTAGTCAGCATGTCCTTACTAAATCTGATCTCACCCACATTGATCCTTTTCATATAGATTCTGACACCGCTCCTCTTACTGTGACCTATAACCAAAATAATTCTGATGTTAAGCTTTGCAGAGTTAACACTAGTAGTTCTGCAGATCCATATGCCTCCTCTGTCCCCGCGCCTCCCCAAGAACCTTCTGTGATCATGGATCCTCTTCCTCCTCGTTATCCTCATCGTGATCGTAAGTCCACTAAATTACTAGATTTTGTTTATTCTAGTTATTCCACTTCTTTTGCTTCCTTCTTAACCTCTATTCATAGTTTTTCTGAGCCTTCTTCCTATAAAGAGGCTGTTCTTGATCCCCTTTGGTAGTAGGCTATGGCAGAGGAACTTCTGCTTTGCACAAGACAGATATCAGACCTTGTCTCTTTTCCGCCAAGAAAAATTACAATTGGTTCTCATTGGGTATATAAGATCAAAACCAAGTCTGATGGGTCTGTTGAGAGATACAAAGCTCGCTTAGTTGCTAAAGGCTTTTCTTAACAATATGGTATGGATTATGAAGAAACTTTTGCTCCTGTTACCAAAATGACTACTATTCGTACTCTTATTGCAGTCGCATCTATCCGCCAGTGGCATATTTCTCAAATGGATGTTAAAAATGCCTTCTTGAATGGTGATCTTCAAGAAGAGGTTTATAAGGTTCCTCCACTAGGTGTTTCTCATAATCCAGGTGAAGTTTATAAATTGAAGAAGGCTTTCTATGGGCTCAAACAAGCTCCCCGTGCTTGGTTTGAGAAGTTCTCCATTATGATTACATCTCTTGGCTTCCACTCTAGCCCGCATGATTCTGCTTTGTTTCTCAGGTGCACTTCTCATGGTCGTATCCTGCTCTCCTTATACGTTGATGACATGATCATTACTGGGGATGCTGTTGACAGGATTGTGGAGTTGAAACTCCAATTGGCCCATCAGTTTGAGATGAAAGACTTAGGTACTCTTCGTTACTTTTTGGGGATTGAAGTTGCCTACTCTCCTAGAGGTTACCTCCTTTCTCAATCTAAGTACATTGGCACCATTCTTGATCAAGCTCATCACTCTGACACTAGAACAAAGGATACTCCTCTTGAACATAATGTTCAGTATACCTCTTTTGATGGTGTTCCTTTGTCAGATCCCACTTTGTATCGTACTCTTGTTGGCAGTTTGGTATATCTTACCATCACTAGACCTGATATTGCTTATGCAGTGCATGTTGTTAGTTAGTTTGTTGCTTCTCCTACTACAGTTCATTGGGCAGCTGTTCTTCACATTCTTCGTTATCTTCGGGGTACTCAATTTCAGAGTCTTTTCTTTCCTTCATCATCTTCCTTGGAATTACATGCTTACTCAGATGATGACTG
The DNA here is from genome assembly GCA_029884595.1 of Ormosia semicastrata. Taxonomy (NCBI): domain Eukaryota; kingdom Viridiplantae; phylum Streptophyta; class Magnoliopsida; order Fabales; family Fabaceae; genus Ormosia; species Ormosia semicastrata. The sequence continues at coordinate 37,401,601 of JAQQTO010000045.1, forward strand.
GGGTGGTGAGTCCACCGATCGTAAGTCTACTATAGGGTTTTGCATCTTTCTGAGGGATTCTCTCATTTCTTGGAAGAGTAAGAAGCAAGTTGTTGTCTCTTGCTCTTCTACCGAAGCTGAGTACCGTGCCATGGCATCCACTACTGCCGAAATAGTTTGGTTGCGTTGGTTACTTAAGTCTATGGGTGTCGCTTCCCTTGGACCCACTCCTATGTATTGTGATAATATGAGTGCTATACAAATCACTCGCAACTCAATTTTCCATGAACGCACCAAGCATATTGAGATTGACTGTCATTTCACTCGACACCACTTTTAGCATGGGACCATCACTTTACCCTTCGTATCTTCCTCCATGCAAATTGCTGACTTGTTTACAAAGTCGCATTCCACTCGACGCTTTTGTTTCTTGATTAGCAAACTCTCAATGCTTCCTGTTGATGCATCGTGAGTTTGAGGGGGGATGTTAGATAATATGGTGCATTTATGTTTTACTTATTTTATTTATCTTAAAAGTAATTTAGTCTTTTATTTGTTGCATATATATTTTTACCCTTTTTTCTATTCTTGTAATGTTGGCTAATTTACTTTTGCAATAGAAAATCTTAGCCACTTTTCTCTTCTCCCTTGTTCTTCTCCTCTTCCTCATATGCATTGCTAATCTTAATACAATGAACCAGTTAGATGGAACCGACCAGCTCTGGCAAATTTTAAGCTGAATGTAGATGTTGCTGAAATCTCATATAAAGATTGAGGTGTTGGTGTTGTCATCCACTGTGAGGATGGTAATGTCTTTTCAACAGCTACTAGGACCATCCCTCAAATCACGGATGTCAAAACAGCTGAGGCGTTAGGAATGAGATTAGCAGTGACTCTAGCTTTTTGATTTATGCTTTATGAAGGTAGAGGCTGAATCTGATAATCTTGAACTGTCATAAGCTTTGAATGGTAAAAAGGAAGGCTCCTCTTATTTTGTCATGGTGGTGCAAGATCGTATTATGCTACAAAGTCACTTCCAAAGTTGCAGGTTCCTTCATTCCAAGAGGGAAGGCAACCAAGAGGGAAGGTAACAGTGTTGCTCACTCTTTAGAAAAAATTGCATATGTTTATGGAAATAAGGTGTGGATAGAGAAATGCCCACTAAACATTTATAATATTATCCTTCTAGACACACTGCCTTTTTCAATCGATGAATGGCATCCTATATTGAATTACCAAAAAAAAAAGTTTTATATGTTGTACATACATGTAGTGTGTTAATTCCCAAACAATAAAGACTTAAGTAGTTACAATTTGGACTTAAATATCTCAATTTCTAGGGGAATGAAGAAATGTAATATCTATTACATTTTCCAATCATGTGATAAATTCTACCCTCTCAAATCTACAAACGTAAGAGTAGAGAAAAAGGGATTTTGCTACTATTGGAAAGACCACAATTATGGACGTTATAAGGCTACAGGATTAACGACGTTGTTTCCTTTATTTGTGCAACTTTCATTTTTATGATATTACATGCATGACCTACACTACTCCACCATTGTTTATGTTTCTCCTAGGGAAAATAAGGAAAGAGTTATCTTCCTCAACTATACCTATACTTCGTTTGTTTTGTTAATTCTTTTGGATAACTAGCATTGCTGCAATTGGTTAAAATATCTAATTGTTTAATTATCACATATAATATTATGTATATCTTCAATGTATTTCGATGAATGAACTCAAGTTTTTAATATTATTGATATGGTCGCATATTTGCTTCAATCCCAGAAAATGCACAATAATAAAAAGCCAGTGACAAAAAGCAGTTTATGGTGGTGGAAGGCCCTTTTCGTCCACTTCACTGCTTCAAGGGAGTTCATATTTCTTGTATAAGCACTAAGATATTTGAAGCGAATTTCTAGAATTTGTTTGGGGTCTAGGCTGACAATTTTTATTGGGAAGTTTTCTAGTTTTTCTTTGTAACAAAAATAAATGTTATTCTACTTATAGCTGACGAGGTTTACTGTTAAAATAGTTAGAATTAGTTAGAGTTTGTTAGAATTAATTTTAATGATTAGTTAGTTTATTTGGATTAGTTGGCTATATAAGCCAAGTTTACCTATTGTATTTTTCAGCTTCTTCATTTTATCAATATACAAATTTCTCCATTTTCTCTCATCTCTCTTCTCCCTCTTCTCTGTAACCATGAAATTCAACATGGTATCAGAGACATTCCACCCACCTTAAATACTCTTCTGCTGCATTTTCTTTTCTTTTTGCCCCTTTCTTAGTTTATTTTCTTTTCTTTTACACTTTCCCGAGAAAATCTATGAATTCTTCCTCTCCTCTCTTCCCCTCCAGATTCGGATTCATTCTCACAGTGGACTGCTCTCCTACGGCGTCTTCATGTGCCTCGAGTGCTCCAGCAAGCACCGCGACCTCGACGTCCACCTCTCCTTCGTCCCATGGACTCTTGGTCCGAAATCCCGATCTTGTTCTCGCTCTATCTCTGTTACGCTTCTTGTTACCAAATCCCTATGGATCTGATCGAGATCAACACGACGATGGTGTTTTTGTTCGGATCTGCATCTCGATGCATCAGATCTACACAACAGAGGTCCTCACCTCCTCCGCGAGCGCCACCATGTTCTACCGTGGGAGGCAATTTTCGGTCGCCGATCGCCGCTGTTGTGGCAATTTCCTGTGTCAGTTATGGCGACGATGGTGACCTTGTCAGAGACTCGACCATATCAGAAGTTCTTCAGCCTCTCAGATCTGACCTCACTGTTGATTTTTTTTTCTCTCTGCAATTGCGATCTGTTCTCTTTCATATCTGGTTCTTCCATATTTGTTGGTTCACTGCTGGTGAATGTTTTCTGGCTGATGGTGGAGGTTCTGGTTCGCTGTTTTCTGTTTTCATGCTGGGTTCACCGTGCTTGGCTTGATTTTGGGTTTCTTTCTGGCTATTTGGCTTGTTGTTCGGGTGGTTTGGAGGTTTCAGATCTGCTTGGGGTTTTTCTTTGGTGATGTGTGATGTCTTCATGACAATTTAGGTCCGTTTGGTGTGTGCCCAGTGGTTCTGATTCCATTTGGTGCTTCCTCTCCTCTGTTTGGGGCTAATTGGGGTGCCCTTATTCTGATTTCACGTGGTTCTTTGGTTACTTTGATGAGTTGGAAGCACAGGCTGGGTTCTTTGATTTGATCAAGATGTATTTCTAATGTTTTTTAAGTTCTGTGTACACCAACTGTTTGGTGATTTGCTTCTTTGATTTTTTTTTTGTTGTAAGCTTCTGCCCATGGTGGTGGTTAAGCATTGATGGATGTTCTTGCTTCTGTTAAGTGGTTAAGCCTTGAGTTGTGGCTTCTACTTAATGGTTAAGCTTTTGCCCTTTGTTGGCTTTGCTGATTTTAGCTTCTGCCTTGTATGGTGGTTAAGCATTTGGAGCTTCTGCCTTATATGGTGGTTAAGAATTTGGAGCTTCTGCCTTGTAAGGTGGTTAAGCATTTAGAGCTTTGGATATGCATTTGTATTGGTCATCCCAAGCTGGAAGTGTAATGTACACCTTCTAGCTTGTGGGGGGCTGTTAAAATAGTTAGAATTAGTTAGAGTTTGTTAGAATTAATTTTAATGATTAGTTAGTTTATTTGGATTAGTTGGCTATATAAGCCAAGTTTACCTATTGTATTTTTCAGCTTCTTCATTTTATCAATATACAAATTTCTCCATTTTCTATCATCTCTCTTCTCCCTCTTCTCTGTAACCATGAAATTCAACATTTACTATCTATTAACACATTAGTTACTGCTTTATGGAGAAGGTTCTCATGTTCAGAATCCTTATTATTCGTCAAGATATAAAAAATGTTGTGTTCAGTCTGATTGACTTAAATAGACACGCTCATTCATATCAAAATACTATAAAATGGATTACTTTAGTAGTTCAGACGATGGAGTTCAGTTCTTTAAACTTGTTACTTTAGCTAGGAGATTCATCAACATATATTTCAAGTTTCTCACATATGTACTAAATAAATACAGTTCCTTCACAATGGACACAAAAGCTTCTTTGTCACTTTCTTGTTGGTTAATATGCAAATTTAGAGTTGTTTGTGTTAGAAATTTAAGTTTGAGTTCCAAGTGCATATGTGAGTAAAAAATGTCTCACATTGTAAAAGAATAGACAAGTGGAAGGACTCATGAACTAATTTACTTAAAGTTTTGGGTTAAGACATAGTGTTAGCCAACTATTACTATTCATCTTTCTGCCCATTAGTTTTAGATCTCCTCGGTGTTTGTTGGATATTCAAGTGCGAGTTTTAGGTAAATATGTGGGTGAAAGAAGCTAAACTTTGTTACACAATGGTCAAACTGAATACTTTATAAGTGGATGAATCTATAAATCTATTACCTTAAGGGGTAGTTTGGTTCAAGGAGTTATTTTTACATTCTTGGAAATCTTAAGGTGATATTCTCATGTTTGGTAAGAGATACAAAAAAATATCCCCATCCATGTTGCATGCCCATGAATATTTATTGACCACTACTTCCTCCAAATCATTCCCAAGGAAGGGGTGAGTTTGGATTATTCTTATGTGGTGGGAATAATTCTAGAATGGCAAAAAGACATTCTTGCCCACACTAACCCTCAAATACCCATCTATCTCTCTTATCTTATCCATACACAAGCTCGAGCATTTCTTGACTCTCCCTCTTCTCCCATATTTCCTTAGTGCCAGAGGTATATTTCCTACTTATAAATGCTCTTTTTTTTTGTTGTTTGGTTCTTTTAATGGTGCCGCGACTGTGATCGCGGCGGAATAGCAACTCGTATGATTTTAAAAAGTGAAAATGGAGTCGCTATCAATTTTATTTAAATTAGAAAAAATTAGAAAACTCTTATTAGAAAAAGGTCTTTGAAAACCAGATTAGATTCGGGAGTCGGTTATGCTTAGGGAAGGGTGGAAACTTAATCCCACGGCACCCCTAACGCACCTGTCCTAAGACAGTACCTTAAGTTAATTGTGCAACTTGATAATCTCAAATATATTTATTTTACCCCTTTTATTAAAACAACACTAGAAAAACAAATAATTTGTGAAAATTTAATTTTTGACTTAACAGAATAGAGATTCTGCTCCTACGTATCCCCAAGTGCAATGAGGAACTCAAAGTCACATAGTTCTTTAGAAAATAACTATGGGTTGGTTGATTTTAATTAAAAAACTAATTTTTAAAAATTTGAATTAACAAATCATCGCGACTCTGTTAACCAAATTAAAGATTGAATAGGTGAAGCTCGCATCACGCTAGAGATGTCACCCACTAATTATCAAATTTGTTATGATTAAATGAAATTTCTTTTTATTTTACAAAAAAGGTTTTGAATCTTTATGGATTAGTGATTTATTTTATTTTGAAAAAAAATTTGAATCATCAAGCTGTCACAACTTAGATGATTCTAAAAGGTGTAGGATTAACAAGTTATCTCAACTCAGCTAATCCCCATTTATTCTTGAATTAATTTTAAAATAAAAACTATATAAAAATAAATAAATAAATAAACCAATCAAACTAACAAATGAATAAGCTAAACATGAACAACACTTGTAAAAAAAATAATAATACAAAAAATAAAATGAAATAAGCAAGCTTACCTTCAAGGCGTAAAAAAAATGTTATGCTCAAAGAAGTTATTGCACAGAGTCCCACGCGTTCTCTTCAAATCAAACCTTGAAAAGCAACCCACTTGCAAGAAAAAAAATTTACTCAAGTCTCGGGCTCTTATACTTAGTATTAAGCCCAAGTAAAAAATTTACTAAAATTCTCGGGCTCTTATACTTAGTATTAAGCCCAAGTGTCAAAATTTTTGGATGCCTCAAATAATTGAGAACAACCTCTATATATAGGAGAAGGGGGGAAGGAAGGAGCATGACTTCTCCAATGTGGGACTTAGTGATACAATGAATCTAGACACATTCTCCTATGTGAGACTTAGTGGTACAATGAACCTAGACACCTTAGTTTTTTAATTTTTTATTTTTTATTTTTTTAGATTTTCATTTTTTTTAACACAATGCCCCGAACAAAATTAGGTGTTCACAGTTGCCTCTCTTTACTTGTTTCTTACTAGATAAAAAGAACAACCGTAGTTTTTCATTTTATCACTGTAAGGAACGAGTAAAGACATGAACTCGAATTTTGTTCAAGAGCAAAAGAAACAAAACAATGCAAAGAGCGATGCGCTCAATGATAGAAACTTAAATGACAGGGAGCTGATGCGCTCAAACGTAAAAGACAAGAGCCGATGCGCTCAAAAATAAATGCCAAGAAATTAAAATGCATGGAGCTGATATGCTAACACAAAAAAAATGATAGGAATTTAATATGCATGATTTTTTTTATGAGAATGCATGATTTATTATTTATTTATTTATTTAATGCCAAGGATGCCATGAAAATGCATGATTTTTTTTTTAGAATGCTGGGAATGACATGAAAATGCAAGATGATTTTTTTCTTAAAAATGTTAGGAATGCCATGAAAATGCAAGATGATGTATTTTTATGCAAAAATGAATGACATGATGAATAGATAGGTAAAGAAGTTTTTTATTTTTATTTTTGCTAGGAATGAAAATGTAAGATGAATTTTTTTTTTAAATGCAAGAATGAATGGCATGAGGAAGAGACAAAGAAAAAGTACGCTCCTTTTGTGTCCTAATGGGATGGCCTTAAACTTGAGGATTTCTATCCAAATGATTTATGGGTCCTTCTAATTCATAAGAACTTGCATTGGGTGACACTTCTATTCTAAAGGCCTCTAGAGCTAAGTCTCATTTCAGAATGTTGACTACAAACAGTGGGTAAACCACTAGGTGTGTGACATTCGCGAGAAAGGCACACTCTAGATGAGGTTTTCGCGATAGCCAAACAGGATGTACATCCAAAATGGCTATCCTACGCAACCTCTACCTAACTTAGGCTTCACTCAGACCCCGGTATAGGGCCCTATTCGGATGTGTGTGATAAATGTGTAGGTGCAGTGGGTGTGGGGAGCATAGAAACTTGTACAAAGAAGTAAAAATACAAACCCCCAACCTATAAAAAAACATTTATACAACAGCCAATAATCATCTATCCTAGGGTTTCAACAATTAAGTACAAAATATATACAAGTCAAAATATGCACAGGATAATGCTATCAGATATTTACATAAAAGATACTAGATAAAATCTATAAACAAATAAGAAAACAAAAATGAAGACAAAAAGAAGGAGTAAAATAAATAAATAGAGATTATTAATAATTTGCACAACTAACAACAACAGGCCTGACTCTCTAAGTGCCCCCAGTGGAGTTGCCATCTATCGTGACCGTGATCGCGGCAGAATAGCAACTCGTATGATTTTAAAAAGTGAAAGTGGAGTCGCCATCTATCGCGACCGGTGATCGCAGCGAAAAATAGCAACTCATGAGATTTTAGAAAATGAAAATGGAGTCGCCACCAATTTTATTTAAATTAGGAAAAATTGGAAAACATTTCTTATGAAAAATAGTCTTTGAAAACCAGATTGGATTCGAAAATCGGTTATGCTTAGGGAAGGGTAGAAACTTAATCCCACAGCACCCCTAACGCACCCGTCCTAAGACGATACCTTAAGTTAGTTGTGCAAAACTTGATAATTACGAATATATTTATTTTACCCCTTTTATTAAAACAACACAAAAAAATAAATAATTTATGAATATTTAATTTTTGGCTTAACGGAATTGAAGTTCCGCTCCTACGTATCCTCGGGTGCAATGGGAACTCAAAGTCACGTAGTTCTCTAAAAAATAAGTGTGAGTTGGTTGATTTCAATTTAAAAAATTAATTTTTGACTTTAAAAATGTGAATTAACACGTCATCGCGACTCAGTTAATCAAATTAAAGATTAAATAGGTGAAGCTCGCGTCATGCTAGAGATGTCGCCCACTGATTATCAAGTTTGTTATGATTAAATAAAATTTCTTTTTATTTAAAAAAAGGTTTTGAATTTTTATGGATTAGTGATTTATTTTATTTTGAAAAAAATTTGAATCATCAAGTTGTCACAACTTAGATTATTCTAAAAGGTGTAAGATTAACAAGCTGTCTCAACTCAGCTAATCCCAATTTATTCTTGAATTAATTTTAAAATAAAAACTATACAAAAATAAATAAATCAATCAATCAATCAAACTAACAAATGAATAAGCTAAAAATGAACAACACTTATAAAAAATAAAAAAATAATACAAAAAATAAAATGAAATAAGCAAGCTTACCTTCAGGGCGTAAAAAATGTTATGCTCAAAGAAGTTATTGCACAGAGCCCCACGCGTTCTCTTCAAATCAAACCTTGAAAAGTAACCCACTTGCAAGAAAAAAAAATTTACCAAAGTCTTGGGCTTAATACTAAGTATAAGAGCCCGAGAACTTTAGTAAATTTTTTTACTTGGGCTTAATACTACGTATAAGAGCTCGAGACTTTATTAAAAAAAAAATTTTTCATGCAAGTGGGTTACTTTTCAAGGTTTGATTTGAAAAGAACACGTGGAGCTTTGTGCAATAACTTCTTTGAGCATAACATTTTTTACGCCTTGAAGGTAGGCTTGCTTATTTCATTTTGTTTTTTGTATTATTTTTTTTATTTTTTATAAGTGTTGTTCATTTTTAGCTTATTCATTTGTTAGTTTGATTGATTGATTGATTGATTGATTTTTGTATAGTTTTTATTTTAAAATTAATTCAAGAATAAATTGGGATTAACTGAGTTGAGACAGCTTGTTAATCCTACACCTTTTAGAATCATCTAAGTTGTGACAACTTGATGATTCAAATTTTTTTCAAAATAAAATAAATCATTAATCCATAAAAATTCAAAACCTTTTTTTAAATAAAAAGAAATTTTATTTAATCATAACAAACTTGATAATCAGTGGGTGACGTCTCTAGCGTGACGCGAGCTTCACCTATTCAATCTTTAATTTGATTAACTGAGTTGCGACGACGTGTTAATTCAGATTTTTAAAGTCAAAAATTAATTTTTTAAATTTAAATCAACCAATTCACACATATTTTTTAGAGAACTATGTGACTTTGAGTTCCTCATTGCACCCAATGATACGTAGGAGCAGAACTCCAATTCCTTCAAGCCAAAAATTAAATATTCACAAATTATTTGTTTTTTTTTTGTGTTGTTTTAATAAAAGGGGTAAAAAAAATATATTTGAGATTATCAAGTTTTGCACAACTGACTTAAGGTACTGTCTTAGGACGGGTGCGTTAGGGGTGCTGTGGGATTAAATTTCCACCTTTCCCTAAGTATAACCGATTCCTGAATCCAATCTGGTTTTCAAAGACTATTTTTCATAAGAAATGTTTTCTAATTTTTTCTAATTTAAATAAAATTGGTGGTGACTCCATTTTCATTTTCTAAAATCTCATGAGTTGTTATTTTTCACTGCGATCACTGGCCGCGACAAATGGGTTTTTTTTTAATGTTAAAACAACTTTCCCTACCTAGCCCCACCTTTCTTCCCCCACCCCAACCATCGTACCCCTTTCCCTATGCACTAGTATTCCTTTCCCCTAGCCCAGTCACTTGCACGTCCCATGTGAGCTTCTTTTGAAGGATGCGAGCCCTCCAACCATAAGCTAGTCATGGACATTTGATGATCCTTTATCTGTAACAAAAATGTTTAGTTATGGTTGAATGTTTCATAATTACATGTATGAATGTTTCATCTGCAACATTTTTCTTTTGTTGGATAATCAGGACTTAACACTGAATCAATGAAAAACTATAGCTAGCTACCTTAACAAGCAAAGTACAAGATAAATTAGCAAAAAAAAAAAAACCACATAATTAAAAGCGAAAAGCTTATGAACATGATGACCCAAGCTTCTTTCATGACCATTACGAGCCATCAACAACATTTGTCAGTTAATAAATAATAATAATTGTTCAGCAATGGATACTAAGGTGTACTTGAGATAGACACATTCTGGTGGTTTCTTCCTTGCGTAAAAACAGCAAAGCATGTTGAAACGGGGGGGATTGGTACTTTCAAAAGGATTCTAACGCTCAAATTAGGTTGTGCACAGGTAAGGTTATGTTGTATGTAATAAGTTACTTATAGAATGTGATTGAGCATGGTATTTATAGAGTACAATTAGTGTTTAGCCTCCCTTAATTGTAACAAGAAATCCCTATAAGATTAAAACATTAATACTGCAGTTATGAGCAGCCTGAGGCGGTTATAGGCGCTATAATCTCATAAGATTGTGATTGGCAGTTACGGATATTCCAGCATTTATTCTCTACACAAATCTTGTAATCTTAAGATACTTGCCCAATGCCACAGTCTGACATACGTAGTACCAAGGTCTTGACAGCATTCAGTGCTTAACTAAGATGTTCATGGTGGATTTCGGTGGTACACGTGCTGGGTTAGTCCACTAGCTATGGTCCGGATCACGCTCCAAGACAATTGCTCCCAGCTTGATGCTTAGATGAGATAGCTAAGTGTTAAGGTACCCAAGTGTGATATGAGCACATGGCATGCAGTGGACAAAGGGATCCCAGTTAGAGTTAATGCTAAATCTCACGATATTTTCCAAAGGATCGAGGTCTGTGATACACCGTAATATGCCCCCGAGTTAATGAGTAAGGTTGGGATCCATATCGCATCGCTCCGCTCACGTCATTTACTCCTTTATCTAGGGTATATCGTATGTTACCCCTATGTGTAGTTCACAGGGTCTGTCTTATTATCCTTTCTTGTAGCCTTTACTTTGCAGTTTGTGGTAGTCTGAGCTTACTTGGGAACCATCACTTTGACTATTGGGAATTAAAAATCCTTTTTTATAAGGGTAGCAGTTTCAAGCTATTTCCCAACTGTCTGCTACTATTGTGGCCAATCACTGAGAGGAAGCATTAAGACGCGGCCTCAAATGTACAGTCAATTTTCCTTCTCAATGGCCAATTAGAACGATTCTTTCCTCTTATATATAGGGAATGTTCTCATTGAGACTAATATCCCTTTTGTTCTCTAGTTTTATTGTTCGGATGACCTTTCTCTCATTTCTCGTGAACATATGGAGGGTCTTGCCCCCTTTTGAAACCAATTTCTTATTCTTCCCAAAATTCCCCAAGTTGTTCCCTTTATTGGTATTGATTTTTTTGGTGGAGGCCTTTCTTTCTTGGCGTAATAGCTTGGTGAAGACTAAGTAACTACCCTATGTGGCTGGGTCAACATGCATCTGGACGGCAGGAGCCTTTCTTTTCTGATGTATGTAGGAGCGTGCATTCTTCCTGCTTTTGCAGAGTAGATCCATGGTTTTGGCCATAGTTCTTATGAGGCATAGAGATTCTCCACACTCTGTGCTCCTCCTTTCTCGACTGTTCTGGAGGCACTTGGCTACTCTAAAGTGCAATTAGATATACAGGAGGGTGGAAAAATCCCTTGGAGCAACTTGGAGGTGAAGCATTCTGTAGTTGTTAGCCAACCAAGGGGAAGATGAGTGTTGTTGTTTAGAAGAACCTCAGAGGTGGCCGTAGTTAGTTATCATTGTCGTCATCACTATCTTTGTCTGTCTTCCTTCCTAGATTTTTCTAATTGGTATTCTTGACTTAGTAGTTTATGTACTCTTTGTTAGGGTTGACAATATATAGAATGTGAATAAATAAAAGTCCTTTTTTGAATCTTGTATCTTTTGTTTTCTACTTTTTGCTTTCTTTTCCTTTTCTCTAGGATGAGTCCAACACTCATCAAATGGAAACAGAATTAGCCCTGCCGTGTTGTCCCCAGGTTGGTGCTTAGCTATTATAGCAAAATAGCAAGATAAGCTTTAATGCCCCCGAGTGACGATATCAGTGCTTCTCTTAAAGTCGTGGTCTGTGTTATCCCATGGGGTTAGAAGCTCTAATCTGGAGGCATTTACGACCAAGTCATTTGGCATTCATGGAAGTGTCATAATTCAGATAGGGTCCACATGTCAATTGATCATAATTGGACATTCCGGGTATAGCCGGGGTCCGTAAAAAAATTTAGGGTCAATAGAAAAATTCCAGATTCAATTGCTGGGCTTCCATGACGTTTAGTTTTCTGCACAATTGTCCTTTCAACTGCTATGACAGCTATTAAATCTATGTGGCGTGTTCTAACTAGGTAGACGTGGTTTGGGTTTTGCGCGCCATGATGAGTGGCTTTTGAAATTTGAAGTATTAAGATGGAATTGCCCCCTAATCATCTTACCTCTATAAATAGGGATTAAAGTGTCTCTTCCCCATTTTTACCAATTCTGACTATCTGAGATGATTTTCGATAATCGTGAGCGATGGAGAAGTGCGGTTGGCAGTTGTTTGCAGTGGTTTGTAGCAGTTTTCCTTCAGTTTCACTTCTTTTCGTAACCTATTTCCTTTACATTTTTTAAGGTATATTGTCTTCTAATCTCCATTGCTGTTATTTTTACCATCTTTAGGATAGAAGGCTTCTCCCTCGGGGTATTCCCTTTCTTCTTCTAGTGAAGTGAGTAGGGATACTTGCATTTCCAAGTTAATTATGTGGTTTGGCTCTATGGAGCACCCTTTCTGCCGCGCCGTAAGTAGCAGAGGTGTCCAATTGAGGCTTTGGATTCTGAGGGCATAGAGGCCATAGTTTTGGAGAGGTAGGGTGGTTGTATATATGGATTACCACAGTTTTTCTCCTTAGTTTGCCTCTCCATGTCAGAATCAGTAGACTGATTTTCTTGATTCTGATATTTACCGGCCTTTGTGGGTGTTTCTAGGGATTTAATGGCCAAGAGACGAGTAGTTGGGGCATAGAAAGTGGCTAAGGAAAACCCCATGGTAATCTTCCGTGGGAGGAAAGTGTATTCGTGGGTTGGAGATGATGCTTATGACCAAATACCCATCTTTCGGACTATAGAGAAGCTCGAAGAATTCAAGGGCTACTTGAAGATGACAGAAGATGGTGTGAGGGATCACGAGTTCCAAGTCCTATCCCCTATGGAAAAGAAAGTGTGTTCATCCCGGGAGGTCAATGCGCACTACATGTTCCTATATGAGGATCTCTTCATCCGATTGGGACTCCGGATCTCATTTACTGATTTCTAGATTGTGGTACTCCATACTATTAACATGTCCATCCCAACTTCATGCCAACAGCTTGGGAAACATACTTTTGTTCAAAATACTTTGCTAGATAGTCAGACTGCAGTATTTAGAGAATGCATTCTTGTATCTCTTCACCTAGTGGAGTTCCCAAAGGGAGGGGGCCACTCAAAAGAACTAGCTCACGATCCGGTCAAGGCCTAGTTGGAAGGTCTTTCAGGTTTTCCAAGATAGTTTCAAGAACTTCAAGGTGAAGTACTTCAAGTTGATGACAACACCAAGGACTCGCCCGCTCTATCTAGACACTAGAGGGGGGCCAGTGTTCGATCTGTACTGGATCCAAAGGGCATGGAGCACTCCCCTTTGATGAACCTGCAAAAATTCATATTTTTACAGTTCAAAGTCTTGGGTTTTCATTCTCTTTTAATCTTTTTGATTGAGTTTGTTCTCAAGTTTCTTTTATTTTTAGTTATTTTAAATTATGTTTTAATTGTGTGTTTTTATGTGCTTTTATAGGTAATTGTACATGGAGAAGACTAGGCATTTAAAGAAGCAGAAAAAAGAAAAGAAAATAATTCAGAAGCCCAATGGGCCCTCACCGCTTGAGCGCGCAACGTGCGTTGGAGGATTCTTGTTTTAGTGGGCCAGCGCCTAAGCGCTAAAAGATGAGCGCCTGAGCGCTGAACGTGTAACAGCAGCGTGAAATTCTTATAAAAAAGAAAGTTTTGCCAAATTGAACATATCTTTTTCACACTTTTCTTTTTACATACTCTTAGACACTTGGAGAGAAGGCAGTAGTCGTCAAGAGGCACAAACCCTAATGTGGTGTGGGCACAATTAGGATTGAAGATTAGGAATTTTCTTCAACCTTTCCACCTTTCTATAATGGAGTTTGTCATATTCTTCCCTTTGTGTTCTTCTTTTTTCATGTGTAACTAATTTCCCATTGTTAGGCGGATAATGGATTTTGTTCTTAGATGATGTAACTTTCTTGTATGGGTTTAATTTATGTTTCTATTTCATGATTTACGTGTTTATCTCTATTCTTAATGCTTCTCTAAATCTGGCCAATTTGGGAATGATCTTTTGGGTTTATGTATGATTTGGGAAAATTTGCATGAACTTAGAACTTGTAATAAACACCATAACTTCTGCAATCGCTAGGAATAGACGTTGTGGGTTATGTGGTCTTTCTTTAATTCTCTCGTTCTTGATAATGCCTTTCTAACTGAGGTTAGACTAAGGGATTAGTTAATTTAAATCAGCGTAAGAGGATTAATATACCAAGGGATTGGGTATTAATTAATTTTGAGAATTGACCATAAATCATTGAAATAGAACATAGTTAAACTAATATTTGAGTGTGCATCTAAAGAGTTCAAGTGAAATCTGAACCCTAACGCTTCAACATTATTGTTTTTCATCCCTTTAATTTATTGTTTGCTGATTTTTATTTTTTTTTAATTTAATTTTTACCAACTCTCTTTTTGTTAGCTTAAATAGTGTTATTTTCAGTTAATTTAGTAATTAATAACTTAATTCTCATAGGACGATACTCTACTCACTTTTTATTACTTTTGTCGATTCGGTGCACTTGTCGATATCCGCATCAAGTTTTTGGCGCCGTTGTCGGGGATTATTGTTATTAATATTAAATAGTAGTTGAAATGACACTAATTTAAGTATTTTTTAATTATTTAATTTTATTTTTAATTGTTTATTTTATATTTTAATTTTAATTTTTTTTTTTTTCTTTCTTTAAATTTTCTTTTTATTTATAGATAATTATTTTTCTTGTTTAATTTCATTTTTCTTCATTTAATTTTCTTTTTAATTTGTTTTTTTTGTTTTGTTTTCTTTGTTTATTTTTATTAGTTTTTTTTTCCTTCTTTACTTCACTCTACTTTGTTTGTTTGTTTGTTTATGCAAGGTTCTCTAGAGTCAAACGAATTACTTTTTGATCTAGAGATTGAGAGAACAGCTAGAGCAAACAGAAAAGTAGCTAAAGAAAGGAAGAATCTTGAAGAAACAGAAGCAAAGATGGCAAAAATTGTTGTAACTGCATAGCGACGATGCACATTAGCTAACTATGCTACTCCATCTATTGAAAATATTTCTACCAGTATTGTGCGCCTTGCTATTCAGGCCAATAATTTTGAGATTAAACCAGCACTTCTACAGCTGGTGCAACAGAATCAGTTTGGGGGAGGCCATGCAGAAGATCCAAACTTGCACATTACCAATTTCTTGCAGCTCTGTGATACTATTAAGTATAATGGTGTTACTGATGATGCCATTAGATTATGACTGTTCCCATTTTCTCTCAGAGACAAAGCAAAGAGCTGGCTACAAGCCCAGCCACAGGGGAGCATTTCTACTTGGGAGGATCTGGTTGGCAAATTTTTGACTCGATACTTTCCTCCATCAGTGTTTGTGAAGATGAGGGGTGAAATTGCTTGTTTCACTAAAAATCAAGGAGAATCTCTTTATGAAGCATTGGAGAGATTCAATGAGCTACTAAGGAGGTGTCCTCATCATGCATCTGAAGTTTAGCAGCAGATGCAAATTTTTTATAATGGTTTAAATCATCCTACCAGGGTTATGGTAGATGCATCTGCAGGCAGATCTTTAAATACTAAAACTCCTGAAGAAGCTCTAGAACTATTTGAGATCATGGCAACCAATGAATATCAGTTGCCTAGTGGGAGAGCAGCAGTTAAACAGGGAATGTTGGAGCTTGGTGTTGTTGATATTATACTTGCACAGAATTAGACTATGATGCAACACATTGTCAACCTTACTAAGCAAGTTGGTAATTTACAGGTAAATGCAGTTAATCATCAAGGTCTGACTTGTGATTTTTGTGGAGGTAACCATGTCAATGGTCAATGTGAGGTAGGGAATTCAAGTGTCAACATTTCAGAGCAGATGAACTATATGGGTAATCCTTCAAGGCCACAAGGTAATCCTTATTCTAATACTTACAATCTAGGCTGGATGAATCATCCTAATTTCTCTTGGAAGAATCAAGCTGTACCATTGAATGCTCAGCCTGAATAGAAGTCTCCTCTTGAGATTGCAATAGAGAAACTTTCTCTGCAGACCTCTATTTTTATGCAACAGACTTCAGCTTTTATGGAGGAATCAAGAACTAATTTTAAGAATCATGAGGCCGCTATTAGAAGTCTTGAGAATCAAATGGGGCAAATAGCGAAACAGCTTCAAGAGAGACCTCTAGGCACTTTTCCAAGTGATACTGTAGTCAATCCAAAGGAGTAATGTCATGCAATCACTTTGAGGAGTGACAAGACTTTGGAAGACAAGAATGAAGCATCTGGTTCTACAAAAAATCAGAGTGAAAGTACTGAGGTTCCGATTGAAGAGGTCTTGTCTCAGGATAATGGTAAAAAGGTTGAAGCTAAAGAAGAGCAACCAAAGTGGTAGAGGAAGAAGAAGGAGCATGAACAGAAAATAATTGATCCTTCACTTTATGCTAAACTTCCTTATCCTCAAAGATTCAGGAAGGAGATTCAAGAAAAGCAGTTTTCCAAGTTCTTAGAAGTTTTCAAAAAGCCACAGATTAACATTCCTTTTACTGAGGCACCTGAGTAGATGCCTTCTTATGCAAGGTTCATGAAAGATTTGCTCTTAAAGAAAAGGAAGTTGAAAGAAGATGAGACTGTGGCACTTTCTGAGGAGTGCAGTGCTATAATTTAGAGGAAACTGCCACCTAAATTGAAAGATCCAGGTAGTTTCACTATTTCTTACACCATTGGCAAACTGACTATTGAGAAAGCTCTATGTGATTTAGGAGCTAGAATTAATTTAATGCCATTGTCAATTCTTTGCAAGCTTGGGATTGATAAAGTGAAGCCAACTACAATGTCTCTTCAACTAGCTGATCAATCAATTAAATGTCCATATGGTATAGTGGAAGATTTGTTAGTGAAGGTTGACAAGTTTATTTTCCCAGCTGATTTTGTGATTTTGGATATGGATGAGGATACTGATATTCCTCTGATTCTTGGAAGACCATTCTTAGCTACTTCAGGAGTGTTGATTGATGTACCTAGAGGAGAGCTTATTTTGAGGGTGGATGGAGATCAGATGACTATTAATGTTTTTGAAAAATCTGCATCAACATCAGATCTCTATGCTCCTGTTAAATGTATTCAAGACAAGCCTCTACAAGCTTTGGCTAGTAAGAATTCTTTGTCATCAATCAATGCTGATTTTCCTACTCCCAAGATGGTTAACGAAAAGGAGAAAGGACCTCATCTTTCTAAAAGTGCTGCAATTGAAAAAGATTCTTCAGCTTCCACTGATATATTACAGATTGATTCCAGAGATAGTGACAGAGTATGGAGGCAAAGAGCTGATAAGAGAAAAATGTCATCCTACTTCTCTTACTTCAAGCCACCTTGACTAGTTGAAAAGGCAACGTCGAGCTAATAATGTTAAACAAGTGCTTTTTGGGAGGCAACCCAAATTTTCTCTCTTTTTATCTTTTATTTTTGTTTTTTTTTATTTTGTTATTTCTTATTTTGTTGATTATCATTTTTCTATTTTAGTTTTGAAGGTAGCGTTGAGTCAGCTTAAGTACCTCCTTGAGTTCGGAGCCATTGTAGGGGGATGTATATAGTTGTCGGCCGCCAAAAAGAGTTTTTCTTTTCCTTCTTGCATTTAATTCATTTTGTTTTTGGTTTTTATTGATTTTATTTTTTCATCATCACTCCTATTGTGTTTTGAGTCATTGTTGAAATTGTGCATGCTGGTGTGTTGATTTGAATATCTAATGATTGTTTGAATTGTGGATTAGTCTGATTTTTTGGGATAGCACATGAGAATCCATGAGTTATATTTATCTCTATTGTTTTAATTGTGTATGGATGTTCTTCACATCTTTATGATTGATAGACTTTGGATTTTAATTGCATGTCAAGCTTAAATAAAGTTTATGGGATTGCATGTGTGTGGATGATTTGCATCTAGAAGTTGTTTGATTCTCTCTTGAGGCGAAATTCTAGGTAGTGCATGATTAAGGAAATGATAAGGGCCTTCTTTGGACCGTTTGAACATTCAAGTCAACCTGTATACACAGTTTATCCCTAGGTCCCTTTTGCAGCTTTGTTATTGTTTAGCCTCTATTTCTTTTCTTTTACCCACATTTTTCTTTTCCCATACCCATTTGGAAAAAAAAGAAAAAAAAATTCTCTCTTACATAACCTCTGTTGAGTGCATATTTTGTATTATTTTATTATTCAAGTCTTCATTATTTTTGTGCATGAAGTTTTGTGTAGCTGAAAAATTTCAAAGAAAAAAAAAGAAAAAGAAAAAAAGAAAGAAAAGAAGAGAAGTTCACCCAAAGTATTACAAAGAAATAAGTTTGGGGGTGGAGGTTGCTGAAGAAAAATAGTAACAGAAAAGAAAAAAAGTGAATGTTATGTTGATTCTTTTGTTCTGTTCTGCACTTGTCTTATATTTTGAGGCTTGAATTTTGAAATTTGCATGATTTTGTATCTCAACTTTTGTTTTCATTTTCCTACCACTTCTTTCTTAACCCTCACCATTGGCCTTACATTACAAGCTTATAAAGACCCTTTTGATCTTTAGTTGTGTGTTGTTTACATTAGTGTAGAGAGAGATGAAAGATAACCCTATGGGTGTGGGTTTGATATGCATTTAAAGTTTTATAAACTCATGTGGGCTTATACTCTATGGGGAGATTGGGTCTTTCATTTATGTTTTTGGGAAGTCATTTGTGCATAAAAGTTGCATGTGAGAGACGATGTAATAATTGGATTATTCATGTGTGACACTTTTAAATTAGATTGTGAAGCAGTTTCTGAGGATATGAATGATAATAGCCGGTATTGCCATGTTTGAGTCTGTTTTGAGTTTTAGTTTATTTTGTTTTGTTTTGTTTTTCTTTTACTTGAAGACAAGCAAAAGCTTAAGTTTGGGGGAGTGATGAACTTGCAAAAATTCATATTTTTACGGTTCAAAGTCTTGGGTTTTCATTCTCTTTTAATCTTTTTGATTGAGTTTGTTCTCAAGTTTCTTTTATTTTTAGTTATTTTAAATTATGTTTTAATTGTGTGTTTTTATGTGTTTTTATAAGTAATTGCACATGGAGAAGAGTGGGCATTTAAAGAAGCAGAAAAAAGAAAAGAAAATAATTCAGAAGCCCAGCGCTTGAGCACTGGGCCCTCACTACTTGAGCGCGCAATGTGCGCTGGAGGATTCTTGTTTTTGTAGGCCAGCGCCTAAGCGCTGAAAGATGAGCGCCTGAGCAATGAACGCGTAACAGCAGCGTGAAATTCTTATAAAAAAGAAAGTTTTGCCAAATTGAACATATCTTTTTCACACTTTTCTTTTTACATACTCTTAGACACTTGGAGAGAAGGCAGTAGTCGTCAAGAGGCACAAACCCTAATGTGGTGTAGGCACAATTAGGATTGAAGATTAGGAATTTTCTTCAACCTTTCCACCTTTCTACAATGGAGTTTGTCATATTCTTCCCTTTGTGTTCTTCTTTTTCCATGTGTAACTAATTTCCCATTGTTAGGGGGATAATGGATCTTGTTCTTGGATGATGTAACTTTCTTTTATGGGTTTAATTTATGTTTCTATTTCATAATTTACGTGTTTATCTTTATTCTTAATTCTTTTCTAAATCTGGCCAATTTGGGAATGATCTTTTGGGTTTATGTATGATTTGAGAAAATTTGCATGAACTTAGAACTTGTAATAAACATCATAACTTCTGCAATCGCTAGGGAAGGACGTTGTGGGTTATGTGGTCTTTCTTTTAATTCCCTCGTTCTTGATAATACCTTTCTAATTGAGGTTAGACTAAGGGATTAGTTAATTTCAATTAGTGATGATCACATATTTGATACATTAATAAGATTTCATTCTTAGTCATTTACACTCTCTATGTACTTAATTGATTGAGTTTTATTATGTTTTGTAAGTTTGGACTCAAATTGAACTTAATTGAATTTTTTAGCATGATTCATATCTTACACTATTTCTGTATTTGGGTCATATCTTGAGCTGTAAATGGTCTTTGGAGGTGATTCTAGTGGCATTTGAAAGATAAGAGAGAATTCTACAACTTTCATGAAGACCTCAAAGGCCCAATCACATGAGTAGATAACTCAAATTGGGATTGAAGCAATAACCAAAGTGTTTTTCCTGACAGCTTAACCTATGGGTACTGTTCATCACATATTTCGGGATAGAAGTTGTAAAACAGGCTGAAATATGGGTACGAAATAGTTAAGACCAATATCTACAACTTTCATGTTTAACACTTTTCCAGAATCGGACTCCTTGAAGGTGATATTGGGCTTAGAAGTCAGAACAGAGGAGCTATGACTGGACCTGGGTAGTGTTCAGTAATTTGAACATATCTGAAGTTAGAGAAATGATATTGGACTCAAACTAAAGCCATTTGAAAGCTAAGATCCAAGCCTACAACTTGCATGAAGACCACTTGGTTCAAAAATGACGAATGCAATGACTTCAGAGCTGCATGATTTTGGAGACAAGAAATCTCCATAATTTCCCACTCACCTAAAGTCATTTGGCATTTTTCACTCATTTTCCACTCATCCAACCACTAATGACTCAGCCCCTTGTCATTTTGTATCTCTAATCCTCTATAAAAGGGGGCCTTGGCAGATCATTAAGGATGTTAGGTGTTAGTTAGCAAAATGATGCCATTTTGTTATTAGGTTTTCTTGTAGTAATTTTCTTTTGTTCTAAATTAAAGTCGTGTTGTTCTTCTTCTCTTCTTCTTCTTCTTCTTCTTCTTCTTCTTTCTTCTTCTTCTTCTTCTTCTTCTTCTTCTTCTTCTTCTTCTTCTTCTTCTTCTTCTTCTTTCTCTTTCTTTCTTCTTATCTATGAGTAACTAAGTTTCATTTTACTTGAGTGAAAGGGTGAAGCTCTTGATAATAAAGTAAGGTTAGATTTATTCTTCTCTTGTGCTTAAATGATTTATATTTTTCTAGTAACCATTATACGTATTATAATTTGTTTCTTATAATTTAGAAACCATCTTTGTAAAGAGGAGTTCTTGATTTATTGTAGACAAAATATTGGCACAATGAATGCTTTAACCCATTTATAAGTGGTGGTAATATTTTTAGGAAACATAATATAATTACGTATATTATTTTAAATGGACTTTTAATGTTGCATTTTCCGATTAGAACCTCCATGTTGCGAGGATTCTAATTGAGTTATAAAAGGAATTAATCTTACATTTATTTTATTTACCAAGAGTGAATCTTTTTACCCAAATAAATAATTTTAATCGTAATAACAAAATATTTACTTCACCTTAATTAATCTTCAACAATTCCCTGTGGATCGACCTCGGACGCCCGAGAAATTTATTACTTGAGACAACCTGCACTTGGGTTTGCAAATGTGACAATTGAAAATTGTGCATCAAGTTTTTGGCACCATTACCGAGGACTTGATTTGAAGACTGAATTTTTGGTGTAAAAATTTTGTATATATACTAACATACTAACTAGTGGGGGAACCTCTCCCTTTTTAATTTCTGTGCATGCTAACTTGTGGGGGAAACTCTCCCTAATTTCTCTATAATCTTTAATTATTAATGAAATAATCTTTCTTCTTCTCTCCTTTCTCACTGGAGCAAAAAATCGGCTTGCCGATTCTCCAGTTTTCATATTTTAAATTTACTTTCTGCACTTTATTTTCTGTATTTTAATTTCATACAGTGGGGTAATTCTCCATTTTATTTTCTTGTACATATTAACTTAGTGGAGGTAACTCTCCCTTTTATTTATTTTTAATTTATTTTCTGTATTTATTTTCTATTATTTTTTTTGTTATTTATTTTTGTCATTTTTTTTTGTTTACTAACTTACTAACTCTCTTGCTAACTATCTAACTTTTTACTTTATCAGCTATCTAACTTTTTATTTTTTTTGCTTCTAACATTTTAATTTATCTGTATACTAACTTTTTAATTTTTATGCTTATTAACTTATTTGGTGGTTGGTTTATACCACACCTTTGTTAATATTTAATGGACAATTTATACTGCTAGCTTGTATATTTTATTTTATACTGTAAGTTACTTGTTTATGCTTAATTGGTATCGTGATTTAAATTCTGGTCGTTTGGTTAGAGTTAATCCAGGTCTTTACATATCGATTTATTTGAATCACAATCACACACATTAAGCACAATGGCTGAAAACGAAAGTGTGCATGATGAACATGAAAATCAACCGTTGCGAACTATGCGTGAGTATTTGCAACCATCTCGAAATTCTAGTCCATCATGTTTTATCTTTCCACTCAATGCCAACAATTTTAGATTCAAGTCAGGTATGATTTCTTTACTTCCTAATTTCCATAGTTTAGAATCTGAACGCCCATATTTACATCTAAAAGAATTTGAGGAAGTATGTACTACTTTTCATGATCAAACTTGCACTGAAGAGGTTGTTAAGCTTAAATTATTTCCTTTTTCTTTGAAAGATAAAGCAAAAACTTGGCTTAATACTTTGAAACCAAGATCAATTGGCACATGGCAAGAAATGCAATGTGAGTTTTTGAAGAAATTTTTTCCAACACATAAAACCAATGCTTTGAAACGACAAATCCAAAATTTTTCCCAAAATTTCAATGAAGCATATTTTCAAAGTTGGGAACGTTTTACAGATTTGTTGAATTCTTGCCCACATCATGGTTTTGAAAAATGGCGCACTATAAGCTTTTTTTATGAAGGGTTAACACCCGAAACCAAACAATTTGTGGAAACAATATGCAATGGTGAATTTCTTGATAAAGAACCTAAAGAAGCTTTAGACTATTTAGACCATTTGGCTGAAAATTCTCAATCTTGGCATGGTACTAATCCTTCTGAAAATTCAATTAGATTTAACCTTGCAAATGCTAGTAAAGAAAAATATCATCTTAGTCAAGAAGAAGATCTAAATGCAAGGTTTTCTAGTTTAGCTAGAAAGGTTGAAGCCATGGAATCCGGGAAAGTAAAAGAAATCAAATCTGTGCAAAGTGAAGAAATTTGCGGCATTTGTGATGAATTGGGACACTCAACAAATGAATGTCCAAAACTTTCTATTTTTAAAGAAGTTGTGCATGAGCAAGTAAATGCAATGACCAATTTTAAAAAGCCATTCACTTCTTCTTTTTTAGATACATACAATCCGGGATGGAGAAATCACCCGAACTTCAGTTGGAGGAATAGCAACCAGCCACAATTCATGCAACCACCACCTCCTCAGGCACAGCAAGATTCTCAAAATCCTCAAGGATATGCACCTTATGTCCCACCATATAGGAAAAACCTTGAAGGAACATTGCATGCATTAATGGAAAAACAAGAAGCCATCAATAACCACAACACTCAAGCCATGATTGACATAAAAGATACTCTTGCTAAACTTTCTTCTACACTTGCCATTCATGAGAAAGGAAAGTTTCCCTCTCAACCTCAACCAAATCCCAAGGGTCAGTTTAGCCTAAATGAGGGTAGTTCAGAAAGTCAAAAAATAGATCAAGTCAACTCAGTGATAACTCTTAGGAGTGGAAAGGTTGTTGAAAAACAAATTCCTGAACTTTTTGAGAAAGATAATGAGTTAATTCCCAAAGATGAGGAAGAAGTTGATAAGCCACATAGTCAAAAAGAGATCAAACCTTCGTCTTCACCCCCATTTCCTCAAGCATTAAATAATTCAAGTAAAGTGAATCATAACAGTGACATTTTTGAAATCTTTAAACAAGTGAAGGTCAATATTCCTCTGTTAGATGCTATCAAGCAGATTCCTTGTTATGCCAAATTTTTGAAAGACTTGTGCACTGTTAAAAGGAAACATAATGTGAAAAAGAATGCATTTTTGACAGAATAGGTAAACTCCATTATTCAAAACAATAATGAGTTGAAATATAAAGACCCTGGTTGTCCTACAGTTTCATGCATTATTGGTGAACATAAAATTGAACGAGCTTTACTTGATCTTGATGCTAGTGTTAATTTGCTTCCATATTCAGTTTATCAGCAACTCAACCTTGGTGAGTTAAAACAAACTTCTGTAACACTTCTACTTGCTGATAGATCAATTAAAATTCCAAAAGGAATAGTAGAAGATGTGTTGGTACAAGTTGATAAATTCATATATCCTGTGGATTTTATTGTCTTGGAAACTGAACCTATGGTTGATAGTTCTAAGTCAGTTCCTGTTATTTTGGGTCGCCCATTTTTAGCAACATCTAATGCTTTGATAAATTGCAGAAATGGAGTGGTGAAGCTAACTTTTGGAAATATGACACTGGAGCTTAATGTTTTCAACATGTGTAAGCAACCACATGAAGTTTATGATGACAAGGAAGAGATTGAAAGGATTGAGGCCATTATAGATGATCATCTTCAAATCAGGAGTTCTTCTGACCCATTAGAAATCTGTTTAATTAATTCATTTGATTCAGCTACACAATTAGATGATGATATTTCTGAAATATGTTCTTTACTTGACTGTACACAGGAAATGGAATACAGAGGAAGGAAGCCAAGATTCGAAGAGCTAAAATCCATGAATGATGATGCCCATGAAGAAGTACCCACATTGGAGCTGAAGCCATTGCCTGATGGGTTGAAGTACACATTTTTGGGAGAAGAACAAAGCTCTCCAGTGGTAATTTGCTCATCCCTGACCAAAGAACAAGAAGGTAAGTTGATAGAAGTACTTAAAAGGCATAAAAATACAATTGGATGGACATTAAAGGATATCAAAGGCATTAATCCATTAATTTGTACACATAGAATACATTTAGAGGATAATGCTAAAACATCTCAACAACCTCAAAGAAGATTAAATCCACACATGAAAGAGGTAGTTAGAGCTGAAGTTCTTAAATTACTTGATGTTGGAATTATCTATCCTATCTCGATAGCGGTGGGTAAGCCCTGCACAAGTTGTGCCTAAGAAATCTGGAATAACAGTGGTTGAAAATGAAAAAGGAGAATTAATACCTACCCGAGTCTCATCTAGTTGGCGTATGTGTATTGATTTCAGAAAATTGAATGCAGCCACTAGGAAAGACCATTTTCCATTGCCATTTCTTGATCAGATTCTAGAAAGAGTAGCAGGACATCCCTACTATTGTTTTCTTGATGGTTATTCAGGGTATAATCAAATACCAATTGCATTAGAGGATCAAGAAAAGACCACTTTTACTTGTCCCTTTGGCACTTTTGCATATAGAAGAATGTCTTTTGGTCTTTGTAATGCTCCGGTAACTTTTCAACGATGCATGTTAAGTATTTTTAGTGACATGATTGAGCATTATTTAGAGGTTTTCATGGATGATTTGATAGTTTTTAGAAATTCTTTTGAAAATTGTCTTGATAATTTGGAAAAAGTTCTTAAAAGATGCGAAGAAAAAGGATTTGTGTTAAATTGGGAAAAATGTCATTACATGGTTACCTCAGGAATAGTGTTAGGTCATGTGATATCTTCTAAGGGAATTGAAGTTGATAA
Organism: Ormosia semicastrata; assembly: GCA_029884595.1. NCBI lineage: Eukaryota > Viridiplantae > Streptophyta > Magnoliopsida > Fabales > Fabaceae > Ormosia > Ormosia semicastrata. The sequence continues at coordinate 37,427,269 of JAQQTO010000045.1, forward strand.
GGCCAAAGTTGAATTAATTGCTCATTTGCTTTTCCCAAAAACAGTCAGAGAAGTTCGTTCCTTTTTAGGACATGCAGGATTTTACAGAAGATTTGTAAAGGACTTTAGTGCCATATCTAGACCTTTATGTAATCTTCTGACAAAAGATACACCATTTGATTGGACTCAAGATTGTCGAAATCTTTTGAAAAATTAATCGGTCTTTTGACTTCTGCTCCTATCATGCAATCTCCATGGTGGTCTTTGCCTTTTGAGTTGATGTGTGATGCTAGTGATTTTGCTGTTGGCGCTGTTTTAGGCCAAAGAAAGGAAGGTAAGCCTCATGTAATTTATTACGCAAGTCGAACTTTGAATAGTGCACAAATGAATTACACCACTACTGAAAAAGAACTACATCTTTGTAATTTTGGCATTGGACAAATTTTGAGCTTATTTAATTGGTTCATCCACTGTTGTTTTCACTGATCATGCTGCTGTTAGATATTTAATGTCTAAACAGGATGCCAAACCTAGGTTGATACGGTGGATCTTGTTGCTTCAAGAATTCAACATCACAATAAAAGACAAGAAAGGAGCCGAAAATGTTGTTGCAGATCATTTGTCAAGGCTGACAACAGGCTCATCTTTTGATAGCACACCTATCAATGATTCTTTTCCCGATGAATTTTTATTTTCTGTCGATTCCATGCCTTGGTTTGCTAACATTGTCAATTTTCTTGTAACAGGTAAGATGCCGCCTCAGTGGACACACCAAGACAGAAAAAAGTTTTTGATTGAGGTGAAAATTTTCTTTTGGGATGACCCATATTTGTTCAAATTTTGTCCTGATCAAATCTTTCGGAGATGTGTACCCGACAATGAGGTGAGTAGTGTCATTAAATTTTGTCATTCAGAAGCATGTGGAGGTCATTTTTCTTCAAAGAAAACAGCTGTGAAAATCTTGCAGTGTGGATTTTATTGGCCCACTTTATTCAAGGATAGTTATACTTTTTGCAAAAGTTGTGAAAGTTGTCAAAAATTGGGGTCCATTTCTAAAAGAAATATGATGCCTTTGAACCCTACCTTGTCATTGAAATTTTTTATTGTTGGGGAATTAATTTCATGGGTCCATTTCCATCATCTTTTGGATTTGTGTACATTTTAGTTGCAGTTGATTATGTTTCAAAATGAATTGAGGCGATTCCATGTCGGCACAATGATCATAAAACTGTTCTAAAATTTTTAAAAGAAAATGTTTTGAGTCGATTTGGAATTCCTCGAGCTATCATCAGTGATTGGGAACACATTTTTGCAATAAACCATTTGAATCCTTAATGAAGAAATATTGCATTACCCACAAAATTGCAACCCCTTATCATCTTCAGACAAGTGGACAAGTTGAATTAGCAAATAGGGAGATTAAACAAATTTTGGAAAAAATGGTTAACCTAAATCGTAAAGATTGGTCTTTAAGACTAAATGATGCACTTTGGGCTTACCGTACTGCTTTTAAAACATCTTTGGGCATGTCTCCCTATCGGTTAGTTTATGGAAAACCTTATCATTTGCCTGTAGAATTGGAGCATAAAGCATTTTGGGCCATTAAAGCTTTCAACTTAAGTCTTAATGATGCTTCCAAATTACACAAATTGCAATTGAATGAACTTGAGGAATTAAGAAATGATGCATATGAAAACTCAAAGATTTATAAAGTTAGAACAAAAGCTTTTCATGACAAATCAATTTTGAGAAAAACTTTTGAAATTGGTCAAAAAGTTCTGCTTTATAATTCTCGTCTTCACCTATTCCCTGGAAAATTGAGATCTAGGTGGATTGGTCCTTATATTGTCAAACATGTGTATTCTTATGGGGCCATAGACATTGAGAATCCTAGGAATGGTATTGTATTTAAGGTCAATGGACAAAGACTCAAACCATTTCTGGAACATCAAGTTGTTGAGGTAGAATCCATTTCTCTTTCTAATCCTTGTTATGAGTAAAATTTATTTTAATGTTGTTTCTTTCTTTTTGCAGTTCTTTGTGTTCCCGGTTAAATGGCGGATAACGGTAATCCGTGACTCTCAAGTCGGTTTGTTTTTCAGTTTTTCATAATAACTGAATTCTTCTCCTTTTAAAATTGATGTCATTCTCTCAAATCTAAGAAAACATTTTCCTTCTCTCCCTCTAAATGCTCTAAAAAAAGTCTATGAAGTTAGGTGTGAAAGACTGAGATTGTTAATGTATAAGGGCATCCCAGAAGATATACGCTGCATAATCGAAGCAAAGGTTCGTTTAGCTGGTGAATCTTCAGATTCATTTGTCCCATACATGCCTGGTCTCGGTAAAAGTTCATTTTCAAAAAGGAGAAGAGCAAAAAGAATGAAAGTTTGTTACAAGTGTGCATGATGGAATTGCAACACGTGATGTCACTCTTTGGGGATGGTTTTCGTAAACAGAGAAGATAAAATATTCTTCATTAAGAATGGACTGAGTAAGGAGTCATTAGATAATATCTTATTGACTCTTGAGGCGCATTCTTGTGGAATTGTGCAGCGTGAACTTCTTAGTTTGTGAAATCTCTTCAGGGATGAGCAAGAGCGTTACAGTCTTGGGAATCTGACTCAAAAAGACCCTGTTTGCCAATTTATAAGAAAATTGGATGGGAAGCTTATCCTTGACTCATAGAAGGCGTTTAAGCCATTTCTGAACGTGAAACCAAAGGAAGATGTGAGTCACAATCACAACAACATGTATATATTATCTTGTACATTTTCCAAAAAGAAAAAAAAAAAAAAAAAAAAAAGAAAAAAAAAAAAAAAAAGAAAAAAAAGAAAAAAAAGTGAAAAAAATGAAATAAAAAAAAAAAAAAAAGGCGAAACTTCGGTTGTATTTGGTCTTTAATTAGATTAGAGCCCCCGCCGTGGAGTGGCGGACCCGTCATTGACTCGGGTGGACCTTCGCACGCCGGTCGGTAAATAAGATTCGTGTGCCATGCTCAGAGAGCCGCGCAAGCATTTCCTGTGTTTTAACCAAAGGCTCTGCTGGCGATGGACGAGAAAGAAGCGTCCCGTGTTTGCATTCTCGCGTGACAATGCCTCTGAGCTGGATCCTATGATTTAATGCCATGGGCTCTTCAGCGACCTCTCACTGGCTGTGGTCGTTGGTGGTAGCTGTCAGATTTACGCACTTTAATTAGTGGCGTCATAGCTCAATCCAAAATATCCCACAAGTGGGAGGGAGAAGAATGCCCAGATTGGCTGAGCCGTCTTAGTATTACTGCATTCATGACGCGCAGTATAAAGATTTGCCATGAAACCTGTACATAAAGGAATGTAATCATTTGTTATTATTATTTTATCTTTGTATGATTTTGTTGAATTTTGGTTTTGGACAGACGATCCTTTGGATGGGATCCTTCGGGGGTTTCTAGACTTCTTTACCTTGATGGTTTTCTTGAAGTCAAAAAACAAAAAAACAAAAAAACAAAAAAAAATTATTATTATTTTTATTATTTTTAAATTTTCAAACTTTTCTGACACTAGTCAACCTACTTGTATAGGAGCTATTATTACTTTTTCTATTCTCTTCCCTATTTAAACACTCCATTTTCTTCACTTTCCTACAACTCATAATCATTCAAAGAAAGTATGAGTGTAGAAATGGAGGGAGCTTCTTCTTCTGTTCGTAGATTTGTCAGTATCTATGTATTTTGTGGGACAAGTTATGGGAAGGGCTTAGAGTTTGTAAACGCAGCAAGCACTATTGGTAGAACACTTGCTGCGAGGAACATTCGTGTTGTATATGGGGGAGGTAGCATTAGGTTAATGGGGGCTGTATCACTTTCTGCACATATAAGAGGTGGTCAAGTTTTAGGTGTCATTCCTGAACCTTTCACTCGAAGGAACATCGTTGGAAAGACAATTGGACTGGAAATTCAAGTGTCATCTATGCATGGACGAATGAAGGTGATGCTTGAAAATTCTGATGCATTCATTGTCTTACCTGGTGGTTTTGGTACTTTGGAAGAAGTCTTTCAAGTTGTCTCTTGGGCCTAATTGAACATCCACCATAAACCCATAGGTTTGTTGAATGTTAATAATTTCTTTGATAATTTATTATCTTTTGTTGACCATGCTGTGGAACAGAAATTTTTCACACCTTCTGCATGACGACTCCTTATCTCTGCTTCTACGGTTGATGAGTTGATTGATAAATTAGAAGCTTTTGTTTATGAACCCGATCTAGTAACAGCTTAGATAGATTGGTCCGAAGGAAGCGGTGAAGGAAGTGGTGAGGGAAGCAAAATGAAAAGAAAGCCAGCCAAAACACTCCAACTATTTAAATAATTACAAGCTTTGGTTTTATTTATTATATTTTGTTTCTGTTTAAATTTGTGTGAGATTTTTCTTTTCAGTAATTGCAGCAACAGGTAATATATTCTATCCTTTTTCCTATCTATGTTTTGACATTGAGGACAATGTTGTGATCGGGTTGGGGGGAAAGATGGTTGTAAAAAAAACCAAAAAAAATTAAGAAATGTGTTTGTTAATATGTTTGTTGTGTTTATATTAAAAAAAACTAAAAAAAAATATAGGAGTGTGTTTATTAATATGTTTGTTGTGTTTGTCATCAATTTATTAACAACAAAAGTAATTAGGGATGGCAGAGTAAGGAGTAATTGGGGTAGTAACTAGTTTGTGTGGAAGTAGCAATTCAAATTCAGGGAAATTTGCATGATTGAGTAAATTGTCTTCTTTCTTAAACTTCACATGCTTTGTTATGGATGTTGAATTGGTGGACTGAGAATGATAGAATTATGCCTTGTGAGATTTTGAGCCTATTGATGAATGGATTGAACATTTGTACCATTCTCTTCTTTCTTGTGTGAATTTCACTCATGGAATTGTTACTCTAGAACTTGCTTTGATTCTTTTTGAGACTACATTTTCATATGCATACATAAATATGATTAAGGCATTTTTCTTGAAATAGCTATTTTAATCAAATGGTCAGCCTTGTTTAGAAGCATGTTATCTCAATATGATATCAAGCACTCTTATGACATCTTGGAAATTCTCTGATTCCTGCCAACATAAAGCATTAGAAATGACCTATTTTCCCTTGCTTAACCCCTTTGAGCTTATTTGACTATTCTTTGTTTCGAACTCATTATGTGCCTTAAATGAAAAATCATGTTCTTACTTAACCTTAGGGAATAAGAGAACATTAGTTTTGTCATTCGATGAGTTCTTGAACAAGTGTGGGTGTGTGTGTGCAGAATGGTTAAAAAAAATGTATATATGATGTTCTTTTTGTAAAAAAAAAAATCAAAAAAAAATCAAAAAAATAAAAAAAAAATAAAAAAAATTGTAAAAAGAAGAGGATCAACAAGGTAATAAAGGAAAGGAAAAGAATATGTAAAGAGAATTTGTATTAGGTGGAGTTGGGATGAATTTTCATGCTTGTTAATTGAACTCAGCTCTCATGCTCTTTTATTCTTTGGTATTTAACTTGTCATATCTATATTACCTCCTCCTTTACCTTGACCCCATTACAACCTTGAATAAAGTCATCATGATTTGTGTGTGCATGTGTTTGAGTAGTGGAGAAGTAGAAGATAAGCAAGCTTATGATAGTGCAATTTTCATAGGTTGAATTGAGTGAAATACCTACCTTTTAAACACTTGAGGGATTGAGAGTGAATTTTGTGAAAATCTATCATTCTTGACTCATGCTTTTCAATTGAAATATCCTTGCTTGTTGATTTGAGAAGTGAAAATATGTTACCTTATGAATGCTTTGATTACTTGAATGATTGCTCTTCATTTTTAAATATTATTAGAAATTGAGTCTTTCGGAGTGTTTAGCTTTTGAGTCCATTCGTTTTTTTTTTTTTTTTTTTTGTGAGTGATCTTATGTGTTTTGCTCAAGAGTGCAAAAGGCTAAGTGTGGGAGAGTTTGATGATCACATATTTGATACATTAATAAGTTTTCATTCTTAGTCATTTACACTCTCTATGTATTTAATTGATTGAGTTTTATTATGTTTTGTAAGTTTGGACTCAAATTGAACTTAATTGAATTTTTCAGCATGATTCATATCTTACACTATTTCTGTATTTGGGTCATATCTTGGGTTATAGGTGGTATTTAGAGGTGATTCTAGTGGCATTTGAAAGATAAGAGAGAATTCTACAACTTTTGTGAAGACCTCAAAGGCTCAATCACATGAGTAGATAACTCAAATTGAGATTGAAGCAAGAACCAGAGTGTTTTTCCTGACAGCTTAACCTATGGGTACTATTCATCACATATTTTGGGATAAAAGTTGTAAAATGGGCTGAAATTTGGATGCTGAATAGTTAAGACCAATATCTACAACTTTTATGTTTAACACTTTTCCAGAATCGGAATCCTTGAAGATGATATTGGGCTTGGAAGTCAGAATAGAGGAGCTGTGACTGGGCCTGGGCAGTGTTCAGTAATTTGAACGTATCTGGAGTTAAAGAAATGATATTGGACTCAAACTAAATCCATTTGAAAGCTAAGATCCAAGCCTACAACTTTCATGAAGACCACTTGGTTCAAAAATGATGAATGTAATGACTTCAGAGCTGCATGATTTTGGAGACAATGAATCTCCATAATTTCCCACTCACCTAAAGTCATTTGGCATTTTCCACTCATTTTCCACTCATCCAACCACTAATGACTCAGCCCCCTTTGTCATTTTGTATCTCTAATCCTCTATAAATGGGGGCCTTGGCAGATCATTAAGGATGTTAGGTGATAGTTACCAAAATGATGCCATTTTGTTACTAGGTTTTCTTGTAGTAATTTTCCTTTGTTCTAAATTAAAGTCATATTATTCTTCTTCTTCTTCTTCTTCTCTCTTTCTTTCTTCTTATCTATGAGTAACTAAGTTTCATTTTACTTGGATGAAAGGGTGAAGCTCTTGGTAATAAAGTAAGGTTAGATTTATTCTTCTCTTGTGCTTAAATGATTTATATTTTTCTAGTAACCATTATACGTATTATAATTTGTTTCTTATAATTTAGAAACCATCTTTGTAAAGAGGAGTTCTTGATTTGTTGTAGACAAAATATTGGCACAATGAATGCTTTAACCTATTTATAAGTGGTGGTAATATTTTTAGGAAACATAATATAATTACGTATATTATTTTAAATGGACTTTTAATGTTGCATTTTCCGATTGGAACCTCCATGTTGCGAGGATTCTAATTGAGTTATAAAAGGAATTAATCTTACATTTATTTTATTTACCAAGAGTGAATCTTTTTACCCAAGTAAATAATTTTAATCGTAGTAACAAAATATTCACTTCACCTTAATTAATCTTCAACAATTCCCTGTGGATCGACCTTGGACTCCCGAGAAATTTATTACTTGAGACAACCTGTACTTGGGTTTGCAAATGCGATAATTGAAAATTGTGCATCAATCAGCGTAAGAGGATTAATATACCAAGGGATTGGGTATTAATTAATTTTGGGAATTGACCATAAATCATTGAAATAGAACATAGTTAAGCTAATATTTGAGTGTGCATCTAAAGAGTTCAAGTGAAATCTGAACCCTAACGCTTTAACATTATTATTTTTCATCCCTTTGATTTATTGTTTGCTGATTTTTATTTTTTTAATTTAATTTTTGCCAACTCTCTTTTTGTTAGCTTAAATAGTGTTATTTTCAGTTAATTTAGTAATTAATAACTTAATCCTCGTAGGACGATACTCTACTCACTTTTTATTACTTTTATCGATTCGGTGCACTTGCCGATATCCGCATCACCCTTGCAATGATTGAATAGGAGAAGCCTGACCATGATTGGGATGACATTGAGTGGCCGACTTCCTAAATATGTGGGCACAGGAAATAAACCTTCTTGTAAGGATGTGCTAGACGCCTCTGACGATGAAACTCTTGAGGCTATCCTAAGTAGACTAGGCTAAAGTCTGTATTTATTCTTTGTATGTAGTACTTGTCTTTACCTTATTTTTCCTACAGTTTGACTCTTGCTTTGTTTTGCATAAAGCATGGCATTCAAAAACTCTCTTGCCACTCTAATGGCCCTGAAATCTAGGAACGAAGGAGCTAGTCCTTCCAACAATCTAGTGGACGTTTCTTTGACCCCTCCAGCCCCTCCAGTCGAAGATTTGGTGATCGTGGTAGGTATGATCTAACTGGAAGAGTCCTCTGTGTAGCCTCTTCAGAGGTGGAAGAGGAGAGTTACTGAAGGCGGCATAGCAGAGGATCGAGGGAAGAGGGCGGTCGTTGATGTTGATGACGAAGGCCCGATTACCTTGTACAGAAACAACTCGGAGCCCTGGTCGTTTATCGACTTAAACCTCTTGGACAACAAAGTTGTAGATCATATCACTCAAAACAATGTAACATCCTACTAGTACTAATGACATATCCATAATTACGCATTAGTATTTAGAATTAGGAATGTCACTTCTATACAAATAACTAATTTTATAAAACATTTAAAACATATATGAAAATATGAGCCTGTTGAAGATGATATAAAGTATATAACATTAAGAAAGGAAGTTTATACAAGATTATAATCCCGATTACAACTTATACAAGATAAGCCTTTAAAGGCATAATTTCATATAGAAGATATACAAATCTTTAAACAAAAGCTCTAATTCCTCTATTTCTCCTTAATTCCAATTTTCTCTTCCAATGCGTTGCATACGTCATAACAATAGAAACAGGGGTGAGAATTCTAAGAAATCTTAGTAGATCTAACAAAAATAGTCTCATCATAATACTTCCAACTACTTCAGGGAAAAATCATTTCAAAACTCAAATTATATAGTAGAAAGATGGCAAAAGGCCAAAACAAGACCTTTCTCTTCCCAAAATAGAATTCCAATTATTAACTTTATTATAATTTATTAACTTAAGTCATAAAAAGATCATAATTAAAATCATAACATCATTCAAATACAAATTTCAGGTTCATTATCATATATTCAATTTCCACACTGTGATCCTTTCTAATATCGTTACCATATATCACATTCAAAAGTACATCTCTCATGAGTCATAACTTTCTAAAACAAGATTTTAATCTCATTTCCTTTAGATACGAAGAATAATCAATAATGCATCCTTCAAATACAAGGGGTATTCAATATAATATCCATCAGGTACATGGATAGTTGATATAATATCCATTAGGTACATGGATAGTTAATATAATATCCATCAGGTACATGGATAATCAATAATCATTTCTAATATCAAATATCACCTCTAGGTATAAGGTTCATATCTGTATCATATTATTGTAATGCCCCTTTTTGAGGAAGGAAACGTCACACCATAAACACAAAGTGGAAATATTTTATATAAACTATTTAACTAAGACCCGGTTCATTATAATATAGATAAACTTGTTTGGTTGTAATCGTATGATTAAATTAGCGAATATTTTTTTTCTTTGATACTAAAATAATAAAATAAAGTGATGGGACATAGTTACAATAAAGAGTAAGATAAAAGTAAAACATACATTCGAACAATATGTATATACATATATATATATAATTATATCAAACTTATTTAGTTACATCGCCAGATATACAAAAAGCAAAAAGCTTTACAAGCCCTAAAAGATTATACATATACAGCCCACCAAAAAGACAAAATATCAGGCCCACAAAATATTTACCGGTAGCCATCAGTAGCTACCCACAGCATCTACCCCTAAGGCGAACGAGAAGAACCCTTAGTTGGATCCTCCTCAGGCTCTTCCTCGTCAGAGGAAACCCTCATCGGGGCCACCGAATTACGAGCGGGGGCTCATGCAGTAAAGAGGAATGAATCCTCCTGAGGGGAGTAGTAATGCTCACCCCACATGTCTCGTATGGGCCAATAGAATTCTAAATGCAAACGAACACTACAAGCAAAAATAGGCGGATCATAATGCCCCCAAGCTAGAGACACCGTCACGTCTCCGAGATAAACACAGCGGTCCGTACCCAGGTTGATATGCCAACAGTCCAGACCTCCAAGGAAAGCCAGCCTCACGTAACCCAAAAAGCCTTGCGGACGGGATGTCATGATCAGAACAAGTACTAGTCAAAGTCAGGCCAAAAGCCCGGGAACTCGTGTACTTCCCTTTCTCGGCGACGTCTTCAGAGAACATACAAATAGACAGAATAGTAGAAATACAGAAAAGAGGTAAGACATCCTACCATCATTACCAATTATAGCAGTAAAGAAACAAAACGGCACGAAGCGCCACATAGCATTTCAAAAACAATAATAATCAGCATTAAATAGCAACAGTAAATGACTAAGCAGTTCCAGGCAGTCATGATATTAATAAAGCAACAGTTCCAATTATCATATAAATAAATAAATGCCAAATAATATGTAGACTGACTATGCACGTGCACTTAATATCAAAATCCTACTCCATGGAGCTAGACATAAACATCGGAGAGAATGATCAGGAGATATTTCTGTAACTCGACTGCCGAGGCCAACAAGTGCTATCATTTCTCAATTTATCCATGTGCACATCATGGCATTGTATAAGACATTCTACACTTGATCGCAATATAGGACAGTGTCTCGGTCAGGATCGTCAGTACATTTCCATCGGTCTATCCCATGATCTAGAAGAGATACCAACTGACCATTGTGAGACACCCACACCCCGACGCACCCAAGGTCAACAGTATGACCTACACTAGTCTACTCGCACCCGCACATAGGTGTGATTCAATCTCCTAGGCAACATGGCCTTAACAAAAGTCCATCAGACTTTCAAAATGCATGATGACTCAATGCATATTCATGTATATTCAATAATGATATACTTTTTCCATAGCATGCCATAATTTAGCCAAGTTAAACATCAACAGAAATTTGGTCCCACTTATGGACCCATCATATCATATTATCAAATTCTCAAACGAGAAAATACACTTTTCAGGGTTTATTATGAAGTTTTACTTTAATTAAATATTTCTTACTAAATCTTTCTCTAGAAGAATTCTCTTAATTAGCTAAGTTCTCTATTTAAATTAAATTATATTCTCTTAGAGCATTACTCTAGAATTCTCAAGTCTCACATTCACTCTTGTTTTTTCCTTAATTTCCAAAAATCACTCTAGGTCACCAATTTAATTTTCTTTCCAATCACAATGTTAATTACTTAATACTTAATTACTAAATTTTCAAGGTTGCCCAAAAATTACACAATTGGACCCAAAATAGCCCTAGAGGCCGTGAGCCTTTCTAAAGGGTAAGAACCCTAATTTTTCTTTGATTCATGAATTGTTATTCACTTGATTAATCATCTCTTCACTTGTTGTAAAATTTTAAACCATAAACACCCTATGGAAGGGTTGTGGCCGTGAGCCTCAATAGGAAAAGCAAGGAATCCTTGCCCCCAAATCATGTTTCTAATCAATCAAAACCAATCCAAGATCATCAATATATATACATTCAATCAAATAAATCATACAAGATAAAATCAATACATAGTCATCAAAATCACACATCAAAAGAGTAACCCTAACATGGGTTCCTCATAATCAACACACAATCAAGTCTCTCACTACCAACAGAGGTTGAAGTGGATAATCTTCCTTTTACCAAGAGAGAAAACAAGCAAAGAAACCCCCTTGATGCTCCTTGATGAATTCGGTCAAGTACCTTCAAAACCCTAGAAATCACAACTTCATCAAATCAACACCAAGGCTTAAAAAAGAGAGGATAAATGGTCATGAGGATGGCCTTGAAAATGAAAAGGAGAAGAGGAGATGAGAGATCAAGAACATTACCTAAAAGCTTCAAACTTTGAGGCTTGAAGATGATGATGAAGATGGAAGCTTTTTGGGAAGATTCCAACTAGAAAGATGTTTAGAATGTGATGGAGGTTAGGAAAATGTGATTGCTCAAATTTTTTGCAACCATGGAAGTGTGAAGAGAGGGGGAGCCGTTAGGTAGAAGAAGAAAGAAGAAAGAGAAAATGTGAAGAAGAAAAGTGAGAGAGAATATGTAGAGAGTGATAGTATAGTGTGTTAAAAAATTAGAGATGAAAATGATAAAGTGAAAAGCTAAACTTTTTAGCTCCAAAAGGCCTCATGGCCGTGTAGAAGAGAGAGAGAGAGAGAGTGGGAGAATCAAGCTTCCTTGAGAAGCTTGGTAGAAAACTTCCTTGAAGCTTCTTAAGAAGCTTTGCGCGCTTCTCGATAAAGTAAAAATTGATATTGTCTCATAAAGTGAACATTCTAGAAAAGATGATTAACACTCTACTAGATCTATTATCTAATGAATAAAAGTTACATTTAATAAAAATAGTATTTATTATTCATCGGATAATTTCACGGTACAACGATTTTATTTTTCAGATAAAATCTCAAAAAACGTAAATCTCGTAAACTGTGTCCCGCCTCGGGTTTAGTAAGATCTCCCGTCAACATTTCCATAGTCTAAAGTTTACCAGTATTGGGGAAAATATTCCATTTTCCCGGCTCTGCTTAGCGCACACATAAAACAAGAAATATATTAAAATATTCAATATTTCTGAAAAAATCCACAAAAATTATCAAAAATCACAAATATTATAAAATGACTATTTATCATGAAACAAACAAATTTCGAGGTGTTACACTGACTCTGCTCAGTGTGCACGTAAAATGAAAAATATATTAAAATATTTAACATTTTCAGAAAAATCCAAAAAAATTTTTAAAAATCATAAATATTATAAAACGACTATTTATGATGAAACAATTAATTTTCGAGGTGTTACAATTATCACATCAGTGAATCCAAGGATGATAAGATCAAGCTTAAATAAACCTGATCTTTCAATTATCAATCATCATTTACTATATCTCAAATATTAATATCATTCAACATTGGCTCCACTTTGCAATTCAAATGAGCAGTACAATTTCTAGTACACTTATTGATTTTAACAAGTGTACATTATAATCATCTCATCATGAACCATATATGCATAATAGTTATTCCATAATTATCTCAATGTACTTCATTATCTATTCTCATTCATTCCAAATACCTCATAAATCATTTACATTCATTCATCATATTTCATATGCATACATTTATTACTTTGTCCTTCAAATAACTAGATGCTTAAACTTAACATTTTCATTAAATGAGTGATAATTGATTTTGGGTGCTAAATCTTCATTTCACAATCACAATCAACTACACATAATGATTAGTATCATAATCTAGGTTTATAATTGGTTTATATGGGATAAAGAACTCTATTTTCATGATTTCACAAGCTAAAACATCAAAACAGGGGACTGGTAATTGATTACCAACCTTTGGTAATCGATTACCAAGCCTTGGTAATCGATTACCAGCTTGGCAGAGGTTTGGTAATCGATTACCACTTGTCCAGAAGCTTGGTAATCGATTATCCGCTCTTGGTAATCAATTACCTCCTTCCCAGAAACACTATTCGTGGCTTTTTATGGGTTGGTAATTGATTACCAACCCATTGTAATCAATTACTAGTTGGATAAATGCATAAAATAGAGCATCTCATCCCAAATAAGCCAAAACCAATCTCAAATATACAAATTTCAACAACAATACTTCATACATGAAAATTTAAATCATTCTCAAAGGTTCAATCCAAATATGGGTATAAAAGAAACCCATTTTCAATCACATATTGCATAAAAAAATTTAAAGCTATTTCCAAGTGATGTGATATCGGCAAGTGCACCGAATTGCAAAAGTAATAAAAAGTGAGTAGAGTATCGTCCCATGAGGATTAAGTTATTAATTACTAAATTCACTGAAGATAACACTATTTAAGCTAACAAAAATGGAGTTGATAAAAATAATAAAAAGAAAGAATAAACAAAAATAACAAAAGCTAAATTTAATTAATTGGATTGGAAAACAATGATATGAAAAGGTCAGGGGTCAGATTTCACTTGAACTCTTTAAATATAAAGTCAAATGTTGGTTTAATTAAGTCCTATTCCAATGATTCATGGTCAATTTCTAAAATTAATCAAAATCTAATCCCTTGGTATATTAATAATCTTACACTATTTAGAATTAACTAATCCCTCAGTCTAATCCCAAATAGAAAGATATTATCAAGAACGGGGGAATTAAAAGAAAGACCACATAACCCATAACGTCTATTCCTAGCGATTACAGAAATTATAGTGTTTATCACAAGTTCTAGGTTCATGCAAATTTTCACAAATTATACATAAACTCGAAAGATCATTCCCAAATTGATCAGGTTTAGAAAAGCATTAAGAATAGAGATAAACACGTAAATTATGACATAGAAACATTGATTAAACTCATAAAAGAATTACACCATCCAAGAACAAGGTCCATCATCACCTTAATGAAAAAGGGTTTAGTTACACATATAAAAAGAATAACACAAAGGGAAGAATATGACAAACTCTATTGTAGAAAAGTGGAAAGGTTGAAGAAAATCCTTAATCTTTAAGCCTAATTACGCCCATACCACATTAGAGTTTATGCCTCTTGACGACTACTGCGTTTTGTCCAAGTGTCTCCACACACCTTCAATTTGGCGTAACTTTTCTATTTAAAAGGAATCCAGCGTGTTCTGTTACGCGTTTGGTGCTCAAGCGCTCAGTTTCCAATGCTCAGGCGCTGAGTCACTTAAATCATGGTGTGGTATTTGCAATTAGCGCTCAAGCGCTGACTGTCCAGATCTCAGGCGTTGATTCACTTAAGTAGATCTCTCTAGCGCACATTTGCGCACTCAAGCGGTGAGATTCTAACGCTCAAGTACTGGCTCACTTAACTTGATTTTTTAGCTTTTCTTTATCACTCAAATGTCCAGCCTTTTCCATGTGTAAATACCTAACAAAAACACATAAAAACACGTAATAAGAATGCAATTAAAATAATAAAAACATAATAAAACTTGAGAATAAAACTAAATAAAAAAGATTAAAAGATGATGAAAACTCAAGATATTTGAACTGTAAAAATATGAATTTTTACAGGTTCATCACTCTCCCAAACTTAAGCTTTTGCTTGTCCTCAAGTAAAAGAAAAACAAAACAAAATAAAATAAAAAAACTAAAGAAATAAAAACTAAAAACACACAGATTCAAACATAGCAATATCGGTTATTAAAAATCATTCATATCCTCAGAAACTGCTTCACAATCTAATTTCAAGGTGTCACACATGAACAATCCAATTGCCACAATGTCTCTCACATGCAACTCTTATGCATAAATGACTTCCCAAAAATATGAATGAAAGACACAATCTCTTCATAAAGTGCAAGCTCAGAAAGGTTTATAAAGCTGCAAATGCACATCAAACCCACATCCATAGGGTTGTTTTTCATCTCTCTCTCTACTAATGTAAACAATACATAACTAAAGATCAAAAGGGACTTTACAAAGCATGTAATGTAAGGCCAATAGTATGGGTTAAGAAAGAAAGGGTAAGATAATGAAAATAAAAATTGAGGTACAAAATCAAACAAATTTCACAATTCAAGCTACAGAAAATAGAACAAGTGCAAAATAGAGCGTAAGAAACAACACAACATTCACTTTTTTTTTTCTTTTTTTTTCTTTTTCAACAATCTCTACCCCCAAATTTTTTTCTTTGGAATACTTTGAGTGAACTTTCTCTTGTTTTCTTTTTTTTTTTCTTCTTGAATTTTTTTCAGCTCCGCAAAACTTTATGCACAAAAAAAAAATAAAGACTTGAATAATAAAATAAAACAAGATATGCACTCAACAAAGGTTATGTAAGAGAGGAATTTTTTTTTTTCACATGGGTATGGAAAAAGAAAAATGTGGGTAAAAAGAAAAGAAATAAATGTCAAACAATAATAAGACTGCAAAAGGGACCTAATGATATACTGTGTATACAGATTGGCTTGAAAGGCTCAAACGGTCTAAAGAAGGCCCTTATCATTTCCTTAATCATGCATTGCCTAAGATTTTGTCTCAAGAGAGAATCAAACAACTTCTAGATGCAAATCATCCACACATATGCATTCCCATAAACTTTCTCTAAGCTTGACATGCAATTAAATTCAAGGTCTATCAATCATAAAAATGGGAAATACATCCAAACACAATTGAAACAATAGAGATAAATGTAACTTATGGATTCTCATATGATATCCCAAGAAATAGATCAATCCACAATTCAAACAATTATTAGATATTCAATTCAATACACCAGCATGCACAGTTTCAACACAATGACTCAAAACACAAAATGGATGATGATGGTAAAAGAAAATCAATAAAAACAAATAACTAAATGAAATAAATGCAAGAAAGGAAAAGAAAAACTCTTTTTGGTAGCCGACAACTATATACATCCCCCTACAAAGGCTTCGAACTTAGGGAGGCACTTAAGCCTACTCAACATTAGCTAACTACAAAACAAAAATAGAAAAATGTTAGTTAACAAGAAAAAATGAAATAAAAGCAAAAACAAATAACAAAATAAAGAGTAAGGAAAAGAAAGGAAATTTGAGTTGCCACCCAAAAAATACTTGTTTAATGTCATTAGCTCAACATTACTTTTTGTTATTATGGTGGCTTGAAGCAAGAGAAGTAGGATGACACATTCCTTTTATCAAATCTTTGCCTTTATACTTTATCATTAGCCTTGGAATCCTCTCCAAAGGCATTTGGAACTTGACTTGAATCAGATTGTTCAGAATTCACCTCAGCATGCGAAATCTCATCAGGCCATGGAGGTCTCAATTTTTCAACAGATAAGGGATTAACTTGCAGTGAACCATGGATAATGGGAGGACCTTTCTCTGTACCAACAATCTCAGAGAGAGGATGACCTTTCTCCTTTTTATCAACAATCTTAGAAATAGGAAGATCAGCATTGATTGATGATGATGGACTCTTACTAGCTAAATCTTGTAGAGGCTTATCTTGAACGCATTTGACAGGGGCATAGAGATCTGATATCAATGCAGATTTATCAAAAACATTAATAGTCACCTGATCACCATCCACCCTCAAAATGAGCTTTCCTCTAGGTACATCAATCAATGTTCCTGAAGTAGCCAAGAACGGTCTTCCAAGAATCAGAGGAATATCAACATCCTTATCCATATCTAGAATCACAAAATCAGCTGGGAAAATAAATTTGTCAACATTCACTAGAAAATCTTTCACTATACCATATGGATGTTTAATTGACCGATTAGCTAATTGAAGAGACATTGTAGTTGGCTTCACTTTATCAATCCCAAGCTTGCAGAGAATTGACAATGACATTAAATTTATGCTAGCTCCCGACTCACATAGAGTTTTCTCAATAGTCAACTCACCAATAGTCAATGGAATGGTAAAATTTCCTGGATCTTTCAATTTAGGTGGCAGTTTCCTCTGAATTATAGCACTGCAGTCTCATCTTCCTTGAGTTTCCTCTTCTTTAATAGAAATCTTTCATGAACTTTGCGTAAGAGGACATCTGCTCAAGTGCTTTAGCAAAAGGGATGTTTATCTATAATTTATTAAAAATTTCTAAGAACTTGGAAAACTGTCTTTCTTGAATCTCCTTCCTAAATCTTTGAGGATATAAAAGTTTAGCATAGAGTAAAAGATCAACTATTTTCTTCAGCTCCAAGTCTTTCTTTTTTCTCTACACTCTTGTTGGGGTCAAAACGTGTTTGCCCATTTACTAACCGCAAGTGCACGGGTCGCACAAGTAATAAAATGATGAGTACAGATATCGTTCCCACGAGGATAAGTTTATTTCCAATGCTAAGTATTAACCGATAGCTTACTTAATTCTATTCAAGAACATAAAAAATGGATAAAAGTAAAGAAAGTAAAGACATAAAGCAATAAGGATAAACGGTTAGAGTTTAGGGAAATCCTTCTTCACCTTGTACATCGACCAACAACATGCAATTCTCCTCATAAATATGAATGCAATGTTTAGGTTAGCTTGAGAATCTACATTAGCTAAACGCCTATGTCTAGGTCATCTAACCATGGTTTCAATTGCCTAACTCTCTAAGTGTCCTTGAGAGCTAACACAAAATCCACTCTTTAAGGTCTATTCTCAAACACGTGCTATGCATGGCTAAGAGGTATATGTCTATCCCATTAGCGAATCAACTCATCCCGCCATTGGAATAGAATCGAATATGCATCAATCATACATACGATCTCAAACCCAAATCCCTATGTCTAGGTTCATTAGATTTTATCAAATCACTCAAATGTTGGCCAAACACTCAAGAGCATTAAGCACAATATGATTGAACAAAATCAAAGATCCACACAAACTCAGAGAAGAACAAATCATTAATATTAATAAAAGGATTCAAAGTCATCCCTAAATAAAGCTCAGCTATACAATGAACATGAGAACAAATTACAAAATACATGTTCAAGAATGAGGAAGAGAAAAGAGAAAAGAGAGAAGGAGAAAGCTTATGGATTTCGCCATTGAAGCTCGGATCCTCCTCCAAAGGAAAGAGGGCTTCCATCCTTAGCTCCCCAAGCTCCATCTCCACCTCCAATGGAGGTCTAGCCGCAGCCTCTAACCCAGAAAACTAAAAACCTAAAAACCTAAAAGAGAGAAACTCAGAGAGCGCGAAAGGGTGCGTGAAAAATAGAATAAATAGGCTCAGCTCGCCGACACGCGCCGCGGCGTGCAAATTCCCACGCCTCGGCGTGTGGCTGTCTGTCCTGTCAGTATGTGGCTGGCTGAGACCCTCACACCGCGACGTGGAACTCTGGAATGCTTCCTTGGCTTCTTTTCTCCAATGCTGGGCCTTGGCTTGCATCAATTTGTCTCTTTTGAGCCTTTCCTACATTAGATAAGGCACCAAGTTAAATATAATTGTAAATTTACTTAATCAATCAATAAATATGCATAAATTGCTCAAAAACATAAAGGAAGGTATCCAAATGACATTTAACAAATATGAGCATAAAACCTTCCAAATATGCATAAGAACAAGGACTAAGCATGCCATGAAGCATAATTATAGGGCATAAATAACTACATTTCATGGAGTTATCAACTCTCGGTTGTTCCTCCTTAACTTCAACCTCTTTACTATCATCCTAAGACAAAACCTCTTCAATCAGAATCTCAGTACTTTCACTCTAATTCTCTGCAAAATCAGATGCTTCATTCTTGTCTTCTTCTAAAATCTTACCACTTCTCAAAGTGATTGCATGACATTGCTCCTTTGGATTCACCACAGTATCACTTGGCAAACTGCCTGGAAGTCTTTCTTGAAACTGCTTTGCCATTTGCCCCATTTGATTCTCAAGACTTCTAATAGCGGCCTCATGATTCTTGAAATTGGTTCTTGATTCCTCCATAAAAGCTGAAGTCTGTTGTACAAAAACATAGGTCTACAGAGAAAATTTCTCCATTGCAATCTCAAGAGGAGACTTCTTCTATAGTTGAGGATTCAATGGCACTGTTTGATTGCTCCAAGAAAAATTAGGATGATTCATCCACCTTGGATTATATGTATTTGAAAATGGAATACCTTAGGATTTAGAAGGATTACCCATATAATTTACCTGCTCTTGAGAACTGAAACCAAAATTGTTTGCCTCACATCCACCATTAGCATGGTTACCTCCACAGAAATCACAAATTAACACTTGGTGGTTCATAGAATTTACCTACATACTCTCAACTCGCTTGGTGAAGTTGGCTAACTGTTGAGAAATACTTTTATTCTGAGTAAGTAAAGCATCAAGAGTTCCAAACTCCATAACTCCTTGTTTGACTACTGCTCTCCCACTAGGCAACTGATATTCGTTGGTGGACATAGTCTCAAACAATTATTGAGCCTCTTCAGGAGTTTTAGTATTTAAAGACTCACCTACAGATGCATCTACCATAGCCCTAGTAGAATTATTTAAACCATTATAGAAAATTTGCATCTACTGCCAAACCTCAAATGCATGATGAGGACATCTCCTTAATAGCTCCTTGAATCTCTCCCAAGATTCATATAACGACTCCCCTTGATTTTGAGTGAAACAAGCTATTTCATCCCTCATCTTCACAAACACTGATGGAGGGAAGTATCGAGTCAAGAATTTGCTAACAAGGTCCTCCCAAGTAGATATGCTCCCTTGTGGCTGGGCTTTTAGCCAGCTCTTTGCATTGTTTCTTAGAGAAAATGGGAACAACCGTAATCTAATGGCATCATCAGTTATACCATTATACTTAATAGTATCGCAGAGCTGCAAGAAATTTGCAATGTGCAGGTTTGGATCTTCTACTTGACCTCCCCCAAATTGATTCTGCTGCACCAACTGTAGAAATGCTAGTTTAATCTCAAAGTTATTGACTTGAATAACAGGGTGCACAATACTAGTAGAAACATTCTCAGCAGATGGAGTTGCATAGTCACCCAACGTGCGTCTTCGCTCTACAGTTACAACTACTTCTACCATCTTTTCTTCTACAATTCTTTTTCTTTCTCTAGTTGCTTTCCTGTTTGCTCTTGTTGTTCTATCTATCTCTGGATCAAAAAACAAATCTTCTAACTCCAAAGAACCTTGAATAAACAAACAAACAAGCAACCCAGAGTGAAGTAAAGAAAAGAAATTAAAAATTAAAATAAACAACTAAAAATAAAATTAAACAAAGAAAAATAAATGATTAAATTAGTATCTTTTTAACTACTATTTAATATCAATAACAATAATTCCCGGCAACAGCGTCAAAACCTTGATCTGATACTGGTGAGTGCACCGAATCGCAAAAGTAATAAAAAGTGAGTAGAGTATCATCCCACTAGGATTAAGTTGTTAATTACTAAATTCACTGAAAATAATACTATTTAAGCTAACGAAAAGAGAGTTGATAAAAATAATAAAAAGAAAGAATAAACAAAAATAACAAAAGTCAAATTTAATTAATTGGGTTAGAAAACAATGATATGAAAATGTTATGGGTCAGATTTCACTTGAACTCTATAACTGCAAAGTCAAATATTGGTTTAATCAAGTCCTATTCTAATGATTCATGGTCAATTCCCAAAATTAATCAATATCCAATCCCTTGGTATACTAATCCTCTTACGCTGTTTAGAATTAACTAATCCCTTAATCTAATCCCAAATAAAAAGGCATTATCAAGAACGAGGGAATTAAAAGAAAGACCACATAACCCACAACGTCTATTCCTAGCGATTGCAGAAATTATGGTGTTTATCACAAGTTATAGGTTCATGCAGATTTTCTCAAATTATACATAAATCCAAAAGATCATTCCCAAATTGATCAGGTTTAGAAAAGCATTAAGAATAGAGATAAACACATAAATCATGAAATAGAAACATTGATTAAACCCATAAAAAAATTTACATCATCCAAGAACAAGGTCCATCATCACCCTAACGAAAAAAGGTTTAGTTACACATGGAAAAAGAAGAACACAAAGGGAAGAATATGACAAACTCCATTGCAGAAAAGTGGAAAGGTTGAAGAAAATCCCTAATCTTCAAGCCTAATTGCTCCCACATCACATTAAGGTTTGTGCATCTTGACGACTATTGCATTCTGTCCAAATGTCTCCATACACCTTCAAATTGGCATAACTTTTCTATTTAAAAAGAATCCAGCGTGTTTTGTTACACGTTCAGCGCTTAAGCACTCAGTTTCTAGCGCTCAGGCACTGAGTCACTTAAATCATAGTGTGGTATTCGCAATCAGTGCTCAAGCGCTGACTGTCCAGCGCTTAGGTGCTGATTCACTTAAGTAGAACTCTCCAGCGCGCATTTGCTAGCTCAAGCGGTGGGATTCCAGCGTTTAAGCGCTGGCTCACTTAACTTGATTTTTTAGCTTTTCTTTATCACGCAAATGTCCAGCCTTTTCCATGTGTAAATACCTAACAAAAACACATAAAAACACGTAATAAGAATGTAATTAAATTAATAAAAATATAATAAAACTTGAGAACAAAACTAAATAAAAAAGATTAAAAGATGATAAAAACTCAAGATAATTGAACCGTAAAAATATGAATTTTTACAGGTTCATCACTCTCCCATAATATTGTAAGATTGAGGCAGCTTAGAACTATGGACACTATAACCTCGTAAGATTGTGATTGGTAATTACGAATATTTTGAGATTTATCCTCTACACAAATCTTGTAATACTAAGATATTTATCCAATGCCACAGTCCAACATAGGTGGTACTGAAGTTTGGACAGCGTCTAGTGTTTAGCTAGGATGTTCATGGCAGATTCCATTGATACGCGTGCTGGGTTGATCCACTAACTGTGATCCGGATTACGGTCTAGAATAATATTATAAAATATGTTTAATTTAAAAAAAAATGAATCAAGAAGCCTAATTACCTGAGCACGTTTTTTAGTGTACTTCTTTAAAAATATTTATTAACAAATCAAGTAAATTATAAGATTTTTTTATTGTGCATTTGTTGTTATTAGGGATATTTTAAAAAAATTACTAAACATTTTTGGGTATGTTGTCTTCGCACCAAATATATATGGGAGTGGAGATGCCTAAAAATATTGTTTGATACTCGTACGAATACTTAAAGTCAACCAAACATAGGTTTAATAAAGAGAATTATTTCTAAGCATGTCATTCTTAGGATCATATTCCCAATAAAAAATCAACTCTTGAAATAAACGCCCACTAAAATTTTTGGATAAGGTGTGGTGACTTCATTTCTCCCATTTTATTTCGCCACTAATACTTTTTCCTTTAAATTCTTGATGTTGTAATGGACTGTCTTTTGTGATTTGTTTCGTATCAATCTTACGAATATGGCATACTCAAAACAAAGCCAAAAAAAGCAACACTAATAATGTACGAAGTGTTTGAAATACTTCATTTCCTTCTTCGTATGTTTGCATAAACACAAATAATTAAGAAAAAATATCACATAAATTACATATAATTTAATATGATTCAACTAAAAATGTTTATATTCACAGATAAGAAAATATTAAATTTATTATAAATAACATTACAATATAATTTTTGCTCAGATAAAGTTACAAATCCTCTTCCACTGTAATTATTGCACGAATAAAGCTGTAAACTCTCTTTCAATACACTTTTGTAAACAAAGTTGCAAACCCTCGTCAATGTAACTTTTGAAGATAAAATTGTAAACTCTCCACTATGACATTATTCATAATTTATTATATCTCATTCTCATACCTCAAACAATTCTCAATACAAATATTTATAATACACAAGAACTTGCTTGGCGCTTAACTATCCATTTTACACTCTTTATGACTTTCCTAATTTTCTATTAAAAATGAATCTCTCTCTTATCATGCATATCTATTACATATATTTATTACATATCTTTTACATATCTCAATATTAATTACAAGATATAAATTTATCAAAAAAAAAGAAATTAATAATATCAATATTCAAATTAATAATTTGAGTAAGAGAAATTTTTAGTCGCACACAAATGTAACACGTCAAATTTATACATATTTACAAAAAGTTAGAGAAAGATAATTTTTTGTGGTAAGTGAGTTTAATGGGATCCAATTTTTTTCTCTCTTCAACTTTTTCTCTATTGTATAAATCTAATGTGCTACATCTGTGTGCATATAAAAATATCTCTTTGAATAAATACCAACAGTGAGATACAAACACACAAGAGAGAGAGAGGGAGAGAAAGAGAGCAAACATCTAAAATTAATTAAACTACATGTATACTTGAGGGACGAGGATCACCTGTCCCCTTCTTTGTTCTCCCACTTAAATTTTATCAAGTATTTTAAAATTAATTACATGTTTCTTTATCTTCTTCTTTCATTTTAATTTATTTTATAATTAACAGAATTTAAGTAGAAGAACAAAGAAGAGGACAGGAAATGGGGATAGGTAATCTCTATCCCTTGTTGAGTACCACTCTCTGTAGCTAGCAAACTATCTTGAAAACGGAAGACCAGAGATCAATACGCTGTAGGGAAAGAGGGGAAGACAAGAAGAGAAGACATATGTTTATCTGTGTGCCGAGAAAGAAAGTGATATGTATGCATACAGGATATAATTGCAATATTCCTATAGCGCAGGAGCTTCCATGGTAGCTTGCACGTTGCACCGAATAGTTTCAATTCAAGATTGGCCAAGAGGTCATTTTTTGCTATGAAATGAAGATCAATGAATGAAAATACTCTCAAAAGAGAATCTGATGGGGTGGGATAAGCTGGAAAGCAACTGAAGCAATTCATAATTAACAATAAAGTGATATTGGCGCGGCTCAATCTGAGATCGTATTACTGCTTTTACATGTAAATCCGTCTTCGGATTGAACCTCACCAACACCGCTTTCTCTAGCTGCTTCCCAAATCCCTAACATCATCATCATCATCATCATGATTATCTGTTATACGATGAAAAGCTAGCTAACACGCACGAAACAAAGGCTGATCTGATCAATAATGTTCCATCCATGATTATTAAGACTTGACTTGATCCATGTTCCACCCGAGATTAAGACGGATATGATCCATGTTCCAACTACATATTAGTGGGGGTTGTAGAAAATTTTAAAGTGGTTTGGTTTTCATGACTAGCTCTCTAATAACCAGTCTACCAAAAAAGGAAGAAGAAAAGGTGTCTCAATATTAAAGAATATCCCATATGGTCCCATTACACCTAATGACAATTTTTAGGTGCCCATGTTAAAGTAAAGCATGAATATGAAATATAAAAATGATGGTGCTGGAGCCTGGAGTAGGAGTGGGGTGGTATAAGACTGGTGTTTGGGCACATCACTAAACTAATCACAATTTAAATCCAAAATTTGTAGTAGTCCCCGTCAATGCTTTCTGGTGCAACTACATATATGCTAGCAGCATGCCTAAATGAAAACTAATAAAGTAGAACGCATAAAACCCATAAATAGATTTATATTCCAAGCATAAGAAGTGGGTTCTCTACATGCTAAACCTCCGGGAGATTACATCGAAACACTAGGAAATAGACAAAAGACAGAGGGAAAGGGTTTCTTGCCTTTGGTTTTATCGTCATATCCCATAGGTAGGACACTGGCCGTGGCTGTAATCTACACTAAAACTATCGGTTTTCACGTTGATGATCAGATGAAGTTTTTTTTTTAATCTTTTTCAGCGATAAATGCAACTGATTAACGAGGGTGTAGAAGGACTTGAGTGGAACATACAAAACATATTCATATATGGCTTTCCAAAGAAGGAAATGCAAGTGATGAATGATATATGACGAGCATATGAAACAGAATAAAATAAATGGTAGAGTAATTACAAATATTGAGCTTTGTGAACAAAGTGGGGGATTGAGAGAGAGAGAGAAAAAAGGGTAGTGGATGAGAGGTGGAAGTGAGGATAGGAGGGGTGGAGAGGCAGAGAATGTATACTGGTAGGTTTTGCCTCGGGATGAGAAGGTGATGAAGGTGAGAGGAATGATTTCAAAGGGGAGCAACAGGTACTGTAGGGTTTGTCATGCTTGGTTTGTACTCCATAAAATCAAGCCCCTCTCTCTTTGCGCATGCACCTGAAATATTCCCCCCCCCCCTCCCCACACACACACAAACACCAAAAAAAAAAAAAAGGTTAAACACATCCCAAACAACTCCTTTAATTGTCCCCCGTCTTTCTAGCATTAATTATTGTTTCTAACTTCGACCCTCTTTAGGTTATGCTAGCATTTGGTTATGCTTTTAATAAGAGAGAATAAGACAGTTGGCTTATATGTAACCAGTATTAAACTAATCATGTTTTTCTAAAATTATCCATTCTAAAATTATCCATTGAAGATCACTTAGATATTTAAATGGGTAATTGTAAATTAAAGTGGCTTGCTTACATAAATTTCATTACACATTTCTCCTCTTAAAAAGTCGGATAAATTCCATGTGTTTCATGTAGAATCTTTTTGAGTCACATAAGAATCACATTCGGTAATGAATTAGAGACTAAGTTGCATTGAGTGGCATATCTCTTGGGACCTTCAATGACCAAGTCTCTGCCCTGCCACTCAATAGTCTAAAAAACGTACTTTTAGTATCATCCAGGGATTAAAGTAGTACTTGTTAATAAGAATCTAGGCTAGAACATAGAAGTGTGTGGTCAAATTTGTGGAAAGAGAGAGGGAAGAGAGATTGGGAACAGAGGGCAGAATGTCAGCAAAAAGATTTGTCTAGAAAGAAGTTTCGGAACGTACAAAGTTTGCTATCTTTCACACGAAGACACACACAAACACGCATCACACATAGCAAACATTCGGCAATGAATTAGAGACCAAGTTGCATTGAGTGGCATATCTCTTAGGACCTTCAATGACCAAGTCTCTGCCCTGCCACTCAATAGTCTAAAAATCGTACTTTTAGTATCATCCAGGGATTAGAGTAGTACTTGTTAATAAGAATCTAGGCTAGAACATAAAAGTGTGTGGTCAAATTTGTGGAAAGAGAGAGGGAAGAGAGATTGGAAACAGAGGGCAGAATGTCAGCAAAAAGATTTGTCTAGAAAGAAGTTTCGGAACGTACAAAGTTTGCTATCTTTCACACGAAGACACACACACAAACACGCATCACACATAGCAAATAGGCATAGTAGCCAACACCCAAAAGCGGGGACACTGGCGCTAAAGGAGCTCAGCCTTGGGCCTGCACTAGGCGACACTCTTCTTGGGTTTTGCTTACAATTTAATTTTTTTTTATTATTTATTGTCCATTCTTTGCCATTTCCTCGTATTTTTTTACAATTATCATATTTTTATTATAAACAATACATACATTTCTTTTTATATTTTATTTAATATTATTTATTATATTTATATATTTTTTTTTTTTTTTTTCTTTCAATCACACACCTTTAAAAAGAATATGTATAATATCTATACTTCTAACAAAAATGTAACATCATCTTTTTTCATTCTTTTATTTTTCATTTCTACATGTCATTTCTATATATTCTTCTGCCCCTCTTTGAATGATTTGGATAAACTATAGATACTTTAAAATAGTTGTTAACTTAATGTTGAACACGGATAGTATTAGATATTTTTGGATATCATTAAATACTTTTAATTTATATCTTTAATTTATTTATTTTATAAATTTTTATATTAATATAAGATATCACAATAATTAGATAAATAAATAATTTATTATTTATAATAACTATTATTAACTTATATAATATTAATGTTTGTATTCTAATTTAGGATTTGTATTTATGTATTAAAATTATACTAGTAATTAATTTTGTATGCTATATCATAACCTATCATATGATACAATTTTTAAAATGTATGATATCCATATATTAGTATCACGTCATATCTGTATTTCGTTTATCTATCAAGTGATTTGAAAGTTTGGAAACTGCAAAAGACCCTTTTAATAAACGGGGTGTATAGAGTCCACTGTAAGTTGCATATGGCTCTCTCATGATTTGGGGTGCTGAGTTCGCGTGCCACTACCCAAACAAATTCCACCCACGCCATAAACCAGTCCATTTCTCTCTTATTTTTCTCCTCACCAGATCCGAGGACTTTCCATTCCAACTACTTCTCTATATTGGACATAAAGGATGAGGGAGGGTCGGAAGCTAGCTAGCTTGTGAGCTTTCTTGGCCTTTCATTTCTTAATATACTTAAAATTTTAGGCTCTCGTACATGGTTTATATGTAAGGTTTAGAGTTTAAAATTTAAGGATAAAACATAAAATTTAAATTTGATCAAATGTCAATTCTTTATACTATAATATAATAATGTATCGATATTTTTTTTAAACAGTTAGGCTTTATATATCATGGTTGTGATATTTAAACATTTTAAGTGATTTGAAAATAAATAATTAGTATAACGGATTTGTTAACGTGATTAATTATAATTGAGATTATGATTGATAATAATTAATTTTTGAGATGATTGTAATTGATTTATTACAAAATTAGATTGATTTATTATATAATTATATTTTATTATTTTTTTTTTATATAACAAAATTCTTCTATAAATAGAGGTTAATCCTCCTGTATTCACTTATTTAGATATATACACAAATTATCATTACATGTTTCTATATTTTTAACATAGTATTAGAGCTATGGTATCTACCTTGAGGATAATTTTTCCTTTACGCTATGTAAAGTTCGTAAAACTCGTTAGAATCGTTATTAATTATCATCAAATTCAGATTTAATTTCGTTGTTCTCTTCATCTTTGTCCACTCTGGTTCAATACTTCCAATCTTCCGTTGCTTATCTCCGTTGCGCTCCTCCATTGCACTCATTCATTCCGTTCAGACTTCGTTCTGATGTCAGACTCTATTTTAGACTCCGTCTTAGATTCTAAACTTCGTTTTGATGACATGATTCCATTTTAGACTCCATCATAGATTCCCCAAATTCCAAATTTCGTTCTGATGGCAGGACTACGTTTCAGATTTCATCCTAAATTCTAGACTCCAAACTTCAAATTTCAGACCTCAGACTCCAAACTTTGTCTTAGATTTTAAACTTCAGACTTTAGATTTCAGACTCAATCATTATCTTGGCCGATTCCGCATTCTGGTTTCCAAAGTCAAGTTGACTTTTTCTATACTCACTTGAGTTTGAGGGGAGATGTTAGCGTAATTAATTATAATTGAGATTATGATTGATTACAATTGATTTTAGAGATGATTGTAAATGATTTAATATAGAATTAGATTAATTTATTGCATAATTATATTTTATTATTATTATTATTTTCTATACAGTAGCATTCTTATATAAATAGAAGCTAATCCTCCTGCATACGCTTATTCAGATATATACACAAATTATCATTACTTGTGTCTATATTTTTAACAGGATCAAATTTAAATCCTTTTGTATAATTTTACCTAATAACTTAAGTTATTTTCAATTACTATTGTCAGGAATTTGTTCCTTATAACTCTATTATTAAATAAAGTTTAATTTCAGTATAAGGTAAAATAAACCTATGTGCATTGTTTATAAATATTCTTTAGTGTGTTAATATCAAACCATTATTAGACCTTTATCATAAATCAGAATATGCTGTTTTTTTAATTCTGTTTGATCTGATTAAAAAGGTTGGAAGGTGGAGACATATAACAAGGACGCCAATTTTCTACTTTAACCGAGATTTCTGAAAGCTTAGAGGGGGCATGTTGGCCCTCTTCTAATGAAGAAAGCTGACATGCTTTCTTATTATTGTGCAAGAAAATATATTTGAATGACTTTATGCCTTTTTTACGCTTTTCTTTTTATAATGCTGTTCTCTTGAACCTTTACAATTCAAATTCATTTTTTATTTTTATTTTTATTTTTATTTTGTGTCCGGCGTCTAGTGGTTAAATAAACTTCAGGTTTTTTTTTTTTGTTGTCTTTCTTTTTCTTTGAATAAAGGATTAGGGAGAGAAGCTATCTTGAGCATTTTACATATTTCCACGAGTACTTATAATATTTACAAATTGTCTGACTAAAAATTTGCTGCATGAGTCACTCAAATTTAAGCCTTTCAAGCGAAGTATTTTGATCTTTACCAACTGAGCCAAAGTGGTTGGCTTTTGTTTCCTTTGTATTTGTTCTCTCTAAGTGATGTATGTCGTCTCTATAATTATTACGAGAAAGTTCATGCGTACCAGAAACTTTATAATTGACAGAACTTTTTGAGGTGGAAAACCTTAATTCGGGCTCGTAGAAAGTGCAAGATCTTGGATTCTACTTCTAATACCTTGCCACCTTAATTCGGGCTCGTAGAAAGTGCAAGATCTTGGATTCTACTTCTAATACCTTGCCATGAATTTGGAATAAGGGATGAGAAAGAGTCGAGTGAAAAAAAATTAAATTTTCCTTTTGGAATGTGACAGGCATGTTTCTGTTATGCATGGCAATCAGGTCAAGGTCAGTTGTCTGCTAGCGAAGACAACGAAGACACCTCTCAACACATACTCCAGTTGCTTCCTCCCCTCCTCTCTCTCTCTCTCTCTCTCTTATTATATACACAATTTGTGTACTGAGTTGTTCACCCCACACATGCAAGGGCAGCCTTATCACGTAAAATGTCCCTAAATAAATCACACTGGTTCGGTAGTTACTCCAAGAGCTTCAGATACTGATAACAGCTGCCGCTGTTATGGGCATGTCAAGTAGAGTGACAGGTAGAAGACTTCTTCTAAAATTAAAAAAGGAAACTTCTAAACGCACCTTTATTTTATTTGATAGATATAAACAAAATGTTACCAAGACTAAATTTTCAAGAGAAATGACAGATAATCCAGCCTTTTATTTTATCACGGAGGAGCCCGGGACACTTCTTTTACTGTATTTTTTTTTTATTTCTCTTTAAAATAAAACTTCTTGTACAACTGTCATGGTTTAAATAAACACAGTCAGGCTCTATCCAGATTGTTGCTCTCGGACATGTAGCAGGACTCAATTTTCAATGTCGATCAATAGCTTAAGATGTTTATGATCTTGTTAATGCTAAAAAATATTGGGTCCACTAAATTAGCCTATTCTGAACGAATTCAAAAGGATACCTGTGAAAGGTATGATTTGGTGGTTTCCTCCTTTCTGCAGCTGCGTTCCACCGTTAGGGTCCAGCGGGGGTGATACCAGCAAAAAGGACTCCGATGCTCAAGTCAGACAGTGTGTCAAGGTGTCTCAGTAATTCAATAACCGTTACCTCTTTTAGGTTTACTTAACTTGATCTTTATGGAGCATGATTGGAGTCAGGGCATTTAATGCAGGTATTATTGGAATGTGGACATTATAGTCATTTATTGAGAGAAGAGGTTATAGAATCAGAGAGATTCGTATCAGCAGTTACGAAAGTCTGTTGATTTCCTGATCCTCATGAGTTATGCATTCCGAGGTCCTACAATCCTTTCCGGGGCGTTGATGGAGGAATAAGGTGGAGCCTGTGCCGGGTTAACCCTTCTGAGTAGGATCCCGGTCCACGGTCCAGAACAGTTGCCCCCAGCTTGGTGCTTAGATAGGATAGTCAAGTGGTAAGGTATTTAGCTTCATAAAACTTAACGGGCTACGCCCTGACTTCAGAGTCAGGTTTCGCGATGTTTCGTATCGAGGCCGACGTCCATTGTATTAGAATATATCCGGGGTTGGAAATCGGTAAATCCGTACCCCTTATCCCGGAGTCTGGATCTTGCTGCTTCCTTGGAGTCTAGATCTTGTTGCAAGACCTTTTGAAACTTGTAGAAATCCGAATCTTTATCTTTGGAAACTATTGCTTCTGACTTAATTGGGAGATAAGGATCCTTTAAAAGAGGATTAGTTTCAATGTTTCCCAAGCACCCGTTGCTCTAGTAACCAATAGGAAAGGGAGAGCATTTAATGCGGCTGATTTGATTCGTAGGGTTGGTCAAAGCCTCCCATTCTATAAATACAAAAGGTTCAAGCCTAGTACAATCATTCCTTTTTCCTTCTATCTTCTAGAATGATTTTGCTGTTCTTACGCCTGTGCTTATGTTCAGAGGGAGTTAGAGAAGTTTTGCCTTCTGCGAAGGCCACCATTTTTCTATTTTTCCCAAAGCATTTGAAGATACCTCTTTTTCTGCCGAAAACCTTGTTTCATTAGGAACTTTTCTTTCCCAGTGTAACGAGGGCGGGGACTTTACCTTCCCAGCGTACGAAGGTGAGTCTAATTCATGCTTCTTCACTAGGAAGCCCTGTAGTCCCTGTCACGTTGGACGGAGGCAATTGGAGAAATAGAGCCCCTCTTGGTCCTCTTTTTAGATAAGCCGGGGGGACTATTGAGGTGGCTGCTTCCAAGCAACCTGGGATGGTCATGAAACTAGTCTAACTCCGATGGAATGAACTTCTTCATGATCATCCCAAGCCCCGTTCAACCGAAGAGGGTTCACCCCGGTCTTTCCTTATCCTTGTGAGTGGAACCGATGAGTGGATTGGCTAGAATTCCCTGATCCCGCAGCAGTGTCCTGTTCTGGTTATCTTCGATTTTTTGAAGCCTATCCACTTTTTCAAGAAGCCTCAACAGGGAAGAGACTGGTGTGAGCTATAGAGAATGTGGATGTGAAATACAAGCAAGAAGTTGGCATTCGGGCTCGTCAGTGCTATTTAACCTTTTCATATCCCATGTTTTTCTTTTCCTTGTATTGATGTATGACGATGTATGAAATAAAATGAAAAATCTAGTTGAATCATCCAACTTGTTTGACCATCTTTTTGATCTGTGGAATTTATACTGTGCGGGGTGAGTCCAAAGCTCACCCTGTATACCATGTTGCCCCCAGCTCTGTATTTTGGCGAGACAGACGAAGTACAAAGCTTAAGCGAATTAACTGGGGTACTTGGTACTGTGAGGGCAATTACCGGGATATATAATGAGCCGGGGTATTTAACATTCTGTGAACGTTGTAGATACTAGGGTTGTTTCGGTCTGCTGAGTGGCCGTCCCCTCAACTGCCATGACAGCGACCCACGTGGCTTGCTATGGTTGAGAGGACGTGCATAGTACTTTATGCGCCATAATGAACATCTTTTCAAATTCATACTGAATGGACGGAAATATCCCCTAACTGCGCCTCTATAAATAGGGTTTCGTCTTTCCATTTTTTACCTTTTACTGTTTTCGCTTAAAAATTGGTTGTCTGAGAGGGAATCCGACAAGTTTCATGGTTATCAGCAGCGGTGTTTGTGTTTTAAAGTTTCTACCAGCCTTTGTCAAGGTATTTTCTTCCTCTAAACACCATTATTAACAAGTTGAACATGCGAACATCCTTCTGGTGGACTGTTTGTCTTTTTCTTCTGTTAATAAAAATTTTGGGGATAGTTATTTCATCCCCTTTTCAACGGCATTGCCTGATGTTGCACCTCCCCTACTGCACCGTATGCGGAGGGCGGGGGTGATCTTCCAAGGCTTAAGTCTCGGTGGGTGCAGAGGCTGGTGCGTGGGTGTTAGTTTGCTGCTTACCCACTGCCATGTTTAGATGTTTTGAACATCTTTGGTTCTGACCCTAGGCCTCTGTGTGTCTTCCAGGAAACTAAATGGCCAGAAGGAGGCGGCCAAGAGGTGAAGCCCCTACCCCGGCCTCGGATCAACAAGCGGAGCAGGCGATTAGGATTCGCCGAGGTCCTTTGTTACCCTGTACGTGGGTTGCCGACGACGCCTATGATAGGATATCCTGTTATGAGTCTGGCGCAGAACTAGATAAGTTGAAGGAATACCTGGAGCTCACCGAGGGGGGTGAAAGGGACGATGAGTTCGTGATTCTGTCCCCGGGGAGAGAACGAGTGTGCTGGACCCGAGAAGAAGGTGAGCACTTCATGTATCTTTACGAGGATTTTTTCACGTAGTTCGGACTACGACTTCCATTAAACGATTTTCACATCACTATTCTCCGGACTCTTCACGCTGCCCCCAGTCAAATCTATCCCAACGGTTGGGCAAACATCTTGGCCTTCGAAAGAATATGTCGGGTAGTAGGGTTGCGATGCTCTGATGGGGCATTCTTCTATTTCCACACACGATATTCAACCCTTGGATCTCGTGCTCGATAGCAGTCCTGGCTCTCAGTTCGATCTCGGCAAGGAAGGACTATATTCTTGTCATACTTGGAGAGTTACAAAGACATCAAGGAGAAATTTTTCAAATTAAAGGCAGCTAGCGGAAGTCATCCTTTCTGGCTGGGTAATGGTGAGGAGACAATATTCAGCCTTTACTGGAACCCGACGGCATGGAGCATCCCTACTCAATCATTTGAGAGGGAGATAAACCAGCTTACCGATGAAGAGGTTGAATGTGTAAACTTCTTTGAGATGTGGGTTGAAGAGGTCGACAAGATCCGGCCTAAAGATATTTTAGATAGTCTGGATAACGATGAGCTCTGGACCGTGCTAGATAATGTCGGCCGGCCGTGGTGTATATTTAAATGCCCAATGTTTTAATGCATCTGAACTTGTTTCTATGTTTTGCAGAGAGTTTAGCCGAGATGGTGGATGGCGATTCTTTGGCGATCTTGGAGGTGCTGAGGGCAAGGAATTCTGACGTCCCAATGAGTCCTCTAGTGTGGTTCATGCCGTCCCTTACAAACACGGTGACCGAGGTTCCTTCTGAGGCGGTGGAACCTATCAATGTGGATGATTCTCCGAATCACCTTGTGGACGCAAGAGAACGGCATTGGAAGAAAGGTAGTCCAGTGGCCGGAGTACAAGGAGAGCAACAGGAGAAACTTCCGGGCCAATAGAACTGTTTCAGGAGGAAGCAAATCCCTGGGAGTTTATTGACTTCCATATTCTCGATGAAAAGGTTGGGGATTACTTTGCCCGACGTAGCCCAAAAGAAACTCTGCTGGCTTTCCAAAACATGGGAATCCATATTGCTTCTGAGGCTCGGTTCTTAGAGTATGCCCTCGAGGAACATGAACAAGAAATGACAGACAAGCTGGCAGCAGCCAAGAGAGGTGAAAGCAAAGCTGTCAAGGACCTGGAGGATTCGGTCAAGGCCAAGTATGAAGCTTTACGTCGGATACGGGAGCTGAAAACAGAAGTAGCTACCTTGAAGAATGCCAGAAAGGCAAAGGAGGCCACCCTGACTGAGCAGCAGAAGCAGATTACCGCGCTCTGGGCTGAGAGTGATAATTCTCGAGCCAGGTCTCAGTGGTGTGAGGCTAAGATTACCTCTCTGTAGGCCGATGTCAATCAGCTGATATCGTTGTGTATCAAGATAAAGGAAGATTAATTCCGCAATGCTATCAGCCAAGCTCAACATTTCAACCCCAGGGTTGCACTGGTCTTGGATGGGCTTGAATCCGGGAAGGTGGTTCGGGAGGGAGCTCTTATAGCTCCCCGTGTGGCTTCTTCAAATTTGGCTGAAGATTCTAATACCCGTGGTCCGGACTCAGCTGCAGATTAGGATTTGTTTTTTGAACCTTCTGCATGAGGTTTTGGTTTATTTATACCCCAGTTTTTTGTAAACATTGACCCAGATTTGGAGCTTTACCAATTATCATTATTCTTGTTGATCGAGATGCCATTTTCTTTATTCTTTGTAGAACTGCTTAAACCTTGGCTTAGGATCCGATGTCCAGATAAATCCAGCATTTAAGATCCGTGCCAAAGGTAAGAAACAATGTTCAGGGTCCTTTTTAGGATGTCGCGCGATGATGTTTTAAAAGATTGGTCCTTGTCGATGTCTTTTCGTGCTTTTAGTTTGGTGCTAGAATTTTTTCAATATAGGATTTTTCTACTGCACGAACTATCTAGCACATCTCGGTTGGTACTATAAAGTAATTGAACATTTGAAAATTGAATAGAAAAATGACATAATAGAAAAACAACACTTACTTTATTGAATAACATTGCGTTTCATAACAATTGGGCAGGTCAAACAAAGTTAACTAGGAGACTAGGCCTGAAGGCACTTAGCTGTAGTACTTTCTAAGTTTGTCTGCGTTTCAAAAAATTTTTACCGGTTTCTCTGTCAAAGTCTCTAAGGTATAAGCTCCTTTGTCGGTGCTAATTACGATACGGTAAGGACCCTCCCAATTAGGGGCTAGTTTTCCTTAGGAGGCATTCCTTCCGCCAACATCGGCTCTGTGGAGTACCAAGTCACCTAGCTAGAATCTTCTCGGAATGACCTTCAAGCTGTACCGGATGCCGTTCTCTGCTTGATCGCCGCATCGCATATGTGGGCAATGCATCTCCTTTCCTCCAATAGGTCCAAGTCCTCCCTAATTAATCTGGGGTTATCATCACGCGAGAAGTTCTGAGAACACAAGCTTGGTTCTTCGATTTCCACCGGGATCATGGCCTCACATCCGAATATGAGTTTGAAAGGAGTTTCACCCATCAAGGAATAGGGAGTAGTTCGGTAGGCCCACAAGACATGGTCCAACTGTTCAGCCCAGTTCTCTTTTGCTTCATTTAACCTTCTTTTTAATCCTCAGACAATGATCCGGTTTGCGGCTTCGGCTTGCCCGTTTGTCCTGGAGTTCTCGACTACACTACAATGATGTTTTATTTTCAACCCAGA
The DNA here is from genome assembly GCA_029884595.1 of Ormosia semicastrata. Lineage (NCBI taxonomy): Eukaryota > Viridiplantae > Streptophyta > Magnoliopsida > Fabales > Fabaceae > Ormosia > Ormosia semicastrata. Next base: position 37,463,304 of record JAQQTO010000045.1, read on the forward strand.
AAGTAGTTCTTCAAACCCTTTGTCTTTAAACTGCGTCCCATTATCCGTAAGAATTGACTCCGGAACACCGAATCTGATAATCATGTGACGCCAAGTAAATTTCTGAACTCAAGCCGAGGTGATGGTGACCATAGGCTCAGCTTCAATCCACTTGGTAAAGTAATCCACCACAACAATCAAAAATTTCAACTACCCGGGAGCCTGAGGAAATGGACCCAGGATGTCCATTCCCCACTGATAAAAAGGCCAAGGTATGGACATCGTGGATAGTTCTTCAGGTGGGGCGTGATAGTGATCCGAATGTCGCTGGCACTTGTCACATACTTGAACATGTGCAAGAGCATTTGCTTCTATTGTCGGCCAGTAATAACCTGCCATGAGAGCCTTCAAAGCTAGGGCTTTTCCTCTTAGATGGTGTCCACAACTTCTTTCATGGACTTCGGCCAACACATATTTGGCCTTTTTCGGCGTAAGGCACTTAAGGAGGGGTAAGAAAAATCCACATCGGTAAAGCTGCCCATTATAGATAGTATATCTGACTGAGGTTCTCTTTAGTCTAGAAGCTTCCTTTGGGTCATCAGGGAGGCTGCCAGACTGTATGTACTCCACCAACGGCATAGTCCAATCGTGCTCCTCCCCGTCAACCTAGAAAATTGTCATGTCGGTGATTGACGGTTGTTGGATGATCTCTTGGATCACAGAGCGGTTATTACCCGAGCTTTTAGTGCTAGCCAATTTGGACAAGAGGTCGGCCCTTGAATTCTGCTCTCTCGGGATGTGTTCTAGCTGTACCGACTGAAAACTTGAGAGAAGTTGCTTTACTTTCAGCAAATATCTCTGTAAAAGTGGCTCTTTGGCTTGATAATCACCTCGGATCTAGGAAGTCACCAGTTGGGACTCACTGGAAAGTTTAAGTTTAGTGGCCCCCAAATCCTTCACCATTGTTAGCCCGACAATGCATGCTTCATATTCAGCCTGATTGTTCGAGGTGGGAAATTCGAACCTAAGGGAATTTTCTATGGTAACCTTATCGGGATTTTCTATTATTACCCCGGTGCCGCTTCCTTTCGGGTTTGAAGACCCATCAACAAACATGGTCCATTTTTTTCCTTGGCTCTGCTAGTTTCCAAAGTTAATTCAGCTAAAAAATCTGAGAGTGATTGCGCCTTAATCGCCACTCTAGGTTTGTAGGTGATTCCAAACTCAGAAAGCTCAATAGACTAGGCAATCATCCTTCCTGCCAAGTCCGGTTTGTGCAATATCTATCGAATAAGCTGATTTGTCCTTACTACCACCGGATGGCATTGGAAGTATTGCCTTAATCTTCTGGCCGTGACGATGAGTGCAAATGCAACCTTCTCGATCTTCTGATACCGGAGCTCGGGGCCTTGCAATACATTGCTTACAAAATAGATCGGCTTCTGGATGCTCTCGGTTTCTCTAACAAGTGCTGCACTAATAGCTTCCTCGTGAACGGAAAGGTATATGTACAGCGTTTCTCCTGGCTCAGGTCTTGTCAGAATTGAAGGGGATGACAAGATATTTTTCAAAGAGACGAATGCGTCCTCACACTCCTGAGTCCACTCAAATCCGGTCCCCTTTTTCAACAATTTGAAGAGTGGGAGGGATTTATGAGCGGCTCTAGCTAGGAAACGAGTAAGAGTCGCGATCCATCCATTTAACTGTTGTGCTTCTTTCACATTCTGGGGGCTGTGCATGTCGAGCACGGCCTTACACTTGTCGGAGTTTGCCTCGATTCCCCGGTGTGTCAGCATAAACCCCAGAAACTTTCCAACCTGGACCCCGAATGCACACTTCTCCAAGTTAAGCCTCATATTGTGCTTCCTAAGCTGTTCAAACACTTCTTCTAAATCCGAGGTGTGTGATCCTGACGACGGGGTCTTGACTATCATATCATCGATGTAGACCTCTAGCATTCTTCCTATCTGATCTTCAAAGACCCTTTTCATCATTCTCTGATACGTGGCTTCAGCATTTTTCAACCCAAAAGGCATTACTTTGTAACAGTAACTTACCTTTTCGGTGATGAACGCGATTTTATCTTCGTCTCCGGAGTACATCTGAATCTGATTGTACCCAGAGTAAGCATCCATGAAAGATAGTAGCTAAAAACCAGAGGAACTATCAACCAACTTGTCCACGTTGGGGAGGGGGTATGGATCTTTAGGGCATGCCTTGTTCAAATCGGTATAATCCACACACATCATCCACTTGCCGTTGGATTTTTTAACCAAGACAACATTCGATAGCCAGGTCGTATACGAGATCTCCTTAATGAATCCGGCGTTCAGGAGCTCTTTTACTTGCCCTTCAATAACTTGCTGCCTTTCTGGGCTAACCTTCATTTTCTTTTGGGAGACCGGCTTCGCATCTCATTTAATAGATAAACGATGGCAGATGAAAGCGGGGTTAATTCCAGGCATGTCAGTAGATGTCCAGGCAAAAAGATCTTTATTCCTTTGCAAGAGTTTTACTAACTGAGCTTTCTCATGTTCGTCAAGGCTTACCCCAATCTTGGTGGCTTGATTAGGTTTATCACCAAGTTGTAACAAAATCAAGTCTCCATCGGGCTGAGGTCTAGTGCCTCGGATTTCCTCTCGCGCGTCCAATTTGGTCATTAGAACATTGACTTGGTGGGTTGGGATAGGTGTGGCGCCTTCTTGTTTCTGGATGCCCTACTGATTTTCAGACTTCCGTTGTAACATTTGCGGGCTACAATCTGATCGCCCTTGACCGTGACCACTTTATTATCCCGGTTAAGGAATTTCATGGCCTGGTGGGCGGTGGAGATTACAGCGGCAATGTCGTTCAACGTAGGACATCCTAAAATGATGTTGTAAGCCGAGGGACAATCCACAACCAAAAATCTCACCTTTACTGTTCTGTAGGTGTTGTCATCACCCAAGGTTAGGAAAGTATCAAAATATCCCACCGGGGTGATCTTCTCTCCAGAGAGACCAGTAAGCTCTCCTTCATATGGATTCAATTCAGACAAAGGGAATTCCAGCCTTTCATAGGTGTCTATAAACATGATATCTGCCGAACTCCCCTGGTCCACAAAAATTTGACGGACTTCGCCGTTAGATATTACTTCAAAAATTACTAGTGGGTCGTTATGATCCCGGATAATATCACCGTACTCTTCTTTGGAGAAGGAGATTAGAGGTGCTCCACTATCTCGGGCGGGTAGTCCTCATGAAGAACTCGACACACTTAAGATCACCGTCCGAAGTGCTTTCTTTCAGGCATTATTTGACACTCCTCCTCTAGCGAACCCTCCAACGATGGTATGGATTAATCTGTATTTCCAGTATCCGCCTCCTTGAGCATCTCAGTTCTGTCCTTATCTGTTCTCCTCATCTTGGCGTGTCGGGGTTCGGGATCTTCCGGAAAGACTTCGGTTTCTTCCGGCCGGGCTTCGGGTTCTTTGCCGACGTTGGTTTGGACTCCACCATGGACTTCGGCTTCGTCTCTGATTCCTTCTACTTCCATGGTCTTGATTACCACGAAAACCACTAATGTACTTTTGCAGACGTCCCTATTTGATCAGGGACTCGATAACGTCTCGGAGCTAATAACAATCTTTGGTCTCGTGCTCGTAACTGTTATGCCACTTACAGTGCTTTGAATGATCCCTCTGGGATTGTTTTTTAACAGGTGGTGGCCTTTTGATATCCTGGAACTCGGTTTGAAGGACCTCCTTCAAGATTATTTCTTGAGGGGTGTTCAAAGGAGTATACTCAGAATACTTGGGCCTATACCGCTCACTCTTGGAGGGATCTCGGGGCTGGTCGGAATTGTGATTCTTTTTCTGAACTGGTTCCCCTTTCTCAAGGCTTTCTTTTGCCCTGGTAATTTCTTCCAGTTCAATGTACTTGTCTGCCCGTAAGTGGAACTCATCTAAAATGGCCGACTTCTTCTTAGCTAGTGACCGAAAGAAATCTGAATCAGTCCGTAGACCATTTCTGGCATAATGGAGGGCTATCCTGTCATCGAGGTTTTCTATACCCACACAAGCATGACTGAATCTCTTGATGTATTCGCGCAGGGATTCATCATTCTTTTGGCGAATTCTAGAGAGAGAATTAATAGACTTCAGTCGTTCTTTGGCAGTGGTATAATGCAACAAGAATCGCTGTGTGAGGTCCCCCCATCCTGTAATTTTTGTCCGTAAGGTCACGAACCAACGAAGAGCATCCTTCTTCAGGAAGAGCGGGAAAGCGTGGCATAACAATTCTGGGGTATACCCGTAGAGCTGCATAGACTGGGTATAGGCATCCAAGTGCTCTTGTGGATCCGTGGTCCCATCGTAAAGCTCTAAGTTGCTTAGGGGCTTGAAGTTCCTCGGGACCCTGTACGCTATTAAGGCATCGGAGAATTGCTGCTGGAGGCCGGGGACCGGGTCACTGTTTTCTATGACCCAGGCACTGACATGATGGGCTTCCCTTTGAACTGCGATCTGCTCTCCAACCTCATTGCCAACCTACGCAAACCTTTCTAAATTGTCCAAATGGCGGCGTTGTTCCTCCAACTGACGTTGTTGGTTGTCAATCAGTGCGGTCTGTTGGCGCAGTAATTCTCGAAGTTCATTCCTCGCCATTCCAGACTGCGAGTTGTCCTCATAATGTGAATGGTCATCATCCAAGTTTGGGATTCCTGATGATCACATATTTGATTCATTAATAAGCTTTTATTCTTAGTCATTTACACTCTCTATGTACTTAATTGATTGAGTTTTATTATGTTTTGTAAGTTTGGACTCAAATTGGACTTAATTGAATTTTTTAGCATAATTCATATCTTACACTGTTTCTGTATTTGGGCCATATCTTGGGTTATAGCTGGTCTTTGGAGGTGATTCTAGTGGCATTTGAAAGATAAGAGAAAGTTCTACAACTTTTAAGAATACCTCAAAGGCCCAATCACACGAGTAGATAACTCAAATTGGAGTTGAAGCAAGAACTAGAGTGCTGTTCCTTACAGCTTGACCTATGTACACTGTTCATTCCATATTTCGCGCTAGAGGTTGTTAAATAGGCTGAAATTGTGATGCTGAATACTTGAGACCTATATCCACAACTTTTATGTTGAACACTTTTCAAGAATCGGAGGTCTAGTAGGTGACATTGGGCTTGAAAGTCAGAATAGAGGTGCTGGAACTGGGCTTGAACACTTTGAAGTAATCGACCCATATCTTAGGCTATAGGTATCCAAATGAGGTGATTCTGGTATCCATTTTGAAGCCAAGATCAAGCCTACAACTTTGATGAAGATCATATTTGCTCATTCTGACGCATTCAATGACTTCAGAGCTAAATGATTTCAGAGACAAGGAATCTCCATAATGTTTCACTCACCAAAAGTCATTTGGCATTTTCCACTCATTTTTCACTCATCCACTCACTAATGACTCAGCCCCCTTGTCATTTTGTATTTCTAATCCTCTATAAAAGGGGGCCTTAGCAGATCTTTGTGGGTGTTAGGTGTTAGTTACCAAAATGATGCCATTTTGTTACTAGGTTTTCTTGTAGAATTTTCCTTTGTTCTAAATTAAAGTCATGTTCTTCTTCTTCTTCTTCTTCTTCTCTCTTTCTTTCTTCTTATCTATAAGTAACTAAGTTTCATTTTACTTGGGTGAAAGGGTGAAGCTCTTGGTAATAAAATAAGGTTAGATTTATTCTTCTCTTGTGCTTAAATGATTTATATTTTTTAGTAACCATTATACGTGTTATATTTTGTTTCTTATAATTTAGAAACCATCTTTGTAAAGAGGAGTTCTTGATTTGTTGTAGACAAAATATTGGCACAATGAGTGCTTTAACCCATTTATAAGTGGCGGTAATATTTATTTGGAAACATAATATAATTACGTATATTATTTTAAATGGACTTTTAACGTTGTATTTTTCGATTGGAACCTCTATGTTGTGAGGATTCTAATTGAGTTATAAAAGGAATTAATCTTACCTTTATTTTATTTACCAAGAGTGAATCTTTTAACCCAAGTAAATAATTTTTATTGTAGTAACAAGACATTTACTTCACCTTAATTAATCTTCAACAATTCCTTGTGGATCGACCTCGGACTCCCGAGAAATTTATTACTTGAGACAACCTGTACTTGGGTTTGCAAATGCGACAATTAAAAAGTGTGTATCAAGTTTTTGGGGCCGTTGCCGGGGACTTGATTTGAAGATTGAATTTTTGGTGTAAAAATTTTATATAGATACTAACATACTAACTAGTGGGAGAACTTCTCCCTTTTTAATTTCTGTGCATACTAACTTGTGGGGGAAACTCTCCCTAATTTCTCTATAATTTTTAATCATTAATGAAATAATATTTCTTCTTCTCTTCTCTCTCGCTGGAGCAAAAAATCGACTTATCGATTCTCCGCTTTTCATATTTTAAATTTACTTTCTCGTACTTTATTTTTTGTATTTATTTTTGTCATTTATTTTTGTTATTTATTTTTTTTGTTTACTAACTTACTAACTCTCTTACTAACTATCTAACTTTTTACTTTATCGCCTATCTAACTTTTTATTTTTTCTACTTCTAACATTTTAATTTATCTGTATACTAACTTTTTAATTTTTATACTTATTAACTTATTTGGTGGTTGGTTTATACCACACCTTTGTTAATATTTATTTATTAAGTATTAATATATATTTGGTGGTTGGTTTATACTACACCTTTGTTAATATTTAATGGACGGTTTATACTGCTAGCTTGTACATTTTATTTTATACTGTAAGTTACTTATTTATGCTTAATTGGTATCGTGATTTAAATTCTAGTCGTTTGGTTAGAGTTAATCCAGGTACTTTACATATTGATTTGTTTGAATCACAATCACACACATTAAGCACAATGGCTGAAAACGAAAGTGTGCATGATGAACATGAAAATCAACTGTTGCGAACTATGCGTGAGTATTTGCAACCATCTCGAAATTCTAGTCCATCATGTTTTATCTTTCCACTCAATGCCAATAATTTTAGATTCAAGCCAGATATGATTTCTTTACTTTCTAATTTTCATGGTTTAGAATCTGAAAGCCCATATTTACATCTAAAAGAATTTGAGGAAGTATGTACCGCTTTTCATGACCAAACTTGCACTGAAGAGGTTGTTAAGCTTAAATTATTTCTTTTTTCTTTAAAAGATAAAGCAAAAACTTGGCTTAACACTTTGAAACCAAGATCGATTGGCACATGACAAGAAATGCAAGGTGAGTTTTTGAATAAATTTTTTCCAACACATAAAACCAATGCTTTGAAAAGACAAATCCAAAATTTTTTCCAAAATTCAAATGAAGCATATTTTCAAAGTTGGAAACATTTTAAAGATTTGTTGAATTCTTGCCCATATCATGGTTTTGAAAAATGGCGCACTATAAGCTTCTTTTATGAAGGGTTAACACTTGAAACTAAACAATTTGTGGAAACAATATCCAATGGTGAATTTCTTGATAAAGAACCTGAAGAAGCTTTAGACTATTTAGACCATTTGGCTGAAAATTCTCAATCTTGGCATAGTACTAATCCTTCTGAAAATTTAATTAGATTTAACCTTGCAAATGCTAGTAAAGGAAAATATCATCTTAGTCAAGAAGAAGATCTAAATGCAAGGTTTGCTAGTTTGGCTAGAAAGATTGAAGCCATGGAATCCGGGAAAGTAAAAGAAATCAAATCTGTGCAAAATGAAGAAATTTGTGGCATTTGTGATGAATTAGGACACTCAACAAATGAATGTCCAAAAATTCCTATTTTTAAAGAAGTTGTGCATGAGCAAGTAAATGCGATGAACAATTTTAAAAAGCCATTCACTTCTTCTTTTTCAGTTACATACAATCTGGGATGGAGAAATCACCCGAATTTCAGTTGGAGGAACAGCAACCAGGCACAATTCATGCAACCACCACCTCCTCAGACACAGCAAGATTCTCAAAATCCTCAAGGATATGCACCCTGTGTCCCACCATATAGGAAAAACCTTGAAGAAACATTGCATGCATTCATAGAAAAACAAGAGGCCATCAATAACCAAAACACTCAAGCCATGATTGACATAAAAGACACTCTTGCTAAACTTTCTTCTACACTTGCCATTCATGAGAAAGGAAAGTTTCTCTCTCAATCTCAACCAAATCCCAAGGGTCAGTTTAGCCTAAAAGAGGGTAGTTCAGAAAGTCAAAAAATAGATCAAGTCAACTCAGTGATAACTCTTAGGAGTGGAAAGGTTGTTGAAAAATAAATTCCTGAACTTTTTGAGAAAGATGATGAGTCATTTCCTAAAGATGAGGAAGGGGATGATAAGCCACCTAGTCAAAAGGAGAATAAACCCTCTCTTTCACCCCCATTTCCTCAAGCATTAAACAATTCAAGTAAAGTGAATCATAACAGTGACATTTTTGAAATTTTTAAATAAGTGAAAGTCAATATTCCTCTGTTAGATGCTATCAAACAGATTCCTTGTTATGCCAAATTTTTGAAAGACTTGTGCACTGTTAAAAGGAAACATAATGTGACAAAGAATGCCTTTTTGACTAAACAGGTAAGCTCCATTATTCAAAACAATAATGAGTTGAAATATAAAGACCCTGGTTGTCCTACAGTTTCATACATTATTGGAGAACATAAAATTGAACGAGCTTTACTTGATCTTGGTGCTAGTGTTAATTTGCTTTCATATTCAGTTTATCAGTAACTCAACCTTGGTGAGTTAAAACCAACTTCTATAACTCTTTTACTTGCTGATAGATCAATTAAAATCCTGAAAGGAATAGTGGAAGATGTGTTAGTACAAGTTGATAAATTCATATATCCTGTGAATTTTATTGTCTTAGAAACTGAAACTATGGTTGATAGTTCTAAGTCAGTTCCTGTTATTTTGGGTCACCCATTTTTAGGAACATCTAATGCTTTGATAAATTACAGAAATGGAGTAGTGAAACTAACTTTTGGAAATATGACACTAGAGCTTAATGTTTTCAACATGTGCAAGCAACCACATGAAGTTTATGATGACAAGGAAGAGATTGAAGGGATTGAGGCCATTATAGATGATCATCTTCAAATCAGGAGTTCTTCTGACCCATTAGAAATTTGTTTAATTAATTCCTTTGATTTAGGTACACAATTAGATGATGATATTTCTGAAGTATGTTCTTTACTTAATTGTTCACAGGTAATGGAATACAAGGGATTGAAGTAGAAATTCGAAGAGATAAAACCCATGAATGATGATACCCATGAAGAAGTACCCACACTGGAACTAAAGCCATTACCTGATGGGTTGAAGTATACATTTTTGGGAGAAGAACAAAGCTCTCCAGTGGTAATTTCCTCATCCCTGACCAAAGAACAAGAATGTAGGTTGATAGAAGTACTTAAAACGTATAAAAGTGCAATTGGATGGACATTAAAGGATATAAAAGGCATTAATCCATTAATTTGTACACATAGAATACATTTAGAAGATAATGCTAAAACATCTCAACAACCTCAAAGAAGATTAAATCCACACATGAAAGAGGTAACTAGAGCTGAAGTTCTTAAATTACTTGATGTTGGAATTATCTATCCTATCTCTGATAGCCAGTGGGTAAGCCCTACACAAGTTGTGCCTAAGAAATATGGAATAATAGTGGTTGAAAATGAAAAAGGAGAATTAATACCTACCCGAGTCTCATCTAGTTGGTGTATGTGTATTGATTTTAGAAAATTGAATGCAGCCACTAGGAAAGACCATTTTCCATTGCCATTTCTTGATTAGATTCTGGAAAGAGTAGCAGGACATCCCTACTATTGTTTTCTTGATGGTTATTTAGGGTATAATCAAATACCAATTACATTGGAGGATCAAGAAAAGATCACTTTTACTTGTCCCTTTGGCACTTTTGCATATAGAAGAATGTCTTTTGGTTTTTGTAATGCTCCGGGAACTTTTCAAAGATGCATGCTAAGTATTTTTAGTGACATGATTGAGCATTATTTAGAGGTTTTCATGGATGATCTGACAGTTTTTGGAAATTCTTTTGAAAATTATCTTGATAATTTGGAAAAAGTTCTTAAAAGATGCGAAGAAAAAGAATTTGTATTAAATTGGAAAAAATGTCATTACATGATTACCTCAAGAATAGTGTTAGGTCATGTGATATCTTCTAAGGGAATTGAAGTTGATAAAGCCAAAGTTGAATTAATTGCTCATTTGCCTTCCCCATATATAGTCAGAGAAGTTCGTTCCTTTTTAGGACATGCAGGATTTTATAGAAGATTCGTAAAGGACTTTAGTGCCATATCTAGACCTTTATGTAATCTTCTAACAAAAGATACACCATTTGATTGGACTCAAGATTGTCAGAAATCTTTTGAAAAATTAATCGGTCTTTTGACTTCTGCTCCTATCATGCAATCTCCTGACTGGTCTTTGCCTTTTGAGTTGATGTGTGATGCTAGTGATTTTGCTGTTGGCACTGTTTTAGGCCAAAGAAAGGAAGGTAAGCCTCATGTAATTTATTATGCAAGTCGAACTTTGAATAGTACACAAATGAATTACACCACTACTGAAAAAGAACTACTTGCTGTAATTTTTGCATTGGATAAATTTTGAGCTTATTTAATTAGTTCGTCCACTATTGTTTTCACTGATCATGCCGCTGTTAGATATTTAATGTCTAAATAGGATGCCAAACCTAGGTTGATACGGTGGATCTTGTTGCTTTAAGAATTCAACATCACAATAAAAGATAAGAAAGGAGCCGAAAATATTGTTGCAGATCATTTGTCAAGGCTGACAACAGGCTCATCTTTTGATAGCACACCTATCAATGATTCTTTTCCCGATGAATTTTTATTTTCTGTCAATTCCATGCCTTGGTTTGCTAATATTGTCAATTTTCTTGTAACAGGTAAGATGCCGCCTCAGTGGACACACCAAGACAGAAAAAAGTTTTTGATTGAGGTAAAAAATTTCTTTTGGGATGACCCATATTTATTCAAACATTGTCTTGATCAAATCTTTCAGAGATCTGTACCTAACAATGAGGTAAGAAGTGTCATCAAATTTTGTCATTCAGAAGCATGTGGAGGTTATTTTTTTTCAAAGAAAACAGCTGCGAAAATCTTGCAGTGTGAATTTTATTGGCCCACTTTATTCAAGGACAGTTATACTTTTTACAAAAGTTGTGAAAGTTGTCAAAAATTGGGGTCCATTTCTAAAAGAAATATGATGCCTTTGAACCCTATCCTTGTCATTGAAATTTTTTATTGTTGGGAAATTGATTTCATGGGTCCATTTCCATCATCTTTTGGATTTGTGTACATTTTAGTTGCAGTTGATTATGTCTCAAAATGGATTGAGGCGGTTCCATGTCGGCACAATGATCATAAAACTGTTCTAAAATTTTTAAAAGAAAATGTTTTGAGTCGATTTGGAATTCCTCGAGCTATCATCAGTGATGGGGGAACACATTTTTGCAATAAACCATTTGAATCCTTAATGAAGAAATATTGCATTACCCACAAAATTGTAACCCCTTATCATCCTCAGACAAGTGGACAAGTTGAATTAGCAAATAGGGAGATTAAACAAATTTTGGAAGAAACGGTTAACCCAAATCGTAAAGATTGGTCTCCCTATCATACTACTTTTAAAACATCTTTAGGCATGTCTCCCTATCGGTTAGTTTATAGAAAACCTTATCATTTGTCTGTAGAATTGGAACATAAAGCATTTTGGGCCATTAAAGCTTTCAACTTAAGTCTTGATGATGCTTCCAAGTTATGCAAATTGCAATTGAATGAACTTGAGGAATTAAGAAATGATGCATATGAAAACTCAAAGATTTATAAAGCTAGAACAAAAGCTTTTCATGACAAATCAATTTTGAGAAAAACTTTTGAAATTGGTCAAAAAGTTATGCTTTATAATTCTCGTCTTCACCTATTCCCTGGAAAATTGAGATCTAGGTGGATTGGTCCTTATATTGTCAAACGTGTGTATTCTTATGGGGCCATAGACATTGAGAATCTTAGGAATGATATTGTATTTAAGGTCAATGGACAAAGACTCAAACCATTTCTAGAACATCAAGTTGTTGAGGTAGAATCCATTTCTCTTTCTAATCCTTGTTATGAGTAGAATTTATTTTAATGTTGTTTCTTTCTTTTTGCAATTCTTTGTGTTCCTGGTTAAATGGCGGATAATGGTACTCTGTGACTCTCAAGTCGGTTTATTTTTCAGTTTCCCATAATAACTGATTTCTTCTCCTTTTAAAATGGATGTCATTCTCTCAAATCTAAGAAAACATTTTCATTCTCCCCCTCTAAATGCTCTAACAAAAGTCTATGAAGCTAGGTGTGAAAGACTGAGACTGTTAATGTATAAGGGCATCCCAGAAGATATACGCTGGATAATCAAAGCAAAGGTTCGTTTAGTTGGTGAATTTTCAGATTCATTTGTCCCATACATGCCTGGTCTCGGTAAAAGTTCATTTTCAAAAAGGAGAAAAGCAAAAAGAATGAAAGTTTGTTACAAGTGTGCACGATGGACTGAGTAAGGGGTCATTATATCTTATTGACTCTTGAGACGCATTCTTGTGGAGTTGTGCAGCGTGAACTTCTTAGTTTGTGGAATCTCTTCAGGGACGAGCAAGAGCGTTATAGTCTTGGGAATATGACTTAAAAAGACCCTGTTTGCCAATTTATAAGAAAATTGGATGGGAAGCTTATCCTCGACTCATAGAAGGCGTTTAAGCCGTTTCTAGACGTGAAACCAGAGGAAGATGTGAGCCACAATCACAATACCATGTATATATTATCTTGTACATCTTCAAAAAAAAAAAAAAAAAAAAAAAAAAAAAAAAAAAAAAAAAAAAAAAAAAAAAAAAAGAAAATAAAAATAATAAAAATAATAATAAAAGAAATAAAAGGAGGACGAAACTTCAGTTGTACTTGGTCTTTAATTAGATTAGGAGCCCCTACCAGTGGCAGACCCGTCATTGACTCGGGTGGACCTTCGCACGCCGGTCGGTAAATAAGGTTCATATGCCATGCTCTGTAAAGAGCCGCACAAGTATTCCCAGGTTTTAACCGTAGGCTCTGCTTGTTGATGGACAGAAAGAAGCGTCCCGTGTTTGTATTCTCGCGTGACAATGCCTCTGAGCTGGATCCTGTGATTTAATGCTATGGGCTCTTCAGCGACCTCTCACTGGCTGTGGCCGTTGGTGGTAGCTGTCAGATTTACGCACTTTAATTAGTGGCGTTGTAGTTCAATCCAAAATATCCCACAAGCGGGAGGGAGAAGAATACCCAGATTGGCTGAGCCGTCTTAGTATTACTGCACTCATGACGCGCAGTATAAAGATCTGCCATGAAACCTATACATAAAGGTATGTAATCATTTGTTATTATTATTTTATCTTTGTATGATTTTGTTATATTTGAGTTTTGGACAGACGATCCTTTGGGCAGGGTCCTTCAGGGATTTCTAGACTTATTTACCCTAATGGTTTTCTTGAAGTCTAAAAAAAAATAAAAAAAATAAAAAATTTAAAAAAAATTTCTTAAATTCAAACTTTTCTGACAACAGCCAACCTACCTATATAGGAGCTATTATTACTTTTTCTATTCTCTTCCCTATTTAAACACTCCATTTTCTTTACTTTTCTGTAACTCTTAATCATTCAAAGAGAGTGAGTGTAGAAATAGAGGGAGCTTCTTCTTCAGTTCATAGATTTCTCAGTATCTATGTATTTTGTGGGACAAGTTATAGGAAGGGTTTAGAGTTTGTAAACGCAGCAAGTACTGTTGGTAGAACACTTGCCACGAGGAACATTCGTGTTGTATATGGGGGAGGTAGCATTGGGTTAATGGGGGCTGTATCACTTTCTGCACATATAAGAGGTGGTCAAGTTTTAGGTATCATTCCTGAACCTTTAACTCGAAGGAACATCATTGGACAGATAATTGGGCTAGAAATTCAAGTATCATCTATGCATAGACGAATGAGGACAATGCTTGAAAACTCTGATGCATTCATTGCTTTACCGGGTGGTTTTGGTACTTTGGAAGAAGTTTTTCAAATTATTTCTTAGGCCCAACTGAACATCCACCATAAACCCATAGGTTTGTTGAATGTTAATAATTTCTTTGATAATTTGTTATCTTTTGTTGACCATGCTGTGGAACAGAGCTTTATCACACCTTTGGCAAGACAACTCCTTATATCTGCTTCTACTGTTGATGAATTAATTGATAAATTACAGGCTTTTGTTTATGAACCTGAACCAGTAATAGCTCAGATAGATTGGTCAGAAGGCAACAACAAGGGAGGCAGCAAGGAACAAGAGTGTGATCTGGCACTTCATCTTTAACTTTCCTTTATTTTTGGTTTTATTTATCATCCTTTGTTTTTGTTTTAATTTGTGTAAGATTTCTCTTTTCAGTAATTGCAACAACAGGTACTATCTTCTATCCTTTACCTATCTATATTTTGACATTGAGGACAATGTTGTGATCTGGTTGGGGGGAAGGATAGTTGAAAAAAAATTAATTAAAATGTATATATGATGTTCATCTTTTTTAAAAAAAATAACAAAAAAAAATAAAAAAACAAAAAATTAAGAAGTGTGTTTGTTAATATGTTTGTTGTGTTTACATGTTTGTCAGCAATTTATTAACAACAAAAGTAATTAGGGATGGCAGAGTAAGGAGTAAATTATTTACTCTTGAGACGCATTAAAAATTGGTGGCAGAGTAAGGAGTAATTGGGTAGATAACTTGTTTGTGTGGAAGTAGCAATTCAAATTTAGAGAAATTTGCATGATTGAGTAAATTGTCTTCTTTCTTAAAATTCACATGCTTGGTTATGGATGTTGAATTGGTGGATTGAGAATGATAAAATTATGCCTTGTGAGATTTTGAGCCTATTGATGAATGGATTGAACATTTGTACTATTCTCTTCTTTCTTGTGTGAATTTCACTCATGGAATTGTTACTCTAGAACTTGCTTTGATCCTTTTTGAGACTACATTTTCATATGCATACATAAATATGATTGAGGCATTTTTCTTGAAATAGCTACTTTAATCAAATAGCCAGCCTTGTTTAGAAGCATATTGTCTCAATATGATGTCAAGCACTCTTATGACTTCTTAGAAATTCTCTGATTTCTACCAACGTAAAGCATTGGAAATGACCTATTTCCCCTTGCTTAACCCCTTTGAGCTTATTTGACTCATCTTTGTTTTGAACTCATTATGTGCCTTAAATGAAAAACCATGTTCTTACTTGACCTTAGGGAATAAGAGAACATTAGTTTTGTCATTCGATGAGTTCTTGAACAAGTGTGGGGGTGTGTGTGCAGAATGGTTAAAAAAATGTATATATGATGTTCTTTTTGTAAAAAGAAAGTTCAAAAAATCAAAAAAATTAAAAAATCAAAAAAATCAAAAAAAAAAAAGTAAGGCAATAAAGGAAAAGAAAAGAATATGTAAAGGGAATTTGTATTATGTGCAGTTGGGATGAACTTTCATGTTTGTTAATTGAACTCAGCTCTTATGTTCTTTTATTCTCTGGTATTTAACTTGTCATATCCATATTGCCTCCTCCTTTACCTTGACCCCATTACAACCTTGAATAAAGTCCTCATGATTTGTGTGTGCATGTGTTCTGAGTAGTGGAGAAGTAGAAGATAAGTAAGCTTATGGTAGTGCAATTTTCATGGGTTGAATTGAGTGAAATACCTACCTTTTAAACACTTGAGGGATTGAGAGTGAATCTTGTGAAAATCTATCATTCTTGACTCATGCTTTTCAATTGAAATATCCTTGCTTGTTGATTTGAGATGTGAAGATATATTACCTCATGAATGTTTTGGTTACTTGAATAATTGATTGCTCTTCATTTTTAAATATTACTAGAAATTGAGTCTTTTAGAGTGTTTAGCTTTTGAGTCTGTTTCGTTTTTTTTGTGAGTGATCTGATGTGTTTTGCTCAGGAGTGCAAAAAGCTAAGTATGGGAGAATTTGATGATCACATATTTGATACATTAATAAGCTTTCATTCTTAGTCATTTACACTCTCTATGTACTTAATTGATTGAGTTTTATTATGTTTTGTAAGTTTGGACTCAAATTGGACTTAATTGAATTTTTCAGCATGATTCACGTCTTACACTGTTTCTGTATTTGGGCCATATCTTGGGATGTAGGTAGTCTTTGAAGGTGATTCTAGTGGAATTTGAAAGATAAGAGAAAGTTCTACAACTTTCAAGATACCTCAAAGGCCCAATCACACGATTAGATAACTCAAATTGGGGTTGAAGCAAGAACTAGAGTGCTGTTCCTGACAGCTTGACCTATGTGCACTGTTCATTCTATATTTCAGGCTAGAGGTTGTTAAATAGGCTGAAATTTTGATGCGGAATACTTGAGACCTATATCCACAACTTTTATGTTGAACACTTTTCAAGAATCGGAGGTCTAGTAGGTGACATTGGGCTTGCAAGTCAGAATAGAGGTGCTGGAACTGGGCTTGAATACTCTGAAGTAATCGGCCCATATATTGGGCTATAGGTATCCAAATAAGATGATTCTGGTGTCCATTTTGAAGCCAAGATCAAGCCCTACAACTTTGATGAATATCACATTTGCTCATTCGAAAGTATTCAATGACTTCAGAGCTAAATGAGTTTGGAGACAAGGAATCTCCATAATTTTCCACTCACCAAAAGTCATTTGGCCTTTTCCACTCATTTTCCATTCATCCACTCACTAATGACTCAGCCCCCTTGTCATTTTGTATTTCTAATCCTCTATAAAAGGGGGCTTTAGCAGATTATTGTGGGTGTTAGGTGTTAGTTACCAAAATGATGTCATTTTGTTACTAGGTTTTCTTGTAGTAATTTTCCTTTGTTCTAAATTAAAGTCATGTTCTTCTTCTTCTTTTTCTCTTTTTCTTTCTTCTTATCTATGAGTAACTAAGTTTCATTTTACTTAGGTGAAATGGTGAAGCTCTTAGTAATAAAATAAGGTTAGATTTATTCTTCTCTTGTGCTTAAATGATTTATATTTTTTAGTAACCATTATACGTGTTATATTTTATTTCTTATAATTTAGAAACCATCTTTGTAAAGAGGAGTTCTTGATTTGTTGTAGACAAAATATTGGCACAATGAATGCTTTACCCCATTTATAAGTGATGGTACTATTTTTTTGGAAACATAATATAATTACGTATATTATTTTAAATGAACTTTTAACGTTGTATTTTCCGATTGGAACCTCCATGTTGCGAGGATTCTAATTGAGTTATAAAAGGAATTAATCTTACCTTTATTTTATTTACCAAGAGTGAATCTTTTAACCCAAGTAAATAATTTTTATTGTAGTAACAAAATATTTACTTCGCCTTAATTAATCTTCAACAATTCCCTGTGGATTGACCTTGGACTCTCGAAAAATTTATTACTTGAGACAACCTGCACTTGGGTTTGCAAATGCAACAATTAAAAAGTGTGCATCAATTCCCAAGCGGGCATTCACTGGGACCTTTGCACCTTGATTTGCGTTATTCTCTCTAGTTGGGGGGTAGATAAGCCTATCCTAGACAGAGATCCTTCGCGAGGGGACTGGGCTTTCAGCTGATGCTGAAGTTTTATGTCCCCCATTGAGCGTCTCTACCAGAACAGGCTTGCTCCTTACGATAGAGGTTTCTGGTGGTGCGACGGAAAGAGGGTTGCACTGAACCGCTGGGCCCTGTCCGTGAGTAGGGGCAGCATGCGCAGCACTTCCTCTCCATTGATTTTGCCTTGTACTCATCATGATGAATGTGAGAATAGTAATTTATCAGAGTTCCCATAGACGGCTCCAAATGTTTTGAACGAATTCAGAAGGATACTTGTGGAAGGTATGGTTTGGTGGTTTCCTCTTTTCTGTAGCTGCGCTTCACCGTTAGGGTCCGGCGGAGATGATACCTACAAAAAGGACTCCGATGCTCAAGTCAGACAGTGTGCCAAGGTGTCTCAGTAATTGAATAACCGTTACCTCTTTTAGGTTTGCTTAGCCTGATCTTTATGGAGCATGATTGGAGTCAGGGCATTCAATGCAGGTATTATTGGAATGTGGACGTTATAGTCATTTATTGAGAGGAGAGGTTATAGAATCAGAGAGATTCATATCAGCAGTTATGAAAGTCTGTTGATTCCCTGATCCTCATGAGTTATGCATTCCGAGGTCCTACAGTCCTTTTCGGGGCGTTGTTGGAGGAATAAGGTAGAGTGTGTGTGGGGTTGACCCTTCTGGGTAGGATCTCGGTCCACGGTCTAGAACATAGCCAATACATAATACTAGGTTTTTAGTTAAGGTAAATGGAATTAACTGAAATAATTCTGTGGGCCGCTAACAGAAGCTAACCACTTTTCGGCTATGTATGGGCCAAGTTTGTGAAGTAGAACAAAAATCCTAGTTGAGGTATGGGAAATATTGGAGTATGGTTGGAGGCCTTGAGCTGATAATAAGCCATTAAGAGTTGCTGACCAAGTCATACTTAATTCCTTAAAATTAGGAACTGCCATTTTACGTGGATAAGAAGATGTTGGGGGTGAAATATTCAAGTTCTAATTCAATGGTTGGATGTTGATATTGGAGAAATTCTCTAAGTGTTGAACCGACGAAAATACTAAATGGTCAGAAGTTACAATTCGACATATGAGTATTGACATTAGAGAAATTTCTCAAGTGTTGAACCGACAAAAGTGCTAAATGGTCAGAAGTTGGTTTTGTCAAAATTTGGGCAAAAACACTAGTGTTGAATATGTGGCATAAATGCCATATACGTATCTAATTTTTAGGAATCAGTTATTTTAATAGATTACCTATAAATACTAGTGTTCACAATGTACAAAGGGAGGTTATTTACTGATACATAATCCTAATATCTCACTCAAGCAGATTAACAGATTTGATCTAAGTATGTCTTCTTTTTTCATTTCAAGTCATTTACTTTAATGCAATGTTCTTTTAATTTCTTTACTTTTAAGTATTGTTCTTTAAATTTCTTTACAATTTGTTACATCTTTTTACATGCTTTATTTTACTGCTTTCTTTTAAACTTCTGCATTTTAATTTTTCTGCATTAGTTTCTTTATTATCTTTAAACTTTTCAAAGTGTTTTTAATCAACTTTTGTTTATTTTCCTGTTTCTTGAATTAAATTTTACAAGTTTCTGTTATTTATCTTAAGTTTGTTTTCAAACCTTTTTATTAAACTAGATTACCACATAACTCTGAACTCACATTCGACTGATTACTAAATATTTGTTTGTTGGAATTAGTCTTAACTAAAATTCCACATAAACAGAAGAATGTTGATAGCTGTTTGGAATTGTTGATTCAAGATTTTCATGAAGGATGGTAAGAATAACTATTTCTCAAATTTGTAGAATAGCAGATTAGTTCCTCGGTAACTAATGCATTGTGTTTGGACAAAATCAGTTATGTTGGTCAGCTGAGGGCAAATTATTTGGTGGATATGTTATCAGCCATTTAGCATAAACAAAGGAGCATTAATAGAATGTGCAAACAGTGTACAAGGCCACTAATGTCTCAATTTTGATCTATATATAGTATTGAGAAACTCAAATGTACATACGACACAAACATCAAACCAACACATCAATATACCATTTTCTTCCAAAAGTTCATTACCTATTATTGCTTCTACTCTTTTGACTCACACTTTTACTTTCCTTCTTGTCTTACTTTATTTTTCAGTTAAATTATCTTTAAGCTTTTGTTTAAACTTGCAACTATTAGTCAAAGCAGTAGAAGTTGTTCAGGCTATTTTCCAACTAGGAGTTTTCTTTTGTTATCCTAAGAACCTACAGTTGAGGGACAGAATCCCTTCGTTGGCGTATCGCTTAATTTGTTGGGAATTAGAATTTTGGAGGAATATTCAAAGTCCTTCAGCTAATTAGCTAGGTATAATTTTATTCACAAACATAATTTTAGCATGCCCTATGGGACAACGGAAAATAGTGCAAGAAAGTTTCCTTCGCCATGGCACGACTATAGCTGGCGTATGCATTTGTCTGGTAAGACTATAGGTGAAATCGATTAATTGATAGCTGCCGAGACTATTAAATTATTCAATTTATAAATCGATTCACCAAAATACTTGTAGTATAAGGCACACTGGGTTGAGCCCTTGGATCACTCTAATAAGGCAATCAAATTAAGAGGTTAACAAGGGGAAAAAGGTTGCAAAATTAATTAATAGAAAACAATCAAAAATTATAAATAGGATTAAGTAAACAACTAATCTAAGGAAATCAACTAATCTTGAGTTTAATCCATCCTTGATTACTAAGAATCCATTCCATTACTAACCAAGTTCTTGACCTTAGATCACATCAAGAAGCCTTAATTAAAAGAGTTAAATAAATTAAGCATACATCTAATCCTAAATTAACCTAAAACCCAAAATTCAACCAAGTTAAACAATCCTTCAAATACCTTTGATGCATTATTTAGTCTCTGTAATCCTCATTAAACACATGGTAATTATGTAATTATCACATTAACATCCAAATCAAATTAAGCAATTCAATTCAGATTTAACAAAATCAAGAGATTTAAAAGAGAAATTTGATTAACAAGTAAAGAAAAACTTGATTAATAATTAAATATAAAACAATTGAAATAAGATCTCAGAATTAAACATCAATATTGTCAATCCCTAGGATTGATTAAAAGGTTCTAGCCCTCCATGGATGGGAGGGAAGAAAAATAGAAAAGAAAGAAAGAAACTTAGTGAGAAGGGAGAGGAAGAAAGAAAGTGCAAGCAAGAACGGTAAAAAAATTAGGGTTTAGTTCGTGGTTACTGTTGTTGCTTAAATAAATATCTCTAAAATTAAAAATCTAAGTTTTCCTTAGTTTAAGGTTAATCCTATTCCTCTTAACTTTAATTGGACACCTAATTTACCTAATTTAGGCTTAGGATGAGAGAATTATGCCCAGAATATTCTTAACAGCTCTCTAGACCCATCAACTGATTTGAAAGGGTGAGAACACCATCAAAACATCACAATTTTGATAAGTAGTACCGTAAGAGTTAAAGATCTGTGTCTTATATTTCAAATGACACTAATCTCAGCTCCATAGGACTCCTACAACCCAAATTATGGCCTAATCTTTGCATATCATGCAGGTTTTAGTGACAACATCTCAGTTCTGACTTCATGACCTGACCCAATAGACATTTGCTTCAACCTTCGAATTCTGCATTAAAGTTGCAGAGCTTTCTCTCAGGTTTCCTACAAGGTAAAATTCATAATTTTTAAATGTCTAGAACTCAAGTTACGCCTAAAATACAGAAACAATGTAAAATTTTCAATAATGTTGAAAAATACAATTAAGCCCAATTTGAACCCAAACTTATAAAATGTGACCAAGACCAATCAATTAAGCACATAAAAGTTCTAAGATACTAAATGTGAGGGTTAACTAATGTATGAATATTGTGTTTTTCATTAACCACAATCAATGACTATGAAAAATGGCAGCCAAAAAGGCTTTGAGACATCTACTCCCCAAAGTACCACTTCTCAGCCTTTTGGGATGCCATCTTCCTAACTAGTAACTACTACAGCCCAAGTACACTTTAGCCTAGTGGTTAAGGAAATTCAGAGCAAGAACAACTGACAGGCATGACCACCTTATTTATTAGGCAGTAGAGAGACATAGGACTTAATGATTTGATGTACCAAATGTCTTGGTAGCTTGCAGATATTATTAAGTCGATGATGCATAATGAGGTTCATAGTGTTTGAGAATAGAAACAAAAAGTTAGTCAACAGGTCAAGGAAAAGACAACATCATCTTCTAGTAGTCGACCTCCTCCTCAGCTAACGATTCTAGCTGATCAAGGTCATTTTCCTGGATATAATGGGGGACAATCATTGATGGATTCAATGATTCAATCGGAGGTTGTACAGCCAACTACACAGTAGCCAAACATGACCCCTGTGATTCAACCAATAGGCTAGTCGTATGCGCATCAAGCCCCAATCTAGCAAGTGGTGTAACCGGTAGCTTAACCAGGGATGCATCTAACAGGCCAGCTGATTGGTCAGCAACAAATGATGCTACAATTGAATCCCCATTGATGTTGTAATCAACAAGATAACTTCTTGCACAATTAATAGTTCTATATTCTCCTAACCAGTCTGACACAACTACTCCCAACTATGGTCATGTCAATTTGGCTAGAAGATTGCCTAATGTATCAGGTAATATTAGATTACCATATGTTCAGCCTAGAACTAATGTATCTTTCATTCAATAGGGAATACCATCCCTATGCATTACTTTTCTTACAGCTCAGAGCAGGGTGACTAGTGAATATGAAAAGTAGCAATGGAACTAAGTTCCACCTCTTTAAAATACCTAGCTTGCTTATCAACCAATGGTGGAACAACCGAATACTTATTGTACTACACCTGGCTGTGGCACTGAGTAGTAGTGGAAATCCAGTTCCATCTTCGATCATGAATTAGCCAGGATACCATCAGTACCAAGAGCAATTGATTTAGTGACTGAAAGTCAAGATGCCTCCTATACCACCAAGACAACCAGGGCATATATTAGCACCAGGGCAGAATTTTAATAAGCCAGTAGCCCAGTGTAATGCCCCAAAACTAAAACTATAAGTATATCTGGATTTACACAAAAATAACTAGGTTTAGGCACGTTACAACTAAACTAATACCATTACATAATTGAGCCTTGAGAGGGAAAAGTAAGACCTTCAATAATATACATATACAACTGAAAAGTTTGATCCAAATAAACCTAAATAATCCATACAAAATAGAATATTTGAGATCAACTATTACAAACTAAGCCTTCATAGGCATATGTACATATGAACTACATACAATTCATTGCACAACTATAATATACAAGGTAATGTCAAAAAGAGTTAATAATCCTACACTACATCAACACCTTCAATCCTACTCCACAGGTGGATCTTGCACTAGAATTATCATGGAAAATAGAGATACAAGTGATGAGAATTCTAAAATCCTTAGTAGTACTAACATGTAAAATGACATCATAATCATTCCAACTACTTCGGGGAATCAAATCAATATTTAAAATATCATATAGAAAGGTGACAAAAGCCAAAATTGTCCATTTCTTTTCTCTAGGTATAAATTCAATTACTATTATTGTTCAATAATTCATAATCAACCAATATCAATAGATCACAGATTACATCAAAGATATATATCAAATATGAGTCATAACTCACCATTACTAGAATATTTACATACTTTCATGATGCAAGCATTCATAATCAACTCTATGATCTATATAAATAACATCCTAATGATCATGTGGAATTATTCAATCATGTATAAATCTTTTACTAGTGCTCATTTATCATCATCTTTCTAAGCATATTCCCAGAACCCATGTCATTATACCGCAAATAGGTAGGGCTACCTTATATTACCCTGGGTTCTTTTATCTAAAGGTAGGGAGGGAATATGGGTCCCACGTTACCTAATAGTTGGTGATAGTCTACTTATCAGGTTGGTGCACTTAACCTATACGTAATAGTCCATCATTACAAAGCACTATCCCATGTAACCTTAGCCATAACTAATGAGGAAACTAATAAGGAATTACATCTATGAATTTGGGATCACTATCGCTATCGAGGATCATTTCTAGAATTCATAACTAAGAATTTAATATCAACTCCCTTTATGAGGATCATTTCCAAAATTCACTAATGGCTAAACAGATTATTCATTCAGTGGGTTACCCTTTATAAGGGAATAACAACTAAGGATCATTCTTTCCCGCATTTTGAGGATAATGTCCAATATCTTTTAGTCTTTGAGCACATTACAAACCAATACAAGACTAGCTCAACTTTAACTATATAAAAGAGTAAATCATTTTTCTAGTACACTTCATAAATATGACAAGTGTACATTCAATTTATCTTATCAAATAGATAAATCTAGTGCACAGTATTATTACTTCACAAGTAAACTAAGTGCACAATTGCTATCATCAATTCATAAATATATTGGGTGCACATTAACATCATTTCTCAGGTTTATTAAGAGCATTTTCATAACATAAGATACTTCAATTAGTGAATTGAATCACACCATAAGCTTCCATTTGGTACCCATAGCACAAAAAAAATTGTTTTCTCAAAACAGGGACTTGGTAATCGGTTACCAACTCAATTTTCATAAGTCAGAAGCTTGGTAATCAATTACCATTTGTGATAATCGATTATCACATGAAATTTCATATAAAAGCTTGGTAATCAATTATTTATTCATGGCAATCGATTACCACATTTCTAGAATCAGTTTTGGAAGGCTGGTAATCGATTACTCACCCCAGTAATCGATTACCAACTTGTTTTCAACAACAGAACAAGGTCCTTAAACATACTATACCTAGAATAAACTATTCTCAAGCCAAAATAACATCAATCCTCAACACATATTCTTAAACCAAAATCAACAAGATATATCAACAATAGTTAAACCATTAAAACCTATATCAACAACCTCAAATTCATAGAGTTTTATAGAAACTCTTAAGTCTAATATATATATATATCATTAATATATCATCCATTTAACATACAACCCTTAACTTTTAATTAAGTTTACCAATACAAACTTTTGGAAAACAAGAAGAGAAAGAAGTGAGATAGAGACACAAACCCCTACCTTAACTCCTTTGGTGTTGATATTACTTTCTTATTTTTTGTTCCTCCTTCTTGTTGCTCAATGATGATATTCCTTTTTGATTTTGTTTTCTTCCTTCTTTCTTTCTTCTGTAGCTGTGTGAGAGGAGAGAAAATGAGAAAGTGAAAAAAGTGAGAAGATAGAAAGATGAAGAGAGGCAGTGGACAAAATTGGAGAGATAAGGTTGGAAGACTTTTGTGACATCTTGGTTCAATGGAACAAATTTATCTCTTAGGGATACTTTAGTCTTCCATTCATAAGTTTTCTAACTTGCATAGGTATTATAGAAAATTTTAAGACTTTATTCAATTTCTATACTCATCATTTAATAACTATTTATGTACACCATTAGTAGCTCTTAAGCTCTATTACTTATTTTTAAGTTAAGTTAAACCTAAGGAGTTAAGTTAATAGGCTTACAAGTATCTACCTTAACCTATGATCATACCCAAAATAACCTTCATTCTCTATTTGACATTCTCACAAAATCTCATGATTTTCTAAGCTACTTATCTATTTAATTTGGCCTTTAAACACTCATCCAATGTTATTAAAAATGTCAAACTAATTCAGATAATTCTCCAAAATTTATCATAACTCATATAAATCCCAAATTTAAAAACAATAGTATAATTTGTATTGCAGCACAATAATTAGATCTAGATGTGCTACTAACTACTAAAAGCATTTCTAACATAATATATTAATATAATATACGGAGAAAATATGAGCCACGAACGAAGATTATATACATAACATCTGTACTTCTCATTAATACGTAATATGTACAGGTTTGTAAACTAGGCCTTTCAAGACACAAAATATACAAGTTTCAAAAGAACAACAAAGTAAACTAAACTAAACTCTCAAAGCTCTTGCTTGCACTTCACTTTCCATATGTCTTCTTCCCTGGAATCATTATGGAAACACACACATACATGGGGTGTGAATTATATATTCTTAATAGACTCACAATAAAACATGCCGTCACAATCATTCAAGCTATTTCGGAGAAAAATGTCAAGTAAAAGAACAAATTCTCAGTAGAAAGGTGGCAAAAGCCCAAAAACATTTCTTTTCTCTTCTCGAAATAGATTCTCATTTTATAAGTTTGTATAGAAAACTCATTTCCACACAATACTCACAAATCATCAACTCAAAGATAAGCAATTATCCATACAATTGTCATGTCATGAATATATTATGATTAGTAACTGTCCATACAATTGCCATGCTATGCCAAATTATGCCTTATGTTCATGCCTATACAATAACCTAAATATGTAATGAATAATGTCATGATACCATTGACGGGAACTGTAACACCCCTCGATTTAATAGCCATGACACAATCGTCATTATACTGCGGTCACAAAATTTTTGGCGAGCTACAACTTCTTCATAATATCTTTCCAAAATTTGAATATATATATATATATATATATATATATATATATATATATATATATATATTTGTGTATATATAAAGGAAATATGAGCCACGAATATAATTATACGTAAGTTGTCGTTAACAAATATGATTCAACAGAATATATGCAAAACACAGTACGTAGGACTAAATTAATTAAGCTAAAGCATACAGAGCGTGGCATATTTCTCATACCACTCATAATGAAATACATCAAGATTTACTTAAAAAGATAAATATATTAATAATACATTATAACATAATTAATGCAGAAGAAAAACATAAACTACCCATAAGACATCCATGTCTAAGGAGTTGGGTACTCCATCGAATCCACCTCGGGATCCTCCCCCGGGTCGTCTAAAGATATAAGGACAGGACCGAGTGCGGTCCTATCGCCAGGTGCTCTAGCTGCTGATGCCATGGAATCCGCGTCCTCTCTAGGGGTGTGAATCGGGTCACCCCATAGCTCTTGGATAGGTAAAGCGAACTCCAGATGTACCGAAGTAGTAAGTGTCAGGACAGGATCTCCATCACGGGTCCTTCTTATGGTCAGGATCAGGTCTCCCACATATCGTATGCGTTGTCCAACCCAGTCGACATGCCACGCATTGGCGCCACCGGTGAATACAATCCTAACGAAACCGATAGAACCCCTTCTTGATGACATCCTCGAAATCATGTGATTAATACCCAGTAAAGTCTAGGAAAATAATCTCGTCCCCTCTACAGTCTTTAACCAAATATCACATAGAACAATAACAGTGCAAGCAAGAGGTGAGATACCCAACTTCATTATCAATTATGGCAGTAAGAGATATAAATGGCGTAGGACGCCCACATAGCATAACAAAATAGTAAATAGTATCAAGATGTAGATATTAAGCAGTTTAACAGTTTTAGGCAGTATATCATCAATAAGATAGCATATCCAATTATCATATAAATTAAATGCCAAGTAATGTATTGACTCACTATGCACATGTACATGATATCAAATTCCTACTCCATGGAGCTAGACACAAACATCAGAGTGAATGATCAGGGAGACATGCCAGTATCTCGTCGGCCTAAAATCAAGTGCTTTACAGAAAAATAATAGTTTTGCGCAACAGGGCTTTATACAGCGGTATTCCCACAAGATCGTGATATAGGACAGTGCCTGGTCAGGATTGTTGGTGCGTTTGCATCGGTTTGTCTCACGGTCCAGCGGGGCTACCAATTGCCCGCTGTGAGACACCCGTGCCCTGACGCCCCCAAGGTCAACAGCAGGACCCACACTAGTCTATTCACACCCGCACTAAGGTGTGATTCAACTCCTAGGCAACATGGCCTTGACAAATAGTCCATTAGACTTTCACAATGCATGATGACTCCATGCATATATCAGGTAATGTTTATTATCACATACTTTTTCACAATATGCCACAATTGGCCAAAGTAAGCATCAACAGATTTTGGGTCCCACTCATGGCCCGTTAACAAAGTCATCATTCATAATCTATTTAAGAATTTAAGACTTACTATTGTCTCTTAAAGTTTTGTCATTGTTCTTCTCTTTATCCTTAATAAGATTCATTTACTTAAATGTCTCATGATTCTCAAAGTCTCACTTACACTCTTAATTCTTGTTTCTCTTATTCAATTAGTCCTCAATTAATACATTACATTTTTGGGTACATTATGAAATTTACGCTTAACTTTCTATACCCTTATTAATAAGTTCCCCTCACATTATTCTTTTTGTCTTTATTATTTTAATTATACAAGTTCACCTTCAAATTATAGACAAAGTTGCATTAGAGTGATTTAAATTGAGATATTTAAGATTCTTACTTATAACTATGATCTTCCTTTGAATAAAAATTATTCTAAGTTTTATGACACAACTCCATTTTTGGATCATTTTCATTTTATGAATTCTTAATAAATTCTAATTGTTCAATTTATTTGAGTTTTACTTTGATCTAGTATTCCTTACGAGATTCTTCTCTAGGGGAATTATTTTAATTATTTAGTTCCATATTTTAGGTTTGGTTACATTCATTTAAAAAATCATTCCCAGTCTCACGCATCTTTATTCACTTTCTTGAGTCAAAAAATTCCCTTTAGGTTATTAAATTAATTTCCTCCCATCTTATCGTCAATCACTTAATCACTTGATTAGTTAAATCTTAAAGTTGTGAAAAGTCACATGGTTGAGCCCTAAATGGCTCTTGAGGGCGTGGCCTCTCCCAAGCTAGGAACCCTAAATTTTCATTCACTTTATTACATATTATGCTCTTAATGAATCATGTCCTCAACTAGTTAAAATTTTTCACCAAGAACACCCCATTGGAGCATGAGGCCGTGAGCCTCTTAGAAGAGAACAAGGATTAATTTGCTTCCATTTAAATTTCCAATCCATACCATTCAAACCATGCAAATTAAAAACAACACATTCAAGATCACATTCAAGCATTAATCCAATTTCAAAAACACTAAATCATACAAAGTCATCAAACAAAGTAAGTATACAAAGATGGATTTCTCCATCAACAAGCACACAAGGTTCCCTCACCACCATAAATGGTTGAAGTGAGTAGTCTCCCTCTTACCTAAGGAAGAATCACGAAAATGACTCCTACTCCCTCCTTGGTGATTTAGATTTTGGGGTCTCGAAGAACCCTAAAATCTCCAACACAAAGAACCAACATTAAACATGGTAAAGAATAGATCTTTGGTCTCCATTGAGACCCTAGAGCACGAAAATGAAGAGAAAAAGGAAGGAAGATGGAAGCTTTACCTCAAAGCTTGAAGCTTTGTCTTGGATGACAATGGAGGAAAAGTTAATTTTTTGAAGAAAACCCTTCAAATAGAAGTTGTAGAGGAGGTTGAGAGGAGTACAGAAATGGTGTTTGTGAAGAGAAAAGTGAAGAGAATGATCTCTAATGGTGGCTGGAATTTTGTGGTAGTGAAGAGGAAGAAGAGAGGAGGAATAGAGAAAATGGAGGTGAAGATGGAGAATGAAGAAACTTTCTAAATAAAGAAGGTAGAGGAGGTAAAAGTGAGTGTAAAAATGAGCTTGGTGGAGAGAAAAAATGGAGAGAAATGGTGGAGGAGGGGCTGCAAATTTCGTAGCTATGGAGGACGGTAGAGAGAAGGAGGAGAAACTTGAAGAAGATGAAGATTAGAGAGAGAAAATGTGTGAGAAAGTGAAGGTATTTTTGTGTGTATGTTAGGTTAAGTGTGGGAAGCAATTTTGCTTCCCATTATGCCCATGGGTCCACGGCAATGAGAGGGAAGAGAGGGGTGGAGAGGCTTCTCCAACAAGCCAAGGGCATTTTTGTCCTTTGGTGGTCAAAGCTTCTCAAAGAAGCTTTGAAGAAAGTACACAAATTTGAATTAAAGTAGATTTGATTTGACATAAAGTGGATTGCATTAGGATAATGTCATAGGATTCCTAATGCATGCTATTACCCAATGGATAATTGTTACAGTTGACCGAAGTCAGTGTTAATTATCCAACGGATAAAAATTACACAGCGATTTATCACTCTGTTAGATTAAATTTCTTGAAAAACATGAAATCTCGTAAATCGTGTCCAGTCTCAGATTTAATAAGATTCCCTGTCGATGTTTTCACAGATCAAGGTTCTCGGGAAAAATATCTCATTTTCCCAAGTTAGCTCAATTTGCACGTAAAATGAAAAATATATTAAAATATTTGATGCTTCTAGAAAAATCTAGAAAAACTCTCAAAAATCACAAATATTGGAAAATGATTATTTGTGATGAAACAAATAATTTTTGTAGTGTCACACTGACTCTGCTCAGTGTGCACGTAAAATGAGAAATATATTAAAATATTCAACATCTCAGGAAAAATCTTGAAAAATTCCTAAAAATCTTAAATATTATAAAACGACCATTTATGATGAATGAGTTAATTTTTGGGATGTTACAGGAACCCAGTTCTATGATAACGTCATGATATGCATGAGCCTTGAATTAAACAAAAGAACCCAGTTCCACAAGTCTTGAACAAGCACTAGAACCTAGTTCTAGATATTTCACCAGGTGTGAGGGAATGAATCATCCTCGGCTCATCACTATGACAGGGAAGGCATATTACCTCTTCACTTACAATCATGTATGATCACCCCAAAGTAAGGATCTCATCCTCATTAACATAGTTATAAAAAAACAATGATGCCAATTACTACAATAACTAGCATGCCAATTAGTTTACATTCATAACCACAAGTATGAAAAATAATGATGTCAATTACCACAATAGATAGCATACCAATTGATTTACATTCATCACCTCAAGTGTGAACAACAATGATGCTAAGTACTCCAATAATTAACATACCAAGTGATTTATATTCATACCATCATCACTTCATTAGATACTCTTATTAGAGTCTCACAATACACAACAAAAGCATGTCTAATTATCTCACTACGATCATGGTTATCCATTACATAATCTAAACATACTTTGAAAGGATCCCAAGAACAGAATCTTTTTTGGAGGTGGTGAATAATCGGTTAGGACTATGCAAAATTTCATTTTTGCATGTCCCCTAACCGATTATGTCCTCTGATAATCAGTTAGGACCCATTTCCTAACCTTCTGGAGGAAATGGATAATTAGTTAGCCACTTGGCTAATCGATTATTAGAGAAAACATGTTCTCTGTTAAACAAAATAATTGTTTAGGATTTTTGTGGAAATAAGTTTGTCTCAGATGGTTTAATATGTTAAGTTTTGATGATGACAAACACAAGACAAAAAGTACACTTTGCATATGTTCTTTGTTGCATCCTATATAGAGCATATCCATTAGTAATTGATAAATATCTTATTTGAATGTGTCTATAAAAGTCTTATATGCATGTTAAACTAACTAGAGTTATACATTTATGAATCATGCATATGAAGATATTGAATTATGATTCTGGACTAACTATGCTTATTTAAGTGAGTAATACTTTGTAGGATAGTCCAAGTACCAAGAGTGAGCATTGCAACAAGAAAGCAAAAGATCTTAATTAAGCTCAATACAAGGAGAATATGAATGTCTATTTCATGAAGATATTAATAACATCAAAGTCATGTCAAAGACCAAGTCTGAAAGAAGATTAAATGGTATAGCTTATAGGACTTAGGGTATTTATGTAAAAAGCCTTATGGATATCTCAAATATGTTTTTATAAATGGTTTTCCTATGCTAAAATATCTAATAAACAAGTTTTGAAAAGTTATTTATGGTGGTAGTTCAAATTTATGAAAAATAGCCAAGTTTGAGTTTTGCAAAACTGACCATTAGTCACTCTTTTGATCATATCTTTCAAAATACTTTGAGTTTTATTTTGAAACTTATTTCATTTAAAAATAGACTCAAAGATTTTTCCAATGACTAGTCATTTGCTTTAAATGGATAAGAAATGAAGAAGTTATGACCATTTAAAATCAATTTTTGAAATCAGAGTGGTTTATTCGAATACAGGATGTGGTATTTGAATAACACACCCCAGAAAACATACCAGAACGTGGTTTTAAAGATGTATTCGAATAAAAAATGTGTTATTCGAATAACATGACCCAGAATCACGCAACGACTATTTTCTATGCTTTTAATGCTGAAATAAATTATACCAAACAGCTCTTTTTCTTAGAACTCTATAAATACATGTTTTTGGGTCATCTTTTAACAACACCCATTTTATCTGAAACAATTCTTTCTTGATTTATTTTGTGATTCATATTTTACTAAATTTTTGTACTCTTTTTCCTCAAAATTTGAGATATCCTTTGAGAACCTCTTAGCACTTTAATTTGTATTATTTGCTCTGAGTGAGAGTTTATCTTCATCTATATTTCTGTTCTTCTATATTGAGGGTGAGGTATCCCTACAAGCTGAGACTTTAGCATAAGGGTAGAGTTTTCCTGTGTGTGAAAAGTGCTCTTTTATGTAATGGTTGCAAGCACCTATTGAAACTTGTATACATAGTGAAAAATCTCAGATTGTTTTTGAGGACTGGACGTTGACCACAAGTGGATTAGTGGTCGAACCAGGATAAATATCGTGCCTGCTTTTCTCTTCTCAATCTCTTTATTTTACGTAATTTTATATTATTACACATTTATTTATTTGCTGTTCTTAAAGCTTTTATTCTTCATCTAACAATTCTTTTTCTTTTATTTAAATACCTTAAATATTTGTGTTTATTTTAAGAGCTTTTGTGAAAAGTTTTTTCATACCAAATTCACCCCCCCACTTGGGTAATGGTTACCATAGCTAACAAGTGGTATCAGAGTTTCGTGCTCTGGTGAAAGCTTAACCGCTTAGAGTTAAAGATCCTTGTTTGTTGGCAACCCTGAAAGTTTTTCAAAATGGAAGGTTTTGAAATTGATAAACCACCATTCTTTGATGGTGTGCATTTTGTTTATTGGAAAGCTAGAATAGAGTTTTATATGCAATCTGTTGATTTGGATTTGTGGGATGTTGTACTAAATGGATTTATTTGTAAACCAAAACAAACTTGGAATGCCTATGACAAGAAATGTTTTTCTTTAAACATTAGAGCTATGCAAATTTTGAGAAGTTGTTTGAATGATTATGCTTATACTAAAATTAAAAATTGCTCTAGTGCTAAAGATATATGGGATGCTCTTAATGATATGTATCTTGCAAATAATATTTTTATGCATAAAATTGTATATAGAAAGCAAGAAGAGCAAAAGTCATTGAAGGAAGCTTGTCATGAAAAATATCCTCAAAGAGATGCTCAAACTATTGAAGGGAGCTAAATGCCTCTTGGTGACGATGATGCTCAATTTGAAGAAGAGGCAAAGCAAAATAAAATTGATGAGGAAGAAGGTGATTCCCTTAAAGAGCCAAGTATGTTAGAAATTGAGACTACTTCCTATATGGCTAAAAAGGATTTTGAGGTAAATAATTCTAAAATAGATTATAGTCCTTCCTATGATATGTTACAATATACATATAATGAATTGTATGATGGTTTATTGAATTTAGAACAGAAAAACTTATCGTGTTTGGAAAACATTTCCTTTATTGAAAATGAAATTGAGACTTTAAAAAATGAATATGTTTTTCTTAATGAGGAAATGCCTTTGAAATATGAAACCTCATCTTCTTGTGAAAAATGCATTAATTTAGAAAATCAAGTTGAGGACTTATCTTTCAAATTTTCCAAAGCTAATGATTCTAATTGCTTACATTCTATGCTTGTTAATGAAAATAAAATTAATGTTATTCCACATGAAAATTCAAGTAAAGCTTGTGGCAAAAATAACATAGAATATAATAACAAGAAAAGGCTTAAGTTTTTCAAAGATAATCTTCAAAAGACTAAGTCATCATTAAATTCAATTGTTTGTAATTTTTGTGGTCATCTAGGACATATTTCTCATTTATGCAATTATAGAAGAAATCCTTATATGAGAAATTGTATGGTATGAGTTCCTAAAAATCCTAAAGGCCCTAATACTAATATTCAAGGACCCAAAATGAAGTGGGTACCAAAGTGTCCTCCTAGTATTTCAATTATGTAGAATATTTCTCAAAAGGATGGACAAATTGGTGAAAAGAAAGAGGAATCATCAAGAAGAATGCTTCCAAAGCCTAATGGTAGAAACTTTGGTCAAAGAAGGAAGATGGCTTCAACCAAAGCTTCTCAAATACAAAATGTAGAACTTGCAAAGTTCAAGACTCCAAAAGAGAAGCAATGAATAAGAAAAAGTATTTCATTGATTACTAAGGCCAAGGTATCAAAAGCTTTCACCTCTTATGCATACTCACATGTAAAGTCAATAAATTTGAGGTATATTCCTTGTAGGCCTTCAGTGATTAATAGAATCATGTGTACTTGATAAAATTTGAATATTATATTTAACACATGATTATGTTCATTCTTATTATATCATAATTCATTAATTTGTTATATATCTTGGTATATAAGGGTCTATAATGCTTATGTATTCTTTATATGCTTTAAAATTGTCTACATATCATGAAAGCAAACATGTTATCGGCTATGTACTTAATGATAATTGATTATTTAATTTATTGTGCTCAATTTACATATTATGAAAAATTGATCTTTATAATAGCATAATAGATTAATATTCAAAAACTAATACACAAGGACCCAAGAAAATTTGGGTACCAAAAGTCAAAAATTGAAGTGCGTTGTAGGTATGCTTGAAGGCCAAGAAGTGACTTTGGCATCTTGAAAATGGCTACTCCAAATACAAATATCATAAATAATTTCAAGCTCTCTTCATTGTCTCTATGAAGCGTAGACTTGCAATTCTTGGATAAGTAAAACTTGTATTATGCTTTTCTAACTTTATGTCTTGAACATGTTTCTACACGTTAATATGCTAGATAAAAGTATGCTCATTGTTTGAAATGACATGATTGATGATACTATCCTTGAGCATGAGTTTTTTTTTAATCATGACTTAAAATGCGTATTTGTGTTAGATGGTTTTATCTTGTTTTATCCCTTTCTAACATAATCCTTGGTTGTTTCAAAATGTTTTTGTAAGAATCAAGTATTTGGTTTGATTGTCATGAATGAATGTTAAAATGAGTGCTAAATTGCGTGGTTATTTTTAATCTTTGCAATTATTATTTGAAAATCCTTTTGCATATTAATATGCTAGATAAAGTATGCTCCTTGCTTAAAATGGCATGTCTAATGAGAATATCCTTGAGCTTGAGTTTTTGATCAATCATACATATAATTGAATATTTGTGTTTATTGCTTTATCATTGATTTATTACTCTTGAATTATTATTGACTTGAGCGTCGAAGTTATCCCGAAATCGTTTTTACAGGTACTCCATCAA
This sequence comes from Ormosia semicastrata, assembly GCA_029884595.1. NCBI lineage: Eukaryota > Viridiplantae > Streptophyta > Magnoliopsida > Fabales > Fabaceae > Ormosia > Ormosia semicastrata. The sequence continues at coordinate 37,498,424 of JAQQTO010000045.1, forward strand.
AAGGTAAGCTTTCGTCTCTCAAAATACAAACCCTGGACATAATATATATGATTTCTTGCTTAAGTAATTTGAATACCTCCTTATGGTATTCGAATATCATTACTTTTATACATGTAAATCTCTGGTTTTCTGATAGGCCTATTCAAATAGACTTATGGCTATTCGAATACCATACATCAGTATAGTATTTCTATAAGCTGGTGTATTCAAATAACTAAGTAGTTATTCGAATAACTTGAGGCTTATTAATATCAGTGTTTTTCACATGCCTCTAGAGTATTCGAATACCTTGGATGCTATTCGAATACTTGCTCTTGTCTTGCTTTTTTATGTGTATAGGTATTCGAATACAGGAGAAAGTATTCGAATACCATAGGCTGGCAGCTAAGCCAATTTGGCCCATCTATTCGAATACCTGGGTAGGTAATCGAATACCTTTTATTAGAAGGGTGCGTCCTTTGGTCTTTCCTAACCGAGCGCATGACTTCGCTAAACCATCATCACGTGTTTGGGTCCTTTACCCTCAACAAAATGAAGATGATCAAGACCGATGAAGGCTAGGTGTTCCCAGTTGAAGTTGATGATGATGAGGACGACCCTTAAGGCGATCCTGCTGCTCCTGCTGCTGCTGCTGATATTCCTACCCCTGCTTTATTTGAAAGGTTCTACTGCATCTATTGCTGTATATATTGCATAGCATTAATAATCAATATATGCTGAATTCTTTATTTGTTTTGTCTGAAAATAGCACTTAATGATCTGTATGAAAAATACAAATGCTATTGGCTATTCTTTTGATGATTATATGTACTTAGCTAAATTGATCAATGAAATGAAATATCTTTTACCCTGGTGAACTCATTTGTTGTTTTATTATTTTGAATGCTTATTTACTTATGAGTTTGGCATAATAACTAACCTTTATGGATCCAAAATTGATGGATACCAATGAAAGTACTTTGAATTGTATTGTAGCGTGATAACTACCTCAAGCAAGCATTTAAATAGAATAAGTTCAACTTGAGGATAGTAAAGTTTAAAAGGATTCAACTTTTAAAAGGGATGCAAAGAATTTCTATTCCCTCATGAAAGCTTGAAGCTTAGAAGTTGGTGGAAGTGAGAGTTATCTACAAAAACTCAAAGAGTACACTTTTGGTGATATCAATCTATTATCCTTATTTATGCTTTAAATTTGATATCATATGATATATGGAGAAGTAGAGAGTTGTGTTATACCTTTACATGCCTTACATGAAAATTATTTGCCTAAAAATGCCTAAATAAGTTTTGATGATGATCATATGATAAACTTGAATCATGCCTTAAAAATGCTTAAACTTTTTTTTGGATTCAAGTGCATATGTGCTTCATGCATTCTTATTAGAGCTAACATTGCATGATTGATAATGTGATACTTGCTTTAAAATTATATATCAACCTAAATTATGCTTATAAATGGGCCTACATGATATTTGATGCTAACCTATGTTTTAGAGGACTTTTAAAGTTAGTTTTGCAAGTCTTCCTATGTGTTTCAAATATAGCCATCAGATTATTACGTACAAGCATATGTGGATAAATAAGAAAAGTTGAATGGAATTCAAATGAAGAGGAAGAAAAATAAGACTTTCTTTTAGTGCAATGGAATGGAGAATTCAAAGGAAGAAAACTCAAAGTTAAAGGACTAATAAAGAAGGATCATCACTCTTTATCTGAATAAATAAGTATCTCTATCCCTTAGCTTTTATGGTATATGATATGAATTGTATGATACTTGTTGATAAATTAATCTTAAATGACTAGATGCTTTCCAAGGAATATATGGCTTTTTATATAAAACATCTCTACCTTTCTAAAATGCTTCTAAAAATATACTGTGCTCTTATTAAATTCTTTTTGAAAGGGGAAGAAATCTTAAAATTTTGGATTAAGAATAAATATATTTGCCCTTACTTTATTTTGATAATATGCATATTTTGAGGGGGAGCCTAGCTCTTCAGTTATTTATATCTCTTGCCTTAAATCTTTGTTTGATTACATAAAGTGTTTTATTACTATCATATGCTAAATGTTGACATACAAAAATATGACAAGCATTGCATGAATAATCTTCTATATCTTGAAAAACATGCTTATTTCATCTCTCTATTCTTGAATCATATGTAGAATCTATAAGGGAGACAAAATATTATTTTTTTCTTTCTAAGCCTTTTTGTTGATGTCAAATAAGGGGAGTGAAAATTAGAAATAAAAATATATTCTTGTACTTATTATTTGATATGCTTACATGAATATTCATTCTTGTATATTGCTCAACATATTTTTCTTTGGTGATTTGTCATCATCAAAAAGGGGAAGATTATGGAAATAAGTTTGTCTCAAATGATTTAATATGTTAAGTTTTGATGATGACAAACACGAGACAAAAAGTACACTTTGCATATGTTCTTTGTTGCATCCTATGTAGAGCATATCCATTAGTAATTGATAAATATCTTATTTGGATGTGTCAATGAAAGTCTTATATGCATGTTAAACTAACTAGAGTTATACATTTATGAATCATGCATATGAAGATATTGAATTGTGATTCTGGACTAACTATGCTTGTTTAAGTGAGCAATACTTTGTAGGATAGTTCAAGTACCAAGAGTGAACATTGCAACAGGAAAGCAAAAGATCTTAATTAAGCTCAATACAAGGAGAATGTGAATGTCTATTTCATGAAGGTATTAATAACATTAAAGTCATGTCAAAAACCAAGCCCGAAGGAAGATTAAATGGTATAGCTTATAGGACTTAGGGTCTTTATGTAAAACTTGTGTAAAAAGCCTTATGGATATCTCGAATATGTTTTTACAAATGGTTTTCCTATGCTAAAATATCTAACAAACAAGTTTTGAAAAGTTATTTATGGTGGTAGTTCAAATTTATGAAAAATAGCCAAGTTTGAGTTTTGCAAAACTGACCTTTGGTCATTCTTTTGATCATATCTTTCAAAATAATTTGAGTTTTGTTTTGAAAATTATTTCATTTCAAAATAAACTTAAAGATCTTTCCAATGACTAATCATTTGCTTTAAACGGATAAGAAATGAAGAAGTTATGATAATTTAAAATCAGTTTTTGAAATCAGAGTGGTTTATTCGAATACAGGATGTGGTATTCGAATAACACACCCCAGAAAACATACCAGAACGTGGTTTTAAAGATGTATTCAAATAACAAATGTGTTATTCGAATAACATGACCCAGAAAATGTTCCAGAACTTGTTTTTGAAGGTTTATTCGAATAACAAACTTGTTATTCGAATAGAGACGTTAAGGAACATATCTTTTGAAGGATTTATTCGAATAATATTATGTTTACTCGAATAAACTCGACCCAGAATCACGCAACGACTATTTTCTATGCTTTTAATGCTGAAATAAATTATACCCAATGACTCTTTTTCTTAGAACTCTATAAATACATGTTTTTGGGTCATCTTTTAACAACACCCATTTTATCTGAAACAATTCTTTCTTGCTTTATTTTGTGATTCATATTTTACTAAATTTCTGTGCTCTTTTTTGCCAAAATTTGAGATATCCTTTGAGAGCCTCTTAGCACTTCATTTTGTATTATTTACTCTGAGTAAGAGTTTATCTTCATCTATATTTCTGTCCTTCTATATTGAGGGTGAGGTATCATTCAAGATTTACATAAGGGTGAGGTATCCCTTCAAGGTTTGTATAAGGGTGAGGTATTCCTGCAGGCTGAGACTTTAGCACAAGGGTAGAGTTTTCCTATGTGTAAAAAGTGCTCTTTTATGTAATGGTTGCAAGCACCTATTGAAGCTTGTGTACATAGTGAAAAATCTTGGATTGTTTTCAAGGACTGGACGTAGACCACAAGTGGATTAGTGGTTGAACCAGGATAAATATCGTGCCTGCTTTTCTCCTCTCAATCTCTTTATTTTACGTAATTTTATATTATTGCACATTTTTTTATTTGCTGTTCTTAAAGCTTTTATTCTTCATCTAGCAATTCTTTTTCTTTTATTTAAATAGCTTAAATATTTGTGTTTATTTTAAGAGCTTTTGTGAAAAGTTTTTTCATACCCAATTCACCCCCCTCTTGGGTAATGGTTGCCATGACTAACACTTTTTCCTAACTGGTTATCTGCCGCGAATAGAAAATAAGGAGGAAGCCAGATAACCATTATGCCTTGTAATAACCAGTTATATGGTGCGTGTTGCACCATAAAAACAGAGCTCCCGCTCCTCCTTCCTCACTTGATTCATCAACTCATGAGTTCCTAGTGGTTTTCAACCACAAACATGGTAACTAAACCTAAAGAAACTCTCATACTCTCCATTCAAAGTACAAACACAAAGAAAGAAGAATCAAAAGCCCTACCTTCAAACCTATTTTCCAACACAAACTTCATGGAGGATCAAAGACATTTAACAAGTTCTAAATCATACCTATGATCAAGCTAAATCATAAACACCACCTATTCAGCCACAAGAAGTAAAAACCAACAAGGAAACTTCATAACTCACCCAAAAACCCATTTTTGTTCATCAACAAACATGAAGCAAGAACAAGAAAAGAAGAAACTAGAGCTATGAAATATGGTTCCCCTACCTCTAGTGTCTTGAAAGAATGAACTCAAAAGTTCTTCACCACTTCCCCTTTCTTCTTTTTCTTCCTCCTTTGCTCCTTCTTTGGATGCTCTTCCTTTTCTATTTTCTCCTCCTCTTTTTGCTGCAAAAGTGACGTAGAGAGTGGTTGAGAAAGGGAGATAAGAAGGAAAGAAAGTCAAGGCAAAAAGAAGAGAAAACATAAGGCATTTGATAACTTAAGATATTTGGCTTAACTCCGGATCTGTTAAAAACACTTAGATTTTACCAAATTAAGTTTCCTAACTTCCAACAACTTTAGAATAAATCCTGGGATCCATCAAAAATCTTGTTTCACAATTTCCATATTTTTTGCATATTTGTGACTAGTCAATCCGGTATTAAAACGCACTCTCAGTATGCTTAAAAATACTAAACTAACTCTTATTAACCTCAAATTTTAACTACATCATTTTCCACACATTTGTGACCTAGAAAAAAAAATTTCACATTTATTTTCATTAACTAAGCAGTTTAAGCCAATTCTGGGGCTAATAACATTTATTTTTCACACATAGTATTATAGCAAAGTGATTAAACTTGCTCAGAAAGCCACAAATTTTAACAGACATATTAAGCAAGTATTAGGCTACTTCTATAATCATTTACAAGCCTAACATGTTTTTCAAGGTATTACATTTCTCTCATCCTTTTTAAAATTTTGTCCCCAAAATTTAGTTTACATAATGTAAGAAGTCCTAAGCAACTCACATGTAAAAACAGGTGCAACCAAATACCAAAGAAACAGAAGTTCACCAACATTGTCACCTTTTGCTGAACCAGGAGACTATGTTGTCTCCTTGCCTTGTAACCAATAGATTCTCCCCGGAGTAGTAGGTCTAACATCTTACTTTGCCTTATTCCTTTGAGGATAATTCCTTGCAAAGTGGTCTGAGTTCCCACAAGTAAAACATGCTGCCTGGTCAGCTGTACAGGCTTTATCCCCATGATGTTTACCACACTTGGCACATCTTTGCCCACGATCATCTGTCTGAATCTTCTTTCCTATGTCTTTCTAATCTTTGTACTGCAGAGCACTCCTTTCAGACCTATCTTCTGTACTCTTTCATTTGTAATAATCTTATGATCGATGCTCTTACTATGGTCTAAAACTAAAGGGTCCTACCACTCTGCACTTGTTGACTAGGGTAGGTAATCCCGATTCTCAAAAGGCTTCACTATCCCTTTCATACTATCTCTCAACCCCGTTTAAAACTTCACACATTTCCAACTATCATTTGGATTATACCGAAGGTAAGACGAGAACTTGGACAACTCCTCAAATTTTGCCACATACTGTCCCACAGTCATGGTCCCCTACTCTAATTGCAAAAAATTCATTTCCCTTTTCTCTTGGACATTATGCGGAAAGTATTTCTCCAAAAAGGCAATCTTAAATTCTTCCCTTGTACTTTGAGTTCCTGCCACTTCCATCATCCTCCTCGCACCAGTTCACTAATGTTGAACATCACCCTTTAACATGTATGTAGCAAAAGATATCTTCTAGTCCTTTGTACATCTCATTACTATTAAAATCTTTTCCAACTGTATTATCCATTCCTTGGCCTTCATCGGGTCATATTCCCCTTGCAAGGATGGAGGACAAGCCTTCCAGAACTCTAAAAGATCGTGAAAATCTTGGTTCCTTTCCACCTGTACCATTTGTGCTGGCTGAGGTTGAGCCGATTGTGTAGGTTGATTATTCCCTATTTGCTCAAACATCCTAGAAGTTATAGCTTCCTGCTCCCTTATCACATTGATAGTTGCAGTCGTCTGTTCTCGCATCGCATTGGCCATTGCCATCATGGCATTTTCCTTTATCTTTGACTGAAATTGTTTTCACATGGTATCTTTATATGCCTACAAAATTTGTGCAGAATTGGGCGAATATGGAAAGGCTTATTCATGATAAGTTTTATTACCCTTAGTCAGAGGTCATCATAGTCGATTTGATGAATCTCAATCAATAGGTTAATGAGCCAATAGCTAAATTCATAGAAATGTTCAAAAAGATGAAGAGTAGATGCCAAGTGTAGTTCCCTGAAGCTGAATATGCCACTATCATAATTAGGAATATGCACCCCTAACTCAGGAAGAAGCTTATAGTGCAAGAATGCTTTGAGTTAGCTCAGTTGGCTTCTAAGGCCACTAGAATTGAACAATTCATCCTAGAGAAGGAGCATAGGAGAGCTAGTATAGGCAAAGGTTCACACTTGGTTTCCATTGCAGGTTATGCGGAGGCAGAAGATGTAACATTAGCCGATGAACAAGGATCTACATTAGCTAATGTTTTAGTTGCTGAAATTTTAAGGGGGAAAGCCACACACCTGCTTAGCCCTAAAGCCTTCAAAGAATATGGAGGTCTAGAAAGGACGAGAGCAAGGAGGAATATTTGTTTGACATATCCAAAGCTGAGAAGACCTTTGACTATTTGTTGAAGGACAAGAAAATTAAGCTCCCTGAAAGGCACAAGATACCTTCGACCGAGGAACTTAAGAATAAGAAATATTGTAAGTGGCATCATCCATTTAGTCATGCTACTATGAATTATGTGGTTTTCGGGAATGCTATTCAAAAGGCATTGAAAAAGGAAGGTTCAAACTATTCTATAAAGGAGTTGCAGAGATGATAGTCAACACTAATCCCTTCTTGGCAATATCAATCAACATGGTCACTTTTTCAAGCTTACCTTTTGGCTAATCACAGAAAGAAAAACAACTAATAATACAGAAGTAATGGAGAATCAAAGGGTTATAACAAGTAGTAGAGCCTAAGTAGCTTAGGTGGCCACAAGACCTAGATAGTTGAAGTATGTGGTGCATGTAACACCCCCTCCGAGGGGTATTACATTTTAAACTGACTCTTTTTTCCCAAAAACTTTAACCAATTTATAAAAGTTGATATTGTAGAATAAGATTTTTAAAATTTCTTTCTTATGAATAATACAAGCTTACCAAAATAAATAAAAGACTCAAGTCATGAAAACTGAATAGCGGGTTTTTCATAAAACAAAGTTTGTTACATCTTTAAGTACATCATCTCATGTTCCAAAAGTATAAAATTTAAGTACTTCAAAAGTAAACATACATAAATAAATATAACTACCAAATGGAGATTGAGCATTGTCCAAATCCAAACACCTGAAGAACAGGATCCTGCACTCGATCTTCATCCAGATCCCTTTCGGGATCCTCAACAGACAAAGCCCCCAGTCGGGGCATGAGGCTGCGGGCGGAAGTCCTAGTAGTCGACTCCACAGAGTCCTCCATAGAGGAAACTCTCCACCCATCCCAAAGCTCCCCAAGAGGCATGTAGAACTCCAAGTGAACAACTGCATCCATAATGAAACCTCGTGGATCTTAACTTGCCGCCATCACCATCTATCCTAATATAAGTACAAAAACAGAAGCAGACAGAATAATACAATAAAAGAGGTGAAACTCTCTACATTATTACCAATATGGCAGTAAGAAACAGCAAACAATAATAAAATCATAGAGTACAATTATAACAGTTCACAGTCAATAAAGTTTTTCAGTAGATATCTCAATAATACATGTAAACAGGCAAATCCACAGTGTTATAATAGATAATTTCACCGTATAGATACATCATAGTAAAAATGCTAAATGGTATATGCATGCATAATGGATAGATACCTACTCCATTGAGCTAAAACCAACATCGGAGAGAATGATCGAGAGAACCACCATCCGTATATCGTTAGCCTCAAATAATGTGATTTCCAATATAATCAATATGCGCAACATGGCTATATAAGACACTCTCAATCGGATCGGGAATAGGATAGTGGTTGGTCGAGATCGTCGGTGCGTTACTCAGTCACCACGGCTCAGTGGAGCTACCAACTATCCACTTGTGGGATACCCGCGCCTCAACACCTCCAAGTTCAACAAGTGAACCACACTACGCAATTCGCACCTACACAAAGGTGTAATTAATCTCCTAGGCATTCCACCAAATGTAAGTCATTCCGACTTTCACAATGTATGATCATGTGACAATGAACCTAGGCATTCCGCCTTAACAACAAGTCATTCCGACTTTCACAATGCATGATCACATGATAATGTACCTAGGCATTCAGCCTTAACAACAAGTCATTCCGACTTTCACAATGTATAATCACAATACAATGATATATAATATTCTTTAGTAACATTAATCTCATCAAGAGAAACCATAATAGGGTTCCAATCAACCATTGACCACCTAGGGTCCAGTCCATTAGCTCAACAGCATAATAACATCACGTTCGATCACAGGGCATCTCAAATGCATAATTCTCAGAAAATCATCCTCTTTAAAGTCTCATGAAGCATTCTCAACAAACCACACTTAACAAAATGTTCAAGAATTAATGTGAGATTTCACTTTAAATTTAAAATCCTCCTAATTAAGTTCCACTAAGTAATGTCTCCTCACATTTTTTGTAAAGGGCCTAAAAGAAACTACATGGTATTAACTTCATGATCTCACTTTTTTTTTCATAAGCCATAAAGGTACTCTAAATTATTATGAATTCTCTTATTCACTCATTTTTTCTTTCTCAAGGCCGAAACCCTTCTCCAACTAAGGGACTAGATTTAGTTTACCACTCACTCATTATTACTAATCTTTAATCCACTTCTTACTTAGATCTCAATTTAACATAACATTTTTTTATCTTGAATGCCTTATTTAGGCCTCTTGGCCGTGAGCTTTCTCAGACACTAGGGTCTTAAATTTTGTAACTTTCCCAAAGAATCTCAGTAATAATTTATATTAACCATTCAAGAATTTCATTTACCACCAAAGACATAAATATCACCAAGTCACCAAAAATCATACATCTTTTTCCTCTCAAGGCCGAAACCTATCTCTAACCAAGTAGCCAAGATTTTGTTTTTACTACTCCTTCATGATCAAGAAGTCTCTAATTTTAATCTCATTTCCATTCAAGTTTATAACTTCCAATTAAATATAAAAATTTATCTTGGATACCCTTCTTTATGGCCTCTTGGCCGTGAGCCCTGATGGGTCCTTGGGTCCCAAAACTTTCCTTTCCACAATAGATTCTAAACAAACAATATGTATCATATATCAAGCATTCCATTCAAATAAAACCATACACACAACAAGCCACAACATCACATAGAAAAAAATCACAAAATCACCAAGAATCAAAACAACAAAGTGAGTAATCCACACATGGATTTCCTCACTTTCCATACACCAATTTCGTTCCTCACCACCATTGATGGTTGACGAGAGAAATCTCCCTCTTACCTTAAGAGATATCCAACCACTTGTGTAGAGCTTTTTGAAACAACCTTCCTTCTCCAAGAATCCCCTTGAAACCGAAATGACATAGCCAAAAGTCATCATTTTTGGACTTGAAAAGAGTAGCTAAGAACAAGAATCAAAACCTTGGAAGGAAGAAGAGAAGAATGATGAAAAAGGAGAAAACTTTTACTTTAGAAAATCACAAACCCTAACTTAAAGGATTCTTGGAAAAGTGATGAACAACCAAGATCTTCACACTAGATGATCTTAGGAGGAAGTATAGATTCAAGAAATATAGTTGTTAGAAATTTTAGATTGTGAAGTGGTGGTGCAAGCATGATGGCCGTGTAGTGTAGGAGAGAAAATGGAAGAAGATGAAGAGAAAAAGTGAAAGAAAACGTTTTGGTGAGGAGAGAGAAAGTAATAGGAAGATTTGATTTGAAAAGATGATAGAAATTGTTCAAAAGTTCCTTTTCCCCACATGTGGCCATGTGCCTCATTGGAAAAGGGCAAATGAAGCTTCTTTTGGAAGCTTCTCCAAAACTTACTTGAGAAGCTTCTCATGCTTCCCAAAAAGGTCAATCAATAATGTGGCGTGATGATATCACTTAGATAGTGTCATAAAAAATGACTAGATAAAAATAAATCTACTAGATTTTTACTATAAACTATTATCCAAAGGATAAAAGTCACAGTCAAGAAATATGGTATCTATTGTCCAATGGGTAATAAAGTGTACCCAAATTTTATCTGTCAGATAAAATATCAAAAAACAAAACTTCGTAAAACGGGGTCCAGCCTTGGGTTTAGTAAGATCTCCCGTCGACGTTTCCACAGTCCAAAGTTTTTCAGCCTCGGGAAAAATATTTCACTTTCTCAACTCCACTCAGTGTGCACGTAAATCAAGAAATATAATAAAATAATCAAATAATTCAAATAATTATAGAAAAATTCACAAAAAAATCATAAATATTATAAAATGAATATATATCAAAAAATAATGAATTTTTGGGATGTTACAGTGCATAAACCCAACGTGTTCAATAGACTCCAGTTGCCAGAAAAATAACTACAAAGTTAAGGTCAAGTGTTCGAATGACTGGCATTTCCAGTTATTATTGAACAACTGATCCCGAAGAATAAGAGGACAATTGTTGACTAAATATTGAGAAAGGTAATTCTACTTTGTGCATTACTGTTAGGAATGATGAATAGCTGAAGTCGCAGAAGACTCTTAAGCCAAAAGTCGATATGGAAAAAGGACAACAATTTTTGAAATATGTATTTAAGAGACAATAGGAAGAAGCTAGTCAGCTATTGACTCAGACATAGAAGAGGAGAATACAACACCAGAGCTCTATGCAGAAGATGAAACAGATGCTAAAAATGCTTGCCAAAACCATAATAGTGGTCAAAGAAGAGGTTGAATTCCCTAGGAAGATAATAGTTGATGAAGTCAAAGAAGTAGTAGACCAAGATAAGTTATCCAAGGTTAAGAAAGACGAGGCAAAAGATATAAAAGTCGAAGTCGAATAGGCAAGAGGGGAGGATAAGGATGAGTTCTTAGACGAAGGCATGCTGAACTATGGGAATGAAACTGTAACACCCCAACTTTTGAGATAATTACAATATAGTCCCGAAATGTACTGTTTTGTGAATTCTGTGAGCAGTAAATTTAATTTGACTGTTCCGTGAGTGTACTTGACTGTTGTGTGTGATTTGCTCCGACCTGAGAAAATAATAATTTTCGGTGGGATAAATCTTATTTTAATTAATTGGAGTGGGGATCTTACTAAACCCAATCTCGATTGATATATATATTAATCTCGTAATTTTTAGATTTAAGCGTGTAATAAAATAATTTTATATTTTTATAATATTATTTTATTCAACGATACTCTCTTGTCTCAAAAACAAGTAGAAAAATTATTTGTGGACCGAAAAAGTTTGTGGGGCCCACGTTTAGTGTAACAGATCCAACGATCTTGTTGGGTAGAAATCTAAACCAATAGGAAATGGTCAAAATGGATGGCTTGACTTTCTAAACCAATTAGAAAGAGTCAACAAAAGAAGCATTGACTTCTTTGTGAACCGTTGGATTATAAAGCTTACTTTAGAAGCTTTAATCTTAGCCGTTGATCTAATCAATGGTGAGATTAGAAAGATAGTTTTATGACCAATTGATATCTACCCTAGATGTGATCTATGGCTAGAAATTAAAGATGAACCAAGGGTTAGGATTAAGTCAAAAATTGTAGGCTTGACTTTGATTAGTAGCTAATTAAGCTTAATTTGACTAATCTAATTACTTAATTAGCATACTAAGTGAACTAGTTTAATTCTAAATTAATTATGATCTAAATATTAATTAGATATACTAATATTGATTAAAGGTTATAATATATGTTATATATATTAAACTACTTGATTATATTATTAGAATGTTGATTTAGTTTTAATAGGATAATTAACCTAATTAATTGCCTAATTAATTAGCATATAATTAGGAGTAAATGGAAAACAATTAAACCCTTAATATGCCAAGGAGACCCACGGTTTTGGGCAGCAAGGAGGCTTGAGTTGGCTTGGTTCTAGTAGCTTCTTGAACCCTCCAAGTGTCATAAATCATGTGCACACCATGTGAACACAATTAGATCTTTAACTAGCAAAATTCAACACTCAACCTCACTCACAAAGGCACCTCACGGCAGCAGCCTCTTCTATTTTCTCTCTTCACTTTTATTTCACACTTATCCTAAATTAAAGCTTTCATCTTCTCTTCAAAAATGCCAAGAACCCATGCATGCTTTTCCTTTCATTTTCTTCTCTCTATTCGGTCAAGCCTTCACCTCACACCACCAAACCTCTATAATTTTATCTCTTAGCTTTTCTTAAACCCAAATCCTATTCTAAACACTTTTCATTCACAAAGTTTTCTCAAATTCCTACTCTATCTTGCCTAAAATCCAAGTTTTTGCGTACTTACTTAAGGGTAAGTTTGGTTTCTATGGTTCAAAATTGAATTTTTAATTTTTCTAACCATGCTTGTTCCATGGTTTTTCTATTTTGTACCTTGTATGTGCTTTTACTAATTATTTAAGAATTTTAGGAATTGTTTTGGAGCTTGTACGAAATTTAGAGGAAAGGAGGAGATCTTACCGATTAATTTGTCTACAAGAGGTAAGAGGGAGATTTAATCTCATCAACCCTAAGTGGTGATGGGAAAATGGATTTGTTTGTGTGTATGGAATCCATAAGGATTCATTTGTGTGGTTGTTTATTGTATTTATTATTTATTTGTGTGATTGTTTATGGTTTTATTATTTTTGTGATTGTTTAAATGCTTTCCTATTTGTGATTTATTTTGCTATGCATGATTATAGCTTTCATTATTTTCATTATGCATGTTTATGGTTTTAAATAATTGTATGTATTTCGTATGTGATTATATAATTGCATGTGTTTATAATTATATAATTATTAAAGTAGGATGTGAATAACATGTACGAAATGCATGAGTATTCCAAAGAATACACTATGAGGCTCACGGCCTTACATCAAAACAGAGAACCAAAATGTTCTCAGCAATTTTCTAAATCACTGATTTAAAGGATCTAAGTGAAATAATGGATTTAAGAATGATTTAGATTAATTATGGCCAACATGCCATTTAGTGTATAATCAAATGCTATTTTATTTTTAATTTGGCCAACATACCATTTTATTTTCTAAGATAAGGTTAGGTAATGGTTTTACAACATAAATTGATTCCAAAGAATCATTGAGAAAATCAAAGGAATTAATTCAGTTCTAGAATTTTAACTTAGCAGAATATTAGTTTAAGTAAGAATTAATTCAGACGCTTGAAAAATACTAACGTAGAGCTCATTCTATAAATTTTGAAGCGCGTTAGTAAGTTTCGAAGTGAAATTATTGGGTAAAAATAAAATAAACTATATTTAGAGGAAAATGTTAAAAATACCTTATATGATTTTATAGGCAAAATGCTGCCAAAATTTATTAAAATCAGACGCTTAAATTGAAAAGATTCCATACTATATTTAGAACACAAGGAAAATACATTACGTATTTTACAAGTACTAGATATAGTTTTACACATATTAAAAATGATAATTTTAAGCTATTCGGTTAAGAAAATGAATTAAAAATCCTACGCGATTGAGAAAATGATTTAAAAGATTTTGTGATGTTTAAAAATGTCAAAATATGTTTACACAATTTTAAAACGTTCGTGAAAACAACGAGATTGTGAAAATGCGATAAAATTCCTACGTGACTGAAAAATACTATCGCTTTTCTTTGTCGGGCCAAAGTGGTGGACCCAGACATGTTGCGGTATAGTACTGTCAGGTGGGACGTGCTATACTGTTGAGATGTAGTACTGTCAGGTGGGACGTACTATACTTTGGTTTTTGGTGACAAAGGGTATTTTGGTAATTTTTCGTAATTATGGTAAAATTTAGATAATAAGGGTATTTTTGTAATTTTAGATCATGTTTAGAGTGTTGTGCCAATTTGGTTTATAATTGGCGATTGATTGATGAGGCGAATTACACCGTAATTGGTGTGATAAGCGTAGTGTGGTTCATTTATGAACTTGGAGGCATTAGTGTGCGGAGGATCCCATATGTGGACAGTGGTAGCACCTCTGGGCCGTGGTAACGGGTAACACACTAATGATCTTGACAAGCACTATTCTTAATCGAGATCTTGAGGAGATTAATAAGTACTATGCCTGTGGTACACGATGTTTGGATTTGTGTCTTGCTACACGATGTTTTGGATTTGTGGGCTATAGACACGACGTTTGACAAGTGCAATAGTTTGGTTGGGCAGCCATAAAGTATTATTAGTTTCTATTCGGATCATTCTCTCGGATATTTGTGTTTAGCTCCATGGAGTAGGAACGAGTCGGTGTGTGTTCATGCATTACTCGCATTTTCTTGTTCATGCATCATCGCACTTTACTTTTTATCATATTCTGATATAATATATGATGTCTTGTTTTAATATATTATGTATGATACATGTTATTTTAATATATATTGCTTTAATATATTATGCATGATATAATGGTATATGTTATTTTAATGTGTATTACTTTGTTATATTATGTATGTAATGTTGGTATGTACTGTTGTGATATTTGTTTGTATTGTCGTTTTCTTTATTGCCATGCGGGTAATGGTGTAGATTGTCTCACCTCTTCATTGTATTGTTTTATCTGTTTCTATTTTATGTTTAAATCATCAAAGACTACAATGGCGGAAAGAGGAGGACAGTTAGGTTTCTTTAGGCTACATTTTCTCGAAGGCGCTGAGGCTTGGCATGTCCACTGGGACACCGGACACATAGAGTATAGTGGTAACGTGACTTTATCAGTAAGTAGGACTCGGCAGGGGTTGGTTACTACACGTTACACGGTTGCTTTCGTAGAGATCATTTTACCTATTAGGGAGTTGTGGGACGAGTTTCACTATACTCCTAGAGGGAACTTCGATACACTTTTGGGTCGAATTTCTATCGGTCAAGACATTCCTAACTAAGGAATTTGTCTTATGACGAGGGCTCATGTCTTAGGTGTTATGTTTTAGTAGTATACTGTCTTTTACTATTTTTATTAAATATTAATAGTTGTAAATTAGTTGTATACTTAGACAAGAATCACATGTATATTATGGTGAATTTATGTTTGTTATATTTTGTGTTTTCGCGTTAATTTATTTAATGTTAAAAATTATAAAAGGAAAATGTATATATATAGATATCACAAATATTACTTAAGTATCAAATATTTTTATAACTTGGGTAAGGATTTTATTTATTTTTATTTTTCTGCATCATAAATGTGACATCCCCAGAAAGGGTGTTACATTAGTTGGTATCAGAGCCCAAGTTAGAGTCTTTTGGGTTTGTGGGTAGGTTTGTCTTGTTTGTGCTGTGTGAATCTCTGATATTAAACACAGAGATATGTTCGATTTCCGAAAGGAAACGACTTTGTGCGAAATAGCTACGTTTGGTTCATTGTGTGTTGATTTTGTTTATCTTTGAAGAAAGATAATGGAACATTACGAACATGAGCATGTAGATGCGAAACGTGATGAAGATCGTATAGCTATAGCTAGAAGCGTGATGCACAAGGCGATTGAAGTAGTAGTACAACAGAGACAGATGATCGCTCAGCAGTAGGGACTGATAATCAAACTTCATAGCTTATTAGGATTGGAGCAGCCATCGGATGCGAGGAGCTATAACTTGAAACCTTCGATAATTTAAAATAGGAGGAAGCGTAAGGTCAATCATTTTCAACAAAAGTCGTATGTACAATCTTCGAGGAAGCAACAACAAATAAAGAGAAGAAGTACGAGTGGCAACGATTTTGGTCAGACTGTGGCATCACCAACGAAGTACTTGAAGTGTGGAAAGCCTGAACACTTATCCAAAGAGTGTGATCAGCTGAAGATGGAAACTTCCGCTAGTAATACACGTGTTCCAAAATCTTGAAAAAGAAGAAGATCCGATGCAAGAAGTGTAATGAGAATGTTCAAATACAAAAACTTAAGAAGCGAGAAAGTCGTGCCATAGAGAGTAATCTTAAAACTGTGCTGTATAAGTCGCGAGGTAACTCATTCTTTTGTGATATGAGATTATGCAAATCTTTTGGAGTTATCTGTGTTCTACTCATTTGCATAAAGTTACTTCAACTTCTAAAACTTGCTATTACTACTTGAGCCTGTTTAAAACTATCCAATTATCATTGGAGTTTGAAACTTTTTATTGATCAAGTTTGTCTATTTCTTTCTCAAATAGACCGAGTAAATCAATTTGAATTTATCTGTGTCTTTATTATGGCATGATCTGAGTATTTTCTACTCTTTTTTATTAAACTTGTTGTTTGTACTCAAGTTTTCTAAATTCTACCCTATATCTATTGAATATCAAATCTTTTCTGTTGATTTGATTTGTTTATCTAAAATTTCATCTATCTGAGATCCTGACTTTTAAATGGATTGGTTATTTTCCAACTATATCTTACTAGATTGTTGCAATGCAATTTAGCATTTCTTTGACCAGAAATTTTTGGATTTGAATCCAGAAAGTTCATTTCTAAAATTATTGGACTATGTTCATTTCGAAATCTATTAGACCATCTCAAATTCCTTGTTGGACTAATCTAGTAACCTATTGAATAGTCTTATTACTTTTCCTTATAACCTTCATAGTATCTTTCATGTATTTCCATTAAGGAGGATTATTCCTGATTCAACTTGTGTTATAGTACCAAAATACAGTGCAATTAGAAGAAAACTTGATCTATGAGACATTTTCTGTTAAAAAACTTAAAATAGGCAAGTAGAACAACTTCTCTTGATGAAGAACATCTGGAATGATGTGACGATAGGGGAGCCAGAAGATCAAATGAAGAAACTCGTTGTTTGCTCCAAGATCGACTTGTGTGCTAGTCGTTATCAGATTCACGTAAAGGTAGAGAATGTTCCAAGACAGTTTTTCAGATGCGTTGCAAGAACTGTGAATATTCAGTACTACCATTTGGGGTAGGAAATGTTTTGACGGAGTTCACGAATTGTATAAATAAGATCTTTCTTTCTCACTTAGGCAAATTTGTCCTTATCCTTATTGGCAATGTTTTGACCTATTCTCGAAAATCAAAGGAACATGCTGAAGATCTCAATGCAGCTCTTCAATTTTGAAGAAGAAGAAGGAGTTATGCGCGAAATTAGTCAAACGTAAATTTCGTTAGAAGAAGTTCAACTCGTGGATTTAAATTGAGTGTTAAAATCAAATGGAAAGGTCGTGACGTATACTTCAAGGCAGTGGAACGTGCATAAGAAGAATTATTCAATTTAAGTTTTAGGATACGCGATAGTCGTTTTGCAAGAAAAATCTGAAGATGATTTCTTTCCTATAAAAATTCACAATAATTTCAAAGGCTTAAAGTACCTGTTCAATCAAGAGCGGCTTGGATATAAAACAGAGACGATAGTTAGAATTTTTCAAAGGACTTGTTGAGATGAATTTCTACCATTGATAGAATTCATATACAACGATAGTTTCATTCGAGTATAGGAATGACAACCTATAAGGCAATATATGGGAGACGCTGTAGAACACCGTTGTGTTGGTATCATGCTGGTAAAGGTAATATTGTAGGATCCGAGTTTGTGCAGCAGATAACTAAGAAAGTGAAGACAATTCGAGACAAGATGAAGACGACTCAGACGCAACAAAAGAGTTATGCTGATGAAAGACAGAGACCGCTTGAATCCGAAGAAGGTGATCATGTATTTCTACATGTGATATCTATGACTGGGGGTTAGACGAGTAATTAAGTCGAGGAAACTCACTCTGAAGTATCGGGCCGTGTTAGATATTTCATCGATAGATCCGATAGTTTATCAGATTTCACTACCACCATTCTTATCGAATCTTCGTGATGTATTTTACGTATCACAACTACGGAAATATATTTCTGATCTGACTCACATCATCAAATCAAACACTGTACAACTGAAGGAGAATTTAACCTATGAGACGTTTCCAGTCAAGATTGAAGAACGAAGGACAAAGTAACTTTGATAACAATGAAATTGTGTTGGTTAAAGGAGTTTAGAACGATGTAGGTAGAGAAGCTACGTGGGAGCTAGAAGATAGGATGAGGGAGCAATACTCTCAATTGTTTGATGTATGATGAATTTCGGGGACGAAATTCTTATTAGTGGGGGAGAGTTGTAACACCCCAACTTTTGGGATAATTACAATATAGTCCCGAAATGTACTGTTTTGTGAATTCTGTGAGCAGTAAATTTAATTTGACTGTTCCGTGAGTGTACTTGATGTTGTGTGTGATTTGCTCCGACCGAGAAAATAATAATTTTCGGTCTGGGATAAATCTTATTTTAATTAATTGAAATGGGGGATCTTACTAAACCCAATTGATTGATATATATATTAATCTCGTAATTTTTTAGATTTAAGCGTGTAATAAAATAATTTTATATTTTTATAATATTATTTTATTCAACAAGATACCTCTTGTCTCAAAAATAGTAGAAAAATTATTTGTGGACCCGAAAAAGTTTGTGGGGCCCACGTTTAGTGTAACAACAACGATCCAGCGATCTTGTTGGGTAGAAATCTAAACCAATAGGAAATGGTCAAAATGGATGGCTTGACTTTCTAAACCAATTAGAAAGAGTCAACAAAAGAAGCATTGACTTCTTTGTGAACCGTTGGATTATAAAGCTTACTTTAGAAGCTTTAATCTTAGCAGTTGATCTAATCAATGGTGAGATTAGAAAGATAGTTTTATGACCAATTGATATCTACCCTAGATGTGATCTATGGCTAGAAATTAAAGATGAACCAAGGGTTAGGATTAAGTCAAAAATTGTAGGCTTGACTTTGATTAGTAGCTAATTAAGCTTAATTTGACTAATCTAATTACTTAATTAGCATACTAAGTGAACTAGTTTAATTCTAAATTAATTATGATCTAAATATTAATTAGATATACTAATATTGATTAAAGGTTATAATATATGTTATATATATTAAACTACTTGATTATATTATTAGAATGTTGATTTAGTTTTAATAGGATAATTAACCTAATTAATTGCCTAATTAATTAGCATATAATTAGGAGTAAATGGAAAACAATTAAACCCTTAATATGCCAAGGAGACCCACGGTTTTGGGCAGCAAGGAGGCTTGATTTGGCTTGGTTCTAGTAGCTTCTTGAACCCTCCAAGTGTCATAAATCATGTGCACACCATGTGAACACAATTAGATCTTTAACTAGCAAAATTCAACACTCAACCTCACTCACAAAGGCACCTCACGGCAGCAGCCTCTTCTATTTTCTCTCTTCACTTTTATTTCACACTTATCCTAAATTAAAGCTTTCATCTTCTCTCCAAAAATGCCAAGAACCCATGCATGCTTTTCCTTTCATTTTCTTCTCTCTATTCGGTCAAGCCTTCACCTCACACCACCAAACCTCTATAATTTTATCTCTTAGCTTTTCTTAAACCCAAATCCTATTCTAAACACTTTTCATTCACAAAGTTTTCTCAAATTCCTACTCTATCTTGCCTAAAATCCAAGTTTTTGCGTACTTACTTAAGGGTAAGTTTGGTTTCTATGGTTCAAAATTGAATTTTTAATTTTTCTAACCATGCTTGTTCCATGGTTTTTCTATTTTGTACCTTGTATGTGCTTTTACTAATTATTTAAGAATTTTAGGAATTGTTTTGGAGCTTGTACGAAATTTAGAGGAAAGGAGGAGATCTTACCGATTAATTTGTCTACAAGAGGTAAGAGGGAGATTTAATCTCATCAACCCTAAGTGGTGATGGGAAAATGGATTTGTTTGTGTGTATGGAATCCATAAGGATTCATTTGTGTGGTTGTTTATTGTATTTATTATTTATTTGTGTGATTGTTTATGGTTTTATTATTTTTGTGATTGTTTAAATGCTTTCCTATTTGTGATTTATTTTGCTATGCATGATTATAGCTTTCATTATTTTCATTATGCATGTTTATGGTTTTAAATAATTGTATGTATTTCGTATGTGATTATATAATTGCATGTGTTTATAATTATATAATTATTAAAGTAGGATGTGAATAACATGTACGAAATGCATGAGTATTCCAAAGAATACACTATGAGGCTCACGACTTACATCAAAACAGAGAACCAAAATGTTCTCAAGCAATTTTCTAAATCACGATTTAAAGGATCTAAGTGAAATAATGGATTTAAGAATGATTTAGATTAATTATGGCCAACATGCCATTTAGTGTATAATCAAATGCTATTTTATTTTTAATTTGGCCAACATACCATTTTATTTTCTAAGATAAGGTTAGGTAATGGTTTTACAACATAAATTGATTCCAAAGAATCATTGAGAAAATCAAAGGAATTAATTCAGTTCTAGAATTTTAACTTAGCAGAATATTAGTTTAAGTAAGAATTAATTCAGACGCTTGAAAAATACTAACGTAGAGCTCATTCTATAAATTTTGAAGCGCGTTAGTAAGTTTCGAAGTGAAATTATTGGGTAAAAATAAAATAAACTATATTTAGAGGAAAATGTTAAAAATACCTTATATGATTTTATAGGCAAAATGCTGCCAAAATTTATTAAAATCAGACGCTTAAATTGAAAAGATTCCATACTATATTTAGAACACAAGGAAAATACATTACGTATTTTACAAGTACTAGATATAGTTTTACACATATTAAAAATGATAATTTTAAGCTATTCGGTTAAGAAAATGAATTAAAAATCCTACGCGATTGAGAAAATGATTTAAAAGATTTTGTGATGTTTAAAAATGTCAAAATATGTTTACACAATTTTAAAACGTTCGTGAAAACAACGAGATTGTGAAAATGCGATAAAATTCCTACGTGACTGAAAAATACTATCAGTTTTGCTGTCGGGCCAAAGTGGTGGACCCAGACATGTTGCGGTATAGTACTGTCAGGTGGGACGTGCTATACTGTTGAGATGTAGTACTGTCAGGTGGGACGTACTATACTTTGGTTTTTGGTGACAAAGGGTATTTTGGTAATTTTTCGTAATTATGGTAAAATTTAGATAATAAGGGTATTTTTGTAATTTTAGATCATGTTTAGAGTGTTGTGCCAATTTGGTTTATAATTGGCGATTGATTGATGAGGTAATTACACCGTAATTGGTGTGATAAGCGTAGTGTGGTTCATTTATGAACTTGGAGGCATTAGTGTGCGGAGGATCCCATATGTGGACAAGTGGTAGCACCTCTGGGCCGTGGTAACGGGTAACACACTAATGATCTTGACAAGCACTATTCTTAATCGAGATCTTGAGGAGATTAATAAGTACTATGCCTGTGGTACACGATGTTTGAATTTGTGTCTTGCTACACGATGTTTTGGATTTGTGGGCTATAGACACGACGTTTGACAAAGGCAATAGTTTGGTTGGGCAGCCATAAAGTATTATTAGTTTCTATTCGGATCATTCTCTCAGATATTTGTGTTTAGCTCCATGGAGTAGGAACGAGTCAGTGTGTGTTCATGCATTACCGCATTTTTCTTGTTCATGCATCATCTCGCACTTTACTTTTTATCATATTCTCGTGATATAATATATGATGTACTTGTTTTAATATATTATGTATGATACATGTTATTTTAATATATATTGCTTTAATATATTATGCATGATATAATGGTATGTGTTATTTTAATGTGTATTACTTTGTTATATTATGTATGTAATGTTGGTATGTCTTGTTGTGATATTTGTTTGTATTGTCGTTTTCTTTATTGCCATGCGGGTAATGGTGTAGATTGTCTCACCTCTTCATTGTATTGTTTTATCTGTTTCTATTTTATGTTTAAATCATCAAAGACTACAATGGCGGAAAGAGGAGGACAGTTAGGTTTCTTTAGGCTACATTTTCTCGAAGGCGCTGAGGCTTGGTATGTCCATTGGGACACCGGACACATAGAGTATAGTGGTAACGTGACTTTATCGAAGTAGGACTCGGCAGGGGTTGGTTACTACACGTTACACGGTTGCTTTCGTAGAGATCATTTTACCTATTAGGGAGTTGTGGGACGAGTTTCACTATACTCCTGAGGAACTTCGATACACTTTTGGGTCGAATTTCTATCGGTCAAGACATTCCTAACTAAGGAATTTGTTTTATGACGAGGGCTCATGTCTTAGGTGTTATGTTTTAGTAGTATACTGTCTTTTACTATTTTTATTAAATATTAATAGTTGTAAATTAGTTGTATACTTCAGACAAGAATCACATGTATATTATGGTGAATTTATGTTTGTTATATTTTGTGTTTTCGCGTTAATTTATTTAATGTTAAAAATTATAAAAGGAAAATGTATATATATAGATATCACAAATATTACTTAAGTATCAAATATTTTTATAACTTGGGTAAGGATTTTATTTATTTTTATTTTTCTGCATTATAAATGTGACATCCCCAGAAAGGGTGTTACAGAAACTGATACTACTTTTATTTCAGTGATCGACATCCTCCCATTAGAGTTTGTAGCCGATAACAAATAGCCAAAGGGATTAGAACAAGATGTCTTTATCAAAGAAGCTGAGTGGGCAACATTAGCCGAGTTAAAACCTTCTAATAAGCTCGCTAGGCTGTCATTTGAAAGGCTAACTAAGGACATGACTAAGTAACTTAAGCCTATGTATATCAAAGCTCACATCAATGGGAGACTTGTCTATTGGGTGTGTGTCGACGGTGGCAATATTATGAATGTAATGCCTCTTAGCATCTTGAAGAAGCCTGGTAAAACCCAAGGCAATTTACTGACCACAAACATGAAGATGACTAATTTCACAGGGGAAGTAATTGTTGTAGTATGTGTTCTCATAGTTAATGTCACAGTGGGGTCAAAAACTATAAATGTAGAATTTTGAGGTTGATACTAGGCCTATTTATTCAATTCTTTTGGGAAGATACTGGATACACACCAACAAGTGTGTACCCTCAACACTGCATCAAGCTTTGATGTTATGGGAAAGAGACAGAGTTAAAGTGGTTCAGGCTAATACTAATAATCCGTTTACAACTGAAGTTAAGATTGTAGAAGCCATGTTCTATTCTCCTCAGTTAGGAATGATGGAAATTCCTGAAGATTGTAAAGAAGGATCTACACAATCTTGTGATCTCACATCGTAAGGATTCTTGATGAAAGCTCAAGCTGAATAATAAAACACTCCAACATGTCTTGCAATGGCTAGCTCTCCTTGTTAATGAAATACATTTGGAATTAGCTATTACTGATTCACTTTAGAAACAAGCCAAGAGGGAAGCTTCACCAAAAGATGTTGAAAGTTTAAGTGAACTTGAATCTCTAAAAAAATGGGATACTTCTAGTTTAGAAGGGTAAAGTTGAGGCTAATCGAGTAAACTAAGTGCGCTATTCAATTGGCAGGATTTTGAGACTATTTGAATATACTAAGAGTTATTCAACTAGTAAGTTTTTTATTATGTTCGAAACAGGCAAGATGACTAGATAGAGTTATTCTATAGGCATGATTTTGATAATAATCGAATATACTGAGAGTTATTCGAGTAGCATGTTTCTGATTACAATTGAAAAAGACAAAGTAAGCTATTTTAAAAGAATAACCCAAAGTGATATGTCAGATGCCAATCAAAAAGGCTAGAGATGCTACTCGAATAACAGTAATTCAGAATATCATTACATATCATAATCATCAGTGCATGGCTAAAGAGCAAAAAGCACTCAGCCCAGGTCAAAGGAGCAAGAAAAGCCATTTGTCAAAATTAGCAAAGGAGTGAGAAAAGCATTCTACCAAGAGTAAAGGAGAGAGAAAAGCACTTTACTAAGGTCAAAGGAATGAGAAAAGCCGTTTGTCGAGGATATGACATTGCATAAGCATCGACATTAACATTTATCATCTCATATGCATCAACATAATACATTTCATCATCATTAACATTTATCATTTCGATGAGTATCCACCATAATTCTACTTAAAATGTTATCTTCTGTAACATCCTAATACCAGTACCTTAGTATATTTCAAATATACATTAGCAAACAGTATTAGCCATGTCACTTTTAACTTAAGAACAACATTCTAGATTCATAATAACCATACACATTATTATAAAGAGCCAAGAGGGAAAGAAAAGATTATATACACAACATTAGCCTCCAAAGGGCATAGCGTAATACATAAACTTTATACAAACCAAAGCAAATATAATAAAATACAAGCTTTGTCCTAAAAGCAAATAAAAAAAATCAATTTTATTTGCTTATTCTTCTTCCCTTTGGAAGAGTCTCAACTTAGATTTATCACGAAAAGCAACACACGGGGTGAGAATTCACAATTCTCAGTAGTATATCCACCTACATGGCATCATGATAACTCCAACTGCTTCAGGGAAAAACAAATTGTTTAATAACATCTAGAAAGGTGGCAAAAGCCAAAAACTATTCTTTTCTCTTCCCAAGGTAGAGCGTTTAGTTTTATTATATCTATGGTACAATTATCACATAATTAACATTTACAATAAATAAACTGAACAACAATAGATTAAGATTGTAACAAGTAATTGAGTCATTACTCAACACCACAGAAATGTTAACATACTATCTCTGTGATATTCATAAAGCAATCCATAATCTATATCCTCAACATTCTAATGATAAAATAATTGCCCATACAATTGTTATTGAAATGTAGATGTTTGTTCATGTTCATGCCTAAATGACCTAAAGTAATGATTATGAAATATAAATGTGTTATGATAGTGTTTGTGCAATGTCATGAAACCTGCATATTCTCAAGAACCTAGTTCCTTGTATTTTTCTAGGTAAGGAGGGAATCTGTTACCTTCTTAGCCTACTGGTAAACCTGGCTCTAAGAACCTTTGCGCTCTGAGAATTTAAGACTAATCCCTAAGACCGATTACCCACAATTCTCTAGCTAAATGATTGTGCACACCATATAAGGTTACAATATATAAGAATAGCAAGTGTATGAAGCTATGCAATGTTATATTCAACTTATATATACACACCATAAAAACTCATCACTATCTCAACTTTCACATTCTTTGGAAAAGTGTTTTTCTCACTCCTTTGCCCTTAACAGAGAGCTTTTCTCACTTCTCTACTATGACAAGGTGTCTTTCTCACTCTATTGTCTCATAAATTCATCCTTAGTAAAGTATTTTTCTTACTCCTTTGCTTCTGGTTAGATTGTGTTGTGGCTCAACTCTAACCAGTAAAGGAACCATTCTTAACAAACATGCAATTCAAGCTCAACTTTATCACATAAATGAGCAATTCATATTTCTAGGTTACCCTCAGAGCTCAACCTTAGCAATTAAGGGAAATAACTACCTTTCATGCATATCTAGCTCTACGTTCATCATAAAGGAGCAACTCATGCACTATGACAAGTAACTATTACCAAACAAACTCAGTATAATTACATCTAGTACACCACATCATCACATCACAAGTGATATCAAGTGCAACATGTAATATCCTCCTTCATATGTTAGTCTTGAATATGGTTATAGAGTTACGATACCTCTTGCTTGAATTACTTGTTAATTCTAGTGGCCAATTGAGATAGTTTGAGCATTTTGCTATACCACTAATTGTGAAAAATAATTGTTATTAGCTAAGAGAAATAGCATAAAATGCTTAAAAGATGGAGATAAATATGAAGGATTTATCTTTAGGTTATTTAAGATTAAAACTAATTGTAGTTAATTTTGGAGAATTAACTGAGTTAGTTTGGTATCTTAGATAACACTGAGTAATGGTTTAAGACCAGATTGAATAGACAAATATCTTGGAAAAATGTGAATCTTTGTAAAGGTATCAAGTAAAGAGTGAATAATTTACTGGAGATGAATATGGGTTAAGGCAGATACCTGTAAGCTTATTAACTTTTTTTCTTGGCTTTAGTTTAACTTGAGGAAGAGTAATAGGACATAAGTGATAGTTTTAGGTGTATGAAAAATAAAATATTAATGAGAATAGGATTAAGATGAATCCAAAGATTTTCTATAACATCTATGGAAGTTAGGAAACTTGGATTTGTAAGATCAAAGTATTCCTATAAGATATATCATTTCCAGTAAAATATCTAAGTCCATCCTTATCTCTCCGTAGCTTCCACTGTCCTTCTTATTCAGTTTCTTTGACTTCTCATTTCATTTTTCTCTTTATCTATGTTTCCAGTAGAAGGAAAGAAAAGGAGAAAGAAGAAAGGAAAGAAAAGGAAGTAAAGGGAGGAAGAAAGAGCAAGAAAGCAAGAAGAGGAAGACAAGGAAGAAGAAGGGAGGATTCAAGCTTGAGCACCATCATCTTTAGAAGTCAAGGTAGAAGATCTTGTTCTTAACTCTACCTTTTTCTGTTCTTTCTTAATGTAGATGTATGCAAGTTGAGTAAAAATGGGTTTTTGAGAGATTTCTCAATATTTTTTAGTTGTATGAATTAGAGCTAAGTTGCTATGAGTTGATTCATGCATGGTTAAGGTTTTGAAACTTGTAAATATCCTTATAACCTTATATCTTGAGTTTAGTATAGAAATGGGTTTCTTGGGTGATTTGCCTTTGGTCATATATCCATGGTTTGTTGTTTTGAAATGGAATATGATAGTTTCAATAGATTAGAAATCATGTATATTGTTAGAAACCATGTATGACCTAAGTTTGAGAATCCAGGTTTGGTTAGATGTTCAATGGAACTGGAAGAGAAGTTCCTGAGCATATTTTGGCCACTTAATCACTTATGGCCAGAGAGCATTAGCGTGCAAGGCGCTTAAGTGCCCAAGAAGTGAATGACTAAGCACCCAAAACCAGAGAGAAAATGTGTTGAGTGCCTTCTTGAGCATATTTTGGCCACTTAATCGCTTATGACCAGATAGCATCAACGTGCCGGGAGCTTAAGTGCCCAAGAAGTGAATGACTAAGCGCCCAAATCTAGAGAGAAAATGTGTTGAGTGCCTAAGCACTCAGGAAGTGGGTGCCTAAACACGCATGTATGGAGAGCTCCGGAGCTGAGCAATTAAGTGCTCAGACTCTGGGCACCTAAGTGCCCAATGACAAATGAAACAAGGGAGGTTTTTCTATCATGGAGTGCCTAAGCGCTGGAATAGTGGGCGCTTAGCAGTTACTCCCTAGCCTTTTGTTTTGAGAAAACAACATTCCCTACTCGTTAGGAATTGTTATATATGCTTTGTAGTATGAGTTAAAACACTTATAAGTATATTTCAATAGAGAAATAACCACCTAGCATATAATTAGTAAGATAAGCACTTGTACGAACAAAACTTGAGTCTTAACATACACATGTTTCTTCAATTTTGTTGAGCAGTGAATTACACTTAGTGAAAAAAACACTTTGTAATAAGGTGGACTAAGAAAAAAGGCAATGAGAAAAGCACCTTGTTAGAATAACCCTCTATGTAGGACAAAGGAGTGAGAAAAATACTTTGTAAAGTAACATGATGACATTACAACTGTATGGGCAGCTGCTTGGTGTAGTATGGATTGTGATTAAAAATTAAGATCAAAATCAGTTGTCAAGTTCCACAAAAAATATAAAAACCTAACAACCAGTTGTAGTTAGTAAGGGTATATCCATAGAGAACTAATTCAATTGACACTATAAATCGATTCCTAATTTAAACTCTAAAGAACAATAAACAGCAAAAAGGGGTTTTGTTTGTTAAAACTAAGAAAAGAAATTAAATTTAAAGCAACAACAGTAAACAAAATTTGATTTACCAATTAAGAGATATCGGTTAAGAGATGGAATCCACCACTAAATTTATATGATAATGCTAACCTAGATATCCTTTATACCAACATAGTCAATTATGTTCTTATGTGATTGTGAGATTAATTCTCTATTTTCCTTAAGTTTTGGTTAATTTAGCAACCCTTCAAATCAAGCCCTAATCATTAGTTAATTGTAAAGCAAGCCTCTTACACCTACCTAATGATTACATTAAGATTTAGAAATCAATCACACTAAGGTCCAATCACACACCGGGATTGAATTACTTAGATAATAAGTCTCACTAGTTCTACCACCGTAACTGTGCATAGCAATCCTAGTTTTACCACTTTCAAAAATAACAAAGAGTATAAAATCCTTTATACCGAATTAAGAATAGAAACATATGAATAAAAACAAAACTATATTGAAATAGACAACTATATAGGATTCACATAATCAAAACTAGGGTTTCATCTTCCCTTAACCAAATAAGGAACTTAGCTGCACATGGAAAATTCAGAATCAAAAGATAAACAAAAGAAAGACATCATCATCAATACAAATGCAAAAGAAAACTGAAGTTCAAACTAGTTTTCAATGATCAAGGTTAATGGATCTCTGATGGCTCGAACCAGAACCCTAATCTTTGATTGAATCTCCCTCTCTCTTGTTCTTCGTATTCTCCTTAGTTCCTTCATAACTTCCAGCCCAGACTCCCCCTTTTCAAAGTTGGATACCTAGCTCCTCATCCAAACTCAAAACTAATTTCCTGATACGCAAACATGGGCCGTGTCTGATTACACGCCCCCCTTTGTGTTTGAGTCTGCCAACGTAAGTTCCACAAAATTGGAAGTCAGAGAGGAACACGGCCTACCCTGTGTCTTCAGACACAGGCAGTGTCTTTGGTCATACTCATAACTAGATCCAATTTGTGATGCCAAAGAAGGACACGGCCCCCCTTGTGTCTAGGGACACAGGCCGTGTCACTTAATTTCTTCATTTTAAGCCCTGATTCTTCACATATTGTTTCTCCCTTTGCTTCTAAGGGTGATGTTAATCTACTTGAGTCTTTAGCTCTCTACTAAAATGGATAGCAAGCTTGGTTTGATGCTAATAGACTCCATCACTCAAAAATATCCTGAAAAACATAATACAATCATGAGTGCTTAGAAACACACTTAAGCATAGTTTCACAATAAGGATCCAATTAATCTTCATATCTAGAAACTTAGCTAAAAGTTGACAATTAAACATATATGGAGTCCAATTACATCAAAGACAAGACATTCAAGATATAGAAATAATCAACAGATCAAATACCCCCACACTTAGCCTTTTGCACTCCTGGACAAAAATATAAAAAGAAGCACATGTGTCTAACAATGAGCAAATACCTACACACCTTAATCTTTTCAAAGGAACTAAGCAATCAGGAATTTCCTCCCTTAACAATCGAAACTTACAAGTAAAGTCAATCAAATTTCAGGGTTAAATCAACATGATAAATCCTCATTGAAATGCTATTTCACTCAAGTGTTTTGGTCTTGTGTTTACTCTTAACCTACTCATGAAAACATGCCCTGCCATAGGCATGGCAAGCCTCTACTTCTCTACCATCTAGGCCACATGCACACAAAGATCAAAAGATCTTTAATAAGGTTGTAATGGGGTCAGGGTTAAGGTAGGATACATCAAAGATGAGCAAAGTTAGACCACAGGAATTAGAAGAGCAAAGGGGAATATATTTAATCATTACAATAAAAATCACCCAAGCACTTTTCAACCTCAATTTTCTTTTCGTATCTTTTCCTTTTTCTTGCCTTTCTCCATACAATAATCAAATTTTTCCTTATCTTCTTCATTTCTTTCTTTTTCACTTTTGAGCTTTCTCTCTTTATATATATATATATATATATACACACACACATACACACACACCATGCATTACATTGTTAAATTTGCTCCACACTTATTCAAAACCAATTCCCAACAACTAAGCTCTTCTACTCCCTAAGGTAGGGTAGCATAATGGTTTTTTTGCTTTTAGGCTTATATTGAGCTATAAATTGTTAGCCATGGCAACTATCACCCAAGAGGGGGGTGAATTGGGTGATTATAAATTTTAATGCAACTTGAGAAATTATGCATTTTGATATTTTCAATTATCACATGCAGTGGAAGAAGTCTAACAAAGATACAATTATTATAGATTACTCAAATACAACTTGGGATATATGATGAATCAAGTGAATAAGCTAGATAACAAGCTAGATATCAACTTCTTAGAATCAAAATACCAAGATGACAAGATATACAATGGATAAATATACTACACTAAATACTGAAATTAAAGAGTGTAGAGAAGAAAGAATCTGTAACACCCCAAATTCTGACAATGCTAATAGTAATAGCAGAATTACACTATTTTATATTTTCTGTGTGTTATAAAAATAATCTGACTGTTCTGAGATCATTTTTGATCATTTTGTGTGATTTGCTTCGAGTCAAGAAAATAATAATTTTCTTGACCGAAAAAATCTTATTTTAATTAATTGGAGCTAGGGGATCTTACTAAACCCAATTCTGATTGATATATATATTAATCTTTTAATTTTTAGGATTTAACTGTGTAATAAAATAATTTTATATTATTATAATATTATTTTATGTGACAGTACCTACTGTCTTAAAAATAGTAGAAATCTACTTAACATGGACCCGAAAAGTCTATGGGACCCACGTTTAGAGTAGCAGTCAACGATTCTGACTGGACGAAATTCTAAACTAATAAGAATCAGTCAAAATAGGTGGCTTGACTATTTTAAACCAATGAGAATTAGTCAAACAAAGAAGCATAGACTTCAATATGGACCCTTAGATAAAAAGCATGATTTAGATGCTTTTGATCATAACCGTTGATCTGATCAAAGGTGTAAAATGAATCCTGATAAAACCACTAAGTAATATCCACCGTAGATAAGATCAATGGATAGGAAACCAAGTTGATTTCAATGGCTAAGATGAAATCAACAATAGTGGCTTGACTTTGATTAGTGTAGCGCCCCTCTTCCAAGGGAACGCCACATGGTCGATTACAATGCGGAAATAAAGTTAGGTGAGTTGAGACCCGGTTCGTTTTAATAAGACGCGTATATTCACTAGATTATAGTTGGGTATTTTAATTGGCGGTTATGTTATATATATATATATACTTTTTTTTTTCTTTTTAATTAGTAGTCATGTTGACGAGACATCAATGGGAATAAAAGATCAAATGAAGTAAAATACGCATAGGAATTAACATCGCATCATCACATATATATATATATATAAGTTTATCAAAGCATTTAGTTACAAGCCTGGTACATCAAAAAGCAAAGCTATACCGCCCCCAAAGTATTACATACACATCCCCACGGTATCGAATTTATAGCCCACTACAAACAAAACATCGGGCCCCAAAATAAAATCTTGGTAGCCTTCAGTAGCTACGAGTAACATCAATCCCTCAAGTGAGGAGGAATCGTGTCAGGATCCTCTTCAGGGTCCTCTTCGGGGTCGTCCTCAGGGACTTCCTCGGGATCTTCCTCAGGATCTTCCTCATCATCAGAGGAAATCACCATAGGAATAGCAGAGACACGGGACGGGGCCCGAGCTGTAGAACGAAAAGAGTCCTCTCTCGGAGTGAAGTAACGATCGCCCCACATCTCACGTATCGGTAGCTGAAACTCCAAACGTAGGCTAATACAGCAGGTAAAGACAGGTGGTTCGTGGCGTCTCCAGGCTAGTGATATCGAGACATCTCCCGTGTAGACACAGCGTTCAGAACTGTAGTTGATGTACCAGCACTCTGGCCCTCCTAAGAAAGTCAGACGTACATCTCCCAAAAATCTGTGCGTACGGGGCTCCATAGTCTTCTGTAGTCGCTCAGTCAAGATAAGGCCAAAAACCAGGGAAGTTGGGAGCTTCCGGTTCCTCACGGTTGTCTTCGATGAGACGCAATGTACAGATAAACAGAAATGGAGAGACAGGAAGGAAAAGAGGTAAGACATCCTTCCGTCATTACCAATTATAGCATCAAGAAACCAAACGGCGCAAAGCGCCCACATAGCATTTACAACAACAGTAATAGTAATAGACATTCAAGAGCAGTTATGATCAAGCAAACAGTTCCAGCAGTCATAGGTATATCAACAATATATCAATGCCAAACCATAATAATGATAAATGCAAATAATGCACGGACTCTATACACATGAGCCCTCAATAACCAAGATCCTACTCCATGGAGCTAGACACAAAACACTCGGAGAGAATGATCGAGGAGACATGCGGTATCTCGTCACCATAAAAACAAGAGTGCTTTCCGAGAAAATAATCGGTCATTTTGCGCAACAAGGCTTTATACAAAGAAGCATTCTCACAAGATCTCGATACGGGACTGTGGCCAGTCAGGATCGTTGGTGCGTTTGCATCGGTTTGTCTCACGGTCCAGAGGGGCTACCACTGCCCTTTGTGAGACACCCGCGCCCCAACGCCCTCAAGGCCAACTACAGGGCCCCACTTGTCTATTCGCACCCGCACTAAGGTGTGTTCAACTCCTAGGCAACTAGGCCTTACGACAGTCCAACGGACAAATCACAATGCATACAGACTCTATGCATAATCATGTATGATCATTATCACATACTATTCCATCATATGTCACAATTTGCCAAAGTAAGAATTAATACAGTCAATGGTCTCTCACATGGACCCACAATAGCATAATATTGTCATTAAATAGATCAATACCTTTTCAAAATGTATTATGAATTCTTGCTTAGGTTTAGCTTTACTTACAGGGTTTGTCTCTAAAGGAATTCTCTTAGTTAACTTAAATCCTCTTAGGTAATTTATTCATATGCCCTTAGAAGGTTATTCTAAGATCTCAAAATCTCACACTCTCATGTTTTTCCCTGTTTATGCGTCCCTACGTAATTTCTAGTCATCCCATTTATTTATAATCAATATTCCTCTATTAGTCCCAAGGTTTTGGGTCCAGGAAACTACACGGTCGGAATCACAAATTGAGTCACAGATTTCAATTACTAGGTGTTGGGTGATAGGTATACATTTGAATTCGACAGAGACTACGTTTTATGAATAATTGAAGTTGCCATTCGACGAAGAATAATGTAACAGGAGGAGGAAAGAATGGGGAAAACATTTTTATAATAGGATTGGTAAGAAATCATTTTTACGTCGGATGGGGGTTATGTCGGACGAAGAAATCATTTTTACGTCGGATGGGGGTTACGTCGGACGAAGATCAAAACTGTCGAACCCTCCAGATGGTCAAAGCAAAAGCCTCAATTCGACGGGTATAGGTGTCGACGTTGGAGAAAATCTCCCAAGTGTCGAACCGACGAACACTGGTCGAAATCTCCAATTTCGACGGGTCTGGAGAAATTCATCTACTCGACAGGCATTGTCTCTCAAATTCGACGATTATTGACTTTGGGGCATTTTCTTGTAAGTGTCCAGGGACTCTATTCGACGGGTTTTTGGTCGGAAGATCAATCTCGACGGGCATGATCGAGGTTCATACTCGACGGATATTGACATTGTGTTTAGTGGTCGAAGATCTGAACTCGACGGATTTTCACTTAGTGTTTGCTGGTCAGGAATCTAAATTCGACGGGTTTGACATTCGACGGAAAGGGTCAGGAGTCTGAACTCAACGGATTTTAACATTTTACTAAGTGATCAAGATATCAAATTCGACAGGTTTGGCCAGAAGTTCATACTCGACGGGTTTTAACATTTCACCAAGTAGTTAGGATATCAAATTCGACAGGTTTGGCCATGAGTCCTTACTCGACGGATTTTAACATTTTATTAAGTAGTTAGGTTATCACGTTCGACAGGTTTGGCCATGAGTCCTTACTCGACGGATTTTAACATTTTATTAAGTGATTAGGTTATCACGTTCGACAGGTTTGGCTATGGGTCCTTACTCGACGGATTTTATCATTCGACGAAAATGGTCAGAAATCTTCATTCGACGGATTTTGACATATCACCAAAAGATCAAGGCATTATATTCGACGAGTTTGGCCAAATTTCTAACTATTACTAGTTTCCACATTAAGTTTCCAAATTCTGGGCTCAACACCGTAACTATCCGAAAATCACTCGGAACTCATTCCCTTCAATATTACACATTCCAATACATCCAGTTATATATATATATATGTACATTCAAAACTCAAACAATCAAATAGCACATATACCATACAAACAACATACAAAAGCAGAAAGACCCTCAACAAAATCACAGACGTTCCTAAATGCTAAGAGAGGTTGAGGAGGAGTATCTTCCTCTTACCTTAGAGAAGCACAAAGAAAGGCTGCTCCTTTTGGTCAGAAATTGTATTTTCAGCTCCCAAGAGATCCTTGAATATTCAAGCTCACCAAAATCAGAATCAAGTGTTGAAATGGATACCCATGGTCATCAAAATGACAAGTGGGTTACGAAAATGAGGAGAGAAGAGGAAAAAGCTAAGGACTTTACCTTAAAGTTCCAACCTTTAAGCTTCAACCGTGGAGGAAGAAGAAGATGAAGAAAACGTAGAACTTTGAAGATGATTCCCTCAGGTATGGTGTTTCTCCAAACACGAAATGGTGCTAGGAGTGTGACGGTATTGGAGGATGAAAATATGAAGGTGGGTGGATGGTGTCTTTGTAAGGAGAAATGGAAAGAGAGAAAGATGAGTGCTACGTACAGGAGGAGGAAAATGTGTGGATTGAAGAATGAATTAAGTCCCTTAATTCAAATGTGCAGCACCAAAAATGGGAAGAGAGAGAAATAATAAAAAAATGATTCAAAGAAGCTTCCTTGAGAAGCTTCGCACGCTTCTCTACGAAGTGCATAGTAAGCTTGTCTCCTTGATTAAATACCTCTGACAGATGATTTATTACACTAACAGATAAAACCTCAAAAATGTAGACCTCGTAAACTGTGCCCGGACTCGGGTTTAGTAAGATCCCCCGTTGACACGTTGACAGTCCAAGGTTTACCAGCCTCAGGGAAAATATTCTATTCTCCCGGCTCCACTCAGCACACACACATAAAACGAAGAATATATTAAAATATTCATCATCTCCAGAAAATTCCACAAAAATTCTTAAAAATTACAAATATTATAAAATGATCGTTTTTAACAAAATAATAAATTTTTGGGATGTTACAACACTCCCCTTCTAAAAAGAAATTTCGTCCTCGAAATTTGCATACCTTAGAATAGCTGTGGGTATTGCTCTCTCATCTTGTCTTCCAACTCCCAGGTTGCATCTCCAAATACCTCGTTCCGGATCACTTTCATGCGATCTCCTTGCCTCTTAATTGCTTTATCCTGCTATCCTCGATTCTTATAGGAGACGTCTCATAAGTTAAGTTTTCTTTTAGTTGTCTCGTAGACGGTGCTATGATATGACTTGGGTCGGGAAGGTATTTCCGAAGTTGTGACACATGGAAAACATTATGAATGTTCGAAAGAAAAGGAGGTAAGGATATTTGGTATGCTACAGACCTACACGAGCAATGATTTGGTATGGTCCAAGGAATTTAGGAGTGAGTTTTCTAGATTTTAAAGCCCGGCCCACCCCGGTCGTAGGTGTGACTTTCGGGAATACATGCTCACCTTCCTCAAACTCAAGAGGTTTTCTCCTTTGGTCCGCATAACTCTTTTGTCGACTCGAGCCGTCCTCATCTTTTTCTGAATCATTTTAACCTTCTCAGTTATCGTTGTATAATCTCGGGTCCAATAGTAAGGCGCTCGCCGTCTTGGTACCAACACATAGGTGTTCGACATCGTCGTCCATACAGAGCTTCATAGGGTGCCATCCCTATGCTCGAATGATAACTGTTGTTGTAGGTGAATTCTATCAAGGGTAGAATGTCATCCCAACTCCCGCTTGCTCTATGGTGCAAGCTCTAAGCAAATCTTCCAAAGATTGGATTGTTCTCTCCGACTGACCGTCGGTCTGCGGATGATAAGCGAGAACTAAGTCGTAATTCGTCCCCAATGCTTCTTGCAAACTCTCCCGAAATTTGAAGTAAACCTCGGATCTCTATCCGAAACAATACTTGTAGGCACACCGTGCACCGACAATCTCTCCAATATAGATCCGAGTCAATCTCTCTAGCTTGTACTTGATGTCGATCGGAAGAAAATGTGCGATTTCGTGAGTCGGTCCACAATTACCCAAATCGAATCATGACCTTTTCTTGTCCTTGGTAATCCGACTACAAAGTCCATTGCACATCTTGTCCCACTTCCATTCCGGAATAGATAATGGTTGCAGCAATCCCGCTGGTCTCTCGATGTTCCACTTTAGCTTTTTGACGGCACTGGACAAGTAGATACACGTCTAGTAACGTCACTCTTCATTCCGTGCCACCGAACAACTTCTTCAAGTCTTGATACATCTTTGTCATGCCCGGTGCATACTCAGTTGGCTTGTGTGAGAATGATTAATGATGTATTCTCTAAGTTCTTGATTCCGAGGGACACAAACTCTCCCATGAAATCTTAAAATTCCATCCGTTCCCTCTGCAAACTCTGTTTCATTTCCTTGCTTCATTTGTTCCCTCACTTCTTGTAAGAATTTGTCATTCTTCTGCTCTTTTCTTATGCTGTCCATCAACTCGCTCGAGATGGTAACCATATTCATGCAAATCTTTCCAGGTTCTAACTTCACAAAAGACCACACATATCTGAATTGCTCTATTAGATCCTTTTCCTTGATCATCAGGGCAGAGACACTGATCATTTTCCTACTTAGAGCGTCTGCCACAACATTTGCCTTGCCAGGATGATACAGAAGTTGGAAATCGTAATCCTTCAGGAATTCTAACCACCTCCGTTGCCTCATATTCAACTCCTTCTGATCATACAAATACTTCAGACTCTTGTGATCACTGAAAATGTTGAACATTGCTCCGTAGAGAAAATGCCTCCATATTTTCGAGCAAAAACTACGGACCGCTAGCTCCGTGTCGTGCGTCGGATAATTCTTCTCGTGCACTCGCAACTGCCTTGAAGCATAAGCCACCACTCTTCCATGTTGCATAAGTACAGATCCTAGCCCTTGGTATGAAGCGTCACAGTACACTTCAAACTGTTCATTCGGATCGGGTAGCACTAACACCGGTGAGGTAGTCAGTCGATTCTTCAACTCTTGGAAACTTCGCTCACAGCTGTCGGTCCACTCAAAAGTTTGGTTTTTCCTTGTGAGTTGTGTAAGTGGTCCAGCAATCTTGGAGAATCCCTCAATGAACCTCCGGTAATATCCCGCTAAACCCACGAAGCTTCGAATCTCTGTTGCTGACTTCGGCCTTTCCCATCGCTACTGCCTCCACTTTCGATGGATCCACAAAGCAATCCCACTCTTTGAGATCACGTGACCTAGAAACTTGACTTCTTCCACCAAAACTCACATTTTGACAGTTTGGCATACAATTCCTTCTCCTTCGAATCTGAAGAACTATTGAGGTGTTCAAAGCATGGTCCTCCCGATTTTGAGAGTATACCAGAATGTCATCAATGAAGACCACAACGAATTTATCCAAGTAAGGTCGAAAGATTCGGTTCATGTAGTCCATGAAGATAGCTGGTGCATTCGTCACGCCAAACGGCATCACCAAATACTCGTAGTGACCGTATCGGGTGCGAAAAGCGGTCTTGGGCACATCCTCTGTCTTCACTCGTATCTGATGATACCCGGATCGCAGATCAATCTTGGAAAACACCTGCCGCTCCCTTCGGTTGGTCCATCAAGTCGTCAATCCTCGGGAGTGGATATTTGTTCTTAATCGTCACTTTGTTCACCGCCGATAGTCCACACATAACCTTGAGGTGCCATCCTTCTTGCGAATTAACAGCACTGGTGCTCCCCATGGTGACACACTTAGTCTGACAAATTGCTTTTCCAAAAGCTCTTCTAGCTGTTTCTTTAGCTCGCCTAACTCGTTGGTGCCATCCGTTACGGTGTTATAGACACGGGACCAGCTCCCGGTACTAAGTCGATAGCAAACTCTATCTCTCGAGCCGGTGGTAAACCAGGCACACTCTCAGGAAAGACTTCGGGAAACTCATTCACCACTGGAATTGTGTCCACATCAACCTCGTTCTCGATTTTCAAAGAAGACAGTAGCATGTATCCGTGAGCTCCTTCTTTCAAGAGAGCTTGAACTCGGTTGGCCGTCAGAAATCTAGAATTCTCATTTAGGGGAAAAACTATGGTCTTTCTGGAACAGTCTAACAGAACATGGTTAGAAGACAACCAGTCCATCCCTAGGATAATATCCAATTGGGAAAGAGGTAAACAAATCAGATCGACCAAAAAGGATCGACCTTCTACAATCAATGGACAGTTTAGACAAACTTTGGTAGTAACTACCGGTTTATCAGTGGGGGTAGAAACGGTTAAGTCAAAAGGTAAGGACGACACAGGTAGACTCAGTTTTTGCACACAGTCATACGATATAAAAGAATGGGTTGCCCCAGAGTCATCCAGTACAGTTAAAAGATTACCTTCTATGATGCCTTCTCCCTGTATCAAATCTTCGGATTCGGAGGCTTCAGCTCCGCTCATAGTGTAAACTCATCCTCCAGCTTGCGATTTCTTGGCTTTCGCAATATTCATTGAAGGTTCGACCTTCGCTTGATTGCAGTCTCTGTAGATGTGTCCAGGTTTCCCACATCGAAAACAGATAATCCCTTTGATAGGACAATCCCTTGTCAGATGATCTTTTCCACACTTCCGGCATTTGGAGGGGTATGCCAAGTTTTGGCCAGTCCGGTTCCCACTAGAGCCTCCACTTGAACTTCCACCCATGGCTTGTTGGTGACTTCCCATTGGTCGAGAGTATGGCTTCTTCCTGGAAGCGGTTAGCACCTTGTTATTGCCGCTCTCCGGAATCTCGCAGCCCAAAGTTTCTATTCCTCATATCTCTAGATTGCTCCAGAGCCTCTACATCACAGCAAGTATCCAGCAGTTGTGAGAATTCATTGATCCTCAAGGTGATTACAGCTTTCCTCAGTTCGTACCTCAATCCTTCCGTGAATCTTCGGCACTTCCAAGCCTCATCTGGTTGGTTCTGAAAGTAGGTCGAGAACTATGACAAGTTTTCGAATCTCGCTGCGTACTCGCTAACAGTCATATTCCCCTATCGCAGGTTGAGGAATTCTGACTCCTTCGCATGCCTTGCACTCGCAGGAAAATACTTGTCCAAGAACTTTTCTTTGAACAACTCCCAAGTAACCTCTCGGTTCGCAGCTTCTAGCATCCTCCGCACTCCGTTCCACCAGTTCTCAGCGTTGCCTACCAGCATAAAAGTAGCATAATCCACCTTCTTACCCTCAGCGCAATTCATTCCTCGAAATACCTTCTCCAACTCCTTGATCCACGAGACTAGCTTTGTCCGGATCAAATTCTCCTTTAAATTGAGGAGGATTATGGCGTCGAAACTCGCTAAATTCGAGCATCGGCAGTAGCCTCTAACCGTTGAGCGGACTCGCTCTTGTTGTTGCGTAACTCTCTCTTCTTTGTCGTGCGGCTTGCTCGCTTTGTTGTGCGATGACCTCACCATCCTTTGCATCGTTGTAATAGCCGCCGCCATGTCTTCCCTTCGTGCCATCTCACTTTCTCAGATTCAGATTATCGAAAACATAGAAAAGTCATTGCATTCACTAAGAATACCAAACACTACTCCTTTACGAATACCATTCAGAGAACACACGGCACAAACAAGACAGACTCAACCACAAGACCCAAAGAAACATAAACCGGGGCTCTGATACCAAAAATGTAGCGCCCCTCTTCCAAGGGAACGCCACATGGTCGATTACAATGCGGAAATAAAGTTAGGTGAGTTGAGACCCGGTTCGTTTTAATAAGACGCGTATATTCACTAGATTATAGTTGGGTATTTTAATTGGCGGTTATGTTATATATATATATATACTTTTTTTTTCTTTTTAATTAGTAGTCATGTTGACGAGACATCAATGGGAATAAAAGATCAAACAGAAGTAAAATACGCATAGGAATTAACATCTGCATCATCACATATATATATATATATATAAGTTTATCAAAGCATTTAGTTACAAGCCTGGTACATCAAAAAGCAAAGCTATACCTGCCCCCAAAGTATTACATACACATCCCCACGGTATCGAATTTATGCCCACTACAAACAAAACATCGGGCCCCCAAAATAAAATGCTGGTAGCCTTCAGTAGCTACGAGTAACATCAATCCCTCAAGTGAGGAGGAATCGTGTCAGGATCCTCTTCAGGGTCCTCTTCGGGGTCGTCCTCAGGGACTTCCTCGGGATCTTCCTCAGGATCTTCCTCATCATCAGAGGAAATCACCATAGGAATAGCAGAGACACGGGACGGGGCCCGAGCTGTAGAACGAAAAGAGTCCTCTCTCGGAGTGAAGTAACGATCGCCCCACATCTCACGTATCGGTAGCTGAAACTCCAAACGTAGGCTAATACAGCAGGTGAAGACAGGTGGTTCGTGGCGTCTCCAGGCTAGTGATATCGAGACATCTCCCGTGTAGACACGGCGTTGCTCGAATCGTAGTTGATGTACCAAAGACTCGGCCCTCCTAAGAAAGTCAGACGTACATCTCCCAAAAATCTGTGCGTACGGGGCTCCATAGTCTTCTGTAGTCGCTCAGTCAAGATAAGGCCAAAAACCAGGGAAGTTGGGAGCTTCCGGTTCCTCACGGTTGTCTTCGATGAGACGCAATGTACAGATAAACAGAAATGGAGAGACAGGAAGGAAAAGAGGTAAGACATCCTTCCGTCATTACCAATTATAGCATCAAGAAACCAAACGGCACAAAGCGCCCACATAGCATTTACAACAACAGTAATAGTAATAGACATTCAAGAGCAGTTATGATCAAGCAAACAGTTCCAGGCAGTCATAGGTATATCAACAATATATCAATGCCAAACCATAATAATGATAAATGCAAATAATGCACGGACTCTATACACATGAGCCCTCAATAACCAAGATCCTACTCCATGGAGCTAGACACAAAACACTCGGAGAGAATGATCGGGAGACATGCCAAGTATCTCGTCACCATAAAAACAAGTGCTTTCCGTAAAATAATCGGTCATTTTGCGCAACAAGGCTTTATACAAAGAAAGATTCTCACAAGATCTCGATACAGATCGTGGCCGGTCAGATCGTTGGTGCGTTTGCATCGGTTTGTCTCACGGTCCGAGGGGCTACCACGCCCTTTGTGAGACACCCGCGCCCCAACGCCCTCAAGGCCAACTACAGGGCCCCACTGTCTATTCGCACCCGCACTAAGGTGTGTTCAACTCCTAGGCAACTAGGCCTTACGACAAATCCAACGGACAAATCACAATGCATACAGACTCTATGCATAATCATGTATGATCATTATCACATACTATTCCATCATATGTCACAATTTGCCAAAGTAAGAATTAATACAAATCAATGGTCTCTCACATGGACCCACAATAGCATAATATTGTCATTAAATAGATCAATACCTTTTCAAAATGTATTATGAATTCTTGCTTAGGTTTAGCTTTACTTACTGTGGTTTGTCTCTAAAGGAATTCTCTTAGTTAACTTAAATCCTCTTAGGTAATTTATTCATATGCCCTTAGAAGGTTATTCTAAGATCTCAAAATCTCACACTCTCATGTTCTTTCCTCGTTTATGCGTCCCTAAGTAATTTCTAGTCATCCCATTTATTTATAATCAATATTCCTCTATTAGTCCCAAGGTTTTGGGTCCAGGAAACTACACGGTCGGAATCACAAATTGAGTCACAGATTTCAATTACTAGGTGTTGGGTGATAGGTATACATTTGAATTCGACAGAGACTACGTTTTATGAATAATTGAAGTTGCCATTCGACGAAGAATAATGTAACAGGAGGAGGAAAGAATGGGGAAAACATTTTTATAATAGGATTGGTAAGAAATCATTTTCTGTCGGATGGGGGTTCTGTCGGACGAAGAAATCATTTTCTCGTCGGATAGGGGTTCTCGGACGAAGATCAAAACTGTCGAACCCTCCAGATGGTCAGCAAAAGCCTCAATTCGACGGGTATAGGTGTCGACGTTGGAGAAAATCTCCCAAGTGTCGAACCGACGAACACTGGTCGAAATCTCCAATTTCGACGGGTCTGGAGAAATTCATCTACTCGACAGGCATTGTCTCTCAAATTCGACGATTATTGACTTTGGGGCATTTTCTTGTAAGTGTCCAGGGACTCTATTCGACGGGTTTTTGGTCGGAAGATCAATCTCGACGGGCATGATCGAGGTTCATACTCGACGGATATTGACATTGTGTTTAGTGGTTGAAGATCTGAACTCGACGGATTTTCACTTAGTGTTTGCTGGTTAGGAATCTAAATTCGACGGGTTTGACATTCGACGGAAAGGGTCAGGAGTCTGAACTCGACGAATTTTAACATTTTACTAAGTGATCAAGATATCAAATTCGACAGGTTTGGCCAGAAGTTCATACTCGACGGGTTTTAACATTTCACCAAGTAGTTAGGATATCAAATTCGACAGGTTTGGCCATGAGTCCTTACTCGACGGATTTTAACATTTTATTAAGTAGTTAGGTTATCACGTTCGATGGTTTGGCCATGAGTCCTTACTCGACGGATTTTAACATTTTATTAAGTGATTAGGTTATCACGTTCGACGATGAGTTTGGCTATGGGTCCTTACTCGACGGATTTTATCATTCGACGAAAATGGTCAGAAATCTTCATTCGACGGATTTTGACATATCACCAAAAGATCAAGGCATTATATTCGACGAGTTTGGCCAAATTTCTAACTATTACTAGTTTCCACATTAAGTTTCCAAATTCTGGGCTCAACACCGTAACTATCCGAAAATCACTCGGAACTCATTCCCTTCAATATTACACATTCCAATACATCCAGTTATATATATATATATATGTACATTCAAAACTCAAACAATCAAATAGCACATATACCATACAAACAACATACAAAAGCAGAAAGACCCTCAACAAAATCACAGACGTTCCTAAATGCTAAGAGAGGTTGAGGAGGAGTATCTTCCTCTTACCTTAGAGAAGCACAAAGAAAGGCTGCTCCTTTTGGTCAGAAATTGTATTTTCAGCTCCCAAGAGATCCTTGAATATTCAAGCTCACCAAAATCAGAATCAAGTGTTGAAATGGATACCCATGGTCATCAAAATGACAAGTGGGTTACGAAAATGAGGAGAGAAGAGGAAAAAGCTAAGGACTTTACCTTAAAGTTCCAACCTTTAAGCTTCAACCGTGGAGGAAGAAGAAGATGAAGAAAACGTAGAACTTTGAAGATGATTCCCTCAGGTATGGTGTTTCTCCAAACACGAAATGGTGCTAGGAGTGTGACGGTATTGGAGGATGAAAATATGAAGGTGGGTGGATGGTGCTGCTGTAAGGAGAAATGGAAAGAGAGAAAGATGAGTGCTACGTACAGGAGGAGGAAAATGTGTGGATTGAAGAATGAATTAAGTCCCTTAATTCAAATGTGCAGCACCAAAAATGGGAAGAGAGAGAAATAATAAAAAAAATGATTCAAAGAAGCTTCCTTGAGAAGCTTCGCACGCTTCTCTACGAAGTGCATAGTAAGCTTGTCTCCTTGATTAAATACCTCTGACAGATGATTTATTACACTAACAGATAAAACCTCAAAAATGTAGACCTCAGAAAGCGTGTCTGGGACTCGGGTTTAGTAAGATCCCCGTTGACACATTGACGGCCAAGGTTTACCAGCTTCAGGGAAAATATTCTATTCTCCGGCTCCACTCAAAGACACACATAAAACGAAGAATATATTAAAATATTCATCATCTCCAGAAAATTCCACAAAAATTCTTAAAAATTACAAATATTATAAAATGATCGTTTTTAACAAAATAATAAATTTTCGGGATGTTACAATTAGTAACTAATTAAACCTAATTTGGTTAATCTAATGGCCTAATTAACAAGTTAAGTAAACTAATTTAATTGTTAATTTATTATAATTTAATTCTTAATTATATATCTTAATTTTAATTAGAG
Organism: Ormosia semicastrata; assembly: GCA_029884595.1. Lineage (NCBI taxonomy): Eukaryota > Viridiplantae > Streptophyta > Magnoliopsida > Fabales > Fabaceae > Ormosia > Ormosia semicastrata. The sequence goes on from JAQQTO010000045.1 coordinate 37,542,911, forward strand.
GTTATAATATATATAATAATATGTTTAATTAATTAGTTATATAGTTAGAATGTTAATTAAGATTGATTAGGAAACTTAACCTAACTAATTACCTAATTAATTAGCATGCAAGTGGATTTTAATTGAAGTCAATTAAGTCCCTAAACCCCCAAAGAGTCACCCACCCAGTAGCTTGGAGGAGGCTTCTCCATGATTCTTGAACCATCCAACTAGCCATGCAAGTCAAGTTGATGACATATGCCATGTGCAATTGCATGTGCACCTTTGATGGGATATTTTCTTCATGCAAATCTCCTAAAATTCCCTATACTCACACGGAAGTAGCAGCTCCCTTCATTTACTCTCACAATTTCATTTTCTCTCACCAAAGACTTAGCTCCATTTTTCTCTCAAAATTTCCCAAGAACCCAAGCATACTTTCCTTCCATTTTTCCTCCATAGGTTCGGCCCCAACACCTATATTCACCATCACTCACCTATAATTTTCACTCTCATCATTTCCTAAAGCTTGACAACCTTCTAAACACTTTCCATTTAGGAAGTTTTCCCAAAATCACACTCTAAGTGCTTCAACATCCAAGTTCTACCTTACTTCTCAAGAGGTAAACTTTGATTTTCATGGTTTAAATTCATGTTTATGATTTTCTAAACCATGTTTGTTCCATGGTTTGTCATTATAAAGCTTTGTATGTGATTTTACTAATTATTTTAGAATTGTAAAGAATTATTTGTGGCTTGTACGAAAACAAGGTGAAGGAGAGGAGCTTGAAAGGCTTGTCTTCAAGAGGTAAGAGAGAGATTTAACCTCACCAACCAAGTTTTGGTGGTGTGGGGATGGTTTTGTACTGTGAAAAATCCATAAGGGTTCTTCACCAATTATTTGATGTTCTTTGATTGTGTTTGTGGTGTGTATGATTTCATTTCTATGCTTGCATGTGTAATAAAATGTTTAAAGCTTTGATTTTATGTGTACATGTATAATTATGAAAAGCATGAGAATGTATGTGTAATTTAGGATGTGAACAACATGATGAATCGAGTGTATGAGTGCTCCAAAGAGCACTGAGGCTCACGACCTTACCATGGAAAAGAGGACCAAATTCCTTACACTGATGAATTAAAATGAGAACTGAGAGACCTACATGAATTTGGAAAAAAAAATTGAGTATGGCAAAGTAAAATGATTTTTATATGAAATAAAGAAAAGAAATAATAATTTTTGGGAAACAATACAATTACTGATTTTTAGAAGGGTTATACCGTAAATTTTTATAAAAAAGGGACTAAATTATAAATATTATGTAAATAAGAGGCCATTGTATAAATACTTATTTTTAGAGGGGTCATATTGTAAATATTAATTTTTGAGGGACTATATTATAAATATTAATTTTTGAGGGACTATTTCGTAAATATTAATTTTTAAGGGACTATTTCATAAATATAAGTTTTTGAGGGACTATTATGTAAATATGGAAAATAAAGTGAATTTTTAGTATTAAAAGAGAAAAATAGTATTTTTGAATTTAAAATATATGAAAAATATTTACGCGATTGGAAAACGTTGGAAGATCGCTACGCGATTTGAAAAGGCGACAGAATTGAGTCGTGATTAAGAAAATGCGAAAATATGACTACGCGATTAAAATACAGTAATAATACTGTTAGATTATTGAGTGGACCCCGAATATGTGATATAAATTAGAAATATGAATAGTGCATAGTACATGCATTAGAAAGGTCCGATGGACTATATGAGGCTAGTTGCCTAGGAGAGACTACACCTTTTGAGTGGGTGCGATATGCGTAGTGTAAGTCTCTTGTTGACCTTGGGGGCATTGGGGTGCGGGTTGCCTACAATGGACAGTTGGTAGCTCTTCTGTGCCGTAAGTTAGACCGACGCAACACACCAATGATCCTAACTGAGATATTATCCTTAATCAAGATCTGATAAAGACTGTCGTGTATATGCTAGATGTGCGAGATTGAGCATGTGGTCCGAGGCATGTTAGTATCGACAAATCTTTTCGATCACTTTCTCGACCTGAGTTGTAGCTCCATGGAGTAGGAAATTGAGTCTGTGTGCATACATGTAGCTATTGAGGGTATTATCGTAATTATGTTAATGATAATTGATTTATTGGATATTTGATTATTAATAGTGGCATGATCGTAAATATTGTTTATTATATGTTTTTGTAATGATAATGATGTTAGTGGCATAACTGTAATTATGGTATGATAACTGTATGAGATACTGTATGTGTTTATCTTCATTGCTACCATACTGGTATTGGCGTAGGTGATCTCACCTCTTTATATGCATGTTCTATATTATATTTATATTTGTTAAGACGTCGAGCAAGAGGTAGAGCGAGAAGCTGAGGAGGAGCAGATTCCCATTGAGGACGTTGAGTTTTGAAGAGATGGAGATGCCTAGTTTCCTTGGCTACCTGAAGCTGACATTCATTGGAGGAGATGAGGCAAGGACTGTTGATTTAGAGAGAGAGAGTATTTACTATATGGGAGACCTAAATATTAGATTGAGTTGGAAACATTTAGGACACCCCTACTTTTCTAGTTAATCTTTTTGTACAATTAGAGTTCCCAATATCTATTAGGCAGTATTGGGGAGCTTGCTATCGTACTCCCAGTGTGATTAGTATTGTGTTGTCTGCTCGGACACCTGTCCGTAGGACTGCACATCATGATGGATTCCTATATGCTGAGGAATCTGAAGAGGACCCGTCTGAGAGTTCTACTATCTAGTAGGACTTGGGCAGTATGATAGTTTAAATTAAAGTTTAAAGTTTAAATGTTTTGAAAGTTTAGTTTGTAAAATATTTAAGTATGACAGTACTAAAGGCTTGTATGTATATATGATGTAAATTATTTGTGACAATGTTGTTATGTTTTTATTTTCTGTTAAGTTTATCTTATTATCATCAAAAAATTTTATAACTCGTATTTATATTACAAGCACAATTTCTAATGAAGGGGTAATTTGGTAATTAAGCAACATCAAGTGTGGCGCCCTAAAGAGGGTGTTACATTAGTTGGTATCAGAGCCTAAGTTAGAGTCTTTTCAGTTTGTGGTTAGGTCTGTCTTGTCTAAGTTGTGTGATTCTCTGTAATTGTTTTCCGAAAGAAAAACAATATTGTTTGAAGACTGACCCTCACTTTTCTTTGTGTTGTTCAGTCTGATAGATAGAACGAAATAGCTAGACGCAGAAGAGGACGCATGAATGTGAGGGCAGCAGTTGGAAATGCCGACGATGACAATCAGAATATGGCTGCAGCTGTAGCAACAATACAACGAATGGCCGAGGTTATTGTACAGCAAAACTAAAGAGCAAATGATGATGCTCACAGCTTGTCAGAATTTCGGAGGAATAATCCACCGAAGTTCCACGGAGAGTTTGACCTAGAGAAAGCTGATCTTTGGATCAAGGAACTAGAGAAGATATTCGAAGGCATGAGTTGTACTGATGAGCGGAAGGTTGCTTTCGCCACGTTTGTGCTAGTCGGTGATGGAGAGGCTTGGTGGGCAGGAGCTCGGAGATTAATTCAAGCTGAAGGGAGAGTTGTGACATGGCAGCTCTTTGGGCAGAAGTTTCTGGGGAAGTATTTCCCAGCCAGTGTCTGACATGCTAAGGAGATGGAGTTCCTTAGTCTGAGGCAAAGGACAATGACTGTGAGTGAGTACGCAGCAAGGTTCGAAAGCTTATCTAAGTTTTCGGGGTACTTCCAGATGCATCCAGATAAGGAGTGGAAGTGTAGAAAGTTCGAAGAGGGGCTAAGGCTTGACATCAAACGAGCTTTAGCAATAATTGATATCGATCAGTTTCCAGTATTGTTGGACAAATGTCGCAAAGTTGAAGAAATTGATCATCTGCGAGAGGCTAGAAATAAGAACTTTGGACCAGCATGATTCCAAAGGGGAAAGAGTAGCAGTGGCAACCGTTACCAACAGAAGCCATATACTAAACCAGCAGCAAGTCAGAATCGGCAACAATCGTTTGGGGGAAGCTCTAGCGGTAGTAGAGCAGTTTCAACTAGAACTTCTGTACTTAAATGTTTTAAGTGTGGGAAAGGACATCTCACCAGGGACTGTCAACATAAGGGGGTGATTTGTTATTGATGTGGAAAGTCGGGACATTTCTCTAGGGAGTGTGATCAGCAAAAGGCGGAACCATCAGTGGGTAGTGTTCGTACTGCAAGGCCACAGGTGGGTGGTCGAGTGTATACTATGAGCGGGGAGGAAGCCGCTAAATCTGAGGACTTGATAATGGAGGAGTGTGCTATTGAAGGTAATCCTTTAACATTATTATATGATTCGGGAGCAACGCATTCTTTCATTACATGTGATTATGTGGAGCCTTTGGGATTAACTGTGACTACATTGCCGTATGATTTGAGTATTAGTACTCCTACTGATAAGCCTGTGATAACTACAAAAGTGTGTTTGAATTGCCCTATATGTGTTAGGGATAGAATCTTTCATGTGGATTTGATCTGTTTGCCTCTTTCCAAGATTAATGTAATCTTAAGAATGGATTGGTTGTCTTCCAACTATATCTTGATAGACTGTTCGAATAAGACATTAGTTTTTCCTGAGGTTAAGGATTCTAGATTCCTAACGGCTATTCAAGTGGAGGCTTGTTTGAAGGAAGAAGATCAAGGATACTTGTTGATGTCTTCTATGGAGGTTCAGTGTGAAGAAGTTCTGAAGGATATTTTTGTACTGAATGAGTTTCCTGAAGTGTTTCCTGAAGATATACTAGGAATACCACCGGAAAGAGAGATTGAATTATCTATTGATTTAGTACCTGGAGCTGGGCCTATATCTATAGCCTCTTATCGGATGTCGCCAGTAGAGTTGGCAGAGCTTAAGAAACAGCTGGAGGATTTATTGGAGAAGCAGTTTGTGAGACCAAGTGTATCACCTTGGGAAGCTCCAGTGTTGTTGGTAAAGAAGAAGGATGGGACTTCTCGTCTATGTGTAGATTACCGACAATTGAATAAGAATACAATCAAGAACAAATATCCACTACCAAGGATCGATGATCTGATGGACCAATTGTGAGGAGCCGCAATATTTTCTAAGATTGATTTACGTTTTGGTTATCTCCAGATACGTGTGAAGGTGGAGGATATCCCAAAGACTGCGTTTCGAACAGGATATGGGCATTACGAGTATCAAGTGATGCCTTTTGGTGTGACTAATGCACCTGCGATATTTATGGACTTCATGAACCGGATTGTCTGTTCATACTTGGATAAGTTTATTGTTGTCTTTATTAATGACATCTTGATTTATTCTCGAAGTCAGGAGGAGCATACTAAACATCTCAGAGTGGTCCTCCAGATTTTGAAGGAGAATAAGTTGTATGCCAAGTTATCCAAATGTGAATTTTGGTTGAGCGAAGTACAATTTTTGGGGCATGTCATATCGGCAGGATTGGGTTGTGTACTTATGCAGAACCGTAAGGTTGTGTCATATGCATCGAGGCAGTTGAAAGTGCATGAGAAGAATTATCCGACTCATGACTTGGAGTTGGCAGTAGTGGTGTTTGCATTGAAGGTATGGAGACATTTTCTCTATGGGGCAACGTTCACTATTTTTAGTGACCATAAAAGTTTGAAGTATATGTTTGACCAGAAAGAGTTGAACATGAGACAAAAGCGTTGGCTAGAGTTTCTGAAAGACTATGACTTTCAGTTACAGTATCATCCCGGAAAGGCGAATGTTGTAGCGAATGCTTTAAGTAGGAAAGCACTTAATGCTTCTGTTATGATGATGAAGGAAAAGGAACTGATAGAAGAATTTTGGGAGATGCGGTTATCTGTGAAGTTGACACTGGGGAAGATATGTTTGAGTATGATTACTATTTCCAATGATTTGATGAGTAGAACACGAGAAGGACAACACAGTGATCAGTACTTGTAAGAAGCAAAGGAAGCAAGAAGTCAATGAGTAGAATTGGAATTCAGCGAAGGTGTCGATAGAATTTTGAAGTTCAAAGGAAGAGTATGTGCACCAAACGATCCAGAACTAAGGAGATCAATTTTGGATGAAGCTCATAGAAGTAAGTTGAGTATACATCCAGGAGCCACGAAGATGTACCAAGATTTGAAACAGCTATATTGGTGGTAAGGAATGAAGAGGGATGTAGCTAAATATGTATCATCCTGTTTGATTTGTTAGAAGGCCAAAGTGGAACACCAGAGACCATCAGGAATGTTGCAACCTTTGCCTATTCCTGAGTGGAAATGGGATGACATAGCAATAGATTTCATCACGAGACTACCGAAAACTCGAAAGAGTCACGATTCTATATGGGTAATTATTGATCGGCTTACAAAGTCAGCGCACTTTTTACCGATTAATATTAAGTACTCAATGGAGAAGTTGGCTCAAGTGTACATCAATGAAATCGTTAGGCTTCATGGTGTACCATCTAGTATTATTTCTGATCGAGATCCGCGATTTACGTCAAGATTCTAGAATAGTTTGCAGGAAGCAATGGGAACAAAGCTACATTTGAGTTCTTCTTACCATCCATAAACAGATGGTCAGTCAGAAAGGACAATTTAGTCATTGGAGGACTTGTTGAGAGCTTGTGTTCTTGAGCAAACTGGTTGTTGGGATGAATTTTTACCGTTGATAGAGTTCACCTACAACAATAGTTTCCATTCGAGCATAGGGATGGCACCCTATGAGGCATTATATGGGAGAAGATGTAGAACACTGTTGTGTTGGTACCATGATGGTGAAAGTACTGTGGTAGGACCTGAATTTGTGCAGCAGACTACTGAGAAAGTGAAGATGATCCAAGACAAGATGAGGATAACTCAGACGCGGCAAAAGAGTTATGTAGATAAAAGATGAAGATCGGTTGAATTTGAAGAAGGTGACCATGTATTTCTACGTGTGACGCCTATGACTGGAGTTGGACGAGTAATCAAGTCAAGGAAGCTCACTCCGAAGTTTATTGGACCGTATCAGATACTTCGTCGGGTAGGTCCGGTAGCTTATCAGATTGCACTACCGCTGTTCTTATAAAATCTTCATAATGTATTTCACGTATCACAACTACGGAAATATATTTCTGATCCGACTCATGTGATCGAGCCAGATACTATACAACTGAAGGAGAATTTAACCTATAAAATGTTTCCAGTCAAGATTGAAGATCGAAGGATAAAGCAGTTTCGAGGAAAGGATATCACATTGGTTAAAGTGGTATGGAATGAAGTAAGTGGTGAAGCCACATGGGAGTGAGAAGAGAAGATAAGAGAGCAGTATCCATTTTTATTTTGAATATGTATGTCAAGTTTTAAGGACGAAACTTATTTTTAAAGGGGGAGAGTTGTAACACCCCAAATTTTGACTAAGCTAATAGTAATAGCAGAATTACACTGTTTTATATTTTCTGTGTGTTATAAAAATAATCTGATTATTCTGAGATCATTTTTGATCATTTTGTGTGATTTGCTTCGTATTATTTTCTTGACCAAAAAAATCTTATTTTAATAAATTGGAGCTGGGGGATCTTACTAAATCTAATTCTGATTGATATATATATTAATCTTTTAATTTTTAGGATTTAACGGTGTAATAAAATAATTTTATATTATTATAATATTATTTTATGTGACAGTACCTACTGTCTTAAAAACAGTAGAAATCTGCTTAACATAGACTCGAAAAGTCTGTAGGACCCGCATTTGTAGTAGTAGTCATTGATTCTGACAAGACAAAATTCTAAACCAATAAGAATCAGTCAAAATAGGTGGCTTGACTATTTTAAACCAATGAGAATTAGTCAAACAAAGAATCATAGACTTCAATATGGACCCTTGGATAAAAAGCATGATTTAGATGCTTTTGATCATAACCGTTGATCCGATCAATGGTGTAAAACGAATCCTGATAAAACCACTAAGTAATATCCACCGTAGATGAGATCAATGGATAGGAAACCAAGTTGATTTCAATGGCTAAGATGAAGTCAACAATAGTAGCTTGACTTTGATTAGTAACTAATTAAACCTAATTTGGTTAATCTAATGGCCTAATTAACAAGCCAAGTAAACTAATCTAATTGTTAATTTGTTATAATTTAATTCTAAATTAGATATCTTAATTTTAATTAGAGGTTATAATATATGTAATAATATGTTTAATTAATTAGTTATATAGTTAGAATGTTAATTAAGATTGATTAGGAAACTTAACCTAACTAATTACCTAATTAATTAGCATGCAAGTGGATTTTAATTGAAGTTAATTAAGTCCCTAAACCCCCAAAGAGTCACCCGGCCAACAGCTTGGAGGAGGCTTCTCCATGATTCTTGAACCATCCAAATAGCCATGCAAGTCAAGTTGATGACATATGTTATGTGCAATTGCATGTGCACCTTTAATGGGATATTTTCTTCATGTAAATCTCCTAAAATTCCCTATACTCACACGGCAATAGCAGCTCCCTTCATTCACTCTCACAATTTCATTTTCTCACACCAAAGACTTAGCTCCATTTTTCTCTCAAAATTTTCCAATAACCCAAGCATACTTTCCTTCCATTTTTCCTCCATAGGTTCGGCCCCAACACCTATATTCACCATCACTCACCTATAATTTTCACTCTCATCATTTCCTAAAGCTTGACAACCTTCTAAACATTTTCCATTTAGGAAGTTTTCCCAAAATCACACTCGAAGTGCTTCAAAATCCAAGTTCTACCTTACTTCTCAAAAGCTAAACTTTGATTTTCATGGTTTAAATTCATGTTTATGATTTTCTAAATCATGTTTGTTCCATGGTTTGTCATTATAAAGCTTTGTATGTGATTTTACTAATTGTTTTAGAATTGTTAGGAATTGTTTGTGGTTTGTACGAAAACAAGGTGAAGGAGAGGAACTTGAATGGCTTGTCTTCAAGAGGTAAGAGGGAGATTTAACCTCACCAATCAAGTTTTGGTGGTGTGAGGATGGTTTTGTATGGTGAAAAATCCATAAGGGTTCTTCACCGATTGTTTGATGCTCTTTGATTGTGTTTGTGGTGTGTATGATTTCATTTCTATGCTTGCATGTGTGATAAAATGCTTAAAGCTTTGATATTATGTGTGTATGTATAATTATGAAAAGCATGAGAATGTATGTGTAATTTAGGATGTGAACAACATGATGAATCGATTGTATGAGCGCTCCAAAGAGCACTGAGGCTCACAGCCTTACCATGGAAAAGAGGACCAAAGTCCTTACACTGATGAATTAAAATGAGAACTGAGAGACCTAAATGAATTTGGAAAAAAAAATTGAGTATGGCAAAGTAGAATGATTTTTATATGAAATAAAGAAAAGAAATAACAATTTTTGGGAAACAATACAATTATTGATTTTTAGAGGGGTTATACTGTAAATTTTTATAAAAGAGGGACTAAATTGTAAATATTATGTACATAAAGGGCCATTGTATAAATACTTATTTTTAGAGGGGCCATATTATAAATATTAATTTTTATGGGACTATATTGTAAATATTAATTTTTGAGGGACTATTTCATAAATATTAATTTTTGAGGGACTATTTCATAAATATAAGTTTTTGAGGGACTATTATGCAAATATGAAAAATAAAGTGAATTTTTAGTATTAAAAGAGAAAAATAGTATTTTTGAATTTAAAACATATGAAAAATATTTACGCGATTGGAAAACGTTAGAAGATCGCTACGCGATTTGAAAAGGCGACAGAATTAAGTCGTGATTAAGAAAATGCAAAAATATGATTATGCGATTAAAATATAGTAATAATACTGTTAGATTATTGAGTGAACCCCGAATATGTGATATAAATTGGAAATGTGAATAGTGCATATTACATGCATTCGAAAGGTCTGATGGACTATATGAGGCTAGTTGCTTAGGAGAGACTACACCTCTTGAGTGGGTGCGATATGCGTAGTGTAAGTCACTTGTTGACCTTGGGGGCATTGGGGTGTGGGTTGCCTAAAATGGGCAGTTGGTAGATCTTCTGTGCCGTAGGTTGGACTGACGTAACACACCAATGATCTTAACTGAGACACTATCCTTAATCAAGATCAGATAAAGACTATCGTGTATATGCTAGATGTGCGAGATTGAGCACGTGGTCCGAGGCATGTTAGTACCGACAAATCTTTTCGATTACTCTCTCCGACTTGAGTTGTAGCTCCATGGAATAGGAAATTGAGTCTGTGTGCATACATATAGCTATTGAGGGTATTATCGTAATTATGTTAATGATAATTGATTTATTAGATATTTGATTATTAATAGTGGCATGATCGTAAATATTGTTTATTACATGTTTTTGTGATGATAATGATGTTAGTGGCATAACTGTAATTATGGTATGATAACTATATGAGATTTTGTATGTGTTTATCTTCATTGTTACCATACTAGTATTGGCATAGGTGATCCCACCTCTTTGTATGCATGTTCTGTATTATATTTATATTTGTTAAGACGTCGAGCAAGAGGTAGAGCGAGAAGCTGAGGAGGAGTAGATTCCCGTTGAGGACGTTGAGTTTTGAAGAGATAGAGATGCCTAGTTTCCTTGGCTACCTGAAGCTGACATTCATTGGAGAAGATGAGGCATGGACTGTTGATTTAGAGAGAGAAAGTATTTACTATATGAGAGACCTAAATATTAGATTGAGTAGGCAACATTTAGGACACCCTTACTTTTCTGTTAATCTTTTTGTACAACTAGAGTTCCCAATATCTATTAGGCAGTATTGGGGAGCTTACTATCGTACTCCCAGTGCGATTAGTATTGTGTCGTCTGCTCAGACACCTATCGATAGAACTGCACATCATGATGGATTCCTATATGCTGAGGAATCTGAGGAGGACCCGTCTGAGGGTTCTGCTGTCTAGTAGGACTTGGGCAGTATGATAGTTTAAATTAAAGTTTAAAGTTTAAATATTTTGAAAGTTTAGTTTGTAAAATATTTAAATATGACAATACTAAAGGCTTGTATGTATATATGATGTAAATTATTTGTGACAATGTTGTTATGTTTTTATTTTCTATTAAGTTTATCTTATTATCATCAAGAAATTTTATAACTCGTATTTATATTACAAGCACGATTTCTAATGAAGGGGTAATTTGGTAATTAAGCAACATCAAGTGTGGCGCCTTAAGGAGGGTGTTACAGAATCAAACTCAAGAATTTATCTTGGTTCAACCACCAACCACTTGTGGCCTTCATCCAGTCCCCAAGCTTAACTTGAGATTTTCTTTACTATCTCCTAGACTTTACGGGTGCTAGGAAAACTTTTGTACAAACAAGAGCACTCCTCACACTTTGGGATACCTCGCCCTTGTGCTAGAGCCTCCAATTCTTCAAGCTTCACAGGTGCTTGATGACCTTTACAAACTTGAGCACTCAACACACCTTGAAATACCTCACCCTTTGTGTTTGAGCCTTTACTTTCAAGGGATACCTCACCCTTACAACTTTGAGGGATACCTCACCCTCTCTTTTATAGTTTATACAAAGATAGAATTGATAGAAACTTTCTCAAGAGTGGATAATACAAATTGAAGATCAATAGGTATCAAGAAATCACACTTTTAAGCTCAAAAATAGAGGTTTGGAGAAATAGATAGTGAAACATGAATTTAATGTTCAAGAATGATTTTCAGATTATTCTCCAACATTTCTTTGATGCCCAAACACTTATATTTATAGCCCATTAATATTTAGAGCCGTTGGGTAAAGTTTGGAAATGATTTATTTTGAAATATAATCGTTTGTGACCATTACAATGGGTTCTGCGTTTCTTCATAACCGGTTAGGGACCAAGCCTAATTGGTTAGGCCTTTAATTTTTGGCTTCTGGAAAATAGAATAACCGGTTAAAAGCTTTTCCTAATCGGTTAGGAGCTTCAGATTTTGTTTTCTGACTTTTATAATAACGGGTTAGGCAATGAGCCTAATCGGTTAGGCTTCTTTTTAAAAGCCTTTCATGTGTGTTATAAAAACACTACTAACAGGTTAGGAAAACTTCCTAATTGGTTAGGAGATCATATTAAGCATAAAAAAAGCTTATTTCACTTATGCTAACCAATTAGGTGAATTGCCTAATCGGTTATGAGCTTTAGAAACTTGAAATATGCTCCTTTTTATTATCCTAATCGATTAGGCCAATTGCCTAATTGGTTAGGACCTTTCAGAATGTGATAATGGCTCCTGATAGGGTGAATAATCGATCAGGGAAAATGTAACGACCCGGGACTGCCTACAGGATTGATAAGTGTCTCCACAAACCAACACGGGACTTTTCAGCGTGCTTTGTCCTCACTCACACGCATCCTAGGAAACTTCCTAGGAGGTCACCCATCCCACAATTGCTCCAGGTTAAGCACGCTTAACCATGGAGTTCTTATGTTCTAGGCTCCCGAAAAGAAGTTGCAACTTGTTGATATGACTACACCAAATCAATTCCTTTAAGCCATCCTCAACTATGCAGTCCCATACCTGCACAGTCTCTGAATCCCTCTCATTCCGGTGCGTATTCAGTTCATTCATGCAGACCCTCCGCCTAGAAGCCTTCCAGGAGCCGCTCCTTGTTCGTGCTTCATTGCACCGGCGATCACTCCCCGCCTTCATCGGCCCCGGGATGCCACATGCCCACCAACTTCCGCTTGGTTCGTCCCCGAACCACACCGTACTGGGAGAGGTCCCGTCTCTGATACCATTAATGTAATGACCCGGGATTGCCTACAGGATTGATAAGTGTCTCCACAAACCAACACGGGTCTTTTCAGCATGCTTTGTCCTCACTCACACGCATCCTAGGAAACTTCCCAGGAGGTCACCCATCCCACAATTGCTCCAGGTTAAGCACGCTTAACCATGGAGTTCTTATGTTCTAGGCTCCTGAAAAGAAGTTGCAACTTGTTGATATGGCTACACCAAATCAATTCCTTTAAGCCATCCTCAACTATGCAGTCCCATACCTGCACAGTCTCTGAATCCCTCTCATTCCGGTGCGTATTCAGTTCATTCATGCAGACCCTCCACCTAGAAGCCTGCCAGGAGCCGCTCCTTGTCCGTGCTTCATTGCACCGGTGATCACTCCCCGCCCTCATCGGCCCGGGGAGGCCACAGAAAATCCCTAATCGGTTAGATGAATTCTGGTTTTGAAAACTGACTTTAAATGATCATAACTTCTTCGTTTCTTATCCGTTTAAAGCGAATGACCACTCATTGGAAAGACCTTTGAGTCTATTTTCATATGAAAAATTTCAGAACAAAACTCATAGTATTTTGAAAGATATGATCAAAAGAGTAACTAAAGGTCAGTTTTGCAAAACATAAACTTGGCTATTTTTCATTGTTTTGAACTATTGCCATAACTAGCTTTTCAAAACTTGTTTATTGGGCATTTTAGCATGTGAAAACTATTTTTAAATATATGAAAAACATATTTGAGCTTAGTGTGATTCCCATTTACCTTTACATAAGATCTAAGTCCTATAAGCTATTCTTGAAAAACCTTGAGACTTAATCTTTTATCATCATCAATTCTTGATGTAATCCCAGCTTCCAAAAATTTCTTCTCTTCAAATCTTGCAAATGCTTGGAACACCTTTATCATTTTCATTCTTCTTGAGTTGAGCATAGTTGTGATCTTTTACTTTCTTGTTACAATGCTCACTGTTGATGCTTGGACTATCCTACAAAGTATTACTCACTTAAATAAACATAGTTAGTCCAAATTCATAATTCAATATCTTTATATGCATGATTCATAAATGTATAACTCTAGTTAGTCTAACATGCATATAGGACTTTCATAGACACATCCAAATAAGATTTTTATCAATTACAAATGGATATCTCTATAAAGGATGCAACAAAGAACACTTTACATATTTTCATTTAAACCGAGTCAAATCCAATATTAATTCAATACAACTCATATAAAGCATTATTGGATATATTATATGAATAATGTTACACATATCTCATTGCATGAATATTATGTGGAATATAACTAGATAAAGTACACAATCATGCATGATACAATATATCTCATTAAGCATATCTATGTAACATGATCAATATTCTTTTGAGATGCATTTGTCATCTATAAAGCACATCTATCAAGCATAAGCATCATTCTTTTTGTCTTGTATTTGTCATCATCAAAACTTAACATATTAAACCATTGGGGCAAACTTATTTCCACATAAATGAAGAAAAAGTCAATTAGGCTGAAAAGGGGTAAACAATGGATAAAATGCAAGGACGACTGTTTAGCTAGTAGTTATTTGAAAGAAATGCCTTTGTCATTTCAAATGTGTGCAGTGGTCATTTATAGCATAAAAGAGAGTCAAGACAAGTTCTAAAGAACATATAGTCATGAGTGAAATCACACAATAAAGAACAAAGATGGCATAATATTAGCCATTCACACTAAGGCCTAAAATCTTACTAAGTCTCAATCTATCACATTCGAATTAACCCCTCAATTTTTTAAAACCTCACCAGATATATTTGAAAGTAAGAAAATCTACTCCTTCAAAATTTTGTTTTAAATAGATCTTTTGCTCACCACTCAAATCACTCTAAAACCCATTGGAGAGACATGTACCATAAATTCAATTAAGATCATTACTCCCCCCACACTTAAAGCAGACATTGTCCCTAATGTCAAGGTATACACACATCAGAGAAAATAAACTCAAGTAAACCAACAGTGCATATTCAAAGAGATTAAGAAGGAAATTGAATCCATAACCAGTAATCATCATTCATATTCCAAATTAAGATCCAATTATAATGCCAAAATATCAACATTCAGATTCAAAACATAAGTGAGGGTTGCGTAAATGGACGACACAAGAGAGGGAGAAATTGGGGCTTCACCTTGTTGGAGACATGGGTAATCATGCAAGAAACACACCAAGGTCTACTTAACTTAAGAAACTCATCAAGAAAACAATAAAGAAATATAAAATAAGGGAGACAAAGAAAGAAAATTTGATTTTCTTGGTGATGGGTTGCCTCCCATTAAGCGCTTGGTTTATTGTCTTCAGCCCGACATTGTGTCACTCGTTAGTGTTCTTCATAATGTGGATAGAGTAGGGCCATCTCTTCCACTTCTTCATTATCAGGAAGCTCATGGTATGGCTTAAGGCAGTGTCCATTAACTTTGAATTTTTTTTAGATGCCTCATTCAAAATCTCCAATCTCTAAAAAGTTCCTGATGCATTGCAAAGTCCAAAAGGCATTCGCCTATATGCAAAAGTGCCAAAGGGACAAGTAAAAGTGGTTTTGTCCTGATCTTCTAGAGCAATAGCAATCTGGTTATATCCTGAAAATCCATCCAGAAAATAGTAGTGAGCATGACTAGCTAATCTCTCTAACATTTGATCAACAAAAAGGCAAAGAAAAGTAGTCTTTTCTAGTGGTAGCATTTAACTTTCTATAATCTATACAAACACATCACCCTGTTTGTAACCTAGTGGGAATAAGCTCATTTTCAGCATTTCTTACCATAGTGATTCCAGATTTCTTTGGCACTACCTGCACCGGGCTTACCCATTTGCTCTCAGAAATGGGGTAGATCAACCCCACATTTAGGAGCTTCAGTATCTCTTTCTTCACGACTTCCATCAAAGGAAGATTCAACCTCCTCTAGGGATCTCTCACTAGTTTAGCCCTATCCTCTATTAAGATTTTGTGCATGCAAATGGAGGGGTTAATACCCTTAATGTCTGCTATAGTTCAACCAATGGCCATCTTATGCTCCTTCAAAACAGCCACTAACTTCTCCTCTTGTTCTTGGGTGAGTGACTTAGCAATTATCACTAGAAGTATGTCTTTTTCTCCTAAGAATATATATTTGAGATGATCAGGTAATTCCTTCAGTTCCAACTCTGGTGCATGCACAACAGAAGTTTTAAGTGCATCATTAGTAATTGGTAGCTCAACATAAGAAACCTCATATCCTTCTAAAGTGGAAGAGAGCTCATGCAAGGCTGGTACTACATCATGAATATCTTCACTCCATGGCTCTCTTTCATTATCCCTCTTCTCTTCTTGTAAATCTAAGCTATAAGTCAATACTATATAACGAGTATCAAAATGATTAGACTCAAAAGCTACAGAAATTAAAGAATCAAAAGTATCAAAGGAGTCAATCAAATAGGTAGAGTGCACATCACTCGAGTATCTCATAGCCTCAAAAATGTTGAATCAAATCATTTACCCATCAAATTCCATGGTCAATGTCCCTGAGTGAACATCAATCTTTGTCTGTGCAGTCTTCAAGAATGGTCTCCCCAACAAAATGGAGCAAAGTTGAGGGATTTATCCTCCTCCATGTCCAGCACATAGAAGTCTACCGAAAATACTAATTTATTCACCTGCACTAACACATCCTCAACAACACCCTTTAGGTATGTGTTAGATCTATCAGCCAATTGAATAATATCACCAGTTGGCTCTAAAGGACCTAGATGTAATGATGCATAAATAGATGGTGTGGTGTGGAATATGATTAAAAATTAATATAAAAAATAGTTACCAAGTTCTACCAAAATTATAAAAATCTTGTAACCAGTTGTAGTAAGCAAGGGTCGATCCACAGTGAACTAATTCAATTGACACTATGAATCCAATTCCTAAATTAAACTCTGATGAACAATAAAATAGTAAAAAGTAAAAAAAGAGTTTTGTTGATTAAAATGAAAAAGAGAAATTAAACTTAAACCAAAATAGTAAACACAAATTGAATTACCAAGTTAAAGATATTAGTTAAGAGATGGAATCCACCACTATATTTATATGATTATGCTAACTTACATACTCTTTACACCAACATGATCAATTATGTTCTTATGTGATTGTGAGATAAATCCCATATTTTTCTTAAGTTTCGCTTAATTCAGCAACCGTTCAAATCAAACCCTAACCATTAGTTATTTGTAAAGCAACCACTCTTACACCTACCTAATGATTGCGTTAAGAATTAGAAAACTAATCACACTAAGATCTAATCACAAACCGGGATTAAATTACTTAGATCATATGTTTCACTAGTTTTGTGATTACCATGCAACATTGATGATGAGTTTTGATGATAACAAACATGGAGATGATGAGAAAACCGAGTCCAAGATCTTCAAGATTAGCATTAGGACATAGGATCTTTCTTATGCAGAGCTTTTATAGGATATGTCAGTGTTTAACTCAAAAGATCTAAGAACATGTTTTTTTCTACAAACTAAATTAAAGTTTTAATATGGCTTTGAAAATCAAAGAGTTTGTGGATTTTCAGAAATCACATGATCTGTTTCTTAAAAGTGTTTTCTCACAACTTGAAAAAGAGGTATTCGAATAGCCTTGAAGGTATTCGAATACAATCCTTCTGAAAAATGCTTTTTAGAACGTGATTTAAACAGTGGTATTCGAATACCTCTTTGTGGTATTCGAATAACCTGCTTCTGAGATGATTTATGAGAAAATGAAAAATAGTGGTATTCGAATAACTCCTTGTGGTATTCAAATAACCTGAGTCTGAATTGTTTTCTATGAGAACTGAAACCAGTGGTATTCGAATACTCCTTAATGGTATTCGAATAACCCACGAGATTCTATTTTGGTTTTTGAATTTATACGTAAACGGATTTGCATTTATTATGATATTAATTTCCTCAATGATTATTTCTGATCAAAGGCTCTACAAATAGAGACCTGGTCTCACGTCTGAAACACGATGAAATTTCTAAAATTATTTTGCTTGTGCTAAAATGCTAGTTACATAATTTCTCTCTTTTTCTCTGTGCTCTTTTGGTAAAATTCTGAGATATTCTTAGAGAGCTCTATAGTGCTTTAATTTGTATAATTTACTTTGAGTGAGAGTTTCTCTTCATCTACTTTCTACTATTCTATATCAAGGGTGAGGTATCCCTCAAGGTTTGTATAAGGGTGAGGTATCTCTGCAGGCTGAGACTTTAGCACAAGGGTAGAGTTTTCCTGTGTGTGAAAAGTGTTCTTTTGTGTAACGGGTGCAAGCACCTATTGAAGCTTGTATACTTAGTGAAAAATCTCGGCTTTCGAGGACTGGACGTAGACCACAAGTGGGTTAGTGGTCGAATCAGGATAAATACTGTGCCTACTTTTCTCTTCTTAATCTCTTTAGTTTATGCAATTTTAATTTACTGTATATTTATTTTATACTATTTTTATTGTTTCTTTTCTTCTTCTCGTTCCTTCTGTGCATTTATTTATTAATTTTTAATATTTGTATTTTATTTTAAAAGATGTTTTGTAAATTTTTAATACTCAATTCACCCCCCTTTTGAGTACTGGAAGCCACTTGGTAACAAGTGGTATCAGAGCTAGACTCTTGTATAAAGAGCTTAGCAGCTTCAAGAGAACATGGTTTCTTCAAATAGTTTTTCAGAAGGATCTTCCATAAACCGACCACCTTTTTTCAATGGGGATGGTTATGCATATTAGAAGGAAAGAATGAAAATCTTCATCGAAGCTATTGATCTAGATGTATGGGATACTGTCGAAAACGGTGCTTTTATACCCACACATAAGGTCGATGGTGTAAGGACCGAAACACCACGGAATAAATGGTCTGATAAAGACAAAAGAAAAGTTCAATATAATTTAAAGCCAAAAATATTATTACTACTGCTTTGGGATATGATGAGTTTTTTAGAATTTCAAATTGCAAAACTACTGAAGAAATGTGGGACACTTTGCAAGTTACCCATGAGGGTACTAGTGAAGTGAAGAGGTCGAGAATCAATTCTCTAACTCGTGAATATGAATTATTCAGAAAGAACCAAGGAGAAAGCATTCAGGAAATGCAAAAGAGGTTCACCCACATAGTTAATTATCTTGTATCTTTAGGTAAAAGTTTTTCTAACGAAGATTTGATTAACAAAGTATTGAGATGTCGTAGCAGGATTTGGAAACCTAAGGTAACAGTTATATCAGAATCGAGGGATTTGACGACAATAACTCTAGCTGTCCTCTTTGGAAAACTTCATAAGCACGAGCTTGAACTAAGCAGACTAAGTCAAAGTGAAGAAAACGATAAAAAGAAAAAGGGGATAGTGCTCAAGGCCACTTCCTCATCAATCGACAATGATGATGAAGAAAATGAAGAAGGCTAAAAAAACATCAAGGTAAACGAGGAAAATCTTAGTTTGTTAGTTAAAAAATTTGGTAAATTTCTCAAGAAAAAAGGAACGCAAAGAAAACTTTCCTTCCCCCCGAAGAAAACTCATTATAAAGGCGAAGGAGCTTCATCAACTCCAACTTGCTATGAATGTGGCAAACCTGGTCACATGAAAATAGAGTGCCCAGTTTACCAAAAAAAGAAGAAGGAGAAATTTGAAAAGAAGCCCTTCAAGGAAAGAAATGGAAGAAAAGCCTATATAGCATGAGATGAAAATGACATGGATTCAACTAACAGCTCAGACAGTGAGGAAGCTCAACTATGTCTCATGGCCAAATGAGAAGAAGAAGAAAGTGAAAATGAGGTAAGTTCTAATACTACTTTATTACTTTCTTACGATAAGTTACAAGATGTCTTTGAAGAATTGCATGAAGAGTCTTTAAAATTCACAAAAATAATCTCTTTTTCTAAGAAAATAATCTCTTCTTTAGAAAATCAAATTCTTGTTTTAAATAAAGATATAGAAGAATTGAAAGTTGAAAATGAAATTTTGGGAATCATTGATGCATGCACAAATCATTCTTCACATGCTTCTACATCTTCATCTTGTTCTTCATGTCATATACTTGAAAAAGAAATTGAAGACCTAAAAAACACTCTTTCTAAATTCACCTTTGGAAGGGATAATTTAAATATTTTATTAGGAAGATAAAGAGTGGTTTTTCAAAAGCGGGGATAGGTTATAACCCAAAAAATCAACAAAAACTCTTTAAAAATTTCTTTGTGCATTCTAGTGTTTCAAGTAGTCCTTTTATTAAATGTTTTTACTGTGGAAGGAAAGGACATAGTGCATCAATATGTAATGCAAGGAAAAACATAAATACAAAAATTGGAACAAAAATGATTTGGGTACCAAAGGTTAAAAACTAAACTTGTGTTGTAGGTGTGCTTGAAAGTCAGGAGTTCAAATTAGTATCTTGATAGCGGCTGTTCCAAGCACATGATCGAGGAAGACTCAAAATTCACTATGCTTATTCCCAAGAATCATGGACACGTTACTTATGGTGATAACAACAAAGGAAAAATTCTTGGAATCGGAAAAGTCGGTAAGAACCCTAACTCCTCTATTGAAAATGTGTTGCTTGTTGAAGGCTTGAAACATAACTTGCTTAGTATTTGTCAATTATGTGATAAAGAAAATAGGGTAATATTTGATTCAAATTGTTGCATAATTGAAGATAAAAATGATAAGAATGTTAAATTCATTAGTCATAGAGTAAACAACATCTATATGATTAGCCTTGATGATATATCTTCAAATGATGCGAAATGTCTTTTAAGTAAGAATGATGATTCATGGTTATGGCATAGGAGAATTGCACACATTCACATGGATCACTTAAAGAAGTTGGTCTCCAAAGAGCTAGTAATTGGACTACCCAAGCTTAATTTTGTAAAAGATAAACTATGTGATACATGTCAAAAGGGTAAACAAATAAAGGTCTTTTTTAAAGTAAAAAATATAGTTTCAACTACTAGACCTTTACAACTTTTACACATGGATCTTTTTAGACCTTCTAGAACTATGAGCTTTGGTGGGAATTACTATACTTTAGTGATTGTGGATGATTTTTCTAGGTTTACATGAATTTTATTTCTTGCAAATAAAAATGATGCATTTCTAGCTTTTAAAAGACTTGCCAAAGTTATTCAAAATGAAAAAGGTTTTCAAATCTCTTCTATAAGAAGTGATCATGGTGAGGAATTTGAAAACAATGTTTTTGAAAATTACTGTGATGAACATGGCATTAATCATAATTTCTCTGCCCCTAGAACTCTGCAACAAAATGGAGTTGTAAAAAGGAAAAACCATTCTTTAAAAGAAATGGCGAGAACTATACTTAATGAGGCTGCTCTTCCTAAGTACTTTTGGGCGGATGCTGTAAGTACAGTTTGTTATGTAATGAACAGGGCCTTTATAAGGCCTATTTTAAAGAAAACCCCATATGAGTTGTATAAGGGAAGAAAGCCAAATGTCTCACATTTTCATGTTTTTAGATGCAAATGTTTTGTTTTAAATAATGGAAAAGATAACTTAGGTAAGTTTGATGCTAAGTTTGATGAAGGTATATTTCTTAGTTATTCAAATCATAGTAAGGCTTTTTGTATATATAATAAAAGAACTATGACTATGGAAGAATTTAAACATGTTGCATTTCATAAAACTGACCCAAGTGGATCAAGAAAGGATCTTGCTATTGATGATGTTGCAGAAGTCTTAGCGGAAACACATTTGGATAGTAAGGAAAAAGAAATCAAGGAACAAAGACAAGAAGATTTGCAAGCCTTGGAACTTCTCAAAGAATGGCAAACTTCAAAATATCATTCCCTTGATCAAATAATCGGTGATGTATCTAAAGGTGTAAGTACTCGTAATTCTCTTAGAAATGCTTGCAATCACTTAGTTTTTGTTTCTCAAATTAAACCTAAGGATTTAATTGAAGCTTTTGATGATGAACATTGGATCTTAGCTATGCATTAGAAATTAAATCAATTTGAAAGAAATCAAATTTGGGAATTAGTTGCTAGACCTAATGATCACCCTATAATTGGCACTAAATGGGTTTTTAGAAACAAACTTGATGAAAATGGTTTAATAACTAGAAACAAAGCTAGATTGGTTGCTAAAGGTTATAATTAAGAAGAAGGAATAGATTATGAAGAAACCTATGCACTGGTAGCTAGATTAGAAGCTATTAGAATGTTACTTGCTTATGCTTGCATCATGAATTTCAAATTATATCAAATGGATGTTAAAAGTATTTTTCTAAATGGCTTTATTCAAGAGGAGGTTTTCGTTGAACAACCTCCAGGTTTTGAAAATTATGAACTACCCAACCATGTTTTTAAACTTAAAAAGGCTTTATATGGCTTAAAGCAAGCTCCTAGAGCTTGGTATGAAAGGTTGAGTAAGTTCCTTTTAGAAAATGGTTTTTCAAGAAGAAAAGTCAATACTACCCTTTTCATTAAAAATAAAAAGCATGATATTCTTCTTGTGCAAGTATATGTGGATGATATTATTTTTTGTGCTACTAATGAATCCCTTTGCAAAGAATTTGCTAAGACAATGCAGAACGAATTTGAAATGTCGATGATGGGAGAACAGAATTTCTTCCTCGGACTTCAAATTAAACAAACGAACGAAGGGACATTCATAAGTCAAACCAAATACTGCAAGGAATTGCTCAAAAGATTCAAAATGGAAAACGCTAAACACATGGCCACTCCGATGGGCACTTCCTGCTATTTGGACAAAGATGGAGGAGGTAAATCAGTAGAAATAATGAAATACAGAGGTATGATTGGATCTCTCCTTTATCTTACTGCTAGTAGGCCAGATATAATGTTTAGTGTATGCATGTGTGCTAGATATCAGGCAAACCCTAAGGAATCTCATTTAAGTGCTGTTACACGAATAATGAAATACCTAGTAGGCACTTCACAAATGGGCTTGTGGTACCCTAAAGGTGCCTTATGTAGCCTAATAGGCTATTCTGACTCTGATTTTGCTGGGTGCAAATTTGACAGAAAGAGTACTAGTGAGACATGCCACTTGCTTGGTAGTTCTTTAGTTTCTTGGCATAGCAAGAAACAAAATAGTGTGGCTTTATCTACCACTGAGGCTGAATATGTTGCAACCAGGAGTTGTTGTGCTCAAATCCTATGGATGAAGCAATAACTTTTAGACTACGGTCTTCAGCTTGATCACATCCCGATAAGATGTGATAACACTAGTGTAATAAATATCTCTAAGAATCCCATTCTGCATTCCAGAACAAAGCATATAGAGATAAGACATCCCTTTATCAGAGATCATGTACAAAAAGGGGATTGCATTCTTGAATTTATTGAAACATCTAAGCAACTTGTAGATATTTTCACTAAATCCCTAGCAAAAGAAGCATTCTTTTATATAAGAGGAGAATTGGGCATAATTGATCAATCCAACATATAATTGCTTGTTTTTTGCTTAAATATGTTTTTAATCTTTCTTGAATTATTACTGACTTGAGCATCGGAGTTATCCCGAAATCTTTTTGCAAGTACTCCATCAAAAGGTATGCTTTCGTCTCTCGAAAATGCAATTCCTGGACATAGATATGTGTTTTCTTGTTTAAGTTATTTGAATACCTCTATATGGTATTCAAATACCATTACTGTTATACGTGCAAACTTGTGTTTTTCTGATAAGGCTATTCGAATACCATCAGGGTTATTCGAATACCTTACATCAGTACAGCTTTTCTAAAGTTGGTGTATTCGAATAACTAAGTAGTCATTCGAATACCCTGAGGCTTATCTTTTTCAGTTTTTCTCACAGGGCTTTGGAGTATTCGAATACCTTATAAGATATTTGAATACTTGCTCTTCTTGCCTTCTCTTCTTTTTGTGAGTATTCGAATACTATAAAAAGTATTTGAATACCATGGATTGGAAGTCAAGCCAAATTTGGCCATCTATTCGAATACCTGGTGAAGTATTCGAATACCATCTATCTGAAGGTTGCGTCCTTTGATCTTTCCCCAACACTTTATTCGAATACCTCCTCATGGTATTCAAATAGATTTGGGTATTCATTAAATACCCCCACCCCCGCGTATCCAAATGGGTTTCTCTCTTTTTTCTCCGTTTTCAAAAACCTTTTGCTTTCCTTTCTCTCTCCTAAAACCTCTTTTTCTCACGTTTCTCATCGTTTCCACCCCTTCTCTTCGATCCATCTCCTCCTTTTCTTTTCCATCCATGGCCTCATCTTCCTCTCACTCTAAGCGTCCTCGTACAAAGACGGCTCCATGCGACAACCCACTGGACCTTCGCAGGCTTTCCTCCAACGAGCAATAGCTTGGGCACTTCATTACCCACTTTCGAGAGCGTAACTTAGTGCAACCGAAGTACCTCGACTTGGAGTTCTTCGAAAGAGAAGGTGGTTTTGACTTTCTAAACCAGCTAAATCACCAAGGCATACTTCGCTTCTGCTCTTACTCAACTGCTCTGTATCCCGACCTGGTCAAGATGTTCTATTGTAACCTGAAGATTGAAGGTCAGGAGCTACACTCCAGTGTCTGCGACCAAAACATTGTGATCACACCAAGTGATTGGGTTCAGATGTCTAGCTTGCAGTCAACTGGCCGCTATGCTGAAGAAGATTCACTCCTCCAACTCTTCGACAAGAACAGAGCAATTGAAGATGTTCTACGACCTAGGTTGGCATTACCTTCGACACAAAAGGGAGTCAAAGGAGGCATGATGAAGAGCCAAGACAGGCTCCTACATTATGCTTATGCCCACATCCTAGCTCCTAGAGGTGGGAACTACACCTACATGAGCGAAGATGATGTGTTAATGCTGTGGATTCTAAAGCAAGGCCATCAGATTAACTGGCCTGTCTTCATTATGAAGTATATGATGAGGGCAAAAGGTAAAGAGCGGTCTGAGCTTCCTTATGGCGTGATCATTACTGCCTTTTTAGGCATGTATCCACATATTCTGAAAACTGAGCAAGAGACTTCGCTAATCCATCATCACGTTTTTAGGTCCTTTACCCTTAACAAAATTAAGATGATCAGGACCGATGAAGGCTGGGTGTTCCTAGTGGAAGTTGATGATGATGAGGACGACCCTCAAAGCGATCCTGCTGCCCCTGCTGCTGCTGCTGCTGATATCCCTGCTCCTGCTCCTGTCACAAATAAGTAAATCCTGGCTTCTCTATTAGATAACAGAACTTACATGTGTTACCAAGTGGCTTCCAGTACTCAAGAGGTAGGGGTGAGTTGAGTATTAAAATTTTTCAAAACCTCTTTTAAAATAAAATACAAATTTAAAACTTAATAAATAAATGCACAGAAGGAACGAGAAGAAGAAAAGAAACAATAAAAACAGAGGAAAATAAATATACAATAAATTAAAATTACATAAACTAAAGAGATTAAGAAGAGAGAAGTAGGCACAGTATTTATCCTGGTTCGACCACTAACCCACTTGTGGTCTACGTCTAGTCCTCGAAAGCCGAGATTTTTTACTAAGTATACAAGTATCAAAAGATGCTTGTAACCATTACACAAAAGAGCACTTTTCACACACAGGAAAACTCTACCCTTGTACTAAAGTCTCAGCCTGTAGGGATACCTCACCCTTATACAAACCTTGAGGGATACCTCACCCTCGATACAGAATAATAGAAAGTAGATGAAGAGAAACTCTTACTCAGAGTAAATTATACAAATTGAAGCACTATAGAGCTCTCTAAGAATATCTCAGAATTTTATCAAAAGAGCACAGAGAAAAAGAGAGAAATATGTAAATAGCATTTTAGCACAAGCAAAATAATTTCAGAAATTTCGTGTATTTCAGACGAGAGACAAGGACTCTATTTATAGAGCCTTTGATCAGAAATGATCGTTGAGGAAATTAATATCATAATAAATGCAAATTCGTTTATGTATAAATTCAAGAACCAAAACAGAATCTCGTGGGTTATTCGAATACCATTATGAAGTATTCGAATACCACTGATATCAGTTCTTATAAAAAACAATTTAGACTTAGGTTATTTGAATACCATAAGGAGGTATTCGAATACCACTGTTTTTCACTTTCTCATAAAACAGTTTAGAGGCAAGTTATTCGAATACCACAAAGAGGTATTCAAATACCACTGTTTAAAACACATTCTAAAAAGCATTTTTCAAGAGGATTGTAGTCGAATACCTTCAAGGCTATTTGAATACCTCTGTTTCAAATTATGAAAAACACTTTTAAGAAACATATCATGTGATTTCTGAAAATCCATAAACTCTTTGATTTTGAAAGCCATATTAAAACTTTAATTTAGTTTTGTAGAAAAACATGTTCTTAGATCTTTTGAGTTAAACACTAAGATATCCTATAAAAGCTCTGTACAAGAAAGATCCTAAGTCCTAATGCTAATCTTAAAGATCTTGGACTCGGTCTTCTCATCATCTCCATGTTTGTTATCATCAAAACTCATCATCAATGTTGCATGGTAATCACATTCTCCCCCTTTTTGATGATGATAAACTATCATTGAGAAAAGCATTAGTTTATATAAATTGGAATTCAAAACGATAGGAGACTTACTCTCAGAGGTAATTTAATATCAAGACAAGCACATTCCCTCCCTTTCTTTTGGAATCCAAGAGCCAGTATTAATCCAATTTTTAACCTGTCTTTTCTCAAATAAGATTGATTATTTTTATTCCCCTTTTGACGTGATCAAAAAGGATGCATTAATAAAGCACTTTGATGAATATGCATGATAAACAATAAACGATTGGAATTGGCAACAGATTAATTGAAAGTACTCATTGCATTAAATATAATTGGCCAAGTTCATATACAACTTTTATCAAAAGACAGCTAATACAATAAACAACCAAAGAACATAACGTAAACAACAGATCCTAAGACTAAGCGAGTCCTTGAAATAGGCATCTGGTGGCGGCGGAGGAGAGGCAGGGTCGTTACTAGACAGCAAAGCTCAAAGGGCAGCCTGTTCACGCTCAACACCAACTATTCTGTCAAACAGAATAGTGAAGGTGTTCTCCATATAAGTTATGTTATCCAACAGAGAAGTCAGGATTTGCTCATTTGTGATAGGAGCAGGAGCAGGGATATTAGCAGCAGCAGCAACAGGGGCAGCAGGATCGCCTTGAGGGTCGTTCTCATCATCATCAACTTCCACCGGGAACACCCAGCCTTCATCGGTCCTGATTATCTTCATTTTGTTAAGGGTAAAGGACCCAAACCTGTGATGATGGGTTAGCGAAGTCGCTCGCTCAGTTTCCAAAATATGTGGATACTTGCCTAAAAAGGCAGTAATGATCACGCCATAGGGAAGCTCAGACCGCTCTTTAACTTTTGCCCTCATCATATGCATCATAATGAAGACGAGCCAGTTAATTTGATGGCTTTGCTTTAGAATCCACAACATGAATACATCATCTTTGCTCATATAGGCATAGTTCCCACCTCTAGGGTCTAGGATATGGGCATAAGCATAATATAGGAGCCTGTCCTGGCTCTTCATCATGCCTCCTTTGACTCCCTTTTGAGTCGAATTTAAAGCCAACCCAGGTCGTAGAACATCTTCAATTGCTCTGTTCTTGTCGAAGAACTGGAAGAGTGAATCTTCTTCAGCGTAGCGGCCAGTTGACTGCAAGCCAAACATCTGAACCCAATCGCTGGGTGTGATCACAATGTTTTAGTCGCAGATACTAGAGTGTAGCTCTTGACCTTCAATCTTCAGGTTGCAATAGAACATCTTGACTAGGTCGGGATACATAACAGCTGAGTAAGAGTAGAAGCGAAGTACGCCTTAGTGATTTAGCCGGTTCAGAAAGTCAAAACCATATTTTCTTTCGAATAACCCCAAGTCGAGGTACTTCGGTTGCACTAAGTTACACTCTTGAAAGTGGGTAATGAAGCGCTGAAGCTGTTGCTCATTGGAGAAAAGCCTGCGAAGGTCCAGCAGGTTGCTACATAGAGCCGTCTTCATACGAGGACGCTTAGAGCGAGAGGAAGATGAGGCCATGGATGGAAAAGAAAAGGAAGAGATGGAGCGAAGAGGTAGAAACGGTGAGAAACGTGAGAGAAAGAGGTTTTAGGAGAGAAAAGGGAAATCAAAGAGTTTTTGAAAACGAAGAGAAAAGAGAACGAGACCTATTCAAATATGCAGGGGGGTATTTAAAGAATACCCAAAACTATTCGAATACCATGAGGAGGTATTCGAATAAAACGTTGGGGAAAGATCAAGGACGCAGCCTTCAGATAGAGGATATTCGAATACCTCACCAGGTATTTGAATAGATGGCCAAATTTGGCTTGGCTACCAAACGATGGTATTCGAATGCTTTTTACAGTATTTGAATACTCAAAAAAAGAAGAGAAGGCAAGAAGAGCAAATATTCAGATATCTTACAAGGTATTCGAATACTCCAGAGCCCTGTGAGAAAAACTGAAAAGGATAAGCCTCAGGGTATTCGAATGACTACTTAGTTATTCGAATACACTAGCTTTAGAAAAGCTGTACTGATGTAAGGTATTCGAATAATCTTGATGGTATTCGAATAACCTTATTAGAAAAACACAAGTTTGCACATATAACAGCAATGGTATTCGAATACCACATGGAGGTATTCAAATAACTTAAACAAGAAAACACATATCTATGTCCAGGAATTGCATTTTTAAGAGACGAAAGCATACCTTTTGATGGAGTACCTGCAAAAAGATTTCAGGATAACTCTGACGCTCAAGTCAGTAATAATTCAAGAAGGATTAAAAACATATTTAAGCAAATAACAAGCAATTATATGTTGGATTGATCAATTATGCCTAATTCTCCTCTAATATAAAAGAATGCTTCTTTTGCTAGGGGTTTAGTGAAAATATCTACAAGTTGCTTAGATGTTTCAACAAATTCAAGAATGCAATCCCCTTTTTATACATAATCTCTGATAAAGTGATGTCTTATCTCTATATGCTTTGTTCTAGAATGCAAAATGAGATTCTTAGAGATATTTATTGCACTAGTATTATCACATCTTATCGGGATGTGATCAAGCTGAAGACCGTAGTCTAAAAGTTGTTGCTTCATCAATTGGATTTGAGCACAACAACTACCGGCTGCAACATATTCAGCCTCCGCGGTAGACAAAGCCACACTATTTTGTTTCTTGCTATGCCAAGAAACTAAAAAACTACCAAGCAAGTGGCATGTCCCACTAGTACTCTTTCTGTCCAATTTGTACCCAGCAAAATTAGAGTCGGAATAGCCTATTAGGCTACATGAGGCACCCTTAGGGTACTACAAGCCTATTTGTGAAGTGCCTACTAGGTATTTCATTATTCGTTTAACAACACTTAAATGAGATTCCTTAGGGTTTGCCTGATATCTAGCACACATGCATACACTTAACATTATGTCTGGCCTACTAGCAGTAAGATAAAGGAGAGATCTAATCATACCTCTATATTTCATTATTTCTACTGATTTACCTCCTTCATCTTTGTCCAAATAGCAAGAAGTGCCTATCGGAGTGGCCATGTGTTTAGCGTTTTCCATTTCGAATCTTTTGAGCAATTCCTTGCAGTATTTGGTTTGACTTATGAATGTCCTTTTGTTCGTTTGTTTGAAGTCCGAGGAAGAAATTCAGCTCTCCCATCATCGACATTTCATATTCGTTCTGCATTGTCTTAGCAAATTCTTTGCAAAGGGATTCATTAGTAGTACCAAAAATAATATCATCCACATATACTTGCACAAGAAGAATATCATGCTTTTTATTTTTAATGAAAATGGTAGTATCGACTTTTTCTCTTGAAAAATCATTTTCTGAAAGGAACTTACTCAACCTTTCATACTAAGCCATATAAACCCTTTTTAAGTATAAAAACATGGTTGGGCAGTTCATGATTTTCAAAACCTAGAGGTTGTTCAACGAAAACCTCCTCTTGAATAAAGCCATTTAAAAAAGCACTTTTAACATCCATTTGATATAATTTGAAATTCATAATGCAAGCATAAGCAAGTAACGTTCTAATAGCTTCTAATCTAGCTACCGGTGCATAAGTTTCTTCATAATCTATTCCTTCTTCTTGATTATAACCTTTAGCAACCAGTCTAGCTTTGTTTCTAGTTATTAAACCATTTTCATTAAGTTTGTTTCTAAAAACTCATTTAGTGCCAATTATAGGGTGATCATTAGGTCTAGCAACTAATTCCCAAACTTGATTTCTTTCAAATTGATTTAATTCCTCATGCATAGCTAAGATCCAATGTTCATCATCAAAAGCTTCAATTAAATCCTTAGGTTCAATTTGAGAAACAAAAGCTAAGTGATTGCAAGCATTTCTAAGAGAATTATGAGTACTTACACCTTTAGATATATCACTGATTATTTGATCAAGGGAATGATATTTTAAAGTTCGCCATTCTTTGGGAAGTTCCAAGGCTTGCGAATCTTCTTGTCTTTGCTCCTTGATTTCTTTTTCCTTACTATCTAAATGTGTTTCCGCTAAGACTTCTGTAACATCATCAATAGCAAGATCCTTTCTCGATCTATTTGGGTCAGTTTCATCAAATACAACATGTATAGATTCTTCCATAGTCATAGTTCTTTTATTATATATACGAAAAGCCTTACTATGAATTGAATAACTAAGAAATATACCTTCATCAGACTTAGCATCAAACTTGCCTAAGTTATCTTTTCCATTATTTAAAACAAAACATTTGCATCTAAAAACATGAAAATGTGAGACATTTAGCTTTTTTCCCTTATACAACTCATATGAGATTTTCTTTAAAATATGCCTTATAAGGGCCCTGTTGATTACATAACAAGCTGTACTTACAGCATCCGCTCAAAAGTATTTAGGAAGAGCAGCCTCATTAAGCATAATTCTCGCCATTTCTTCTAAAGAACAGTTTTTCCTTTCTACAACTTCATTTTGTTGTGGAGTTCTAGGGGCAGAGAAATTATGATTAATGCCATGTTCATCACAATAATTGTCAAAAACATTGTTTTCAAATTCGCCACCATAATCACTTCTTATAGAAGAGATTTGAAAACTTTTTTCATTTTGAATAACTTTGGCAAGTCTTTTAAAAGCTAGAAATGCATTATTTTTATTTGCAAGAAATAAAGTCCATGTAAACCTAGAAAAATCATCCACAATCCCTAAAGCATAGTAATTCCCACCAAAGCTCATAGTTCTAGAAGGTCCAAATAGATCCATGTGCAAAAGTTGTAAAGGTCTAGTAGTTGAAACTATATTTTTTGCTTTAAAAGAGACCTTTATTTGTTTACCCTTTTGATATGCATCACATAACTTATCTTTTACAAAATTAAGCTTGGGTAGTCCAATTACTACCTCTTTAGAGACCAATTTCTTTAAGTGATCTATGTGAATGTGTGCAATTCTCCCATGCCATAACCATGAATCATCATTCTTACTTAAAAGGCATTTTGCATCATTTGAAGATATATCATTAGGATTAATCATATAAATGTTGTTTACTCTATGACTAATGAATTTAACATGCTTATCATTTTTATCTTCAATTATGTAACAATTTGAATCAAATATAACCTTATTTCTTTTATCACATAATTGGTTGATACTAATCAAGTTATATTTCAAACCTTCAACAAGCAACACATTTTCAATAGAGGAGTTAGGGTTCTTATCGACTTTGCCGATTCCAAGAATTTTTCCTTTGTTGTTTTCACCATAAGTAACATGTCCATGATTCTTGGGAATAAGCATGGTGAATTTCGAGTCGTCCCCAGTCATGTGCTTGGAGCAGCCGCTATCGAGATACCAATTTGAACTCTTGGCTTTCAAGCACACCTACAACACAAGTTTAGTTTTTAACCTTTGGTACCCAAATTTTCTTAGGTCCTTGTGTGTCAGTTTTGAGTATAGTACCCTTGGGAACCCAAACCATTTTTGTTACAATTTTTGTATTTATATTTTTCCTTGCATTTCATGTTGATGCACTATGTCCTTTCCTTCCACAGTAAAAACATTTAATAAAAGGACTACTTGAAACACTAGAATGCACAAAGAAATTTTTATAGAGTTTTTGTTGATTTTTCGGGTTATAACCTATCTCGGCTTTTTGAAAAACCACTATTTGTCTTCCTAATAAAATATTTAAGTTATCCTTTCCAAAAGTGAATTTAGAAAGAATGTTCTTCAAGTCTTCAATTTCTTTTTCAAGCATATGACATGAAGAACAAGATGAAGATGTAGAAGCATGTGAAGAATGATTTGTGCATGCATCAATGATTCCCAAAGTTTCATTTTCAACTTTTAATTCTTCTATTTCTTTATTTAAAGCAAGAATTTGATTTTCTAAAGAATTGATTGTTTTCTTAGAAGAAGAAATAATTTTTGTGAGTTTTAAAGACTCTTTATGTAATTCTTCAAAAGCATCTTGTAACTCATCGTAAGAAGGCAATAAATTAGTATTAGAACTTACCTCATTTTCGTTTTCTTCTTCTTCTCCTTTGGCCATGAGACATAGTTGAGCTTCCTCGTTGTCTGAGCTGTCAGTTGAATCCATGTCGTTTTCATCCCATGCTATATAAGCTTTTCTTCTTTTTCTTTCCTTGAAGGGCTTCTTTTCAAATTTCTCCTTCTTCTTTTGGTAAACTGGGCACTCCATTTTCATGTGACCAAGTTTGCCACATTCATAGCAAGTTGGAGTCGATGAAGATCCTTCACCTTTGTAATGAGTCTTCTTTGGAGGGAAGGAAGGTCTTCTTGGCGTTCCCTTTTTCTTGAGAAATTTACCAAATTTTTTAACTAACAGACTAAGATTTTCTTTGCTTACCTCGATGTTCTCTGAGCTTTCTTCATTTTCTTCATCATCATTATCGAATGTTGAGGAAGTGGCTTTGAGTGTTATCCCTTTTTTTTCTTTTTATCATTTTCTTAGCTTTAACTTAATCTGCTCAGTTCCAGTTCGTGCTCATGAAGTTTTCCAAAGAGGGTAGCTAGAGTCATTGTTGATAAGTCCCTCGATTCTGAAATAGCTGTTACCTTAGGTTGCCAAATCCTGCTAAGACATCTTAATACTTTGTTAATCAAATTTTTGTTAGAAAAATTTTTACCCAAAGATGCAAGATGATTAACTATGTGGGTGAACCTCTTTTGCATTTCCTGAATGCTTTCTCCTTTGTTCATTCTGAATAATTCATATTCACGAGTTAGAGAATTGATTCTTGACCTCTTTACTTCACTAGTACCCTCATAGGTAACTTGCAAAGTGTCCCACATTTCTTTAGCATTTTGTAATTTGAAATTCTAAAAAACTCATCATATCCCAAAGCAGTAGTGATAATATTTTTGGATTTTAAATTATATTGAACTTTTCTTTTGTCTTTATCAGACCATTTATTTCATGATGTTTCGGTCCTTACACTATCGACCTCATGTGTGGGTATAAAAGCGCCAGTTTTTATAGCATCCCATACATCTAGATCAATAGCTTCGATGAAGATTTTCATTCTTTTCTTCCAATATGCATAACCATCCCCATTGAAAAAGGGTGGTCAGTTTATGGAAGATCCTTCTGAAAAACCATTCGAAAAAGCTATATTCTCTTGAAGCTGCTAAGCTCTTTATACAAGAGTCTATCTCTGATACCACTTGTTACCAAGTGGCTTCCAGTACTCAAGAGGAGAGGTGAATTGAGTATTAAAATTTTGCAAAACCACTTTTAAAATAAAATATAAATATTAAAACTTAATAAATAAATGCACAAAAGGAACGAGAAGAAGAAAAGAAACAATAAAAATAGTGGAAAATAAATATGCAGTAAATTAAAATTGTATAAACTAAAGAGATCAAGAAGAGAGAAGTAGGCATAGTATTTATCCTGATTTGACCACTAACCCACTTGTGGTCTACGTCCAGTCCTCGAAAGTCGAGATTTTTCACTAAGTATACAAGCTTCAATAGGTGCTTGCAACCGTTACACAAAAGAGCACTTTTCACACACAGGAAAACTCTACCCTTGTGCTAAAGTCTTAGCCTGCAGGGATACCTCACCCTTATACAAACCATGAGGGATACCTCACCCTCGATACAGAATAATAAAAAGTAGATGAAGAGAAACTCTCTCTCAGAGTAAATTATACAAATTGAAGCACTATAGAGCTCTCTAAGAATATCTCAGAATTTTATCAAAAGAACACAGAGAAAAAAATAGAAATATATAAATAGTGTTTTAGCACAAGCAAACTAATTTCAGAAATTTCGTGTATTTCAGACGAGAGACAAGGTCTCTATTTATAGAGCCTTTGATTAGAAATGATCGTTGAGGAAATTAATATCATAATAAATGCAAATCCGTTTACGTATAAATTCAAAAACCAAAACAGAATCTCGTGGGTTATTCGAATACCATTATGAAGTATTCGAATACCACTGATATCAGTTCTTATAAAAAATAATTCAGACTTAGGTTATTCGAATACCATAAGGAGGTATTCGAATACCACTATTTTTCACTTTCTCATAAAACGGTTTAGAGGTAGGTTATTTGAATACCACAAAGAGGTATTCGAATACCACTGTTTAAAACACATTCTAAAAAGCATTTTTCAGGATGATTGTATTCGAATAACTTCAAGGCTATTCGAATACCTCTGTTTCAAATTATGAAAAACACTTTTAAGAAACATATCATGTGATTTCTGAAAATCCACAAACTCTTTGATTTTGAAAGCCATATTAAAAATTTAATTTAGTTTTGTAGAAAAACATGTTCTTAGATATTTTGAGTTAAACACTGAGATATCCTGTAAAAGCGCTGTACAAGAAAGATCCTAAGTCCTAATGCTAATCTTGAAGATCTTGGACTTGGTCTTCTTATCATCTCCATGTTTGTTATCATCAAAACTCATCATCAATGTTGCATGGTAATCACAACATGGAGAACACCTTCACTATTCGGTTTGACAGAATAGCTGGTGTTGAGCGTGAACAGGCTGCCCTTCGAGCTCTACTGTCTGGCAATGACCCTGCCTCTCCTCTTCCTTCACCAGATGCCTATTTCTAGGACTTGCTTAATCTTAGGATCTGTTGCTTATGTTATATTTTTTAGATGTTTGATGTTTATTGTATTGGCTGTCTTTTGATAAAAATTGTATATGAACTTAGCCAATTATATTTAATGCAATGAGTACTTTCAATTAATCTGTTGCCATTTGCAATCGTTTATTGTTTATCTCATGCATATTTATCAAAGTGCTTTATTGAATGAATGCATCCTTTTTTATCATGTCAAAAGGGGGAGAAAAATAATCAATCTTATTTGAGAAAAGACAGGTTAAAATTGGATTAATACTGGCTCTTGGATTCCAAAAGAAAAGGGGAGAATGTGCTTGTCTTGATATTAAATTACCTCTGAGAGTAAGTCTCCTATCTTTTTGAATTCCAATTTATATGAACTAATGCTTTTCTCAATGATAGTTTGTCATCATCAAAAAGGGGGAGAATGTGATTACCATGCAACATTGATGATGAGTTTTGATGATAACAAACATGGAGATGATGAGAAGACCGAGTCCAAGATCTTCAATATTAGCATTAGGACTTAGGATTTTTCTTGTACAGAGCTTTTATAGGATATCTCAGTGTTTAACTCAAAAAATCTAAGAACATGTTTTTTTCTACAAACTAAATTAAAGTTTTAATATAGCTTTGAAAATCAAATAGTTTGTGGATTTTCAGAAATCACATGATCTGTTTCTTGAAAGTGTTTTTTCACAACTTGAAACAGAGGTATTCGAATAGCCTTGAAGGTATTCAAATACAATCCTTCTGAAAAATGCTTTTTAGAACGTGTTTTAAATAGTGGTATTCGAATACCACTTTGTGGTATTTGAATAACCTGCTTCTGAGATGATTTATGAGAAAATGAAAAATAGTGGTATTCGAATACCTCCTTGTGGTATTCAAATAACCTGAGTCTGAATTGTTTTCTATGAGAACTGAAACCAGTGGTATTCGAATACTCCTTAATGGTATTCAAATAACCCACGAGATTCTGTTTTGGTTTTTGAATTTATACGTAAATGGATTTGCATTTATTATGATATTAATTTCCTCAACGAACATTTCTGATCAAAGGCTCTATAAATAGAGACCTGGTCTCACGTCTGAAACACGACAAAATTTCTGAAATTATTTTGCTTGTGCTAAAACGCTGTTTACATATTTCTCTCTTTTTCTCTATACTCTTTTGGTAAAATTATGAGATATTCTTAGAGAGCTCTATAGTGCTTCAATTTGTATAATTTACTCTGAGTGAGAGTTTCTCTTCATCTACTTTCTACTATTCTGTATCAAGGGTGAGGTATCCCTCAAGGTTTGTATAAGGGTGAGGTTTCCCTGTAGGCTGAGACTTTAGCACAAGGGTAGAGTTTCCCTATGTGTGAAAAGTGTTCTTTTGTGTAACGGTTGCAAGCACCTATTGAAGCTTGTATACTTAGTGAAAAATCTTGACTTTCGAGGACTGGCCGTAGACCACAAGTAGGTTAGTGGTCGAACCAGGATAAATACTGTGCCCGCTTCTCTCTTCTTAATCTCTTTAGTTTATGCAATTTTAATTTACTATATATTTATTTTTCATTATTTTTATTATTTCTTTTCTTCTTCTCGTTCCTTTTGTGCATTTATTTATTAAGTTTTAATATTTGTATTTTATTTTAAAAGAGGTTTTGCAAATTTTTAATACTCAATTCACCCCCTCTTAAGTACTGGAAGTCACTTGGTAATAAGTTTTACCACCGCAATCGCACATACCAATCCTAGTTTTACCACTATCGAAATTTGGCAAGAATATAAAGACCTTTATTTTGATTTAAGATCAGAAACATATGAATAAAAACATAATTGTATTGAAATAGAGAAATATATAAGATTCACATAATCAAAACTAGAGTTTCATCTTCCTTTAACCAATCAAGAGTTTAGCCACACATGGCAAAGTTAAAAACAGAAGAAGAATTAAAGAAAGACATTGTTCAGAATGAAAGAAGAAAAGAAAACTAAAGATCAAACTAGTTTCCAAGGTTTGAGAATGATTGATCCTTGATCGTTCGAATCCGAGTCTCCAACCCTTAATCGAATCTTTCTCTTTCTCGGTCTTTGTGTTTCCCTCAGTTCCTTTAACGGCTCTCTCTGTCTAACCCTCCTTTAGGGGCTCTAGGCAACCCTATTTATAAGTTTGGATACCTAATTTCTCAATAAAATTTGAATTTAACTTTCTGGTGCAACGATACGGGCCGTGTCATATGACACGACCCAGGCCCTGTTTCTTTCTGTTAGCACAATTCCGTGTCATTACTTCAAGAGGTGATATTGATCTCCTTGAATCTTTAGCTCTTTCTTCAAGTGGATAGTAGGCCTAGTTTGAGGCTAATGGACTCCATCACTCATAAATTTTCTGAAAGACATAATTTAATTATGAGTGCTAATAAACACATTTAAGCAAAGTTTCATAATAAGTATCTGATTAAGCTTTATATTAGAAACTTAGCTAAATGTTAACAATTTAGCACATATAGAATCCAATTAAATCAATCATAAGACATTTAAAGTATGGAAATAATCGACAGATCAATAGAGTAGGGCATGACATTTATGGATGCACCTAAATCTAGCATTGCCCTCTAAAACCTCATGCTACCTATAGTGCATGGTATGGTGAATGTGCTAAGGTCTTTACATTTAGTTGGGAGTTTCTTTTTAATTATAGCTGATACATTTTCTCCCACTTGGACCTTCTTATTACCTTTTAACTTTCTCTAGTTAGTGCATAATTCCTTTAAGAATTTAGCATACCTAGGCACTTGCTTAATGACATCTAACAAAGGAATATTCACTTCCACTCTCCTAAAGATCTCTAAAATTTCTTTATCTACTTCATCTTTCTTATTCATAACCAACCTACTAGGGAATGGGGCCTTGGTGACATACTTAGGAAGTGGTTCAGGAATACTTACCTTAGGGACCTTAGAGTTTTACCCCTTCTCATCTACCTCCTTAGGCTCTTGATCTTTCTCTTTAGTGACTTGTGGAGAAGATGTAGATTCATCTAACACCTTCCCATTTTGCAAGGTGATAGCACTAGCATTTTCCCTCGAAGTCACTTTCAGTTGTGAGGGAAGTCTCCCAGAAAGTTGGCTCTGAACCTTGTTGAGATGTGTGGCTAACTGCCCTACTTAGTTCTGTAGGTTACTGATAGCGGCCCTTGTTTCTTGTTAGAAGTTTTTCATAGTGGCCTTTTGCTTCTATTGAAATTGAATGTTACTAGTGACCATTTGCCTCATTAACTCCTCTAGTGAGGGCTCAGATTACCTAGGAGCTTAAGCTTGTTGTTGTCTTTGAGGGAAAAGTGCTTGGCTTTGTTGAAATCCTAGAGGTCCATAGGTTTGAGGTTGATTCTGGGGCTGCTTTCCATAGCTCAAGTTGGGATGATCCCTTCACCCTGGATTATATGCATTAGAGTAGGGGTTGTAGTTTTTGGAAGGTCCAGAATATCACTCTACTGCTTTTACCTCCTCATTTTTGTCTTCTTGTAGAGTGGGACACATATCAGTGGGATGTCCAGGAGAATAACAAATCCCACAAGTTTTTACCAACGCTTTCCTATTATCCAATAACCGCTGAACCATGGTAGTCAACTGGCCATTTGTTGCTGCAAATTGACCATTTCTACCTCTTTAACTGCTCTCACTCTAGTGTCATTCTTGGTAAAGAATTGTTGAGTGTTTGCAGCTATCCATGATATCAAGTTCCTAGCTTCTTGAGGAGTCCTATCAACCAAAGCTCCTCCACTATTAGTATCAATTATGTTGCGGTCCATCACTAGCAAACCCTCATAGAAATATTGAATTAGAAGTTGCTCAGTGATTTGATGTTGAGGGCAGCTAGCACACAGTCCCTTAAATCTCTCCTAATAGTCATGAAGTGATTCCCCATGCCTTTGTTAGATGCCACAAATTTCTTTTCTGATGGTTGTTGCCTTTGAGGTAGGGAAGTATATGTCCAGGAAAGCTCGAGCCATGTCTTGCCATGAACTGATGGATCCGGGTGGCAAATAGTATAGCCACTCCTTTGCACAATATTTCAGTGAGAATAGAAAAGCTCTCAGCTTGACTTATTCTACTAGAATTCTCATTTGCTTCATGCTAGAACAAACCATATGGATCTCCTTCAAATGCTTATTTAGGTCCTCCCTGGCTAATCCATTGAAAGTTAGCAAAAGATGGATTAGGCTGGACTTTAATTCAAATGCCTCTTCATTTTTTGGAATTTCTATGCACAGAGGTTATTGGTCTAAGTCTGGAGCACCTAACGTCCTTAGAGTAGACTCTACCATCACTTCCTATTCAGATATCGCTTCAGATATCTCAGAACTTGTTAGATCTATTTGGCGGGCAGCTTTAATTTTAGTAGGTGTGAATTGGAAATTAGATGGATGGAAGGGAAACTGAGGATATGAGTTAACTTGATCAAAGTAGTGCCCCAAATTCCTCAATTTCTCGTCAAATCCTTCAGTGGACATAAACACTTGCGAGACGTTAGAAAGAATCAATAAAAGTATTAAAAAAATTAAAATAAAAATAGAGTGAAAATAGGAAAAAAAATTAATAGCACAATTGGAAAATTAGATTCCCCGGCAACGACGCCAATATTTGGTGTAGTATGAATTGTGATTAAAAATTAAGATCAAAATCAATTATCAAGTTCCACCAAAAATATATAAACCTAACAACCAGTTGTAGTTAGTAAGGGTCGATCCACAGAGAACTAATTCAATTGACACTATAAATCGATTCCTAATTTAAACTCTAAAGAACAATAAACAGTAAAAAGGGGTTTTTATTTGTTGAAATTAAGAAAAGAAATTAGATTTAGAGTAATAGTAGTAAACACAATTTGAATTACCAATTAAGAGATATCGGTTAAGAGATAGAATCCACCACTAGATTTATATGATAATGCTAACCTACATATCCTTTATACCAACATAGTCAATTATGTTCTTATATGATTGTGACATTAATTTTATGTTTTCCTTAAGTTTTGGTTAATTTAGCAACCACTCAAATTAAGCCCTAATCATTAGTCAATTGTAAAGCAACTGCTCTTACACCTACTTAATGATTATATTAAGATTTAGAAAACCAATCACACAAGGTCGAATCACACATCCGGATTGAATTACTTAGATCATAAGTCCCACTAGTGCTATCACCACAACCGCGCATAGCAATCCTAGTTTTACCACTTTTGAAAATAGCAAAGAGTACAAAAACCTTTATACCGAATTAAGAACAGAAACATATGAATAAAAACATAATTGTATTGAAATAGAGAACTATGTAGGATTCACGTGATTAAAACTAGGGTTTCATCTTCCCTTAACCAAATAAGGAACTTAGCCGCACATAGCAAATTCAGAATCAAAAGATAAACAAAAGAAAGACATCGTCATGAATACAAATGCAAAAGAAAATTGAAGATCAAACTAGTTTTCAATGATCGAGGTTGATGGATCTCCGATGGCTCGAACCCGAACCCCAATTTTTGATCGAATCTCCCTCTCTCTTGTTCTTCGTATTCTCCTTAGTTCCTTGGCAGCTTCCAGCCCAAAATCCCCTTTTTGGAATCTTAAGCAATCCTATTTATAACTTTGGATACCTAACTCCTTGTCCAAACTCAAAACTAATTTCATGATACGCAAACATGAGCCATGTTTGATTACACCTCCCTCCCCCCCCCCCCCCGTGTTTGAGTCCGCACAAAGATAAGTTCCATGGAATTAGAAGTCAGAGAGGAAGACGGCCTACCCCGTGTCTTAAGACACGGGCTGTGTCTTTGGGCATACTCAGAACTGGATCTAATTTATGATGCCAAAGAAGGACACGGCCCCCTTGTGTCTAGGGACATAGGCCTTGTCACTTAATTTCTTCATATTCAACTCTAATTCTTCATATATTATTTCTCCCTTTGCTTCTAAGGGTGATGTTGATCTCCTTGAATCTGTAGCTCTCTACTAAAGTGGATAGCAAGCTTGGTTTGATGCTAATCGATTCTGTCACTCAAAAATCTCTGAAAAACACAATGCAATTATGAGTGCTTATAAACACACTTAAGCATAGTTTCACAATAAGAGTCCAATTAATCTTTATATCTAGAAACTTAGCTAAAAGTTGATAATTAAGCATATATGAAGTCTAATTATATCAAAGACAAGGCATTCAAGATATAGAAATAATCAACAAATCACTGCTTATCATTGAATAAAGTTTAATTAAAGGTTTAATATGAATAATTGGTTTATCATGATTTCATATAGGTATTTATTCTATTGGTAATTGTTAATTCTCACCCTGTTTGTTGTTTCCATGAAAAATCCAGGTTAGGATCCATCCAATGGATAACAATAAAAGAGAAGCAGTTATGTATTAGTTTAGTTTTACTTTCTATTTTTGTAATATTTACTTTGGATTGTATAAGTTTTCTTGTATTGTACCTATGTCCCTTGTGGCTTAGTTTGTAAATACAATGTAAAGACTTATATGTATACGAATTCCCTTTTTCCCTCATGGATCTTTATAGTAGCAACATGGTTATTATAAATCTAGTATTATGTATATAAGTTAGAAGTAACGCACTTGACTCTATTTACTTGTGTAATTGTCTAATATAATACGGTAATTGAAGTTAGGATGTTACATTATAGTATCTAAACAGTTCATCCTGTTGAGCCGAGGTATGGACTAACTATGCTTAGGCATGTTTAGTAGTTCTAGTCATGTGTTGTGCATTTCTTGTCTCATTATGAGATAGGTGGATAGAATTTGCATGACAACCTTAGGTTTGAATGTTAATGGTTACTATCACACTTTTACATGATATTGAGATTGATAAACTCAATATGTATTATTCTGTGTGTGCAAAAAACTATGGCTTCACTGAGGTGAACTATGGAAAATAGAAATTCCTCTAGTAAGGGTTCTGCTGATATGACTGATGCATGTATAGCAATGGCAGCAGCAAAGAGGGAGCAATATGCTATTACTGCTAGAATACTTAAGAGGATGGAAGCTAATCCACCTTAGCAACTAACACAGCTAGTACAAGAGGTACAAGTAGGGAGGAATTAGAATTTTCAAGACCTCTCAGAGTTCAGAAAGGCAAATCTGCCACCATTCAAAGGAGAATACAACCCAGTGAAAGTTGAAGAATGGTTAGTTAAAATGGAGAAGATCTTTGAGGTGATGATTTACATAGATGACCAGAAGGTTTCATTTGCCTCTTATATGTTAAAAAGAGAGGTGGAACATTGCTGGAGAAGTACAAAAAGATTAATGGAAGCCACAATAATGCCAATCTTGTTGGAAATTTTTAGGATAACTTTCTTGGAGAAGTATTTTTCGAAGACTCTACAAGATGATAAAGAAGTAGAGTTTTTGATGCTAGAGCAAGGTGGTATGTCAATTGGTCAATACGTGGCCACGTTTGAAGAACTGTCAAAGTTCTCTTCTTACTTTAGATTCAACCCGGATAAAAACTAAAAGTGTCTGAAGTTTGAGTCTGGATTGAGGGATGGAATCAAGAAAGCAATTCGACCTCTTGAAATTTGGGATTTTCTGACTTTGGTGAATAAAAGTAGGATTGTTGAAGGCCTTGATAGCAAGCCTAAGTTGGAACAAACATCACAACCAAAGAAGAAGAAAGTGGATGAGAAATTTAAGAAAAAAAGCTAAGGGTAAGCAAGTTCAAGAAAGTCACAAGGGGTTTAAATGTCCCAAGTGTGGAAGACACCATGGAGATAAGCCCTGTTTGGTAGGACAGTCTGTATGTTATGCATGTAGTCAGCCGAGGCTTTTTTTCCAAGGAGTGTCCTCAGAAATAAGGAGCTATGCCCAATCCGAGATCTCAAGCTAAAGGAAGAGTTTATACTCTAAGCGAAAAGGAGGTGGTTCAAT
This sequence comes from Ormosia semicastrata, assembly GCA_029884595.1. NCBI lineage: Eukaryota > Viridiplantae > Streptophyta > Magnoliopsida > Fabales > Fabaceae > Ormosia > Ormosia semicastrata. The sequence continues at coordinate 37,585,724 of JAQQTO010000045.1, forward strand.
CTTCAAACCTCATATAAGGTAAATGCATGATTCACAAGCATCTTTTGACTGTGATGCATGATTCAGGAGCATCCCACTCTTTTGTTTCTTATGATTATGTAAAAGTGCTGGATTTACCTATGAAGAACTTCCATATAACTTGTCTGTTTTTGTACACCTACTAGTAGACCTATAACAACCTCCAAAGTATGCTTAAATTGCTATTTAAAGATAGAAGATAGGATTTTCTTCGTAAATCATATCTGTCTACCCTTGGTTGATATTGATGTTATCCTCGGTATGGATTGGTTGTGTCATCTAACTGTGTGGTGTTGAACTGTTAGAGTAAGACCTTAGTTTTTATGTCTGATATGCCTTCCAGTGTTCTTCTTTCTGAGTCTGTATACCTTAATGTTACTCAAGTTAATCATTGTTTAATAGAAAGGGCTCTAGGATATATTCTCCTTTTTTCTTTAAATGTTGAGGTTGAGCAGAACCTAGACAGTATTCCTGTGGTGAGGGAGTATCCTGAGGTATTTTTGAGTGACATAACAGAGTTACCAACTGTTTGAGAAATCGAGTTTATAGTAGATTTAGTGCTAGGAACTAGACCTATATCTGTAGCACCATATAAAATGGCACATCTATAGTTAGCAGAACTAAAAAAGTAGATAGAAGAATTATTAGACAAATAATTCATCAGGCTTAGTGTTTCTCCGTGGGGAGCACCCATCCTCTTTGTAAAGAAGAAGGATAGGAGCATGAGACTTTGGGTGGACTATAGGCAATTAAATAAGGTAACTATTAAGAACAAGTACCCATTGCCAAGAATAGATGATTTGATGGGTCAATTAAGGGGAGCTTTAGTGTTCTCAAAGATTAACCTAAGATCGGGGTGTCATCACATCAGGGTTACAGAAGAGGATATCCCTAAGACCGCCTCTAAAACTAGGTATAGACATTATAAGTACCTTGTGATGTGTAACATCCCGGGAGTGCCTGCAAGATTGACCAGTGTCTCCACAAACCAACATGAGTCTTTTCAGCGTGCTTTTTATCCTCACTCACACGTATCCTAGGAAACTTTCCAAGAGGTCACCCATCCCACAATTGCTCCAGGTCAAGCACGCTTGACCATGGAGTTCTTATGTTCTAGGCTCCCGAAAAGAAGTTGCAACTTGTTAATATGACTATGCCAAATCAATTCCTTTAAGTCATCCTCAACTATGTAGTCCCATACCTGCACAGTTTCTGAATTCCTCTCATTCCGGTGCGTATTCAGTTCATTCATGCGACCCTTCGCCTAGAATCCTGCTAGAAGTCACTCCTTGTCTGTGCTTCATTGCACCGACCATCACTTCCTGCCCTCGTTGGCCCCGGGACACACATGCCCACCAACTTCCACTTGGTTCATCCCCGAACCACACCGTACTGGGAGAGGTCCCATCTTTGATGTCAATTGTAACGTCCCGGGACTGCCTGCAGCATTGACGAGTGTCTCCAAAAACCAACATAGGTATTTTCAGCATGCTTTTTGTTCTCGCTCACACGCATCCTAGGAAACTTCCCAGGAGGTCACCCATCCCACAATTGCTCCAAGTCAAGCATGCTTAACCATGGAGTTCTTATCTTCTAGGCTCCTGAAAAGAAGTTGTAACTTGTTGATATGGCTACGCCAAATCAATTCCTTTAAACCATCATCAACTATGCAGTCCCATACCCGCACAGTCTCTGAATCCTTCTCATTTTGGTACGTATTCAGTTCATTCATGTGACCTTTCGCCTAGAAGCCTGCCAGAAGCCGCTCCTTGTCCGTGCTTCATTGCACCGGCGATCACTTCCCACCCTCGTCAGCCCTAGGACACACATGAGTTGTAACACCCCGATTTTTTTATTTTTTATATAAATATGTTTTATAATATTTGTGAGTTTTTGTGAATTTTTAGAAATTTTCAATTTTGATTATTTTGATAATATTTTGATTATTTTAATATTATTTTTGAATTGTATGTCTGAATTTTAATTTTTTTGAAAATATATGAGTTTTATAACTTTTATGATTTTTGGAAATTTTTGTGGAATTTTTTGAACTTTTGATTATTTCAATATTATTTTAAGTTGCATGTATGTTTGAGGCGGGCTCGGAAAAATAAAAACTTTTCCTGGACCAGAAAGTTTCGGATTGTCAAGGCGAGATTAGGGGATCTTACTAAACCCGAAACCGAGAATAGTTGATGGAGATTTTCTTTATCTGAGTTTTCTATTATCCATTGAGTAATAATAGCCGTAGCTATTGTCCACTGGGTAATATTTTCTAGAAAATATCTTGATGGCGATGACTCAAAGTGATGGACAAATGGCAAGCAGGAAGAAGTCAAAATGGATACTCAAGTTGAAGAGGAGAAATTCAAATTGACTACTCAAGCTAGAAGACAAATTCAAATTGGCTACTTACTCTTTCAAGCTTATCTTATTATTCTTTCTCTAAATATTTGTAGAAACAATGACTCACCTAGTAAAATATCTAAGAATAAAATATCAATGTAAAATATCTAGATGAAAATATCTTTTAAAAAATATCTGAATGAAAATATCTAAGCTAAATATCTTAAGTGTAATTATGAACCATCATTACCTAGCTTTATGACTAACTAATAGAAATTGGTCAAACTTAGTGGCATGGACTTTGTTTTAAACCGTTGGATAGAAAACTTGATGAAGAAGCCTTTGATCATCACCATTGATCTAATCAATGGTGTGACAGCAAACTTGATAAGGAAGCTTAGGATATCTACCTTAGATTAAATTAATAGTTAGGAGATGAAGTCAACATTAACAGTTGGACTAATTACTAAGTAACTAGATAAACTAACTAAATTACCCTAATAGCCTAATTAGTAGCTAATTGGAACAAACTAAGTTAACTAATACTTGGAGTCTATGGTTGCAAGAAAATATCTAGGGTTTTTCTAGAAGGATGATCAATGCATGACAAATGCATGATCTAATCAAGTAACTAGATAGTTAGTTATGTAACTAAATAACCTAACTAAGTTAGCTTAATTGAACTAACTACCTAAACTAGATGTAACTAGAAACTAATTGAAATCAAAACTAAGTTAGCTTTCCATTGAGCCACACGGTTACTAGGCCATTCTAGCATGTTCTTGAATGATCTTTTATGATCAAAGGATGACTAAATGATGACCTAAAACATGTGAAGCCATGTGATATTTCCTATCAAGTTGAATAAACCTTGACTTTCCCATTCACTCACCTACACGGCCATGCTTAGAGAAATAGGCTATTTTCATTTCATTTCTAACACTTTGTGATAACAAAAGCCTTTCATCTTTTTCTCTCTCATCCAAGAACACCAAGAACAACCAAAAAGTTCTCTCATTTTTTCTCCAAAGCACCTCACGACCATGACCTATAGAAATACTCCAAAGCTTCAATAATTCTATACAACCTTAGATCTAGAATCTATACACAATTCTAAGATACTTTGTAGTTGAGATCTTAGCTTAGATCATTCATCTTCAACCTTGTTCTTCAAGTTGAAAATAAAAAAGTTCATACCTTGTTCATCCAAGAAAGCTCATGGCCAACCATCCTAAAACCATCTTCCAAGTTTGTTTAATTTAAATTAACCATATTTCTTGATCATAAACTTCATTCTAAGCAACTTTCATGTCATGATTAAGATCAAATTCTATCATTTTCAAGCTTGATTCTTGGATTTAAGTTCTAAGGTTTCAAGGTAAAGATCTTGAAACTTGATTTCTTACTTGATTCTAGGAATCCTAAGACCATGCTTGATCTATGGTCATCTTAATCAAGCCGTAGATACTAATTTTTATGTATTTGTTTTGATTCTAAGATCTATTGGTGGTGAAAGTTTGATACAAAGAGGATTAAACAAGGAGCTTAGGAAGCTACACATCAGGTAAGAGGGAGATTAACCTCATCGGCCATATGTGGTGGTGAAGGAATGGATTATTTGTGTTTGTGCGTGGAAAATCCATATGAGGATTTATTCACTCGATTTTGTGGTTATTGGTTTATACTTGCTTGATTATGCATTTTTATATGATGTGATATTATGCATGGAATTGTTATGGTTGATTTTTGGATATATGTGATGATATGTGATTTTGATAGTATGTATGAAATGTGATGATTAATGTATGTTGCATACCATAAATCACATGAGGAAGGAAAGAATTTTGGTTCCAATGACCAATTGATTGCTCACGGCCTCAACATCACTAAGGGAGCCAAGTGTTCTTAATTATTTTCCTAAATATGAATTAAATGGTTTAATGATAAGAAATTGGATTAAGAGTTTTTATAAAGAATAAAGTGGTAGAAAATAATTAAATGTGATTTGAGAAACCTATAGTGAACTTTCGGCCAACATGCCATTTTTAATGTCTTAGATCCAAAATTATTTTACTAAGTGTAAACTTAGGTATTTGATTAATAGGAAAATAATTTGATAGGTTTTTAGACCTAGAAAGAAAGTAAACTAATTTTTAGAATTAAATTAGTGTAAATAAGTTATTAAGTAAGATAAAAGTTAAAACTTGAAATTTACTGACTTATAGCTTACCCTTTGGGTTTTGAAGCGTGTTAGAAAATTTCGAGCTATAATATTCCAATTTAATCAAAGAAATGTAATTTTGTGGAAAATAGTAGAAAATATTGATTTTAGCGAGAAAATGTTAGAAATATTATTTAAAAATAATTTATTAAGGAAATATTGGAAATAAAGTCTAATTTTGATAATAAATGAGAAAAGTTTTAATTTAAGCTTAAAATATGTTAGAAATATTTTGCGCGATTGAGAAAACGTTTTAAAATCTTTTCGCGATTGAGAAAATGTTGAGAAATCAATACGCGATTTGAAAATGTAACAAAAGTGTTATGCGAATATGAAAATGCAATAATATTGCTACGCGATTGAGAAGAACAGCGAGTTGTGCTGTAGAGCTTACATACTGTGTCTAAGTAGTTGTGGTTTAGCATTGTGCTTGTGGAACCAAGGTTCTGGACCCGTGTGGATCTTTGGTATTATGTAGTTGTATGGGTCGTTATATAATATCATTGATACTAATGGTATTAGACAATTGTATGGGCAGTTGCTTTAATATCGTTGGGAACAATACGACGGTAGTTAATTTCATTGAATATGCATTTGAGTATTATACAACCGGTGGCTGGTGTGGCGTTTTATGCCTAAAGAGTGAATGGGTGATCAATCAATTTTGAGGCATTCATTATTGCTCTATATTTAGCCTAATTGATGGTAATTGTATCCAATATTATTTTTGTGGGTGAGTTTTAGATGATTGGGCCTCATTGAGTTTATATGTCTATGAAAAGCTTATTCAGAGGGCTACAGCTTGCTTTCCATGGGTAGATTAAGAATTATAGAAGAATTTTTAGTTACAAATAGGTGAATGCGGAATACGAAAAGGACTTTTTGAATTACATTGTTTAGTTTTATAGATTGAAGAAAGAGTTCTTTTCTTTCATTTCGTTTTCCCTCTTCTGTCTTATCTCTTCTCTTAAGGTTTTGCATTTTTGTTGAAGTTTGATTTCTAATGGTGATGGCCATGGAAGGCTAAAGATTCAATCAATCCAAGGAATTCAATGATTGTGGTTAGAGTTTTGAGTTCTATTGTTTAAATATGATTTCTGTTTGTGTTCTCTCCTCTTCTCCTTCTTCAATTGTGATTTGTCTGTATAACATGATTATGTTGATCTAGATCTAGATTTGATTGAATCTAGATTAAGTTTTCGAAATTGAAGAATGAATAAAGATTGATTAATCTGAATCTAATGGAGAATAGATCATCGATTGGTAATCTATGTTAATACAAAATTGTGCCTAAATCAAATTTAATCAAGAATTGCGATTGTGATTTTGTTTTAGTTGATGAAATTCTAGGTGATTATCTAGTTGAATTCGAATTAACAGAGGTGTATGCAGACAAAATTTCATTCTCTTTGAACTATGATTAACTCTGCCACTTGAATTGAAGACCTTGGATTGGTGTTTCCATAATTGAATTTTCTTCTAATTACTGTTTGAATTTGTATTCCACTACTTGATGAACAAAACACCCTACCTATTGATAACTTCTACTAATATGCTTGTGAAATCTGAATTGATCCTTGGGAGATGACCTAGGTTATGCATTATGCTATATTCCATTTTTAATCCTAGTCTATTTTGAGGTGAGTACGATATCGTCCATCAACGGGAACTCACAGGATAAAAAGAAGTGATTGAACTGATGATGATAAAAAGAAGGTTCAATATAATTTGAGAGCCAAAAACATCATCACCACATCCTTGGGGTATGATGAATTCTTTAGGGTGTCAAATTGTAAGACCGCAAAAGAAATGTGGGATACCCTACAAGTAACTCATGAAGGTACTAGTGAGGTAAAACGATCTCGAATAAACACTCTTACTCATGAATATGAATTATTTAGAATGAACCAAGGTGAGAGTATTCAAGATATGCAAAAGAGATTTACTCACATTGTTAATCATCTCATCTCATTGGGAAAGACATTTCCTAATGAGGATCTTATTAACAAAGTCTTGAGATGTCTAAGCAGGAATTGGCAACCCAAAGTAATGGCTATTGCGGAATCAAGAGATTTATCGACAATGTCTCTAGCCACCCTATTCGGGAAGCTTCAAGAACATGAGCTGGAACTAAATAGGCTCAACCAAAGTGAAGAGCATGATAAAAAGAAGAAGGGAATTGCGCTCAAAGCCACCTCTTCCTTACTTGAAGATGATGATGAAGATGGTGAAGAAGATGCTGAAAATAGTGAATTAAGTGAGGAGAATCTTAGTCTTCTTGTGAAAAAGTTTGGAAGATTCTTGAAGAAAAAGCGATTTCAAAGAAAACCATCCTTTCCTCAAAAGAAAGCATATCACAAAGGAGAAGGATCCTCTACTCCTCCAAAATGCTATGAATGCGGAAAACCGGGGCACATGAAAATGAAGTGTCCTATATATCTCAGAAGACGGATAAATTTGAGAAAAGGCCCTCCAAGGAAAAGAAAAGAAGAAGAGCATACATAGCTTGGGAGGACAATGATTTAAGCTCTTCCTATGATTCGAAAAATGAAGAAGCTCATCTTTGCCTCATGGCTCAAGGAGAAGAAAGTGGAGAAAGCGACACCGAGGTAACCTCTTCTAACCTAGAACCTCCACCTTCTTATGATGAATTGCAAGATGCCTTTCAAGAATTGCATGATGAATCTTTGAGGCTCACAAAAAATGATTTTGTCTTCCAATAAAACAATCTCCCTATCGACAAAGAAAGTTTCCACTTTAACTAAGGAGATAAATGAACTTAAGATCGAAAATGAGACCTTAGGACTTATAGATGCTAATTCATTATGCATGACTTGTTCATCACATGATAATACATCCATATCATTACCTTATTTATCATGTAAAGCTTTTGAAAAAGAAATTGAAGACTTGAACAACACTCTTGCAAAATTCACTTTTGGTAGAGACAACTTGAATGTGTTGTTAGGGAGACAAAAATGTGTTTTTCAAAAAGCCGGTTTGGGATTTAATCCAAACAACCATCAAAAGTCTTATAAGAACTTCTTTGTTTCCTCAAAAACTTCAAGTAGCCCCTTTGTTAAATGTTTTCATTGTGGTAGGAAAGGGCATAGTGCATCCACTTGCAATGTTAGAAAGAACATAAACACCAAGGTTGGAATCAAAAGGGTTTGGGTCCCTAAAGGCACCATACCTAATTCTAACACACAAGGACCCAAAACAATTTGGGTACCAAAAGTTAAATCTTGAATGTGTGTTGTAGGTGTGCTTGAAGACCAAGAACTCAAGTTGGTATCTTGATAGTGGTTGCTCCAAGCACATGACTGGTGATGGCTCCAAGTTCTCCTCCCTTACACACAAGAAACATGGTCATGTCACATATGGTGACAACAACAAAGGGAAGATTCTTGGAATTGGCAAAGTTGGTAAGATCCCTTCATCATCTATTGATAATGTTTTACTTATTGAAGGACTTAAACATAATTTGCTTAGTATTAGTCAATTGTGTGATAAAGGAAATAGAGTTATATTTGATTCCTCTTGTTGCATAATTGAGGGAAAGGATGATAAGCAAGTTAAGTTCGTTGGTCATAGGGTCAATAACATATGTATGATTAGTCTTGATGATATTTCCTCAAATGATGCTAAATGCTTTATGGGTAGAGAAAATGATTCATGGTTATGGCATAGAAGAATTGCTCACATTCACATGGATCACTTAAACAAATTGGTTTCTAAAGAACTAATAATTGGTCTTCCAAAGCTCAAATTTGAAAAAGACAAACTTTGTGATGCATGTCAAAAGGGAAAACAAGTAAAGGTCTCTTTCAAAGTTAAAAACATAGTTTCAACTTCTAGACCTTTACAACTTTTGCACATGGATCTTTTTGGACCCTCTAGAACTATGAGCTTTGGTGGGAATTACTATGCATTAGTGATTGTGGATGATTTTTCTAGATTTACATGGACATTATTCTTGGCCCACAAAAATGATGCTTTTCAATCATTTAGAAAACTTGCCAAAGTTATCCAAAACGAAAAAGGTTTTTGTATTGCATCCATAAGAAGTGATCATGGTGGTGAATTTGAAAATCATGAATTTGAAACTTTTTGTGATGAACATGGCATTGAGCATAATTTTTCTGCCCCTAGAACACCACAACAAAATGGTGTTGTAGAAAGGAAAAATCGATCTTTAGAGGAAATGGCAAGAACTATGCTCAATGAGGCCAACCTTCCTAAGTATTTTTGGGCGGATGCGGTTAACACCGCTTGTTATGTTATGAATAGAGCCCTAATAAGGCTAATTTTAAAGAAAACCCCATATGAATTGTACAAAGGAAGGAAACCAAATGTTTCACATTTGCATGTCTTTGGATGTAAATGCTTTGTTTTGAATAATGGAAAAGATAACTTAGGGAAGTTTGATGCAAAATCTGATGAGGGAATATTCATTGGTTATTCTATTTATAGTAAGGCCTTTAGAGTCTATAATAAACGAACTATGACCATAGAAGAGTCCATACATGTTGCATTTGATAAAACTAACCCAAATGAGCCGAGAAAGGAGTTTGTTGATGATGTTGCAGAAATCTTGGCAAGGACGCACTTGGAGAATCAAGAGAAAGAGTCCAAGAAGGAAGAAGAGAGACACCTTGATCATACATGGCAAAAAGATTCAGAAATCTTGGACCTACCCAAGGAATGGAGGACTTCAAGATATCATCCTCTTGACAAGGTGATAGGTGATGTATCAAAAGGGGTAATTACTCGAAACTCACTTAGAGATGCATGTAATCACCTAGCCTTTGTTTCTCAAATTGAACCTAAAGACATAAGTGAGGCCATTAATGATGAACATTGGATCTTGGCCATGCAAGAAGAACTAAACCAATTTGAGAGAAATCAAGTTTGGGAATTAGTTCCAAGGCCCAATGATCATCCAATAATTGGCACCAAGTGGGTCTTTAGAAACAAACTTGATGAAACGGGGTTAATAATAAGAAATAAAGCTAGGCTTGTAGCTAAGGGTTATAATCAAGAAGAAGGCATAGACTATGAAGAAACTTATGCTCCCGTAGCTAGATTAGAGGCCATTAGAATGTTACTTGCATTTGCTTGCATCATGGATTTCAAACTCTATCAAATGGATGTTAAAAGTGCCTTTTTAAATGGTTTTATACAAGAAGAGGTGTATGTGAAACAACCTCCTGGTTTTGAAGATTTTGAATTGCCCAACCATGTTTTTAAACTGAAAAAGGCCTTGTATGGCTTGAAACAAGCTCCTAGAGCTTGGTATGAAAGGTTGAGTAAATTTCTTTTAGAAAAAGGTTTCTCTAGAGGCAAGGTTGACACTACCCTGTTCATAAAACACAAAATGCATGACATACTTCTAGTTCAAATCTATGTTGATGACATTATATTTGGAGCTACTAACAACTCTCTTTGTAAAGAATTTTCAAATATTATGCAAAGTGAATTTGAGATATCTATGATGGGGGAGCTCAATTTCTTCCTTGGTCTCCAAATCAAGCAAACAAGGGAAGGAACGTTCATAAGCCAATCCAAGTATTGCAAGGAGCTGCTCAAGAAGTTTGGAATGAACAATGCCAAGCATATGGCTACTCCTATGGGCACCTCTTGCTATTTGGACAAAGATGAAGGAGGTAAATCGGTAGAAATTACAAAATATAGAGGTATGATTGGCTCACTCCTCTATCTCACTGCAAGTAGGCCTGATATAATGTTTAGTGTATGCATGTGTGCTAGATATCAAGCTAATCCTAAAGAATCACACCTAAGTGCTGTTAAAAGAATAATGAAATATCTAATGGGCACATCACAAATGGGTTTATGGTACCCTAAAGGTGCCTCATGTAGTCTTATTTGATATTCCGATTCTGATTTTGCTGGATGCAAAATGGATCGAAAGAGCACTAGTAGGACATGCCACTTGCTTGGAAGCTCACTAGTTTCTTGGCACAGCAAGAAACAAAATAGTGTGGCATTGTCCACAACTGAAACTGAATATGTTGCAGCTGGGAGTTGCTGTGCTCAAGTCCTTTGGATGAAACAGCAACTCTTGGACTATGGTCTTGAGCTTGATCACATTCCCATAAAGTGTGATAATACTAGTGCAATCAACTTGTCAAAAAATCCCATTTTGCATTCTAGAACTAAACATATTGAAATAAGACATCATTTCATTAGAGATCATATTCAAAAGGGTGATTGCACACTTGAATTTGTTGAAACAACCAAGCAACTAGCTGACATTTTCACTAAACCCCTAGCAAAAGAAGCATTTTTCTACATTAGAAATGAACTTGACATTTTGGAACAATCATGCATATATTGACATTTTGATGCATCACATCTTATTGCTTTCTGCATAATAATGCCATCTTGCTGCATAATTTCTGAGCTATTAATCATATTTAAATTCAAAACTGACTTGAGCGTCGGAGATTTCCCCTAAGTTGTTTTGCAGGTGCTCCTCATGATTCAAGTTTCCCAAACAACTCAACAATCTCAAATTTGAGATCCTTGGTAAAAATAGCACTCTTGCAAAATTGAGTAATGTGAAACATAATATGCTGAGGTTATATATGCTCGTATGATAATTTTGAATTGATTTTGTATGTTCTGGAACTGATTTGAATTGATTTTGTATGTTCTGGAACTGATTTGAATTGATTTTGCATGTTCTGGAACTGATTTGAATTGATTTTGTATGTTTTGGAACTGATTTGAATTGATTTTGCATGTTCTGGAACTGATTTGAATGATTTGAAGTTGATTCTATGTTATTTGGAATTAAACTGGCATGTCTATTGTCCCATAATTTGCTGCATGTCACTAACTTTTTTTCGCATGCCTTATTCGAATAAGAAGCCTCTTATTCGAATAAGAAGTCTGTTATTCGAATAAAACATGACAGCAAAACCCAGTTATTGTTCAAACACGGTCACATTATTCGAATAAGGATTCCCTTATTCGAATAACACTTCACAGTATGTCCCATCATGTCATGTCATTTTTTTTGGTTATTCGAATAACCAATTGGTTATTCGAATAAAGCATGTCAGTGGGCGCAGCCGTTTTCATGTTATTCGAATAACACTTTTGTTATTCGAATAACAACAGACAGAAGAATTCACCAAAATCTGCGCTACTACGCTATTATTCGAATAACAGCATTGTTATTCGAATAACGCTGTGATGAGCCAAGACGTTTCATGTACCACTCCATTATTCGAATAACACCACTGTTATTCGAATAACACGCTGATTTATAAAAGGGGTCCCGAGGTTACTCTGCCATTTCATACGTTCTCTCTTTTCCCACCTTTCTCTGTTCTCTCCTCCTCATAACTGTCCATCTCCTCCTTCTCTTCATCACCCACCAAAATTCAACCATGGCTTCATCCTCAAAACGACCACGTAGCAAGACCGCTCCCACCAACAACCCAATTGACCTTCGTCGACTCTCGTCAAACACTGATGATCTCAAACGCTTCAGGGAGGAGTTCTGGACCAGAGACATTATCCCACCCAAATACATGGACCATCAATTCTTCGAGGAAGATGGTGGATTTAACTTCCTCGATGATCTCTCCCATCAGGGCGTACTGGCACTTTGCAGCTACAAGGACTCCATTTTCCCAGATTTGGTGAAAATTTTTTACTGCAACCTGAAGCTGGACGGTCCAAATCTCATCTCTAAGGTCAAGGACCAAGAAATTGTCATCACTCCTGCTGATTGGATGACTCTCTTCAATTTGGACGCCACCGGTGCTGTAGTAGAGCCAGACAGCAGGCCCTACGTGAAAGCGTATAGAAGAGAGGAAGCTGTGTCCCTACTGGTGAAACCTGGCAAAGCCTAGTCCAAAGTTGGTCTAAAGTGTGGAATGTTGAAAAGCCAAGAGAGGCTGCTTCACTACTCATACGCCCATATTCTCGCTCCTCGTGGAGGCAACTACGCCTATCTCACTGAGGATGACATCTTCCTTCTCTGGGTGCTGAAGAAGAACTGGAAGATCAACTGGCCAAATTTCATTAGCAAATATATGATGAAGGTCAAGACGACCAAAAATTGTGACTTGCCATACGCTCTAATTATCTCAGCTTTTTTCAAGAAATACTCCTTGCTCCGCCAGACTGAAAGGACAGTGCCTCTGAACCACTTCAACATCTTCGGTGAATTTACTCTGAAGAAGATGAAGATGGTTCCAGACGATGTTGGAGGATGGGTATACCCTGATGAGCTAGAAGAAGCTACAGCAGACGAAGACATTGCTGATGACCCTGCTCCTACTGATGACCCTGCTCCTGCTGAACAGCCTGCTGTAGCCCCTGCTCCTGCTCCAGTAACTCTGGAAAGCATCATGACAACTTTACTCGACAACCGCGCTTACATGGAACACACCTTTTCTATTCTCTTTGACAGAATAGAAGGTGTTGAACGCGAGCTTGCTGCATTGCGAACTGGACCTCCTGCCCCTGCACCAGAATCCCCTCCTCCTCCACCAGACACCTACTTTTGATTATAGGACTTTAGTTTTGCTTTCTTTATGTTTTTGATGTATCTCTGGCATAATTTATATCTGAAGTTGTACATCTTGACTATAATTGCCAACATTGAATAAAGAATAAATTATTTTTCCTACTGACTTTGCAATCTCTGAGCCCGATCTTGCCTTCCAATATGATTGTTTACATTCTTGGTTCAAAAGTATACAGGCATTTTATGGGTTTATGCATGTCTTGTTATGCATGTCTTGCCCCATCTTTTTGATCATGACAAAAGGGGGAAAAGAACAAAATAAGCTAAAAGTTAAGTTTACTCTATTCATTTGCACTTAAAGATAAACATAATCACTTCTGACATTTTTGGTTTTAGAGATTGTGTTGAGAAAAGACAGATCAGAAAGACTCTTTTAAAAAGGATCAAGAGACTCCAAAAGAAAGGGGGAGCTGCGCTTGACTCTGATGAATAATGCTCCTCTTACAAACCAGAGGGGGAGTAAGTCTCCATGATTAATACTGTGATTTCCTATAAACTAACTTTTTCTCAATGGTTGTTTGTCATCGTCAAAAAAGAGAGAATGTGGACTGGCATGTATCCGATGAAGAATATGTTTTGATGATAACAAACTCAAAGATGTTGCAAGATCAAGTCCAAGATTATCAAGACCATCAAGTATAGCTTTTAGGACTTTAATCTTTGTGTAAAGGTATATAAAGATTCACAAATAAGGTTAATCTTGCATTTTGTAATAGCACACAAGTTTTCAAGGCTTCAATATGGTTTTTAACTTCCAAAGAATTAATCACATCGTGTCCATAAACTTACAAGATCATATGGAATCAAGAGCAACATTTTAAAAAGCTCAAAACATGTTTTCACATGTATTATTTGAATAAGGAGTCCCTTATTCGAATAACACAAGTCAGTGATTCCAATTTAATCTCGGGAAAGGGCTTATTCGAATAAAGCCATGCATTATTCGAATAAGAGTTTCAAATGTATTTTGGCACGAATAGGTTATTCGAATAATGAAGTGTTATTCGAATAACACATCTCAGGAAGTCTGTTCATGAACTGGTTATTCGAATAACAGAGTTGTTATTCGAATAACAAGGCTTTCAAATAAAACCATGCTAAATTGGTTATTTGAATAACGAAGTTGTTATTCGAATAACAGGAACTGAAGCTCATTTCTTCGAATGAGTTATTCAAATAATATTCATGTTATTCGAATAACGTGTTTTCCAGAAAGCAAATATTTATCTGGTTATTCGAATAACCAGGATGTTATTCAAATAACATACTACAGAGGAAAACACGGTGAAAGCTATTTCAAGCGTTATTCGAATAAGAAACATGTTATTTGAATAATGAAGATTTCCAGAAACAAAAATTAACGGATAGTAGCATAACATTTAATGCTCCAACCACCTCCAACGGCTCTAATCTTCAATGACTTATAAATAGAAGTTGTTGGGCATTTATGGGGGTTAGACAATCAATCTGAAAAACCTTTGTTGAGCATTAAAAACGAGCTTTCATCTATTTCTCCATTAATACTCTGTTTCTGAGCGTAAATCGTATAATATATACCAGTTGAGTTTCCAGTTGTAATATCTGCTCTTTCAAGAGAGTTTCTTTCCATTCAAACTTTGTAACTTCTGTAGAAAGGGTGAGGCATCCCTCCAAACTGTAAAGGGTGAGGTATCCCTTGGAAAATAGAGGCTCAAGTATTAGGGTGAGGTATCCCATTGTGTTGAGTGCTCAAGGTTGTAGTGGTTTTCAAGCACCCATTGAAGCTTGGAGATACATAGTGGAAAATCTCAAGTTGTTGCTTGAGGACTGGACGTAGATCACAAGTGGATTGGTGATTGAACCAGGATAAACGATCGTGTCTGGTTTTCTCTAAACCCTCCTCTGTTTATTTTGTGCACTATTTCATTAATTTTCTTGGATATTGTCTCCGTAGGCTATCATATTTATAAGTAAGTGATTTCATCTCTTTCATCCAATCATCTCTAATTATTCAATAGCTTCAACGAAAATTAGTTATCAATCAATTTGCGAAAGATTTGCCAACTTGTTTTACTTACTTAATTCACCCCCCTCTTGAGTATTGAGGCCACTTGGTAACAAATAGGTGAATGCAGAATATGAAAAGGACTTTTTGAATTACTTTGTTTAGTTTTACAGATTGAAGAAAGAGTTCTTTTCTCACTTTTCATTTTCCTTCTTCTGTCTTATCTCTTCTCTTATGGTTCTGCATTTTTCTTGAAGTTTGATTTCCAATGGTGATGGCCATGGATGGCTAAAGATTCAATCAATCCAAGGAATTCAATGATTGTGGTTAGAGTTTTGAGTTCTATTGTTTAAATATGATTTCTGTTTATGTTCTCTCCTCTTCTCCTTCTTCAATTGTGATTTGTCTATACAATATGATTATGTTGATCTAGATCTAGATTTGATTGAATCTAGATTAAGTTTTCGAAATTGAAGAATGAATGAAGATTGATTAATCTGAATCTAATGGAGAATAGATCATCGATTGGTAATCTATGTTAATTCAAAATTGTGCCTAAATTAATTTTAATCAATAATTGCAATTGTGATTCTGTTTTAGTTGATGAAATTCTAGGTGATTATTTAGTTGAATTTGAATTAACAGAGGTGTATACAGACAGAATTCTATTCTCTTTGAACTATGATTAACTCTGCCACTTGAATTGAAGACCTTGGATTGGTGTTTCCATAATTGAATTTTCTTCTAATTACGGTTTGAATTTGTATTCCACTACTTGATGAAAAAAACCCCCTACCTATTGATAACTTCTACTAATATGCTTGTGAAATCCGAATTGATCCTTGGGAGATGACCTAGGTTATGCACTATGCTATATTCCATTTTTAATCCTAGTCTATTTTGAGGTGAGTACGATATCGTCCATCAACGGGAACTCACAGGATAGTGGATCTGGACTAGATCTTGGGGGATGTCAGGGCGCGGTGATTCATTTTGTGATTATGCTATCACAATATATATATACCCCTGGCCGTGATAAACCGACTGCAATGCACTAGCAGCCCGATAACCACTATCTCTTTTCATGAACCGGCGTAGACTGTCTTTTAGGAAGGACAAATCTTCTGGAACGTCCATCTCTGAATTTGAATCTAGCTCCATGGAGTAGGAACTGGTTGCATTGTGCATAAGGATGGTTAGTATACACATCGTGCATATGGATAGTCAGCATTTGATACTGTCGTGACATAGTATTATTGTGATATAATATGATTGTGGTATTATCATTATGTCTGATATTATGTTGCAAGTTTATTGGATTATTTATCTATTAAATGTCATGAATATATCTGCTGATTTTATATTGATCTATGGATTGTATGTATGGAATGACATTGTTGTTTGTATCGTTTCTTTGCTACATATTAGTATGCGATGTAGGGGATCTCATCTCTTTATTGTATTGTTCTGTCTATTTCTATTTTATACTTACATATGTGAAGACTACGATGGTGGCAAGGAGGGGTCAGCTGAGTTTCTTTAGACTATAGTTTCTTGAAGGCGCTGTTGCTTGGCGTGTCCATTGGGACTCAGAGTATATAGAGTATTATGGTGACATTACTCTATCCGCAAGTAGGACCCGGCATGGGGTCATTACTTCTTCTTTTATGGTTGCATATGCAGAGTTTGTTTTATCTATCAGGGAGTTGTGGAATGATCTTCACTATACTCCTAGGGAGGACTCTGAGATATCACTTACTCAGATTTCTATCCATTGAGACATTCCCGGCTAAGGAATTTATCTTCAGACGAGGGCTTTTATCTTAGATGTTGTGTTTTTGGGTCAGTCTAGGTTAGTTACGTTTTTGGGTATGTAAAGATAATGGATGTATGGTTGTAGTAAACCTTGTTTATATGTAAAGTATTTTATTCAGTTATTATATCTTTTGTTACTTTAATTTGATAATTTTATGTTATCCGTGAAAAAGTAATTTTGAAACCCATTTTTTTAATAATAATTAAATGTGATATAACTTGGGTAATTTAATTACAAGAAGTTGATTTGAAATGTGATACCCTAAGGTGGGTGTTACATGATGTCCTTTGGGTTGACTAATGTACCTGTTGTGCTCATGGATTACATGAACATAATCTTTAGACCCTACCTAGATAAGTTTGTGGTAGTTTTCATAGATGATATCCTTATCTATTCTAAGATAGTGGAAGAACATGAACAACATGTTAGAACAGTTTTAGAAATTCTCAAAAAGAAGAAGTTGTTTGCTAAACTGACCAAGTGTGAGTTTTGGCTTAAGGAAGTACAGTTTTTGGGCCATGTGATTTCTCAAGGACGAATTTTAATGGACCCTAGTAAGGTTAAGGAAGTGGTACAGTGGAATAGACTAACCACGGTGACTGAGATTAGAAGTTTTATAGGCCTAGCTAGGTACTATAGGAGGTTCAATAAGGGATTTTCTCAGTTAGCACTACCTTTGACTAGATTGACTAGGAAAGGTAGTTCTTTTAAGTGGACTCAGGATTATAAGAATAGTTTCCAAGAACTAAAGCAGAGGTTAACTACTATGCCTATCTTGGTAATTTCAGATCCTCTGGAGAACTTTGAAGTGTTTTGTGATGCTTCAAAGAAGGGTTTAGGGTGTGTTTTAATGCAAAATAGGGGAGCAGTCGCTTATGCATCTAGACATTTGAGACCTCACGAGGAGAATTACCCTACTCATGATCTGGAATTGGTAGCTGTGGTGTTTGCTTTAAAGACCTAGAGACATTATCTCTATAGAGTCCAGTTTAGGGTGTTCATTGATCATAAAAGTTTAAAATATCTGTTTGATCAAAAGGAACTGAAGATAAGGCAAAAGAGATGGATGAAGTTTTTAAAAGACTATGATTTTGAGTTAAAATATCACCTGGATAGAGCCAATATAGTGGCTGATGCATTAAGTAGGAAATTCCAACATGTGTCTCGGATGATGATCTAAGAGATTGAGCTTTTAGAGAGTTTTAGGGACTTGAGTATTGTAGTGATTGTGTCACCACATTGTCTCTGTATGAGCATAGTAGATATAGTTAATGAATTAAGAACCCATATCTTAGAAGCTCAACAGAAAGATGAGACTTTAAAGAAAATAAGTGAGCAACTTCTCTTAGGAAACCAATTAGAGTTTAGTAAGTCAAATGATGGGATAATAAGGTTTAGAAATAAACCATGTATTCCTAGGGAATGTAAAATTAGAGAAAAGATCCTAGAGGAAGCTCACAAGAGTAAGTATACCATCCATCTCGGTTGCCACAAATGTAACATCCTATTTTTGACATATTAGACTTATATATGGTTACATAGATATCATAATACTTGTATGACATGCTTGTTTAGCTTTGTGACATTCTGAGTTACATTAGACACTTTACTGCAACACTGAATGTGAAAAGTAGCTTAAAATGACTCAGATAATGGCATAAATTGCTTAGTTAAGGGAAATAAATATGGAGACTTTATTTCTAGGTCACAAATGTAAGAAATGTGATGTAGTTAAAATTTAATGATAAACTGAGTTAGTTTGATATTTTTGAGTACACTAAGGGTGTGTTTGGGATAGCTGCAAAAATTTGATTATGCTTAATAATCGATTATTGTATAAAAGCTTTTTGTTATAATCGATTATAATTGATTTATTTTTATGTTTGGATGCATTAGCTGTAAAGTGATTTTAAGTTAATCTGATTCGTTTGGATGATATAAAAAAGAATCGCTTTTATACATTAAATTACTAAAATAGGTATAGAATGATTAAAAAAATTATTTGATTGAGGATAAAATGGTATTTACATATCAAAATGTAAGAAATAATCTATAAGCTAAAATCATAAGCTTCAATCTTCAGCATTATAAAAATCAGCTTTAAAAAGCTTTTATTTTACATTGAATTTCGTGTAAAAGCTGAAGCTAATTTTACCAAACATAATTAAACACTGTTACAACAGCTTTTTT
Source organism: Ormosia semicastrata (assembly GCA_029884595.1). NCBI lineage: Eukaryota > Viridiplantae > Streptophyta > Magnoliopsida > Fabales > Fabaceae > Ormosia > Ormosia semicastrata. The sequence goes on from JAQQTO010000045.1 coordinate 37,604,865, forward strand.
TCTAAAAAAAGCTAAGCAGAAGCTGTACCAAACATGCACTTAGTAAGTGTTTTAATATCGGATTCACTTGGCTAATATATGAAAACTTAAGAAAATAATGAAATTAGGGTTGAGATGAATCCTAGAATTTTCTATAATGCTTATGGAAGTTAGGAAAGTTGAATTAGTAAGATTAATTCCTAAGAGATATAAAGTTTCCAGTAAATATCTAAGTGCTTTGTGACTCATGGCTTCCACGTCCTTCTCTTTGACTTTTGTGATTATTTCCCTCTTCTTTTCATACTTAAACTTACTCACTCTCTCATGGCAGAAACAGCAGCAGTAGTGGCAAAAAAAGGAAAGGAAAAGAAGGAAAGAAGGAGGAAGAAGAGGAAAAGAAGAGGAAGGCAAAGGGAAAAGCCAAAGCTTGAGGATCATCTACACAAGTGAGGTAGGGGTGCTTGTTTCCTTAACCTCATCCTTTTACATCACTAACTTGATGTTCATGCTTGTTTGTGTGGAAAGAAAAATGGGTTTTTAGGGTAAATATGGCTCCTTGGATTGATTTTCATTTTCTATGGCTGAGTTTTGTAACATCCCAATATTGATATCCCGATATATCTGACATATATAAGAACAACCAATACTAGTCATGCTACTTCAAACTCATATAACAAACTAACCCATGACATTTATACAAATAATTATGGAGAGTCACGTCAAACAAAAGTTATATATATACATCCTTGCCTCAAATGGGCATATTGTAATACGTAAACTTCTGTATAAACTAGATCAAGTATAATATACACAAGCTTTGTCTACATAAAGCATATAAACTATACTAATCTTCATACATCTTCTGCTTCTCTTTTGAAGAACTCGTACCTAGATTGTCATGAATTTAAATGTCATGGTTAGCAACTGCCCATACAATTGTCATGCTATGCCAAATTATGTCAAATGTTCGTGCCTATACAATAACTTAAGAATGAAGTAAATAATGTTATGATACCAAGTCCATGGTGATGTCATGCTATGCATGAATCCTAAACAAAGTAATGGAAATCACATCCATAAACTTTGAATAAGCACTGGAACCTAGTCCCAGCCGTCTTCTCTCCGGGTAGTGAAATCCATCAACTACGTGGTCTTCAACAATGAACAAGGAAGTCGATCCTTAAAGTCATACAATAGGGAGGGAGTTGCACATTCTCACTCTATCAAGGTTCAAGGTCACCCCCGGTAGTAAGGAATCTACCTCAACTACTCTCCACTTAGGATAACATCTAGCAGAATAGGAAAATTCAACCATAAATGCTAGAATAGTGAAGGAGAGAAAATCCATCCTCAACTTGTCACTACAATAGGAAGGAAACCATCTTCCTTACCTAACATAGATTATCCTCAAATATGAGGCTCACACCCTTCAACAAACACACACACACACACACACACACACACACACACACACACACACACACATATATATATAATATACAACCATGACTAATTACTTCCCACAATTAGTATTACAAATCAATTTGATTCAACACATTTCCACTTCATTTAATACCCCTATTAGAGTCTCAACACTCATTAAGAAGTATAAAAGAAGAAACTACACCTTTAGAAGACTTCATTGCATCACATAACAATTTTTAAGAAAAACTAGAACTCACACTGCAAAGCAACATGGCCACGCTATGACGCCCCGCTCTCTGTCCACTCACGCTGCGGTGCCGTTCTTAGGCACGTTGTGGTGTCCACTCTCGGGTTCATTTATTGCAAGTCACACCCATCGCACACCGCGGTGCCACACACTCATGTTGTGGCGCAAACAGCATTCTGTAGAATTCTAAAGAATTCTGCAGGTACGGGTACTGTTCCATTAGAACATGCCCCTCCTCCAATCACTCAAAACTCACTTTTAAGTGATTTCCAACCTTACACAAGGTCCATACACTCATTGTAACTCTTATACAATTTCCAAGTCTCTCCAAATTGGATCAATGAATCCATCCTCCATTTAAAAACCTAAAACCCCTTTTTGGACTCAAATGAGGTTTTAAGTGTTTAAGTGATGAATAATCCATCACCAAGCATGTATCAAGCCAACAACAAGGCAAACACAAGTTCCACAACAAGATATAAGCCATAAACACACTAAAACACACTAAAACCACATTACTCACATGAAGCCATCACATGAACAAGATGGAGAAAAGGAGAAGAAGTGCAAAATATATTTTTCCCTACCTCTAGCTTCAAAAATTGAAATCACTTGGCAACTCCTCTTTGGTTGATGATTCTTCACTTCTAACTCCTTGCTTTGCTTTTCCTTTTGTTTCCCTTACTACAACTGAGAAAAAGATGAGAGTGAATGAGAAAATATCTCATTCTTGACTTAAAAAGTTCAAGGCACAGAAAGTGTAAAGGAGTCGTGTGCTCCTTTATCACTTAAGTGTCTTACCCTAAGTCCCGATCTGCTAAGAATACTTAGATTTCACCAAATCAAGTTCCTTAGCTTCCAACAAGTTTAAAATAAAATACTAAGATTCATAAAAAATCTTGTTTTACCATTTCTTTAATTTTTTATATCTGCTGGTAGTCAAACCGGCATTAAAACACAGAACTAGTATGCTTAAAAATGCCAAACTAACTTGATTGATCTCAAATTTAAACTACCTCATCTTCCACTCATTTGTGACCTAGAAACAAACTCATCATATTTATTTCTATCAACTAAGCAGTTTAAGCCAACATCGGGGCTAATAACAGCTATATTTCACATATAGTATTACAACAAAGTGACTAAACATACTTAGATGGCCACAAAACTTAACAAACATGAAAAATAGGTATTAGGCTACCTCCGTAACCATATTCAAGTCTATCATTTTTCACGGGTGTTATATTTCTCCCTTCCTTTTTAAAATTTTGTCCCAAAAATTTGGTTTTCCTATGGTAAGAAGTCCTAAATAACTCACATAGAAAAATAGGTACAACCAAATCTCAAGGAAACAAAATTACACAACAAGTACAACCATGTACTTACCTTTTCCTGAGCCCAGAGACTATGGTCTCTCATTGCTTTGTAGAATGTAGACTCTCCCCTGGGCTATGGGCTTGATGTCTGGTTTAGCTTCTTTCTTCAGAGGACAACTCTTGGCGTAGTGTCCCATCTTGCTACACATATAACCAATTATGTCTTAGAGGTAATTGGTTATTGATCATTCAAGAGAGGGTGAATAACCACATAACCAATTAAACAAAAGGATAACCAGTTATTAGTGCACGGTAGAGAGTTTTGTTATTCAATAATCGATTAGCAAAGAAGGTCTAACTAATTATTAGCTTATGATAGAGACTCATGTAGGGCACCAGTTAACTCCTAACTGATTACCAGAAGGAGATAATCAGTTATGGACAAGTCAAAACTTAGATTTGGCTAGTCCTAACCGATTATCCAAGAGGGATAACCGATTAAGGACTTAAGGAAATAGAGTTTTATGTTCTTGGGCTTCATGTAAAGCTTGTTTAAGTTATGTAATGAGCTTGGTTCTTTAATGAGCCATGGTGATGAAATGAGCTTGATTCTTTAATGAGCTATGATAGTTAAGTTAGCTTGGTTCTTTATTGAGCCATGGATATTGAGCTTGGTTCTTTATTGAACCATGGATAATGAGCTTGGTTCCTTGTTGAACCATGGATATAGTAGAGTTTGGTTCTTTTTTTGAATGTGAACTTTTACTCAGCTTGGTTTCCATGTTGGACCATGGTAGTTTATTAGCTTGGTTTCCTTGATAGACCATGAAAATGAGTTTAGCTTGGTTCTTTATTTGATCCATGAATGTTTATTTAGCTTGGCTCCTTTAGTTACTAAAAATGAGTCATGGAAGAGCTTTTAAAGCATATTGTACTTCTTATTTATTAAGATTGTGTTTATATGTTATAAATGTTTGGTTTTGGAATACTTGAACTGAGGATTGTGAATTCTCACCCCGTTTGTGTTTCTATGTAAATTCAGGTCAAGATCCTTCTAAGAGGAAGAAGAAGAGACAAATGGACTAGATAGCTAGTTTCTTTTAAATAGAGCTTATATTATGTTTTATATTTACTTTGTGATATACAACGATGTTACATATTACAATGTGCCCTTTTGAGGCTAATGTTGTATAAACATGTATCTTTGTTCCTTTAAGGCTCTCTATAATGACATGAGTGTTATTATGGATTATGTTTATTGTTAATCAGTTAGAAGTAACTCGCTTAACTCTATTTACTTGTGTATTTTTTGAATATACTATAATATTTAGAGTTAGGATGTTACATTATGGTATCATAACAGTTCATCTTGTTGAGCCAGGGTACGAACTGATTATGCTTAGGCATATTTAAGGATTCTTGTTATGTGTTATCATTTTCTTGTCTCTTATATGAGATATTTGAATAGAATTGCATGACTTGTCTTATGTTTGAATGTTCTTAGCTACTATCATACTGTTACATGATATTGAGACTGATCAACTCAATATGCATTGTTCTGTGTGTATAGGAAACTATGGGTTCACCAAGGGGAACCAAGGGAAGCAGGGATCCTTCAAATGAGAGTTCTGATATGGTAAGGGCATTTATGGTAATGGCAGATGCTATGAGAGAGCAAATTGTTATTACCACTCGGATGCTAGAGAGGATGGAGGCTAATCCACCTCAGCAGCCAACACTGCCACCTGTACAATCAGCACAAGAAGTACAAGTGGGAAGGAATAAGAATTTCTAAGACCTTTCGAAGTGCAGGAAGGAAAACCCTCCACCCTTAATAGGAGAGTACAATCTAATGAAGGTGGAGGAATAGATTACTAATATAGAGAAAATCTTTAAGGTAATGATTTGCTTAGATAAACAGAAGGTTTCTTTCGCTTCCTATATGATAAGAGGAGAAGTTGAAAACTAGTGGAAAAGTGTCAGGAGATTATTTGAGGCATCAGGTACTCATATCACTTAGGAGGTGTTTAGAACATACGATTTTGGTGAGCAAATGTAGGATTGTTGAAGATCGTGATGACAAACCTCGATTGGAATGAACCTCACCATCAAAGAAGAAGAAAATGGACAAGAAATCATAGAAGAAAGAAAAGGATAAGAAAGTTCAAACGGGCTCAAAGGGATCTAAATGTTCTAGATGTGGGAAATGACATGATGATAGACCTTGCTTGGCGGGAAAATCTACGTGTTTCACGTGTGAGCAACAAAGATACTTTGCCAAAGATTGCCCACAGAAGCAGAGTGCTATGTGTAACACCCTCAATAACATATTAGACTTGTATAACATTACATAGGTAGCGTAATACTTGCTTAACATGTCTGTTTAATTTTGTGACAAATTGAGTTAGTTTAGGCACTTTACTACAGCACAGAAGGTGAAAAGTAGCTTAAAATAACTCAAATAATGGCATAAGTTGCTTAGTTGAGGGAAACATATATGGAGGATTTGTTTCTAAGTCACAAATGAATTGAAAATGATGTCGTTAAAGTTTGAAGATAAATGGAGTCAGTTTGGTATTTTTAAGTGTGTTTTAATACCGAATTGATGAGTCAATGATGTGGAAACTTATGTAAATGATAAAATGAGCTTTTAGATGAATCTTAGGATTTATTCTAATGCCTATGAAAGTTAGGAAACTTGATTTGGAAAAATCTAAATGTTCTTAATTGATAAAATATTCTAGCAAAATATTAAGTCACTTTGTGACTCATGTTCTAGCTGTTTTTTTTTTTTTAGGATCCCTAAAACTATTCTGACATGCTACTCATGCTCTTCCATTGTCCTGGAATAGATAAGGATGTCATCAATAAACACTATCACTGACTTGTCTAGGTAGGGTCTCAAAATCCTGTTCATGTAATCATGAATACTGCTGGCGCATTCGTTAACCCAAAGAACATCACAAGATACTTATAATGTCCATACCTAGTGCTAAAAGCAATTTTAGGGGTATTCTTTTCCCTAACCTTGATTTGATGATATCCAAACCTAAGATCAATCTTGGAGAACATTGAAGCTCCTCTTAATTGATCCATCAGATCATTTATCCTAGGTAACAGATATTTGTTCTTGATGGTTACCTTGTTTAACTGTATATAGTCAACACATAACCTCATAGTACCATCTTTCTTCTTCACTAGTAACTCTGGTGCTCCCCACAGAGAAACACTAGGCTTAATGAATCGCTTGTCCAACAACTCCTCTGTTTGTTTCTTGAGCTCTACTAACTCTAGAAGTGTCATTTTATAGGGTGCTATAGATATAGGTCCTATACCCGACACTAAATCTATAGAAAACTTTATTTCTCTCTCTAGTGGCAACTAAGCTATGTCACTCAGAAATACCTCTGGGTATTCCTTCACCACAAGTATACTATCTAGGTTCTGCTCAACCATTGCATCTAATGAAAAAAGAAGAACATATCCTAGAGCTCCTTCTACCAAACAGTGATTGACCTGATTAGCATTGAGATAGACAAACTTGAAAGAAACAACTCTGGTAGGAACATTAGACAGAAAAACTAAAGTCTTATTTGAACAATTTAAGACTACATGATTGGATGACAACCAATCCATACCAAGAATGACTTTTATGTCCACAAGGGGTAAACAAATAAGATTTATGAAGAAAACTCTATCTTCTACTCTTATACAACAATCAAGTATACTTTTGAAGTTATGACTAGTTACCCGGTAGGTGTGGAAATCGACAAGTCATATGATAATTCTGACATAGGCAAATCCAACATCCTTACACAATTAAAAGAAACAAAGGAGTGAGATGCTCCTAAACCATACATGACATTTAGAAGATGATTATGAAATATGCCTTTACCTTGGATACGGTTGGAAGACTGGGCCACCTCTTTCCCGCCTAGAGTGTACACTCTCCCTTTGGCTAATGGCTTTCGGGTAAGCACATCTTCCTTATTCTGAGGACAATCTCTAGAAAAATGTCCTGGTTGCTCACACATGTTGTAGCATCCTAAATTTAATAACAGCAGTGTAATCTGTATTATACCACAGAAATTAGATCCAAGCATGCTACTTACTACTAAAATATTTCTAGAAAGATATATCAATATCAAATATAAAAAATATGAGCCACGAACGAAAGATTATATAACGCCTGTATTTCTCATGAATAAAAAATTATGTATAAAGTTTACAACTAGGCCTCTCAAGCGCAAACATACATGTTTTAGAAAAGAAACATAAAGCAACACTATACCAAGTCTTCAGTTCCTGCTTTGTCTTCACTTTCCATAAGTCTTCTTCTCTATAATCATTATGGAAACTCACAAAAGGGGTGAGAATCACACATTCTCAGTAGATTCACAATTAAAACATGTCATCATAATCATTCTAGCCATTTCGAGGAAAAACATTAATTACAAACACAAGTCAGACTAGAAAGGTGGCAAAATCCAAAGCCACTTCCTTTCTCTTTCCGAAATAGATTCTCATTTTATAAGTATGTATAAAAAACTCATTTCCACACAATACTCACAAATCATCATCTCAAAGATTAGTAACTGCCTACACAATTGCCATGTCATGATTATGTAATGATTAGCAATTACCTATACAATTGTCATGCAATGCCAAATTATGCCTTATGTTCATACCTATATAATAACCTAAGTATGTAATGAGTAATGTTATGATACCTTTTAGTTCCATGGTAATGCCACAATATGCATGAATCCTAAACAAAGCAATAGAACTCGGTTCCATAAACCTCTAATAAGCACTAGAACCCAATTCTAGTAATCTTCTCCGATAATAAGGAATCCTTCCTCAAAGTCATTAGAAGTAATGAGGAAATCTCTTGCCTCAAATACTCTGAAAATTTTCTCTTCACACGATTCCAATAGTAAAGAAAAAATAACTATCTTCAACTACTTTGCAATAGGGAGGGAGCTACCCATCCTTACGCTATTAAGATTCGAGGATCACCTTCGGTAGTAAGGAATCCTTCCTCAACTACCTTCTATTTAGGATAACATTTAATAAAGAGGAAAGATCCCGCCTCAATTCCTAGAATAATGAGGGAGAGGAAGTCCATCCTCAACTCATCACTATAATAGGGAGAAGCTGTTCCTCATCACCTACCATAGATTATTCTCAAATGTGAGGATCACTTCCTTCAACAATCGCCAACATCTAAAACAATGATGCTAATTACCATAATAAGTAACATACTAATTGATTTGCATTCATATCATTAACACTTCATTAAATACTCCTATTAGAGTCTCAACATTCATTAAGAAGTATAAAATAAAGATCTACACAAGTTAAGCACTTCATTTTCATCAAATAATAATCCTCTCAAAATCTGGACTGGGTGCTTAGGCACTCACTGTTGGGCGCTCAAGCTTCGGGTGGCAGAGAGCCTCCCCTGCTTTCCCTTGCGATGGGCACTCAAGCATTTCTTGCCTAGCGCTCATCGCACACTTAGGCGCTCCTCACATAGCTAAATGCTGCTCTCTTTTGGGCATTGGTGTTGGGAATTACGGATACATCACGCAGCAGAAAATAGGGATTCCCACCGAGGATCCATGCAAAAAAGTCATAATTCGAGTTTTTTTAAATGATTTACCTCTTGAAATATGATCAAAAGGAAGGGCGTGAATCACCAACACCATAATAGAAATGATGTCTCTGTGGTATCCACACGAACAGACTCACGATCGTCCAACGTCCGCAAAGAGGAGCCTCACGTCTCTCATACAGTGCTAGCTGCGAAGAGATGAGAAGAAACATGTCACTCTCTCACTCACTTTTCTGTAGGTGCGGCTAGGGTTCTGAATTGTGTATCTTAGTAGCCCCCTTAGCAGTACTATTTATAATAGTGACTGCCTTAAGTGAGTGTGAGCAGCAGCAAGGTAAGTTGTGCAACCTTAGACCCATCTGTTATGAGTCTGGCCCATATTTGAATCCGAGTCCAACTTGGATCCATTGCTCCAATTTTAGTCTGCTCTATGTGTGTGACCCTACAGGTTCTTATTACATTGGTAGTAATATTAAAATCCCATTTTAATATTACAAGCAGTGAACGGTATCTAGCAACACATCGCTGCTACCCAAGTAATAAGAATGTCAGTGATTTGACATAACCTTTCCGTGACTAATGTTTCTGTGTCGTTTAGTCCCTTTGCCAAGATATATAGATTGAACACAAGGCATGGAATGCGTCACCCATGCGTAGTCCAATCTTTCATTTCCTGATACTCGAGTAGACTTTGTAACAACAAATGAGATCAATATCTCATATTGACTCATTTGAGCATGGCCATGCATTTCGCAGTCTCACTCAATCCTATCTAAGTCACTCATATCCCTCTGCATGATTCTCGGTATGTCTAATAACCAACTTTATAATCACCTTATTACAGATGATGTTTGATGGCATTAAAACACACAACTCCTCATGTAGGAATCGTAGTGAGTTCAGGTCAAAGGACCACAGACACCATTGTCACTATAAGAATCACTTATGACACTCACGTAATGATCCATGTAGTGTTCTCATGGTAGGTCAGTCCAGTACATCATTACTCTAATATGTACCCATGTGAAGACTTGATATCTCATATCCATGACCTATGAGATGTGGTCATCAGTCTATGCACATACTAGTCTTAATGTATTATTGTTATCCTAATTAACAATAATACTTGACTAGGGACATTTAAGAATAGTGTTGTAACCAAAAGGATCTCACAATGAAGTCATCCACTTGATATCCTATGGCATCAAACTTACTATTCTAAGGACTTTATTATGTTTATAAAAAAAGAACACAATAAATGAAATGCCTCATATATAAAATAGCATAATAGAATGTATGTAAATACAGAAAATGTATTGGCCTCTAGGGCATACACCAACAATCTCCCACTTGCACTAAAGCCAATCAGGCATATATCTAATGCCTAAAGACCTAGTGTGACCCTCATGCTTCTGCTGTGCAAGAGGCTTCGTCAGTGGATCAGCAATGTTATCATCTGTTAGTACTCTGCATATCTTCACATCTCCTCTATCGATGATCTCTCGAATGAGATGGAAGCGCCTAAGTATATGTTTGGATCGCTGATGAGATCTAGGCTCCTTAGCTTGTGCAATGGCTCCATTATTATTATAATAGAGGTCCACTGGGTCGACAATGCTAGGAATAGCGCCAAGTTCAGTAATGAACTTCCTGATCCAAACGGCCTCCTTTGCTACATTGGAGGCAGCAATATACTCAGCCTCTGTGGTAGAATCGGCGACTGTCTCCTGCTTTGAATTCTTCCAGCTCACAGCCCCACCATTTAGGCAAAAAACATAACCCGATTGCGATCTAGAGTCGTCCTTATCGGTTTGGAAGCTAGCATCAGTGTAACCTTTTACAACTAGCTCTTCCTCGCCTCCATATACCAAGAATGAATCCTTAGTCCTTCTTAAGTACTTAAGGATGTTCTTGATAGCAGTCCAGTGACTCTCACCGGGATCAGACTGGTACCTACTTGTCATGCTCAAAGCATACGAGATGTCTGGTCGAGTACATAACATGGCATACATGATAGATCGAATTGCAGATGCATATGGAATTTTGCTCATGTGATCCCTCTCATCCTGGGTGGAAGGGGATTGAGCCTTAGATAGGCTTACACCATGTGACATAGGCAAGAGTTCTTTCTTGGATTCATGCATGTTAAATCGTCTTAACACTTTGTCTATGTATGTACTCTGACTTAGGCCAAGCAGTCTCAGTGATCTATCTCTATAGATCCTGATACCTAATACATAGGTGGCTTCGCCCAAGTCCTTTATGGAGAAACAGTTCCCTAACTAAGTCTTTACGGACTGTAGGGTAGGGATGTCATTTCCAATAAGTAGAATGTCATCTACATACAATACCAAAAAGACAATAGTGTTCCCACTAACCTTCTTGTAGACACAAGATTCTTCTTCATTCTTGATGAAACCAAACTGTTTTATTGTATCATCAAAATGAAGATTCCAGCTTCTGGAAGCTTGCTTCAATCCATAAATAGATCGTTGCAACTTGCATACTTTTCTAGTATCCTCTAGAGTGGCAAAACCCTCAGGTTGTGTCATGTACACATCTTCGAGAAGATTTCCATTAAGGAAAGCAGTTTTGACATCCATTTGCTAGATTTCTTAATCATGGTATGCTGCAACAGTAAGCAAGATCCGAATGGATTTAAGCATCGCAACTGGGGAAAAGGTATCATCATAGTCTACACCATGAATTTGTTTGAAACCTTTAGCCACCAATCGCGCCTTAAAGGTATGCACATTACCATCCATGTTTATTTTCTTCTTGAAAACCCACTTGCACCCAATGGGTTTTACCCCTTCAGGTGGGTCAACGAAGTTTCATACCTGGTTGGCATACATGGAATCCATTTCAGATCTCATGGCCTCAAGCTATTTCTCAGATTCTGGGCCAATAATGGCTTCCTGGTAAGTCACAGGCTCATCTTGATCCATGAGCAATACGTCACCTTATTGGGTCATGAGAAATCCATATCTCTCTGGTTGATGACGTATCCTATTAGACCTACGCAGGTCTTGTGCTACTAGAGCAGGTTGCTGTTCCACAACATTTTGTGGAGGCTGCTCTATTTCCACCATTGGTTCATTGCTGCTTTGTGAAACTTGAACTTCTTCAAGTTCTACTTTTCTCCCACTAGTTCCTTTGGAGATAAACTTCATTTCTAGAAACACAGCTATTCATGCGACAAAAACTTTGCCCTCAGTAGGATTATAGAAAAAGTATCCCTTGGTTTCCTTTGGATACCCCACAAAGAAGCATTTATCTGATTTAGGTCCAAGCTTATCAGAAACTTGACGTTTCACATAAGCTTCGCAGCCCCAAATCTTCAAGAAAGACATACTAGGCCGTCTCCTAGTCCATATCTCATATGGTGTCTTTTGAACCATCTTAGATGGAACACGGTTAAGTATGAAAACTGTTGTTAATAGAGCATGTCCCCAGAAGCAGCCTGGAAGGTTTGTATAACTCATCATGGATCGGACCATGTCCAACAAGGTCCGGTTCCTCCTTTCAGAGACACCATTCCATTGTGGTGTTCCTGGTGGAGTGAGTTGAGATATTATCCCACACTCTTTCAGATGATCATCAAACTGTTGGTTTAAGTATTCTCCTCCTCGATCTGATTGAAGGATTTTAATGCTCTTGCCAAGTTGGTTTTGCACTTCATTCTTGAACTCTATGAACTTTTCAAAGGATTCTGATTTGTGCTTCATAAGATATACAAATTCATATCTACTGAAATCATCAGTAAATGTAATGAAGTATTGAAAACCTCCTCTAGCGAGTGTGTTTAGTGGCCCACATACATCACTATGTATAAGGCCTAAAAGATCACTAGCCCTTTCACCTTGTCCGGTGAATGGGGCCTTTGTCATCTTCCCCAATAAACAAGATTCACATGTCTTATATGATTCGAAATCAAACGAGTCCAAGAATCCATCTTTATGGAGTTTGGAGATGCGTTTCTCATTTATGTGGCCCAAACGACAATGCCAGAGAAAAGTTGGGTTCAGATCGTTTAATTTAAACCTCTTTGTATTTATGTTATAGACGGGCGTTTCGAGATTAAGTACATAAAGTCCATTACTCAATTGTGCACTACCATAAAAAATATCATTCATATAAATAGAACAACACTTGTCCTTTATAATAAAAAAAAAACCTTTCTTGTCCAAACAAGAAATAGAAATGATATTCCTGCTAATAGCAGGCACAAAATAGCAGTTCTCTAACTCTATTACAAGCCCAGTAGGCAAAAAAAATAAATAAGTCCCTACAGCTAATGTAGCAACCTTTGCTCCATTTCCCACTTGTAGGTCAACTTCGCCATTCATCAATGGTCTACTGCTCTTTAGATCCTACACATTTACACAAATGTGAGATCCACATCCAGTATCTAATACCCATGATGCAGAAGTAGATAAATTAACTTCAATAACAAAAATACCTGAAGTGGAAGTCTCACTTCCCTTCTTCTTTTAGAGCTCCTCCAGGAACTTGGCACAGTTCCTTTTCCAATATTCGGTCTGACCACAATGGAAGCATGTACCTTCCTTAGCCACTCCACCCACTGGTTTCAAGCCAGAAGTGCTGGGCTTGGACTTATCCTTGCCCTTGCCCTTCCAGTTGTCCTTGGGCTTTTTCTCACTTTGTTTCTTGCCCTTATTCTTTTGGACCATCATTTTGGCCTTCCCTTTGCCTTTGTTAATGTTCTGCTCAGTAGTTCTCAATATGCCTAGCAGCTCTGGTAGTGATTTGTCAATCTCATTCATGTTGTAATTCATGACAAATTGACTAAAACTTTCCAGCAACGATTGCAAGACTAAGTCAGTGGCCAACTCTTGGCCCAAAGGAAAACTGAGTCTCTCTAGGTTTTCAATGTACGCAATCATCTTGAGTACATGAGCACCAACAGGGCTTCCTTCTACTAGCTTGCACTGAAATAGTGCTTTAGAGACCTCGAATCTCTCATGCCTAGCCTGCTCTTGATAGAGATTCTTAAGGTGTACGATCATATAATATGCATCCATGTTCTCATGTTGCTTTTGGAGCTCAGAGTTCATAGTGGCCAGCATTAGACATCCAATGTCCAAGGCATCTTCTTGATGCTTTTTATAAGCATCTCTTTCAGTTCTAGGGACATTAGCAGTAGGTGGCTCAAGAATAGGCTATTCTAAAACATACAGCTTTTTCTCTTGCTTGAGGACAATCCTCAAATTCCTGTACCAGTCTAGAAAATTTGTTCCAGACAATTTGTCCTTCTCAAGGATGGATCGCAATGATAAAGTACCCGATGTGTTTGTTGCCATGGTAATCTATTAACAGAAATATGCAAAATATAAGTATCATGCCATAAACATATTTAATGAGGTCTTTTAATTAAATATGCCTCCCACTATTTTATTCAAGTCAATGACCCTCAGCATTGACTCGGAAAATCCCATCGTAAGATTTCCTAGTGGGCCAAGATCCATATTTCACCTAGTTTTGAGTCAGCTTTGGCTGATCACCCAAAATTCAGTTATTTAGGTAGGAAACACTTTCCAATTACATCACATGTAACTTTTGGATAGTTGGGTGAATAACACTTATTCAAGTCCATCTAATGGACCAAAGCCCAACTTCATGCCTCTAAGCCTTCAATCCTATTAAAATAGCCTAGTTAAGTTAGACCCAATGGTTGGCAGTTGGATATTACCTTTATCCCATCGCATCTTACTAATATAGATAAAGGCATCCTGCTTTGGCAGACCTGCACTTGATCGATACTAGTCTTGACGAGTGCCACACATTGGAAGGCATCACATAATGACTTAATATTTGCTTTGAGGGAATTTTTTATTATTATTAGATCTCACCATTTATTAAACTGTTTATTATACCATAAACATTATCCATGCATCTCATACATAAAAAGCATATAATAAAAGCGATATGGTTATGGCCCCTAAGAGAGTAGCATTAACTAAGCCAGCTTCACCAAACATCTCCCATCAACGTCCTCACTTGATGCCGTCTTCTTGCCTCCACATCATAATTACATTATATAGAAACCTCTTTTACATTCAAGGGGAGTTAGGTGAGAAGAGAATGTACAATCAGAATGTAGAGAGAAAGGCACGACACGCAGGTCATATTTATTAAAACTAAAAGGCATAAAAAGAGGACTAAGGCCATAACCATGCACCATGCATCACAAAAACATATAAACTCATAACAATAATATATTATTATTTTCACGAGTCATAAAATTGGATGTAAAATATCACATTTTTGAAAAACACCCTACGCAGAGGTAGCACTGGGGTCCCGCTACCCGGTCAGCTGGCGGGAGTGCCGCATCCCGGTAACATCCTCAGGCGCCTCATTGGCGGCTTGACATCAGCACTTGATACTGCTATCGCAAAACAAGAATAGGGTTTCCAAAACCCCTTGCGCCGCGCCTCTTATGCAGAAACAAGGATTCTATAACCCCTGATGCCACAAACCAAGAATAAGGTTTCCCAAACCCTTGTGCCACGCATTGAGAATAAGGATTCCATAACGCTATACATATCACATATATACCAGAAAGCTTCACAAAAACATATATCTTAAAACAAAACAGTTTTCACAAAACATATGAACATCTTCATGAAGTTTTGAAAACAACATCACGGTTCTGTATACAACATAAGAAATAGAATATGTTTTCGCAAAGGGTTTTATACGGTTTTTCAGAAATAACATATTAAAGATCATATCTTTTGTCAAAAACAAGAACAGAAAACATGTTATCTCATGTAAACAAAAATAGAAAACCGAATCATGGTTTTCGCAAGACGCTCTGATACCACTGTAGGGAATTGCGGATACATCACGCAGTGAAAAACAGGGATTCCCACTGAGGATCCATGCGAAAAAGCCATAATCTGAGTTTTTTTTAAATGATTTACCTCTTGAAGCGTGATCAAAAGGAAGGGCGTGAATCACCAACACCGTAATCGAAACGATGTCTCTGCGGTATCCACACGAACAGACTCACGAATGTCCAACGTCTGCAAAGAGGAGCCTCACGTCTCTCACACAGTGCTAGCTGTGAAGAGAAGAGAAGAAACCTGTTACTCTCTCACTCACTTTTCTATAGGTGCGGCTAGGGTTCTGAATTGCGTATCTTAGCAGCCCCCTTAGCAGTACTATTTATAATAGTGACTGCCTTAAGTGAGTGTGAGTAGCAGCAAGGTAAGCTGTGCAACCCTAGACTCATCTGTTATGAGTCTGGCCCATATTTGAATCCGAGTCCAACTTGGATCCATTGCTCCAATTTTAGTCTGCTCTATGTGTGTGACCCTACAGGTTCTTATTACGTTGACAGTAATATTAAAATCCCATTTTAATATTACAAGCAGTGAGTGGTATCCAGCAACACATTGTTGCTACCCAAGTAATAAGAATGTCAGTGATTTGACATAACCTTTCCGTGACCAATGTTTCTGTGTCGTTTAGTCCCTTTGTCAAGATATCTAGATTGAACACAAGGCATGGAATGCGTCACCCATGCATAGTCTAATCTTTCGTTTCCTGATACTCTAGTAGACTTTGTAACAACAAATGAGATCAATATCTCATATTGACTCATTTGAGAATGGCTATGCATTTCGCAATCTCACTCAATCAGGGGGCCCAAAGATATCGCTTCTATTATGTAAGAGTGACAAATCCCATCTAGGTCACTCACATCCCTCTGCATGATTCGCGGTATGTCCAATAACCAACGTTATAATCACCTTGTTATAGATGACGTTTGATGGCATTAAAACACACAACTCCTCATGTTGGAATCATAGTGAGTTCAGGTCAAAGGACCACAGATACCATTGTCACTATGAGAATTACTTATGACACCCACGTAACGATCCATGTAGTATTCTCATGGTGGGTCAGTCCAGTACATCATTACTCTAATATGTACCCATGTGAAGACTTGATATCTCATATCCATGACCCGTGAGATGTGGTCATCAATCTATGCACATACTAGTCTCAATGTATTATTGTTGTCCTAATTAATAATAATACTTGACTAGGGACATTTAAGAATAGTGTTGTAACCAAAAGGATCTCACGATCAAGTCATCCACTTGATGTCTTATGGCATCAAACTTACTATTCTAAGGACTTTATTATGTTTATCAAAAAAGAACACAATAAATGAAATGCCTCATATATAAAATAGCATAATAGAATGTATGTAAATACAGAAAATGTATTGGCCTCTAGGGCATACACCAACAATTGAGGGCTTGAGTGCCCAACTCTCAGCTCCTAAGCGTTGATGCCCAGAAACCAAATTTTGTAGAATTCTGCAAAACAACCATTGTTCCATTAGGAACAAGTGGTATTCCAATCACTCAAACCTCCATTTCAAGTGATTTTCAACACCTCACAAGGTCCATATACACATTGCAACTCTTATACAATTTTTAACTCACTCCAAAATAGATCAGTGATCATTTGTCATCTTAAAAACCTAAAACTCCCCTCTTAGCCTAAGTGAAAATCATAAGTGTTTAAGGGATGAAAATTCATCATCAAGCATACAATAAGCCAAAAACAATCCATCCTCAAGTTCTATAATAAGATTCATGCCAAGAACACCAAAATCACATTATAGATCCATTACTCACATCAAGCCAACTCATGAACAAGATGGAAAAAATGAAAAGAAAGTGTTAAAACAAATTTCCCCTACCTTTATCTTTAGAAAAGGAATAAACTTAGAAGCTCTTCTCCACCTCTATCTTCTTCCTCCTCTTTAGTTGATGCTCCTCCTCCAATGTGTGGCAGCTGTGTGAGAGAGTGAAAAATAAGAGAAATATCTCATTAGAAACATCAAAAGTCAAGGGCAGAAAACAAAGGGAGACATGAGGCCTTTGGCCACTTAAGTGACCTATCTAATATTCCTGATCTGCTAAGAACACTTAGATTTCACCAAATCTAGTTTTCTAACTTCCAATAAGTTTAAAATAAATCCTAAGATTCATCAAAAATCTTGCTTCACCATTTTCATATTTTTTCTTATCTGTTACTAGTTAATCCGACATTAAAACACATACTCAGTATACCTAAAAATACCAAACTAACTCCGATTAACCTCAAATTTTAACTACACCATCGTCCACACATTTGTGACCTAGAAACAAATTCTCCACATTTATTTATACTAACTAAGCAGTTTAAGCCAATTATGGGGCTAATAATAGCTATTTTTCACACACAGTGCTATAGCAAAGTAACTAAACGTGCTCACAAAGTCACAAATTTTAACAGGTTTATTAAGTAATTATTGAGCTACCTTTGTAACCATACATAAGTCTAACATATTCTTAATGATATTACAAGTGTAACACACGGACTGGCCTGCCACGCACCGTTTGCCTCCATGTACTTTCTTACATTTAGGACACCTTGGTACCTTGGACTCCATCTTGCCTTTTCCCTTAGGGTTGCTCGTTTTAGGAGCGCACTACTTATCTTGTCATCCTCACACTTTCTCTTCTAAAACTTTTGTGACTTCTGCTCCCTATAAAGCTTGTTGTCACAACCTTCCACAATACTACACTTGTTTACCAAAGATGGAAAATGTCTAATCTCCAGGGGTCGAATGGCCTGTGTTTGGATGCTTATCTTTGAAGACTTGTTTTGATGATAACAAACGGGAAGAATAAATGAAGATGATATATAGACCAAGTCCAAACTTATAGTTGTTTAGCATTAGGACTTAGGATCTATTGTACGGAGCTCACATTAATATCTCCTTGTTTTTGAAAGAAAAGATAAAAAAAAAAAATCTGTTTTGAAACAAACTCAGTATCTTTGAATCCTCTCTTTTTAAAACAGTTTTTGGCCTGATTTATTCGAATAAAACTTTGTCTATCCGAATAAACATCTTCACGAGAATCTGATTTTAAAGTGGCTATTCGAATAAACCTTCATTTATTCGAATAACTAAGTTTTCAGAACCCTGTGTTGAAATGAGTTATTCGAATAACTCATATGTTATTCGAATAAACGCTTTCTGTCTGAACTTCTTTTTCAATTACGTTATTCGAATAACTGAGCTGCCATTCGAATAACCTTTGGTTTTGTGAAACTCTGATTTTAACAGAGTTATTCGAATAACAGGTTGGTTGTTCGAATAACCCTTTTCAGATGAGCTTTTTACATTGAGTATTATTCGAATAAGCTGTTGCTTTATTCGAATAAACACGAATCTTTGTTTACAAAAATGGAAACAGACAGCTTTCAATTTTGTTTTAAATGACATTAATTACACCCAACGGCTGATTAACCTAGTTTTCCCTATAAATAGCAAGCCTGGGTCACGTTTTCGATTGCCCATTATTTCTAAACTATTTTCTGATTACTCTGTCTTTGTGAAAACTATTTTCTACACTCTTCTTGCTTAAAAACTTTGAGATATTTATGTGAGAGCTCTATTAGCACTTCAACTTGTATTACATACTCTGTTTGAGAGTTTCTCTTCATCTCTATTTTTCTAATAATCTTTATTGAGGGTGAGGTATCCCTCAAGGTTTGTATAAGGGTGAGGTATCCCTGCAGGCTGAGACTTTAGCACAAGGGTATAGTGTCCCTGTGTGTGAAAAGTGCTCTAATTTGTAACGGTAGCAAGCACCTATTGAAGCTTGTATACTTAGTGAAAAATCTCGACTTTCGAGGACTGGACGTAGACCACAAGTGGGTTAGTGGTCGAACCAGGATAAATACTGTGCCTGCTTCTCTTTTCCCTAATCTCTTTATTTTATGCAATTTATTTTATTGCACATTTATTTTACGCTGTTCTTTATTGTTTCTTTTCTTCTTCTCATTCCTTCTGTGCATTTATTTATTAAGCTTTTGATATTCGTTTTAATTAAAAAGAGGTTTTGCGAAAAAGTTTTAATACTCAATTCACCCCCCTCTTGAGTACTGGAAGCCACTTGGTAACAAGTGGTATCAGAGCTAGACTCTTGTATAAAGAGCTTAGCAGCTTCAAGAGAACATGGCTTCTTCAAATGGTTTTTCAGAAGGATCTTCCATAAACCGACCACCCTTTTTCAATGGGGATAGTTATGCATATTGGAAGGAAAGAATGAAAATCTTCATTGAAGCTATTGATCTAGATGTATGGGATGCTGTTGAAAACGATGCTTTTATACCCATATATGAGGTCGATGGTGTAAGGACCGAAACACCACGAAATAAATGGTCTAATGAAGACAAAAGAAAAGTTCAGTTTAATTTAAAAGCTAAAAATATTATTACTACTGATTTGGGATATGATGAGTTTTTTAGAATTTCAAATTGTAAAACTGCTAAAGAAATGTGGGATACTTTGCAAGTTACCCATGAGGGTACTAGTGAAGTTAAGAGGTCGAGAATAAATTCTCTAACTCGTGAATATGAATTATTCAGAATGAACCGAGGAGAAAGCATTCAGGAAATGCAAAAGAGGTTCACCCACATAGTTAATCATCTTGCATCTTTAGGCAAAAGTTTTTCTAACAAAGTTTTGAGGTGTCTTAGCAGGATTTGGCAACCCAAAGTGACAGCAATATCTGAATCGAGGGATTTGTCCACAATGACCTTAGCTACTCTCTTTGGAAAACTTCATGAGCATAAAATGGAACTAAGCATACTAAGCCAAAGCGAAGAGAACGATAAAAAGAAAAAGGGAATAGCGCTCAAAGCCACTTCTTCAACATTCGACAATGATGATGAAGAAAATGAAGAAAGTTCAGAGAATATCGAGGTAAGTGAAGAAAATTTAAGTTTACTAGTTAAAAAGTTTGGTAAATTTCTCAGGAAAAAGGAAACGCAAAGAAGACCTCCTTTCCCTCCTAAAAAGACACACTTCAAAGGAGAAGGAGCTTCATCGACTCCAACTTGCTATGAATGTGGCAAACCTGGTCACATGAAAATGGAGTGCCCAGTTTATCAAAAGAAGAAGGAGAAATTCGAAAAGAAGCCCTTCAAGGAAAGAAAGGGAAGAAAAGCCTACATAGCATGTGATGAAAACGACATGGACTCTACTGATAGCTCAGATAGTGAAGAAGCTCAACTGGGTCTCATGGCAAAAGGAGATGAAGAAGAAAGCGAAAATAAGGTAAGTTCCAATACTACTTTATTGCCCTCTTACGATGAGTTACAAGATGCTTTTGAGGAACTACATGAAGAATCTTTAAAACTCACAAAAATTATTTCCTCATCTAAGAAAACAATTTCTTTTCTAGAAAATCAAATTCTTGTTTTAAACAAAGAAATAGAAGAATTGAAAATTGAAAATGAAACTTTAGGAATCATTAATGCATGCACAAATGCTTCTACTTCCTCTTCTTGTTCTTCATGTCATACACTTGAAAAAGAAAACGAAGATCTAAAGAACACTCTTTCTAAATTCACTTTTGGAAGGGATAACTTAAATATTTTATTAGGAAGACAAAGAGTGGTCTTTCAAAAAGCCGGGATAGGTTATAACCCGAAAAATCAACAAAAACTCTTTAAAAATTTCTTTGTGCATTCTAGTGTTTCAAGTAGCCCTTTTATTAAATGTTTTTATTGTGGAAGAAAAGGACATAGTGCTTCAACATGTAATGCAAGGAAAAACATAAATAAAAAAGTTGGAACAAAAATGGTTTGGGTTCCCAAGGGTACTATACCCACAACTGATACACAAGGACCCAAGAAAGTTTGGGTACCAAAAGTTAAAAACTAAACTTGTGTTGTAGGTGTGCTTGAAAGCCAGGAGCTTAAATTGGTATCTTGATAGCGGCTGCTCCAAGCACATGACCGGGGATGACTCAAAGTTCACCGCACTTATTCCAAAGAATCATGGACACGTCACTTATGGCGATAATAACAAGGGTAAAATTCTTGGAATCGGCAAAGTCAGTAAAAACCCTAACTCTTCCATTAAAAATGTGCTGCTTGTTGAAGGCTTGAAACACAACTTACTTAGTATTAGCCAATTATGTGATAAATGAAATAAAGTTATATTTGATTCAAACTGTTGCATAATTGAAGATAAAAATGACAAACATGTTAAATTCATTGGTCATAGAGCAAACAACATCTATATGATTAGTCTTGATGATATATCTTCAAATGATGCGAAATGTCTTTTGAGTAAGAATGATGATTCATGGTTATGGCATAGGAGAATTGCACACATTCACATGGATCACTTAAAGAAGTTGGTCTCTAAAGAGCTAGTAATTGGACTACCCAAGCTTAATTTTATTAAAGATAAATTATGTGATGCATGTCAAAAGGGTAAACAAATAAAGGTCTCTTTTAAAGCGAAAAATATAGTTTCTACCATTAGACCTTTACAACTTTTGCACATGGATCTGTTTGGACCTTCTAGAATTATGAACTTTGGTGGGAATTACTATGCTTTAGTGATTGTGGATGATTTTTCTAGGTTTACATGGACTTTATTTCTTGCAAATAAAAATGATGCATTTCTAGCTTTTAAAAGACTTGCCAAAATTATTCAAAATGAAAAAGGTTTTTAAATCTCTTCTATAAGAAGTGACCATGGTGAGGAATTTGAAAATAATATTTTTGAAAATTACTGTGATGAACATGGCATTAATCATAATTTCTCTGCCCCTAGAACTCCGTAACAAAACGGAGTTGTAGAAAGGAAAAACCGTTCTTTAGAAGAAATGGCTAGAACTATGCTTAATGAGGCTGCTCTTCCTAAATACTTTTGGGCAGATGCTATAAGTACAGCTTGTTATGTAATGAACCGAGTCCTTATAAGGCCTATTTTAAAGAAAACCTCATATGAGTTGTATAAGGGAAGAAAGCCAAATGTCTCACACTTTCATGTTTTTGGTTGCAAATGTTTTGTTTTAAATAATGAAAAAGATAATTTAGGCAAGTTTGATGCTAAGTCTGATGAAGGTATATTTCTTGGCTACTCAAATCATAGTAAAGCTTTTCGCATTTACAATAAAAGAACTATGACTATTGAAGAATCTATACATGTTGCATTTGATGAAACTGACCAAAGTGGATCGAGAAAGGATCTTGTTGTTGATGATGTTGCGAGAAATCCAGCGAAACACAGTTGGACAGTAAAGAAAAGGAAATCAAGGAGAAAGAGGATGAACAAAGACAAGAAGATTCGCAAGCTTTGGAACTTCCCAAAGAATGGCGAACTTCAAAATATCACTCCCTTGATCAAATTATCGGTGATGTATCTAAAGATGTAAGTACTCGTAACTCCCTTAGAAATACTTGTAATCACTTAGCTTTTGTTTCTCAAATTGAACCTAAGGATTTAATTGAAGCTTTTGATGATGAACATTGGATCTTAGCTATGCATGAGGAATTAAATCAGTTTGAAAGAAATCAAGTTTGGGAATTAGTTGCTAGACCTAATAATCACCCTATAATTGGAACTAAATGAGTTTTTAGAAACAAACTTGATGAAAATGGATTAATAACTAGAAATAAAGCTAGATTGATTGCTAAAGGGTATAATCAAGAAGAAGGTATAGATTATGAAGAAACCTATGCACCTGTAGCTAGACTATAAGCTATTAGAATGTTACTTGCTTATGCTTGTATCATGGATTTCAAATTATATCAAATGGATGTCAAGAGTGCCTTTCTAAATGATTTTATTCAAAAGGAGGTATACGTTAAACAACCTCCAGGTTTTGAAAATCATGAACTGCCCAACCATGTTTTTAAACTTAAAAAGGCTTTATATGGCTTAAAGCAAGCTCCTAGAGCTTGGTATGAAAGGTTGAGTAAGTTTCTTTTGGAAAATGGTTTTTCAAGAGGAAAAGTCGATACTACTCTTTTTATTAAAAATAAAAAGCATGACATTCTTCTTGTGCAAGTATATGTGGATGATATTATTTTCGGTGCTACTAATGAATTCCTTTGCAAAGATTTTGCTAAGTCAATGCAGAATGAGTTTGAAATGTCAATGATGGGAGAATTGAACTTCTTCCTCGGACTTCAAATCAAACAAACGGACGAAGGGACTTTCATAAGTCAAACCAAATACTGCAAGGAATTGCTCAAGAGATTCGAAATGGAAAACGCTAAACACATGGCCACTCCGATGGGCACATCTTGCTACTTGGACAAAGATGAAGGAGGTAAATCAGTAGAAATAACAAAATATAGAGGTATGATTGGATCTCTCCTTTATCTTACTGCTAGTAGACCCGATATTATGTTTAGTGTGTGCATGTGTGCTAGATATCATGTAAACCCTAAGGAATCTCACTTAAGTGCTGTTAAACGTATAATGAAATATCTAGTAGGCACTTCACAAATGGGCTTGTGGTACCCTAAAGGTGCCTCTTGTAGCCTAATAGGCTATTCTGACTCTGACTTTGCTGGGCGCAAATTACACAGAAAAAGTACTAGTGGGACATGCCACTTGCTTGGTAGTTCTTTAGTTTCTTGGCATAGTAAGAAACAAAATAGTGTGGCTTTGTCTACCGCTGAGGCTGAATATATTGCAGCCGGGAGTTGTTGCGCTCAAATCCTATGGATGAAGCAACAGCTCTTAGACTACGGTCTTCAACTTGATCACATCCCGATAAGATGTGATAACACTAGTGCAATAAATATCTCTAAGAATCCCATACTGCATTCTAGAACAAAGCATATAGAGATAAGACATCACTTTATCAGAGATCATGTACAAAAAAGGGATTGCATTCTTGAGTTTGTTGAAACATCTAAGCAACTTGCAGATATCTTTACTAAACCCTTAGCAAAAGAAGCTTTCTTTTATATTCGAGGAGAATTGGGCATAATTGATCAATCAAATATTTGAATTGCTTATTTGCTTATTTATTGTTGATCATTATCATGTTTATATGCCTTTAATTTCATATACATATATGCTTCTGTGTGAGTTTTTATTCGAATAAGCAAAGCGTTATTCGAATACACTCCTTCTCTGCGTGTTAAAATATCAGCCTTATTCGAATAAAATTTAGTTTATTTTAATAAACTGATACCTTTGCTTAAACTTGTGTTTTTCATCTCTGCTTATTCGAATAACACCTTCCCTATTCGAATAACCAGAAACCTGTGTTTTTCAGTGTTTCTTTCTGCCCTCTGCTTATTCGAATAAGCCCCTTTTTTATTCGAATAACCAGCGACCTTCTTTATCAGGTTTTAGTTTTAATCTCTGTCTATTCGAATAGACCCCAGGTTATTCGAATAACCTGAACCTCGTTTTATCAGTCTTGACTGATGGGTCTCTGCCTATTCGAATAACTCCATAGTTATTCGAATAAACCTTTCGGCCGTACCAAAACGCTTGGCTTTCCCAGTTGTTTTATTCGCATAGAACACGTCTTATTCGAATAAACCCTAGCTGCCCCACCTCTTCAGTTACCTACGCGCCCGTCTGTTCAGCTTTCCTGAAAGGTTTATTCGAATAAACCTCGGTTTATTCGAATAAACCTCAGTTTATTCGAATAAAAACACGGGGTTCTTTAAATAAACCCCTGCGCACCCAAATCTTTTTCACTCTTCTCTTCTCTGTTCTTCATTTCTTCCTCTCAACTCCTTTCACCCTCTACGTCCTTTTCTCTCTCTCACTCACCTTACCTCCATGGCCTCCTCCTCCAGCAAGCGTCCACGTACGAAGAACGCTCCAGGCACCAACCCTCTTGATCTGAGAAGGCTCTCCTCCAATGAAGAGCATCGTGCACGTTTCATCTCGCACTTCTGGGAGCGAAACTTGGTTCAACCCAAGTATCTGGATCTCTCTTTCTTCCAGTAGCACCGTGGCTTCGACTTCCTGACCCTGCTGCAAAACCAAGGAGTTCTTCAGCTCTGCTCTCACCGGGCCACCATCTATCCAGCCTTGGTGAAGATGTTCTTCTACAATCTGGCTTTCGATGGCTAGAATCTTCTTTCTGAGGTTTGTGATCAGAACATCGTGATCACACCGCTGGACTAGTCAACTTTGTTCGGGCTGCAGTTCTCCGGTGCCCTTGTTGAAAATGATGACACGCCCTTTCTTGAAGACTTCAACAAACTTCAAGCAGTTGAGGACCTGCTGAAGCCTGGCCTGGCCCTTCCTGATATAGGTCTCAAGGGTGGAATGCTGAAGAGCCAAGATAGGCTTCTGCACTACGCCTATGCTCACATTCTGGCTCCTCGCGGTGGAAACTACGCCTACCTCAGCGAGGAAGATGTCTTCATGCTGTGGTTCCTGAAGAATGGCCATCAGGTCAACTGGCCTGTTTTCATCATGAGGCACATGATGAGGGCCAAGGGCAAGGACAAATCAGACCTACCTTATGGCATCATCATCACTACCTTGCTGAGCAAGTATTCTCAGGTCTTGGAGACTGAGCGGGCCATTGCTCTGACTCATCACAACGTCTTTGGCGCTCACACCTTACGGAAGATGAAGATGATTCAAACCGATGAAGGTTGGGTGTACCCAGATGAGGTTGCTGAGGACGAGCTTGACCCTGCTGATGCCCCTGCTGCTCCTGCTGATGTACCTGCTGCTGCACCTGCTCCTGTCATTCTGGAACAGATCATGGCCACCTTGCAAGACAACCAAGCTTACATGGAACATACCTTCTCTATTCTGTTTGACAGAATAGAAGGCGTTGAACGTGAGGTTGCGGCTCTTCGATCTGCTTCACCTGTTCCTGCACCAGCTTCGTCACCACCACCTCCGGATGCTTACTTCTAGGAACTTTAGTTCTTAGGCTCTTCTCTCTGTTTTTGACTCTATGTAATTTATTTATGGATTGTGTAGTTGACTCTCCTTTTATTAATGCATAAATAATAGTTCCTATTGATCTATTGTTTTGAGTATGTTTCCTTTTCTACACTTTGATATATGGTTATGGGACTTATCCCTCCTTTTTGGTCATGACAAAAGGGGGAGAAATATTTAATCATTTGACTTTAATTGAGAAAAGACAAGTTACTTTAAAATAGGATTGGATTCAAATTGAAAGGGGGAGCTGCGCACATATCTGATATATATATTACCTCTTATTTAAAGAAGGGGAGTAAGCTTTTATACCTTTTGTGAATTCCAATTATATGCACTAACGCTTTTCTCATTGATAGTCTTATTGATAGTTTGTCATCATCAAAAAGGGGGAGAATGTGTTTGGATGCTTATCTTTGAAGACTTGTTTTGATGATAACAAACGGGAAGAATAAATGAAGATGATATATAGACCAAGTCCAAACTTATAGTTGTTTAGCATTAGGACTTAGGATCTATTGTACGGAGCTCACATTAATATCTCCTTGTTTTTGAAAGAAAAGATTAAAAAAAAATTTGTTTTGAAACAAACTCAGTATCTTTGAATCCTCTTTTAAAACAGTTTTGGCCTGATTTATTCGAATAAAACTTTGTCTATCCGAATAAACATCTTCACGAGAATCGATTTTAAAGTGGCTATTCGAATAAACCTTCGTTTATTCGAATAACTAAGTTTTCTAAACCCTGTGTTGAAATGAGTTATTTGAATAACTCATATGTTATTCGAATAAATGTTTTCTGTCTGAACTTCTTTTTCAATTACGTTATTCGAATAACTGAGCTGCCATTCGAATAACCTTTGGTTTTGTGAAACTCTGATTTTAACAGAGTTATTCGAATAACAGGTTGGTTATTCGAATAACCCTTTTCAGATGAGCTTTTTACGTTGAGTATTATTCGAATAAGCTGTTGCTTTATTCGAATAAACACGAATCTTTGTTTACGAAAATGGAAATAGACAGCTTTCAATTTTGTTTTAAATGACATTAATTACACCCAACGGCTGATTAACCTAGTTTTCCCTATAAATAGCAAGCCTGGGTCACGTTTTCGATTGCCCATTATTTCTAAACTATTTTCTGATTTCTCTGTCTTTGTGAAAACTATTTTCTACACTCTTCTTGCTTAAAAACTTTGAGATATTTATGTGAGAGCTCTATTAGCACTTCAACTTGTATTACATACTCTGTTTGAGAGTTTCTCTTCATCTCTATTTTTCGATAATCAGATCGAGGTGAGGTATCCCTCAAGGTTTGTATAAGGGTGAGGTATCCCTGCAGGCTGAGACTTTAGCACAAGGGTATAGTGTCCCTGTGTGTGAAAAGTGCTCTAATTTGTAACGGTAGCAAGCACCTATTGAAGCTTATATACTTAGTGAAAAATCTCGGCTTTCGAGGACTGGACATAGACCACAAGTAGGTTAGTGGTCGAACCAGGATAAATACTGTGCCTGCTTCTCTTTTCCCTAATCTCTTTATTTTATGCAATTTATTTTATTGCACATTTATTTTACGCTGTTCTTTATTGTTTCTTTTCTTCTTCTCATTCCTTCTGTGCATTTATTTATTAAGCTTTTGATATTTGTTTTAATTAAAAAGAGGTTTTGCGAAAAAGTTTTAATACTCAATTCACCCCCCCTCTTAAGTA
Organism: Ormosia semicastrata; assembly: GCA_029884595.1. Lineage (NCBI taxonomy): Eukaryota > Viridiplantae > Streptophyta > Magnoliopsida > Fabales > Fabaceae > Ormosia > Ormosia semicastrata. Next base: position 37,632,938 of record JAQQTO010000045.1, read on the forward strand.
CTGGAAGCCACTTGGTAACATGGCCCTCTGCATATTGTCTCTCAATCCTTCTTCAAGTTTAATGCACTTCCATGCTTCATCTGGATTAAATCTGACATAAGGAGGGAACTTTAATAACTCGTCAAATTTGGCTGCATATTGACCAATTGCCATGCCACTTTGCTCAAGTCTTAGAAATTCTATCTCCTTTGCACTTTGCAAGTTTTGAGGAAAATATTTTTCCATGTAAGAATTTTTGAACACCTCCTAAGTGATAGGAGTTTTGGATGCATCTAGCAACCTCTTTGCATCCATCCACCAGTTTTCTGCCTCCCCCTAAACATGAAAGAAGCAAAAAGAACCCTCTAATTATCTGAGCATGTCATAACTGTGAAAATCTTCTCCATTTCCTTCAACCATCCAGCTGCTCACACCGGGTCGTATTCCCCCTAGAATAATGAAGGATTAGTCTTCTTGAATTATGACAAATCAATAAAATTCTGGTTTCTCATCCCCAGTACTTCCGGAATATGTTGCACTGGTTGAGTAGGTTGCATAGGATGTTGAGGTTGGTTTGCTTCCATCCTTGCAAGTACCCTTACTATAATAGCTACCTGATCCCTCATGGCATCAGCGATAACAACTGCTTGGTCCCTCATAGCATTAGCGGTAATGGTCGTCTGCTCCTTCAAGACATTAGCCATTTCCTTAACCACTTCAACCATATCAGGGCTCTCTCTAGTTAAGTTCCCTGTTTCCCTAGTTCTCCTCGGAGATACCATAGTTTCCTATACACATAGAATAATACATATTGAGTTGATCAGTCTCAATATCATGTAACTATGCAATAGTAGCTATTGTGATATTGGTAAGTGTACTAGATCGCAAAAGTAATAAAGAGTGAGTTAAGTATCGTTCCCACGAGGATTATGTTGTCAATTACTAAATTCGATAAATCGACGTTATTCAAGCTATCAAAAAGAGAGTTGGTAAAATCAATTATAAGAAATAATAAACAAAAATAATAAAAGTAAAATTTAATTAATTGGGTAAAGATAAAAGACAATGATATGAAAATGTTAGGGGTCAGATTTCACTTGAGCTCTTCTAATGCAAAATCAAATATTGGTTTTATCAAGTTTTATTCCAATGATTCATAGTCAATTCCCAAAATTAATCAATATCTAATCCCTTAGTATATTAAACCTCTTCACACTATGTAGAATTAACTAATCTCTTAGTCTAACCCTATACAAAAGGCATTATTAAAAACGAGGGAATTAAGAGAAAGAGCACACAACCTACAACGTCTATTACTAGCGATTGTGAAAATTGTGGTGTTTATCACAAGTTCTAGGTTCATGCAAATTTTTTCAAATCATACATTATTCCCAAATTGGCCAGATTTAGAAAAGCATTAAGAAAAGAGATAAACACATAAATCATGAAATAGAAACATTGATTAAACACAATAATAAATTTACATCATCAAAGAATAAGATCCATGATCACCCTAATGAAAAAGGTTAGTTACACATGGAAAAAGAAGAATAAAAAGGGAAGAATATGACAAAATCCATTGTAGATAAGTGGAAAAGTTGAAGAGAATTCCTAATCTTCAAGCCTAATTGCGCCCACACCACTTTAGGATTTGTGCCTCTTGACGACTGCTATGTTCTGTCCAAATGTGTGTTGAATTTGGCATAACTTTTCTATTTATAAAGAAATTAACGTGCTCTATTACGCGTTTAGTGCTCAAGCACTACCTTCCCAGCACTCAGGCGTTGGGACACAAAAGAGAAATTCGCTCAAGCGTTGGACATCCAGTGCTCGAGCACTGGGCTTCTGAGTGGAATTCTCTTCTCTTTGTCTTGCTTGTTCAAATGTCTAGTTTTTTCCATATGCAATTATCTATAAAAACACATAAAACATGTACTAAGAACACAATTTAAAATTCTAAAAACATAACAAAACTTGAGAACAAAACTCAATCAAAGAGATTAAAAGAGGATAAAAACCCAAGATTGTGAACCGTAAAAATATGAATTTTGAAGGTTCATCACTCCCCCAAACTTAAGATTTTGCTTGTCTTCAAGCAAAAGAAAAAGAAAGAGAATAAAACACAAAACAAAAATACTAAACAAATAAAAACTCAAAACATACAAACTCAAACATGGCAATACCGGTTATGAAAAATCATTCATATCCTCAAAAATTGTTTCGCAATCTAATTTCAAAGTGTCACACATGTACGATCCAATTGCCACATTGTCTCTAATATGAAACTCTCATATATAAATGACTTGCCAAAAAAATGAATGAAAGACCAAATCTAGTTATAAAGTACAAGTCCAAATAGTTTAATAAAAATGCAAATGCACATCAAACCCGCATCCATATAGTTGTTCTTCATCTCTCTTCCACTAATGTAAACAGCTCATAAGCAAGGATCAAAATGGTCTTAACAAAGCTTGTCATGTAAGGCCAAAGGTGAGGGTGAAGAAAGAATGGGTAGGATAATGAAACAAAAGTTGAGATACAAAATCATGTAAATTTTAAAATTCAAGCCACAAAATGTAGAACAAGTGCAAAATGGAGCATAATAATCAACACTTTTATTACTCTTTTTTATTTATTTTTCTTCTTTTAACAACCTCCACCCCCAAACTTATTTCTTTGCAATACTTTGGGTGAACTTTCTCTTTTTGAATATTTCTTTCTTTTCTTTTCTTAATAAAATAATACAAGATATGCACTCAACAAAAGATGTGTAAGAGAGAATTTTTTTTCATTTTTATGGGTATGAGAAAGGTAAATATGGGTAAAGAAAAGAAATAAAAGCCAAACAATAACAAGGCTGCAAAAGGGGACCTAAAGATATAATATTTTTAAGGTTGGCTTGAAAAGCTCAAATGGTCCAAAGAAGGCCCGTATCATTTCCTTGATCATGCACTTCCTAAGATTTCTCCTCAAGAGAGAATCAAACAACTTCTAGATGCAAATCATCCACACACATGCATTCTCATAAACTTTTTCTAAACCTGACATGCATTTATATTCCAAGGTCTATCAAACATAAAGATAAAAATTATATTCATACACAATTGAAATAATAGAAATAAATGCAACTCATGGATTCTTATGTGATATCGCAATAAATTAGATCAATCCATAATTTATGCATTCATTGGATATTCAATTCAATACACCAGCATGCACAGTTTTAAGAAAATGACTCAAAACACAATAGAGCGATATAAAAAAAAATAAAATGGAAAAAAAATGTGAAAATAAAATATTAAAGAAAAATAAAGAAAATTTCTTTTTTGCGACCAACAACTATATACATCCCCTACAAAGGCTCCGAACTCGGGGAGGCACCTAAGCCGACTAAACATTACCTTCAAAACAAAAACAAAAAAATTAGTCACTAAAATAAAGAGTAATAGATACGAATAACTAACTGAAGAAAAGCAAATAACAAAATTAAGATTAAAGAAAAAGAAAGAAAATTTGGGTTGCCTCCCAAAAAGCGCTTATTTAACGTCATTAGCTCAACGTTAATTTTTCAACTTATCAAGGTGGCTTGAAACAAGAGAAGTAAGATGACACCTTTATTTTTTCAAATTTATGCTTCCATACTCGGTCAATGGCCTTAGAAGTGCCTTCAAAGACATTTAAACTGGAGTTGTAGTGGTTTGTCTAGAAGACGCCTTAGCACTAGAAATTCCACTAGGTAATGGGGTTTTCAATTTATCAATAGGTAAGGTACCTAGATGCAATTTGTCAGAAGATTTCAGATTAGTTTGCAATAAATTCTAAAAAATAGGAGGACCTTTCTCCTTTTCATCAACAATATTGGAATTGGAAGGATCAACATTAATCAATGATGAAGGATTCTTACCAGCCAATTCCTGTTGAGGCTTACCTTGAATGCATTTGACAGGGGCATAGAAATCTGATATCGGTGTAGATTTATCAAAGATATTGATGGTCACCTGATCTCCATCTACCCTCAAAATAAGCTCACTTCATGGTATATCAATCAGTGCTCCTGAAGTAGCTAAGAATGGTCTTCCAAGAATCAAAGGGATATCAACATCCTCATCTATATCTAAAATCACAAAATCTGCTGGAAAGAAGAATTTGTCCACCTTTACTAGAAAATCTTCAACTATACCATATAGACGTTTGATTGACCGATCAGCTAATTGAAGAGACATCGTTGTTGGCTTCACTGTTTCAATCCCAAGCTTATGAAGAATTGACAATGACATTAAATTGATGCTAGCTCCTAAGTCACATAGAGCCTTCTCAATGGTCATTTTGCCAATAATGCATGGAATAGTGAAACTTCTTGGATCCTTCAACTTGGGTGGTAGCTTCCTCTGAATAATAGCGCTGCACTCTTCAGTAAGTGCTACAGTATCATCTTCCTTGATTCTCCTCTTCTTTGATAACAAATCTTTCATAAAATCTGGCATATGATGATATTTGCTCAAGTGCTTCAGCAAAAGAAAGGTTTATCTGCAACAGCTTGAAAATATCAAGGAACTTTAAGAACTGCCTCTCTCGCTTATTTTGATTTTCCTTCTTCAATCTATGAGGAAATGGCATCCTAGCATATAGTGAAGGGTCAAATGCTTTCTTTTGCTCATGTTCTTTCTTCCTTCTCTACACTCTCGGTTGTTCCTCTTTAGGTTCTATAGAGATCTCTTCCTCTGGAGCATCTTTTCCTTGATCAGGGCTTAGAGGAAGTACTTCCTTAACATCACATTCTTTCAGTTGAGGGCTAATAACTTTTCCATTCCTCAAGGACATTGCCATACATTTCTCTTTTGAATTGACCACTATATCACTTAGTAAGGTGCTTGGAGGTCTCTCTGAGATCTATTTTGCTATTTGACCCACTTTATTCTCAAAACTCTGAATAGCTGCTCATTGATTCTAAAAATTAGCTCTTGTTTCCTCCATAAAAGTGTTGGTGCTAATAGCAGGTTTCTCAACAATACTTTTAAGGTTTGATAGCTTTTCTTGTTGAGATTATGAAGATGGTCATTGATATGGAGGTGGTGATAGTCTTCGCACATTCTGATTAGTCCATGAAAAGTTTGGATGATTCCTCCACCCTAGTTTGTATGTGTTGGAATATGGGTTACCTTGTGGTCTCAAAGGATTACCCATATAATTGACCTGTTCCTGAGGAATAACACCTGAAATGCTTGCTTCACATCCATCATTGGCATGGTTACCCCCATAGAAATCATAAATTAGAGCTTGATAGTTTATAGAGCTTATCTACATACTACTAAGTTACTTTGAAAGGTTGGCGATTCACTGCGAAAGACTCTTAATCTGCCCAAGAATTGCATCAAGAGTGCTAAGCTCCATAATTCCCTGTTTAACTACTGCTCTTCCACTAGGCAACTGATATTCATTAGTAGCTATGGTTTTGAACAGTTCCTATGCCTCTTCAGGAGTCTTAGTGTTTTACGACCCACCTGCAAATGCATCAACCATAAGCCTAGAAGAATGATTCAAACCATTATAAAAAATTTACACCTGCTGCCAAACTTTGGAAGCATGATGAGGGCATTTTCTCAACAGCTCCTTAAATCTTTCCTACGCTTCATAGAGAGATTCTCCTTGATTTTGAGTAAAGCAAGAAATCTCATTCCTTATCTTCATGAACATTGATGGAGGGAAGTACTGAATGAGGAACTTACTAACTAATTCATCCCAAGTTGAAATGCTTCCTTGAGGCTGGGCTTGTAGCCAACTCTTAGCCTTGTCTCTCAAAGAAAATGGAAAAAGTCTTAATTTAATGACATCATCACTAGCTCCATTATATTTGATAGTGTCACAGAGTTGCAAGAAATTAGTAATGTGCAAGTTTGGATCTTCTGTCTGACCTCCCCAAAACTAATTCTATTGCACTAGCTATAGAAGCGCTGATTTAATTTCAAAATTGTTTGCTTGCATAGCAGGTCACACAATACTGATTAAGACATTTTCAGAAGATGGAGTTGCATAGTCATCAAAAGTGCATCTTCTTTATGCAGTAGTGCTCTCAGCCATCTTTTCTTCTAAGATCCTTCTTTCTCTGGTTGTTTTCCTATTTGCTCTTTTTGTTATTGTTATCTTCGAATCAAAAAAGTAATTCTTCTGAATCCCTAGTACCTCGCATAAACAAACGAACAAACAAACCAAAGTGAAGTAAAGAAAAATAATTAAAAATAAAAATAAAAAATGACTAATAAAAGTAAACAAAGAAAACAAAAATGAATAAAAAGAAACAAATTAAAAAGAAAATTAAATAAAGAAAAATTAAATTAAATAAGAAAAATAAGTGCCTAAATTAGTGTCTCTTCAACTACTATTTAATATTGACAACAATAATCCTGGGCATTGGTGCCAAAAACTTGTAATATTGGCAAGTGCACTAAATCGCAAAACTAATAAAGAGTGAGTTAAGTATCGTTCCGACGAGGATTATGTTGTCAATTACTAAATTTGCCAAATTGACACTATTCAAGCTATCGAAAAGAGAGTTGGTAAAAATAATTATAAGAAAGAATATACAAAAAAAAACAAAAAAAATTAACTAATTGGGTAAAGATGAAAGACAATGATATGAAAGTGTTAGGGGTCAAATTTTACTTGAACTCTTCTAATGCAAAATCAAATATTGGTTTAATCAAGTTTTTTCCCAATGATTCATGATCAATTCCTAAAATTAATCAATATCCAATCCCTTAGTATATTAATACTCTTCACATTATTTAGAATTAACTAATCCCTTAGTTTAAACCCAAATAGAGAAGGCATTATTAAAAATGAGAGAATTAAGAGAAAGACTACACAACCCACAACGTCTATTCCTAGCGATTGCGAAAATTATGGTGTTTATCATAAGTTCTTGGTTCATGTAAATTTTCTCAAATCATACATTAATTCAGAAATTATTCCCAAATTGGCCAAATTTAGAAAAGCAGTAAGAAAAGATATAAAAACATAAATCATGAAATAGAAACATTGATTAAACACAATAATGAATTGACATCATCAAAGAACAAGATCCATCATCAACCTAATGAAAAAGATTTAGTTACACATGAAAAAAAAAAGAACACAAAGGGAAGAATATGACAAACTCCATTATAGATAAGTGGAAAAGTTGAAGAGAATTCCTAATCTTCAAGCCTAATTATGCCCACACCACTATAGGGTTTGTGCCTCTTGACGACTGCTTTCTGTCCAAGTATGTGTTGAATTTGGCATAACTTTTCTATTTATAAAGAAATTAATGTGCTCTATTACGCATTCAGCGCTCAAGCGCTACATTCCCAATGCTCAGGCGTTGGGACATTAAAGAGAAATTCTTCTGCGCACAAAGCGTGCTCAAGTGTTGGACACCCAGTGCCCAAGCGTTGGACACCCAGCGCTTGAGCACTGGGCTTTTGAATGGAATTTTCTTCTCTTTTTCTTGCTTGTTCAAATGTCCAGTCTTTTCCATTTGCAATTACTTATAAAAACATATAAAACACGTAATAAGAACACAATTTAAAATATTAATAACATAACAAAACTTGAGAACATAACTCAATCAAATAGATTAAAAGAGGATGAAAATCCAAGATTTTGAACTATAGAAATATGAATTTTTGAAGGTTCGTCAATAGCTAATAACAATCCAACCTAAGGCAAATCATGCAATTCCATCAAAGTATCTAACATAAGAGACAAGAAAAGCACAACTCCTAAAAGGAACTCCTAAACATGCCTAAACATAGTTAGTCCATACTCAACCTCAATAGGATGAACTACTCGGATACCATAATATAACATCCTAATACTAAAATCTTGATATATTTAGCATACATAAAGATAAACAGCACTACAATGTCACTACTTACATAATAATATAATAATATATCCATAATCATTAATGTAGTCATTATAGAGAACCTTATCAAATACAGAAACATGCATACATATATATACAACATTTACCTCTCAAAGGGATTGAAGTAAATACACAACTCTTTTAATGTTACAAAAGAGGTATAGTTAAATACAAGGCTTGTAATAAAAGAAATAAAACTAGAACTAATCTAATCCTTTAACTTCTTTTTTCTTCTTTTTCTTTGAAGAACCTTCACTTGGATTTACATGATAACACAAGAGGGTGAGAATCAAAAATTCTCAATATAAGTATACCAAAACTAGTCATATATAACATAATCTTAACAAATAATGTTGGTGTATGCCCTAGAGGCCATTTTATTTTGACCTTATTTACATACATTATATTATGCTATTTATTTAATACATGAGGAATGTCATTTATTGTGTTATTTATTATAAACATAATAAAGTCCTTAGAATAGTGAGTTTAATGACATAGGACATCAAGTGGATGACTTGATCGTGAGATCCTATTGGATAGAATCAAAACACTATTCTTAAATGTCCCTAGTCAAGTATTATTGTTAATTAGGACAACAATAATGCATTGAGACTAGTATGTGCATAGACTGATGGCCATATCTCATGGGTTATGGATATGAAATATCAAGTCTTCATATAGATACATATTAGAGTAATGATATATTAGACTGTGTAACACCCCAAAATTTACTATTTCTTAGTAATGTCTGAATTGTACTATTTTATGATTTCTGTGTGCTGTAAAATTATTTTGACTATTCTATGACTTTTTTTGATCTCTGTGTGTGATTTACTAAGAGACAAGAAAATAATAATTTTAGGGTGATCTGTTGATTATTTCTATATTTTAATCGCCTTGTAATTGATTCATTGAACTCCATTTGTGCTTAATTGTCATCATTTAGCTTAGTTTCTGATATCAAACCCTAATTGAAACATTATTATGAAACTTTACTTAAATGTGTTCATTTGCACTCATAATTGAATTATGCCTTTCAGTCACTGGGCTTCTTAAGGTTCAATTAGGTTTAATTAAGGTGGTTTTGACACATTTTATGATATTGAGCCTAATTGGATCATTGAAGGAATTATTGCATGAATTAGCCCTAATTTATCTCTTTGATAATGTTCAGTAAAATAGCTATAATTTGAGTTTCGAATATCTAATTGATGTGATTTTGGTCTTGTAGGAAAGCTAAGACAATTCTGTACTACTTTCATGAAGACCTCAAAGGCCCAATCACACGTTTGGATAACTCAAATTAGAGTTGAAGCAAGAACTAGGGTGCTGATCCTGACAGTTTGACCTTTGTATACTATTCATGACATATCTCGAGCTACAATTGTCAAATGGGCTGAAATTTTGATGGTTGATAGTTAAGATCCAAATCTACAACTTTCATGTTGAACATTTTTCTAGATTTGGAGGTCTAATAGGTCATATTGAGCTTAGAAGTCAGATTATAAGGCCAGAGTCAGAATACAGGGCCTACATCAGAATACAGGGCCTAGGTTACGTAAAAATACACGGCCGTGTACGCCTCTGACTTTGCAATTGAAATAGTGAAATTTTGCCCCCAAACTCAGTGTCATACACGGCCATGTATTCATGCCAGAAACTCAATTATTGAGACTTCTACGCGAAGTTTGTGTTGGTGGCCAATATATTGACACTCTTGGCACGTTTTGAAGGGAGTTCTGACCTAGGAGAGCAACTGTAACTCCTTGGAGAAGGAGAGGGGAGTCTTGGATCAAAGATTGGAGTCTCGGGTTCGAGCAATCGGAGATCCATCATCCTCAATCCTCAGAAACTCGTTTGCTTTAGTTTTTCTTCTGCACTTTATTTCTTATGTTGTTCTTTCTCAGTTTTTCTTGTGAGTTCCTTCTAGCTATGTGTAACTAAAACTCCCTTGGTTAAGGGGGTGATGAAACCACTAGTATTGATGTTGTGAATCTTGCATATTTGATTATGTCAACACAGTTATGTCTTTATTCATATATTTCTGAATCTATTATTGGTATGAAGGTTTTTGTACTTGTTCCCACTTTCAAAGTGGTAGATATGGGTTTATTATGCGCGGTTGCGGTAGTAGATCTAGCGGAATATATGATGTTCATGTGGGTATAATTATCTTTGTGCTATTTGCCAGTTATAAAAGTGGTAGATCTGGGTTTATTATGTGCGGTTGCGGTAATAGATTTAGAGAAATATATGTTCTAAGTAATTTAATCCCGGTGTGTGATTAGATCTTAGTGTAATTGGTTTTCTAAATCTTAATGCAATTATTGGATAGTTGTAAGAGCGGTTGCTTTATGACTAATCAGTGATTAGGAGTTTATTTGAGCGGTTGCTAAATTAGCCAACACGTAAGGAAAACAGAGATTTACTCTCACAATTGCATAAAAACATAATTCAGCATGTTGGAATAAAAGGATATGTGGATTTACATCATCATATAAATCTAGTGGTGGATTCAATCTCTTAACCAATTTTCTTATATTGTTGATTTCAGTTTGTTTATTGTTATTGTCTTTGAAACTGTTCATTGTTCATCAAAACTCCAAAACCCCCTATTTACTGTTTATTGTTAATCAGAGTCTAATTTGGGAATTACTTGATAGTGTTAATTGAATTGATTCTCTGTGGATCGACCCTTACTAACTACAACTAGTTGTAAGGTTTTTATTTTCTGGTGGACCTGACAACCGATTTTTATCTAAATTTTAATCACTATATCCTCACGCATCATAGGGCCGGGGAAAATCTTTACAAATTTATTCGGAGACGGGGGATCTTACTAAACTTAAATCTGAGAGATACGTTACCCGATATTTTAATTTTTAGAATTTATTTGTGAACTAAAAATATTTCATAATTTATTATCTGTCAGATAATATCTGCTTTTGTGAACAATAGCTTTTGTTCATTGGGTAATAGATCCAGTATCTTTTATCTGATGGAAAATAGACTGGGAAAAGTCTTTGTGACTCATTCTGGTCAACCAATAAGAATTGGTCAACACAAATAGCTTGATTTTTCTTAACCAATAGAAAATGGTCAACAAAAGTAGTTAGAATAGTTAGCAAGGAACTAGATAATCTAACTAAGTTACCATAAAAGCCTAAGTAGTAACTAAATGGAACTAACTTAGTTTGCTAATACTTAGAGTCTATGGTTACAAGGAAGCATTCTAGAGTCTTCTAGAAGTGTGACTAGTGCATGACAAATGCATGACTTAATCATGTAACTAGATAGTTAGCCAAGTAACTAGAAGGCCTAACTAAGTTAGCTTAAGTGAACTAACTACCTAAACTAAGTGTAACTAAGAAACTAATTGAATCAAAACTTAGTTAATTCCATCCATGTGCTCCATGATACAGATTATAAGTTGCAAACCCAAGTGCAGGTTGTTTCAAGTAATAAATTCTAAAGAGTCCGAGGTCGATCCACAGGGAATTGATGAAGAAAAATTCTTTAACGTAAAGAAAATATTTTGTCACAACAATAAAAGTGATAAAACTTGGTCACAAATAAAAAAGATTTACTTGAGTTAGGAGATCCACTCTTAATAAATAAATTAAAGATAAGATTAATTCTTTATATAACTCAATTAGAATCCACACATAAAGGAGATTCCAATCAGAAAATAAAACATTCAAAGTTCATTAAAAATTATATAGGTAATTATATTATGATTCCTTTAATCATCTATTAACACCACCATTTATAAACTGGCTCAAGCATTCATTGTGTTAATATCTTGTCTACAATAAATCAAGATCTCCACTTAACAAAGAGGGTTTCTAAACAGATTGGAAACAAAATACAACACGTATAATGACCACTTGAAAATATATCAATTAAGAACAAGAAAGAAATGAATCTAACCATATTTCATTACTAAGAGCTTCACCCTTTCACCCAAGTAAAATGAAACTTAGTTACTCATAGACAAGAAGAAAGGAAGAGATAAGAAGAAGAAGAAGAACATGACCTCAATTTAGAATACAAGGAAAACTACAACAAGATAAACAAATAACACAATAGCATGATCTTGATCTCTAGGATCAAGAATCTTCAAATGATTAGCCAAGGCTCCTTTTTATAGAGGATTAGGGATACAAAATGACAAGGGGGCTGATTCGTGAGTGAGTGGATGAGTGGAAAATAAGTGAAATATGCCAAATGACTTTTGATAAGTGAAAAATTATGGAGATTTTTTGTCTCCGAAATCATTCAGTTATGAAGTCATTGAATGTGTCAGAATATTAGAATATAGTCTTTATGAAAGTTGTAGGCTTTTGTCTTATATTTCAAATGTCACCAGAATCTCTCAAAAGGCCACCTATAGATCGAGATATGACCCAATTACTACACATTATTTAGGCCCAGTTACAGCTCCTCTTTTCTGACTTCCAAGACCAATATGACCTCTAAGGAGGCCGAATTGAGTCTTGTGTTCTTCACGAAAGTTGTAGATATGGGTCTTAACTTTTAGATACCAAAATTTCAACCAATCCAGATCTTACAACCTGCGTTATACTCTGGTTACTGCACACTATTCAGGTTCCAATCATAAAACTCGTATTCTATCTTCCAAGCCCAATTAGTTCCACTACAGTTCTGACTTTGGCCTAAAGTTCTTCATGAAAGTTATAGAGCTCTCTCTTATCTTTCCAAAAAAAGTTAAATTCATAATTAGTAGACATCTAGAAATCAAGATATGGCCAAAATATAGAAATAATGTAAGATATAAATCATGCTGAAAAAATCAATTAAGTCCAATTTGAGTCCAAACTTACAAAACATAACTAAGCTCAATCAATTAAGTACGTGGAGAGTGTAAATAACTAAAAATGAGGGCTTATTAATGTATAAAATATATGATTATCAAATTTTTTCATACTTAGCTTTTTGCACTCTTGGACAAAACACACAAGACAAAACTAGGGAACAAGGAAAAATAACACAAACTCAAAAGCTATAAATTCTAAAAGACTTAGTTTCCAATAATATTTAAGAATGAAGAGCAAGTAATCATTTAAGGGATCAAAACATTTATGAGATATCGTTTCTTCATATTTCAAACCAACAAGCAAAGAAACTTCAATTGAAAAGCATGAGTCAAGAATGATAGATCTTCACAAAATTTACTCTTAATCCCTTAAATGTTCAAAAGGTAGGTATTTCACTCAATGCAACCCATGAAAATTACACTACCATAAACTTGCTTATCTTCTACTTCTCCACTACTCAGAACACATGCACGCATAAATCATGAGGACTTTATTCAAGGTTGTAATGGGGTCAAGGTAAAGGAGGAGGTAGAATGGATATGACAAGTTAAATACCAAAGAGAATAAAAGAGCGTAAAAGTTGAGTTCAATTAACAAGCATGAAGGTTCATCCCAACTCCACCTAATACAAATTCCCTTTACATATTCTTTTCCTTTCCTTTATTACCTTGTTGGCCCTTATTTACACATTTTTTTAATTTTTTTAATTTTTTTTGAAGAAGAACATTATATATACATTTTATTAAGTAAACATTTTTTTCAACCATTATGCACACACACCCCCACACTTGTTCAAGAACTCATCCAATGACAAAGCTAATGTTCTCTTATTCCTTAAGGCCGGGTAAAAACATGATTTTTCATTTAAGGCACATAATGAGTTCGAAACAAAGAAAAATCAAATAAGCTCAAAGGGGTTAAGCAAAGGAAAATAGGTCATTTCCAATGTTTTACGTTGGCAAGAATCAGAGAATTTTCAAGAAGCCATAAGAGTGTTTGATATCATATTGAGACAATATGCTACTGAGTAAGGCTGCATATTTGTGAACCAGTCATTCTTGGCTATTTAGTTAAAGTAGCTATTTCAAGAAAAATGTCTCAATCATATTTATGTATGCATATGAAAATGTAGTCTAAAAAAAAATTAAAGCAAGTTCTAGAGTAACAATTCCATGAGTGAAATTCACACAAGAAAGAAGAGAATAGTACAAATGTTTAATCCATTCATCAATAGGCTCAAAATCTCACAAGGCATAATTCTATCATTCTCAGTACACCAATTTAACATCCATAACTAAGCATGTGATTTTTAAGAAAGAAGACAATTTACTCATTCATGCAAATTTCCATGAATTTGAATTGCTACTTCCACACAAACTAGTTGTCTACCCCAACTAAAATGTGTCTCAAGTGTAAATTTACCTCAAGGGCATAATTTATTATTTACTCTTCCATCCTTAATTGGTTTTACTGTGAGTAGATTTCTGACAATCATATCAATAAACATACTCCCTAACTAAAATGCATCTCAAGAGTAAAATTTACTCCTTACTCTGTCATCCTTAATTGGTTTGGTAAGTTACTGACAATAATATCATACTTCCCAAATTTTTTTTTGAACAACTATCCTTTCCCCCCAACCAGATCACAACATTATCCATAATGTTAAAATGTAGATGAGTAAATGATAGAAGACATTACTTATTATAGCAATTACTGAAAAGAGAGACCTGACACAAATTTAAACAGAAACAAAGTACAATAAATAAAACCAAAGCTTGTAATTATTTAAATAGTTGGAGTGTCTGATCTAGCTTGTTTTTCATACTACTTCCCTCATCGCTTCCTTCTGACTAATCTATCTAAACTGTTATTGGATCAGGTTCATAAACAAAAGCTTCTAATTCATCAATCAACTCATCAACAATAGAAGCAGAGATAAGGAGTCGTCTTGCTGAAAGTGTGATAAATTTTTGTTGCATAGCATGGTCAACAAAAGATAACAAATTATTAAAGAAATTATTAACATTCAACAAACCTATGGGTTTATGGTGGATGATCAGTTGGGCCCAAGAGATAATTTGAAAAACTTCTTCCAAAGTACCAAAACCACCTAGTAAGGCTATGAATGCATCAGAGTCTTCAACCATTGCCTTCATTCGTCCATGCATAGATGATACTTGAAGTTTGAATTGTTTTTCCAATGATGTTCCTTTGAGTTAAAGGTTCAGGAATGATACCTAAAACCTGACTGCCTCCTATATGTGCAGAGAGTGATACAATCCCCATTTACCCAATGCTACCTCCCCTATATACTACATGAATTTTCCTCGTAGCAAGTGTTCTGCTAACAGTGCTTGTTGCATTTATAAACTCTAAACCCTTCCCATAACTTGTCCCACAAAATACACAAATACTGATAAATCTACAAACTGAAGAAGAAGCTCCCTCTATTTTTACACTCACACTCCATTTGAATGATTATGAGTTAGAGGAAAGTAAAGAAAATAGAGTGTTTAAATAGGGAAGAGAATAAAAAAAGTAATTATAACACCTATATGGATAGGTTGGCTGTTGTCAGAAAAGTTTGAATTTAAGAAACTTTTTTTTATTTTTTTTTTATTTTTTTTTACTTCAAGAAAACCAATAAGGTAAAGAAGTCTAGAAATCCCTGAAGGACCCCGCTCAAAGGATCGTCTGTCCAAAACCAAAATACAACAAAATCATACAAAAATAAAATTATAATAACAAATGATGACATACCTTTATGTACAAGTTTCATGACATATCTTTATACTACGCGTCATGAGTGTGGTAATACCAAGATGGCTCAGCCAATCTTGGAATTCTTCTCCCTCCTACTTGTGGGATATTTTGGATTGATCTTCGATGCAACTAATTAAAATGCATAAATCTGATAGCTACCACCAGCGATCACAGCCAATGAGAGGTCACTGGAGAGCCTATGGCATTAAATCACAAGATCCAGCTTAGAGGCATTGTTAAGCGAGAATGCAAACATGGGATGCTTCTATCTGTCCATCAGCAAGCAGAGCCTACGTTAAAACCTGGGAATGCTTGCGCGACTCTCTACAGAGCATGGCACGCGAACTTTATTTATAGATCAACGTGCGAAGGTCCACTTGAGTCAATAACGGGTCTGCCATTGGCAGGGACTCCTAAACTAATTAAAGACCAAGTACAATCGAAGTTTCACCCTTTTTTTCTTTTCTTTTTTTTTTTTTTTTTTTTCTTTTTTCTTTATTTTTTTGAAGATGTACAAGATAATATATACATTGTGATTGTGGCTCACATCTTCCTCTGGTTTTATGTCTGGTAACAACTTAAACGCCTTTTATGAGTCGAGGATAAGCTTCCCATCCTATTTTCTTATAAATTGGCAAACAGGGTCTTTTTGAGTTAAATTCCAAAGACTGTAATGCTCTTGCTTGTCCCTGAAGAGATTCCACAAATTAATAAGTTCACGATGCACAACTCCACAATAATGCGTCTCAAGAGTTAATAAGATATCATCTAATGACTTCTTACTCAGTCCATTCTTAATGAAGAATATTTAATCTTCTCTATTTACGAAAACTATCCCCAAATAACGATATCGCTTGTTAAAAAAAAATTGACAATATTAGTAAACCAAGGCATGGAATTGACAGAAATAAAAATTCATCGAAAAATTAATCATTGATAAGTGTGATATCAAAAGGTGAGCCTGTTGTAAGTATGGACAAATGATTTGCAACAATATTTTTGGCTTCTTTCTTATCTTTTATTGTGATGTTGAATTCTTGAAGCAACATAATCCACCGTATCAACCTAGGTTTGCAAAATCTTGTTGAGAAAATCGACAAGTGCACCGAATTGTCAAAGTAATAAAGTTGACGATTAAGAGGGAAAGAAAAAAAACTAAAACACATGAAATTAAGAGGGAAAAGAGAGAGCAAAGCACATGAATGCAAAACACATTAAGGATGTAGATACATGAAATTAAAACACTAGGGAACTGACATCACTTGATTCAATAATCTATCATAGACAATAGAGTAGCTTTGAGACCTTCATTCTAATTAATTTCTAATCATTCAATTGATGGGGAGAATCCAGTAATTAATTAAAACTCAATTCCAGGTCTAAACCTGAACTCCTAAAGGCATGACCTTTACTTTATGGATTTTCATGAAAAATACCACAATTCTCCCACACAACCTATAACCTCCATTCCTAGATGATTATAAATCATGACACTTATTATTTATGGTCTAAGTTATATGCAAACCTTCTGATTCTACATACGCCTCACTAGATCAATTTATGAGCGACCAATTCATAAAAGCATTAAGAATCATAATAAGCACTCAAATTGAATAAAAAAAGAAATTGATTAAAATTCTAATATTAATACATGTCGATTTAATCAAGTTACGTCTTCACCCTAGAAACACACAAATTTAACTACACATGATAAAAGAAAAGAAGAAATAGGAAGAATAAAATAAAAATATATACAGAGCTCAACCTTCCATAAAAAAATATTAACAAGTAAGCGATAAACTTGCCATGATAAAAAAAATTAATATTAATAAGTAGGCAGTAAACCTGCCATGAAATATTAATAAGGATGTGGTATAAACCAGCTACCAAATAAATATTACAAGGGTGTGGTATAAACCGATCACCAAATATATATTCACAAAGGTGTGGTATAAACCAACCACCAAATAAGTTAATAAGCTGATAAATTAAAAAGTTAGTAACAAGTAAATTAAAATATTAGAAGTGGGTAAATTAAACTATTAGAAGCAAGTAAATTAAAATGTTAGAAGCAGGTAAAGTAAAATGTTAGAAAGTTAGAAGGTTAGAAAGTTAGTAAGAGAGTTAGATAGTTAGTAAGTTAGCAAGCAAGAAAATTAAAAGGTTAGTAGGTTAGTAAGTTGGAAAGTTAGAAATAAAATATAGAAAATAAAATAAAAAAATAAAGTACAAAAAATAAAGTGCAGAATGTAAAGTACATAAAATAAAATGCAAAAAGTAAATTTAAAACATGAAAACCGAAGAATCGGTAAGCCGCTTTTTTGCTCGGCGAGAAAGAAGAGAAAAAGAAAGATTATTTCATAATGATTAAAGATTACAGAGGCATAAAGGAGAGTTTTCCACACTAAGTTAGTACATTAGTAAGTACAAATAAAAAAATTAAAAAAGTAGAAAAAAATATATATATATACAAGATCCACAGGAAAAAAAACAAATATATATATACAAAATATTTATACCATAAATTTGTTCTTCAAATCAAGTCCCCGGCAATAGCGCCAAAAACTTGATGTGGATTATAAGTTGTAAACCCAAGTGCAGGTTGTTTCAAGTAATAAATTCTTGACAGTCCGAGGTCGATCCACAGGGAATTGATGAAGAAAAATTCTTTGACATAAAGTAAATATTTTGTCACAACAAGAAAAGTGATAAAACTTAGTCACAAATAAAAAAGATTTACTTGGGTTAGGAGATCCACTCTTAGTAAATAAATTAAGGACAAGATTAATTCTTTTTATAACTCAATTAGAATGCACACATAATGGAGTTTCTAATCGAAAAAAAACATTCAAAGTTCGTTAAAAATTATATATGTAATTATATTATGATTCCTTTAATCATATATTAACACCACCACTTATAAATGGGCTCAAGCATTCATTGTACCAATATCTTATCTACAATAAATCAATATCTCCACTATACAAAGAGGATTTCTAAACTAATTGGAAACAAAATACGACACATATAATGACCACTTAAAAATATATCATTTAAGCACAAGAAAGAAATGAATCTAACTTTATTTCATTACCAAGAGCTTCACTCTTTCACCTAAGTAAAATGAAACTTAGTTACTCATAGACAAAAAGAAAGGAAGAGAGAAGAAGAAGAAGAAGAAGAAGAAGAAGAAGAAGAAGAAGAACGTGATTTTAATTTAGAACACAAGGAAAACTACAACAAGATAAACAAACAACACAATAGCATGATCTTGATCTCTAGGACCAAGACTCTTCAAATGATCAGCCAAGGCTCTCTTTTATAGAGGATTAGAGATACAAAATGATAAGGGGGCGGATTCATGAGTGAGTGGATGAATGGAAAATAGGTGGAAAATGTCAAATGACTTTTGATGAATAGAAAATTATGAAGATTCTTTGTCTCTGAAATCATTTAGTTATGAAGTCATTGAATGCGTCAGAATATTGAAATATAATCTTCATGAAAGTTATAGGCTTTGGTCTTAGCTTTCAAATGCCACCAAAATCACCTCAAAAAGCCACCTACAGCCCGAGATATGGCCCAATTACTACACAGTATTTAAGCCCAATTATAGCTCCTCTTTTCTGATTTCTAAGCCTAATATGACCTCCAAGGAGGCCGAATTGAGTCTTGTCTTCTTCACAAAAGTTGTAGATATGAGTCTTAACTTGCAGATACCAAAATGTCAGCCTAATCCAGATCTTACAACCCGAGTTATGCTCTAATTACTGCAAACTGTTCAGGTTCCAATCACAAAACCTATATTTTAGATTCCAAACCCAATTAGTTCCACTAGATGTTTGACTTTGGCCTAGAGCTCTTCATGAAAGTTGTAGAGCTCTCTCCTATCTTTCCAAATAATTAAAATGCATAATTAGTAAACATCTAAAAATCAAGATATGGCCAAAATACAGAAATAGTGTAAGACATAAATCATGCTAAAAAAATCAATTAAGTCCAATTTGAGTCCAAACATACAAAACATAACCAAGCTCAATCAATTAAGTACATGGAGAGTATAAATGACTAAAAATGAGGGCTTATTAATGTATCAAATTTGTGATTGTCACTCCACGGCCAACTAGGTGATTCTAGGATGTTCATGAATCATATAATGACCAAAGGATGACTACTTAGTGACCTAGGCCATGTTAAACCATGTAATATTTTCTATCTTGTTGAACAAGCCTTGGCAATTCTCTCCTTTCACTTACACGGCCATGCATTAGAGAATAGCCTATTTTCATTTCATTCTAACACTTTGTGACAAGAATCCATCATCTTTTCTCTCACTTCCAAGAACTCCAAGAACAACCAAAGAACTTCATCTTCTTTCTTCTTGAAGGTTTCGGCCACTACACCCAAAACCTACTTCCAAGCTTCCATAATTCTACCCAACACCATTTCCCAAACCTAAACAACTTTCTAAACACTTTTCATCTTGAGAGTTTCATCCAATTCAACCTCTTGGTGCTTCAAAATCAAGTTTAGGTTATCTACTCCTAAAAGTAACTTCTTGATTTCTTGTTCCTAAATTGGATTCTTAAATTTCTAAACCATGATTGATCCATGGTTTCTTATTTTCAAGCTTTGTTTATACCTCTAGTTTGGTTTAAGCTTGTTAGGGTTTTATTGAGGGTGCTTCACGAAATCAATAGGAGGCTATACAAGAAGGATTTTTGTCTTCCTTGAGGTAAAAGGGAGATTAACCTCATCAACCATGTGTTGCTGGTGAGGAAATGGATTTGTTTGTGGTGAAAAATCCATAAGGATTTATTCACTTGATTGTTTAAGCCTTACTTGTTTGTGATGATGTGATTGGTATGCTTTATAGCTTTGAAAATTATGTTTGAATATGTGATTAGTATGCTTTATAACTTTGAATCTATTCTTGAGTATGTGATTGAGAAAGCATGATGAATATTGTGTATAGTAGGATGTGATTTACATGATGGGAAATTGTATGAAGGTTCCAAAGAACCCTAGAGGCTCACGGCCTCAATCACCACTAAGGGAGCAAAATGTTCTAATTATTTCCCTAAACATGAATTAAATGATTTAATGATAAGAAATTGGATTAAGGGTTTTTGCAAAGAATAAAGTGATAGAAAATAAGTGCAGATTTAGGTATTTGATTAATAATAAATTGATTTGATAGGTTTTTTAGACCTAAAAAGAAAGTAAACCCATTTTTAGAATTAAATTAGTGTAATTAGGTTAATAAGTAAGATAAAAGTAAAAACTTGAAATTTACTAACGTATAGCTCACCCTTTGGGATTTGAAGTGCGTTAGAAAATTTTGAACTATAATATCTCAATTTAATCAAAGAAATGCAATTTTGTGACAATAGTAAAAAATACTATTTTTAGTGAATAAAATGTTAGAATTATTATTTATAGATGGTTTATTAAGGAATAATGAAATTAAAGTCAAATTTTGAAAATAAATTAAGCTTAGAATATGTTAGAAACATTTTATGCGATTGAAAATATGTAGAAAAACCCTTACGCAATTCAAAAATAGTAATTTTTAGCTACGTGATTAAGAAAACATTTTAAAATCTTTACAAGATTGAGACAACATTGGAAAATAGTTACGCGATTTGAAAATGTAAGAAAAATGATTTGCGATTGTGAAAATGTGATAAAATGTTTATGCGATTGAGAGTAACAACAGTTTGCTGTCAGGTTGCTGTGGTGGACCCGGTGATGTTGATCAGTGATACTGCCAAGTAATGGCGTGTGTATGTGCAAGACTATGAGAATGATAATTACATGTGTATTTGAAACATACATCATGCATAGAAAAATGTGTCAACTTATTTAGTTAAGGCTTGATGCCTAGGAGATTGAATTACACCTTCGTGCGGGTGAGAATCACATAGTTATGATCTTTAGTGATCTTGGAGACGTCGAGGTGTGGAATGTCATAAGTGGCCAGATGGTAGCACCTCTAGGCCGTGGTATCCTATGCAAACACACCGAAGATCTTGACGGAGTTACTACTCTTTTCGTGATTAGTTGAGAGTGTCTTGTATAAGCCATGTTACACAAATTGATATGATATATTGGCACATGATTTGATAGGCTGACGATATACAGACATATACTCCCTATCTTTCTCTCTGAATTTGTGTTTAGCTCTATGGAGTAGGAATGAGTCTGTGTGCATATGCATAGTTGGTCAACATATTGGCATGATAATTATGTTTATCTGATATTTTTAGTATAATATTTTATCAGTGATATGATAATATGATTTATTATGTTAATACTATATCTGCATGCTTGTTGTCATTTTCTATACTGCCATACTGGTATTGATGTAGGGGATCTCACCTCTTTGTTGTATTTTATTTGTTTTACTGTGTATGTTTGATGAAGACTGGGGAGACGAGGAAGTTGGTAATTCTATTTATCACCAGTATACTTCTTTTTGTTGGTTAAGATGGCGACAGGGCGTCAAGTTTTAGGTTTTGTCCGAGTTCAGTTCAATGGGGGAACTTATGCTTGGAGGTGTAGTTTGGATAATGAACGGTTTGTGTATACTGGGGACTTGACTGTGAGTCTAAGTGGGACCCGTGATAGGATCCCTATTTTGACTCAGCATGTGTATGTGCGACTAGAATTCACGATGCCTATTTGTGAGCTCTAGGGCGACACTGTCTACACACCACAAGAGGACTCGATGGTGTCTTCGGTAAGAACCCCTGTTCGGCGAGTGATGTATCCGCCTGGGTTCTTCGATGATATAGTGGAGGAGAAGGATCCTTTTGAGGAACCGATTCCTTAGTTTAGTTTTAGTTTAGTAATTGGGCTTTGAAGTAAAAGTTGTACATATGTATCTTTTTGAAGTGTAGTGTTATATTTATGTAAAATATTTAAGAACAAGGTTTGTAATATTAATGTATATTAAGGTGTGATTAGTTTAATTTTCAAGTTGTATATATGGTTTTTAATTATTTTATTTATTCTTACTTTTTTCGCAAATGAAATTTTAAAATTTATATTTTTACAAGATTAATTCTTTTACAACTTAGGTAAGTTATACTATAATTAGTTTTAAATGTGATACCCTACAGTGAGTGTTATAGACTGACCCACTATGAGAATGCTACGTAGGTCATTGCGTGAGTGTCATAAGTGATTCTCAAAGTGATAATGGTATATGTAGTCCTTTGACCTAAAATCACTATGATTACTATAAGAAGAGTTGTATGTTTTAATGCCATCAAACATCATCTGTAACAATATGATTATAAAGTTAGTTATTTGACTTACCGCGAATCATGCAGAGGGATGTGAGTTACCTAGATAGGATTTATCCCTCCTACATAACAAGAGCAATATCTTCTAGCCCCCTGATTGAGTGAGACTACGAAATGCATGACCATGCTAAAATGAATCAATATGATATATTGATCTTATTTGTTATTAATAAGTCTACTCGAGCATCAGAAACGGAAGATTGAATATAAGGGTGACACATTCCATGCCTTGTGTCCAATCTAGATATCAGGACAAAGGGACTAAAATATATGGAAACATTAGTCACTAAAAAGTTATGTCAAATCACTGAGATTCTCATTACTTTGGTAGCAGTAATGTGTTGCTAGATACCACTCACTGCTTGTAATATTAAAATGAGATTTTAATATTTTTACCAACGTCATGAGAACCTTCAGGATCACACACATAGAACAGATTAAGTTGGAGCAATTAGAATCCAAGTTGGACTAGGGTTCAATCGTGGGCTAGACTCATAACAAATGAGTCCAAGGTTGTACTGCTAAACCTACTGCTACTCTGACTCGCATAAGGCAGTCACTATTATAAATAATACTATTAAGGGATGTCAAGGAGCATCAGTTGCAAACCCTAGCCGCAGCTTAACAGAAAAAGTGATAGGTTTTTCTTATCTTCGCAGCTAGCACTGTACAGGAGACGTGAGACTCCAAGATTGCAGACGTTGGACGTTTGTGAGTCTGTTCTTGTGGAAAATGTAGAGGTTCCATCATTGTTGCGAAGCTAGTGATTTGCTTGATCATTTTTTCATCTATCTTCAAGAGGCAAACTAAAAAATCATGTTTCATGACTCTTCTTTTCACATGGATCCTTGGTGGGAATCCCTTTTCTGCTGTGCTTTTGTTCACGGATTTCCCAATAGTGGTATCAATGCTTAGCTGTGAAACCATGATTCGGTCTTTTCTATTTACATATTGTACGAAATAACATGATTAGTTGTTCTCTTTTTAGTAAAAGATATGATCTTTAATGTGTTATTTAAGAAATAGAAAGAATCTTTTGTGAAAACAAAATCTATTTGATATATTGTATGCGAAACTGTGATGATGTTTTCGAAACCATGAAGATGTTCACATATTTTGTGAAAACCATTTTGTTTACATGTATGTTATTGCAAAGTTTTCTGGTATATATGTGACATATACAGCGTAGTGACGCAAGGATTTTGGAAACCATGTTTTTGGTCAGCGATGGCATCAAACGTTGATGTCAAGCAAGCCTTGTTTCTAGATAGCAATGCAAGGGGTCCCACGACATGAAGTGTTCATGCCCTCGCGGCTATGACGGTTTAAATGTTGAAACCCTAGCCCTCGCCCGCTGACCGAGCAGTGAGACCTTCGTTGCATAGTGTATGTTTTTCGAAGGCATGAAATTCAAATCTGTTTTTAATAACACACAAAGATAATAATGTATTATTATTTTGACCTTTTGTGTTCTTTGTGGTGCATGGTGCATGGTTATGGCCTTAGTCCTCTTTTTGCCTTTTTGGGTTATTTTAAATATGGCTTGCATGTTGTGCCTTTCTCTCTACATTTTAATTATATATTCTTTTCTCACCTAACTCCCCTCGTATGTAAAACGAGGTTTCTTTATACTTTGTAATGTAATTTTGATGTTGAGGCAAGAAGACGATATCATATGAGGATATTAGTGGGAGACGCTTGGTGAAGTTGGTTTGCTCACTAGATTTAGTTATTGATGTAACACCCCAAAAATTTATTATTTCATGATATTTATTTATTTTATAATATTTATGATTTTTGTGAATTTTTCTAGAATTATTTGAATTATTTGATTATTTTATTATATTTCTCAATTTGCGTGTGCATTAAGTGGGGTCAGAGAAATAAAGTATTCCTCCAAGACCGAAAAACTTTGGACAGTTGAACCGAGGTCGGGGAATCTTACTAAACTCGAAGCTGGACACAGCTTACAAAGTTTTCATTTTTTGAGATATATCTAACAGATAAAATTTGGGTACACTCTATTATCCATTAAACAATAGATACCGACTCTGTTAACTAAAACTATTATTCATTTGATAATAAATTGTAGTAAAAATTTAGTAAATTATTTTTATCTAGTAATTTTTATGACATCATTTAAATGATATCATCACGTCACATCATTGATTGACTTTTTTGAAAAATATACAAAACTTCTCAAGCAAGCTTTGGAGAAGCTTGCAAGAGAAGCTTGATTCCCCTTTTCCAAGAAGAGTGCATGGCCATTGAGGAGAAGGAGAGACTTATTGGGCAAGTCTTTGATTTAGTTTTCATTTTCAAACTTTCTTATCACTTTCTCTCTCATCACCCCAAAAGCTTCCTTTCACTTTTCTCTCATCATCTTCTTCCATTTTCTCTCCTACACCACACGGCCACCACCCCATGCACCACCATCTCACATTCTAAAATTCTAACAACCATATTTCTTGAATTTATACTTCCTCCTACGATCATCTAGTAGGAAGATTTTGGTTGTTCATCACTTTTTCAAGAATCCTTCAAGTTAGGGTTTGTGATTTCTAAGGTAAAAGTTCCCTCCTTTTTCATCATCCTTCTTTTCTTCCTTCCAAGGCTTTGATTTTGTTCTTAGCTATTCTTTTCAAGTCTAAAAATGATAACCTTTGGTTATGTCATTTTAGGTTTCAAGGGGGTTCTTGGAGGAGGAAGGTTGTTTCAAAAAGCTCTACACAAGTGGTTAGATATCTTTTAAGGTAAGAGAGATATTTCTATCATCAACCATCAATGGTGGTGAGGAATGAAATTGGTGTAAGGAAAGTGAGGAAATCCATGTGTGGATTACTCACTTTGTTGTTTTGATTCTTGGTGATTTTATGGTTTTGTTCTATATGATGTTCTGGCTTGTTGCGTGTATGGTTTTATTTGAATGGAAAGCTTGATATATGATACATGTTGTTTGTTTAGAATCTATTGTGGAAAGGAAAATTTTGAGACCCAAGGACCCATTAGGGCTCACGGCCAAGAGGCCATAAAAAAGGGTGTCTAAGATAAATTTTTATATTGGATTAGAAGTTGGAAACTTGAATGGAAATGAGATTGAAATTATAGACTTCTTGATCATGAAGGAGGGGTAAAAACAAAATCTTGGCTACTTAGTTAGAGATAGGTTTTGACTTTGAGAGGAAAAAGATGGATGATTTTTGGTGACTTGGTGATATTTATGTCTTTGGTGGTAAATGAAATTCTTGAATGGTTGATATAAATTATTACTGAGATTCCTTCGAAAAGTTACAAAATCTGAGACCCTAGTGTCTTAGAGAGCTCACGGCCAAGAGGCCTAAATAAGGCATTCAAGATAAAAATGTTATGTTAAATTGAGATCTAAGTGTTAAGATGAGAAAAGAAGTGGATTAAGGATTAGAAATAATGAGTGAGTGGTAGAATAAATCTAGTCCCTTAGTGGGAGAGGGGTTTTGGCCTTGAGAAAGAAAAAAGAATGAGTGAAGAAGAGAATTGATAATAAATTAGAGTACCTTTATGGCTTATGGTAAAAAAAAAGAAGTGAGATCGTGAAGTTAATACCATGTAATTTCTTTTAGGCCCTCTACGAAAAATGTGAGGAGACATTACTTAGTGGAACTTAATTTGGAGGATTTTAAATTTAAAGTGAAATCTCACATTAATTATTGAACATTTTGTTAAGTGTGGTTTGTGGAGAACGCTTCATGAGACTTTAAAGAGGATGATTTTCGGAGAATTATGCATTTGAGATGCCCTGTGATCGAACGTGATGTTATTATGTTGTTGAGCTAATGGACTAGACCCTGGGTGGTCAATGGTTGATTGGAACCCTATTATGGTTTCTCTTGATGAGATTAATGTTATTAAAGAATATTTGCATCATTGTATTGTGATTATACATTATGAAAGTCGGAATGATTTATTGTTAAGGCAGAATGCCTAGGTTCATTATCATGTGATCATGCATTGTGAAAGTCAGAATGACTTGTTGTTAAGGCGAAATGCCTAGGTTCATTATCATGTGATCATGCATTGTGAAAGTCGGAATGACTTGTTGTTAAGGTGAAATGCCTAGGTTCATTGTTACATGATCATACATTGTGAAAGTCAGAATAACTTGCGTCAGCCGGAATGCCTAGGAGATGAATTACATCTTTGTGCGGGTGTGAATTGTGTAGTGTGGTTCACTTGTTGAACTTGGAGGTGTCGGGGTGTAGCACCCTTCTGGGGATGTCACATTTATGATGCAATAAAATAAAATAAAAATAAAATTCTTACCCAAGTTATAAAATGTTTGGTACATAAATAATATTAGTGGTAAAATTTTTGCCTTTTATATTTATAACGTTAAAAAAAATAACATGGAACACCAATTAAAACAAAACATAATCACACCATAATATACATATGATTCTTGTCTGAAGTATACAATTAATTTACAACTATTAGTATTTAATAGAAACAGTAAAAGACAGCACACTACTCAAACATAACCCCTAAAACATGAGCCCTTTTCAGAAGACAAATTCCCTAGTTGGGAATGTCTTGACCGATAGAAATTCGACCTAAAAGTATATCGAAGTTCTCTCTAGGAGTATAGTGAAACTCATCCCACAACTCCCTAATAGGTAAAATAATCTCTACGAAAGCAACCATGTAACATGTAGTAACGACCCCATGTCGGGTCCTACTTACTGATAAAGTCACGTTACCACTGTACTCTATGTGTCCGGTGTCCCAGTGGACATACCAAGCCTCAGAGCCTTCGAGAAATTGTAGTCTAAAGAAACCTAATTGGCCTCGCCTTGCCGCCATTGTAGTCTTCGATGGTATAAACATAAAGTAGAAACAGACAGAACAATACAATAAAGAGGTGAGACAATCTATATCTTTACCAGCATGGCAAATAAGAAAACGATAATACAACATATGACAATACAATATATATTAAAATAACACATACCATTATATCATACACAGTATAGCAAATTAATACATCATATACAGTATAGCAAATTAATACATCATATCATGCATAATATATCAAAGCAATAAATAATACATTTTATCATAGATTATGGTAAGCAGTAAAATGCAGATAATGCATGAACACACACTGACTCGTTCCTACTCCATGGAGCTAAACACGGATATCTGAGAGAATGATCCAAATAGAAACTAATAATACTTTATGGCTACCTAACCAAACTATTGCACTGTCAAACATTGTGTCTATAGTCCACAGTCCAAACATCGTGTAGTAGTACACAGTCAATACACCGTGCACTACAGGCATAGTATGTAATAGTCTCCTCAAGATCCCGATTAAGAATAGTGCTTGTCAAGATCATTAGTGTGTTGCCCGTTACCACAGCCCAGAGGTGCTACCACTGTCCACATATGGAATTCTCCGCACACTAATACCCCTAAGTTCAATAAATGAACCACACTACGCCTATCACACCAAAACACGGTGTAATTCATCTCGTCAATCAATCGCCAATTATCAATCAAATTGACAAAAACTCTCAAAGCATGATAAAAAATTACCAAAATACCCTTATTATCCATATTTTAACATAATTATGAAAAATACCCTTAGTTAATTATGAAAATACCCTTAGTCACAAAATACCAAAGTATAGTACGTCCCACCTGACAGTACTACATCACAACATGTCCGGGTCCACCACTTTGGCCTGACAGCAAAACTCACTGTATCGTTTAATCGCGTAAGAATTTTATCGCATTTTCACAATCTCGTCATTTTCATAAACGTTTTTAAATCGCATAAATATATTTTGACGTTTTTGAACATCACATAATGTTTTTAAATCATTTTCTCAATCGCATAAGATTTTTAATTCATTTTCTTAACCGAATAGCTTAAAATCATCATGTTAAATATGTGTAAAATTATATCTAGTACTTTTAAAATACGTAGAGTATTTTTCTTGTGTTATAAATATAGTATGAAATCTTTTCATTTTATTCACCTGATTTTAGTAAATTTTAGCAGCATTTTGCCTGTAAAATTAGTATAAGGTATTTTTGATGTTTTCCCACTAAATATAGTTCATTTTATTTTTACCCAATAATTACGTTTTGAAACTTGCTAACGTGCTTCAAATTCATAAAATGAGCTTTACATTAGTATTTTTCAAGCATTTGCTTTATTTCTTACTTAAACTAAATTCTGCTAATTTAGAATTCTAGGACTGAATTTATTCCTTTTTGTTTTCTCAAAGATTCATTGGAATCAATTTATTTTTGTAAATCCATAACCTAACTTATCTTAGAAAATAAAATGGCATATTGGCCAAAATCGAAAATAAAATGGCATTCAATTATACACCAAATGGCATGTTGGCCATAATTAATCAAAATCATTCTTAAACTTATTATTTTACCTAGATCATTAACTCATTGATTTAGAAAATTGTTGAGAACATTTTGGTTCTCTGTTTGATGTAAGGCCGTGAGCCTCATTCTGCGTTCTTTGGAACACTCATGCAAATCGTTACATGTTATTCACATCCTACTTTAATAATTATACAATTATAAACACATGCAATTATATAATCACATACAATATACATACAATATATTTTAAAGTTATAAACATGCATAGCAATTAAAATCAATAATAAATACTATAAACATGCATGGCAATTAAATCAATCACAATTAGGAAAGCATTTAAACAATCACAAAAATAATAAAAACCATAAACAATCACACAAATGAATCCTTATGGATTCTTCACACACATACAAATCCATTTTCTCATCACCATACAAGGTTGATGAGATTAAATCTCCCTCTTACCTCTTGAAGACAATAATCGGTTAGTCTCCTCCTCTCCTTGAAATTTCGTGTAACCTCCAAACAAATTCCTAAAATTCTTAAACAATTAGTAAAAACACATACAAGTATTAAGATTGAAAAACCATGGAACAATCATGGTTAGGAAAATTAAATATTAAACTTTGAACCATAGAATCAAGACTTACCCTTAGGAAATTAAGCAAAAGGTTTGATTTTGGACTAGATAGAGTAGGTTTTTGGCAAAACTTTGTGAAGGAAAAGTGTTTAGAATATGATTTGGGTTTAAGAAAAGCTAAGAGGTAAAATTATAGAAGTTTAGTAGTGGTATTTGGGTGCTTGGCAGAAAATAGAAGAGAAAATAGAAAAGGAATGGTGCTTGGTGTTCTTGGGAATTTTGGAGAGAATAAAAGGCTAAGTTTTTAGTAAGTATAAAAGTGAATATCAAGAGTGAAATGGGAGGGGCTGCTGTCGTGAGTGGCTTATGGAAAATGAAGAGATTTACTTGAACAAAATATCCAATTTAGGTGCACATGGCTTATGTCATCATTTGGCCACCTAGTGTGCATGCAAAATGGTTCAAGAATGATGTAGAACTTGTCCAATTTTGCCTCCCAAGGCTGCTGCAAACCGTGTGGTCCAAGGGCATTTAGGGACTCAATTTACTTTTAATTCAAGTCTAATTACTTGCTAATTAAATAGCTAATTAATTAGGTTTAGTTTCCTAACCAATTTTAATTAATCATCCAATTACATAACTAATTAATTAGACATATAATTACATATATTATATCCTCCAATTAAAATTAAGATATCTAATTAGGAATTAAATTATAACTAATTAATAACTAAGCTAGTTTACTTAGTTTGCTAATTAGGTAATTAGATTAACCAAATTAAGTTTAATTAGCTACTAATCAAATTCAAGCCACTATGTTTGACTTAATCTTAACCATTGATTTCAATTTTAATTCCTAGCCCTAGATGTAATCTAAGATGGATATTGATTAGCCATAAAACTTGAATTCTAATCTCACCATTGGTTTGATCAACGGTTAAGGTTAAAGGCTTCCTAACTAAGTTTTCATCCAACGGTTCATATTCAATGCTTGCTAATCAAGTTCACATCCACACCATTGATTTAATCAAAGGTCAACATCCAATGCTTCCTTACTAATCTTGCTCCTACACCATTGATTAGATCAATGGTTAAGATCAAAGCTTCCAAAATAAGCTTTCACATCTAACGGTCCACCAAGAAGTCTTTGCCTCTTTGTTTGACTACTTCTCATTGGTTAGAAAATTCAAGCCACTATCGTTGAGTTGCTCCTATTGGCATAGAAATTTGTCTAGTCAGAATCGTTGACTGCTTTTCCTAAACGCGGGTCCCACAAACTTTTAAGGATCCACGGTCATTTTGAAGCAGATTTCTACTATTTTTGAGACAAGAGGTCATGTAATATAAAATAATATTATAATAATATAAAATTATTTTATTGCACAGTTAAATCCTAAAAATTACAAGATTAATATATATATCAATCAGAATTGGGTTTAGTAAAATCCCCCAACTCTAATTAATTAAAAAAACATTTTTTCGGCCAGAAAATCATTATTTTCTTGACTCAAAGCAAATCACATACAACAGTCAAATACACTCATGAAACAGTCAAATTCATTTTACTACACACAGAAATCACAAAATAGTACATTTCAGGACAATATCATAATTATCCCAAAAGTTTGGGTATTACACGGGGCGCGGGTATCCCACAAGTGGACAGTTGGTAGCTCCACTGGGCCGTGGTGATTGAGCCATGCACAGACGATCTCGACCAGGCACTATCTTATTCCCGATCTAGTTGAGAGTGTCTTGTATAGCCATGTTGCACATATTGATTATATTGAAAAACACATTATTTGAGGCTAACGATATACAGATAGTGGTTCTCCCAATCATTCTCTCCGATGTTGGTTTTAGCTCCATGAAGTAGATGTTTGTCCATTGTACATGTATATACCATTTAGCATTTTTACTATGATGTACCTCTACGGTGAAATTATCTATTGTTATGCTGTGGATTTGCCTGTTTACTTGTATTATTGAGATATCTGTTGGAAAACTTTATTAACTGTGAACTATTATAATTGTACTCTGTGATTTTATTATTGTTTGTTGCTTCTTGCTGCCATATTGGTAATGATGTAGAGAGTCTCACCTCTTTTATTGTATTATTCTGTCTGCTTCTATTTTTGTAGTTATGTTGGGATAGATGGTGATGGCGGTAAGGCAAGATCTGTGAGGTTTCACTATGGATGCAGTTGTTCACTTAGAGTTCTACATGCCTCTTGGGGAGCTTTGGGATGGTTAGAGAGTTTCCTCTAGGGAGGACTCTGTGGAGTCGACTGCTCAGACTTCCGTCCACAGCGTCATGCCTCGACTAGGGCCTTTGTTTGTTGAGGATCCCGAAGGGGATCTGGATGAAGATCGGGTATTGGATCCTATTTTTCAAGTGTTTGGATTTGGACAAGGCTCAATCTCCATTTGGTAGTTATATGTATCTATGTATGTTTACTTTTGGAGTACTTAAGTTTTATACTTTTGGAACATGAGATGATGTACTTAAGGATGTAACAAACTTTGTTTTATGAAAAACCCGTTATTCAGTTCTCATGACTTGAGTCTTTTATTTATTTCGATAAGCTTGTATTATTCGTAAGAAAGAAATTTTAGAAATTGTATTCTACAATATCACCTTTTATAATTTGGTTAAAGTTTTTCGAAAAAAAGAGTCAATTTAAAATGTAATGCCCCTCGGAGGGGTGTTACATTAGGTGGTATCAGAGTAGTTCATCTTATTGAGCTGGGGTATGGACTGACTGTGCTTAAACATGTAGAAGTTTCTATATGTGTATTGTGTATTCCCTTGTCTCTTACTTGAGAAGTTGACAAGGATTGCATAAGTTGCTCTAGGTTGGATGTTAGTAGTTACTGTTACATAGTCACATGATATTGAGGATTGGCCAACTCAATATGTAATGTTCTGTGTGGACAGGGAACTATGGCTTCAACTAGGCGAACTAGGAGAAATTGAAATTCTTCTAGTAAGAGTCTAATTAGATGACTGAACTCGTGCAGAATTATTTATACCTACACCTTTTGGAGTGGTACCTCTAGTGTGAGTAAAGTCCAAGTATGAGTATTTTGGGTTATGGGTAGGTTCGTCTTGTTTGTGCTGTGTGTATTTCTGTGTGGTTGGTTTTTGAATGGAGACAACCTAATTTAAAATGGTTGCACTTAGTCCTCACTGTATTGTGATTAGCTTGACGTTGAAGAAAAGGCAATGGCTCGCGGTAGACGTACGCATGAGAATGTGGAACGCAATAATGAAAATGGTTGTGACTGCAGAAGCAATGCAAGGATTGGCTAGCGTAATGGTACAACAGAATCAGAAGGCCACTCAGCAGCAGGAATTGATAGTCGAGGCTCATATTTTATTAGAGTTGAATTAGTCTCAAGATATGAGACCCCATAACATTGGACCCTATTAGTTTCGAAAAGGGAGAAATTGTAAGGTCAACCAACTCTAGCAGAAATCGTATTCACGACCACCAGGAAATCAACAACAACAGCAACCATATGGAGATAGTGCTAGAGGTAGTAGCCCCAGTCAGCCATGACACTTTTACAGATCTGTAAGAAGTATGCAAAAAGTCATGCAACAGGGCATTGTACGATTAAGGGGGAAAGTTTGTTTCAAGTGCGGAAAGCCAAGACATGTGTTTAGGAATTATACTTCACAAAAGATGGAGCCTTCCGTTAGTGATGTACGTACTTCAAAAATCTCACGCATAAAGGAGAGTCAATTCCCTAAGTGGAGTAAAAGCATCACAGACTAAAGACCTAGACCTAGACGTAATGTTGAAAATGGGCTGGTTATCTTTCAACCATGTCCTGTTAAATTGTTCCAATGAAATTTTAGAAATTCATTTCAAAGATCGGACCATATCAAATTCCTTGTTGAATATGTCTGGTAACACATCAGATAGTTTTGTTACCTTTTTTCTTCCTAACCTTCATAATGTTTTTCCCATGCACCGCAATTGTAAGAAAGAATATTCCTGGTCCAAATCATCTCATAATATTAGACACAGTACGATTGAAAGAGGACTTGATTGATAAGACGCTTTATGTTAAGAACGAGGGCAGGAGATTGAAGCGATATAACAGAAATAAAATTATAACCAGTCCAAAAGGGATTGTTTATTTTCTAATTATATCCTATTGGATCGTTCCAAATAAACCTTAGTGTTTCCTAAGACTAAGATTTCTAGATTTTTATGACTAACCGAGATTGAAGCTTTGTTGAGGGAATGAGCTCAGGGACACATAGTATTATTTTCTTTGGAGGATAAGAGTAAGAAGGAAGTGAATATCATTACTGTAGTCAATTAGTTTCCCGTGGTGAGTTTTGGTGTTGTTAGTTAAGGAGAGGGATAGAATTCCTCAATTATGTGTGGACTATCACCAATTGAACAATGGTACAATTAAAAGTGAGTATCCTTGGAGGAAGACAGATGATTTGATGGATCAGTTGAAGGAAACCATTGTTTTCTCCTAGATTGGTCTATGCTCTGGCTATCGTCAAATTCACATAGAAGTAGAGAATAATTCCAAGATGACTTTTCAAACACGTTATGGACGTTACGAGTATCTGGTGATATCGTTCGGAGTAACAAATGCTCCTACGACACTCATAGATTACACGAATAGAATCTTTCGTCCTTATCTGGATAAATTTGTTATTGTCCTTATCGATGACGTTCTGATCTGTCCTTGAAATTAGGAGGAACATGCTGAACATCTCGGTATAGTTCTCTAGATTCTGAAAGAGAATGAGTTGTATACTAAGTTATCAAAGTGCGAATTTCAGTTAGAGGAGATTAAATTTTGGTTCATGTGATTTCAAAGGAAGGGATTGCTGTGGATCCGTCGAAAGTTGAAGCAGTTCTTCAATGGGAAAGACCGAAGACCGTAACAGAGACTCGTAGCTTGTGGGATTAGTTAGTTATTTTTGAAGGTTCATAGAAAGATTTTCGAAGATAGCAAGACCTCTTATCCAGCTCACACGAAAGCGTCAACCTTTTGTATGGACTAATAAATGTGAGGATTTACTCAGCATGATTGTATAATTTTGTGGTTTGTGATTATATTCTTCATGTGATTTTCTTGCTTTGAAATAATGCATGGACTTGTCATGGTATGATTGTAATGCTTAATATCATGTTGTACGATACAATTTGTGCTAGAAAGGAAAAGTGTTTTGATCCTAATGGTCTCTTGAGGCTTACGGCCTTTTGGTCTAGGAGGAGGTATCCATGAGAGAAATATTTCATTGATTAGGGACTTAAATGATTAAGTATCAAAAATATGATTTATGAGGTTGCAAGTTGAAGGAGGAAAGAAAAAGAATTGATTTTTGGCCATAGTGTTTAATAATGGGATGGAGAA
Organism: Ormosia semicastrata; assembly: GCA_029884595.1. Taxonomy (NCBI): domain Eukaryota; kingdom Viridiplantae; phylum Streptophyta; class Magnoliopsida; order Fabales; family Fabaceae; genus Ormosia; species Ormosia semicastrata. The sequence continues at coordinate 37,668,098 of JAQQTO010000045.1, forward strand.
GCAATTTGGAGGCTTAAAATATTTTAGTTAAGATGATTTCGATAAGTTAAATGGGAAGGATCTTATCTAGAATTAGAATGATGGAAGTCTTAGAAAGAATGTTAGAGAATATTACTTAGATGATTTGGTGACTAAATAATGATCAGTGGATTTATAAGTAAAAGAGAGAAGATGATCACAATGTTATGAGTTGAGCAGTAATGACTTTTGGTTATGCCAATGAAAATAATTTTGGGGATAGATGGAATGATGAAAATGACTTATTAATGGTGAATCTAGTTGGTTTAATGATAATGAAATTTAATGAAGGATTTATAAGATAAGGATGGAAGAGAATAAATTTTTTTTCTCATTAAGCAAACGAGTGATTTTTAGCTTTAATATTGAGGGATAGGATTAAGAAGTAAGTTTGAAACTTAACATAATTCATTTAAGACGGCTTTAATAATGAAGATAGAAAAGGTTCCATTAGGTTGAAAATAGTGTAAGTTTTGGAGAGAATATTAGCAAATGATATTTTGAGGAGTGTTAACAATGAAAACTTAAGGTATTGTAGGGTTTAGAATGTGTACTTGTGCAGAATAGAAAGGGTAGTAGCGTATGTTTCAAGGCAATGAGAAGAACAACTCTACACAAACTCAGAGTTAGCTGTTGTGGTCGTATTAAGATCTGGAAGACATAATGAAGGAGCTATATCCACATTTATTCTAAGGTATAACAAATTTCGAGGACGAAATTTCTTTTTAGGGGTAGAGAGTTGTAACACTCCAAAAATTTATTATTTCATGATATTTATTTATTTTATAATATTTGTGATTTTTGTGAATTTTTTAGGAATTATTTGAATTGTTTGATTATTTTATTATATTTCTCAATTTACGTGCGTGTTCAGCGAGGCCGGAGAAATAAAATATTCCTCCGAGGCCGAAATTTTTAGACTATTGAACCGGGGCCGGGGGATCATACTAAACTTGAAGTCGGACATAATTTACAAAGTTTTTATTTTTTGAGATTTATCTGACAGATAAAATTTGGGTACACTCTATTATCCATTGGACAATAGATATCGACTCTGTTAACTAAGACTATTATTTATTTGATAATAGATTGTAGTAAAAATTCAGTAGATTATTTTTATCTAGTAATTTTTATGACATCATTTAAGTGATATCATCACGTCATATCATTGATTGATGTTTTTAAAAAAACGTGCGAAACTTCTCAAGCAAGCTTTGGAGAAGCTTGCAAGAGAAGCTTGATTCCCCTTTTCCAAGAAGAATGCACGGCCATTGAGGAGAAGGAGAGACTTCTTGGGCAAGTCTTTGATTTAGTTTTCATTTTCAAACTTTCCTATCATTTTCTCTCTCATCGCCCCAAAAGCTTCCTTTCATTTTTCTCTCATCATCTTCTTCCATTTTCTCTCCTACACCACACGACCACCACCCCATGCATCACCATCTCACATTCTAAAATTCTAACAGTCATATTTCTTGAATTTATACTTCCTCCTAAGATCATCTAGTATGAAGATTTTGGTTGTTCATCACTTTTCCAAGAATCCTTCAAGTTAGGGTTTGTGATTTCTAAGGTAAAAGTTCCCTCCTTTTTCATCATCCTTCTTTTCTTCCTTCCAAGGCTTTGATTTTGTTCTTAGCTATTCTTTTCAAGTCTAAAAATGATAACCTTTGGTTATGTCATTTTCAATTTCAAAGGGGTTCTTGGAGGAGGAAAAAGCTCTACATAAGTGGTTAGATATCTCCTAACGTAAAAGGGAGATTTCTCTCATCAACCATCAATGGTGGTGAGGAATGAAATTGGTGTATGGAAAGTGAAGAAATCCATGTGTGGATTACTCACTTTGTTGTTTTGATTCTTGGTGATTTTGTGGTTTTGTTCTATATGATGTTCTGGCTTGTTGTGTGTATGGTTTTATTTGAATAGAAAGCTTAATATATAATACATGTTGTTTGTTTAGAATCTATTGTGGAAAGGAAAATTTTGAGACCCAAGGACCCATTAGGGCTCACGGCCAAGAGGCCATAAAGAAGGGTATCCAAGATAAATTTTTATATTGGATTAGAAGTTGGAAACTTGAATGGAAATGATATTGAAATTAGAGACTTCTTGATCATGAAGGAGGGGTAAAAACAAAATCTTGGCTACTTAGTTAGAGATAGGTTTCGACTTTGAGAGGAAAAAGATGGATGATTTTTGGTGACTTGGTGATATTTATGTCTTTGGTGGTAAATGAAATTCTTGAATGGTTGATATAAATTATTACTGAGATTCCTTCGAAAAGTTACAAAATTTGAGACCGTAGTGTCCTAGAGAGCTCACAGCCAAGAGGCCTAAATAAGGCATTTAAGATAAAAATGTTATGTTAAATTGAGATCTAAGTGTTAAGATGAGAAAAGAAGTAGATTAAGGATTATTAATAATGAGTGAGTGGTATAATAAATTTAGTCCCTTAGTGGGAGAGGGGTTTCGGCCTTGAGAAAGAAAAAAAATGAGTGAAGAAGAGAATTCATAATAAATTAGAGTACCTTTATGGCTTATGGAAAAAAAAAGTGAGATCGTGAAGTTAATACCATGTAGTTTCTTTTAGGCCCTTTACGAAAAATGTGAGGAAACATTATGATAACAATATATTTTATACATTTTATAATCCTCTCACTGGGCTTCTTAAGGTTCAGTTAGGTTGAATTAAGTTTGTTTTGACACATTTTATGATATTGGACCTTATTGGACCATTGAAAGAATTATTGCATGAATTAGCCTTAACTTATCTTTTTGGCAGTGTTCAGTAAACTGGTTATAACTTGAGTTGCAAATATTTGGTTGATGTGATTCTGGTCTTGTAGGAAATCTAAGACAATTCCGTACAACTTTCGTGAGATCTCAAAGGCCAAATCACATGTTTGGATAACTCAAATTGGAGTTGAAGCAAGAACTAGGGTACTGATCCTGACAGATTAACCTATGCATATTGTTCATGGCATAGCTCGGGCTATAGGATGTCAAATAGGATAGTTAAGATCCAAATCTACAACTTTCATGTGAACACTTTTCCAGATTCTGAGGTCTACTGGGTCATATTGGGATTGGAAGTCAGAATAGAGGAACTAAAACTGAGCCTAAATAGTGTGCAGTAATTGGGCCATATCTCGGGCTATAGTAGGTCTTTGGAGCTAAAATTTTACCAGAAGATAGTTAAGATCTAGGCCTACAAATTTCATGAAGATCACTTGGTGAAAAAATGACGAATGTAATGACTTCAAAACTGAATGATTTCAAAGACAAAGAATCTCTATAATTTTTCACTCATCAAAAGTCATTTGGTATTTTCCTCTCATTTTCCACTCATCCACTCACTTATGACTCAACCTCCTTGTCATTTTGTATCCCTAATCCTCTATAAAAGGGAGCCTTGACTGAATATTTGGAGAGTCTTGGTCCTAGAGACCAAAATCATGCTATTGTGTTGTTTGTTTATTTTGTTGTAGTTTTCTTTTGTTCTAAATTGAAGTTATGTTCTTGTTCTTATTCTTTTCTCTTCCTTTCTTCTTGTCTATGTGTAATTAATTTTCATTTTACTTAGGTGAAAGGGTAAAGCTCTTGGTAATAAATGAAGGTTAGAATAATTTCTTTTTTGTGCTTAAATGATATATTTTCAAGTAGTCATTATACGTGTTATATTTTATTTTCAATCAATTTAGAAACTCTCTTTGTAAAGTGAAGATCTTGATTTGTTGTAAACAAGATTTTGGCACAATGAATGCTTGATCCTATTTATGAGTGGTGGTGTTAATAGATGATTAAAGGAATCATAATATAATTACGTATATAATTTTTAATGAACTTTGAATGTTTTATTTTTCAATTGGAACCTCCATTATGTGTGGATTGTAATTGAGTTATAAAAAAATTAATCTTGTCCTTAATTTATTTACCAAGAGTGGATCTCCTAACCCAAGTAATTTTTTTTTATTTGTGACTAAGTTCTATCACTTTTATTGTTGTGACAAAATATTTACTTTACGTCAAATAATTTTTCTTCATCATTTCCCTATGGATTGACGTCGGACTCTTGAGAATTTATTACTTGAAACAACCTACACTTGGGTTTGTAACTTTTAATTCGCATAAAGTTTTTGACACGTTGTTCGGGGACTTGATTTGAAGAAAACATTTATGATGTAAATATTTTGTATATATATATTTATATTTTTTTTCTGTGGATTATATATATATATATATATATATATATTTTCTACTCTTTTATTATTTTTTCTTTTCTTTGTACTTACTAATGTACTAACTTAGTGGGGAAACTCTCCCTTAACCCTCTATAATCTGCAATCATTAATGAAATAATCTTTATTCTTCTATTCTCTCACCATAGGAGCAAAAAATCAGCTCTGTTGATTCTCTGGTTTTCATATTTTAAATTTACTTTCTGCACTTTACTTTCTGTATTTTACTTTCTATACTTTATTTCTAACTTTCTAATTTACTAACTTACTAACCTACTAACCTTTTAATTTTCTTGCTTACTAACTTACTAACTATCTAACTTTTTACTTTATCAGCTATCTAACTTTTTACTTTACCTGCTTACTAACATTTTAATTTATCTGCTTACTAACTTATTTGGTGGTTGGTTTAAACAACACCCTTGTTAATATTTATTTGGTAATTGGTTTATACCACACCTTTGTTAATATTTATTTGGTGGTTGGTGTATACCACACCCTTGTTAATTTTTATTTACTACATGTTAATTTTTATTTGGTGGCTGGTTTATACCACACCATTGTTAATTTTTATTTAGTGGTTGGTTTATACCACCCCTTTGTTAATATTTATTTGGTGGCTGGTTTATACTACATTTTTGTTAATATTTAATGGTAGGTTTACCGCCTACTTGTTTTATTATTATTATTATTATTATTATTATTATTATTATTATTATTATTATTATTATTATTATTATTATTATTATTATTATTATTATTATTATTATTTACCATGGCAGGTTTATTGCCTACTTATTATTTTTTTTATGGAAGGTTGAGCTCTGTATATATTTTTATTTTATTCTTATTTCTTTTTTCTGTTTTGTCATGTGTAGTTAAATTTGTGTGTTTCTAGGATGAAGATGTAACTTGATTCAATCGACATGTATTAAGATTGAAATTTTAATTAATTTCTTTTTTATTCAATCTAAATGCTTATATGTAGAATTGGAAGGTTTGCATATGACCTAGACCATAAATAATAAGTGTCATGATTTATAATCATCTAGGAATAGAGGTTATAGGTTGTGTGGGAGAATTGTGATATTTTCCATGAGAATTCATAGAGTAAAGGTCATGCCTTTAAGAGTTAAGGTTTAGACCAAAGAATTGAGTTTGAATTAATTGCTAGATTCTCCCTATCAATGGAATGATTAGAAATTAATTAGAATGAAGGTCCCAAAGCTACTCTATTGTCTATGATAGATTATTGAATCAAGTGAAGTCAGATCCCTAGTGTTTTAATTTCATGTGTTTACATCCTTAATGTGTTTTGCATTCATGTACTTTGTTCTCTCTTTTTCGTCTTAATTTTGTGTGCTTTAGTTTTTTTCCCTCTTAATCGTCATCTTTATTACTTTAACAATTCGGTGCACTTGTCAATTTTTTCAACAATTTTTTATAAATTGAGGTTGATACAGTGGATTTTGTTGCTTCCAAAATTCAAAATGAGTCGAAAATGTTGTTGCAGATCATTTGTCCATACTTACAAGAAGCTCACCTTTTGCTATTACACCTATCAATGATTCTTTTCCTGGTAATTTTTTTTTGTCAATTCCAAGCCTTAGTTTGCTAACATAATCAATTTTCTTGCAACATGAAAGATCCCACCTTAATTATCCTGATTAAATCATTTGGAGATTTGTGCCCAACAGAGAGGTAGGTAGTGTCATTAAATTTTGTCACTTAGAAGCATGTGGAGGTTTATTTTCTTCAAAGAAAATAGCTATGAAAGTCTTGTAGTGTGGATTTTATTAGCCCACTTTATTTGAAGACAACTATACATTTTGAAAAAGTTGTGAAAACTATCAAAAATAGGTTTCCATTTCTAAGCGAAACAGGATGCCTCTAAACCCTATCATTATCATTGAAATTTTTTTATTGTTAAGGAATTAAGAAATGATGCATATGAAAACTCAAAGATTTATAAAGCTAAAACAAAAGCTTTTCATGACAAATCAATTTTGAGAAAATCTTTTGAAATTGGTCAAAAAGTTCTGCTTTATAATTCTCGTATTCACCTATTCCCTAGAAAATTGAGATCTAGGTGGACTGGTCCTTTTATTGTCAAACATGTGTATCCTCATGGGGCCATAGACATTGAGAACCCTAGGAATGGTAATGTATTTAAGGTCAATGGACAAAGACTCAAACCATTTCTAGAACATTAAGTTGTTGAGGTAGAATCCATCTCCCTTTCTAATCATTGTTATGAGTAGAATTTATTTTAATTTTTTTTCTTTCATTTTGAAGTTCTTTGTGTTCCCAGTTAAGTGGCAGATAACGATACTCCGTGACTCTTAAGTCGATTTATTTTTTAATTTCCCATAATAACTGATTTCTTCTCCTTCAAAATGGATGTCATTCTCTCAAATCTAAGAAAATATTTCCCTTCTTTTCCTCAAAATGCTCTAACAAAAATATATAAAGCCAAGCGTGAAAAACTGAGACTGTTAATACACATGGGTATCCCATAAGATATTCGCTGGTTAATTGAAGTAAAGGTTCATTTAGCTGGTGAATCTTCCGATTCATTTGTCCCATACATGTCGGGTCTCGGTAAAAGTTGTTATTCTAAAAGGAGAATAGCAAAAAGAATGAAAGTTTGTTACAAATGCGCGTGATGGAATTGTAACATGCGATGTCGTTCTTTGGGAATGGTTTCTGTAAACAGAGAAGATAAAATTTTCTTCATTAAGAATGGACTGAGTAAGGAGTCATTAGATAATATCTTATTGACTCTTGAGATGCATTCTTGTGGAGTTATGCATCGTGAACTTATTAATTTATGGAATCTTTTCAAGGACGAGCAAGAGCATTACAGTCTTGGAAATCTAACTCAAAAAGACCCTGTTTACCAATTTATAAGAAAATTGGATGGGAAGCTTATCCTTAACTCATAGAATGCGTTTAAGCCGTTACTGGACGTAAAACCAGAGGAAGATATGAGCCACAATCACAACAACATGTATATATTATCTTGTACATCTCCTAAAAAAAAGAAGAAAAAAAGAAGAAAAGAAAATTAAAAAAAGGCAAAACTTCAGTTGTACTTGGTCTTTAATTAGATTAGGAGCCCCTGCCAGTGGCAGTCCCGTCATTAACATGAATGGACCTTCGCACGCTGGTCCGTAAATAAGGTTCATGTATCATGCTCTGTACAGAGCCGTGTAAGCATTCCCACGTTTTAACCATAGGCTTTGCATGCTGATGGACAGAAAGAAATGTCCCGTGTTTGCATTCTCGTGTGACAATGCCTCTGAGCTGGATCCTGTGATTTAATGTCATGGGCTCTTTAACGACCTCTCACTGGCTGTGGTCATTGGTGGTAGCTGTCAGATTTACACACTTTAATTAGTGGCGTCGTAGCTCAATCCAAAATATCCCACAAGCAGGAAGGAGAAGAATTCCTAGATTGACTGAGTCGTCTTGGTATTACTGCACTCATGACGTGCAGTATAAAGATACGCCATGAAAATTGTACATAAATGTATGCCGTCATTTATTGTTATAATTTTATCTTTGTATGATTTTTTTGTATTTTGGTTTTGGATAGACGATCCTTTGAGCGGGGTCCTTTAGGGGTTTCTAGACTTCTTTACCCTGATGGTTTTCTTGAAGTAAAAATAAAAATTAAAAAAAAACTGTGTTTCTTAATTTCAAACTTTTCTGACAACAGCCAACCTACCCATATAGGAGCTATTATTACTTTTTCTATTCTCTTCCCTATTTAAACACTCCATTTTCTTCACTTTCCTATAACTCATAATCCTTCAAAGAGAGTGTGTGTGTAGAAATAGAGGGAGCTTTTTCTTCTATTCGTAAACTTACAAATATCTGTGTTTTTTGTGGGTCAAGTTATAGGAAGGGTTTAGAGTATGTAAATGCAGCAAGCACTCTTGGTCAAACACTTGCTGTGAGAAAAATTCATGTAGTATATAGGGGAGATAGCGTTGGGTTAATGGGGGCTGTATCACTCTCTGCACATATAGGAGGTAGTCAGGTTTTAGGTATCATTCCTGGACCTTTAACTCAAAAGAACATTACTGGAAAGACAATTGGCAAGGAGCTTCAAATATCATCTATGCATGGATGAATGAAGGCAATGCTTGCAAACTCTGATGCATTCATAGCCTTATCAGGTGGTTTTGGTACTTTAGAAGAAGTTTTTCAAATTGTCTTTTAGGCCCAACTGAACATCCACCATAAACCCATAGGTTTGTTGAATGTTAATAATTTCTTTAAGCTTTTGTTATTTTTTCTTCACCATGATGTGGAACAGAAATTTTTCACATCTTCGGAAAGACGACTCCTTGTTTCTGCTTCCACTATTGATGAGTTGATTAATAAATTAGAAACTTTTGTTTATGAACCTGATCCAGTAACAGCTTAGATAAATTGGTCAGAAGGAAGCGGTGAGGGAAGCAGTATGAAAAGTAAGCTAGATCAGATACTCCAACTATTCAAATAATTACAAGCTTTGGTTTTATTCATTGTACTTTGTTTCTATTTATATTTGTATAAAGTTTCTCTTTTCAGTAATTATAATAATAGATAATATCTTTTATCATTTACCTAACTATGTTTTGACATTGAGGACAATGCTGTGATCTGGTTGGGCGGAAGGATGGTTGTGAAAAGTAAAAAAAAGAAAACCTAAAAAAAATTAAGAAGTGTGTTTATTAATATATTTATCATGTTTATATGTTTGTCAGTAATTTACTGACAGTTAAACCAATTAAAGATGATAGAGTAAGGAGTAATTTTACTCTTGAGACGTATCAAGATTGGGGTAGTAACTATTTTGTGTAGAAGTAGCAAATAGATTCAAGGATCATGGCATGGTTGAATAAATTATTTTCTTTCTTAAATTTCACAATCTTGGTTATGGATGTTGAATTAATAAATTAAGAATGATGGATATACGCCTTGTGAGATTTTGAGACTATCGATGAATAGATTGAACATCTGTACCATTCTCTTCTTTCTTATGTGATTTTTTTCACTCATGGAATTGTTACTCTAGAACTTGTTTTGATTCTTTCTTAGGCTACATTTTCAAATGCATACATAAACATGATTGAGGCATTTTTCTTAAAATAGCTACTTTGACCAAATAGCTAACCTTGCATATTTTCTCTTGCATACCCCCTTTTAGCTTATTTGACCATTCTTTGTTTCTAGCTCATAACGTACCTTAAAAAAACATATTCTTACCTAACCTTAGGGAATAAGAGAGTATTGTCTTTGTTATTGGTTGAGTTTTTTAATAAGTGTGGGGGTATGTGTGCAAAATGTTCCTAAAAAAAAGAAAAAAAAAAGAGCTAACCACCGCTGCAATCAAAGAACGCACCTTGTGACATATTCATACCTAGAATGAGAGTGGATGCTTGGAAATAACAGGAAGAGAAGGAGAATGTTCAGACCTAACAATGAATTCAACTTACCAATTTAGCATTGATCTTCAACAAAACATTAGTCAAATATTGGTCATTGTCCTTTATGAGAAGGAAGCAAATAGAGAAGGAACCGGGAAACCATTGGGAAATTTAAACTGAATGTTCTCAAACATCTTCTCCACTCTAACTGTATCATAATGCTCTTCTATTCTCTTTGGTATTTAACTTGTCATATCCATATTACCCCTCTCCTTTACCATAGCCCCATTACAACCTTGAATAAAACCTTCTTGATTTTTGTGTACATGTTATTTTTGAGTAGCAGAGAAGTAGAAGATAAGCAAGCTTATGGTAGTGCAATTATTCATGAGTTGAATAGAGTGAAATACTTACCTTTTAAACAATTGAGAGATTAAGAATAAATTCTATGAGGATCTATCATTCTTAATTCATTCTTTTCAACTGAAGTTTCCTTGCTTGTTGGTTTGAGATGCGAAGAAATGTTACCTCATGAATGTTTTGATCCTTTGAATGTCTGGTTGCTCTTCTTGATTCGTTGAATCCTTTAGAATTTTTAACTTTTGAATCTGTGTCATTTTTTCTTTGTTCCCTAGTTTTTTTTATGTGTTTTGCCTAGGAGTGCAAAAGCTAAGTGTGGGAGAATTTGATAACAATATATTTTATACATTTTATAATCCTCTCACTGGGCTTCTTAAGGTTCAATTAAGTTTAATTTAGTTGGTTTTGACACATTTTAAGATATTGGACCTTATTGGATTATAGAAAGAATTATTGCATGAATTAGCTTTAATTGATCTTTTTAGCAGTGTTTAGAAAATTGGCTATAACTTGAGTTTCAAATATCTGGTTTATGTGATTCTGGTCTTATAGGAAATCTAAAACAATTCTCTACAACTTTCATGAAAACTCAAAGGCTAAATCACACGTTTAGATAACTCAAATTGGAGTTGAAGCAAGAACTAGGGTGCTGATCTTGATAGATTGACCTATGCCTACTATTTATGACATATCTTGGGCTATAAGATGTCAAATGAGATGAAATTTTTATGGTTGATAGATAAGACCCAAATCTACAACTTTCTTGTTGAACACTTTTCTAGATTCTGAGGTCTACTAGGTCATATTAAGATTGGAAGTCAGAATAGAGGAACTGAAATTGGGCCTGAATAGTGTGTAGTAATTGGGCTATATTTCGGGCTATATTAGATCTTTGGAGCTGAAATTTTACCAGAAGATAGTTAAGATCTAGGCCTACAAGTTTCATGAGATCACTTGGTGAAGAAATGACAAATGCAATGACTTCAGAGCTGAATAATTTTAGAGGCAAAGAATCTCCATAATTTTTCACTCAACAAAAGTCATTTGGCATTTTCCTCTCATTTTCCAGTCATCCACTCACTCATGACTTATTTTCCTTGTCATTTTGTATCCCTAATCCTCTATAATTTAAATTGAAATCTCACATTAATTAGGAGGATTTTAAATTTAAAGTGAAATCTCACATTAATTCTTGAACATTTTGTTAAGTGTGGTTTGTGGAGAATGCTTCATGAGACTTTAAATAGGATGATTTTTTGAGAATTATGCATTTGAGATGCCCTGTGATCGAACGTGATTTTATTATGCTGTTGAGCTAATGGACTGGACCCTGGGTGGTCAATGGTTGATTAGAACCGTGTTATGTTTTCTCTTGATGAGATTAATGTTACTAAAGAATATTATGCATCATTGTATTGTGATTATACATTGTGAAAGTTGGAATGATTTGTTGTTAAGGCAGAATGTTTAGGTTCATTATCATGTGATCACGTATTGTGAAAGTCGGAATGACTTGTTGTTAAGGCAGAATGCCTAGATTCATTATTATGTGATCATGCATTGTGAAAGTCAGAATGACTTGTTGTTAAGGCGGAATGCCTAGGTTCATTGTCACATGATCATACATTGTGAAAGACGGAATGCCTAGGAGATAAATTACACCTTTGTGCGGGTGCAAATTGCGTAGTGTGGTTCACTTATTGAACTTGGAGGCATCGGGGCGTGGGTATCCCACAAGTGGACAATTGGTAGCTCTATTGGGCCGTGGTGACTAAGCAACGCACTGACGATCTCGACCAGACACTATCCTATTCTCGATCCGGTTGAGAGTGTCTTGTATAACCATGTTGTGCATATTGATTATATTGAAAAGCACATTATTTATGGCTAACGATATACAGATAGTGGTTCTCCCGATCATTCTCTCCAATGTTGGTTTTAGTTCCATGGAGTAGGTGTCTATCCATTGTACATGCATATACCATTTAGCATTTTTACTATAATGTACCTATACGGTGAAATTATCTATTATTACACTGTGGATTTGGCTATTTATATATATTATTGAGATATCTGCTAGAAAACTTTATTGACTATGAACTGTTATGATTGTACTCTGTGATTTTATTGTTATTTATTGTTTCTTGCTACCATGTTAGTAATGATGTAAAGAGTCTCACCTCTTTTATTGTATTATTCTGTATGCTTCTATTTTTGTACTTATGTTGGGATAGATGGTGATGGCAGCAAGGCAAGATCCGCGAGGTTTCACTATGGATGCAGTTGTTCACTTGGAGTTCTACATGCCTTTTGGGGAGCTTTGGGATGGTCGGAGAGTTTCCTCTAGGGAGAACTCTGTGGAGTCGACTGCTTGGACTTCCGTTCGCAGTGTTATGCCCCGACTGGGGGCTTTGTATATTGAGGATCCCGAAGGGGATCTGGATGAAGATCGGGTGCAGGATCCTATTCTTCAGATGTTTGGATTTGGACAAGGCTCAATCTCCATTTGGTAGTTATATGTATCTATGTATGTTTACTTTTGGAGTACTTAAGTTTTATACTTTTGGAATATGAGATGATGTACTTAATGTAACACCCCAAATTCTGACTATATGAATAGTAATAGCAGAATTACACTGTTTTGAATTTTCTGTGTGGTATAAAAATAATTTGACTGTTCTGAGATCATATTTGATCATTTTGTGTGATTGCTCCTGGCCAGGAAAAATAATAATTTTTTTAGGCCGGGGAAATTCTGATCTGCCTCATTTGGAGACGGGGGATCTTACTAAATCCAAATCCGAGTGACTCAGAAAAGAATCTTTTAATCTTTTTGAATCTATCAGTAAAGATAAAAATATTGTATTGATAAAATATCTGTGATTATATTTATAGCAGTTGTTGCTATGAATGTTGGACCCGATAAGTTTTAATTAATAGAAAAGTGTTTAGAATATTTCTTGTAATTAAAATTAAAGTGAACCAATAGAATATAGTCAAAACAAATGGTTGGACTTTTCTAACTAATGAAAATTGGTCAAGGAAAGAAGTTTAGACTTCCTTGTGGACCATTAGATTTGAAGCTTGACTTAGGAGCTTTGATCTTCGTCATTGATTCAATCAATGGTGTAAAACAAATCCTACCAAAAACTATCAAGTAATATTCACCATAGATAAGATTAATGGATAAGATTGAGTCAACATTAATTGCTTGACTTTTGCTTAGGAAATTAATTAACCTTAATTTAGTTGTCCTAATTACCTAATTAGGAAATTAAGTAAACTAACTTGATTAGGGATTAGTTATAACTTAATCTTTAATTTAATGCCCTCATCCTAATTAGAGGTGATGATGCATGTTAAATGTGTATTAGATACAAGCTAAATATGTTAAATTAGATTAGTTATATACTTGAAGGATTAAGTAAGAATAGTTAGAAAATTAAATCCAATCAAATAGCTAATCAACTAACTAGTAATTAGGCTTGAACTAATAATTAATTAAGGACTTAAACTTACCTAAACCACCATGGACCAAAGAATAGAATTGGAGGCCCAACAAGAAGAGAATTTGGAAATGACCCAAGAAGACCTAAATATGCCACGGTCCAGCTGAATTAGAGCAGCAGAATTGAGCTTGAAATTAGCAACCAATTAAAGGGTTTAATACTTACCTAGCTCCACGGTCCAGCAGAGATTTGGAGCAGCAAAATTGGAACGGCCCAGCATGCAGAAATTGGACGGTCCAGCAACGTTTTGGGAGCAGCAGAATTGGTGAAGGTCCAGCAGAAATAGCAGCACGGTTCAGCAAATATTTGAAGCTTCTATGTAATATTTGAATGCTTAATTATCATGCAAAGCCATGCAAAGTCAAGCTTGTGACCAATGAGAAGTGAGTGTCCTTGTGCAATTAATGCATGGCTACTTGCTCAAGCAAAATGTTCATTCACGTCATTCACAAAAACACAGCACGGCAGCAGCTCATGTGGCAGCTGGAAGGAGTGGATAATCATGCAAATAATCTCTTCAAATGTCACAAATTATCACACGGTTGGCAGCTGTCTTCATGCACTCAAAATTAGATAATCACACTCAAGTAATTTTCCCAAATATCACAAGTATTACACGGCTTGGCAGCAGCATTCTCACTTCATCATTATTCACTTTTTACTTATCAAAACATAAGCTTATTCTCTCAAAGTTTCAAGGGAAACTCACGCATCTCCCATTTTCCATCTTCTTCTCCCAATCGGTCACCACCAAAAACTCACACCATCCATTCTTTTTAAACACTTATCTCTTAGTTTGTTTTGACTCAAGCCATGTTCTAAGCATTTCTTCTTCACTATCTTACCTTGTTCAAAGCTTCTTTATCTAAGCTTCTTCAATCTTCTTCCTAAAGAGGTAAGCTTTGAGTTAATGATTCAAAGTTGATTTTTTTGTTATTTTGTTAACCATGATTTCTCCATGGTTTTCAACCTTGATTCTTGTATAATCCTTTACTAATTTTTCTTGAAAAATTTTAGGGCTTGTTAGGAAATTAATAAAGTTTCAAGGCAAGGGAGGAAAGCTTACAAAACTTGTCTTCAAGAGGTAAGAGGGAGACTCAACCTTACCACCCATGTTCTGGTAGTATGAGGATGGTTTATTCGGTGAAAAATCCTTAAGGATTTATTCAGCTATTGTTTGAGGTTCTTGGACTGTATTGATTGGACTGTATTGAGATGTGCTTGATTGTGTTTCTATGTTTGGATTGTATTTGGGATGTGACTACTTGTGTTTCTATGTCTGTACATGTAGTATCTGTAAGATCTGATTTTATTTCGATTCTTGCCTGTATGCTATAATGCTTAAGGAACTGATAATATGTGTGTATGTGAAATATATCTTTGTGTAGCGAAACTTATACTGTATGTATGTGAAATTTACACGGTAAATTTTATGAGGAAGGGGCTCAATTGGAAATGCCATGGAAATATGGGGTCATTATGTAAATATAAAATTTTGAGGGGTTATAGTGAAAATACTGTATTTTGAGGGACGAAAATGTAAATTATGTGTTTTAAGGGACGAAAGTATACTTAATCTATTTTGAGGGATGAATATGTAATTATGTATTTTAAAGGACTATTTTGCAAATATGAGAAAAATACAGTAAATTTTAATATTAAAATAAGTAAAACAATAATTCTGATTCAAAACGTATGAAAAATATTCACGCGATTGAAAAACGTTGAAAAATCACTACGTGATTCGAAAAGGCGATAGAATTGAGTCATGAATGAAAATATACGAGAATATGACTACGTGATTAAATTACAGTAACATTGCTGTTAAATTATTATATGAACCCTGCACATGGGATATCAATGGAAATTGTGAATAGTGCATAGTACATGCATTGAAAAGGTCCAAAGGACTGTGTAAGGCAAGTTGCCTAGGAGAGATTACACCTCCTGAGTGGGTGCGATAAGCGTAGTGTAGGTCACTGATTGACCTTGGGGGCATTGGGGTGCGGGTTGCCTACAATGGACGGGTTGGTAGCTCTTCTGTACCGTGGGTTAGACCGATGCAACACACCAATGATCCGGACCGAGGCACTATTCCTAATCATGATTTGATACAGACTGTCGTGCATATGCTAGATGTGCAGAAATTGAGCATGTGGTCTGAAGCATGTTAGTGCCGACAGATCTGTTCAATCATTCTCTCCAACTTGAGTTGTAGCTCCATGGAGTAGGATATTGAGTCAGAGTACATTTGCATTCATAGAGGATTGAGTCAGAGTACATTTGCATTCATAGAGGATTGAGTCAGTGTACATTTGCATTCATAGAGGATATATCATTGTAATTCTTACTCGTGTGTAATTCTTACTCGTGATATTTAAAATATTGAATACTTGAGTATTGAAAATAGTATAATCGTGATTCTCGTTTTATTTCCTATGTAATGATGATATATAATATGTTAGTGGCATAACTGTAATTATAGTATGACATCTGTATGATATTTTAGATGTGATATCTTCATTGCTACCGTACTGGTATTGGCGTAGGTGATCTCACCTCTTGTATGTATATGTTGTATTATGTTTATATGTTGTTAAGACATCGAGCCAGCCGTAGAGCGAGAAGTAGAGGAAGGCCCAGATTCTGTTGAAAATCTTGAGTTTTGATGGCGGTGGAAATCCCTAGCTTTCTGGGTTACATGAGACTGACATTCATCGGAGGGGACGAGGCATGGACTGAAGATCTTGAGGGAGAGAGTATATATTATTTAGGAGATGTAAATATTAGATTGAGTAGGCTACAGTCAGGGAACCCTTACTTTTCTATTACTATTTATGTACAATTAGAGTTCCCTATATCCATTAGGCAGCACTGGGGAGCGTACTATCGCACCCCTAGAGAGAGTAGTGTTGTATCGTCCGCTCGGACATATCCTCCCCGGACTTTACGTAGAGTTGGAATTCCCCCACCCGGGGAATCGAGGAGGACCCATCTGAGGGTCCTGGCTTACGAGGCTCAGTTGCCTAGTAGTACTTGGGCAAAGATGTCAATGTAAATAGTGTTTATAATTTTTGGAGTGACTAGTTTGTAATATTTACAGTATGATAGTGTTAAAGACTTGTATATGTATAACAAGAGACTTGGATATATATAAATGATGTAAATTATTTGTAATGATGCTGTGATGTTTTATTTTCTGCTAAGTTTATTTTCTTGTAATTAAGAATTTTTGTAACTCGTATTTTTTTTCTCCTATAAAGTGCGTTATCTAATAAAGGGTAATTTGGAGATTTTGTAACATAAATGTGGCATCCTAAGGTGGGTGTTACACTTAAGGATATAACAATCTTTGTTTTATGAAAAATCTGTTATTCAGTTCTCATGAGTTAAGTCTTTTACTTATTTCGGTAAGCTTGTATTATTCATAAGAAAGAAATTTTAAAACTCGTATTTTACAATATAACCTTTTATAATTTGGTTAAAGTTTTTCAGAAAAAAGAGTCGGTTTAAAATGTAATGTCCCTCGGAGGGGGTGTTATAATTGATACTCTCATTGGCTTGGGAGAATCAATGCATTAGGGGCCATAACCATGTCACATTCTTTATATGCTTTATATGTATGAGATGCATGGATGTTTATTGTATGTTAAATAGTTTAACAAATGGTGAGATCTAAAAAAAAAATAGATCCCTCAAAGCAAATATTAAGTCATTGTGTGATGCCTTCCATGCGTGGCACTCATCAAGGCTAGTATCGATTAAGTGTAGGTCTGCCAAAGTAGAATGCCTTTTTCTATATTAGTAAGACGCGATAGGATAGAAGTAATATCCAGCTGCCAACCATTAGGTCTGACTTAACTAGGCCATTTCAATAGGATTAAAGGCTTAGAGGTTTAAAGTTGGGCTTTAGTCCTTTTAATGGATTAGAATAAATGTTATTCACCCAACTATCTAAGAGTTGCATGTGATGCAATTGGAAAATGTTTCCTACCTAAATAACCAAATTTTGAGTGATCAGTAAAAGCTGACTCAAAGCTAGGTGAAATATGGATCTTGGCCCATTAGGAAGTTTTACGATAGGATTTTCTGACTCAATGTTGATGGTCATTGATTTGAATAAAATAGTGGGAGGCATATTTTATTAAAGACCTTTTTTAATATGTTTATGGCATGATACTTATACTTTGCATATTTCAGTTAATAGATAACCATGGCAGCAAACACTACAAATAACTTGTCATTATGATTAGTCCTTGAGAAGGACAAATTATCTAGAACAAACTTTCTAGATTGGTACAATAATTTGAGGATTATACTCAAACATAAGAAAAAGTAGTATGTTCTAGAGTAGCCTGCTCTTGAGCCACCTGCTACAAATGCCCCTAGAGTTGAAAAGGATACTTATAGGAAGCATCAAGATAATGCCTTGGACGTCAGCTATCTCATACAGGCCACCATGAACTCTGTGCTTCAGAAGTAACATGATAACATGGATGCATACGATATGATCATACACCTGAAAAGGCTCTATCAAGAACAAGCCAGGCATGAAAGGTACGAAGTCTCAAAGGCACTATTTCAGTGAAAGCTGGTAGAGGGTGGCCCTATTGGTACTCATGTGCTCAAAATGATTGGGTACATTGAGACCCTAGAGAGGCTTGATTTCCCTTTGGGTCAAGAATTGGTCACTGACTTAATCCTACAATCGTTTCCAGAAAGTTATAGTTAATTCGTCATGAACTATAACATGAACGAAATTGACAAACCTCTACTAGAGTTATTAAACATGTTGAGAACTGCTGAGCAGAACATAAACAAAGGAGAGGGGAAGGTCATTATGATGGTCCAAAAGATTATGGGCAAAAAGTAGCTGAAGAAGCCCTAGGACAAATGGAAGAGCAAGGGCAAGGAAAAATCGAAGCCCAACACTTCCAGCTTGAAACCTGTGGGTGGAGTGGCTAAAGAAGGTATGTACTTCCACTGTGATCAGATCGGACATTGGAAGAGGAACTGCGGAAGGTACCTAGAGGAGCTTAAGAAGAAGAAGGGAAGTAAGACTTCAACTTTAGGTATTTTTGTTATAGAAGTCAATTATCTACTTCTACATCCTAGGTATTAGATACTGGATGTGGGTCTCGCATTTGTGTAAATGTACAGGATCTAAAGAAGAGTACACCATTGGCTAAGGGTGAAGTCAACCTATGAGTTGGAAATAGAATAAAAATTGTTGCTTTAGCCGTAGGGACTTATTTATTATCTTTGCCCGCTGGGCTTGTTATTGAGTTGGAGAACTGTTATTTTATGTCTGTTATTTATAGGAATATCATTTCTGTTTCTTGTTTGGACAAAAAAGATTTTTCTTTTATAATAAAGGACAAAAAATTTTCTATTTATTTGAATGATATTTTTTATGGTAGTGCACAATTGAGTAATGGACTTTATGTCCTTGATATCGAAATTCCCATCTATAACATAAATACTAAAAGGTTCAATTCAAATGATATGAACCAACTTATCTCTGGCATTGTCGTTTAGGCCATATAAATGAGAAATGCATCTCCAAACTCCATAAAGATGGATTCTTGGTCTCATTTGATTTTGAATCATATGAGATATGCGAGCTTTATTTATTGGGGAAGATGACTAAAGCTCTATTCACTGGACAAGGTGAAAGGGCTAGTGATCTTTTGGGTCTCATACATAGTGATGTATGTAGACCCCTAAACACACTTGGTAAAGGTGGTTTTCAATAATTCATTACTTTTACTGATGATTTTAGTAGATATAGGTTTGTGTATCTTATGAAACACAAATCAGAATCCTTTGAAAAATTCAAGGAATTCAAGAATGAGGTACAAAACCAACTTGGCAAGAGTATTAAAGTCCTTTGATCAGATCGAGATAGTGAATACTTAAGCCAATAGTTGATGATCATTTGAAAGATTGTGGGATAATCCCTTAACTCACTCATCCTGGAACACCACAATGGAATGGTGTTTCTGAAAGGAGGAACCGGACCTTGTTGGACATGGTCCGATCCATGATGAGTCATGCAAACCTTCCAAGCTCCTTCTGGGGACAAACTCTATTAACAATAACTTTAACACTTAACCGTGTTCCATCAAATATGGTTCACAAAGACACTATATGAGATATGTACTGGGAGACGGCCCAATATGTCTTTCATGAAGATTTAGGGTTCAAAGCTTATGTGAAACATCAATTTTATGATAAGCTTGGACTCAAATAAGATAAATGCTTCTTTGTGGGGTATCCTAAGGAAACCAATGGATACTATTTCTATAATCCTACCAAGGGCAAAGTGTTTATCGCACGGACTGTTGTGTTCCTATAAAAGAAGTTTATCTCCAAAGGAACGAGTGGGAGGAAAATAGAACTTGAAGAAATTCAAAGTTCACAGAGCAGTAACGAACTGATGGTAGAAATAAAGCAGCCTCCACAAAATGATGTGGAATAGCAACCTGCTCTAGTAGCACAAGACGCGTAGGTCTAACAGGATACGTCATCGACTAGAGAGATATGGATTTCTCATGACCCAACAAGGTGATGTATTGCTCATAGAACAAGATGAGCTTATGACTTACTAAGAAGCCATTATGGACCCAGAATCTGAGAAATGACTTGAGGCCATAAGATCTAAAATGGAATCCATGTGTGCCAACTAGGTATGGACCTTGGTTAACCTACCTGAAGGGGTAAAGCTCATTAGGTGCAAGTGGGTCTTCAAAAAGAAAATTGACATGGATGGTAATGTGCATACCTTTAAGGCGTGATTGGTGGCTAAGGGTTTTAAGCAAATTCATGGTGTAGACTATGATGAGACTTTTTCCCCAGCTACGATGCTTAAATCAGTTCAGATCTTGCTTGCTGTTGCAGCATACCACGATTATGAAATTTGACAAATGGATATCAAAAATGCTTTCCTTAATGAAAATCTTCTCAAGGATGTGTACATAACACAACTTGAGGGTTTTGCCACTCCATAGGATGCTGGAAAGATGTGCAAGTTGTAATGATCTATTTATGGATTGATGGAAGCTTCCAGAAGCTGGAATCTTCATTTTGATGATACAATAAATCAATTTGGTATCATTAAGAGTGAAGAAAAATCTTATGTCTACAAGATGGTTAGTGGGAGCTGTTAATTGCTTTTGCTTACTGCAAGTGCACAAGTTAAATATAATACCCCAAAATTTACTATTTCTCAGTAATGTCTAAATTGTACTATTTTGTGATTTTACGTGTCTTTGTAAATTTATTTTAAGCGTGCTCAGGATATTTGTTTTTGATCTTTGTGTGTGATTTACTCCGAGTCAGGAAAATAATAATTTTTGAGCTGGGGAAAATCTTTGACAATTTATTCGGAGCCGGGGGAGCTTACTAAACCCGAATCCAAGAGATACGTTACCCAATCTTTTAATTTTAAAATTTATCTATGAAATAAAATATTTTGTGTTTTATTATCTGTGGACAGTATCTACTGATTTGCAAGCAGTAACTTCTACCCATTAGGTAATAGATTTTGTATCTTTTGTCCATTGGACAATAGACTGGGAAAAGTCTTTGTGACTCACAATTTGGTGAACCAATAGGAATTGGTTAATGTTAATGGCCTAAATTTTCTAAGCCAATAGGATGTGGTCAACAATCATGGCTAGACTAGTTAGCCAAGAAACTAAGCAATCTAACTAAGTTAACCTAAAGCCTAAGTAGTAACTAAATGGAACAAACTTAGTTTGCTACTCCTTAGAGTTCCACGGTTTCAAGGAGGTTCTAGAGTCTTCTAGAATGCATGACCTAAGCCTTGTAACTAAATAGTTAGCCATGTAACTAAGTGAACTAACTAAGTTAGCTTAAGTGTAACTAGGAACAACATGAATTAAAACTTAGTTACCTTTTCTCTATGTGCTCTAAAGCTACCTAGTGCTTTAGGATGTTCATGAACAAATTAATCATCTAATGTGACCAAGGGGTGATCACTTAATGACATAAGCTATGTGAAACCATGTGCTTAGTTTTTATCTTATTGAATAAGTTTTGATCTTCCTGTCCTATGCACTTCACGGCCAAGCTCAAGAAAAATAGGATATTTCCATTTCATTTCTATCACACTTTGTGACTTAAGCCTTTCTCTCCATTCTCTCTCTTCCATGAACAAAGAAATCTCTCAACTTCTGTTAGTCATGGCAACCATTATCCAAGAGGGGGGTGAATTGGGTATTAAAAACTTTTCACAAAAGCTCTTGAAATAAACACAAATATTTAAGCTATTAAATAAAAGAGAAAGAATTGCGAGATGAGGAATAAAAGCTTTAAGAACAGCAAATAAATAAATGTGCAATAATATAAAATTACGTAAAATAAAGAGATTGAGAAGAGAGAAGCAGGACGAAATTTATCCTGGTTCGACCACTAACCCGCTTGTGGTCTACGTCCAGTCTTTGAAAATAATCCGAGATTTTTCACTATGTATACAAGCTTCAATAGGTGCTTGCAACCGTTACATAAAAGAACACTTTTCACACAAAGGGAAACTCTACCCTTGTGCTAAAGTCTCAGCCTGCAGGGATACCTCACCCTTATACAAACCTTGAAGGGATACCTCACCCTTATACAAATCTTGAAGGATACCTCACCCTTAATACAGAAGAACAGAAATATAGATGAAGAGAAACTCTCACAAAGAGTAGATGATACAATTTGAAGCTCTATGAAACTCTCTAAGGATATCTCAAATTTTAGCGAAAAAGAGCGCAGAAATTTGATAAAATATGTATCACAAAATAAAGCAGGAAAGAATTATTTCAGATAAATGGGTGGTGCTAAAAGATGTCCCAAAAACATGTATTTATAGTGTTCTAAGAAAAAGAGTCGTTGGGTATTAATTAATATCACATTAAAAGCCTTTGAAAATAGCCGTTGCATGATTTTGGGCGTGTTTATTCGAATACCCCTTTGATTATTCGAATAAATATTCAGAAACACATTCTAGAATGTTTTTTTGGGCTGTGGTATTCGAATACCACATCCTGTATTCGAATAAACCTTTAAAAACTCGTTTAGGTACGTTTTCTGGAGTGTGTTATTAGAATACCACATCCTATATTCGAATAGACCACTCTGATTTCAAAAACTGACTTTAAATAGTCATAACTTTTTCATTTATTATCCGTTTAAAGCAAATGACGAGTCATTGGAAAGATATTTGAGTTTGTTTTTAAATGAAAGAAGTTTCAAAACAAAACTCAAAGTATTTTGAAAGATATGATCAAAAGAGTGACTAAAAGTCAGTTTTACAAAACTCAAACTTTGCTATTTTTCATAGATTTGAACTATTACCATAACTAGCTTTTCAAAACTTGTTTGTTGGACATTTTAACATGTAAAAACTATTTGTAAAGATTTGAAAAATATATTTGAGATATCCATAAAGCTTCTTACATAAAGACCCTAAGTCCTAAAAGCTATACCATTTAATCTTTATTTGGACTTAGTCTTTGACATGACTTTGATGTTATTAATACCTTCATGAAAAAGGCATTCACATTCTCCTTGTGTTGAGCTTAATAGAGATCTTTCGCTTTCTTGTTGCAATGCTCACTCTTGGTACTTGGACTATCCTACAAAGTATTGCTCACTTAAACAAGCATAGTTAGCCCAGAATCATAATTCAATACCTTCATATGCATGATTCCTAAATGTATAACTTTAGTTAGTTTAACATACATATAAGACTTTCATAGACATATCCAAATAAGATATTTATCAATTACTAATGGATATGCTCTATATAGGATGCAACAAAGAACATATGCAAAGTGTACTTTTTATCTTGTGTTTGTCATCATCAAAACTTAACATATTAAACCATTTGAGACAAACTTATTTCCAAAATCTCCCCCTTTTTGATGATGACAAATCACCAAAGAAAAATATGTTGAGCAATATACAAGAATGGATATTCATGTAAGCATATCAAACAATAAGCATATCAAGCACATATTTTTATTTTCAATTTTCACTCCCTCTATTTGACATCAACAAAAAGGCTTAGAAAGGAAAAAAATATTTTCTCCCTCTTATAGATTCTACATATGATTCAAGAATAGAGAGACGAAACAAATATGCTTGCAAGATATAGAGGATTATTCATGCAATGCTTTTCATATTTTTGCATGTCAATATTTAGCATAGCAATAGAACACTTTATGTAATCAAACAAGGATGTAAGACAAGATATATAAACAACTTAAGAGTTAGGCTCCCCCTCAAAATATGTATATTATCAAAATAATAGATAAAGTAAGATAACCTCCCCCTTATTGAAACAAAAGATAAATAAAGGAAATATGTATGCCAAGACCATGTAAGCATATTACCTTAAAGAAAAGCAAGGCAAAGATACATCTTCTTAATTCCTCAATCAAAAATCATTTTAAAACTTCTCCCCCTTTCAAAAAGAATTTTACAAGAGTACATTATATTTTTAAAAGTATTTTAGAAGGGTAAAGATGTTTTATATTAAAAAAAAATACATATTCATTGAGACAGATCAATCCAAGTTAAAAGAACATAAGTAAATCTCCTTGATGGAATATGCTATAGGGATCAAAGCATGTATAGAACTAATATTATCCACCCTAAATGCAATGACAAATTAGCAAGTTAATATCTAATTAGGCACTTTGTCAAAGCTAAGCATACTTCTCATGTAAAGAAAGCATATAATCATTTAAGATCAATTTATCAACAAGTATCATACAATTTATATCATATAAAGAACCATAATAGCTTAGGGATAGAGATACTTATTGTGATAGATAAAGAGTGATGATCCTTCTTTATTAGTCTTTTAACTTTGAGCTTTCTTCATTTGAATTCTCCATTCCATTGCACTAGAAGAAAGTATTTTTTATCTTCCTCTTCATTTGAATTCCATTCAGCTTTTCTCATTTATCCACATATGCTTGTATGTAAAAAATCTGATGGCTATATTTGAGATACATAGAGAGACTTGCAAAGCTAACTTTAAAAGTCCTCTAAAACATAGGTTAGCATCAAATATCATGTAAGCCCATTTATAAGCATGATTTAGATTGATATATAATGTAAAGCATGTATCACATTATCAACCATGCAATATTAGTTCTAACAAGAATGCATGAAGTACATATGCACTTGAATCCAAAATAGTTTAAGCATTTTAAGGCATGATTCAAGTTTAGCAAAAGGCATATGATCATCATCAAAACTTATTTAGGCATTTTTTGGTAAATAATTATCATGTAAGTCATGTTAAGGTATAACACAACTCTCTATTTCTCCAAATATCACATGATATCAAATTTAAAACATAAATAAGGATAATAGATTGATATCACAAAAAGTGTACTCTTTGAGTTTTTGTAGATGACTCCCACTTCCACCAACTTCCAAGCTTCAAGCTTTCATGAGAGAATAGAAATTCTTTGCACCCCTTTTAAAAAGTTGAATCCTTTTAAACTTTATTATCCTCAAGTTGAACTTATTCCATTTAAATGCTTGCTTGAGGTAGTTGACACCCTACAAAATAATTCAAAGTACTTTCTTTGGTATCCATCAATTTTGGATCCATAGAGGTTAGTCATTATGCCAAACTCATAAGCAAATAAGCATTCAAAATAATAAAACAACAAATGAGTTTACAAGGGCAAAATATATTTCTTTTCATTAATCAAATTAGCCAAGTACATATATTCATCAAAAATAATAACCAATTTGGTTAAGCATTTGCATTTTTAATACATATCATTATGTGCATATTTTCAGACAAAACAAACAAAGAATTTAGCATATATTGATTATTAATGCTATACAACATATACAGCAATAAATGCAGCAGAACCTTTCAAATAAAGTAGGGGCAGGAATATCAGTGGTAGCAGCAGCAGGGGCAGCAGGATCGCCTTGAGGGTCGTCCTCATCATCATCAACTTCAACTGGGAACACCCAGCCTTCATCGGTCTTGATCATCTTCATTTTGTTGAGGGTAAAGGACTCAAACACGTGATGATGGTTTAGCGAAGTCACTCGCTCAGTTGGGAAAGACCAGAGGACGCACCCTTCTGATAGAAGGTATTCGAATACCTACCCAGGTATTCAAATAGATGGGCCAAATTGGCTTGGTTGCCAGCCTATGGTATTCGAATACGTTCTCCTGTATTCGAATACCCACACACAAAATATGCAAAATAAGGGCAAGTATTCGAATAGCTTACAAGGTGTTCGAATACTTCAGAGGCATGTGAGAAACACTGATATGCTAAGCCTCAGGTTATTCGAATAACTACTTAGTTATTCAAATACACCAACTTATAGGAAAATTGTACTGATGTATGGTATTCGAATAGCCATGGGTCTATTCGAATAGGCCTATCAGAAAATCACAAATTTACACGTTTAAAAGCAATGGTATTCGAATACCATAGGGAGGTCTTCAAATAACTTAAACAAGAAAGCATATATATTATGTCCAGGATTTGTATTATGAGAGACGAAAGCTTACCTTTTGATGGAGTACCTGCAAAAACGATTTCGGGATAACTCCGACGCTCAAGTTAGTAATAATTCAAGAAAGATAAAAACCATGTTTAAGCAATAAATTCAAATATTTAATTATATATATTATTGATCAAAAACTCAAGCTCAAGGATATTCTCATTAGACATGTCATTTCAAGCAAGGAGTATACTTTATCTAGCATATTAACATGCATAAAGATTTTCAAATAATAATTGCAAAGATTAAAAATAACTAAGCAATTTAGCACTCATTTTAACATGCATTCATGACAATCAAACCAAATACTTGATTCTTACAAAAACATTTTGAAATAACCAAGGATTATGTTAGAAAGGGATAAAACAATATAAAACCATCTAACACAAATACTCATTTTAAGTCATGATTAAACAAAAACTCATGCTCAAGGATATTATCATCAATCATGTCATTTCAAACAATGAGCATACTTTTATCTAGTATATTAACGTGTAGAAACATTTTCAAGATATAAAGCTAGAAAAGCATAACACAAGTTTCACTTATCCAAGGATTGCAAGTCTATGCTTCATAGAGACAAGGAAGAGAGCTTGAAATTATTTATGATATTTGTATTTGGAGCAGCCACTTTCAAGATGCCAAAGTCACTTCTTGGCCTTCAAGCACACCTACAACACACTTCAATTTTTGACTTTTGGTACCCAAATTTTATTGGGTCCTTATGTGTTAGTTTTTGAATATTAATCTATTATGCTCTCATAAAGATTAATTTTTCAAAGTATGTAAATCGAGCACAATAAATTAAATAATTAAATACCATTAAGCACATAGTTGATAAAATGCTTACTTTCATGATATATAGACAATTTTAAAGCATATAAAGCATACATAAGCATTATAGACCCTTATGTACTAAGATATATAACAAATTAATGAATTATGATATAATAAGAATGAACATAATCATGTGTTAAACATAATATTCAAATTTTATCAAGTACACATGTTTCTATTAATCACTTAAGGCCTACAAGGAATATACCTCAAATTTATTGACTTTGCATGTGAGTGTGCATAAGAGGTAAAAGCTTTTGATACCTTATCCTTGGTAATCAAGGAAATACTTTTTCTTATCCATTGCTTCTCTTTTGGAGTCTTGAACTTTGCAAGTTCTACATTTTGTACTTGAGAAGGTTTGGTTGAAGCCATCTTCCTTCTTTGACCAAAGTTTCTACCATTAGGCTTTGGAAGCATTCTCCTTGATGATTCCTCTTTCTTTTGACCAATTTGTCCATCCTTTTGAGAAATATTCTGCATAATTGAAACACTAGGAGGACACTTTGGTACCCACTTCATTTTGGGTCATTGAATGTTAGTATTAAGGCCTTTAGGATTTTTAGGAACCCATACCATACAATTTCTCATATAAGGATTTCTTCTATAATTGCATAAATGAGAAATATGTCCTAGATGACCACAAAAATTACAAACAATTGAATTTAATGATGGCTTGATCCTTTGAATATCATTTTTGAAAAACTTAAGCATTTTATTGTTATTATATTCTAAATTAATTTTACCATAAGCATTGCTTGAATTTTCACATGTAATAAAATTAATCTTATTCTTATTAACAAGCATAGAATTTAAGCAATTACAATCATTAGCTTTGGCAAATTCAGAATATAAGTCCTCAACTCGATTTTCTAAATTACTGCACTTTTGACAAGAAGTTGAGATTTTACATTTTAAAGACATTTCCTCATCAATAAAAATATTTTTCAAAGTTTTAATTTCATTTTCAATAAAGGAAATATTTTCCAAACACGATAAGTTTTTCTTTTCTAAATTCAACAAACCAACATACAATTCATTATATGCACATTGTAACTCATCATAGGAAGGACTATAATATAGTTTAGAATTATTTACCTCAAAGTCCTTTTTAGCCATATAGGAAGTAGTTTCAATTTCTATGGTACTTGCCTCTTTAAGAGAATTACATCCTTCCTCATCAATTTTGTTTTGCTTTGCCTCTTCTTTAAATTGGCACCATCGTCACCAAGTGGCATTTGGCTCCCTTTAATAGTTTGAGTATCTCTTTGAGGATATTTTTCATGACAAGCTTCCTTCAATGGCGTTTGCTCTTCTTACTTTCTATATATAACTTTATACACAAAATCATTATTAGCAAGATAAATAGCATCAAGAGCATCCCATATATCTTTAGCACTAAAGCAACTCTTAATTTTAGCATAAGCCTCTTCATTCAAACAACTTCTCAAAATTTGCATAGCTCTAATGTTTAAAGAAAAACATTTCATATCATAATTATTCCAAGTTTGTTTTGATTTGTAAGTAAATCCATTTAGCACAATATCCCACAAATCTAAATCAATAGATTACATATAAAATTCTATTCTAGTTTTCCAATAAACAAAATACACACCATCAAAGAATGGTGGTTTATCAATTTCAAAACTATCTATTTTAAAAAAAACTTTCAAGATTGCTAACAGACAAGGATCTTTAACTCTAAGCGATTAAGCTTTCACCAGAGCATGAAACTCTGATACCATTTGTTAGTCATGGCAACCATTACCTAAGATGGGGGTGAATTGGGTATTAAAAAATTTTCACAAAAGCTCTTAAAATAAACACAAATATTTAAGCTATTAAATAAAAGAGAAAGAATTGCGAGATGAAGAATAAAAGCTTTAAGAATAGCAAATAAATAAATATGCAATAATATAAAATTGCATAAAATAAAGAGATTGAGAAGAGAGAAACAGGCACGATATTTATCCTGGTTCGACCACTAACCTACTTGTGGTCTATGTCCAGTCCTCTAAAACAATCTGAGATTTTTTACTATGTATACAAGCTTTATTAGGTGCTTGCAACCGTTACATAAAAGAGCACTTTTCACACACAGGGAAACTCTACCCTTGTGCTTGTAACACCCCAAATTCTGACTATGTGAATAGTAATAGTAGAATTACATTGTTTTACATTTTCTGTGTGTTATAAAAATAGTTTGACTGTTCTGAGATCATATTTGATCATTTTGTGTGATTTGCTCCGAGTCAAGAAAATAATAATTTTCTGACCGGGAAAAATCTTATTTAATTAATTGGAGCTGGGGGATCTTACTAAACCCAATTCTGATTTATATATATATTAATCTCGTAATTTTTAGGATTTAAGCGTGCAATATAAAATAATTTTATATTTTTATAATATTATTTTATTCAACAATACTCTCTTGTCTCAAAAACAAGAGAAAAATTATTTGTGGACCGAAAAAGTTCGTGGGGCCCACGTTTAGTGTGTGATCAACGATCAACGATCTTGTTGTATGAAATTTAAACCAATAGGAAATGATCAAAATAAATGGCTTGACTTTCTTAACCAATTAGAAAGAGTCAACAAAAGAAGCATTGACTTCTTTGTGAGCCATTGGATTTTAAAGCTTACTTTAGAAGCTTTAATCTTAGCCGTTGATCTAATCAATGGTGAGATTAGAAGGATAGTTTTATGACCAATTGATATCTACCCTAGATGTGATCTATGGCTAGAAATTAAAGATGAATCAAGGGTTAGGATTTAGTCAAAGATTGTAGGCTTGAAAATGGTTAGTAACCTAATTAAGCTTAATTCAATTAATCTAATTACTTAATTAGCAAACTAAGTGAACTAGTTTAATTCTAAATTAATTATAATCTACATACTAATTAGATATCCTAATATTAATTAAAGGTTATAATATATGCTAATATATATTAAATTAACTAGTTATATGATTGTTATGTTAATTAAAATTGGTTAGGATATTTAACCTAACAAATTACCTAATTAACTAGCATGTAATTAGGACTAATTTGGAAACAATTAAGCTATTAAAATGGAGGGGGGCTGCACGAAATTGGGGCTGCAACAAGGAGGCAAGTGGGCTTGAATCTACAAGGTTCAAGAACCATCCAACATGACATAAGCCATGTGCACCAAGTGTGAACACTTTAGGATATTTAGCATGCAAATTCATTCACTCAACCTCCCTAAAAGATCACTCACGGAAGCTGCACTTCTATTTCCATTTCACTTTCATTTATTAGCTTATTCCAAAATCAAAGCATCCATTTTCTCTCAAAAAGCTATCAAGAACCAAGCAAGCTTTCCTTTCTCTTTTTCTCTCTATATTCGGCCATGCACCTTACATATACTACCAAACTTCTATAATTTTTTCCTATCATATTTCCTAAAGCCAAATACCATTCTAAGCATCTTTCATTCACAAAGTTTTCCCAAATTCCTACTCTATCTTGCCTAAAATTCCACTTTTTTCTTACTTACTTAGGGGTTAGTTTGGTTTCTATGGTTCAAAACTGAATTTTCAATTTTTCTAACCATGATTGTTCCATGGTTTTTCAATATTGTACCTTGTATGTGTTTTTACTAATTGTTTGAGAATTTTAGGGATTTGTTTGGTGGGTAGCACAACTCTGAAGGAAGGAAGGAGAACTAACCGATTAAAATTGTCTACAAGAGGTAAGAGGGAGATTTAACCTCACCAACCGAGTTTTGGTGGTGTGAGGATGGTTTTGTATGGTGGAAAATCCATAAGGGTTCTTCACCGATTATTTGATTGTGTTTGAGATGTGTTTGATTGAGTTTTTATGCTTGCATGTGTGATTAAATGCTTAAAGTTTTGATATTCTGTGTGTATGTGTAATTATGAAAGCATGAGATTGTATGTGTAAATTAGGATGTGAATAACATGATTAATCGATTTTATGTGTACTCCAAAGAGTATTGAGGCTTACGACGATACAATGGAAAAAGGACCAAAGTCCTTACACTGATGAATTAAAATGAGAACTGAGAGATTTAAATGAATTTGGGAACAATTTGAGTATGGTAAAATAAAATGATTTTATGAGTAGTAAAGAAAAGAAATGATGAGTTTTGAAAACAATACCATTTAATGATGTTTAGAGGAGTTATACCGCAAATTTTTATAAAAGGGGGACTAAATTACAAATTTTATCAAAAAGAAGGGCCATAGTATAAATATTAATTTTTGAGGGGTCATAATGTAAATATTATTTTTAGAGGGGTCAAACTGTAAATATTTTATAAAGGAGGGATGATTTTGTAAATATAAATTTGATGAGGGACTTTTTCGTAAATAATAATTTATGAGGGACTTTTCTATAAATATTAAATTTTGAGGGACTATTTGGTAAATATGGATTTTATGAGGGGTTATTTTGTAAATATGAGTTTTTGAGGGACTGAAGTGTAAATATGGAAAATAAAACTAAATTTAGTATTAAAATGAGAAAAATAGTATTTTGGATTTAAAACGTAAGAAAAATATTTACGCGATTGGAAAACATTAAAAAATCGCTACGCGATTTTGAAAAGGCGGCAGAATTGAGTCGCAATTGAGAAAATGCGAAAATATGACTACGCGATTAAAATACAGTAATAGTACTATTATATTACTGTGTGGACCCCGATTATGTGATATAAATTGGAAATATGAATAGTGCATGGTACATGCATTGGAAAGGTCCAGATGGGTATGTGAGGCTAGTTGCCTAGGAGAGACTACACCTCCTGAGTGGGTGCGATATTTGTAGTGTAAGTCACTTGTTGACTTTGGGGGCATTAGGGTGCGGGTTGCCTACAATGGGCAGATGGTAGCTCTTCTGTACCGTGGGTTAGACCGACGCAACACACCAATGATCCGGACCGAGACACTATCCTTAATCAAGATCGATAAAGACATCGTGTATATCTTTGGATGTGCAAAACTGAGCACGTGGTCCAAGGCATATTGGTACCGACACTTCTTTTCGATCACTCTCTCCGACCTGAGTTGTAGCTCCATGGAGTAGGAAATTGAGTCTGTGTGCATACATATAATGATAGAGGGTATTATCGTAATTTCTGTTTATGATAATTGATTTATTGATTTATTGATTATTGATAATAACATGATTGTAATTATTGTGTATTACATGTCTTGTGATGATATTGATGTTAGTGGCATAATTGTAATTGTGGTATGATAACTGTATGAGATATTGTATGTGTTTATCTTCATTACTGCCATACTGGTATTGATGTAGGTGATCTCACCTCTTTGCATGTATGTTTGGTATTATATTTATATTTGTTAAGACGTCGAGCAAGAAAAAGAGCGAGAAGTTGAGGAGGAGCAGATTCTTGTTGAGGACGTCGAGTTCTGAAGAGATGCAGATGCCTAGTTTCCTTAGCTACCTGAAGCTGACATTCATTGGGGGAGATGAGGCATGGACTGTAGATTTAGAGGGAGAGAGTATCTATTATAGAGTTTAAAATATCTATTAGGCAGTATTGGGGAGCTTACTATCGTACTCCTAGTACGGTTAGTATTGTGTCGTCTGCTCGGACACTTGTCCGTAGAACTGCACATCATGACGGATTCCTATGTACTGAGGAATCTGAGGAGGACCCATCTGAGGGTTCTGCTGTCTAGTAAGATTTGGGCTATATGTTAGTTTTAGATTAAAGTTTAAATAATTTGGAAGTCTAGTTTGTAAGATATCTAAGTGTGACAGTACTAAACGCTTGTATATATATTTGATGTAAATTATTTGTGATAATGTTGTTATGTTTTTATTTTTTGCTAAGTTTATCTTAGCATCATCAAGAAATTTTATAACTCGTATTTATAATACAAGCACGATTTTTAATTGAAGGGTAATTTGGTAATTAAGTAACAATAATTGTGGCACCCTAAGGTGGGTGTTACATTAGTTGGTATCAGAGCCCAAGTTAGAGTCTTTTGGGTTTGTGGTTAGGTCTATCTTGTCTAAGTTGTGTGATTCTCTGTAATTGTTTTCCGAAAGAAAAACAATATTGTTTGAAGACTGACCTTCACTTTTCTTTGTGTTGTTCAGTCTGATTGATAGAGCGAAATGGCAGGACGTGGAAGAGGACGCATGAATGCGAGGGCAGCAGCTGGAAATGCCGGCGATGATAATCAGAATATGGCTGCAGCTGTAGCAGCAATGCAATGAATGGCTGAGGTTGTTGCACAGCAGAATCAAAGAGCATATGATGATGCGCATAGCTTGTCAGAGTTTCGGAGGAACAATCCACCGAAATTTCATGGAGAGTTCGACCCAGAGAAGGCTGATATGTGGATAAAGGAACTGGAAAAGATATTTGAGGGCATGAGTTGTAATGATGAGCGGAAGCTTACTTTCGCCACATTTGTGTTAGTCGGTGACGGAGAGGCTTGGTGGGCAGGAGCCCGGACGTTGATCCAAGCTGAAGGGAGAGTTGTGACGTGGCAGCTCTTTAGACAGAAGTTTCTGGGAAAGTATTTCCCAACCAGTGTTCGACATGCTAAGGAGATGGAGTTCCTTAGTCTGAAGCAAGGGCGATGATTGTAAATGAGTACGCTGCAAGGTTCGAAAGCTTGTCTAAGTTTTCGAGGTACTTCCAAATGCATCCAGATGAGGAATGGAAGTGTAGGAAGTTTGAAAAGGGGCTGAGGCTTGACATCAAGCGAGCTTTAGCAACTGTGGATATTGATCAGTTTCCGGTATTGTTAGATAAGTGCCGAAAGGTTGAGGAGATTGATCATCTGAGAGAGGCGAGAAATAAGAATTTTGGACCAGCACGGTTCCAAAGGGGGAAGAGTAGCGGTGGCAACCGTTACCAGCAGAAACCATATACTAAACCAGCAGTAAGTCAGAATTGACAACAATCGTTTGGGGGAAGCTCTAGTGGGAGTAGAGCAGTTTCGACTGGAACTTCTGCACTTAAATGTTTTAAGTGTGGAAAAGGACATCTCACCAGGGATTGTCAGCACAAGGGAGTGATTTGTTATAGATGTGGGAAGCCTGGACATTTCTCTAGGGAGTGTGATCAGCAAAAGGCGGAGCCATCAGTCGGCAATGTTCGTACTGCAAGGCCACAGGCGGGTGGTCGAGTATACTATGAGCGGGGAGGAAGCCGCAAAATCCGAGGACTTGATAATGGAGAAGTGTGCTATTGAAGGTAATCCTTTAACAGTATTATATGATTCGGGAGCAACACATTCTTTCATTGCATATGATTGTGTGGAGCGTTTGGGATTAACTGTGACTACATTGCCGTATGATTTGAGTGTTAGTACTCCTACTGATAAGCCTGTGATAACTACAAAAGTATGCTTGAATTGCCCTGTATCTGTTAGAGATAGAATCTTTCATGTCGATTTGATCTGTTTGCCTCTTTCCAAGATTAATGTAATCTTAGGAATGGATTGGTTGTCTTCCAACCATATCTTGATAGACTGTTCGAATAAGACATTAGTTTTTCCTGAGATTAAGGATCCTAGATTCTTAACGGCTATGCAAGTGGAAGCTTGTTTGAAGGAAGGAGATCAAGGGTACTTGTTGATGTCTTCTATGGAGATTCACTGTGAGGATATTTTAAAGGATATTTTCGTAGTGAATGAGTTCCCTGAAGTATTTCCTGAAGATATACCTGGAATACCGCCGGAAAGAGAGATTGAATTCTCTATTGATTTGGTACTTGGAGCTGGACCTATATCTATGGCGCCTTATCGAATGTCGCCAGTAGAGTTAGCAGAGCTTAAGAAGCAGTTAGAGGATTTGTTGGAGAAGCAGTTTGTGAGACCAAGTGTATCACCTTGGGGAGCTCCAGTATTGTTGGTAAAGAAGAAGGATGGGACTTCTCGTCTATGTGTAGACTACCGACAATTGAACAAGATTACGATCAAGAATAAATATCCACTACCAAGAATCGATGATTTGATGGACCAATTGCGAGGAGCCGCAATATTTTCTAAGATTGATTTACGTTCTGGTTATCACCAGATACGTGTGAAGGTGGAGGATATCCCGAAGACTGCGTTTCGGACACGATATGGGCATTACGAGTATCAAGTGATGCCTTTTGGTGTGACTAATGCACCTGCGATATTTATGGACTTCATGAATCAGATTTTTCGTTCATACTTGGATAATTTTATTGTTGTCTTTATTGATGACATCTTGATTTATTCTCGAAGTCAGGAGGAACATCTTTGAACATCTCGAGTGGTTCTCCAGATTTTGAGGAGAATAAGTTGTATGCCAAGTTGTCCAAATGTGAGTTTTGGTTGAGCGAAGTACAATTTTTGGGGCATGTCATATCGGCAGATGGAATTGAAGTTGATGCTGCAAAGGTGGAGACAGTTGTTGAATGGGAGAGACCGAAGACAGTATCGGAGATCCGTAGTTTCATCTGATTGGCCGGTTACTATCGACGATTCATAGAAGGGTTTTCAAAGATTGCAGGACCTCTTACCCAACTTACACGAAAGAATCAACCGTTTACATGGAATGAAGCATGTGAGGAAAGTTTGCAGGAGTTGAAATGACGACTGACTACTTCACCGGTTTTGATTCTTCCTGATCCGAATGAACCTTTCGAGGTGTATTGTGATGCTTCGTATCAAGGATTGGATTGTGTACTTATGCAAGACCGTAAGGTTGTGGCATATGCGTCGAGGCAGTTGAAAGTGCATGAGAGGAATTATCCGACTCATGACTTGGAGTTAGCAGCAGTGGTGTTTGCATTGAAGGTATGGAGACATTTTCTCTATGGGGCAACATTCACTGTTTTTAGTGACCATAAAAGTTTGAAGTATCTATTTGACCAGAAAGAGTTGAACATGAGACAAAGGCATTGGCTCGAGTTTCTGAAAGATTATGACTTTCAGTTACAGTATCATCCCGGGAAGGCGAATGTCGTAGCAGATGCTCTAAGTAGGAAAGCGCTTAATGCTTCTGTTATGATGATAAAGGAGAAGGAACTGATAGAAGAGTTTCGAGATATGCGATTATCTGTGAAGTTGACATCGGGAAAGATATGTTTGAACCTGATCGTTATTTCGAATGATTTGATGGATAAAATACGAGAAGGGCAAAACAGTGATCAGTATTTGTAAGAAGCGAAGGAAGCAAGAAGTCAAGGAGCGGAATTGGAATTCAGCGAAGGTGTTGATGGAATTTTGAAGTTCAAGGGGAGAGTTTGTGTACCAAATGATCCAGAACTGAGGAGATCAATTTTGGATGAAGCTTATCGAAGCAAATTGAGTATGCATCCAGGAGCCACGAAGATGTACCAAGATTTGAAACAGTTATATTGGTGGCAAGGAATGAAGAGGGATGTCGCAGAATATGTATCATCCTGTTTGATTTGTCAGAAGGCCAAAGTGGAACATCAGAGACCATCAGGAATGTTGCAACCTTTGCCTATTCCTGAGTGGAAATGGGATGACATAGCAATGGATTTCGTAACTGCACTGCCGAAGACTCGGAAGGGTCACGATTCTATATGGGTGATTATTGATCAGCTTACAAAGTCAGCGCACTTTTTACCGATTAATATTAAGTACTCAATGGAGAAGTTGGCTCAAGTGTACATCAACGAAATTGTCAGACTTCATGGTGTACCATCCAGTATAATCTCTGATCGAGATCCGCGATTTACATCGAGATTCTGGAACAGTTTGCAAGAAGCGATGGGAACGAAGCTACGTTTGAGTTCTGCTTACCATCCACAAACTGATGGTCAGTCAGAAAGGACGATTCAGTCATTGGAGGACTTGTTGAGGGCTTGTGTTCTAGAGCAAACTGGTTGTTGGGATGAATTTCTACCGTTGATAGAGTTCACCTGCGACAATAGTTCCATTCGAGCATAGGGATGGCACCCTATGAAGCTTTGTATGGGAGAAGATGTAGAACGCCATTGTGTTGGTACCATGATGGTGAAAGTACTGTGGTAGGACCCGAGTTTGTGCAACAGACAACTGAGAAAGTGAAGATGATCCAAGATAAGATGAGGACGACACAGACGCGGCAAAAGAGTTATGCAGATAAAAGAAGAAGACCGCTAGAATTTGAAGAAGGTGACCATGTATTTCTACGAGTGACACCTATGACTGGAGTTGGACGAGTAATCAAGTCGAGGAAGCTTACTCCGAAGTTTATTGGACCGTATCAGATACTTCGTCGGGTAGGTCCGGTAGCTTATCAGATTGCACTACCACCGTTCTTATCAAATCTTGATAATGTATTTCACGTATCACAACTACGGAAATATATTTCTGATCCGACTCATGTTATCGAGCCAGACACTGTACAACTAAAGGAGAATTTGACCTATGAGACATTTTCGACCAGAATTGAAGATCGAAGGATAAAGCAACTTCGAGGAAAGGACATCGCTTTAGTTAAAGTGGTATGGAATGATGTAAGTGGTGAAGCTACATGGGAGTTGGAAGAGAAGATAAGAGAGCAGTATCCATTTTTATTTTGAATATGTATGTCAAGTTTCGAGGACGAAACTTTATTTTAGAGGGGGAGAGTTGTAACACCCCAAATTCGACTATGTGAATAGTAATAGCAGAATTACACTTGTTTTACATTTTTCTCGTGTGTTATAAAAATAGTTTGACTATTCGAGATCATATTTGATCATTTTGTGTGATTTGCTCGAGTCAAGAAAATAATAATTTTCGACCTAGGGAAAAATCTTATTTAATTAATTAGAGTGGGGATCTTACTAAACCCAATTGATTGATATATATATTAATCTCGTAATTTTTAGGATTTAAGCGTGCAATAAAATAATTTTATATTTTTATAATATTATTTTATTCAACAAGACTCTTGTCTCAAAAATAGTAGAAAAATTATTTGTGGACGAAAAAGTTCATGGGGCCCACGTTTAGTGTAGATCAACGATCTTGATTTGTATGTAAATTTAAACCAATAGGAAATGGTCAAAATAGATGGCTTGACTTTCTTAACCAATTAGAAAGAGTCAACAAAAGAAGCATTGACTTCTTTGTGAGCCATTGGATTTTAAAGCTTACTTTAGAAGCTTTAATCTTAGCCGTTGATCTAATCAATGGTGAGATTAGAAGGATAGTTTTATGACCAATTGATATCTACCCTAGATGTGATCTATGGCTAGAAATTAAAGATGAATCAAGGGTTAGGATTTAGTCAAAGATTGTAGGCTTGAAAATGGTTAGTAACCTAATTAAGCTTAATTCAATTAATCTAATTACTTAATTAGCAAACTAAGTGAACTAGTTTAATTCTAAATTAATTATAATCTAAATACTAATTAGATATCCTAATATTAATTAAAGGTTATAATATATGCTAATATATATTAAATTAACTAGTTATATGATTGTTATGTTAATTAAAATTGGTTAGGATATTTAACCTAACAAATTACCTAATTAACTAGCATGTAATTAGGACTAATTTGGAAACAATTAAGCTATTAAAATGGAGGGGGGCTGCACGAAATTGGGGCTGCAACAAGGAGGCAAGTGGGCTTGAATCTACAAGGTTCAAGAACCATCCAACATGACATAAGCCATGTGCACCAAGTGTGAACACTTTAGGATATTTAGCATGCAAATTCATTCACTCAACCTCCCTAAAAGATCACTCACGGCAGCTGCACTTCTATTTCCATTTCACTTTCATTTATTAGCTTATTCCAAAATCAAAGCCTCCATTTTCTCTCAAAAAGCTATCAAGAACCAAGCAAGCTTTCCTTTCTCCTTTTCTCTCTATATTCGGCCATGCACCTTACATATACTACCAAACTTCTATAATTTTTTCCTATCATATTTTCGAAAGCCAAATACCATTCTAAGCATCTTTCATTCACAAAGTTTTCCCAAATTCCTACTCTATCTTGCCTAAAATTCCACTTTTTGCTTACTTACTTAGGGGTAAGTTTGGTTTCTATGGTTCAAAACTGAATTTTTAATTTTTCTAACCATGATTGTTCCATGGTTTTTCAATATTGTACCTTGTATGTGTTTTTACTAATTGTTTGAGAATTTTAGGGATTTGTTTGGTGGGTAGTACAAATCTAAAGGAAGGAAGGAGAACTAACCGATTAAAATTGTCTACAAGAGGTAAGAAGGAGATTTAACCTCACCAACCGAGTTTTGGTGGTGTGAGGATGGTTTTGTACGGTGGAAAATCCATAAGGGTTCTTCACCGATTATTTGAATGTGTTTGAGATGTGTTTAATTGAGTTTTTATGCTTGCATGTGTGATTAAATGCTTAAAGTTTTGATATTCTGTGTGTATGTGTAATTATGAAAGCATGAGATTGTATGTGTAAATTAGGATGTGAATAACATGATTAATCGATTTTATGTGTACTCCAAAGAGTATTGAGGCTTACGGCGATACAATGGAAAAAGGACCAAAGTCCTTACACTGATGAATTAAAATGAGAACTGAGAGATTTAAATGAATTTGGGAACAATTTGAGTATGGTAAAATAAAATGATTTTATGAGTAGTAAAGAAAAGAAATGATGAGTTTTGAAAATAATACCATTTAATGATGTTTAGAGGAGTTATACCGCAAATTTTTATAAAAGGGGGACTAAATTACAAATTTTATCAAAAAGAAGGGCCATAGTATAAATATTGATTTTTGAGGGGTCATAATGTAAATATTATTTTTAGAAGGGTCAAACTGTAAATATTTTATAAAGGAGGGATGATTTTGTAAATATAAATTTGATGAGGGACTTTTTCGTAAATAATAATTTATGAAGGACTTTTCTGTAAATATTAAATTTTGAGGGACTGTGTGGTAAATATGGATTTTATGAGGGGTTGTTTTGTAAATATGAGTTTTTGAGGGACTGAAGTGTAAATATGGAAAATAAAACTAAATTTAGTATTAAAATAAGAAAAATAGTATTTTGGATTTAAAACGTAAGAAAAATATTTACGCGATTGGAAAACGTTGAAAAATCGCTATGCGATTTTGAAAAGGCAGCAAAATTGAGTCGCAATTGAGAAAATGCGAAAATATGACTACGCGATTAAAATACAGTAATAGTACTGTTATATTACTGTGTGGACCCCGATTATGTGATATAAATTGGAAATATGAATAGTGCATGGTACATGCATTAGAAAGGTCCGATGGACTGTATGAGGCTAGTTGCCTAGGAGAGACTACACCTCCTGAGTGGGTGCGATATGCGTAGTGTTAGTCACTTGTTGACTTTGGGGGCATTGGGGTGCGGGTTGCCTACAATGGGCGGATGGTAGCTCTTCGCACCGTGGGTTAGGACCGACGCAACACACCAATGATCCGGACCGAGACACTATCCTTAATCAAGATCGATAAAGACATCGTGTATATCTTTGGATGTGCAAAGCGAGCACGTGGTCCAAGGCATGTTGGTACCGACACTTCTTTTCAATCACTCTCTCCGGACCGAGTTGTAGCTCCATGGAGTAGGAAATTGAGTCTGTGTGCATACATATAATGATAGAGGGTATTATCATAATTTTTGTTTATGATAATTGATTTATTGATTTATTGATTATTGATAATAACATGACTGTAATTATTGTGTATTACATGTCTTGTGATGATATTGATGTTAGTGGCATAATTGTAATTGTGGTATGATAACTGTATGAGATATTGTATGTGTTTATCTTCATTATTGCCATACTGGTATTGGTGTAGGTGATCTCACCTCTTTGCATATATGTTTGGTATTATATTTATATTTGTTAAGACGTCGAGCAAGAAAAAGAGCGAGAAGTTGAGGAGGAGCAGATTCCTGTTGAGGACGTCGAGTTCTGAAGAGATGCAGATGCCTAGTTTCCTTAGCTACCGAAGTGACATTCATTGGGGGAGATGAGGCATGGATTGTAGATTTAGAGGGAGAGAGTATCTATTATAGAGTTTAAAATATCTATTAGGCAAGTATTGGGAGCTTACTATCGTACTCCTAGTACGGTTAGTATTGTGTCGTCTGCTCGGACACTTGTCCGTAGAACTGCACATCATGACGGATTCCTATGTACTGAGGAATCTGAGGAGGACCCATCTGAGGGTTCTGCTGTCTAGTAAGATTTGGGCTAGATGTTAGTTTTAGATTAAAGTTTAAATAATTTGGAAGTCTAGTTTGTAAGATATCTAAGTGTGATAGTACTAAACGCTTGTATATATATTTGATGTAAATTATTTGTGATAATGTTGTTATGTTTTTATTTTCTGCTAAGTTTATCTTAGTATCATCAAGAAATTTTATAACTCGTATTTATAATACAAGCACGATTTTTAATTGAAGGGTAATTTGGTAATTAAGTAACAATAAATGTGGCACCCTAAGGTGGGTGTTACAGTGCTAAAGTCTCAGCCTGTAGGGATACCTCAGCCTTATACAAACCTTGAAGGGATACCTCACCCTTATACAAACCTTGAAGGATACCTCACCCTCAATACAGAAGAACAGAAATATAGATGAAGAGAAACTCTCATAAAAAGTAGATGATACAATTTGAAGCTCTATGAAGCTCTCTAAGGATATCTCAAATTTTGACGAAAAAGAGTGCAAAATTTTGGTAAAATATGTATCACAAAATAAAGCAAGAAAGAATTATTTCAGATAAATGGGTGGTGCTAAAAGATGTCCCAATAACATGTATTTATAGTGTTCTAAGAAAAAGAGCCGTTGGGTATTAATTAATATCACATTAAAAGCCTTTGAAAATAGTCGTTGCGTGATTTTGGGCGTGTTTATTCGAATACCCCCTTTGATTATTCGAATAAATCTTCAGAAACACGTTCTGGAACATTTTTTTGGGCTGTGGTATTCGAATACCACATCCTGTATTCGAATAAACCTTTAACAACTCGTTCAGGAACGTTTTCTGAAGTGTGTTATTCGAATACCACATCCTGTATTCGAATAGACCACTCTGATTTCGAAAACTGACTTTAAATGGTCATAACTTCTTTATTTCTTATCCGTTAAAGCAAATGACTAGTCATTGGAAATATATTTGAGTCTATTTTCAAATGAAAGAAGTTTCAAAATAAAACTCAAAGTATATTGAAAGATATAATCAAAAGAGTGACCAAAAGTCAGTTTTGTAACATGTAACATTTGTAAAGATTTGAAAAACATATTTGAGATATGCATAAAGCTTCTTACATAAAGACCCTAAGTCCTAAAAGTTATACCATTTAATCTTTCTTTGGACTTGGTCTTTGACATGACTTTGATGTTATTAATATCTTCATGAAAAAGGCATTCACATTCTCCTTATGTTGAGCTTAATAGAGATCTTTTGCTTTCTTATTGCAATGCTCACTCTTGGTACTTGGACTATCCTACAAAGTATTGCTCACTTAAACAAGCATAGTTAGTCCAGAATCATAATTCAATATCTTCATATGCATGATTCATAAATGTATAACTTTAGTTAGTTTAACATGCATATAAGATTTTCATAGATACATCCAAATAAGATATTTATCACTTACTAATAGATATGCTCTATATAGGATGCAACAAAGAACATATGCAAAGTATACTTTTTATCTTGTGTTTGTCATCATCAAAACTTAACATATTAAACCATTTGAGACAAACTTATTTCCACAATTTCTTCTTCATGAAGCTCACGGTCGAATCCCTCCAAACAATCATCCAAGCTTTCCTAATTTCATCCAATCTCATTTTCCTTACCTATATACTATTCTAAGACCTTTTCATGTTATGAACCTAGCCTAGTTCTTCCATTTACTACCTTGAATCCAAGTTAAGGTTTTCTATTCTACAAGGTAAAATTCTTGTTTCTTGTTTCTAAATTGATTCTTAAGTTTTTAAACCATGATTGATCTATGGTTTCTTATTTTCAAGCTTTGTTTGTGACTTTAGTTTGGTTTAAGTTTGTTAGGGTTTTCTTGGGGTGATTCACAAAATCCATAGAAGGCCAAACAAGAAGGATTTTTGTCTTCCTTGAGGTAAGAGGGAGATTAACCTCATCAACCATGTGTTGGTGGTAAGGAAATGGAATTGTTTGTGATGAAAAATCTATAAGGATTTATTCACTTGATTGTTTAAGTTTTCATTGTTTGTGATCGTGTTGATTGGTATGCTTTATAGTTTTGAAAATATGCTTGAATATGTGATAATGAAAGTATATTAATTATTGTATATAGTAGGATGTGATATACATGATGAGGAAGTGTATGAAGGTTCCAAAGAACCTTGGAGGCTCACGGCCTCAACACCATCAAGGGAGCAAAATGTTTTAAATTATTTTCCTAATCATGGATTAAATGAGTTAACGATAAAGAAATTGGATTAAGGGTTTTTACAAACATTAAGGTGATAGAAAATAATTAAATATGATCTATGAAGCATATAGTGTAATTCGGCCAACATGCTTACTTTTATATTCTAGATCCAAAATTCATTTTCATAAGAGTAGACTTAGGTAATTAAGTAACAAGAGCTCAATGTAACGAGTTTTCTTTTTAGAAATAAAAAGAAAATGAACTAATTTTTAAAATTAGTTTAGTATAATTAGGTTATGAGGTAATATAAAAATTAAAACTTGAAATTTACTATCCTATAGTTCACCCTTTGGGTTTTGGAGCGCGTTAAAAAATTTTGAGCTGTATGTTGGTGTATGCCCTAGAGGCCAATACATTTTCTGTATTTACATACATTCTATTATGCTATTTTTATATATGAGGCATTTCATTTATTATGTTCTTTTTTGATAAACATAATAAAGTCCTTAGAATAGTAAGTTTGATGCCATAGGACATCAAGTGGATGACTTGATCGTGAGATCCTTTTAGTTACAACACTATTCTTAAATGTCCCTAGTCAAGTATTATTGTTAATTAGGACAACAATAATACATTGAGACTAGTATGTGCATAGACTGATGACCATATCTCACGGGTCATGGATATGAGATATCAAGTCTTCACATGGGTACATATTAGAGTAATGATGTCTTGGGTGACCCACCATGAGAACGCTACATGGATCGTTACGTGAGTGTCATAAACGATTCTCATAGTGACAATGGTGTTTGTGGTCCTTTGACCTGAAATCACTATGATTCCTACATGAAGAGTTGTGTGTTTTAATGCCATCAAATGTCATCTGTAACAAGGTGATTATAAAGTTAGTTATTGGACATACCACGAATCATGCAGAGGGATGTGAGTGACCTAGATGGGATTTGTCACTCCTACATAACAGGAGAGATATCTTCGGGCCCCCTGATTGAGTGAGACTGTGAAATGCATGGCCATGCTCAAATGAGTCAATATGAGATATTGAT
Organism: Ormosia semicastrata; assembly: GCA_029884595.1. Classification (NCBI taxonomy): domain Eukaryota; kingdom Viridiplantae; phylum Streptophyta; class Magnoliopsida; order Fabales; family Fabaceae; genus Ormosia; species Ormosia semicastrata. The sequence continues at coordinate 37,712,424 of JAQQTO010000045.1, forward strand.
CTCTTTTGTTGTTACAAAGTCTACTCGAGTATCAGGAAATGAATGATTGGACTATACAAGGGTGATGCATTCCTTGCCTTGTGTTCAATCTAGATATCTTGACAAAGGGACTAAACAACACAGAAACATTGGTCACGGAAAAGTTATGTCAAATCACTGACATTCTTATTACTTGGGTAGCAGCGATGTGTTGCTAGATACCGCTCACTACTTGTAATATTAAAATGGGATTTTAATATTACTGCCAACATAATAAGAACCTGCAGGGTCACACACATAGAGCAGACCAAAATTGGAGCAATGGATCCAAGTTGGACTTGGATTCAAATATGGGCCAGACTCATAACAGATGGGTCTAGGGTTGCACAGCTTACCTTGCTGCTACTCACACTCACTTAAGGCAGTCACTATTATAAATAGTACTACTAAGGGGGCTGCTAAGATAATTGCAGAACCCTAGCCGCACCTACAGAAAAGTGAGAGAGAGAGCGACAGGTTTCTTTTCTTCTCTTCGCGGCTAGCACTGTGTAAGAGACATGAGGCTCCTCTTGCGGACGTTGGACGTTCATGAGTCTGTTCGTGTGGATACCGCAGAGACATCATTTCTATTACGGTGTTCGTGATTCACCTTCAAGAGGTAAATCATTTAAAAACTCATATTATGACTTTTTCGCATGGATCCTCGGTGGGAATCCCTGTTTTCCGCTACGTGATGTATCTGCAATTCGCAACACTGTAATATCCAAATAAAATCAAAGAAATGTAATTTTGTGAAAAATAATGAAAAATGCTACTTAAAGAATTTTAATAGTAAAACATGATAAATAAAGCCAAAATAATTATTTTATGTGAAAAATATCAGAGAAACGTCACTTGTTTTCAAAATAGTGATTTTTAAGCTATCAGATTAAGAAAATGATTTAAAATTGCTACGCAATTGAGAAAATGATTTAAAAATCCCTACGTGATTTAGAAAATGTTTGAAAATATTTCTGTGATTATGAAAATGTTGGAAAATACTTACGTAATTTGAAAACGTAAAAAAAATGTTATACAAATTGTGAAAATGCGATAAAATGTTTACGCGATTAGAAATAATAGCAAGTTACTGTCAGGCTGTTATGGTAGGCCCGGTTATATTAAAATGTGAAACCGCTAAGAGATGGCGTGTGTGTGTGTAAAATACTGTGAAAATGATGATTTCATGTGTATTTGAATCATACATCATGCATTAAAAAGCGTATCAGCTTAATTGGTTAAGGCAGTATGCCTAAGAGATTGAATTTACACCTTCGTGTAGGTGAGAATTACATAGTTACGATCTTCAGTGATCTTGGAGACGTTGGGGTGTGGAATGTCGTATGTGGCCAGATGGTAGCACCTTTGTGCCATGGTATCCTATGCAAACACACTGACGACTTGACGGAGTTACTACTCTTTTTGTGATTGGTTGAGAGTGTCTTGTATGAGCCATGTTGCGCACATTAATATAATATATTGGCACATGATTTAAGGCTGACAATATACAAACATGTACTCCCTATCTTTCTCTCTAAAATTGTGATTAGCTCCATGGAGTAGGAATAAGTCTGTGTGCTTATGCATAGTTGGTCAACATATTGACATGATAATTATGTTCATCTGATATTTTATCTGTGATGTGATAATATGATTCAATATGTTAATACTATATCTGTATATTTACTATCATTTTCTATACTGCCATACTAGTATTGATGTAGCAGATCTCACCTCTTTGTTGTGTTATATCTGTTTTATTGTGTATATTTGATGAAGACTGACGAGACTAGGAAGCTAGAAATTCTCCTTTCCATCAGTAATAGTTTTCTTAGTTTGTTTGGATTGGGGCAAGGTGCCAAGTGCTGTGTTTTGTCCGAGTACAGTTCCACGGTGGAACTGATGCTTGGAGATTTAATTTGAATAATGAACATTTTGTGTATATCGAGGATTTGACTCTGAATTTTAGTGGAACTAGGGATGGGGTTCCAGTTATGTCGATGAATGTATCTATTTCTTTGGAGTTCACAATACCTATTCGAGAGCTTTAGGGTGATAGTGTTTATACTCCACAAGAGGACTCTGTAGTTTCTTCAGCTAGAACCCCTGTCAGGCAACCGATGTACCCGCCTGGGTTTTTTGATGAAGTAGAGGATGAGGATCCTTCAGAGGGCCTGAATCCTTAGTTCAGTTTTTAGAGGTTCTGGTTTAGTAATTATGTTTTGATATCCATACTGTATATTTTATCTTTTAGAGTGTAATATATTTATGTAAATTATTTAGGAACAAGGTTTGAAATATCTATATATATTCTGGTGTGTTTATTTCAGTTACAAGTTGTACTTATGGTTTTTATTTATTTTATTTATTTTCTCTTATTTCCACAAATGAAATTTTAAAATTAATGTTTTTACAAGATTAATTCTTTTACAACTTGGGTAAGTTATATTAGGATTAGTCTTAAATGTGAAACCCTACGGTGGGTGTTACATTAAACAAGTAAAATAGTAAATAGTAGGATATCATTCCAAAGAGGAATAGGGCTACTCCTAATGCAAATTATTGACCAATAGCATACTTAATTCTATTCAAGAACATTAAAATTGGGAAAAGAGTGTTTAAGTTAATTGAAAGCCTTAAGTGCAGTAAATTGAGAATTAAAGTGAATGATTAGAGAAAAGGGAATCCTTCTTCACCCCCTAATTCAATTGATAACAAGCAATCCTTATAAGTAACATAAATGAAAGGATTCGGTTAGCTTGAGAAACAAACTTACTATAGCCTTTGTCTAGGTCAATCAACCATGTTTCATTTACCTAATTCACTATGTTTCTATCAGAACTAGTGCAAACTCCACTCATTTGTGAATGTGTATATCTTGAAGCATATCAAATGAGTTTTTGATGATAACAAAGTCAAAAGAGAATATCAAGATCAAAAGAAAAGAACAAGATCAAAAGAGAAGATCAATATCAAAAGAAAAGACTAAGATCAAAAGAAGGAAACCAAGAGGTATATAGATATAGGTCCTAGGATTTCAATGTAAAATGCTCTCAAAATATCTCAATGATTTTCAAATGATTTTTCAAAGATCCTTTTGAATTAACTAATAATTCAAAGTTCATCTTTTAAAAATATGTTAATTTCAATGTTGGATTTCACAACTTAAATGTAAATCTTGTTCAATTCCAAGCTCTATATGCAAGGATTGACCAATGCACTTATTTGGAGTTGAAAAATGTGTTCAAAGGACATGGTAATCGATTACACATGTGTTATAATTGATTACAAGCTAAACAAAGGCCCTGTAATCGATTACATTGAGCATGTAATCGATTACATTGAGCATGTAATCGATTACAAGCATGGCAGAAGCCTTGTAATTAATTACACAAGTCTGGTAATTGATTACAAGTCTGGTAGAAGCCATGTAATCGATTACACAAGGCCGGTAATCAATTACATCCTGCCCTGAAAGCCAAGAACACGTTCAAATAGCCATGTAATCGATTACCATTGGCCTGACAATACCCAACAGCTATATTAACTGCATTAAATGTTCGGCATTAAAGCCCCCAATGACTCTTTTAATGAAAAACAAGATAGTTGTGTTGGGGCATCATTAATAGTTAATCTTGAACATTGAAACATCTTTCTAACACCTTATATGAAAATCAATTCTTGAAATCTTTCTTGCTCTATTTTTGTACCAATCTTTGAGATATCTTTAAAGACCATTCTAGAGCTTCAATTTGCATTAACTACTCTTGTGAGAGTTTCATTCTATCAATTTTATTTATTAAAAAGTAGAGGGTGAGGCATCCCTCCAAATTATAAAGGGTGAGATATCCCTTGTTTGAAGAGGCTCAAGCTACAAAGGGTGAGGTATCCCAAGGTGGTGTTGAGTGCTCCAATTTGTAAAGGTCATCAAGTACCTGTTGAAGCTTAAAGAATTAGAAGAAAATCTTGAGTGATTACTTGAGGACTGGACATAGGCCATAAGTGGATTGGTGGCCAAATTAGGATAAATCTTGTGTTTGTTCTTCTAAACTCAACTCTTTAATATTGTGCACTGTTTTATTAAGTTTGTTTGAATACTATCTTACTTGGTTATTGTATTTGTAAGTGAAAGTGTTCATCTCATCTATCCATTCATCTCTAATAATCAAATAGCTTCAACAAAAATTGGTAATCAAGTGTTTCACAAGGGTTTTGCGAAAATATATTTTAAATACTCAATTCACCCCTCTTCTTGAGTATTGAGGCCACTTGGTAACAAGTGATATCAGAGTTAGACTCTTGCATAAAGAGTGCAGCTTCAAGAGTGTGATGGCTTCGAATGGTTTTTCTAATGAAAGTTCTTCTATAAATAGACCTCCCTATTTCAATGGGGATGGTTATGCCTATTGGAAAGAAATGATGAAAATTTTTATTGAAGTTATTGATCTTGATGTGTGGGATGCCATCGAAAACGATGCTTTTATTCCCACACATATAATTGATGGTGTAAGAACAAATACACCTAGAAGTGAATGGACCGATGAAGACAAAAAGAAGGTTCAATACAATTTGAGAGCCAAAAATATCATTACCACATCCTTGGGGTATGATAAATTCTTTAGAGTGTCAAATTGTAAGACCACCCAAGAAATATGGGATACCTTACAAGTAACTCATGATAGCATAAGTGAAGTAAAAAGATCAAGAATAAACACTCTCACTCATGAATATGCATTGTTTAGAATGAACCAAGGAAAGAGTATTCAGGAAATGCAAAAGATATTTACACATACTATAAATCATCTTGCTTCATTGGGAAAGACTTTTCCTAATGAGGACCTCATTGACAAAATCTTGAGATGTTTGAGTAGGAATTGGCAACCAAAGGTGACAGCTATTGTGGAATCTAGGAATTTGTTAACAATGACGCTAGCCACCTTATTTGGGAAGCTTCAAGAACATGAGTTAGAGCTAAAGAGGCTCAATCAAAATGAAGAGCATGATAAGAATAAAAAAGGGGATTGCACTCAAAGCCACTTATTCTACAATTGAAGATAATGATGAAGATGGTGAAGAAGATGTAGAAAATCTTGAGTTAAGTGAGGAGAATCTTAGTCTCCTTGTGAGGAAGTTTGGAAGATTCTTAAAGAAGAAGGGATTCCAAAGAAGGCCACCCTTCCCTCAAAAGAAAGCCTATCACAAAGGAGAAGGATCCTCAACTCCTCCAAAATTTTATGAATATGAAAAATCGGGGCACATGAAAATTGAGTGTTCTGTATATCTTAAGAAGAAGGAGAAGTTTGAGAAAATGCCTTCCAAAGAAAAGGAAGGAAGGAGGGCATATATAGCATGTGAGGTCAATGACATGAGTTCTTCTGATAGCTCAGAGAATGAAAAAGCTTATCTTTGTCTCATGGCTCAAGGAGAAGAAAGTGAAGAGAGTGACATCGAGGTAACATCTTTTAATTTAGATTCTTCACCTTCTTAGAATGAATTACAAGATGCTTTTCAAGAATTGCATGATGAATCTATGAGGCTTACAAAAATGATTTTATCTTCCAACAAAAACAATCTCCTTATTGGTAAACAAAGTTTCTATTTTAAATAAGGATATTAATGAGCTTAAGATTGAAAATGAGACCTTAGGACTTATTGATGCTAACTCATTGTGCATGACTTGCTCCTCACATGATAACACATCTATACCCTTACCTTGCTTATCATGCAAAGCATTTGAAAAAGAAATTAAAGATTTAAATAACACTCTTGCAAAATTTACCTTTGGAAGAGACAACTTGAATGTGTTGTTAGGGAAACAAAAATGTATTTTTCAAAAAGCCAGTCTGGGGTATAATCCCAATAACTAACAAAAATCTTACTAAAACTTATTTATTTCCACAAATGCTTCAAGTAGTCCCTTTATCAAATACTTTCATGTGGGAGGAAAGGGTATAGTCCATCCACATGTAATGTTAGAAAGAATATAAATACCAAGGTTAGAACTAAAAGGATTTGGGTTCCTAAAGGCACCTTGTCCAACTCTAACACACAAAGACCCAAGACAATTTGAGTACCAAAGGTTAAAATTTGAATGTGTGTTGTAGGTGTGCTTGAAACCAAAAGCTCAAGTTGGTATCTTGATAGTGGTTGCTCCAAGCACATAACCGGTGATGGCTCCAAGTTTTCCTTCCTTGTCCCCAAGAAGAATGGTCATGTGACTTATGGTGACAATAACAAATGGAAGATCCTTAGAGTTGGTAAAGTTGGTAAGAACCATTCTTCGTCCATTGATAATGTTTTGCTTGTTGAAGAACTCAAACATAACTTACTTAGCATTAGAATATTTGATTCTAATTGTTGCATAATAGAAGGTAAAGATGATAACATGTTAAGTTTATTGGTCATAGGGTCAATAATATATATATGATTAACCTAGATGACATTTCCTCAAATGATGCTTAATGTTGTATGAGTAAAGAAAATGATTCATGGCTATGGCATAGAAGAATTGCTCACATTCACATGGATTACTTAAACAAATTGGTTTCTAAAGAATTAGTAATTGGTCTTCCAAAGCTCAAATTTGAAAAAGACAAACTTTGCGATGCATGTCAAAAGGGAAAACAAGTAAAGGTCTCTTTTAAAGCTAAAAATGTGGTTTCAACTTCTAGACCTTTACAACTTTTACACATGGATATTTTTGGTCCCTCTAGAACTATGAGTTTTGGTGGGAATTACTATGCATTAGTGATTGTGGATGATTTTTCTAGGTTTACATGGACATATTCTTGTCTCACAAGAATGATGCTTTTCAATCATTCAAAAAGCTTACCAAAGTTATCCAAAACGAAAAAGGTTTTTGCATTGCATCCATAAGAAATGACTATGGTGGTGAATTTGAAAACCCTGAATTTGAAACCTTTTGTGATAAACATGGCATTGTGATGATCACATATTTGATACATTAATAAGCCTTCATTTTTAGTCATTTACACTCTCCATGTACTTAATTGATTGATTTTGATTATGTTTTGTAAGTTTGGAATCAAATTGGACTTAATTGAATTTTTCAGCATAATTTACGTCTTACGTTGTTTCTGTATTTAAGCTATATCTTAGGATGTAGGTGGTCTTTGGAGGTGATTCTAATGGCATTTGAAAGATAAGAGAGAGTTCTATAACTTTTATGAAGACCTCAAAGGCCTAATCAGACGAGTAGATAACTCAAATTTGGGATTGAAGCAAGAACCAGAGTGCTTTTCCTGACAGCTTAACCTATGTGTACTGTTCATCATAGTTTTTGGGCTAGAGGTTGTGAAATGGGTTAAAATTTTGGATGTTGAATAGTTAAGACCCATATCTACAACTTTTATGTTGAACACTTTTCCAGAATCGGACTCCTTGAAGGTGATATTGGGCTTGGAAGTCAGAATAGAGGAGCTGTGACTGGGCCTGGGCAGTGTACAGTAATTTGAATGTATCTGGAGTTATAGAAATGATATTGGACTCAAACTAAAGCCATTTGAAAGCTAAGATCCAGGCCTACAACTTTTATGAAGACCACTTGGTGCAAAAATGCCGAATGCAATGACTTTAGAGCTGCATGATTTCGGAGACAAGGAATCTCCATAATTTTTCACTCACCAAAAGTTATTTGACATTTTCCACTCATCTACCCACTAATGACTCAGCCCACTTATCATTTTTTATATCTAATCCTCTATAAAAGGGGTCCTTGGTAGATCATTGAGGGGTGTTAGGTGTTAGTTACCAAAATGAAGCCATTTTGTTACTAAGTTTTCTTGTAGTAATTTTCCTTTGTTCTAAATTAAAGTCATGTTCTTCTTCTTCTTCTTCTCTCTTTCTTTCTTCTTATCTATGAGTAACTAAGTTTCATTTTACTTGGATGAAAGGGTGAAGCTCTTGGTAATAAAGTAAGGTTAGATTTATTCTTCTCTTGTACTTAAATGATTTATATTTTCTAGTAACCATTATACATATTATAATTTGTTTCTTATAATTTAGAAACCATCTTTGTAAAGAGGAGTTCTTGATTTCTTGTAGACAAAATATTGGCACAATGAATGCTTTAACCCATTTATAAGTGGTGGTAATATTTTTAGGTAACATAATATAATTACGTATATTATTTTAAATGGACTTTTAATGTTGTATTTTCCGATTGGAACCTCCATGTTGCGAGGATTCTAATTGAGTTATAAAAGAAATTAATCTTACCTTTACTTTATTTACCAAGAGTGGATCTTTTAACCCAAGTAAATAATTTTTACCATAGTAACAAAATATTTACTTCACCTTAATTAATCTTCAACAATTCCCTGTGGATCGACCTCGGACTCCCGAGAAATTTATTACTTGAGACAACCTGCACTTGGGTTCGGAAAGCAACAATTAATCCCGCATCAAGTTTGTAGACTTGTTTGAAACTAAAAATTGTGCATCAAGTTTTTGACGCCGTTGTCGGGGACTTGATTTGAAGACTGAATTTCTGGTGTAAAAATTTTGTATATATACTAACATACTAACTAGTGGGGGAACCTCTCCCTTTTTAATTTATGTGCATACTAACTTGTGGGGGAACCTCTCCCTAATTTCTCCATAATCTTTAATTATTAATGAAATAGTTTTTCTTCTTCTCTCCTCTCTCGCTGGAGCAAAAAATTGGCTTGCCGATTCTCCAGTTTTCATATTTTAAATTTACTTTCGCACTTTATTTTCTCGTATTTTAATTTTACATGTACGTGGGGGTAATTCTCCCTTTTATTTTCTTGTACATATTAACTTAGTGGGGTAACTCTCCCTTTTATTTTTTTTTGTACTTTATTTTTTGTATTTATTTTTTGTCATTTTTTTTTTGTTATTTATTTTCAGTCATTTTTTTTTGTTTACTAACTTACTAACTCTTTTACTAACTATCTAACCTTTTACTTTATCAGCTATCTAACTTTTTACTTTTTCTGCTTCTAACATTTTAATTTATCTGTATAATAACTTTTTAATTTTTATGCTTTTTAACTTATTTGGTGGTTAGTTTATACCACACCTTTGTTAATATTTAATGGAAGATTTATACTGCTAGCTTGTATATTTTATTTTATACTGTAAGTTACTTGTTTATGCTTAATTGGTATCGTGATTTAAATTCTGGTCGTTTGGTTAGAGTTAATCCAGGTACTTTACATATTGAATTGTTTGAATCACAATCACACACATTAAGCACAATGGCTGAAAATGAAAGTATGCATGATGAACATGAAAATCAACCGTTGCGAACCATGCGTGAGTATTTGCAACCATCTCGAAATTCTAGTCCATCATATTTTATCTTTCCACTTAATGCCAACAATTTTAGATTTAAGCCAGGTATGATTTCTTTACTTCCTAATTTCCATGGTTTAGAATCTGAAAGCCCATATTTACATCTAAAAGAATTTGAGGAAGTATGTACTGCTTTTCATTATCAAACTTGTACTGAAGAGGTTGTTAAGCTTAAATTATTTCCTTTTTCTTTGAAAGATAAAGCAAAAACTTGGCTTAACACTTTGAAATCAAGATCAATTGGCACATGGCAAGAAATGCAATGTGAGTTTTTGAAGAAATTTTTTCCAACATATAAAACTAATGCTTTGAAAAGACAAATCCAAATTTTTTTTCAAAATTCAAATGAAGCATATTTTCAAAGTTTGGAACGTTTTAAAGATTTGTTGAATTCTTACCCACATCATGGTTTTGAGAAATGGCGCACTATAAGCTTCTTTTATGAAGGGTTAACACCCGAAACCAAACAATTTGTGGAAACAATGTGCAATGGTGAATTTCTTGATAAAGAACCTGAAGAAACTTTAGACTATTTAGACCATTTGGCTAAAAATTCTCAATCTTGGCATGGTACTTATCTTTTTGAAAATTCAATTAGATTTAACCTTGCAAATGCTAGTAAAGGAAAATATCATCTTAGTCAATAAGAAGATCTAAATGCAAAGTTTGCTTGTTTGGCTAGAAAGATTGAAGCTATGGAATCAGGAAAAGTAAAAGAAATCAAATCTGTGCAAAATGAAGAAATTTGTGGCATTTGTGATGAATTGGGACACTCAACAAATGAATGTCCAAAACTTCCTATTTTTAAAGAAGTTGTGCATGAGCAAGTAAATGCAATGAACAATTTTAAAAAGCCATTCACTTCTTCTTTTTAGATACATACAATCCTAGATAGAGAAATCACCCGAATTTCAGTTGGAGGAATAGCAACCAGCCACAATTCATGCAACCACCATCTCCTCAAGCACAACAAGATTCTCAAAATCCTCAAGGATATGCACCCTATGTCCCACCATATAGGAAAAACCTTGAAGGAACATTGCATGCATTCATGGAAAAACAAGAGGCCATCAATAACCACAACAATCAAACCATGATTGACATAAAAGACACTTTTGCTAAACTTTCTTCTGCACTTGCCATTCATGAGAAAGGAAAGTTTCCCTCTCAACCTCAACCAAATCTCAAGGGCCAGTTTAGCCTAAATGAAGGTAGTTCAGAAAGTCAAAAAATAGATCAAGTCAACTCAGTGATAACTCTTAGGAGTGGAAAGGTTGTTGAAAAACAAATTCCTGAACTTTTTGAGAAAGATGATGAGTCAATTCCCAAAGATGAGGAAGGAGTTGATAAGCCACCTAGTCAAAAGGAGATCAAACCCTCGTCTTCACCCCTATTTCCTCAAGCATTAAAAAATTCAAGTAAAGTGAATCATAACAGTGACATTTTTGAAATCTTTAAACAAGTGAAGGTCAATATTCCTTTATTAGATGCTATCAAGCAGATTCCTTATTATGCCAAATTTTTGAAAGACTTGTGCACTGTTAAAAGGAAACATAATGTGAAAAAGAATGCATTTTTGACTGAACAGGTAAGCTCCACTATTCAAAATAATAATGAGTTGAAATATAAAGACCCTGGTTGTCCTACAATTTCATGCATTATTAGTGAACATAAAATTGAACGAGCTTTACTTGATCTTGGTGCTAGTGTTAATTTGCTTCCATATTCACTTTATCAGCAACTCAACCTTGGTGAGTTAAAACCAACTTTTGTAACTCTTCTACTTGCTGATAGATCAATTAAAATTCCAAAAGGAATAGTAGAAGATGTGTTGGTACAAGTTGATAAATTCATATATCCTGTGGATTTTATTGTCTTGGAAACTAAACCTATGGTTGATAGTTCTAAGTCAGTTCCTGTTATTTTGGGTCACCCATTTTTAACAACATCTAATGCTTTGATAAATTGCAGAAATGGAGTGGTGAAGCTAACTTTTGGAAATATGACACTGGAGCTTAATGTTTTCAACATGTGCAAGCAACCACAAGAAGTTTATGATGAAAAGGAAGAGATTGAAGGGATTGAGGCCATTATAGATGATCATCTTCAAATCAGGAGTTCTTCTGACCCATTAGAAATCTGTTTAATTAATTCATTTGATTCAGCTACACAATTAGATGATGATGTTTCTGAAATATGCTCTTTGCTTGACTGTACATAGGAAATGGAATACAAAGGAAGGAAGCCAAGATTCGAAGAGCTAAAATCCATGAATGATGATACCCATGAAGAAGTACCCACACTAGAACTAAAGTCATTACCTGATGGGTTGAAGTACACATTTTTGGGAGAAGAACAAAGCTTTCCAGTGGTAATTTCCTCATCCCTGACCAAAGAACAAGAAGGTAAGTTGATAGAAGTACTTAAAAGGCATAAAAGTGCAATTGGATGGACATTAAAAGATATAAAAGGCATTAATCCATTAATCTGTACACATAGAATACATTTAGAGGATAATGCTAAAACATCTCAACAACCTCAAAGAAGATTAAATCCACACATGAAAGAGGTAGTTAGAGCTGAAGTTCTTAAATTACTTGATGTTGGAATTATCTATCCTATCTCTGATAGCCAGTGGGTAAGCCCTACACAAGTTGTGCCTAAGAAATCTGGAATAATAGTGGTTGAAAATGAAAAAGGAGAATTAATACCTACCCGAGTCTCATCTAGTTGGCGTATGTGTATTGATTTCAGAAAATTGAATGCAGCCACTAGGAAAGACCATTTTCCATTGCCATTTCTTGATCAGATTCTGGAAAGAGTAGCAGGACATCCCTACTATTGTTTTCTTGATGGTTATTCAGGGTATAATCAAATACCAATTGCATTGGAGGATCAAGAAAAGACCACTTTTACTTGTCCCTTGGCACTTTTGCATATAGAAGAATGTCTTTTGGTCTTTGTAATGCTCCGGTAACTTTTCAAAGATGCATGCTAAGTATTTTTAGTGACATAATTGAGCATTATTTAGAGGTTTTCATGGATGATCTGACAGTTTTTAGAAATTCTTTTGAAAATTGTCTTGATAATTTGGAAACAGTTCTTAAAAGATGCTAAGAAAAAGGATTTGTGTTAAGTTGGGAAAAATGTCATTACATGGTTACCTCAGGAATAATGTTAGGTCATGTGATATCTTCTAAAGGAATTGAAGTTGATAAGACTAAAGTTGAATTAATTGCTCATTTGCCTTTCCCAAAAATAGTCAGAGAAGTTCGTTCCTTTTTAGGACATGCAAGATTTTACAGAAGATTTGTAAAGGACTTTAGTGCCATATCTAGACCTTTATGTAATCTTCTAACAAAAGATACACTATTTGATTGGACTCAAGATTGTTAAAAATCTTTTGAAAAATTAATCGATCTTTTGACTTCTGCTCCTATCATGCAATCTCCTGACTGGTCTTTGCCTTTTGAGTTGATGTGTGATGCTAGTGATTTTGCTATTGGCGCTGTTTTAGGCCAAAGAAAGGAAGGTAAACCTCATGTAATTTATTACGCAAGTCGAACTTTGAATAGTGCATAAATGAATTACACCACTACTGATAAAGAACTACTTGCTGTAATTTTTGCATTGGACAAATTTTGAGCTTATTTAATTAGTTCGTCCACTGTTGTTTTCACTGATCATGCTATTGTTAGATATTTAATGTCTAAACAGGATGCCAAACCTAAGTTGATACGGTGGATCTTGTTGCTTCAAGAATTTAACTCACAATAAAAGACAAGAAAGGAGCCGAAAATGTTGTTGCAGATCATTTGTCAAGGCTGACAACAAGCTCATCTTATGATAGCACACCTATCAATGATTCTTTTCCTGATGAATTTTTATTTTCTGTCAATTCCATGCCTTGGTTTGCTAACATTGTCAATTTTCTTGTAACAGGTAAGATGCCGCCTCAGTGGACACACCAAGACAGAAAAAGGTTTTTGATTGAGGTGAAAATTTTCTTTTGGGATGACCTATATTTGTTCAAATATTGTCCTGATCAAATCTTTCGGAGATGTGTACCTGACAATGAGGTAAGTAGTGTCATTAAATTTTGTCATTCAGAAGCATGTGGAGGTCATTTTTCTTCAAAGAAAACAGCTGCAAAAATATTGCAGTGTGGATTTTATTGGCCCACTTTATTCAAGAACAGTTATACTTTTGCAAAAGTTGTGAAAGTTGTCAAAAATTGGGGTCCATTTCTAAAAGAAATATGATGCCTTTGAACCCTATCCTTGTCATTGAAATTTTTGATTGTTGGGGAATTGATTTCATGGGTCCATTTCCATTATCTTTTGGATTTGTGTACATTTTGGTTGCAGTTGATTATGTCTCAAAATGGATTGAGGCGATTCCATGTCGACACTATGATCATAAAACTATTCTAAAATTTTTAAAAGAAGATGTTTTAAGTCGATTTGGAATTCCTTGAGCTATCATCAGTGATGGGGGAACACATTTTTGCAATAAACCATTTGAATCCTTAATGAAAAAATATTGCATTACCCACAAAATTGCAACCCCTTATCTTCCTCAGACAAGTGGACAAGTTGAATTGGCAAATAGGGAGATTAAACAAATTTTAAAAACAATGGTTAACCTAAATCGTAAAGATTGGTCTTTAAGACTAAACGATGCACTTTGGGCTTACCATACTGCTTTTAAAACATCTTTAGGCATGTCTCCCTATCGGTTAGTTTATGAAAAACCTTGTCATTTGCCTGTAGAATTGGAGCATAAAGCATTTTGGGCCATTAAAGCTTTCAACTTAAGTCTTGATGATGCTTCCAAGTTACGCAAATTGCAATTGAATGAACTTGAGGAATTAAGAAATGATGCATATGAAAACTCAAAAATTTATAAAGCTAGAACAAAAGCTTTTCATGATAAATCAATTTTGAGAAAAACTTTTGAAATTGGTCAAAAAGTTCTGCTTTATAATTCTCGTCTTCACCTATTCCCTGGAAAATTGAGATCTAGGTGGATTGGTCCTGATATTGTCAAACATGTGTATTCTTATGGGGCCATAAACATTGAGAATCCTAGGAATGATATTGTATTTAAGGTCAATGGACAAAGACTCAAACCATTTATGGAACATCAAGTTATTAAGGTAGAATCCATTTCTCTTTCTAATCCTTGTTATGAGTAGAATTTATTTTAATGTTGTTTCTTTCTTTTTGCAGTTCTTTGTGTTCCCGATTAAATGAAGGATAACGGTACTCTGTGACTCTCAACTAGGTGTGAAAGACTGAGATTGTTAATGTATAAGGGCATCCTAGAAGATATACGCTGGATAATCGAAGCAAAGGTTCGTTTAGCTGATGAATCTTCAGATTCATTTGTCCTATACATGCTTGATCTCGGTAAAAGTTCATTTTTAAAAAGGAGAAGAGCAAAAAGAATAAAAGTTTGTTACAAGTGTGCATGAAGAAATTGCAACACGCGATGTCACTCTTTGGGGATGGTTTCCGTAAACAGAGAAGATAAAATATTCTTCATCAAGAATGGACTGAGTAAGGAGTCATTAGATAATATCTTATTGACTCTTGAGACGCATTCTTGTGGAATTGTGCAGCGTGAACTTCTTATTTGTGGAATCTCTTCAGGGACGAGCAAGAGCGTTACAGTCTTGGGAATCTGACTAAAAAAGACCCTGTTTGCCAATTTATAAGAAAATTGGATGGGAAGCTTATCCTCGACTCATAGAAGGCGTTTAAGCCGCTTCTGGACATGAAACCAGAGGAAGATGTGAGCCACAATCACAACAACATGTATATATTATCTTGTACATCTTCAAAAAAAAAAAGAGAGAAAGAAAAGAAAAAAAAAAAAAAAAAAAAAAAAAAAAAAAAGAAAAGAAAAAAAAAAAAGAAAAGAAATAAGATATAAATAAAATAAAATAAAAAGAAGGTGAAACTTCGGTTGTACTTGGTCTTTAATTAGATTAGGAGCCCCTGCCAGTGGCAGACCCATCATTGACTCGGGTGGACCTTCACATGCCGGTCGGTGAATAAGGTTTGTGTGCCATCCTATGTAGAGAGCCGCACTCCACAACCCAATGTTCACCATCTAGGCACTGTAGAGTTGATGGACAGATAGAAGCGTCCCACTTTGGTTATTAGTGAGAAGTAACCCGCGGCTGCCAAAGCGTATGAGGCATCTGAGCTTGATCCTCTCCTTTATTAGAAGGGGCTCTCAGCGCCCTAGGATGGAGCATTCTGGATCTTGGACATTGCGGGTTTCAGATTTTAGCATCTTAGTTGATGTTACGAACCCAAGTGTGAGCTCTCCAAGTTCTAGACCTAGGATGGAAACCCACGATGGTTTCTTTGTTCTCTTTTCTTCAAACAAGCGAGAGGGAGAAGAATGCCCAGATTGGCTGAGCCGTCTTGGTATTACTGCACTCATGACGAGCAGTATAAAGATCTGCCATGAAACCTGTACATAAAGGTATGCAATCATTTGTTATTATTATTTTATCTTTGTATGATTTTGTTGAATTTTGGTTTTGGACAAATGATCCTTTGGATGGAATCCTTCGGGGGTTTCTAGACTTCTTTACCCTGATGATTTTCTTGAAGTTAAAAAAAAAACAAAAAAATAAAATAAAACAAAACAAAACAAAACAAAACAAAAAAAAACCAAAAAAAAAAATATTATTATTATATTTTTAAATTTTCAAACTTTTCTGACACCAGTTAACCTACCTGTATAGGAGCTATTATTATTTTTTCTATTCTCTTCCCTATTTAAACACTTCATTTTCTTCACTTTTTTGCAACTCATAATCATTCAAAGAGAGTGTGAGTGTAGAAATGGAGGGAGCTTCTTCTTCTATTTGTAGATTTGTCAGTATCTGTGTATTTTGTGGGACAAGTTATGGGAAGAGTTTAGAGTTTGTAAATGCAACAAGCACTGCTGGTAGAACACTTCCTGCGAGGAACATTCGTGTAGTATATGGGGGAGGTTGCCTTGAGTTAATGGGGGCTGTATCACTTTCTGCATTTATAAGAGGTGGTCAAGTTTTAGGTGTCATTCCTGAACCTTTAACTCGAAGGAACATCGTTGGAAAGATAATTGGACTGGAAATTCAAGTATTATCTATGCATGGACGAATAAAGGCAATGCTTGAAAACTCTGATGCATTCATTGCCTTACCTGGTGGTTTTGGTACTTTGGAAGAAATTTTTCAAATTGTCTCTTGGGCCCAACTGAACATCCACCATAAACCTGTAGGTTTGTTGAATGTTAATAATTTCTTTGATAATTTGTTATCTTTTGTTGACCATGCTGTGGAACAGAAATTTGTCACACCTTCTGCAAGACGACTCCTTATCTCTGCTTCCATTGTTGATGAGTTGATTGATAAATTAGAAGCTTTTGTTTATGAACCTGATCCAGTAACAGCTCAGATAGATTGGTCCGAAGGAAGCGGTAAGGGAAGCAAAATGAAAAGAAAGCCAGCCAAGACACTCTAACTATTTAAATAATTACAAGCTTTGGTTTTATTTATCGTACTTTGTTTTTATTTAAATTTGTGTGAGATTTTTCTTTTCAGTAATTGCAGCAACAGGTAATATATTCTATCCTTTACCTATCTATGTTTTGACATTGAGGACAATGTTGTGATCTGGTTGGGGGCAAGGATGGTTGTGAAAAAAAAACCCAAAAAAAAATTAGGAAGTGTGTTTGTTAATATGTTTATTGTGTTTATATTAGGAAAAAAAACTAAAAAATAAATAGGAGTGTGTTTGTTAATATGTTTGTTGTGTTTGTCATCAATTTATTAACAACAAAAGTAATTAGGGATGGCAGAGTAAAGAGTAAATTATTTACTCTTGAGACGCATCAAAAATTGGTGGCAGAGTAAGGAGTAATTGAGGTAGTAACTAGTTTGTGTGGAAGTAGCAATTCAAATTCAGGAAAATTTGCATGATTGAGTAAATTGTCTTTTTTCTTAAAATTCACATGCTTGATTATGGATGTTGAATTGGTGGACTGAGAATGATAGAATTATGCCTTGTGAGATTTTGAGCCTATTGATGAATGGATTAAACATTTGTACCATTCTTTTCTTTATTGTGTGAATTTCACTCATGGAATTGTTACTCTAGAACTTGCTTTGATTCTTTTTGAGACTACATTTTCATATGCATACATAAATATGATTGAGGCATTTTTCTTGAAATAGCTACTTTAATCAAATAGCCAGCCTTGTTTAGCAGCATGTTATCTCAATATGATATCAAGCACTCTTATGACTTCTTGGAAATTCTCTGATTCTTGCCAACATAAAGCATTAGAAATGATCTATTTCCTCTTGCTTAACTCCTTTGAGCTTATTTGACTATTCTTTGTTTCGAACTCATTATGTGCTTTAAATGAAAAATCATGTTCTTACTTGACCTTAGGGAATAAGAGAACATTAGTTTTGTCATTCGATGAGTTCTTGAACAAGTGTGGGGGTGTGTGTGCAGAATGGTTAAAAAAAATGTATATATGATGTTCTTTTTGTAAAAAAAAATCAAAAAATAAAAAAATCAATTAAAAAAATGTAAAAAGAAGAGGGTCAACAAGGTAATAAAGGAAAGAAAAAAAATATGTAAAGGGAATTTGTATTAGGTGGAGTTGGGATAAACTTTCATGCTTGTTAATTGAACTCAGCTCTCATGCTCTTTTATTCTCTGGTATTTAACTTGTCATATCCATATTACCTCCTCCTTTACCTTGACCCCATTACAACCTTGAATAAAGTCCTCATGATTTGTGTGTGCATGTGTTCTGAGTAGTGGAGAAGTAGAAAATAAGCAAGCTTATGGTAGTGCAATTTTCATGGGTTGAATTGAGTGAAATACCTACCTTTTAAACACTTGAGGGATTGAGAGTGAATCTTGTGAAAATCTATCATTCTTGACTCATGCTTTTCAATTGAAATATCATTGCTTGTTGATTTGAGAAGTGAAGATATGTTACCTCATGAATGTTTTGATTACTTGAATGGTTGATTGCTCTTCACTTTTAAATATTATTAGAAATTGAGTCTTTTAGAGTGTTTAGCTTTTGAGTCTGTTTCGTTTTGTTTTTAGTTTTGGTCTTGTGTTTTGCCCAGGAGTGCAAAAAGCTAAGTGTGGGAGAATTTGATGATCACATATTTGATACATTAATTAGCCTTCATTTTTAGTCATTTACATTCTCCATATACTTAATTGATTGATTTTGATTATGTTTTGTAAGTTTGGACTCAAATTGGACATAATTGAATTTTTCAGCATAATTAACATCTTACGTTGTTTCTGTATTTGGGCTATATCTTGGGATGTAGGTGGTCTTGGAGGTGATTCTAGTGGAATTTGAAAGATAAGAGAGAGTTCTATAACTTTCATGAAGACCTCAAAGGCCCAATCACACGAATAGATAACTCAAATTGGGGTTGAAGCAAGAACCAGAGTGCTTTTCCTGATATCTTAACCTACGTGTACTGTTCATCACAGTTTTTGGGCTAGATGTTGTCAAATAGGCTGAAATTTGGATGCCAAATAGTTAAGACCCATATCTACAACTTTAATGTTGAACACGTTTCCAGAATCGGACTCCTTCAAGGTGATATTGGGCTTGGAATTCAGAATATAGGAGCTGTGACTGGGCCTGAGCAGTGTACAATAATTTAAGTGTATCTGGCATTATAGAAATGATATTGGACTCAAACTAAAGTCATTTGAAACCTAAGATCTAGGCCTACAACTTTCATGAAGACCACTTGGTTCAAAAATGACGAATGCAATGACTTCAGAGATGCATGATTTCGGAGACAAGGAATCTCCATAATTTTCCACTCACCAAAAGTCATTTGACATTTTCCATTCATTTTCCACTCATGCACCCACTAATAACTCAGCCCACTTATCATTTTGTATCTCTAATCCTCTATAAAAGGGGTCCTTGGCAGATCATTGAGGGGTGTTAGGTGTTAATTATCAAAATGATGCCATTTTGTAACTAAGTTTTCTTATAGTAATTTTCCTTTGTTCTAAATTAAAGTCATGTTCTTCTTCTTCTTCTTCTCTCTTTCTTTCTTCTTATCTATGAGTAACTAAGTTTCATTTTACTTGGGTGAAAGGGTGAAGCTCTTGGTAATAAAGTAAGGTTAGATTTATTCTTCTCTTGTGCTTAAATGATTTATATTTTCTAGTAACCATTATACGTATTATAATTTGTTTCTTATAATTTAGAAACCATCTTTGTAAAGAGAAGTTCTTGATTTGTTGTAGACAAAATATTGGCACAATGAATGCTTTAACCCATTTATAAGTGGTGATAATATTTTTAGGAGACATAATATAATTACGTATATTATTTTAAATGGACTTTTAATGTTGTATTTTCCGATTGGAACCTCCATGTTGCGAGGATTCTAATTGAGTTATAAAAGAAATTAATATTACTTTTACTTTATTTACCAAGAGTGGATCTTTTAACCCAAGTAAATAATTTTTATCATAGTAACAAAATATTTACTTCACCTTAATTAATCTTCAACAATTCCCTATGGATCGACCTCGGACTCCCGAGAAATTTATTACTTGAGACAACCTGCACTTGGGTTCGCAAAGCAACAATTAATCCCGCATCAAGTTTGTAGACTTGTTTGAAACTAAAAATTGTGCATCACATTGAGCATAATTTTTCTGCCCCTAGAACACCACAATAAAATGGTGTTGTAGAAAGGAAAATCGATCTTTAGAAGAAATGGCAAGAACTATGCTCAATGAGGGGAACCTTCTTAACTACTTTTGGGCAGATGCGGTTAACACCACTTGTTATGTTATGAATAGGGCCCTAATATGGCCAATTTTAAAGAAAACTTGTAACACACACCATAGGGTATCACATTTAAGACTAATCCCATTAGAACTTACCTAAGTTGTAAAAGAATTAATCTTGTAAAAAGGTCAAATTTAAAATTTTGTTTACAGAATAAAATAAAATAAATAAACTGAATTAAAACATTAGTACTACTTATAATAAACATACCAAACTATATATATACATATGCTGCAACTGTGTTCTGAAATAATTTACATAGGTACAAACCAGTTCAAAAAGTAAAATACATATTGTTCAAAAGCAAAGTAAAGACGTAAAACTAAACAGTACTCTAACTAAACCCAAGCAGACCTAAGGATTTGGTTCCTCGGAAGGATCCTCCTCCTTAACATCCTCACCATCCCCAACACAGTCAACATAAGCCCCAGGTGGAGACAATTGTCTCATGGGGGCTATAGCAGAAGACACCACTGTATCCTCTTGTGGTGTATAAAAAGACACATTACCACCCCAAAGTTCAAGTATAGGTATCATGAACTCTAGACGCACTGTTGCATGTTGCGTCAGCACAGGGACACCATATTGGTTCCCACTCAGAGTCATAGTTAGATCTCCCGTGTATACAAAACGTTCATTATTAAAATCAAATCTCCATGCATCAGTTCCCCCATGGAACTATACTCTCACAAAACCTAAGATTTATCGTCCAGCCGACATGACTACTAATAAACAGATAAATAGCTACTGATGATACACAGAATCGTTTGTCTCCTCGTTTCCTTGATCTTCAATAAACACATACAATAAAACAGACATAACACAATAATGAGGTGAGATCCCCTACATCAATACTAGTATGGCAGTATAGGAAATGATAGCAAACAAGCCGTAAATAATATCATAACAGTAAATCATGTTATCGTAAAGCAGATAGTAAAATTAGCAAGCATAAATAACCAATCAATATGCTGACCAACTATGTATATGCATAACGACCAAATCCTACTCCATGGAGCTAAACACAGTTCGGAGAGAAGATCTAGAAGACATGTCTGTCATTAGGCTGCTATGGCCAAAAGTGCTATATTTTATCAATTTTATCAAAAGTGCACATCAGGCATTGGACAAGACATTCTTTATAAGATCACGATATAGGACAGTGTCCCAGTCCGGATCATCGGTGTGTTTGCATTGGTCTGCCACACAGACAGAAGAGCTACCAACCATCCATAGCGAGGTACCTACACCCCGATGACCCCAAGATCAACAAGTGACCTACACTTGTCCACTCGCACCCGCACTTAGGTGTAATTTCATCTCTGATGCATATAGCCTTAACGCAGCAAGCAAAACATGCTTTTCTATGTATGATGTACAATTCAAACACACAATCATTATTATTTCTACAGCGTTACACATATATTTACCCCTTCTTGGTGATATCAAGATTCACCATCACCGGGCCCACCATAACTACCCTACAGCAAACTGCTGCTTACGCTTAATCGCATAGCGATATTATCGTATTTTTGAAATCGCGAAACACTTTTCTTACATTTTTAAATCGCGTAAATACTTTATTGCATTTTCTCAATTGAGTAGCCTAAAATTACTGTTTTTCTCAAAAATTTGATTTTATTTCCACTATTTGAATAATAGCCCCTCCTTTAAATGATATTTACATAGTAGTCATTGTTTAAATAATATTTTCATAATAGTCCTTCCTAAATTAATATTTATAAAATAGTCCCTCTTTTAGAAAATATTTACAATATAGTCCTTCTTAAATTAATAATTGTAATATAATCTCGCTAAAAAAATTAATATTTATACTATTTCCCAAAAGTTGTATTTCTTGTTTCACTTAGGATCTTACAGCTCAAAACTTCCAGACGCGCTTCAAAACCCATAGGGTGAGCTATACGTCAGTAAGTTTCAAGTACTCGAATTTATTTTACTACTTAGCTTAGTAAGCTAATTTTATTTCTAAAAACATAGTTACTTTTATTTTAAATTCCCAAATTTACCAAAGTAATTTCCTATTGAAAACCTTGTAAAATCTCCTAATTCATTTCCTTGTCACAAACACCTTTGTTCTTCATTTTAAAACCATGATTTAGGACTTTTGGTTCTTTTTAATGTGTTGAGGTTGTGTGCCTCTAAGCTCTTTGGAGCTCTCATGTGATTTCCTCAACATGTTGTTCACATCCTAAATTACACATACAATTGCATGTTTCCAAAATATTACATACAATCATATTATCAAAACTATAAACATATAATCACACATGCAATCATAAATTCAAAATCATAAACACCACAATCATAAACAAAGAAACATAAAACAACAAGTGAATAAACACTTATGGATTTTTCACCACACACAAAACCACTTCCTCACCACCAACACTTAGTTGATGAGGTTAATCTCCCTCTTACCTCAAGGAAGACAATAATCCTCAAGTTCCCTTCTCCACTTGATTTCGTGTGGCACACAAATAAAGCCCTAAAAATCTTTAACAATTATAAAAGTCACAAATAAGGCTTAAGATCAAAGAACCATGGAACAATCATAGTTTAGAAAATTAAAAACTTAACTTTGAACCATAGAATTAAAAGTTTACCTTGAAAGTAGTAAGCTAAAGCTTGAATTTTGAGATACTTGGAGAAGGATTTTTACTAAACTTTCCAAAAGGAAAGTGTTTAGGATATGATTTAAGTTTAGAAAGTGTAGAGAAGAAAAGTTCTTGTGTTTCTTGAGAGGAAAGGAGAGGAAAAGTTCTTGTGTTTCTTGAGAGTTTGGAGAGAAAAGATGAATGCTTAGCTTTTAGGTGAGAGAAAAATGAAAATGGATAGTAACAAGTGAGTGTGTGCAGCCATGAGGTACTGTAGGAAAATAAAAGACCAATTATGATATTAAAATATCACATTTGTGTTCACATGGAAGATCACATGGCCTATGTAATCTCATGGTCACCAAATGGTCATAAAAGACCATTCAAGAAGGCTTGAGAACCTACTTGGCTGTATGACTCCATAGGGAAGGCTAACCAAGTTTGTTTCTCATTTAGTTCTAGTTACACTTCAAGCAATTTAACAACTAACTAGATTAGGTTTTCTTGTTACTTGATTAACTATCAAGTTACATGGCTAACTAGTGAATTAGGTCATTGCATAGGTCATGCTTAATTATGACTTCTAGATGAAATTAGGATATTTAGCTAGTAACTAGATCCTAACTAATTAGTAACTAGGTTAGTTCATTTAGTTTCTTAATTAGACAACTTAGGTAACTAAATTAGGTTTCTTTAGTTACTTTATAACTAGTCCAACCACTTTTATTAACCATCACCTATTGGTCTAGAGAAGTCTAACCACTTTTATTGACCCAATCCTATTGGTTCATTTTAAATTAAGTTATAGAAAATATTCTAAGCACATTTTCTGTCAAATAAATTATACCGGGTCCAAAATTTATAGCAGAAGCTGCTATAAATAAAACAGTAGATAATTTTCTGGAAAATATTTGTATTTCACAGTTAAATTTTAAAAATTAAAAGATTCTTTTTTGTGTCTCTCAGATTCGGGTTTAGTAAAATCCCTCGTCTCCGAATAAATCAAATAAGATTTTTCCCAGGCCGACAATTATTATTTTCCTGACCCGGAGCAAATCTCACAACGATCAAAAACAGTCTCAGAATAGTCAAATTAATTTTATTGCATATAGAAAACACAAAACAGTGAAATTTAGTCTTTACTACAAAATAGCTCAAAATCTAGGATATTACAACTCTCCCCCTCTAAAAAGAATTTTGTCCCCGAAATTCATCACACATTTAAAACAACTGAGGATACTGCTCCCTCATTTTCTCCTCCATTTCCCAAGTAGCATCTCCAGTAGCCTCATTCCAAATTGTCTTCACTAACGGAATCGCTTTGCCTCTAAGTTGCTTTACCCTCCTGTCTTCAATCTTAACAGGAAGTGTCTCATACATCAAATTTTCTTTCAATTATACTTTATCGGGCTATATAACATGTGAAAGATCGAGAATATATTTTCTCAACTGAGATGCATGGAAAACATTATGGAGATTGGAAAGAAATGGCGGTAAAGCTATTTGGTATGCAACTGGACCTATCCGACGAAGAATTTGGTAAGGTCCAATGAATTTTGGAGTGAGTTTTTCTGGACTTTATAACTCTTCCAACACTGGTCGTAGGTGTTACTTGTAAAAACACATGCTCACCTTCCTCAAATTCTAGAGGTCTTCTTCGTTTATCAGCATAGCTTTTCTGCTTGCTCTGAGTTGCCTGCATTCTCCCTTGAATCATCTTTACCTTTTTTATGGTTTGCTGCACCATTTCGGGTCCGACAGTCATACTTTCCCCATCTTGATACCAACACAAAGGTGTTCGGCATCGTCATCCATAAAGAACCTCATAGGGTGTCATCCCTGTGCTCGAGTGAAAACTATCATTATAGGTGAATTCCACCAAAGGTAAGAATTCATCCCAACTCCCTCATTGTTCTAACACACAAGTTCTCAGCAAATCTTCTAGAGATTGTATAGTTCTCTCAGTCTGCCCATATGTCTGAGGATGATAAGCTGAACTCAAACGTAGTTTAGTCCCTATTGCCTCATGTAAGCTTTGCTAGAACCTTGATGTAAATCTCGAATCTCTGCTGGATATGATACTAGCAGGTACTCCGTGGAGTTGAACTATTTCACCAATGTACAACTGTGTCAACTTCTCTATTGGATACTTGATATTGATAGGCAAGAAGTGTGCAGACTTTGTAAGTTGATCTACAATGACCCAAATAGAATCATAACCTTTCCTAGTCTTTGGAAATGCTATAACGAAATCCATTGCAATACCATTCCATTTCTATTCTGGAATAGTAAGAGGCTGTAACATGCCTGCCAGTCTCTAATGCTCAACCTTTGCTTTCTGGCATACTAGACAAGATACCACATACTCAGCTACATCTCTCTTCATCCTAGGCCACCAAAACAAATGTTTCAAATCTTGATACATCTTGGTCATCCCAGGATGTATACTCAATCTACTAGTATGAGCTTCACCAAGAATTGCTTTCTTAAGATCGGGATCATCGGGTATACAAATCCTGCCTTTGAACCTTAAAGCCCCATCTAATCCTTCCTCAACAGTTGCCTTATGGCCTTCCTTCAAAAACTCTCTCTCATTTTGCAAAAACTGATCATGTTCCTGTTTCTCCCAAATTTCTTCCAGTAAATCATTCAAAATAGTGACCTTATTCAAACGCATCCTTCCAGGTGCCAATTCCACTAACAACCACATATCTCTAAATTGTTCAATCAATTTTTCCTCTTTAACCATCATAGCAGAAACACTGAGCATTTTCTGACTCAAAGCATCTGCTACAACGTTTGCTTTCCCAGGGTGATATTGGAGTTGAAAATCATAATCTTTTAGGAATTTTAACCACCTTCTCTGCCTCATGTTCAATTCTTTTTGATCAAACAAGTACTTTAAACTTTTGTGATCGCTGAAGACATTAAACGTAGCTCTATACAAAAAGTGTCTCCAAATCTTCAGTGCAAAAACAACTGCAGCCAATTCCAAATTATGTGTTGGATAATTTCTTTCATGAACCTTCAACTATCTAGAAACATAGGCTACAACGTTTCTATTTTGCATCAGTACGCATCCTAACCTTTGAAACGAAGCATCGCAATACACCTCAAATGACTCATTTGGATTTGGTAGGATCAGCACTGGTGCAGTAGTCAACTTCTTCTTCAACTCTTGGAAACTTTCTTCACACTTATCCGTCCAATTAAAAACTTGGTTCTTTCTTATAAGTTGTGTAAGAGGTCCAGCGATCTTAGAAAAACCTTCAATAAATCTTCGATAATATCCAGCTAATCCAACAAAACTCCGGATCTCTATCGCAGTCTTTAGTCTTTCCCTTTGGAGAACCATCCCTACTTTAGCTAGATCCACTGCAATTCCATCCTTAGAAATTACATGACCCAGAAACTGAACCTCATTCAACCAAAATTCGCATTTCGACAATTTTGCGTACAGCTTTTTCTCTTTCAAAATCTGAAGAACTATACTGAAATGTTCAGCATGCTCTTCTTGACTTCGAGAATAGATTAGAATGTCATCGATAAAAATAATGACAAACTGGTCTAGGTATGGACGAAAGATCCTACTCATGTAATCCATGAATATAATAGGAGCATTCGTCACACCGAATGGCATTACGAGATATTCATAATGACCATAACGCGTCCTAATAGCTGTTTTAGGTATATCCTCTACCTTAACACGAATCTGGTGATATCTTGATCGCAGATCTATCTTTGAAAAAATAGCTGCCCCCTTCAATTGGTCCATTAAATCATCGATCCTTGGTAGTGGAGACTTGTTCTTTATCGTGGCCTTGTTCAGCTGGCGGTAGTCAACACATAAACGTGAAGTTCCATCCTTCTTCTGAACTAGCATCACTAGAGCTCCCCAGGGTGAAACACTAGGTCTCACAAACTGCTTTTTCAATAACTCTTCTAACTGCTTTTTTAGCTTTACCAACTCCGATGGTGACATACGATACGATGCAATTGAGATGGGACCTGCTCCTGGTACAAGATCGATAGAAAACTCTATCTCTCTTTCTGGTGGTAATCCAGGTACCTCATCAGGGAAAACCTCAGGAAACTCGTTCTCGACAGAAATAGCATTCACATCCTTCTCACTCTTAACTTCTAAAGAAGATAGCAGCATGTATCCTTGAGCTCCATCCCTAAATAAAGATTTGACTGGTTTGCTAGTTACTAATCCAGAAACCTCGTTAGGAAAAACTAAGGTCTTTATAGAACAATCTAATAGGATACGGTTAGAAGATAACCAATCCATTCCTAAAATTATATTGATATCAACAAGAGGTAAACAAATCAAATTAACAGAAAAGACTTAATTTTTTATAGTAATAGAACAATTCAAGCATATTTTTGTAGTACTAACTGGTTTGGCAGTAGGAGTGGAAACAATCAATTGGAAATTCAAAGAAGACACAAGTAATCCCAAACGATCCGCACAGTCATATGCAATGAATGAATGAGTTGCACCCGAATCATATAGTACAGTTAAAAGATTACCTGAGATAACACCTTCTCCTTGAATAAGATTCTCAGATTGGGAGGCCTCAGCTCCACTCATTGTATAAACTCTTCCTCCACCTTGCGGCTTCGCGGCTCGAACATTACTCACCGAAGGCTCCATCTTAGCTTGATCATAATCTTTAGATACATGACCAGGCTTTCCACATCTAAAAGAAATTATGCCTCTAATCGAACAATCTCTCGTTAGATGACTCTTCCCGCACTTTAAACATTTCATTGGCGGTGATGCAGTCCGATTGAATCGATTTCCACTTGGACCACCTCCACGAGGTTGCTGATGTTGTTGTTGCCTCTTCTTTGGAACCTATTCGGTCCAAAGTTGTGGTTTCTCGTGTCCCTTGACGACTCTAATGCTTCCAACCTACAGCACATGTCCATCAGTGTCAAAAACTGATTTACACGCATTGATATCACTCATTTCTTTAGCTCAAAACGTAGTCCTTCTTCAAACTTACGGCACATCCAGACCTCATCCGGCTGGATCTGAGGGTACTGTGAGAACTTAGACAAGCTCTCAAACTTCGCAGCATAGTCACTCACCATCATACCACCTTGGCATAAACTTAGAAATTCTATCTCCTTTGCGTCCCTCGCACTTTCAGGAAAGTACTTTTCCAGAAACACCTCACAAAATCGCTCCCAAGTAATTTCTGTCCCTTCAGCTATTAGAGCCCTTCTGGTGGCTTTCCACCAATTCTCACTATCATCCTTCAGCATAAAAGTAGCATATGTCACTCGTCGATCATCGTTACATCCTATTGACTCAAAAATCTTCTCTAAGTCTTGGATCCATAGCTCCACTTTCTCGAGGTCAAATTCGCCTCTAAAGTGTGGCGGATGGTTCCTACGAAATTTTGACAAATGCTGAACCTCTGCATTTGCCACTTGTTGTTGCATAGCCCGTTGATTCTGTTGTGCCTTCACTTCAGCCATTCTTTGCATTGCTTCAATAGTAGCAATCATTGGGTCATTGTCATGTTCCATATTTGCGCGTGCACCTCTACCACCAGACATAGTATTCTTTACAAACAATCAAACAAATTCCAATGAAAGTCAAATATCATCGATTGAAAATCAAACTCAGAGAATCACACAACACAAGCTAAAACAGACCTAACCACAAATACCCAAAAGACTCTAACTGGGAGCTCTGATACCAACTAATGTAACACCCACCATAGGGTATCACATTTAAGACTAATCCCATTAGAACTTACCCAAGTTGTAAAAGAATTAATCTTTTAAAAAGTTCAAATTTAAAATTGCGTTTGCGGAATAAAATAAAATAAATAAACTGAATTAAAACATTAGTAGTACTTCTAATAAACATACCAAATTATATATATACATATGCTGCAACTATGTTCTGAAATAATTTACATAGGTACAAACCAGTTCAAAAAGTAAAATACATATTTGTTCAAAAGTAAAGTAAAGACGTAAAACTAAACAGTACTCTAACTAAACCCTAGCAGACCTAAGGATTTGGTTCCTCGGAAGGATCCTCCTCCTTAACATCCTCACCATCCTCAACACAGTTAACATAAGCCCTAGGTGGAGACAGTTGTCTCATGGGGGCTCTAGCAGAAGACACCACTGTATCCTCTTGTGGCGTATAAAAAGACATATTACCACCCCAAAGTTCACGTATAGGTATTGTGAACTCTAGACACACTGTTGCATGTTGCGTCAGCACAGGGACACCATATTGGTTCCCACTCAGAGTCATAGCTAGATCTCCCGTGTATACAAAACGTTCATTATTAAAATCAAATCTCCATGCATCAGTTCCCCCATGGAACTGTACCCTCACAAAACTTAGGATTTGTCGTCTAGCCAACATGACTACTAATAAACAGATAAACAACTACTAGTGATACATAGAATCGTTTGCCTCCTCGTTTCCTTGATCTTCAATAAACACATACAATAAAACAGACATAACACAATAACGAGGTGAGATCCCCTACATTAATACTAGTATGACAGTATAGGAAATGATAGCAGACAAGCCGTAAATAATATCATAACAGTAAATCATGTTATCATAAAGCAGATAGTAAAATTAGCAAGCATAAATAACCAATTAATATGCTGACAAACTATGCATATGCATAACGACCAAATCCTACTCCATGGAGCTAAATACAGTTCAGAGAGAAGATCTAGAAGACATGTCTGTCACTAAGCTGCCGTGGCCAAAAGTGCTATATTTTATCAATTTTATCAAAAGTGCACATCAGACATTGGACAAGACATTCTTTACAAGATCACGATATAGGACAGTATCCCAGTCCGGATCATCGGTGTGTTTGTATCGGTCTGCCCCACGGACAGAAGAGCTACTAACCATCCATAGTGAGGTACCCGTACCCCGATGCCCCCAAGATCAACAAGTGACCTACACTTGTCTACTCGCACCCGCACTTAGGTATAATTTCATCTCCTAGGCATATAGCCTTAACCCATCAAGCAAAACGAGCTTTTCTATGTATAATGTATGATTTAAACACACAATCATTATTATTTCTACAATGTTACATATATATTTACCCCTTCTTGGTGATATCAAGATTCACCATCACCGGGCTCACCATAACTGCCCGACAGCAAATTACTGCTTACGCTTAATCGCGTAGCGATATTATCGTATTTTTAAAATCACATAACACTTTTCTTACGTTTTTAAATCGCGTAAGGATTTTTCAAATCGCATAAATATTTTATCGCATTTTCTCAATCGTGTAGCGTAAAATTACTGTTTTTCTCAAAAATTTGATTTTATTTCCACTATTTGAATAATAGCCCCTCCTTTAAATGATATTTACATAATAGTCCGTGTTTAAATAATATTTTCATAATAGTCCTTCCTAAATTAATATTTATAAAATAGTCCCTCTTTTAGAAAATATTTACAATATAGTCCTTCTTAAATTAATAATTACAATATAATCCCTTTAAAAAAATTTAATATTTATACTATTTCCCAAAAGTTGTATTTCTTGTTTCACTTAGGATCTTACAGCTCAAAACTTCCAGACGCGCTTCAAAACCCACAGGATGAGCTATATGTCGGTAAGTTTCAAGTACTCGAATTTATTTTACTACTTAGCTTAGTAAGCTAATTTGATTTATAAAAACATAGTTACTTTTATTTTAAATTCCGAAATTTACCAAAGTAATTTCCTATTGAAAACCTTGTAAAATCTCCTAATTCATTTCCTTGTCACAAACACCTTTGTTCTTCATTTTAAAACCATGATTTAGGATTCTTGGTCCTTTTTAATGTGGTGAGGTCGTGTGCCTCTAAGCTCTTTGGGGCTCTCATGTGATCTCCTCAACATGTTGTTCACATCCTAAATTACACATACAATTGCATGTTTCCAAAATATTACATAAAAGCATATTATCAAAACTATAAACATATAATCACACATGCAATCATAAATTCAAAATCATAAACACCACAATCACAAACAAAGAAACATAAAACAACAAGTGAATAAACCCTTATGGATTTTTCACCACACACAAAACCACTTCCTCACCACCAACACTTAGTTGATGAGGTTAATCTCCCTCTTACCTCAAGGAAGACAAGAATCCTCAAGTTCTCTTCTCCACTTGATTTCGTGTGACACACAAATAAAGCCCTAAAAATCTTAAACAATTATAAAAGTCACAAACAAGGCTTAAGATCAAAGAACCATGGAACAATCATGGTTTAGAAAATTAAAAACTTAACTTTGAACCATAGAATTAGAAGTTTACCTTGAAAGTAGTAAGCTAAAGCTTGGATTTTGAGATACTTGGAGAAGGATTTTGAATAAACTTTCTAAAAGGAAAGTGTTTAGGATATGATTTAAGTTAAGAAAGTGTAGAGAAGAAAATTTATAGAAGATGGGAAGTGGGACTTTGGGTGCTGGCCAAAACTCCAAGGAAGGAAAGGAGAGGAAAAGTTCTTGTGTTTCTTGAGTGTTTGGAGAGAAAAGATGAATGCTTAGCTTTTAGGTGAGAGAAAAATGAAAATGGATAGTAACAAGTGAGTGTGTGCAGCCGTGAGGTAGTGTAGGAAAATAGAAGACCAATTATGATATTAAAATATCACATTTGTGTTCATATGGAAGATCACATGGCCTACGTCATCTCATGGTCACCAAATGGCCATAAAAGACCATTCAAGAAGGCTTGAGAACCTACTTGGCCGTGTGACTCCATAGGGAAGGCTAACTAAGTTTGTTTCTCACTTAGTTCTAGTTACACTTCAAGCAATTTAACAACTAACCAGATTAAGTTTTCTAGTTACTTGATTAATTATCTAGTTACATGGCTAACTAGTGAATTAGGTCATTGCATAGGTCATGCTTAGCCATGGCTTCTAGATGAAATTAGGATATTTAGCTAGTAACTAGATCCTAACTAATTAATAACTAGGTTAGTTCACTTAGTTTCTTAATTAGACAACTTAGGTAACTAAATTAGGTTTATTTAGTTACTTTATAACTAGTCCAACCACTTTTATTGACCATCTCCTATTGGTATAGAGAAGTCTAACCACTTTTATTGACCCAATCCTATTGGTTCATTTTAAATTAAGTTACAGAAAATATTCTAAGCACATTTTCTGTCAAATAAATTATACCGGGTCCAAAATTTATAGCAAAAGCTGCTATAAATAAAACAGTAGATAATTTTTTGGGAAATATTTTTATTTCACAGTTAAATTTTAAAAATTAAAAGATTCTTTTTTGTGTCTCTCAGATTTGGGTTTTGTAAGATCCCCCGTCTCCGAATAAATCAAATAAGATTTTTTCCAGCCCGAAAATTATTATTTTCCTGACCTGGAGCAAATCTCACACAGCGATCAAAAATAGTCTCAGAACAGTCGAATTAATTTTATTGCATATAAAAAACACAAAACAGTGAAATTTAGTCATTACTACAAAATAGCCCAAAATCTGGGATGTTACAAAACCACCTATGAATTGTACAAAGAAAGGAAGCCAAATATTTCACATTTTCATGTCTTTGGATGTAAATGCTTTATTTTAAATAATGGAAAGGATAACTTAGGGAAGTTTGATGCAAAATCTAATGAGGGGATATTTCTTGGATATTCTATACATAATAAGGCCTTTAAAGTTTATAATAAACAAACTATGACCATAGAAGAGTCCATACATGTTGCTTTTGATGCAACTAACCGAAATGAGCCGAGAAAGGAGCTTGTTGATGATGTTGCAGAAATCTTGGCAAGAACACACTTGGAGAATCAAAAGAAAGTGCCCAAGAAGCAAGAAGAAAGACACATTCATCACTCATGGCAAGATGATTCAAAAATCTTGGATCTACCCAAAGAATGGAGGACATCAAGATATCATCCTCTTGACAAAGTGATAGGTGATGTATCAAAAGGGGCAATCACTCGAAACTCTCTTAGAAATGCATGCAATCATATGGCTTTTGTGTCTCAAGTTGAACCTAAAGACATAAATGAGGCCATAAATGATGATCATTGGATCTTGGCCATGCAAGATGAATTAAACTAATTTGAAAGAAATCTAGTTTGGGAATTAGTTCCAAGGCCCAATGAACATCCAATTATTAGCACCAAATGGGTCTTTAGTAATAAACTTGATGAAACAGGCTTAATAATAAGAAACAAAGCTAGGCTTGTAGCTAAGGGTTATATTCAAGAAGAAGGCATAGAGTATGAAGAAACATATGCTCCCGTAGCTAGATTAGAAGCCATTAGAATGCTACTTGCATATGCATGCATCATGGACTTTAAACTATTTCAAATGGATATCTAAAGTGCCTTTTTAAGTGGTATTATACAAGAAGAAGTGTATGTGGAACAACCTTCTGGTTTTGAAAATTTTGAACTGCCCACTCATGTTTTTAAATTGAAAAAGGCCTTGTATGGCTTAAAACAAGCTCCTAGAGCTTGGTATGAAAGGTTGAGCAAGCTCTTTTTGAAAAATGGCTTTTCTAGAGGAAAGGTTGACATTGTTCTTTTCATCGAACATAAAAAGCATGACATTCTTCTTGTTCAAATATATGTTGATGATATTATATTTGGTGCTACTAATGACTCTCTTTGTATAAAATTTACTGATATTATGCAAAGTGAGTTTGAAATGTCCATGATGAGTGAGCTCAACTTCTTCCTTGGTCTCCAAATTAAGCAAACAAAGGATAGGACTTTCATAAGTCAATCAAAATATTGCATGGAGTTTCTTAAGAAGTTTGGAATGGAGGGTGCCAAGCAAATGGCTACACCAATGGGCACTTCTTGCTACTTGGACAAGGATGAAGGAGGTAAATCTGTAGAAATTACAAAATATAGAGGTATGATAGGCTCACTCCTTTATCTTACAGAAAGTAGGCCAGATATTATGTTTAGTGTGTGCATGTGTGCTAGATTTCAAGCAAATACTAAAGAATCACACCAAAGTGCTATTAAAAGAATCATGAAATATCTAATAGGCACTTCATAAATAGGATTATGATACCCTAAAGGTGCTTCTTGTAGCTTAATTGGGTAACTCGATTTTGATTTTCTTGGATGCAAAATGGATAGGAAAAGCACTAGTGGGACATGCCACTTGCTTGGAAGTTCACTAGTTTCTTGGCATAGTGAGAAACAAAATAGTGTGGCATTATCTACAGCTGAAGCTGAATATGTTGCAGCTGGAAGTTGTTGTGTTCAAATCCTTTGGATGAAACAACAACTTCTAGACTATGGTCTTAAGTTTGATCACATCCCTATAAGGTGTGATAATACTAGTGCAATTAACTTGTCCAAAAATCCCATTTTGCACTCTAGAACAAAATATATTGAAATAATACATCATTTTATTAGGGATCATGTACAAAAAGGTGATTGCATACTTGAATTTGTAGAAACCACTAAACAACTAGCTGACATTTTTACTAAGCCCTTGGCAAAAGAAGCATTCTTCTATATAAGAAATGAACTTGGCATATTGGATCAATCATGTATAAGCTAAAAATCTGTACAAATTCACCTTGTTGCATCATATATTACTTTTACTGCATAATTTGAATTTTTACTGCATCACATGTGTTTTTGCTGCATAATGATGATGTTTTTGTGCTAAATTTTCTTGTTCTTTAATCGTTCCTAATTCCAATACTGACTTGAGCATCAGAGGTTTTCCCAAATTTGTTTTGCAGGTACTTCATCATGACAAAGTCCACCAAGAAGCTCATTCTAACAAAATGGTTTAAATCCTTAGCAAAAGTGATAATTTTGCATAAACATGTGTTTTTGATCAAGAACTAGTTAGTTTGTATACTTGCATGATGTTTGAAATTGCTTTGAGACTTTTTGGAACTAATTTGAAGGCTTTGGGATTAGCCCTTTATTGTTTAAAATGCAAAAATTGAGTTTTAGTAAACTAGTAATCAATTACAAGACCTTGGTAATCAATTACAAAGGTTCTATCAAAGTTAGTAATTGATTACACTAACCCTGTAATCAATTACAAGGTTCCCAGAAATTTGGTAATCGATCACACCAAACATGTAATCAATTACATGAATTCCAAAGGGCTGGTAATCGATTACACACCCATTGTAATTGATTATATAGTTAGTTTAAAAGGTTTTGTCAGTGCGGGAACAACCATTTTCACTTAAACCTTTTCATTTCTCTCCTCCGCTCCACGACCTCTCTTCCTCTCCTCACCCCTAAACCTTCAATTTCTCTACCATTTATTGGCCAAATCATCCTATTTCACCTCCATACTACTTGAATCTCTTCTCTTCTTCATTACCCCCAATCAATTTCACCAAAAATCCCCTCAATCTTCATCCCTTATCTCTCTTCACGCTCTCTCTCTGTCCCTCTGAGCCCTAACTCACATTCTCACTCTTCTTCATCAACCTTCCACACTTCGCCACCACTAAACACCACGTGGGCACCATCAATGGCAGAATCTTCTCAATGTACAAAACGCCCATGAACAGTGGGCCACCATTGGAGAATCTTCCAGTGCTCTTTCACGCAATATCTCTGGGTTGGACCTTACATATCATTTCTCCACCACCAAGAAGGAGGAGTTATTCAGAAAGAACTTCCAGTTGAGGAAACTCATATCTCCAAGGTATCTCCCTCAATCCTTCTATTCAAGTGAACCTTTAGAGTGCTTCAGATTAATAGAAATGTTAGGTTTGCTAGGCTTCTTTAGCATCCAAAAGGATATATACCCGAATCTAGTTAAGATTTTTTATGCAAACCTAAGTTATGAGAATGGAAGTCTAATATCTGAAGTTAAGAAAAAGTAAATTAAGGTCACTAGAGAAGCATGGTGTAGGTTGACTAAGCTTGAGTATCATGGCACAAAATTTTATGGGAATGAGGATGCTTGGGGAGATGATTTTGAGTACAAGGCTGCCTTAACCTCCCTTATAAGGTCTGGATATAACATTCCTAGAGATAGGAAGAGGGTAATGGACACTAGCTTGACTATAGAAAATAGAGTGCTTCACTATCTTGTGGCTAGATGATTAATTCCTAGGGGAGGAAATTTCTCCCAAGTACTAAGAGATGATGTGGTGGTTTTGTGGGCTATGGCTACAGGAAGGCCAATCAATTGGGCCTATTACATTATTCAGCACATTTTGGACGTTAGGAAGAGGAAGAACTCTGCTCTTTCATATACTATGCTAGTCACTGCCATATTAAGCACTGCCATATCTCTTTGTTTGAAGAATCAAAGGACACGAGCTCCAAAGGACCACAATCTATTGGCTTGCATACATTGCACAAGCTTAAGCTATACAAAGTAGATGATAGATAGCACTACATTACCTACAGGAGCTATAGACATATCCCTTATGACCCTGAGGAAGATGATGAAGATAGAGGACAACATCCTCCTCCTCTATGGAGCTTCTGCTACAAGAAATTCGTAGCTTGAAAATGGGGATGGATCGCATTGAACAAAAGGTGGATCGCTTAGAGCTGAGGATGGATTACTCCGATCAGGAGTTAGCTTCTATCTGACACTTCTTGGAAGGACCAGGATATGTCCCAAGGCAAGCATTTTCTACTCCTCCTGCACCTTCTACCCCTCCTGCTCCTCTCTCCTTTGTTGGACCTTCTAGTGCTCCTCCCGATGATGATGAGGAGATCCTTGGTTCTGCGGATGATCTAGACACAGATGACGATGGCACAGATGATGTGGCAGATGATGGGGATAGTGACAACGAGGTGACTATATGACTATATTGTCCACTCATTATCTTTTTTTTATATGTATTTTTTCACCTTGTATATGACTTTGGATGCTTATTAATCAAAAGTTGATATATTTCTTGTCACATGCATATGAAATTATTATGATTGGTATACTCACTGTGATTGCATATTAGCTGGGCTAGAATGTTTTTAGTATGATCTTTATAGTTGAATGCTCATGTCTTCTTTTTGATAATGCCAACAAGGGAGAGATTAGTGAAATATGTTGAATGTGTACGGGGGAGAGCTTTAAATCGGAATCTAACTTTGAGTTTTCGTGCTTTCACATACTCTCACATATTACATATCATGCATACATTACGGGGAA
Organism: Ormosia semicastrata; assembly: GCA_029884595.1. NCBI lineage: Eukaryota > Viridiplantae > Streptophyta > Magnoliopsida > Fabales > Fabaceae > Ormosia > Ormosia semicastrata. The sequence goes on from JAQQTO010000045.1 coordinate 37,749,421, forward strand.
GAGTTGCGCTTAAATCTTTGATAATCAAATAAATAAAAATATTTCTCTTCTTTTTCACTGCTTAGTTTGTCATCATCAAAAAAGGGGGGAGAATGTGAATGCTTATGTCTTGAAGCATATCAAATGAGTTTTTGATGATAACAAGATCAAAAGAGAAGATCAAGATCAAAAGAAAAGAACAAGATCAAAAGAGAAGATCAAGATCAAAAGAAAAGACTAAGATCAAAAGAAGGAAACCAAGAGACATATAGATATAGGTCCTAGGATTTCAATGTAAAATGCTCTCAAAACATCTCAATGATTTTCAAACGGTTTTTCAAAGATCCTTTTGAATTAACAAATAATTCAAAGTTTATCTTTTAAAGATGTGTTGATTTCAATCTTGGATTTCATAACTTAAATGTAAATACTGTTCAAATCCAAGCTCTATATGCAAGGATTGATCAATGCACTTAATTGGAGTTGAAAAATGTGTTCAAAGGACATGGTAATCGATTACACATGTGTTGTAGTCGATTACAAGCTAAACAGAGGCCTTGTAATTAATTACATTGAGCATATAATCAATTACAAGCATGGCAGAAGCCTTGTAATCGATTACACAAGTCTGGTAATCGATTACAAGTCTGGCAGAAGCCATGTAATTGATTACACAAGGCTGGTAATCGATTACATCCTGCCTAGAAAGCCAAGAACATGTTCAAATAGTCACGTAATCGATTACCACTATAGTGTAATCGATTACCACTGGCCTGATAGTACCCAACGACTTTATTAGGTGTATTAAATGCTGGGCATTAAAGCCCCCAATAGCTCTTTTAATGAAAAATAGCTTATAGACTTGTGTTGGGACATCATTAATGGTTAATCTTGAACCTTGAAACATCTTTCTAACACTTTATACGAAAATCAATTCTTGATATCTTTCTTGCTCTATTTTTATGCCAATCTTTGAGATATATTTAAAGAGCATTCTAGAGCTTTAATTTGTATCAACTACTCTTATGAGAGTTTCATTCTATCAATTTTGTTTATTGAAAAGTAGAGGGTGAGGCATCTCTCCAAATTGTAAAGGGTGAGACATCCCTTGTTTGAAAAGGCTTAAGTTACAAAGGGTGAGGTATCCCAAGGTGGTGTTGAGTGCTCCAATTTGTAAAGGTCATCAAGCACTTATTGAAGCTTGAAGAATTAGTGGAAAATCTAGGGTGATAACTTGAGGGTTGGACGTAGGCCACAAGTGGATTAGTGGCCAAACCAGCATAAATCTTATGTTTGTTCTTCTAAACTCAACTCTTTAATATTGTGCACTGTTTTATTGAGTTTGCTTGAATACTATCTTAGTTGGTTATTGTATTTGTGAGTGAAAGTGTTCATCTCATCTATCCATTCATCTCTAGCAATCAAATAGCTTCAACAAAAATTGGTAATCAAGTGTTTTACAAGGGTTTTGCGAAAATATTTTAAATACTCAATTCACCCCCTTCTTGAGTATTAAGGTTACTTGGTAACATCATTAAGATCTATTCTTAACAATTACTATGCATGGCCAAGAGGTATATTTCTATCACATTAGCGAATTAACTCATATCACCATTAGAATGCAGGTAAACATGCGTCAACCATACCTATGATCTCAAATCCAAATTCCTATGTCTAGGTTCATTAAATTTCAACAAATCACTTAAAAGTTGATCAAACAATCAAGAGCATTAAGATCCATCTAAACCAAATCATCTATATAAACTCAAACAAATAAAAAATAATTCAATATCCATAGGAGGATCTAAAGAAATCCCTATACACAGCTTAGCTAGCCATGAAACACGAAAATATATGCATATACATCATGTTCATGATAATGGAAAAGAGGAAGTAAAAGAGATGGAAGAGAGAAGCTCAATGATGATGATCCTTGATGCTTTAATCTTCCTCCAAGATGAAGATGACCTCTAACCTTGACTACTTCTGCTTCCTTTTAGCCTCACGCTTCAACCCTAGCCGCTGTGTTCTGAAAATGTCAAAAATCTCTTAAGAAATCTGATGAAATAGTATTTACAGGCCCCAAAACTCTGCTTTATGCCACAACATTCACTATATTATGCTGTGGCACGCATTCAAATTAGGTCACCAACGCTGCAGCATCCACTCCTTTGTGCTACAGCGCTCTATCCACGACATTAACATGCCTGCGCCGCGGTGTGAGATGCTGAATTTCAAACATGGCTTTCTCTTCCAATGCTGGCCTAATTCTTCCACAAATTAGCTTATTTAGGACTCTTCCTGCAATAGAAAAATCACCAAATTACTAATAGCTGCAAATCCACTCAATCACTTATAGAATATGCAAGATTTACACAAGTTTATAAAGGAAGATATCAAAATGAAATTTGACAAATATAAGCCTCAAATCTTCCATATATGCATCATAAAAAAGACTAAGCTATTAATATAGTACAGATATAGGGTACAAATAATTACATATCATGGAGTTATCACACCCCCAAACCTAGGTTTTTGCTAGTCCTTGAGCGAAGCAAAGTATGATTAAGTACCTACTTAGCAACACATGCTTCAACATACATTCAACATTTAATATGAATCCAATTCACTAAAAGCACAACTATTGTACAATGTTCTTTTAATCCCTCAAAGAATGCTAATGCCTCACAATCAGCTTCACACATACGTAATCCTTATCATGCTGATCAATCAAAGCCTCATTTCTTACAAATCATATTTCCCACAACCATGCAAGCTAAACTTCTCCTATTCAACTCACACACATCCGGATAAGTTTATAAACATACATGCATAGAAATCAAATAATCTACAAGATTATCTTTAAACTCTCTCTCCACTAATGTAAATCACATATAATTGAGGATCAAAAAGGACTTTAATAGCTTGTAATGCAAGAAAAATGAGTATGGGTAAAAGAAAAACATGGAAAGAATTTAATACAAACATTGAGAAACATAAATATATGATTTCAAGATTGAGTCACTAAGTGAAAATATTAGGGTATTCCAAAGTGAAAGATTAGAACTCTCTAGAACCATTCAATGCTTTTTATATTTGACTTTTCTTATTTCATTCATTTGCTTTGCTTGTCTCTTTTCTCATTTTTTTCATTTTTTTATAAAAGAAAGCAATGCTTTTTCTTTTACAGTAGATGGTTCGTTCAAGCTCATTTTATATTGACATGCATTATGCCCCTAACCACTGGACTCACTTAAAGAAATAACATACTATATACTCAATAAACAATGATGGTAGGAAGAAAATGCAATGCTTTTGCATGCATTAGAATAGTTACAAGGTAAGGAATATAAGGGTGATGAAAAACATATAAGGCCAAACATTTATAAAGCTTCAAAAGGGGACCTATGGATATAATTACATCAGGTAAGCTTGAAAGGCACAATCGGTCCAAACAAAGCCCTAATCATTTCCTCAATCATGCATAATCTAGGATTTGGCCTCAAGAGAGTTTACCTACAATTTCTAGGATACTTAAAACTTGACGTGTACATCCATAAACTTTCTCTAGACATGCACTCTCATCATTTTCAAAGTTACATGTGTATACCAATGGGATCAAAATCATGCATTGAAAAGTGACTAGATTGTTCAGCATGCTTCAAAGATCGCATATGGATTCAAAGAAATATTGAGATCAAATCGCATTCATATCTATCATTGGGCCATCATTTCACACTAGCTATTGGCAACATGATATAAATTAAAAATTTTCAACATTTACAATCATGCATATAAAACATTAGAAGCCATGATGTGAAAAGGAACGAAAATTATATATTGAATATTTTCATGAAATTTTTATCAAGATATATGTTTTTATGGATATTATCAAAACTATCTATCAACATTCATCAAGTCAATAGCCACAAAAAAAAAAAATAGACATACTAAAACACATACATATGATACTAACAGAAATAGTCCCAAAATACATATAAGAATACTACTGCATACATGAAATAAAAATATATAATCAAAGACACCCCCCCGAACTTGAGGGAAATAGTGTCCCTATTGTACTAAAATAACTAACAGTAATATAACAGTGAAATATAATGAAAGAAAACACCCTGAATGCAGGTGGGCTAGACATCATCAATATCCTCATCATCCTCCTGATCTACTGTAGCATCAGTAGTTGCGTCCTCATCATCCACTCCAACTGCATCCTGAGGAGCCTGTGGGGGCTGAGGAAGGACAACCACAACCTCAGGCGGGAAGTGTGGGCCAGGAAAGTCCTCCATAGGAAGTTGCAAGCGCTCCATCATCCATCGCTGAGTTTGAATGATGTTAATTAGCAAGGCTGTCATATGTGCCACTTGAGCCTCCATGTGGGCGCACCATGTTACGGCATCTGAAGGGGTTTCCCTGGGCTCTACATGAGCTTGCCTCTGTCTATTCGGTGCTTGGGATGGGGCAGCTCTCAATGAAATAATCATTAAGAGGTTGTTTCACATCAGTAGTCTCTTCATGTGGCTTCTTCTGTACAGACTGCCTCCAGCAAAGTACATGAATGAGTGAAGGGAAGAAAATACTCCTACACTCCCTCGCCGATCTCTTAATATGATCCTGGATAAGATAGGCAACATCAATAGAGTAGTGCTCGAGGATTGCATATATCAAAATTGCCCGATCACGGGTCATCTCAGATAAGTTGTTTGATGGGAGGATTCTGGTGGATATGAAATGATACCAGGCCTTGGCCTCTGGTGTCAAGCAAGCTTTAAGGAAGAACCGTGCGCCGTTTGTCTATATACTCAAGGTCCAAAACACAAGCTATGCCTCAGAGGTGCAGATCCTAGCAGTGACCGTGTTAAGATAAATTACCTCCTCCAGCTCCCAATGGCAAAATTTCACGTACTCATATATCATTTGGGGAGGTGGCAAGTTCTTCACAGCTCGGATGACAACCATAGAATAGGAGACCTGGCGCCCCTGCACTATGACTGTAGTGGTCTCTAGGTCAGCAAAAGCTACATTCGCGTAAAACTCGCGAACCAATTGAAGTGCTGCAACATTAGGGTGTTTAGCCAAATCTCTCCATCCAAGTTGGTGGATGGTACTCTCAATCTCATGGTGGATGGCCACCTTAAAGGAAAACCCCCACTCTACTATGACTAGTTTGGTAACTAGTATCGTCTATCTCTGAGCTGTAGTCTCCGATACAAATCTCCTCTGATCAAACTGTAGAGGGGGAGATGGCGCCCTGTTACGGTGGCTGCTAAAACCTCGTTAGCATTTTGGAGCCATGATGTGTTGGGAATTGCGGATCAAAATATCTCGCAGCGGAATAATAGGATTCCCACACAGGATCCATGCGAAAAGTCCATAATCCGAGTTTTTAAAATTTACCTCTTGAAGCGTGATAAACACAAGCGAGGTGAATCACCAACACCGTAATAGTGACGATGTTTCTGCAGTATCCACACGAACAGACTTGCAAAAGGAGTCACGCCTCTGTTTCGCGGTGCTAGCTGCGAATAGAAGAGAAGAACCTTTCTTGTCGTCTCTCACTCACTTTCTTAGGTGCGGCTAGGGTTGTGATGTAACATCTATATCAGCCCCCCTTAACAAGTACTATTTATAATAGTGGCTGCCTTAAGTGAGTGTGAGCAAGTAGCAAGGTAAGCTGTGCAACCCTAAAACCCATCTGTCATGAGTTAGGCCCACAATTGAATCCGAGTCCAACTTGGATCCTTATTGCTCCAATTTAGTCTGTTCTAAGTGTGCGACCTGCAGGTTCTCATGACGTTGGTAGTAATATTAAAATCTCATTTTAATATTACAAACGATGAGCGGTATCTAGCAACACATCACGCTACCCAAGTAATGAGAATGTCGGTGATTTGACATAACCTATCCGTGATCAATGTTTAGTGTAGTTTAGTCCCTTTGTCAAGATATCTAGATTGAACACAAGGCATGGAATGTGTCACCCTTGTATAGTCCAATCATTCGTTTCACGATACTCAAGTAGACTTTGTAACAACAAATGAGATCAATATCTCATATTGACTCATTTGAGCATGGCCATGCATTTCGCGAGTCTCACTTAATCGGGGGCCCGAAGATATCGCTCTGTTATGTAGGAGTGACAAATTCCATCTAGGTCACTCACATCCCTCTGCATGATTTGCGATATGTCCAATAACCAACTTTATAATCACCTTGTTACGAGATGACGTTTGATGGCATTAAAACACACAACTCCTCATGTAGGAATCGTAGTGATTTCGGGTCAAAGGACCACAAACACCATTGTCACTATGAGAATCGCTTATGACACTCACGTAACGATCCATGTAGCGTTCTCATGGTGGGTCGATCAAGTACATCATTACTCTAATATGTACCAATGTGAAGACTTGATATCTCATATCCATGACCCGTGAGATGCGGTCATCAGTCTCTACACATACTAGTCTCAATGTATTATTGTTGTCCTAATTAACAATAATACTTGACTAGGGACATTTAAGAATAGTGTTGTAACCAAAAGGATCTCACGATCAAGTCATCCACTTGATGTCCTATGGTATCAAACTTACTATTCTAAGGACTTTATTATGTTTATCAAAAAAGAACACAATAAATGAAATGCCTCATATATAAAATAGCATAATAGAATATATGTAAATACAGAAAATGTATTAGCCTCTAGGGCATACACCAACATGATGGACCTGAAAAAGGAATTACAACAAGTCAGAATTATATAATCAAAAGTATTAAACAATTTTAAAACAGGCAATTTTGGAAAAACTGACCTACATGCCATGACATTCATACTAGCACTGCGACATTCATCACTATTCAAAGCCACGTGACAGCATTCATACCAGCACCACGATATTCAAACCAACGCCGTGACATTCAAACCAGCATCGTGATGCTTAAACTAGCGCCGTAATATTCAAACCAATGCCACGACATTCAAACCAGCACCACGACACGTGGACAAACAGAGCCCAAAATTACTTCGCAGTAACAAGGCTATCATTAATCATGCATTCCAGGCAGAATTTAAACAAGATACTAACAAAAAACATCAAAACATCTAACCTACCAACATAAATCCTTAACAAAAACTTAAAACAACAACAAATTAAAATAGAAAAAACTAAACAAAACAAGAATAAAAGAGGAAAATCAGAATATACCTTAAAACCATGAAGGAGTTATTAGAGACTTCTTGGAGAAGCTAATGAGAGGCTTCTTGAAGAAGCTAATTCAAAGGTTCTTGGAGAAGCTAGTGAAAGGTTTCTTGAAGAAGCAAGTAGAAGGCTTCTTAAAGAAGCTATTGGAGGCCTCTTCTATAAAAAGGGCATAAGGGTATGGATTGTAACCTTGATGCACACACATAGTGAAAGAGGGTGACAGATTTCCTTCTGTTCATAGCTAGTACTGCGTTAGGGAGGCGGGACTCCAAGCGGACATTGGACGTTCGTGAGTCTATTCGTGTGGACTACATAGAAACATCGTCGTTATTATGATGTTAGTGGTTTGTGTTGATCATCTTTCTTTTGGCTTCAAGAGGTATACTCGAAAATCACATTTTATAGTCCTCTTTTCGCATGGATCCTTGGTGGGAATTCCCTTTTTTCGCTACATTTTTTATGCCAAAATTCCCAATAGTGGTATAAGAGCCACTAGTGAAACCATGATTCAGTTTTTTTTGTTCTTCGTGTTGTATGAAATAACATATTTACTTATTTTATTTTTGTGAAGTTTTCTGGTATATATGTGATATATACAGTGTTCTAGAAACATTGTTTCTTGTCTCCAGTGGCATCAAGTGTTGATGTCAAGCAAACCTTTTTATGACTCATAAAATAATATGTATTATTGTTTTGAGTTTTTATGTACTTTGTGATGCATGGTGCATGGTTATGGCCTTAGTCCTCATATTTTTGCTTCTTTGGTTATTTAAAATATGGCTTGCGCGTCGTGCCTTTCTCTCTACATTCTGATTGTACATTCTCTTCTCACTTAACTCCCCTCGAATGTAAAAGAGGTTTCTATATAATGTAATCTTGATGTGGAGGCAAGAAGACGACATCGAATGAGGACGTTGGTGGGAGACGCTTGGTGAAGCTGGTTCACTCCCTAAGTTTAGTTAATGATACTCTCATTGGCTTGGGAGAATCATTGCATTAGGGGCCATAACCATGTCACATTTTTATATGCTTTATATGTATGAGATGCATGGTTGTTGATGGTATGTTAAATAGTTTAACAAATGGTGAGATCAAGTAATAATAATAAAAATCCCTCAAAGTAAATATTAAGTCACTATGTGATGCCTTCCAATGTATGGCACTCGTCAAGACTAGTATCGATTAAGTGTAGGTCTGCCAAAATAGGGTGCCTTTATCTATATTAGTAAGACGTGATGGGATAAAAGTAATACCCAATTGTCAACCATTGGGTCTGACTTAACTAAGCCATTTTAATAGGATTGAAGGTTTAGAGGCATGGAGTTAGGCTTTAGTTCATTAGATGGATTAGAATAAGTGTTATTCACCTAACTATCCAAGAGTTGCACGTGATGTAATTGGAAAATGTTTCCTACCTAAATAATTGAATTTTTGATGAACAGCCAAAGCTAACTCAAAGCTAGGTGAAATATAGATCTTGGCCCACTAGGAAATCTTACGATGGGATTTTTCGAGTTAATACTGAGGGTCATTGATTTGAATAAAATAGTGGGAGACATATTTAATTAAAGACCTCGTTAAATATATTTATAACATGATACATATATTTTGCATATTTCTGTTGATAGATTACCATGGCAACAAACACCTCGAGTAATTTATCATTGTGATTCGTCCTTGAGAATGACAAGTTGTCTAGAACAAATTTCCTAGACTAGTATAAGAATTTGAGGATTGTCCTCAAACAAGAAAAAAAATTGTATGTTCTAGAACAACCTATTCCTGAGCTACCTGCTATGGACAAGTGGAAGGGCAAGGGCAAGGATAAATCCAAGCCCAGCACTTCTGGCTTGAAACCAGTGGGTGGAGTGGCTAAAGAAGGTATGTGCTTCCACTGTGGTCAGACCATACATTGGAAGATGAATTGTGGCATACCTGGAAGAGCTAAAGAAGAAAAAGGGAAGTGAGACTTCCACTTTAGATATTTTTGTTATACAAGTCAATTTATCTATTTCTGCATATGGGTATTAGATATTGGATGTGGATCTCATATTTGTATAAATGTGAAGGATCTCAAAAGGAGTAAATCATTGACTAAGGGTGAAGTCGACCTACTAATAAGAAATGGAGCAAAGGTTACTGCTTTATCCATAGGGACTTATCTTTTATCTTTACCCACTAGGCTTGTAATTGAGTTTGAAAACTGTTATTTTATGCTTGCTATAAGTAGGAATATCATTTTTTTTGTTTGGACAAGAAATGCTTTACATTTATTATAAAGGATAAAAGTTGTTCTATTTATTTGAATGATACTTTTTTTTATATAGTAGTGCACAACTGAGTAATGGACTTTATGTACTCGATCTCGAAACGCCCGTCTATAACATAAATACAAAGAAGTTTAAATCAAACGATATGAACTCATCTTATTGCTGGTTATCGTTTGGGCAACATAAATGAGAAACGCATCTCCAAACTCCATAAAGATGGATTCTTGGACTCATTTGATTTTGTATCATATGAGTTATGTGAATCTTGTTTATTGGGGAAGATGATAAATGCCCCGTTCATTGGACAAGATGAAAAGGCTAGTGATTTTTTAGGCCTTATACATAGTGATGCTTATACATAGTGATGTATATGGGCCACTAAACACACTGGCTAGAGGCGATTTTTAATACTTCATTACATTTACTGATGATTTCAGTAGATTTGGATTTGTATATCTTATAAAGCACAAATTAGAATCCTTTGAAAGTTCAACAAGTTCAAGAATGAAGTATAAAATCAACTTGGCAAGAGTATTAAAATCCTTTGATCAAATTGAGGAGGTGAATACTTAAGCCAACAATTTGATGATCATCTAAGAGAGTGTGGGATAATATCTCAACTCACTCCTCCAGGAACACCACAATGGAATGGTGTCTCTGAAAGGAGGAACTGGACCTTGTTGGACATTATCTGATCCATGATGAGCCATGTAGACCTTCTAGGCTCCTTCTGGGGACATGCTCTGTTAATAGCAGCTTTCACACTTAACCGTGTTCCATCTAAGACAGTTCAAGAGACACCATATGAGATGTGGACTAGGAGACAGCCCAATATGTCTTTTATGAAGATTTGGGGTTTTGAAGCTTATGTGAAACATCAAGTTTCTGATAAGCTTGACCCTAAATCAAATAAATGCTTCTTTGTGGGGTATCCCAGGGAAACGAAGGGATGCTTTTTCTATAATCCAACCGAGGGCAAAGTGTTTGTCACACGAACTGCTGTATTTCTAGAAAATGAGTTTCTCTCCAAAGGAATCAGTGGGAGGAAATTAGAACTTGAAGAAGTTCAAGTTTCACAGAGCAGTAACGAACTAATGGTGGAAATAGAGCAACCTCCATAAAACGTTGTGGAATAACAACTTGCTCTAGTAGCACAAGACCTGCGTAGGTCTAATAGGATACGTCATCAACCAGATAGATATGAATTTCTCATGACCTAGCAAGGTGACGTGTTGCTCATGGATCAAGATGAGCCTGTGACCTACCAAGAAGCCATTATTGGCCCAGAATATGAGAAATGGCTTGAGGCGATGAGATCTGAAATAGAATCCATGTATGCTAACCAGGTATGGACCTTGGTTGACCCACCTGAAAGGGTAAAGCCCATTGGGTGCAAGTGGGTTTTCAAGAAGAAAACTGACATGGATGGTAATGTGCATACCTTTAAAGCACGATTGGTGGCTAAAGATTTCAAACAAATTTATGGTGTAGACTATGATGAGACTTCTTCCCCAGTTGTGATGCTTAAATCCGTTCAGATCTTACTTGCTATTGCAGTATACCATGATGATGAAATCTGGCAAATGGCTATGAAAATTACTTTCCCTAATGAAAATCTTCTCGAGGATGTGTACATGACACAACTGTTGGGAATTACGGATATATCACGCAGCGAAAAATAGGGATTCCCATCGAGGATCCATGCGAAAAAGTCATAATCTGAGTTTTTTTTTAAAAGATTTACCTCTTGAAGCGTGATCAAAAGGAAGGGCGTGAATCACCAACACCGTAATAGAAATGATGTCTCTACAGTATCCACACGAACAGACTCATGAATGTCCAACATCCGCAAAGAGGAGCCTCACGTCTCTCACACAGTGCTAGCTGCGAAGAGAAGAGATGAAACCTATCGCTCTCTCTCTCACTTTTCTGTAGGTGCGGCTAGGGTTCTAAATTGTGTATCTTAGCAGCCCCCTTAGCAGTACTATTTATAATAGTGACTGCCTTAAGTGAGTGTGAGCAGCAGCAAGGTAAGTTGTACAACCCTAGACCTATCTGTTATGAGTCTGGCCCATATTTGAATTCGAGTCCAACTTGGATCTATTGCTCCAATTTTAGTCTACTCTATGTGTGTAACCCTACAGGTTCATATTACGTTGGCAGTAATATTAAAATCCCATTTTAATATTACAAGCAGTGAGCGGTATCTAGCAACACATCACTGCTACCCAAGTAATAAGAATGTCAGTGATTTGACATAACCTTTCCGTGACCAATGTTTTCGTGTCGTTTAGTCCCTTTTTCAAGATATCTAGATTGAACACAAGGCATGGAATACGTCACCCTTGCATAGTCCAATCTTTCGTTTCCTGATACTTGAGTAGACTTTGTAACAACAAATGAGATCAATATCTCATATTGACTCATTTGAGCATGGCCATGCATTTCGCAGTCTCACTCAATCAGGGGGCCCGAAGATATCGCTCCTATTATATAGGAGTGACAAATCCCATCTACGTCCCCCACATCCCTCTGCATGATTCACGGTATGTCTAATAACTAACTTTATAATCACCTTGTTATAGATGACGTTTGATGGTATTAAAACACACAACTCCTCATGTAGGAATCGTAGTGAGTTCAGGTCAAAGGACCACAGACACCATTGTCACTATGAGAATCACTTATGACACTCACGTAACGATCCATATAGTGTTCTCATGGTGGGTCAGTCCAGTACATCATTACTCTAATATGTATCCATGTGAAGACTTGATATCTCATATCTATGACCTGTGAGATGTGGTCATCAGTCGATGCACATACTAGTCTCAATGTATTATTGTTGTCCTAATTAACAATAATACTTGACTAGGGACATTTAAGAATAGTGTTGTAACTAAAAGGATCTCACGATCAAGTCATCCGCTTGATGTCCTATGGCATCAAACTTACTATTCTAAGGACTTTATTATGTTTAGAAAAAAGAACACAATAAATGAAATGCCTCATATATAAAATAGCATAATAGAATGTATGTAAATACAGAAAATGTATTGGCCTCTAGGGCAAACACCAATAATCTCCCACTTGCACTAAAGCCAATCAGGTATATATCTAATGCCTAAAGACCTAGTGTGACCCTCATGTTTTTGCTGTGCAAGAGGCTTCGTCAGTGGATCAGCAATGTTATCATCTGTTGGTACTCTGCATATCTTCACATCTCCTCTATCGATGATCTCTCGAATGAGATGGAAGTGCCTAAGTATATGTTTGGATCGCTGGTAAGATCTAGGCTCCTTAGCTTGTGCAATGGCTCCATTATTATCACAATAGAGGTCCACTGGGTCCCTAATGCTAGGAATAGCACCAAGTTCAGTAACGAACTTCTTGATCTAAACGGCCTCCTTTGCTGCATTGGAGGCAGCAATATACTCAGCCTCCGTGGTAGAATCAGTGACTGTCTCCTGCTTTAAACTCTTCCAGCTCACAGCCCCACCATTTAGGCAAAAAACATAACCCGATTGCGATATGGAGTCGTCCTTATCAGTTTGGAAGTTAGCATCAGTGTAAACTTTTACAACTAGCTCTTCCTCACCTCTATATACCAAGAACGAATCCTTAGTCCTTCTTAAGTACTTAAGGATGTTCTTGATAGCAGTCCAGTGACTCTCACCGGGATCAGAGTGGTACCTACTCGTCATGCTCAAAGCATACGAGATGTTTGGTCGAGTACATAACATGGCATACATGATAGATCCAATTGCATATGCATATGGAATCTTACTTATGCGATCCCTCTCATCCTGGGTGGAAGGGGATTGAGCCTTAGATAGGCTTACACCATGTGACATAGGCAAGAGTCCTTTCTTGGATTCATGCATGTTAAATCATCTTAACACTTTGTCTATGTATGTACTCTGACTTAGGCCAAGCAGTCTTAGTGATCTATCTCTATAGATCCTGATACCTAATACATAGGTGGCTTCGCCCAAGTCCTTCATAGAGAAGCAGTTCCCTAACCAAGTCTTTACGGACTATAGGGTAGGGATGTCATTTCCAATAAGTAGTATGTCATCTACATACAATACCAGAAAGACAATACTGCTCCCACTAACCTTCTTGTAGACACAAGATTCTTCTTCATTCTTGATGAAACCAAACTATTTTATTATATCATCAAAATGAAGATTCCAGCTTCTGGAAGCTTGTTACAATCCATAAATAGATCGTTGCAACTTGCATACTTTTCTAGCATCCTCTAGAGTGGCAAAACCCTCAAGTTGTGTCATGTACACATCTTCGAGAAGATTTCCATTATGGAAAGCAGTTTTGACATCCATTTACCAGATTTCATAATCATGGTATGCTGCAACAGTAAGCAAGATCTGAACGGATTTAAGCATCACAACTGGGGAAAAAGTCTCATCATAGTCTACACCATGAATTTGTTTGAAACCTTTGGCCACCAATTGCGCCTTAAAGGTATGCACATTACCATCCATGTCAGTTTTCTTCTTGAATACCCGCTTGCACCCAATGGGTTTTACCCCTTTAGGTGGGTCAACCAAGGTCCATACCTGGTTGGCATACATGGAATCCATTTCAGATCTCATGGCCACAAGCCATTTCTCAGATTCTGGGCCAATAATGGCTTCTTGGTAAGTCACAGGCTCATCTTGATCCATGAGCAATACGTCACCTTGTTGGGTCACGAGAAATCCATATCTCTCTGGTTGATGACGTATCCTGTTAGACCTACGCAGGTCTTATGCTACTAGAACAGGTTGCTGTTCCACAACATTTTGTGGAGGCTGCTCTATTTCCACCATTGGTTCATTGCTACTTTGTGAAACTTGAATTTCTTCAAGTTCTACTTTTCTCCCACTGGTTCCTTTGGAGATAAACTCCCTTTCTAGAAACACAACTGTTCGTGCGACAAACACTTTGCCCTCGGTAGGATTATAGAAAAAGTATCTCTTGGTTTCCTTTGGATACACCACAAAGAAGCATTTATCTGATTTAGGTCCAAGCTTTTCAGAAACTTGATTTTCACATAAGCTTCGCAGCCCCAAATCTTCAAGAAAGACATGCTGGGCCGTCCCCCAGTCCATATCTCATATGGTGTCTTTTGAACCGTCTTAGATGGAATACAGCTAAGTGTGAAAGCTGCTGTTAACAGAGCATGTCCCCAGAAGGAGCCTGGAAGATTTGCATGACTCATCATGGATCGGACCATGTCCAACAAGGTCTGGTTCCTCCTTTTAAAGACACCATTCCATTGTGGTGTTCCTGGTGGAGTGAGTTGAGATATTATCCCATACTCTTTCAGATGATCTTCAAACTATTGGCTTAAGTATTCTCCTCCTCGATCTGATCGAAGGATTTTAATACTCTTGCTAAGTTAGTTTTGTACTTCATTCTTGAACTCTTTGAACTTTTCAAAGGATTCTGATTTGTGCTTTATACGATATACAAATCCATATCTACTGAAGTCATCAGTAAATGTAATGAAGTATTGAAAATCGCCTCTAGCGAGTGTGTTTAATGGCCCACATACATCGCTATGTATAAGGCCTAAAAGATCACTAGCCCTTTCACCTTGTCTGGTGAATGGGGCCTTTGTCATCTTCCCCAATAAATAAAATTCACATGTCTCATATGATTCAAAATCAAACGAGTCCAAGAATCCATCTTTATGGAGTTTGGAGATGCGTTTCTCATTTATGTGGCCCAAACGACAATGTTAGAGAAAAGTTAGGTTCAGATCGTTTGATTTAAACCTCTTTGTATTTATGTTATAGACGGGCGTTTCGAGATCAAGTACATAAAGTCCATTACTCAATTGTGCACTACCATAAAAAATATCATTCATATAAATGGAACAACACTTATCCTTTACAATAAAAGAAAAACCTTTCTTGTCCAAACAACAAACAGAAATGATATTCCTGCTAATAGCAGGCACAAAATAGCTGTTCTCTAACTCTATTACAAGCCTAGTGGGCAAAGATAATAAATAAGTCCCTACAGCTAATGCAGCAACCTTTGCTCTATTTCCCACTCGTAGGTTGACTTCGCCCTTCATCAATGGTCTACTGCTCTTTAGATCTTGCACATTTACACAAATGTGAGATCCATATCCAGTATCTAATACCTATGATGCAGAAGTAGATAAATTAACTTCAATAACAGAAATACCTGAAGTGGAAGTCTCACTTCCTTTCTTCTTTTTGAGCTCCTCCAGGAACTTGGCACAGTTCCTCTTCCAATGTTCGGTCTGACCATAATGGCAGCATGTACCTTCCTTAGCCACTCTACCCATTGGTTTCAAGCCAGAAGTGCTGGGCTTGGACTTATCCTTGCCCTTGCCCTTCCAGTTGTCCTTGGGCTTTTTCTGCTGTTTCTTGCCCTTATTCTTTTGGACCATCATTATGCCCTTTCTTTGCCTTTGTTAATGTTCTGCTCAGCAATTCTCAACATGCCTATTAGCTCTGGTAGTGATTTGTCAATCTCATTCATATTGTAGTTCATGACAAATTGACTAAAACTTTCCGACAACGATTGCAGGACTAAGTCAGTGGCCAACTCTTGGCCCAAAGGAAAACCGAGTCTCTCTAGGTTTTCAATGTACCCAATCATCTTGAGTACATAAGCACCAACAGGGCTTCCTTCTACTAGCTTGCACTGAAATAGTGCTTTAGAGACCTCGAATCTCTCATGCCTGGCCTGCTCTTGATAGAGCTTCTTAAGGTGTACGATCATATCGTATGTATCCATGTTCTCATGTTACTTTTGGAGCTCAGAGTTCATGGTGGCTAGCATTAGACATCCAATGTCCAAGGCATCATCTTGATGCTTCTTATAAGTATCTCTTTCAGTTCTAAGGGCATTAGCAGCAGGTGGCTCAAGAATAGGCTGTTCCAAAACATACAACTTTTTCTCTTGCTTGAGGACAATCCTCAAATTCCTGTACCAGTCTAGAAAATTCAATCCAGATAACTTGTCCTTCCCAAGGACGGATCGCAATGATAAAGTACCTGATGTATTTGTTGCCATGGTAATCTATTAACATAAATATACAAAATATAAGTATCATGTCATAAACATATTTAATGAGGTCTTTTAATTAAATATGCCTCCCACTATTTTATTCAAGTCAATGACCCTCAACATTGACTTGGAAAATCCTATCGTAAGATTTCCTAGTGGGCCAAGATCCATGTTTCACCTAGTTTTGAGTCAGCTTTGGCTGATCACCCAAAGTTCAGTTATTTAGGTAGGAAACACTTTCCAATTACATCACATGTAACTCTTGGATAGTTAGGTGAATAACACTTATTCAAGTCCATCTAATGGACCAAAGCCCAACTTCATGCCTCTAAGCCTTCAATCCTATTGAAATGGCCTAGTTAAGTCAGACCCAATGGTTGGCAGTTGGATATTACATTTATCCCATCACGTCTTACTAATATAGATAAAGGCATCCTACTTTGGCAGACCTGCACTTGATCGATACTAGTCTTGACGAGTGCCACACATTGGAAGGCATCACATAATGACTTAATATTTACTTTGAGGGAATTTTTACTATTATTATTATTATTAGATCTCACCATTTATTAAACTGTTTATCATATGATAAACATTATCCATGCATCTCATATATAAAAAGCATATAATAAAAGTGACATGGTTATGGCCCCTAAGAGAGTAGCATTAACTAAGCCAGCTTCACCAAGCATCTCCCATCAACGTCCTCACTTGATTCCGTCTTCTTGCCTCCACATCATAATTACATTATATAGAAACCTCTTTTACATTCGAGGGGAGTTAAGTGAGCAGAGAATGTATAATAAGAATGTAGAGAGAAAGGCACGACATGCAGCTCGTATTGATAAAAACCAAAAAAGCATAAAAAGAGGACTAAGGCCGTAACCATGTACCATGCATCACAAAAACATATAAACTCATAACAGTAATGCATTATTATTTTCACGAGTCATAGAATTGGATATAAAATATCACGTTTTTGAAAAACACCCTACGCAGAGGTAGCACGGGGGTCCCGCTGCTTGGTCAGCGAGCGGGAATGCCGCATCCTGAAAAATTGGACCATAAATAAGAGCTGAATCTCTTGCGTCTCCCTTGAACCCTTGTGCCGCGCGGAACCTAAGCCCGAACAACATGAACACTTCACATGCCGTGGGGAACCCTTGCGCCACAAAACATCAACACTTGATGCTGTTGCTGCAAAACAAGAATAGGGTTTCAAAAACCCCTTGCGCTGCTGATAACTCTATGAAAGTAGAGTTATTTGAACTCTTTTTGATCTTTAAATTGTGCTAAATCCTTGTTTTATTGTCATGATGAGCATTGGAAATACTTTTTCTTTGTCAAAGTTGAGTATGGTTATCTATCTTTAAGTATCTATGATTATATGTGATGAATTTGAATGATTTCTCTATCATAGTGCTTTGATTACTGAGTTTCTTTCTACTGATGGAAAGGTTAAAAACTTCAATGGAAAAGAAGAGATTGAGAAGACATCATTGGCAAGATGGAGATAGTCTTTAGGACATAAAGAAATCATAGAAAAACATGAAGAAAATGCAAGGTTGCTGGCTGCCGCAGCATTATCATGTCCAGTGCCGCAGCAGCCAACAAGGAAGAAGAATTCCAGAGCATGCAAAGTTGCTGGATGCTGCGACGGTAGAAACTCCAATGCTGCAATGCGGCCAGATTCATGAATGAGTGCCTGTTCAGTTTTGTAACAGAAGAATTAAAAAGGTTATTTAATAAGAGGCCATTCTGAAGGAGGAGGGGTAGGACGAAAAATAGAGGATTGGAAGGCAGGATTCTTGAAGAAAACAAAGGGAAAATCAAGATCGGAGTCTTGGATTCATCGTCTACAACTCCGTATTTACGCTTTTTCTAAATTTCTTAGTTTTTCTTATAAGGGCTCCTGTTTCTAAATTGTTATTGTTGTTCTCAATGTATGCCATGAACTAATTTTATTTCTAGGATTGTAATCAAACTTCTCATGTAATTTGAATCATTACTTTGTTGAGTTCCTATTTCAGTTTACGCAAAATATTTACTCATGCTTGTGTGCAATCTCGATTGTCTGATCATCAATTGGATGATTTTTGTGGATTTGAATTGAACTTGGGAAAGGGAATTTAAATCTATGAACTAGTATGAGTAACATATGTTTGAACCAGTTGTTGTTAATTGGGAAAAATTTGTTCTAAGGATAGGAATATCTGTTAGAGCCATATGCGATTTCAAATAGAGCTTGATCATGAATGTAACCTGTTTGATGTATTGTCTCATAGGAATATAGAGATTAAAATTAAATGGGTTAAGTTTTGTATTGCCATCGGAAGAGGGATACAATTATATTAGAGCTCTAGATTGATATTTTGAGTAAATTGGAATAGGAAAAAGTTATTTTAACTGCAATTCAAATGAAGTGAGAAGAACGATTACAATCCTAAGATCCAGCAGAATAGAGTTTCTAAATTATTCAGTTCTTGATAGTTTACGTTTTTTGCAATATTATTTTTTTAATCTAATTAAATTGATCAAAATTAAATTGATGTTTGAATAATAGTAAGAGTTCTGAATGTTAGTAGTTAACTATAAAATTTAGTAACAAATCCTTGTGGGAATGACTTTTATTCACTACTATATTACTTGATTGACACGTATACTTGCGTTGTTGGACTTATCCCATCAAGTTTTTGGCGCCGTTGCCGGGGATTTGGTTTCTAATTTTATGGTTAATATTAACACATAGAATTGCTTATTATTAATTCAAATTGATTTCTGGTTGTATATTCATGTTGTGTTATTCAATTTAATATTTTTTTAGTTGGTTTTACTAATTTCAGGTACTATTTTACTTTATATGCATCAAACTCGCCAAACGCAAAATCTTGAGTTAGTACCTTTTGATCGTGAGATCGAAAGAACACTTCGAGGAATTAGAAAGGAGCGTTTAGAGTCGCAAAGCAACTCTCAATCAATGGCAGAAAAAACGCCAAGGAAATCTTTGAGGGAGTATTCTGTCCCTCAAGTTCAGAGTCTGCAGTCTAGCATTCGGAGGCCGGCAATCCAAGCTAATAATTTCAAAATCAAGCCAGCCATTATCTAGATGATCCAAACTTCTGTGCAGTTTGGAGGTTTGCCTAATGAAGATCCAAATGTTCACCTGTTGAATTTTTTGGAAATTTGCGATACTTTCAAGCACAACGGAGTTACAGAAGATGCTATCAGATTGAGGCTCTTTCCTTTCTCTCTTCGAGATAAGCCTAAGAGTTGGCTTCACTCACTTCCAGAGGGGTCTATCACTACTTGGGAAGCCTTAGCTGATAAATTTCTTGACAGGTTCTTTCCACCTGGGAAGACAGCCCAAATGCGGAAGGACAGCATCTCCTTTGTTCAGTACGACAGTGAATCTCTATTTGAAGCATGGGAGAGATTCAAAGAACTCATCAGAAAATGTCCGCATCATGGCATTACTAAGTGGTTGCAGGTTCATACTTTCTATAATGCTCTGAATGGACCATTGAGAACTACTATTGATGCAGTAGCTGGAGGAGCCTTAATGAGTAAGTCCACTGATGAGGCTTTTGATTTGCTGGAAGAAATGGCTTTTAACAGTTATCAGTGGCCTTCAGAAAGACAAGTACCCAGGCGTGCAGCAGGAGTTTATGAAGTGGATGCTATTACTGCGTTAACAGCTCAGATTGCTTCTTTGTCAAAAAAGTTTGATGGCCTTGGTGTTCACTCTGCTGCAAGTCCTTTTGTTACCTGTAACTATTGTGGAGAGGCTCATTATCCAGAGAATTGTTCATTAAATCCAGAGTCTGTGAACTTTGTGGGGCGATTTAATCAGCAGAAGAACAATCCCTACTCCAACACATTTAATCTAGGATGGAGGAATCATCCAAATTTTGCTTGGAGTCAAAATCAGAATGTTGGTGCTTCATCTTCTAGAGCACAAGGCCCTCCTCTCAGTTTTAATCAGCAAAATACTGTTCTGCAGCAGGAGAAGAAGCCATCACTAGAGGAAATGTTTATGCAATATATGGCAAAGAATGATGCCATGATTCAGAGTCAAGCAGCTTCTCTTAGGAGTTTGGAGAATCAGGTAGGCCAGATAGCCTCTGCTATTAATAGTCGACCTCCTGGAACTCTTCCTAGCAATACGGAGGCAAATCCAAGATTGGAAGATAGGGAGCATTGCAAGGCAATTACACTTCGAAGTGGCAAGGAAATTGAGAATGATTCCAACACTTCAAGGGAAAGCCAGATTGAGAAAAATCAAGAGAAAGAGGGGGTAATTTCAAATCTCATTCCACCTCCTCCATTTCCTCAAAGACTCCAGAAACAAAAGAATGAAGCTCAATTTAAAAAATTTCTAGATGTCTTCAAGAAGTTGCATATCAATATCCCGTTTGCTGAAGCAATGGAGTAGATGCCCAGTTATGTGAAATTTATGAAGGATATTTTGTCTAAAAAGAGAAGACTAAGTGACTATGAGACTGTAGCGTTGACTGAAGAATGCAGTGCAATTATTCAGAATAAGCTCCCTCCTAAGCTCCAGGATCCTGGAAGCTTTACTATTCCATGTACCATAGGCAATCATTTCTTTGGAAAAGCTCTATGTGATTTGGGGGCGAGCATTAATCTAATGCCTTTGTCAATTTTTCAGAAATTAGGTTTGGGGGAAGCAAAACCCACTACAGTCACTCTTCAGCTGGCGGATCGTTCTTATACTTACCCTAAGGGTATCATTGAAGATGTTCTGGTGAAGGTGGATAAATTTATATTCCCTTCAGATTTTATTGTGCTTGATATGGAAGAGGACCAGGAGGTCCCCATCATTCTTGGAAGGCCATTTCTAGCTATGAGGAGGACCTTGATTGATGTGCAAAAGGGAGAACTCACAATGAGGGTGCAGGATGATCAGATTACTTTCAATATTTATAAAGCGTTGCAATATCCTTCAGATTCTAAGGAATGTTTCAATATCAATTTGGTGGATAACTTGGTTTGCAATGTTTTTAATAATACTCATTCTGAACCTTTAGAGACATCGTTGTGTTTTGCAGAGCAAAATGGATTTTCTGAAGAAGTGGAAGAGTGTGTGAAGTGGTTGGATTCGTTTCCTAAATTCTCTAGATTTCCATGGCAGTTCGAATCTCTTGATCTTCCTAGCAGTACTAAGGAGGCCCCGAAACCTTCAATTGACCAGCCACCAGTTTTGGAGCTTAAGCCCCTACCTTCTCATTTGAAGTATATTTTCTTGGAAACAAATTCCACATTGCCAGTAGTTGTATCTTCTACACTTTCTAATGTGTAAGTTGAAAAGCTTCTTCGCATCTTAAGAGAGCACAAGAGAGCATTGGGTTGGTCTATTGCTGACATCAGGGGTATCAATCCTTCCTATTGTATGCATAAAATTCTGTTGGAGGATGGACATAAAGCATCTATAGAGCATCAGCGGCGACTTAATCCAATTATGAAAGAGGTGGTGAAGAAAGAAATAATCAAGTGGTTGGATGCAGGTATAATTTATCCTATTTCTGATAGCTCATGGGTGAGTCCAGTGCAATGTGTGCCAAAGAAATGAGGAATGACAGTAGTGCCCAATGATAACAATGAATTGATTCCAACTCGGTCAGTTACCGGATGGCGAGTTTGCATGGATTACAGGAAATTAAACAATGCCACTCGGAAGGATCATTTTCCACTTCCATTCATTGATCAAATTCTTGATAGATTGGCGGGAAAGGAGTTTTACTGCTTTTTGGATGGATATTCTGGCTATAATCAGATTGCTATAGCTCCTGAGGACCAAGAAAAGACAACATTTACCTGTCCCTATGGCACTTTTGCTTTTCGGAGAATGCCGTTTGGTCTATGCAATGCTCCAGCCACTTTTCAAAGGTGTATGATGGCTATTTTCTCAGATATGGTTGAGCAAAATCTTGAGATTTTCATGGATGACTTCTCGGTGTTTGGGAATTCTTTTTATGGTTGTTTGCTGAATTTATCTCGAGTTCTCAAGCATTGTGAAGAGACTCATTTGGTGCTTAATTGGGAAAAGTGCCATTTTATGGTCCAAGAAGGCATTGTGTTGGGCCACAAAATCTCCAACAGAGGAATAGAAGTGGACAAAGCAAAGCTTGAGGTCATTGAAAAACTCCCCCCGCCTTCTTCTGTAAAAGCAATTCGGAGTTTCTTGGGGCATGCCGGTTTCTACAGACGTTTCATCAAGGACTTCTCCAAAATCTCAAAGCCATTGTGCAATTTGTTGGAGAAGGATACTCCTTTTCTTTTTTATGAAACTTGTTTGCAAGCATCCAAGGAGTTAAAAATGAAGCTGGTATCTGCTCCTATTATCATTGCTCCTGACTGGAATCTCCTTTTTGAGTTAATGTGTGATGCAAGTGACTTTGCGGTTAGAGCAGTATTGGGGCAGCGACGAGAGAAGATCTTTCATTCTATTTATTATGCCAGTAAGACTCTCAATGATGCCCAAGTTAACTGCACAATGACAGAGAAGGAGTTGCTTGCAGTGGTGTTTGCTTTTGATAAGTTCAGATCATATATAGTGGGTGCCAGGGTAATTGTGTTTACTGATCATTCTGCAATCAAATATTTGATTAGTAAGAAGGATGCTAAGCCCCGATTAATTCGATGGATTCTATTGTTACAAGAATTTGATCTTGAGATTCGGGATAGAAAAGGCACTAAAAATCAGGTTGCAGATCACTTGTCTAGGCTGGAGAATGAGGTTGCATTGGAAGACTCTGTTCAAATTAATGAGAAATTTCCAGATAAACAACTGTTAGCAGTTAATCAGGTAAATTACCCTTGGTATGCTGATTATGTGAATTTCTTGGTAAGTGGTATTTATCCACCTGATTTAAACTATCAGCAGAAAATTTTTTTTTTGCATGAAGTTAGATTTTATTTTTGGGATGAGCCTTTCATATTTAAAAAATGTGCTGATCAAATTCTGCGAAGATGTGTTCCTGATGAAGAAATTTTTGATATACTGCACCATTGTCATTCTTCCCCTTATGGCGGTCACTTTGGAAGTGAAAGAACAGCAGCAAAGATACTTCAATCTGGTTTCTATTGGCCTAGCATTTTCAAAGATGCACATAGATTTGTCGCAAGTTGTGATCACTGTCAACGTATGGGTAACATATCCCAAAGGCATGAAATGCCACTAAAATCAATTCTAGAAGTGGAGTTATTTGATGTTTGGGGGATAGATTTCATGGGGCCCTTCATACCATCTTTTGGTAATCAGTATATTTTGGTGGCTGTAGATTATGTGTCCAAATGGGTTGAAGCAGTGGGGTTGCCTTCCAATAACTCCAAGGTGGTGCTGAATTTTTTGAAAAAAAATATTTTCACTCGCTTTGGGACACCAAGAGCAATTATCAGTGATGTAGGTTCGCATTTCTGTAACAAATACTTTAAAGCTCTCCTCTTGAAGTATAACATTAAGCACAAGGTTGCTACTGCGTATCATCCTCAGACCAGTGGCCAGGTTGAGGTGTCAAATAGAGAGGTAAAGCGCATTTTAGAGAAGACTGTTAGTCCAACTCGAAAGGATTGGTCAAAGCGGTTGGATGATGCACTCTGGGCATATCGTACAGCTTACAAAACTCCGATAGGCATGTCTCCTTTCAGGCTTGTGTTTGGGAAAGCTTGTCACCTTCCTTTAGAGTTGGAACATAATGCTTATTAGGCTATAAAAAAGCTTAATTTTGATTTGCAAGCAGTAGGTGAGCGCAGGCTTCTTCAGCTGAATGAGTTAGATGAGTTTCGAAGTGAAGCTTATGAAAATGCCAAGATTTATAAAGAGAAAATGAAAAAGTGGCATGATAAGCAAATTCTGCAACGTACTTTTGAGCCGGGTCACTATGTACTTCTATTTAATTCTCGATTGAAATTTTTTCCGGGAAAGCTCAAATCCAGGTGGTCCGGTCCCTTCTTGGTAACTAAGGTGTTTGCACATGGAGCCGTTGAGGTTGAAGATATTAAGGAGCAAAGAAAATTCTTAGTGAATAGCCAGCGTCTTAAGAGATATTGGGGTAGCGATTTCAATCGTGATAAAACCTCAATTACTTTGGCTAATCCTACATAATTAGGGACAAAGTCAAGCCGACGACTTTAAATCAAGCGCTTCTTGGGAGGCAACCCAAGTTCTTAACCCTTTATTTTGGAATTAATCTTTAAGTGTTTTTATTTTATTTTTATTTTTTTTCTTATTTTTTTCTTATTTTTTTATTTTTATTTTTATTTTTATTTCTTTTATTTTTTTGTTTCATTTTTCAGTTGATGAGTAGCAATGTTTCACAATGGATTTGTTGAACAAATGTAATTTCTAGGTCTTTCAGGGATGAAGAAAAATGTTATGTTGCAAACAGAGAGTGAGCAGAGATATCAAGGATGGCGTTGCAGAAGATCATCGATCGATCAAGGCTTGCAAGACGACGTTAAGCTTTTGTTCGTAGAGCATAAGGCTCGCCGCCGCGAAGCAACCAAGTGGCAGATCTTTGCGGCGGTGGCTAGTTCCAAAAAAAAAAAAAAGGCTAATGCCGCGGCAACCAGGCGAAGAGTAAATGGGCTAATGCCCTATTTTCTTTTACTGCGTTGCAGCATCATTCCCCATCCCCATTTTTTTTTTTTTTTATTAACTTCTTCTTTTCCATCTTCTTCTTCTAAAATCACCATAGCCACCATCCTTGGAGCTCTATCACCTGCCATTTTCTTCTTCTTTACTTCCCATACCCCTTATATATATATATATATATATATATATATATATATATATATATATATATATATATATATATATATATATATATATATATATATATATATATATTTCCTTCCAACCCATCATCACAAACCCAAAGCCATCGAAAATCACATAGCCACCATGCCGCTTTGCTCAAGCCGCCACTATCCCAACCACCATTGTCTTCGTCGGTTGCTCCCCATCCTAAGCCCAAACACCGTCTTCAACCCCCACCACACTCCCATTTCAACCACCGTCAACACCACCCCCGACCACCGAAAACCCTCATAGCAGCCGCCGTCCTTTGAGCTCCTTTTTCCACCGTTTTTTTTTTTTTTTTTCTCACCCTCATACCACCCTTTCATTTTTTCCCCACCATTTCAACCACCCAACCATTGTAAATCACCATCTTCGGACCAAACTGCATTTTTTCGTATATATATATATATTTTTTTTTTTTTTTATTTTTTTTTCTTGATTTGCCCTTCTAAAATGGGTTCTAAGCGTTCAAGAGATGCATCCAGAGCTTCATCAAGTGATTCCTTTGATGCTTCAAAATTTGTGTCTATTGCTGCAGAGCATCGCTTCCAATCTAGTTTGGTGAGTAAGAAATTTGTTCCGGAGCGGTGTATGTGTGTCAGTGCTCCCAGATATCGAGACCTATGTGCTGTTATTAATGGCAGGCTGTGGGATAATTTCTGTACTCACCCAGGCCCTGCGGTGTTGCCCATTGTGCGGGAATTCTATGCAAATGTTGTGGAACATGTTGATAGTTTTGTATTTGTGAGAGGTAGACAAGTTGATTTTTCTGCTGAGGCTATTAACCGTGTGTATGGGCTTTCTGATATCCCTGATGATGATTATAGTCAATTGAGCCAGGGAGATGTTGATTTGGATGATGTGTTGAGCACAATTTGTGTTCCAGGAACTGCATGACAGCTCTCTAATAATAATCCTTGTTCCATCTTGAAGGGTGATTTAGTGCCAATGGCGCGTGTTTGGTTGCATTTTGCGCTAGCCCGCTTGTTGCCTAGTCTGCATTCTACTTCAGTTACCAAAGACCGGGCTATACTTCTTTATGCTATCATGTCTAGATTGAGTATTGATGTGGGGCGTTTAATTCATGAGGCGATATTGCACACTGCCAATAGTCGTCGTGAAGGTATATGGTATCCTTCTCTAATTACTTCACTTTGCGAGCAGGCAGGGGTCCAGTGGCTTTCTACTGAAGAAGTTCTTCCAACAAAAGCCCCTATGGATGACACACTTATTTCTCGCATCTTGAGTGGAGCTGATGGTCCTTCTGCTGGCGCAAGTTCTTCTGCTGCGCGACCATCTGTTGTGCGTCCTCCACCTCGACGGACTCTATTGTCTACACCTGCGCAGCTGGCTCAGGTGAATTTATGGCTTGATTATCAGATGTCTTGCATTATCACTCTTGAACAGATGATGCGGGTCTGTGCTATTCAGCTGGGGGCAGATATGACCACATTTCCTACTTTTCCTCCCCCACCTCCGGAGTTGGTAGACGGACACGAGGATCCACCTATTGATTAGCTGACTCTTTACCTGGGAAGTTTCTTTTTCTTAATTTTTTTTTACATTTATTGTTCTTTGTTAGTTTTATGATTGGCACATTGAGGACAATGCACTGTTTAAGTTTGGGGGGATATTCCATTCTTGTAATCTGTCTGTTGATTTGTGTGCATGATTGATTTTTAGCTCCCATGATAGTATTAAATCACTCATTTTGCTTAACTCTTGAGAACACAGAAGATTGTCTGAGGTGTGCTTAGCTTTGTTGCAATTGGTTTGGTTAAGTTGAGTGGCCCATAAAAACATTTCCACTTAGTCTCTTGCTTTGAGATGCATGTTTGTTTAGAGAATGTTTATATAATTTGTGCTCTCTATTTGCAGGATTTTACAATAATTGTGATGCTCTCTTGAGGCGAAATCCTAAGTGTGATCCCAGAATTTAGATATGATTTAGGCAATTTTTGGATCGTTTGTGCCTTTCAAGCCTACCATTTGTGATATACATCCTTAGTACCTCTTTTGAGCTTTGTGATGCATAAGCCTTTTATTCTGTTAAGCCATAACATGATCAACCAGGATGAGCCTATTTATAATTGTCAAACCTTATCAAGTTTTGGGTATTATGTGGATGCATCTACTTTGAGTCTGGGCATTATTTGATTATATTTGAGGGTGTCTCAATTTTGTGTTGTAAAAAACATCTGTTTCGAATGAAAAAAAAACAAAGAAAGAAAGAAGGAATAGAAAAGAGAAATATAAATATGTAAAGAGGGGCACCAAAGTCAAAAGATGAGAATTTTGATGGAAAGATCATTTGTAAAAAAAAAAAAATTGATGCATCTTGTGATACCCAGAATTTTTGTGATATCCATCCATTTGTTCATAACCAAGTACCCTAGCCTAACATTACAAGTTTGAAAGTCCTTCTGATCTGAGTTTTGGGATCATGCCTACATTAGTGGAGAGAGAGTGGAAATGAAAGTTAGGTTCATGCATTTTGATGAGTATCATTTTGCTTAAACTTTTTCGTATAACATGCAAACCTTTTCTAAGAGGCAATGCACACAAACACAGGAAGCTCAACTTAACTCCTGATTTGTGGCTGAGTGAAAGCATATTAGGATGATATTTGAGAATATTGAGATGTTAAGTGAATGTGATGATTGTTTGAGAACTGAGCTGAGAATCTAGTTTGCACAGGTTGTTGAAATTAATTTGATAAATCTTGAGTGTTGCTCTCTGTTGTTCTTTTGCTCGAGGACTAGCAAAATCTTAAGTTTGGGGGTGTGATAACTCTATGAAAGTAGAGTTATTTGAACTCTTTTTGATCTTTAAATTGTGCTAAATCCTTGTTTTATTGTCATGATGAGCATTGGAAATACTTTTTCTTTGTCAAAGTTGAGTATGGTTATCTATCTTTAAGTATCTATGATTATATGTGATGAATTTGAATGATTTCTCTATCATAGTGCTTTGATTACTGAGTTTCTTTCTACTGATGGAAAGGTTAAAAACTTCAATAGAAAAGAAGAGATTGAGAAGACATCATTGGCAAGATGGAGATAGTCTTTAGGACATAAAGAAATCATAGAAAAACATGAAGAAAATGCAAGGTTCTTTGTTTGTCGCCGCAAAGCATTATCATGTCGATGTTGTGAGTTGACAAAGAAGGAAGAAGAATTCCGAGCATGCAAAGTTCTTTGGATCTTTGCGACGGTAGAAACTCCAATGCTGCAACGGCCAGATTCGTGAATGAGTGCCTGTTCAGTTTTGTAACGGCAGAATTAAAAAGGTTATTTAATAAGAGGCCATTCTGAAGGAGGAGGGGTAGGACGAAAAATAGAGGATTGGAAGGCAGGATTCTTGAAGAAAACAAAGGGAAAATCAAGATCGGAGTCTTGGATTCATCGTCTACAACTCCGTATTTACGGTTTTTCTAAATTTCTTAGTTTTTCTTATAAGGGCTCCTGTTTCTAAATTGTTATTGTTGTTCTCAATGTATGCCATGAACTAATTTTATTTCTAGGATTGTAATCAAACTTCTCATGTAATTTGAATCATTACTTTGTTGAGTTCCTATTTCAGTTTACGCAAAATATTTACTCATGCTTGTGTGCAATGCGTCTGATTGTCTGATCATCAATTGGATGATTTTGTGGATTTGAATTGAACTTGGGAAAGGGAATTTAAATCTATGAACTAGTATGAGTAACATATGTTTGAACCAATTGTTGTTAATTGGGAAAAATTTGTTCTAAGGATAGGAATATCTGTTAGAGCCATATGCGATTTCAAATAGAGCTTGATCATGAATGTAACCTGTTTGATGTATTGTCTCATAGGAATATAGAGATTAAAATTAAATGGGTTAAGTTTTGTATTGCCATCGGAAGAGGGATACAATTATATTAGAGCTCTAGATTGATATTTTGAGTAAATTGGAATAGGAAAAAGTTGTTTTAACTACAATTCAAATGAAGTGAGAAGAAAGATTACAATCCTAGGATCCAGCAGAATAGAGTTTCTAAATTATTCAGTTCTTGATAGTTTACGTTTTTTGCAATATTATTTTTTTTTAATCTAATTAAATTAATCAAAATTAAATTGATGTTTGAATAATAGTAAGAGTTCTGAATGTTAGTAGTTAACTATAAAATTTAGTAACAAATCCTCGTGGGAACGACTTTTATTCACTACTATATTACTTGATTGACACGTATACTTGCGTTGTTGGACTTATCCCATCAGCTGCGCCTCTTGTGCAAAAACAAGGATTCCATAACCCCAGCTGCCGCAAACCAAGAACAAGGTTTCCTAAACCCTTATGCCGCGCATTGTGAATAAGGATTCTATAATGCTGTACGTATCACATACATACCAGAAAGCTTTGCAAAAACATACATCTTAATACAAATAGATTTCACAGAACATATGAACATCTTCATGGATTTTGAAAACAATATCACAGTTTTGCATACAACATATAAAAAATAGAATATGTTTTCACAAAGGGTTTCATACGATTTTTCAGAAATAACATATTAAAGATCATATCGTTCGTCAAAAACAAGAACAGAAAACATGTTATCTCATGTTAACGAAAACAGAAAACCAAATCATGGTTTTGCAAGACACTCTGATACCACTATTGGGAATTGCGGATACATCACGCAGCAAAAAATAGGGATTCCCACCAAGGATCCATGCAAAAAAGTCATAATCTGAGTTTTTTTTTAAAAGATTTACCTTTTGAAGCATGATCAAAAGGAAGGGCGTAAATCACCAACACCGTAATAGAAATGATGTCTCTGCGATATCCACACGAACAGACTCACGAATATCCAACGTCCACAAAGAGGAACCTCACATCTCTCACACAGTGCTAGCTGCAAAGAGAAGAGAAGAAACCTATCGCTCTCTCACTCACTTTTCTGTAGGTATAGCTAAGGTTCTAAATTGTGTATCTTAGCAGCCCCCTTAGCAGTACTATTTATAATAGTGACTACCTTAAGTGAGTGTGAGCAGCA
This sequence comes from Ormosia semicastrata, assembly GCA_029884595.1. Lineage (NCBI taxonomy): Eukaryota > Viridiplantae > Streptophyta > Magnoliopsida > Fabales > Fabaceae > Ormosia > Ormosia semicastrata. Next base: position 37,779,788 of record JAQQTO010000045.1, read on the forward strand.
GCAAGGTAAGCTGTACAACCCTAGACTCATCTGTTATAAGTCTGGCCCATATTTGAATCTGAGTCCAACTTAGATCCATTGCTCCAATTTTAGTCTGCTCTATGTGTGTGACCCTACAGGTTCTTATTATGTTGGCAGTAATATTAAAATCCCATTTTAACATTACAAGCAGTGAGCGGTATCTAGCAACACATCGCTGCTACCCAAGTAATAAGAATGTCAGTGATTTGACATAACCTTTTCGTGACCAATGTTTCCGTGTTGTTTAGTCCCTTTGTCAAGATATCTAGATTGAACACAAGGCATGGAATGTGTCACCCTTGCATAGTCCAATCTTTTGTTTCCAGATACTCGAGTATACTTTGTAATAACAAATGAGATTAATATCTCATATTGACTCATTTGAGCATGGCCATGCATTTCGCAGTCTCACTTAATCAGGGAGCCCGAAGATATCGCTCCTGTTATGTAGGAGTGACAAATCCCATCTAGGTCACTCACATCCCTCTGCATGATTCGTGGTATGTCCGATAACTAACTTTATAATCACCTTGTTACAGATGACATTTGATGGCATTAAAACACACAACTCCTCTTGTAGGAATCGTAGTGAGTTCAGGTCAAAGGACCACAGACACCATTGTCACTATGAGAATCACTTATGACACTCACGTAACGATCCATGTAGTGTTCTCATGGTGGGTCAGTCCAGTACATCATTACATTAATATGTACCCATGTGAAGACTTGATATCTCATATCCATGACCCGTGAGATGTGGTCATCAGTCTATGCACATACTAGTCTCAATGTATTATTGTTGTCCTAATTAACAATAATACTTGACTAAGGACATTTAAGAATAGTGTTGTAACCAAAAGGATCTCACGATCAAGTCATCCACTTGATGTCCTATGGCATCAAACTTACTATTCTAAGGACTTTATTATGTTTATCAAAAAGAACACAATAAATGAAATCCCTCATATATAAAATAGCATAATAGAATGTATGTAAATACAAAAAATATATTAGCCTCTAGGACATACACTAACAACAACTTGAGGGTTTTGCCACTCCAAAGGATGTTGGAGAGGTGTGCAAGTTGCAACAATCTATTTATGGATTGAAGCAAGCTTCCAGAAGCTGGAATCTTCATTTTGATGTTACAATAAAATAATTTGGTTTCATCAAGAATGAAGAAGAATCTTGTGTCTACAAGAAGGTTAGCGGGAGCACAATTGTCTTTCTGGTGTTGTATGTAAATGACATACTACTCATCAGAAATGACATCCCTACCCTACAGTCTGTAAAGACTTAGTTAGGAAACTAATTTTCCATGAAGTGCTTAGGCGAAGCCACCTATGTGTTACATATCAGGATCTATAGAGATAGATCACAGAAATTGCTTGGCCTAAGTCAGAGTACATACATAAACAAAATGTTAAGACGATTTAATATGCATGAATCCAAGAAAGGACTCCTGCCTATATCACATCATGTAACCCTATCTAAAGCTTAATCCCCTTCCACCCAGGACGAGAAGGATCACATGAGCAAGATTCCATATGCATCTGGAATTGGATCTATAATGTATGCCATGTTATGTACTCGACCAGATATCTCGTATGCTTTGAACTTGACGAGTAGGTACCAATCTGATCTCTGTGAGAGTCACTCGACTGCTGTCAAGAACATCCTTAAGTACTTAAGAAGTGTTGGGAATTGTGGATATAACACGCTGCGAAAAATAGGGATTCCCATCGAGGATCCATGCAAAAAAGCCATAATTTGATTTTTTAAATGATTTACCTCTTGAAGCGTGAATCAGCAACACCGTAATAGAAATGATGTCTCTGTGGTATCCATATGAACAGACTCACGAACATCCAACGTCCGCAAAGAGGAGCCTCACGTCTCTCACACAGTGCTAGCTGCGAAGAGAAGAGAAGAAACCTGTCGCTCACTCACTCACTTTTCTGTAGGTGCGGCTAGGGTTCTGAATTACATCCGTTAGCAGCCCCCATAGTAGTACTATTTATAATAGTGACTACCTTAAGTGAGTGTGAGCAGCAGCAAGGTAAGCTGTGCAACCCTAGACCCATCTGTTATGAGTCTGGTCCATATTTGAATCCGAGTCTAACTTGGATCTATTGCTCCAATTTTAGTCTGCTCTATGAGTGTGACCCTGTAGGTTCTTATTACGTTGGCAGTAATATTAAAATCCCATTTTAATATTACAAGCAGTGAGCAGTATCTAGCAACACATCGCTGCTACCCAAGTAATAAGAATGTCAGTGATTTGACATAACCTTTCTGTGACCAATGTTTCCGTGTCGTATTGTCCCTTTGTCAAGATATCTAGATTGAATACAAGGCATGGAATGCGTTACCCTTGTATAGTCCAATCATTCATTTCCTGATATTCGAATAGACTTTGTAACAACAAATGAGATCAATATCTCATATTGACTCATTTGAGCATGGCCATGCATTTCACAGTCTCACTCAATCAGGGGGCCAGAAGATATCGCTCCTGTTATGTAGGAGTGACAAATCCCATCTAAGTCACTCACATCCTTCTGCATGATTCGCGGTATGTCCAATAACTAACTTTATAATCACCTTTTTACAGATAACGTTTGATGGCATTAAAACACACAACTCCTCATGTAGGAATCGTAGTGATTTCAGGTCAAAGGACCACAAACACTATTGTCACTATGAGAATCGCTTATGACACTCACGTAATGATCCATGTAGCGTTCTCATGGTGGGTCAGTCCAGTACATCATTACTCTAATATGTACCTATATGAAGACTTGATATCTCATATCCATGACTCGTGAGATGTGGTCATCAGTCTATGCACGTACTAGTCTTAATGTATTATTGTTGTCCTAATTAACAATAATACTTGACTAGGGACATTTAAGAATAGTGTTGTAACCAAAAGGATCTCACGATCAAGTCATCCACTTGATGTCCTATGGCATCAAACTTACTATTCTAAGGACTTTATTATGTTTATCGAAAAAGAATACAATAAATGAAATGCCTCATATATAAAAATAGCATAGTAGAATGTATGTAAATACAGAAAATGTATTGGTCTCTAGGGCATACACCAACAATCTCTTACTTGCACTAGAGCCAATCAAGCATATATCTAATGCCTAAAGACCTAATGTGACCCTCATGCTTCTGCTGTGCAAGAGGCTTCGTCAGTGGATCAGCAATGTTATCATCTGTTGGTACTCTGCATATCTTCACATCTGCTCTATCGATGATCTCTCAAATGAGATGGAAGCGCCGAAGTATATGTTTGGATTGCTGGTGAGATCTAGGCTCCTTAGCTTGTGCAATGTCTCCATTATTATTACAATAGAGGTCCACTGGGTCCACAATGCTAGGAATAGCGCCAAGTTCAGTAATGAACTTCCTGATCCAAACGGCCTCCTTTGCTGCATTGGAGGCAGCAATGTACTCAGCCTCTGTGGTAGAATCGGTGACTGTCTCCTGCTTTGAACTCTTCCAGCTCACAGCCCCGCCATTTAGGCAAAAAACATCACCCGATTGTGATCTGGAGTCGTCTTTATCGGTTTGGAAGCTAGCATCGGTGTAACCTTTTACAACTAGCTCTTCCTCGCCTCCATATAGCAGTCCAGTGACTCTCATTTGGATCAGACTGGTACCTACTCGTCATGCTCAAAGCATATGAGATGTTTGGTCGAGTACATAGCATGGCATACATGATAGATCCAATTGCAAATGCATATGGAATCTTGCTCATGCGATCCCTCTCATCCTGGGTGGAATGGGATTGAGCCTTAGATAGGCTTACACCATGTGACACATGCAAGAGTCCTTTCTTGGATTCATGCATGTTAAATCATCTTAACACTTTGTCTATGTATGTACTCTGACTTAGGCCAAGCAATCTCAGTGATCTATCTCTATAGATCCTGATACCTAATACATAGGTAGCTTCACCCAAGTCCTTCATAGAGAAGTAGTTCCCTAACCAAGTCTTTACAGACTGTAGGGTAGGGATGTCATTTCCAATAAGTAGTATGTCATCTACAAACAATACCAGAAAGACAATAGTGCTCCCACTAACCTTCTTATAGACACAAGATTCTTCTTCATTCTTGATGAAACTAAACTATTTTATTATATCATCAAAATGAAGATTCCAGCTTCTGGAAGCTTGCTTCAATCCATAAATAGATCGTTGCAACTTGCATACTTTTCTAGCATCCTCTGGAGTGGCAAAACCCTTAGGTTCTGTCATGTACACATCTTCGAGAAGATTTCCATTAAGGAAAGCAGTTTTGACATCCATTTGCCAGATTTCATAATCATGGTATGCTGTAACAGCAAGCAAGATCCGAACGGATTTAAGCATCGCAACTGGGGAAAAAGTCTCATCATAGTCTACACCATGAATTTGTTTGAAACCTTTGGCCACCAACCGCGCCTTAAAGGTATGCACATTACCATCCATGTCAGTTTTCTTCTTGAAAACCTACTTGCACCCAATGGGTTTTACCCCTTTAGGTAGGTCAACCAAGGTCCATACCTGGTTGGCATACATGGAATCCATTTCAGATCTCACGGCCTCAAGCCATTTCTCAGATTCTGGGCCAATAATGGCTTCCTGGTAAGTCACAGGCTCATCTTGATCCATGAGCAATACGTCACCTTGTTGGGTCATGAGAAATCCATATCTCTCTGGTTGATGACGTATCTTGTTAGACCTACGCAGGTCTTGTGCTACTAGAGTAGGTTGCTGTTCCACAACATTTTGTGGAGGCTGCTCTATTTCCACCATTGGTTCGTTGCTACTTTGTGAAACTTGAATTTCTTCAAGTTCTACTTTTCTCCCATTGGTTCCTTTGGAGATAAACTCCCTTTCTAGAAACACAACTGTTCGTGCGACAAACACTTTGTCCTCGGTAGGATTATAGAAAAAGTATCCCTTGGTTTCCTTTGGATACCCCACAAAGAAGCATTTATCTGATTTAGGTCCAAGCTTATCAGAAACTTGACGTTTCACATAAACTTCGTGGCCCTAAATCTTCAAGAAAGACATACTGGGCCGTCTCCCAGTCCATTTCTTTTATGGTGTCTTTCGAACCGTCTTAGATGGAACACAGTTAAGTGTGAAAGCTGCTGTTAACAGAGCATGTCCCGAGAAGGAGCCTGGAAGGTTTGCATGACTCATCATAGATCAGACCATGTCCAACAAGGTCCGGTTCCTCCTTTCAGAGACACCATTCCATTGTGGTGTTCCTGGTGGAGTGAGTTGAGATATTATCCCACACTCTTTCAGATGATCATCAAACTGTTGGCTTAAGTATTCTCCTCCTCGATCTGATCAAAGGATTTTAATACTCTTGCCAAGTTAGTTTTGTACTTTATTCTTGAACTCTTTGAACTTTTCAAAGGATTCTGATTTGTGCTTCATAAGATATACAAATCCTTATCTACTGAAATCATCAGCAAATGTAATGAAGTATTAAAAACCGCCTCTAGCGAGTGTGTTTAGTGGCCCACATACATCACTATGTATAAAGCCTAAAAGATCAATAGCCCTTTCACATTGTCTAATGAATGGGGCCTTTGTCATCTTCCCCAATAAACAAGATTCACATGTCTCATATGATTCGAAATCAAACGAGTCCAAGAATCCTTCTTTATGGAGTTTGGAGATGCGTTTCTCATTTATGTGGCCCAAACGACAATGCCAGAGAAAAGTTAGGTTCAGATCGTTTGATTTAAACCTCTTTGTATTTATGTTATAGACGGGCGTTTCGAGATCAAGTACATAAAGTCCATTACTCAATTGTGCACTACCATAAAAAATATCATTCATATAAATAGAACAACACTTGTCCTTTATAATAAAAGAAAAAACCTTTCTTGTCCAAACAAGAAATAGAAATGATATTCCTACTAATAGCAGGCACAAAATAGCAGTTCTCTAACTCTATTACAAGCCCAGTGGGCAAAGATAATAAATAAGTCCCTACAGCTAATGCAGCAACCTTTGCTCCATTTCCCACTTGTAAGTCGACTTCGCCCTTCGTCAATGGTCTACTGCTCTTTAGATCCTGCACATTTACACAAATGTGAGATCCACATCCAGTATCTAATACCCATCATGCAGAAGTAGATAAATTGACTTCAATAACAAAAATACCTGAAGTAGAAGTCTCACTTCCCTTCTTCTTTTTGAGCTCCTCCAGGAACTTGGCACAGTTCCTCTTCCAATGTCCGGTCTGACCACAATGGAAGCATGTACCTTCCTTAACCACTCCACCCACTAGTTTCAAGCCAGAAGTGTTGGGCTTGGACTTATCCTTGCCCTTGCCCTTCTAGTTGTCCTTGAGCTTTTTCTACTACTTCTTGCCCTTATTCTTTTGGACTATCATTATGGCCTTCCCTTTGCCTTTGTTAATGTTCTGCTCAGTAATTCTTAACATGCCTAGCAGCTCTGGTAGTGATTTGTCAATCTCATTCATGTTGTAGTTCATGACAAATTGACTAAAACTTTTCGGTAACGATTGCAGGACTAAGTCAGTGGCCAACTCTTGGCCTAAAGGAAAACCGAGTCTCTCTAGGTTTTCAATGTACCCAATCATCTTGAGTACATGAGCACCAACAGGGCTTCCTTCTACCAGCTTACACTAAAATAGTGCTTTAGAGACCTCGAATCTCTCATGCCTGGCCTGCTCTTGATAGAGCTTCTTAAGGTGTACGATCATATCGTATGCATCCATGTTCTCATGTTGCTTTTGGAGCTCAGAGTTCATGGTGGCTAGCATTAGACATCCAATGTCCAAGGCATCATCTTGATGCTTCTTATAAGCATCTCTTTAAGTTCTAGGGGCATTAGCAGCAGGTAGCTCAGGAATAGGCTGTTCCAAAACATACAGCTTTTTCTCTTGCTTGAGGACAATCCTCAAATTCCTGTACCAGTCTAGAAAATTCGTTCCAGACAATTTGTCCTTCTCAAGGACGGATCACAATGATAAAGTACCCAATGTTTTTGTTGCCATGGTAATCTATTAATAGAAATATGCAAAATATAAGTATCATGCCATAAACATATTTAATGAGGTCTTTTAATTAAATATGCCTCCCACTATTTTATTCAAGTCAATGACCCTCAGCATTGACTCGGAAAATCCCATCGTAAGATTTCCTAGTGGGCCAAGATCCATATTTCACCAAGTTTTGAGTCAGCTTTGGCTGATCACCCAAAATTCAGTTATTTAGGTAGGAAACACTTTCCAATTACATCACATGTAACTCTTGGATAGTTAGGTGAATAACATTTATTCAAGTCCTTCTAATGGATTAAAGCCCAACTTCATGCCTCTAAGCCTTCAATCCTATTGAAATGGCCTAGTTAAGTTAGACCCAATGGTTGGCAGTTGGATATTACCTTTATCCCAACGTGTCTTACTAATACAGATAAAGGCATCCTGCTTTGGCAGACCTGCACTTGATCGATACTAGTCTTGACGAGTGCCACACATTGGAAGGTATCACATAATGACTTAATGTTTGCTTTGAGGGATTTTTTTTTATTACTAGATCTCACCATTTATTAAACTGTTTATCATACCATAAACATTATCCATGCATCTCATACATAAAAAGCATATAATAAAAGTGACATGGTTATGGCCCCTAAGAGAGTAGCATTAACTAAGCTAGTTTCACCAAGCATCTCCCACCAACGTCCTCACTTGATGTTGCCTTCTTGTCTCCACATCATAATTACATTATATAGAAACCTCTTTTACATTTGAGGGGAGTTAGGTGAGAAAAGAATGTACAATCAGAATGTAGAGAAAAAGGCACTACATGCAGGTCGTATTTATTAAAACCAAAATGCATAAAAAGAGGACTAAGGCCATAACCATGCACCATGCATCACAAAGAACATATAAACACATAACAATAATACATAATTATTTTTCGTGAGTTATAAAAGGATAGAAAATATCGCGCTTTTGAATAACACACTACGCAGAGGTACCCTTGCGCCTTCGTTCAACATTTGAACCTTTGGCGCCGTCGTTCAACAACATCAACACTTGATGCTGCTACCGCAAAACAAGAATAGGGTTTCAAAAACCCCTTGCGTTGCACCTCTTCTGCAGAAACAAGGATCTGCTGCAAACCAAGAACAAGGTTTCCCAAACCCTTGTGCCGCGCATTGAGAATAAGGATTCCATAACGTTGTACGTATCATATACATACCAGAAAGCTTCGCAAAAACATATATCTTAAAACAAAACGGTTTCCACATAACATATGAACATCTTCATGGGTTTTTGAAAACAACATCACGATTTTGCATGCAACACAAGAAACAGAATATGTTTTAGCAAAGGGTTTCATACGGTTTTCAGAAATAACATATTAAAGATTATATCTTTTGTCAAAAACAAGAACAGAAAACATGTTATCTTATGTAAACAAAAACAAAAAAATTGAATCATGGTTTCGCAAGACGCTCTGATACCACTGTTGGGAATTGTGGATATAACACGCAGTAAAAAATAGGGATTCCCACCGAGGATCCATGCGAAAAAGCCATAATCTGATTTTTTAAATGATTTACCTCTTGAAGCGTGAATCACCAACACCGTAATAGAAACGAAGTCTCTGTGGTATCCACATGAACAGACTCACGAACGTCTAACGTCCACAAAGAGGAGCCTCACGTCTCTCACACAATGCTAGCTGCGAAAAGAAGAGAAGAAACCTGTCGCTCTCTCTCTCACTCACTCTTCTGTAGGTGCGGCTAGGGTTCTGAATTACATCCGTTAGTAGCCCCCTTAGCAGTACTATTTATATTAGTGACTGCCTTAAGTGAGTGTGAGCAGCAGCAAGGTAAGCTGTGCAACATTAGACCCAACTGTTATGAGTCTGGCCCATATTTGAATCCGAGTCCAACATGGATCCATTGCTCCAATTTTAGTCTGCTCTATGTGTGTGACCCTGTAGGTTCTTATTACATTGGCAGTAATATTAAAATCCCATTTTAATATTACAAGCAGTGAGCGGTATCTAGCAACACATCGCTGCTACCCACGTAATAAGAATGTCAGTGATTTGACATAACCTTTCTATGACCAATGTTTCCGTGTCGTTTTGTCCCTTTGTCAAGATATCTAGATTGAACACAAGGCATGGAATGCGTCACCCTTGTATAGTCCAATCATTCGTTTCCTGATATTCGAGTAGACTTTGTAACAACAAATGAGATCAATATCTCATATTGACTCATTTGAGCAAGGCCATGCATTTCGCAGTCTCACTCAATCAGGGGGCCCGAAGATATTGCTCCTGTTATGTAGGAGTGACAAATCCTATCTAGGTCACTCACATCCTTTTGCATGATTCGCGGTATGTCCGATAACTAACTTTATAATCACCTTGTTACAAATGACGTTTGATGGCATTAAAACACACAACTCCTCATGTAGGAATCGTAGTGATTTCAGGTCAAAGGACCACAAACACCATTGTCACTATAAGAATCACTTATGACACTCACGTAACGATCCATGTAGCATTCTCATGGTAGGTCAGTCCAGTACATCATTACTCTAATATGTACCCATGTGAAGACTTGATATCTCATATCCACGACCCGTGAGATGTGGTCATCAGTCTATGCACATACTAGTCTCAATGTATTATTATTGTCCTAATTAATAATAATACTTAACTAAGGACATTTAAGAATAGTGTTGTAACCAAAAGGATCTCATGATCAAGTCATCTACTTGATGTCCTATGGCATCAAACTTACTATTCTAAGGACTTTATTATGTTTATCAAAAAGAACACAATTAATGAAATGCCTCATATATAAAAATAGCATAATAGAATGTATGTAAATACAGAAAATGTATTGGCCTCTAGGGCATACACCAACAAGAAGGACTAAGGATTCATTCTTGGTATATGGAGCTAAGAAAGAGCTAGCTGTAAAGGGTTACACCCTAAAAATTATTTATTTCATCAAGGATAATTATTTTATAATATTCATGATTTTTGGGAATTTTTTTGGAATTTTTCAGAAATGTCAAATATTTTAATATATTCTTCATTTTACGTGCACACTGAGCAGAGTCAGTGAAACACCCCAAAAATTGTTTGTTTTGTGATGAATAGTCATTTTTTAATATTTGTGATTTTTGAGAATTTTTCTCGATTTTTCTAGAAACATCAAACATTTTAGTATATTCTTCGTTTTACGTACGCATTGAGTAAAGCCGGGAAAACGAAATGTTTTCCCTGAGGCTGGTAAACCTTGAACTGTGGATATGTCGATGGGGGGATCTTACTAAATCCGAGGCCGGGCACAGTTTACAAGATTTGCGTTTTTCAAGGTTTTATCTGATAAATAAAATCTCTGTATGCACTGTTAATTAAAATTTTGCCATACGCTCTATTATTCATTGGATAATTAATACTGGCCTTGTGCACTGTAACAATTATCCATTGGGTAATAACTTGTAGTAAAATCCTAATTACCATATTATTTTAACTATTAAATCACATTATCTTATCTAAATGCAATCTCCTTTATGTCTAATCACATCTCCTTTATTAAAAATGCTCCCAAGCCTCTCAAAGAAGCTTCATTTTCTCTCTCTCCTCCCTTCCCTCACACGGCAGTAGTTGCACAATTTGGGAACCAAATTTGTGCTTCATTTAATTATTCAATCTATCTAAATTCAAAAGAAAACCTAAAAGCATCTTTCACTTTTCTATTCACTTCTCTCTCTACCTACATCTTTCTCAAACTTTCTCCTCCTTCTCTCTATGCCTACCTCATGGCCACCACACTCTCAAGCCCTCAACCATCACAAAAAATTCAACTAAATACATTTTCTTAATCTCTTTCATCATCTAAACACATCTCTAGTTGGTAATTTCTTGAAAAGGTACCATCTTCACCATCTTCTTCTTCAAGCTTCAAGCTTCAAGCTTTTGGGTAAGGTTCTTAGTTCCTCACCCTTTTCTCTTCATTTTCATGTTCAAGGTCTTCTTTATGACCATTGATCCATTCTTTTTCAAGTCTTCTTGTTGATTTAATGAAGTTGTAATTTTTAGGGTTCTTGGAGGTGTGAATCCGAAAATTGCAAGGAGCTTCAAGGGAGTTCCATTGCTTGTTTTCTTCTCTTTGGTAAGAGGAAGATACTCCTCCTCAACCTCTATTGGTAGTAAAGAACCTTGTGTTGTGATTGGTTGTGAGAAACCCTAGTAGGGTTACTCTCTTTGTTTGTATGATTTGTAAGATCACATATTGTTTTTAATTTGTTTGAGTTATTTGATTGATTGGTTATGTATTTTAATATACTTGGATGGATTGGAAAAAATAAAATGGAAGGAAATGACCTAGGTCTCCTCTAGGAGGCTCACGATTTTGGGGCCCAAAAATTAGGGTTCTTGATGAACAATCATAACAAGTGGAAGACATAGCTAATCAAGTGTACAATATGTAATTAATGGAATGAAAAATTTGGGTACTTAATCCCCTGGGGAGGCCATGGCCTCTAGGACCATTTAGGGCTTGATTATGTAACTTTAGGTAATCTTGGAACTTAAATAATCAAGTGATTAAATTATTGGAAATAGGGTGGAAAAATTGGTAAATTGGAAGATTAGAAAATAATTTGGGATTCATAAATCAGAAAGAACTAAGAATGAAATTTATCATAAGACTTAGGGTAATTTTAATTAAAGAAAGAGCAAGAAAGTATGAGACTTTGAGACCCTTAGAATAATTTTCTAAGTGTGTGTGTGAATAAATTACAATAGAGAACTCAATTAATCAAGAGAATTCCTCTAGAGACGAACTTTGTAAGAAATGCTACATTTAAGTAAGAATTCAAAATAAACCTTGAAAGTGTATTATTTCATTTAAATTCTGATAATATGATATTGTGGGACCATGTGAGGGACCAATGATGTGTTGATACTTACCTTAGCCAATTGAGGCATATTGTGGAAAAGTATGTGATGATAAACATACATGGTTATGCATTGAGTCATCATGCATTGTGAAAGTCCATTGGACTATTGTTAAGGCCATGTTGCCTAAGAGATTGAACACACCTTTGTGCGGATGCGAGTAGACTAGTGTAAGTCATATTGTTGACCTTGGGGACGTCGGGGTACAGGTACCTCGCAATGGACAATTGGTAGCTCTTCTGTCCGTGGGGCAGACCGATGCAAACGCACCGAAAATTTGGACTGAGACACTGTCCTATATCGTGATCTAGTGTAGAATGTCTATACAATGACATGATGTGCACGTGGATTAACTGATGAGTTATAGCACTTTGGCTACAGCAGTTGAGTTGCAGACATGTCTCCTGATCTTTCTCTCCGACTATTTGTGTCTAGCTCCATGGAGTAGGATTTCGATACTGTACGCATGTGCATAGTGAGTCCATATATTATTTGGCATTTAATCCTTATTATAATTGGAACTATTGTATTACTGATGTATAAACTGCCTAGAACTATTTAATTATTTATCACTGCTATTCGATGCTTATCATTATTACTGTTGAAATGCTACGTGGGCACTTCGCGCCGTTTTGTTTCTTATTGCCATAATTGGTAATGATGGTAGGATATCTTACCTCTTTCTTATGTTTCTATTATTTCTTCCCATTTATAAATATGTTTCTTCGAAGATGTCGGCAAGGACGGTGAAGCTCATGAATTCCCCAGCTTCTAGCCCAACTGCGACTAGCACCTGTTGTTGGATCATGGCGACATGCCCATGCAAATTTTTAGGTTATGTGTGTTTGACCTTCCTCAGAGGGCTAGACTGTTGGCATATTCACCTAAATTCTGATCGTTGCATCTATGAGGGAGACGTGACGATATCGCTGGGCGTCATGATCCGCCCATATTCACTTGCAGCGTCAGTTTATGTTTGGAGTTTTATTTGCCCATCAGGGAGATGTGGGGTGATCGTTATTACACCCCATAGGAGGATTCTTTCATTTCCACTACTCGAGCCCCGGCCCGTAACTCGATAGCTCCTATGTGGGTCTCTGGTGATGAGGAAGACCCTGAGGAGGAACCCGAGGAGGATCCTGACACGGTTCCTTCTCCTCTTAAGGACTGATACTGTCGATAGCTACTGATGGCTATCAGTGTTTATTTTGGGGGCCTGATGTGTCATTATTTTGGTGGGCTGTATATTTATGATCTCTTAGGGCATATATGTAAAATTTTGCTTTTTGTATATCAGGCGTTGTAGTCAAACAAGTTTAATAGAATGATATATCATTGTACATGTATGTTGGTTTGATGTATGCTTTACTTCTATTTTACTCTTCATTGTAATTATGCCTTATCACTATTTTTATTCATTATAACAAAAAAAAATACTCGCTAATTTAATTACATGATTATAACCATGTAAATTTATGTTTATATAAAACGAACCGGGTCTTAACTTATATTTTTATTTTCTGCATTGTAAATGACAATATGACTTTCCCTCCCAAAAAAAGGGCGTTACATTAAGTTGGAAACAAAGCCCCGGTTTATGTTTCTTTAGGTCTTGTGATTGAGTCTGTGTTGTTTGTGCTGTGTGAATCTCCGTGTTGGTATTCCGAGTGAATACATCTAACCTTCCGTATGCTTTTCAGCTAACCTGATTTGAGAAAGCAAGATGGCACGAGGTGGAGACATGGCAGCTGCTATAGAGGCAATGCAAAAGATGGCTGAAGTCATAGTACAACAAACTGAACGAGCTACTCAACAACAAGAGAGAGTTGCTCAGCAACAAGAGAGGGCTGCTCAACAGCTCGAAGCTACTGTTGACGCTTAAAACTTGGCGGAGTTTCATCGCCACAATCCTCCCCAATTCAAAGGAGAGTTCGATCCGGATAAAGCCAGCCTATGGATCAAAGAGCTAGAGAAAGTCTTCTGAGGCATGAATTATGCCGAGAATAAGAAGGTGACTTATGCTACCTTTATGTTGGTTTGTAATGCTGAGGACTAGTGGTGCGGGGCGCAAAGAATACTAGAGGCTGAAAATCACGAGATCACTTGGGATTTATTCAAGGATAAATTCTTGGACAAGTACTTTCCCGCGAGCGCGAGGCACGCGAAGGAGATGAAGTTTCTCAACCTAAAGCAGGGGAACATGACTATTAGTGAATATGCAGCGAGATTTGAAAACTTGTCAAAGTTTTCAATGTACTTTCAGCACCAACCGAACGAAACCTGGAAGTGTAGAAAGTTTACAGAAGAACTGAGATATGAAGTGAAGAAAACCGTTATCACACTGAAAATCAACGAGTTCTCAGAGCTGCTAGATACGTGCTGCGAAGTGGAAGCTCTAGAGCAAGCTAGAGATATAAGGAGCAGGAACTTTGGACCTACAAGGTTTTAAAGGGGCGGTGGCAACAGTTCTAACTACTTCCAAAAGAAGCCCTATTCCCGGCCAACAAGAAACCAGTAACAGACAGTGGGTGGAAGTTCTGATGGAGGTTCTACTAGGAACCGGACCGGCCAAAATGTGGCGTATCCCTCAAGATGCCTGAAGTGTGGGAAGGATCATCCCATAAGGGATTGCACTATAAAGGGGATTATCTGTTTATGATGTGGCAAGCCTGGCCACGTATCCTGAGATTGCAACCAAGCGAAGGCTGAACCTTCAGTCAATGCTGCAAGGGCCAATAAATCGCAAGCAGGAGGACGGGCCTGTACCATGAGTGGAGTCGAAGCCTTCGAGTCAGAAGACTTAATTCAAGGAGAAGGCACCATTGAAGGTAACCTTTTGACTGTACTGTATGACTCTAGGGCAACCCATTCTTTCATATCTTATGACTGTGTGCTACGACTTGGTTTACTAGTGTGTACCTTACCTTTTGATCTGACTGTTTCTACCCCAACTGATAAACTGGTAGTTACTACCAAAGTCTATTTAAATTGTTCCTTGATTGTTGAAGGTCGAATCTTTTCTGTCAATTTGATCTGTTTACCCCTTTCTCAGATAGATATAATTTTAGGGATGGACTGGTTGTCCTCCAACCATGTTCTATTAGATTGTTCAAGAAAAACCATAGTTTTCCCTGTGGATGAGGATTCTAGATACTTGACGGCCATCCAAGTTCAAGTTTTCTTAAAGAAGGAGCTCACGGTTACGTGCTACTGTCTTCTTTGAAAATCAAGAGTGAGGTTGATGTGAGCACAATTCTAGTGGTGAATGAATTTGTTGAAGTTTTTCCTGAGGATGTACTTGGTTTACCACCGGCACGAGAAATAGAATTTGCTATTGACCTTCTACCGGGAGCTGGTCCCGTGTCTATAGCACCTTATAGGATGTCACTAGCGAAATTAACTGAACTTAAGGACTAGCTAGAGGAGCTTTTGGAAAAGCAATTCGTTAGACCAAGTGTGTCACCTTGGGGTGCACCAGTACTGCTAGTTCGAAAGAAGGACAGTTCATCAAGGTTGTGCATGGACTACAGATAGCTAAACAAAGTGACAATCAAGAATAAATATCCACTCCCAAGAATTGATGACTTAATGGACCAGCTGAAGGGAGCAACGGTGTTTTCAAACATCGACCTGCGATCTGGGTATCATCAGATACGAGTGAAGATGGAGGATATACCCAAGACTGCTTTTCGTACCCGATACGGCCATTACAAGTACCTCATGATGCCGTTTAGCGTAACAAATGCACCTGCTATCTTTATGGACTACATGAACCAAATCTTTCGTCTTTACTTGGACAAATTCATTGTGGTATTCATTGATGACATCTTGATATACTCTCAAAATCAGGAGGATCATGCTGAACACCTCAATATTGTTCTCTAGATTCTGAAGGAGAAAGAACTGCATGCCAAACTGTCAAAATGTGAATTTTGGCTAGAAGAAGTTAAGTATTTGGGTCATGTAATCTCAAAGAAAGGGATTGTGGTGGATCCATCAAAAGTGGAGGTAGTGCTACAATGGGAAAGGCCTAAGTTAGTGACGTAGATTCGTAGCTTCGTGGGATTGGCCGAATATTACTGGAGGTTCATTGAGGGATTTTCCAAAATCGTGGGACCTCTTACTCAACTCACGAGGAAGAACTAAGCTTTTGAGTGGACCGACAGCAGTGAACAGAGTTTCCAAAAGTTGAAGAGACGGCTAGCTACCTTGCCAGTGTTAGTGCTACCTGATTCGAATGAGCCCTTCGAGGTATATTGTGATGCTTCATACCAAGGACTAGGATCTGTGCTTATGTAACATGGAAGAGTGGTGGCTTATGCTTCAAGGCAATTATGAGTGCATGAGAAGAATTACCCGACGCACGACTTGGAATTAGTGGCTGTGGTTTTCGTTTTGAAGATATGGAGGCATTTCCTCTATGGAGCGACGTTCAACATCTTTAGTGATCACAAAAGTTAAAATATTTGTATGATTAGAAGGAGTTGAACATGAGGCAGTGGAGGTGGCAGGAGTTCCTGAAAGACTATGATTTCTAACTTCTGTATCACCCCGGTAAGGCAAACGTCATGGCAGATGCCTTAAGTAGGAAGATGATTAATGTCTCTGCCCTGATGATCAAGGAAAGGGATCTAATAGAGCAGTTCAGAGATGTATGGTCTTTTGTGGAATTAGAACCAGGAAAGATCTGTATTAACATGGTCACCATCTCAAGTGAGCTAATGGAGGACATACGGGAAAAACAGAAGGTCAACAAGTTCTTGCAAGAAGAGAGAGAGCTAATGAAGTAATGCAATGAAACAGCATTTACGGAAGGAACAGACGGAATTCAGAGATTCTGAGGTAGAGTCTGTATTCCCCATGACCAAGAGCTTCGAGAGTATATTCTCTACCATGCTCACACAAGCTAGTTGAATATACATCCAGGCATAACAAAAATGTATCAAGACTTGAAGAAGTTGTTTTGGTGGCATGGAATGAAGAGTGATGTCACTAGACGTGTATCGACTTGTCTGGTTTGTCAGAAAGCTAAAGTGGAACAACAAAGACCTGCAGGATTGCTGCAACCATTATCTATTCCTGAATGGAAGTGGGACAACATTGCAATGGATTTTGTGGTGGGTTTGCCAAGGACAAGAAAAGGGTATGACTCAATTTGGGTAATTGTGGACCGACTCACGAAATCAGCATATTTCCTCCCGATCACCATAAGGTACAACCTGGAGAAACTGACCCAGCTGTATATTGGAGAAATTATTAGACTGCACGGTGTGCCTACAAGTATTGTTTCGGATAGGGATCCAAGATTCACTTCAAAGTTCTGGCAGAGTCTACAAGAATCATTAGGGACAAAGTTACGTCTAAGTTCTGCTTATCATGTAACACCCCAAAAATTATTTATTTTGTCGTTAATCATCATTTTATAATATTTATAATTTTTGAAAATTTTTGTGGATTTTTCCAGAAACGTCAAATATTTTAATATATTTCTCATTTTACGTGTACACTGAGCAGAGTCAGTGTAACACCCCGAAAATTGTTTGTTTTGTGATGAATAGACATTTTCTAATATTTATGTTTTTTTTATGACTTTTGTGAAATTTTTTGGAAACGTTGAATATTTTAATATATTCTTTTACGTGCGCATTGAGCGGAGCCGGGAAAACGAAATGTTTTCCCTGAAGCTGGTAAACTTTGGACTATGGAGATGTCGACGAGGGATCTTACTAAACCAGAGGTCGAGCACAGTTTATGAGGTTTATGTTTTACGAGATTTTATTTGATAAATAAAATCACAGAAATAATTAATCATTTGAGAAATAATAAAATATTATTTACCCTGACTGCAAATTTAGTTCACTAAAAAATAGTTCTAATAGATCATTTCTATCTAGTTATTTTTATGACATCATTTAAGTGACCACATACTTTACTTTATCGAGAAGCGTGCAAAGCTTCTTAAGGAAGCTTCAAGGGAAACTTCTAAGGAAGCTTCTTCCCCAACCATTTTTCTCTCTCCTCCCTTTATGGTGCTGCACGGTTGGCTAATAAGGAAGTCATATTTTCATTCTCTCATTTCCTCTCCTCCCATACGCAGCTCACCCCTCTTTCTCTCTTCTTCACATGGCTGCACACACCCACACTCACCATTGTTGATTTTCAAGCTTCCTTTGCTCAACACAATAGAGACCATTGCTTCCCCTCTCCATCCTCAAGCTTTCCTCTTTGTGGAACTCCTCCTTGCTCCTCCATTTTCGTGTTCCACAGCCAACATCAAAGCTTGGAGTTTTAAGGTAAAAGCTCTCAACTTTCTTCTCCTCTTCTCCTCATTTTCGTGTTCCATAGTCACCTTGGTGACTATGGCTACCATTTCCCCTCTTTGATCTTGATTTTGTGGATTTGAACACCCAAGGTTTTGGTAGTGGTGAAGAATGAAATTTCTGAGCAAAAAGGAGCATCCTTTCTCTGTGTTTATCTTAGGTAAGAGGAAGATCTATTCACTTCAACACATTTTGGTAGTTAAGAACTTATTGTTTGTGTTGGTGGGTTGAAACCCATTTTGGAAAACCCCTTTGTTTGATTGTTTTGGTTGAATTTCAAGTGTTTGAATGGTATATTTTTTATGTATATTGATGGATGTTGGGATGATTGAGGTTTGGAATGGTTTTCTGGTGAGTTTCTGCGTCACAGAGGGATACACGGCCTATGCCGTGAATGAATACACTGCCGTGTATCTCCCTGCGTGACTGAAATGTGTTTCTGGTGCACTCTATAAGAGTACATGGCCTAGGTGACTGAACCTGTTATCGAACATATCCAGCAAAGAATTGGATGTAACCCGATTTTCAAGAATAACTTTTCTTTGGATTACTCACACTCTGTTGAAATAATCTCATTAGATATGGTTGGAAAATAACTAATCCATTTCCAAAGATCACGTCTGTTTATGGTACAGATCAAACTAACACAAAGTTTTGATCTATAACAACAATTTGAATAACTTGAATAGCTCGATTAGCTAAGAATAGAAACAAAAGTAAACAAATCAGAGGATAACGAATAACTCTAACATATAATTGATGTACTCAATCATATGTTATAAAGAATAGGTCATTCACAGAAATATTCAGTATGGTTTATAGGATTAGCTCCAATGACACAATCTCCATTGTTTAAATCTTCCGCTCAGAACACTCCTGTTCCATTCAGAGTAACAACTTCCCTTACTACCTAAAATTTTACTAACAGAAAACTCTGTTTTCAAAGAGCATAATCTCTGGGAAAATGTGTCCAACTTTTCCATAATTTGTTTCATTGACGTACATTCCTTCATTTAAGTACTTTCTTTCAAATCCTTTACTATTTTTGGTTTCCTCAATGGTTATAAATACATCTTCTGTCGAAATTAATTACTTTCTCAATATTCTAAAAAGAAATTTTAGGTTCCAAAATTACGAAATCTTATATTCTAAGATTGATTCTCTTCCATCAGATTCTGAACTTCAAATTCCAGTTTCCACTAAACAGCGGTCCTTTATTTGTGCAGTCGTCTTTCCACATTGCTCCTGTCGCTCCCGTAGCTGCAACTGCATTAGTAGTAACATGTTAAACTTCCACACAAGTATAACTATCCCGAGCCATTCCCTTTTTTTTTTTTTGAGGCATGCGGATCGAAATACAATGGATCTAATATCCATTATAAACAACATTATTTCTTTTCGGAAAACAAACACAGAGAACACAGCACAAGCAAAATAGACCTAACCACAAACCCCAAAAGACTCAAATCGTGCTCTGATACCAACCAATGTAACACCCTCCTTAGGGCATCACATTTTCGACTCCCGACTCATAATCTAAGAAGAAGTTCGCACAAAAATTGAGTTATAAAAGATGAGTTTCAAAATTTCTTCTTTACTGAAACGTAAATTTACTGAAAATATTAGGTAATATTGAAAATCATATTTCAACTATTCATTATGCAATATTGACACCAATTAATATCATAATTTAAAGAGAAATATAAAATTAACAGACTTATTTTTTTAATAGTAGCAAACCCCATGATGGGTCCTACTTAATAGCATGATACAACACTAACGAGAAACTTTAACATACTTATTCCTTTTTTTGTCAATCTTGATGCATCAGACATTTGTTCCTTTATCAACACTGCACACCTTCGAGTCCTGAATGCCCACTCCTTATTGTTGTCACCAATCTCAGAGTATCCATCGCCTGTTATGTCTAAGACAACTCGATCCTTCTATTATTTGATTTTAACAGTACAGACACAGCAAAATAGCATAACAAAGAGGTGAGATCACCTACGCCATTACCAACATGGCAGTACAGAGATAACACAAACAACATATCATACAGATAGGTCATACCATAATCATGCTATCAGCATTAATCAACTATCATCATCTAATCATTTATCAGTTCAATCATCATCCAAGTACTCAAAACAATTGTCATAGCCAATATTCCTCAATTAATATATCATACAGATATAAATGCTCAGATTTATGCATATACACAAAGACTCAGTTTATCAAAAATAACTCCATGGAGGTTTTCACAATTTCGAGAAGAATGCTCTGGTTAATTGTCAGCCTTAGCCCAAAGGCAATCTCCCAGTCGTTGAAAAGAATCGTGTTCTTGTCGTGTATCGTCAATGCGTTGCAACGGACTGCATCGTCAAGTGGCACAGGGTACTCGCCAACTGTCCACTGGTCGACCGTCGCGCCTCGACACCCCCAAGATCCATCATCGACCTCACTATCAATTCTCATTCCCTCTTCAACCACAAGGGTCATAATAGCTATTAGCTATATTTTATACAATGCACGAATATATTAGTGCAAGTCCAACCCCAAATGGCCAAATCTTTTTAATTTCATTTGTTCAATGTAAACATATGCTTCAACGCATATTTTTCCAATGCACGTATAATGCACCAAATCCAATCACAGACATATCTTTCCAATGCATGTATAATGCACCAAATGCAAATCACTGGCAAAACATGTCATTTTCTTACACAACATCCATATACTAGTTCTACAGTATTTATACTGTATTTTCAACAGAAAAATCATATTATCACATTTTCATAGTTATAAAACACTTTCGTCGTGTTTTCACAAAATTACGCAATATTTCCATTTCGTTTTCACAATTCCAAAACATTTCTGTTATATTTTCACAACACCATAACACTTCTTTTATGTTTTTAAAATTCCAAAATGTTTTTATTACGTTTTTAAAATACTGCAACTCTTCTGTTGCACCTTTAAATCACGTATTAAAATTTTCAACATTTTTCTCAATCGCATAAAAATATACGTTTCTCAAATAACATAATGATTTTTCATCGTTTTCAAAATTGCGTAACTTAAAAATCATTCTCTTAAGTCGCGTAAAAAAATTTTCATCATTCTCAAAATATTAAAAACACTTTCCAAATCACATAACAATTTTCTGTCATTTTCACAATCACATAAAAATATTCTATTACTTTTAATTCACGTAGTGATTTTTCAACAGTAGTTCAAATTACGTAAAATATTTAAACGTAATTCAAATCACTTAAAATGTTTCAACGCATCTCCAATCGCATAGTAATATTTTATCATACTTCAAATCGCATAAAAATATTTTACTGTATTTCCAAATACTTAGAAATATTTTACTATATTTCAAACCACGTACTTTAAAAATTACATTTTTAAGATACGTAAATTATTTTTTTTCACCACAATTCCATTACAGAAAATATTTCTCATTCTTCAAAAAATTCCATTTCCACTTTTCTCATAATAATATGACTTTATACTTTATTTAACACATTTTCTTTACTCAAGAAAATCTTTTTCCATATTTCTTTACTCAAGAAATCCTTTTCCAAAATATAATTCACAAAATCACTTTTCCATTGATATAAATCAACGTTTCAAAACTTAACATTTTCTAATGTACTTCAAAACTCGAAAAAAAGTTATACGTTAGTAAATTTTCAAAATATCATTATATTCTCCATTTTTCCCAAATCATTTCTCAAGTGCTAAAATACTCTGATTCCCTTTCCAAATTCCTTGTGTTAAATTAATTATATTTTCACTTGAAAAATCACTTTGTTTCATCAAAATCAATACATTACAAGCTTTCAAAAACGTGGACATGACTTTTGAAAATTATCAAAACATTTTTCCTTCTAAATTGATATGGTTTTACACAAACAAAGCCATTAAAATTTTATTTTCAAAACCAAAATACCGATGGTTATAAAAATCAAACCCATTTGTTCAAATCCTTTTTCACTTTCTTTACAAATCCTTTTTCACTTTCTTTCTAAATCCTTATTCACTTTCTTTGCAAATCCTTAAAATCAATGTTCGCTCGTTTCATTCAAAACTCATATTTAGAAAAACACTTAGGATCTTTTTACATAAAATAAATCAATAAAAATTCCTCAAAGATCGTATTCTTGTTCTCTTGAAAAACAAACCCTTTGTTTATTTTCCATACTCTTCAAATCATCCATTTTCATCCTTCATGAAATTATTAATTTATGAACACCTATTTAGAGGTGTCTTGGCCGAAATTCACTAAGTTCTAGGGACCAAAAATTAATTCCCTTATTCTTGAAAAATTTCAACATGAACTCTAATTTTTGGGAGCTCAAAACCGTAGCCTCCCCCTTGGCCTTTGGAGCCAAAAATCAATTTCCTTTCCACCATCAAATCATGGCATACATATACATATTTAAATATATATCACAAACATGCCATAATCAAAGCAATAAATCATGCAAATCATACCAAACATAGGCAAATAATCAAAGCACATAAACACCCACAAATAATTACATGACCATGGATATGAATCCTCACATGGATTCACCATCCATCAAATATAAAACCATCTCTCACCACCACGCTTGGTTGGTGAGATGGATCTCCCTTTTACCTCTTGAAGATCCTCAAAAGCTTCTTGATTTGCTTCTTTTTCCAAGTCCTTCACCACCAAAGGACTTCACGACAATACCCTATAACTTGGCTCTTGAAGAAAGTCCATGAAGATGAATGATTTAAAGAAAGTCTCCAACATGAAAATTGCTTAGAATATCATGTAGATTCAAGATCTATGGTTGGATGAAATTAAAAAGTGATGGAAGGTGTTCTTAATGGTCATGGCCGAAACATAGAGGAGAAGAGAAAGGAGAGAAAATTTTCTAAGTTTAGCTTCTTGAAATTGACAAAGAAAGACCAAGAATGAGTAATAATAATGGTCTTCCACTTTGCCATCCTCTTAAGGCACCAAAAACCGTGCCCCCCTCCAAACACTCTCCTAAGGATGCAAACAAATCAATAATAATGCATGTTGACCAAGACAAAGTAATAGAAAATGATAGGAATTGATTTGTAATAATTTGCCTCACAAATGGATGCATTATCATGGAGAGTGAGTGAGAAATGAGTGAATTATTTGAGCAAATAATTGGTACCAAGTCATTGAGAGAAAAGGTGATAAAGTGAGATAGCAAATGAATGAAATGATTTTTGGCCCCCCCTTTTCCATGCATAGCTATAGGAAGCACTTGGAGAAGCCACCAAATTTGACTTAGTCTTACTTTGTTCAATTAAATACATTCTACTATATATCACAAAGATATAATAATTTAGAGAAATTTTGCTCTCCGTTGCCGTAGAGATGCAAAGGAAATGAACCACAAAAATTGACTTACTTTTATTTAGCTTTCTTGAATTATTGTTAGAAGAATGACCAAGTAAAATGAGTAAAGGAATTGGCCCCCTTTAGAGTGCATGGCCGTAGCTTGCATGGAGAGAAAGAAGAAAATATTTTTGCTTTAGAAAAATGACCATTAATTATGTATAATTGATCAAGACATCTAATAATGACATAAAGTTTTATTTTTTATTTTTTATTTTTTCTTTAGCTCCAAAATGAAGCTCAAAAACCGTCCCCTTCATTCTTGCTTCTTCAAAGTTGTCATCTTTTTCAAGCCATTATTTGAGGCATTTCTAGCCATTGATTAATTCAATGGTTAGGATTTAGGTAGATTTTTTATTAAAAGACTCAATCTAGGCCATTGGATCTTTCTCCTTTAAATCCTAGCCATTAGATGTGTCTCCAAAATGAAGGGTCAAGATTACACCTTCAAACTTTACATCTAAGGGTCCAAAATGGTCATAGCCATTTATAAGACTAAATCTCTACCCTTGATTTAATTTCCATCCAACGATTATAATTGATCCTATTCACTTTTAAGATCAAATCTCCACCATTTGTTAAATCAAGATTAAATCTCCAACGGTAATTAAATCGATGGTGGATATCCAAACCACCAATGTTGACTTAACAGTATAGAATTTTATTTTATCTGTTATAACCCCATGAAAGAATATATTTACTGTATTTTTATTGTCTGATAATTAAAAATAGTACAAAATATAGTAAAGGAAATTTTCTAAAACTATTTTTGAATTTAGGTTTAGTAGATCCCCTGTCTCCATCTGAATAGCTCGATTAGTTAAGAATAGAAACAGAAGTAAACAAATCAGAGGATAACGAATAACTCTAACATATAATTGATCTACTCAATCATATGTTATAAAGAATAGGTCACTCACATAAATATTCAGTATGGTTTATAGGATTAGCTCCAATGACACAATCTCCATTATTTAAATCTTCTACTCAGAACACTCCTGTTCCATTCAGAGTAACAACTTCCCTTACTATCTAAAATTTTACTAACAGAAAACTCTGTTTTCAAAGAGCATAATCTCTTGGAAAATGTGTCCAATTTTTTTGCAATTTGTTTCCCTGACGTACATTCCTTCATTTAAGTACTTTCTTTCACATCCTTTACTATTTTTGGTTTCCTCAATGGTTATAAATACATCTTCCTCAGAAATCAATTACTTTCTCAATATTCTAAAAAGAAATTTCAGGTTCCAAAATTACGAAATCTTATATTCTAAGACTGATTCTCTTCCATTAGATTCTGAACTTCAAATTCCAGTTTCCACTAAACAGCGGTCCTTTGTTCATGCAATCGTCTTTCCACATTGCTCCTGTTGCTTCCATAGCTGCAACTGCATTAGTAGTAACATGTTCCACTTCCACACAAGTATAACTATCCTGAGCCATTCCCTTTTTTTTTTGAGGCATGTGGATCGAAATACAATAGATCTAATATCCATTATAAACAACATTATTTCCTTTCGGAAAACAAACACAGTGAACACAACACAAGCAAAATAGACCTAACCACAAACCCCAAAAGACTCAAATCGTGCTCTGATACCAACTAATGTAACACCTTCCTTAGGGCATCACATTTTCGACTCCCGACTCATAATCTGAGAAGAAGTTCGCACAAAGTTTGAGTTACAAAAGATAGGTTTCAAAATTTCTTCTTTATTGAAACATAAATTTACTGAAAATATTAGGTAATATTGAAAATCGTATTTCAACTATTCATTATGCAATATTGATACCAATTAATATCACAATTTAAAGAGAAATATAAAATTAACAGACTTATCTTTTTAACAGTAGCAAACCCCATGACGGGTCCTACTTAATAGCACGGTACAACACTAACGAGAAACTTTAACATACTTATTCCTTTTTCTGTCAATCTTGATGCATCAGGCATCTGTTCCTTTGTCAACACTGCACACCTTCGAGTCTTGAATGTTCACTCCTTATTGTTGTCACCAATCTTAGAGTATTCATCACCCATTATGTCTAAGACAACTCGATCCTTCTATTATTTGATTTTAACAGTACAGACACAGCAAAACAGCATAATAAAGAGGTGAGATCACCTACACCATTACCAACATGGCAGTATAGAGATAACACAAACAACATATCGTACAGATAGATCATACCATAATCATGCTATCAACATTAATCAACTATCATCATCTAATCATTTATTAGTTCAATCATCATCCAAGTACTCAAAACAATTGTCATAGCCAACATCCCTCAATTAATATATCATACAGATATAAATGCTCAGATTTATGCATATACACAAAGACTCAGTTTATCAAAAACAATTCCATGGAGGTTTTCATAATTTCAAGAAGAATGCTCTAGTTAATTGTCAGCCTTAGCCCAAAGACAATCTCCCAGTCGTTGAATAGAATCGTGTTCTTGTCGGGTATCGTTAATGCGTTGCAACGGACTGCATCACCAAGTGGCACAGGGTACTCGCCAACTGTCCACTGGTCGACCGCCGCGCCTCGACGCCCCCAAGATCCATCATAGACCTCACTATCAATTCTCATTCCCTCTTCAACCACAAGGGTCATAATAGCTATTAGCTATATTTTATACAATGCACGAATATATCAGTGCAAGTCCAACCCCAAAAGGCCAAATCTTTTCAATTTCATTTGTTCAATGTAAACATATGCTTCAACACATATTTTTCCAATGCACATATAATGCGCCAAATGCAATCACAGACATATCTTTCCAATGCATGTATAATGCACCAAATGCCAATCACAGGCAAAACATGTCATTTTCTCACACAGCATCCATATACTGGTTCTACAGTATTTATACTATATTTTCAATAAGAAAATAATATTATCACATTTTCATAGTGATAAAACACTTTCGTCGTGTTTTCACAAAATTGCGCAACATTCCCATTTTGTTTTCACAATTCCAAAATATTTCTGTTATATTTTCACAATACCATAACACTTCTTTTATGTTTTTAAAATTCCAAAACATTTTTATTACGTTTTCAAAATACTGCAACTCTTTTGTTGCACCTTTAAATCACGTATTAAATTTTTTAACATTTTTCTCAATCACATCAAAATATACGTTTCTCAAATTGCGTAATAATTTTCTATCACTTTCAAAATTGCGTAACTTAAAAATCATTCTTTTAAGTCGCGTAAAACATTTTCCATCATTCTCAAAATATTTAAAACACTTTCCAAATCACATAACGATTTTTTGTCATTTTCACAATCACGTAAAAATATTCTATTACTTTTAAATCACATAGTGATTTTTGAACAGTAGTTCAAATTACGTAAAATATTTAAACGTAATTCAAATCACTTAAAATGTTTTAACGCATCTCCAATCGCGTAATAATATTTTATCATATTTCAAATCGCATAAAAATATTTTACTGTACTTCCAAACACTTAGAAATATTTTACTGTAGTTCAAATCACGTACTTTAAAAATTACATTTTTAAGATATGTAAATAATTTTTTTCACCACAATTCCATTATAGAAAATATTTCTCATTCTTCAAAAAATTCCATTTCCACTTTTCTCATAATAATA
Organism: Ormosia semicastrata; assembly: GCA_029884595.1. Classification (NCBI taxonomy): domain Eukaryota; kingdom Viridiplantae; phylum Streptophyta; class Magnoliopsida; order Fabales; family Fabaceae; genus Ormosia; species Ormosia semicastrata. Next base: position 37,807,164 of record JAQQTO010000045.1, read on the forward strand.
TGACTTTATACTTTATTTAACACATTTTCTTTACTCAAGAAAATCTTTTTCCACATTTCTTTACTTAAGAAATCCTTTTCCAAAATATAATTCACAAAATCACTTTTCCATTGATATAAATCAACGATTCAAAACTTAACATTTTCTAACGTACTTCAAAACTCAAAAATAAGTTATACGTTAGTAAATTTTCAAAATACCATTATATTCTCCATTTTTCCCAAATCATTTCTCAAGTGCTAAAATACTCTGATTCCCTTTCCAAATTCTTTGTATTAAATTAATTATATTTTCACTTGGAAAATCACTTTGTTTCATCAAAATCAATGAATTACAAGCTTTCGAAAACGTGGACATGACTATTAAAAATTTTCAAAACATTTTTCCTTCTAAATTGATATGGTTTTACACAAACAAAACCATTAAAATTTTATTTTCAAAACCGAAATACCGATGGTTATAAAAATCAAACCCATTTGTTCAAATCCTTTTTCACTTTCTTTACAAATCCTTTTTCACTTTCTTTGCAAATCCTTGTTCACTTTCTTTGCAAATCCTTAAAATCAATGTTTGCCCATTTCATTCAAAACTCATATTTAGAAAAACACTTAGGATCTTTTTACACAAAACAAATCAATAAAAATTCTTCAAAGACCGTACTCTTCAAATCATCCATTTTCATCCTTCATGAAATTATTAATTTATGAACACCTATTTAGAGGTGTCTTGGCCGAAATTCACTAAGTTCTAGGGATAAAAAATTAATTCCCTTATTCTTGAAAAATTTTAACATGAACTCTAATTTTTGAGAGCTCAAAACCGTAGCCTCCCCCTTTGCCTTTGGAGCCAAAAATCAATTTCCTTTCCACCATCAAATCATGGCATACATATATATATTTAAATATATATCACAAACATGCCATAATCAAATCAATAAATCATGCAAATCATAGCAAACATAGGCAAATAATCAAAGCACATAAACACCCACAAATAATTACATGACCATGGATATGAATCCTCACATGGATTCACCATCCATCAAATATAAAACCATCTCTCACCACCATGCTTGGTTGGTGAGATGTATCTCCCTCTTACCTCTTGAAGATCCTCAAAAGCTTCTTGATTTACTTCTTTTTCCAAGTCCTTCACCACCAAAGGACTTCACCACAAATACCCTATAACTTGGCTCTTGAAGAAAGTCCATGAAGATGAATGATTTAGAGAAAGTCTCCAACATGAAAATTGCTTAAATATCATGTAGATTCAAGATCTATGGTTGGATGAAATTAAAAAGTGATGGAAGGTGTTCTTAATGGTCATGGCCGAAACATAGAGGAGAAGAGAAAGGAGAGAAAATTTTCTAAGTTTAGCTTCTTGAAATTGACAAAGAAAGACCAAGAATGAGTAATAATGATGGTCTTCCACTTTGCCATCCTCTTAAGGCACCAAAAACCGTGCCCCCTCCAAACACTCTCCTAATGATGCAAACAAATCAATAATAATACATGTTAACCAAGACAAAGTGATAGAAAATGATAGAAATTGATTTGTAATAATTTGCCTCACAAATGGATGCATTGCCGTGGAGAGTGAGTGAGAAATGAGTGAATTATTTGAGCAAATAATTGTTACTAAGTCATTGAGAGAAAAGGTGATAAAGTGAGATAGCAAATGAATGAAGTGATTTTTGGCCCCTCTTTTTCCTTGCATGGCTATAGGAAGCACTTGGAGAAGCCACCAAATTTGACTTAGTCTTACTTTGTTCAATTAAATACATTCTACTATATATCACAAAGATATAATAATTTAGAGAAATTTTGCTCTCCATTGCCGTAGAAATGCAAAGGAAATGAGCCACCAAAATTGACTTACTTTTATTTAGCTTTCTTGAATTATTATTAGAAGAATGACCAAGTAAAATGAGTAAAGGAATTGGCCCCCTTTAGAGTGCATGGCCGTAGCTTGCATGGAGAGAAAGAAGAAAATATTTTTACTTTAGGAAAATGACCAATAATTATGTATAATTGATCACGACATCTAATAATGACATAAAGTTTTTTTTTATTTTTTTTTCTTTAGCTCCAAAATGAAGCTCAAAAACCGTCCCCCCTTCATTCTTGCTTTTTCAAAGTTGTCATCTTTTTCAAGCCATTATTTGAAGCATTTCTAGCCATTGATTAATTCAATGGCTAGGATTTAGGTAGAATTTTGATTAAAAGACTCAATTTAGGCCATTGGATCTTTCTCTTTTAAATCCTAGTCATTAGATGTGTCTCCAAAATGAAGGGTCAAGATTACACCTTCAAACTTTACATCCAATGGTCCAAAATGGTCATAGCCATTTATAAGACTAAATCTCTACCCTTGATTTAATTTCCATCCAACTGTTATAATTGATCCTATTCACTTTTAAGATCAAATCTCCACCGTTGATTAAATCAAGATTAAATCTCCAACGGTGATTAAATCAATGGTGGATATCCAAACCACCAATGTTGACTTAACAGTATAGAATTTTATTTTTATCTGTTATAACCTCACGAAAGAATATATTTACTGTATTTTTATCGTTCGATAATTAAATACAATACAAAATATAGTAAAGAAAATTTTCTAAAACTATTTCCGGATTTAGGTTTAGTAAGATCCCCTGTCTGCGTCTAAACAGTACAAATTTTTCTATGCGTAGAAAATTTTTTCACTTTGCGGGACCCACCTGGGCCCATAAATAGTAAAAAAAATTCATAATCATCCACAAAAATCACAAATATTAGAAAACACACAAATATTAAATCAGATTACGTAAAATAATTAAAACCTAACGGTAAAAATTAAATTACATAAAGTTTTCCCAGGCCCAGAAATTTTTATTTTCCTGACACGGAGTAAATCACTCAAAACGATCAAATACGCTGACGGAATAATCAAAATAATTTTACAGCATCCAAAAATTGCTAAATAGTAAAATTCTGTTAATTGTCAAAATTATTGTTTACAAGATAGGAAATTTTGGGGTTGACACGATTCTTTCTCCTCTTAGGGACTGATATTGTTGATAGTTACTGATGGCTATCAGTGTTTATTTTGGGGCCTGATGTGTCATTAGTTTGGTGGATTATATATTTATGATCTCTTGGGGCATATATGTAAAATTTTGCTTTTTGTATATCAGGCGCTGTAATCAAACTAGTTTGATATAATGATATATAATTATACATGTATGTTGGTTTGATGTATGCTTTACTTCTATTTTACTCTTCATTATAATTATGCCTTATCACTATTTTTATTCATTCTAACTAAAAAAAAAAATACTCGCTAATTTAATTACATGATTATAAACAAGTAAATTTACGTTTATATAAAACGAATTGGGTCTTGACTTATATTTTTATTTTTTGCATTATAAATAACAATGTGACGTTCCCTCCCAAAAAGTGACGTTATAGCTTCCATTTCATTCGAGAGATCATCGATAGAGGAGATGTGAAGATATGCAAACTACCAACAGATGATAACATTGCTGATCCACTGACGAAATCTCTTGCACAGCAGAAGCATGAGGGTCACACTAGATCTTTAGACATTAGATATATGCCTGATTGGCTCTAGTGCAAGTTGGAGATTGTTGATGTATGCCCTAGAGGCCGATATATTTCGTCTATAATTACATACATTGAATTATGCTAATTTTTATATGAGGCATTTCATTTATTGTGTTTTTTATGATAAACATAATAAAGTCCTTAGAATAGTAAGTTTGCCATAAGACATCAAGTGGATGACTTGATCGTGAGATCCTATTGGATAAAATTAGAACACTATTCTTAAATGTCTCTAGTCAAGTATTATTTTTAATTAGGACAACAATAATACATTGAGACTAGTATGTGCGTAGACTGATGGCCACATCTCACGGGTCATGGATATGAGATATCAAGTCTTCACATGAGTATATTTATTAAGAGTAATGATGTACTGGATTGACCCGCCATGAGAACATTACGTGGATCATTACGTGAGTGTCATAAGCGATTCTTATAGTGATAATGGTGTATGTGGTCCTTTGACCTGAAATCATCCTACATGAGGAGTTGTATGTTTTGATGCCATCAAACGTCATCTGTAACAAGGTGATTACAAAGTTTATTGTTGGACATACTGCGGATTATGTGGAGGGATATGAGTGACCTAGATGGGATTTGTCCCTCCTACATAATAGGACTAATATCTTCAGGCTCCTTGATTGAGTGTGACCACGAAATGCATGGCCATGCTTAAATGAGTCAATATGAGATATTGATCTCATTTACTACGTCTACTCGAGTATCAGGAAATGAAAGATTGAACTATACAAGGGTGACACATTCCATGTCTTATGTCCAATCTAGATATCTGGACAAAAGGACTAGACTACATGGAAACATTGATCACGGAAATATTATGTCAAATCACTAACATTCTCATTACTTAGGTAGTAGCGATGTGTTGCTAGATACCACTCACTGCTTGTAATATTAAAATGAGATTTTAATATTACTGCCAATGTCAAGAGAACCTATAGGGTCACACACTTAGAACAAACTAAATTGGAGTAAATAGAATCCAAGTTGGACTGGGAATTCTATCTTCGGCCAAAACTCATAACAGATGAGTCCAAGGCTTCACATTAACCCTACTACTGCTCTTTCACTCAAGGATTCTAAAAGAAGTTATTAGAGACTTCTCAAAGAAGCTAATGGAAAGCTTCTTAGAGAAGCTAATGCAAACCTTCTTGGAGAAGCTAATGCAAGGCTTCTCGGAGAAGCTAATGCAAGGCTTCTTGGAGAAGCTAATGCAAGGCTTCTTGGAGAAGTTAATTCAAAGGCTTCTTAGAGAAGCTAATTCAAGGCTTCTTGGAGAAGCTATTAGAGGCTTTTTGGAGAAGCTAATGAGAGGCTTCTTGAAGAAGCTAATTCAAGGCTTCTTGGAGAAGCTAATTAAAGGTTTCTTGAAGAAGCAAATAGAAGGCTTCTTAAAGAAGCTATTGGAGGTTTCTTTTATAAAAAGGGCATAAGGGCATGGATTGTAACCTTGATGCACACATATAGTGAAAGAGGGTGACAGATTTCCTTCTGTTCGTAACTAGCACTACTTTAGGGAGGCGGGACTCTAAGCGGACATTATACGTTCGTGAGTTTGTTCGTGTGGACTACGTAGAGACATCGTCACTATTACGGTGTTAGTGGTTTGCGTTGATCATCTTTCTTTTGGCTTCAAGAGGTATACTCAAAAATCAAGTTTCATAGTCATCTTTTCGCATGGATCCTTGTGGGAATTCCTTTTTTTGCTGTATTTTTTATGCCAAAATTCCCAACAGGAGTAAAGCTGGAAATGGGATTTCAGTTTGGGGAAAGCAAGAACGAGAGAGAAAAGTGCAGAGAAAATAGAGAAAAATGAGGGAACTGGGAGCAAATAGGATAGACGCACGAAACATTACGGCATTTAACCCTAAATGCCATAGTGCACCGCAGTGTTCATACGCCTGCGCCGCGGTGCGTATTAGTTCCCACCAGAATTAAAATTTAAATTATTACTATTTATTATTTTATTTATTTATTTATTATTATTATTATTATTATTATTATTATTATTATTATTATTTTTATTTTTAACAGGTATGCCGCGGTGTGCAACATTGTTACACTACAGCACCCTACTCTTTAGATTTTGGCCTGATGCACCAGGAATACTTATCACGCCGTGACATGACAAGTCTCACGCTGCGGCGTGAGAGGTCTATCTGCATAATTTTGTAGCAAAATCCATTCTGCTTCTGTTTTTGTAGCATTCAAGCCTTCATCACCTGCAAAACTTATCTAGAAGGTCAAATTACAATTTGTACAATAAAAACATAATAAAACCTAAAATTTAAGGCATTAACATATTTAAGACTTAAACTAAAGAACTTGGGTTCCCTCCTAAGAAGGGCTTGATTTATAGTCCTGGCAAGACTTTATCTGCAGTTCCACATACAGTTGCTTATAGAAGGAAGGTTTTCCTCCTCTCCATCAAAATAAGCATGGTGCATATGTCATGGCAGGGGTTTTAACTCCATCACTAGAGCTTCCACAATGGGAGGGTTGCATGGCTTCACCACCGTGTTTAAATTTAGCTAATCCAACTCATCATCTTTCTCCTTATGTGCAGAGCTCAAAAGAACTTCACTAAAGGCACCAGGGACATTTGCAGAAAATTCCATAGATGTCATCTCATCAATTACACTAATCAAAGAACATACTCCTTGATCTTGAGGATACTTCGTAGCTCTGAAAATGTTAAAAGTCACCTCTTGATCTTGCACCCTCATGGTGAGCTCCCTTTTTTCCACCTCAATGAGAGTTCTACTGGTTGCCATAAATGGTCAGCCTAAAATCAGAGGGACTTTGCTATCTTCCTCTATATCAAGTATAACAAAATCTGCAGGAAAGATAAACTTGTCCACTTTAACTAAGACATCATCAATAATTCCCTTCGGATAAATATAGGAACAATCAGCTAGTTAAAGCACCATGAATGTGGGTTTGCATTCCCCCAAACCTAGCCTCTGGAAAATGGATAAAGGCATGAGATTAATGCTTTCCCCCATGTCACATAGAGCCTACCTAAAAAATTGATCTCCAATGGCACACAAAATTGTGAAGCTTCCAGGATCCTTTAATTTTGGAGGAAGCATCTATTGCAGAATAGCACTGTATTCCTCCGACAATGCCATTGTTTCAAACTCACCCAACTTACACTTTTACATAAAATATCCTTCATGAACTTCACGTAACTGGGCATTTGTTCCAAGGCTTCTATAAATGGGATGTTAATATGTAGCTTCTTGAACACTTCTAAGAACTTCTGGAATTAGTGCTTAAGCTTTTTCTTAACTAATCGGTTAGGGAAAGGTAGAGGGTGTGTATAAGGTGTGACCTCTTTCTTCTTGTCCGCTACCTTCTCAATGACAACTTCCTCTTTCTTGTTAACCTCCTCATTAATAACCTCTTGATCTTTTTTGACCTCAAGTTCTTCCCTAAGCAACTTTGTCTTTGGATTCCTTTCTATGTCCTTCCTACTCCTCAATGAGATGACTTTGCAATGCTCATTGAAGGCACCCTTTGGATTGTTGACAGTGTCACTTGGGAAGGCCTATTATTGATGGCATTTACCAACTGCCCTACTTGCTTCTACAATGCTCTCATAGAAGTCGTTTGGCTTTGAAACATTATATTATGCTTGGCCAACTGAGCATTTGTCTTAGACATAAAGGAATCTATCTTAACCATAAAATTCATAAACAAGTCCTCCAAAGATGGTTTCTTCTCTTGCAGCGACTTCCTAGTTTGAGATGAGTAACCTGGAGGATAATTAGGTCTCTCATTTCCTAGTGCTGAGCATGAAGCTCCTGGGTTGTCCCTCCAAAAGAAGTTAGGAAGGTTCCTCCATCTTGGGTTGTATTGGTTTTAGTATGGGTTATTCTGTTGTGGGCAATAGTTCCCAACATACTGTGCACTTTCAGAAATGGAAGGGCACCTATCGCTTGAATAGTTGTCACCACACTTGTCATAGAGAACAAATGGGCTCTAATGAGGGCTCTACCCCATACTATCCAGTTTATTTGTAATTGCTACCCCTTGAGTTGACAGTAATGTTATAACATCAATTTCATGCACTCCAGCCAATTTCCTTGGAGTGTTTCTTGCAGAAGGCCATTGGTTGCTGTTGACTGCTAATTCCTCCAGCAGTTGAAAAGTTTCATCAAAAGATTTGCTCAATAAAGAGCCTCCAACTATTGCATCCACTATAGGGCGATGTTACAGCAACAAGCCTTTGTGAAATGAATAAACTTAATGCCACAGTAGGATAGCATGATGTGGACACCTTTGGAGCAGATCCTTGTACCTTTCTCAGGCTTTGTACAAGGATTCAGATTCATTTTGGGTGAATGATGTATCTCAGCAGTCTTGGCTGGTGGAAAATATTTGATTAGAAATTTATTACAAATATCGGACTAAGTTGTTATTGATCCCATAGGAAGAGATTGCAGCTAACTCTTGGCTCTATCTCTGAGAGATAAGGGAAAGAGCCTTAGGCGAATGACATCTTTAGAAACTCCATTATGCCTAAAGGTGTCGCAAATCTCCAAGAAGTTAGATAGATGAGCGTTGGGATCTTCACTGGACATATTACCAAATTGCACTAAAGTTTGTATCATTTGGATTATGCCCAGTTTGATCTCAAAATTATTTGCATGGATGGCCGACCGTCTAATGCTAGACTGCAAGTTATCCATTTGAGGAGTTGCAAACTCCCTCAAAGGCTGCGTGTGATTATGCTCATCAGCCATCTTACCAGTACCTATATCAAATAACAAAAAAAAATGGAAACTTAAATTAATATGAACAAAAAGAAACTTAAACTAGAACTAATGAAGCTCATTATCAATATTAGTAAAACAGAAATAAGCCGTAATCCCTGGCAATGATGCCAAAAACTTGTTAATTGCTTTTGCTTACCATAAGTGCACGGGTCAAACAAGTAACACAGCGAAGAGAAGGATATCGCTCCCACGAGGAATAGGGCTACTCCTAATGAAAATTATTGACCAATAGCTTACTTAATTCTATTCAAGAACATTAAAATTGGGAAAAGAGTGTTTAAGTTAATTGAAAGACTTAAGTGTAGTAAATTGAGAATAAAAGTGAATGATTAGAGAATAGGGAATCCCTTTTCACCCCCTACTTCAATTGATAATAAGCAATCCTTATAAACAACATAAATGAAAGGATTCGGTTAGCTTGAGAAACTAACTTAGTTAATAGCCTATGTCTAGGTCAATCAACTATGTTTCATTTACCTAATTTACTATGTTTCCATGAGAACTAGTGAAAACTCCACTTATTAAGATCTATTCTCAATAATTACTATGCATGGTCAAGAGGTATATGTCTATCCCATTAGCGAATTAACTCACCCAGCCATTAAAATGAAAGTAAACATGCATCAACCATGCCTACGATCTCAAATCCAAATTCCTATGTCTAGGTTCATTAGATTTCAATAAATCACTTAAAAGCTTATCAAACAATCAAGAACATTAAGATCCATATGATTGAACAAAACCAAATCATCTATATAAACTCAAAGGATTACAAAATCATTCATTATCCATAAGAGGATCCAATGAAATCCCTATACATAGCTTAGCTAGCCATGAAACACAAAAATATATGCATATACATCATGTTCATGATAATGGAAAAGAGGAAGTAAAAGAGATAGAAGAGAGAAGCTCAATAATGATGATCCTTGATGCTTTCATCTTCTTATAAGATGAAGATGACCTCCAACCTTGACTACTTCTATTTCCTTTCAGCCTCACACTCAAACCCTAGCCATTGTGTTTTAAAAATATCAAAACTCCTTTAAAAAATATTATGAAACAGTATTTATAAGCCCCAAAACTCTGCTTCATGTTGCGGCATTCACTATATTGCGCCACAGCACACATTCAAATTAAGTCGCCAACGTCGCGGCATCCACTCTTTTGCACTACGATGCTCTAGCCATGGGCTTCTGTTCTGAAGTAAGGGAATGCACCACGCTGCAGCATTGATATGCTTACACCACGGCATGAGATGCTAAATTTCAAACTTGGCTTTCTTGTCTAATGCTGGCCCAATTCTTCCACAAATCAGCTTGTTTAGGATTCTTCCTGCAATAGAAAAATCACCAAATTACTAATAGCTGCAAATCCACTTAATCACTTAAAGAATATGCAAGATTTACATAAGTTTATAAAGGAAGATATCAAAATTGAATGTGAAAAATATAAGCCTCAAATCTTCCATATATCTATCATAACAAGGACTAAGCTATCAATATAGCACAAATATAGGGCACAAATAACTACATATCATAGAGTTATTTGAAGCACAATTATTTTTCTGGTGTTGTACATAGATGATATACTACTCATCAGAAATGACATACCTACCCTATAGTTTGTAAAGATTTGGTTAGGGAAATGCTTTTCCATGACAGAATTAGGTGAAGCCACCTTTATATTAAGTACCTGGATCTATAGAGATAGATCACAGAGACTGCTTAGCTGAAGTCAGAGCACATACATAGACAAAGTGTTAAGACAGTTTAACATGCATGAATCCAAGAAAAGAATCTTTCTTATTTTACATCGTGTAACCCTATCTAAGGCTCAATCCCCTTCTACCCAGGACGAGAGGGATCACATGAGCAAGATTCCATATGCATCTGCAATTAGATCTATCATGCATGCCATGTTATGTACTCGACCAGACATCTCGTATACTTTAAGTATGATGAGCAAGTACCAGTCTGATCCCGGTGAGAGTCACTGGACTATTGTCAAGAACATCCTTAAATAGTTGAGAAGGACTAAGGATTTATTTTTAGTATATGGAGCCGAGGAAAAGCTAGTTGTAAAGGGTTACACTAATGCTAGCTTCTAGACTGATAAGGACGACTCCAGATCATAATCGGGTTTTATTTTTTACCAAAATAATGGGGCTGTCAGCTGGAAGAGCTCGATGTAGGAGATAGTTGTTGCTTCTACCACAAAAGCTGAGTTTATTGCTGCCTCCAATGTAGAAAGGAGGTCATTTGGATCAAGAAGTTCATTACTGAGCTTAGTGTAGTTCCTCGCATTGTAGATCTAGTGGACCTCTATTGTGAAAATAATGGAGCCATTGCATAAGCTAAGGAGCCTAGATCTCACCAGTGATCTAAATATATACTTAGGCACTTCTATCTTATTCGTGAGATCATCGATAGAGGAGATGTGAATATATGCAGAGTACCAACAAATGATAATGATAACTCCACAATATGTAGTTATTTATGCCCTATATTTGTGCTATATTGGTTGCTTAGTCCTTGTTTGTATGCATAAATGAAATATTTGAGCATCATATTCATCTGATTTTATTTTGATGACTTTCATTATGATTTTGAGCAAATACTTTTTAAACTTTGATGAATTGAGTACATTTGCATGAGCTATTAAAGTGGTACTTTCTCTGTTATAGGTAGGGCTCAAATAAAGCATAAAAAAGAAGACTTTGGAGTAGTTTTGGACCAAGAAGCCTAAGAGAAAGTCAAAATTGAAGATCAGCATTCAACGTCGCGATGTGGGCATGTTAATGTCGCGGCGTTGAGCATCCCCTGTTTCAATACATGAGACTTGAGGCTGAAGCGCTGCGACATTGAGAGTGGATGCCTCAGGCATCTGTGACCTAATTACATGCGCGCCGCGGCTTGATGTGTTTAACAATGTAGCGTGACTCTATTTTATTCAGCCTATAAATACGATTTCATCCATTTTCTACGAGACTTATTATCACTTTTAGAGAGCAGCTGCTAGTTTTAGGGTTTTTAGACCTAGAGGAAGCAAAGGAGGCCAAGGTTGGAAGCCATCCTTCACATAGAGGATGAATTAAGTTTAGAATATGAAATCTAATAAGCTTCCTTCCTTTCCTTTCTTCTTTCTCTCTTTATTGCTTCATGAACATGATTTACATGTCTATATTTTCGTGTTTCATGGCTAGCTAAGCTGTATGTAGGGTTTTCTTTGTATTCTCCAATGGATATCGATGAGTTTGTAATCTTTTGATTATATATTGATGTTTAGTTATGTTCAATCATGTGGTTCTTAATGCTTTTGAAGGTTTGATCAACTTTTGATTGATTTGATAAAATCTGATGAACCTAGACATAGGAATTTGGATTTTAGATCTAATGTATGGTTAATGCATATTCGATGAATTCAATTGGCTTGAATAAGTTGATTTGCTAACTAGATAGAAATATATTTTTTAGTTATGATAGCGAGTGATTGAGAATAGATCATTCATGAGTGGAGTTTGCACTTGTTCTCATGGAAACATAGTGGATTAGGTAAATGAAACTATGGTTAATTGACCTAGACATAGGCTCTTAACTAAATTAGATTCTCAAGCTAACTTAACAATTCATTGATGTTGCTTGTAAGGATTGCATGTTATTAGTTGAAATAGGAGGTGAAAAAGGATTCCTTATTTATCTATTTATCTTAGATTTATTGCTTTTCAGTCTTTGTATTTCTTTAAACAACTTTTATAAATTTGATGTTCTTAGATAGGATTGATTAGACTATTGGTTAATATTTAGCTTTTATAAGAAGTAATTATTCCTCGTGGGAACGATATCTGACTTTTAGCTATATTATAAGTGCGATCCATGCACTTACAGTAAGCAAAAAAGTGAACGATAATATCACAAATCCACTGACAAAGCCTCTTGTGCAACAAAAGCATGAGGTTCATACTAAATCTTTAGGTATTAGACATATGACTGATTAGCTCTAGTGCAAGTAGGAGATTATTGGTGTATGCCTTAGAGGCCATTTTATTTTTACCGTATTTACATACATTGTATTATGCTATTTATTTAATACATGAGACATTTCATTTATTGTGTGTTTATTATAAACATAATAAAGTCCATAGAATAGTAAGTTTAATGTCATAGGACATCAAATGGATGACTTGATCGTGAGATCCTATTGGATAGAATTAGAACACTATTCTTAAATGTCCCTAGTCAAGTATTATTGTTAATTAGGACAACAGTAATGCATTGAGACTAACATGTGCATAGACTGATGGGCATATCTCGCGGGTCATGGATATGAGATATCAAGTCTTCACATGGATACATATTAGAGTAATGATGTATTGGACTGACCCAACTTGAGAACACTATGTGGATCATTGCATGAGTGTCATAAGCGATTCTCAAAGTGATAACGGTATATGTGGTTCTTTGACCTAAAATCACTATGATTCCTACATAAGGAGTTGTATGTTTTAATGCCATCAAATATCATTTATAACAAGGTGATTATAAAGTTAGTTATTGGACATATGCAAATTATGCAGAGGGATATGAGTGACCTTGATGGGATTTATCCCTCCTATATAACAGGAGCGATATCTTTGGGCCCCCTGATTGAGTGAACTTACGAAATGCATGGCCATGCTCAAATGAATCAATATGAGATATTGATCGCATTTGTTATTAATAAGTCTACTCGAGCATTAGGAAATAGGAGATTGAACAAAACAAGGGTGACACATTCCATGCCATGTGTTCAATCTAGATATCTAGACAAAGGGACTAAAATATATGGGAACATTGGTCACAGAAAAGTTATGTCAAATCATTAACATTCTCTTTACTTGTCTAGCAGTGATGTATTGCTAGATACCACTCACTGCTTGTAATATTAAAATGAGATTTTAATATTACTACTAACATCATGAGAACTTGTAGGGTCATGCACATAAAGCAGATTAAGTTGGAGCAATTAGAATCCAAGTTGGACTAAGGTTCTATCATGGGCCAGACGTATAACAAATGAGTCAAAGGTTGCACTGGTAAAACTACTATTACTCTCACTCGTATAAGGGAATCACTATTATAAACAGTACTATTAAGGGACTGTCAAGGAGAATTAGTTGCAAACCCTAGTCGTTCCATAACAAAAAATAATGAATGAGAGAGTGACTGGTTTCTCTTCTCTTCGTAGCTAGCACTGTACAAGAGACATGAGACTCCAAGATCACAGATATTGAACATTTATGAGTTTGTTCGTGTGGACAACATAGAGGTACCATCATTACTATGGTGCTAGTGATTTGCTTGATTATTTTTTGTCTATCTTGAAGAGGTAAACTCGAAAATCACATTTTATGGCTCTTCTTTTCTCATGGATCCTTAGTGGGAATCCCTTTACCGTTGTGCTTTTGTTCATAAATTTCCAACAAATAAAGAGTAAGATATGCTTAAATTCTCTACAAGGTTTAACTTTAATAACTAGATAAACCAAGTTAAACATACAAACATTTATACATATATACTTAACTCATTTAAGACCTAAGCATGTTTTACTAGGAACTCTAGTTTCTCGTGTTTACCTGTTGTAGGGAGGAAAACTACAACCATATACTACATGTAACCCTAGCTCTTAATCAGGAATAACTTGTTCCTTTAGTAACTTCTGATTCTCTTCCTTCTAGCCAATGACATTATATCATGTAAGGTCACACTCATAGGAAAAACACTACTAATCCATCCTTGATAATCATATTTTTTATACATTAATAAACGCTCATTTTTAGTCATTTACACTCTCCATGTACTTAATTAATTGATGCTTGGTCATGTTTTGTAAGTTTGGGCTCAAATTGGGCCTAATTGAATTTTTTCAGCATTATTGAATTTTGATGCTATTTTTGTATTTCGGCCATAACTTGAATTCTAGATATCGGAGAATTATTTATTTTGCCTTGTAGGAAAAGCTAAGAGGAAGCTCTACAACTTTGATGAAGAAATCAAAGTCTCAATCGGATGTCTAGTGGACCTAATTGGGCTTGGTAGTTCAAACTTGGGTTTAGGGAGCACATGGCATTAAAGGGAGCATATCTTGGTCAATTCAAATCCAATTCAGATGAAACTTAAGCCATTACATTCCTAAAAGGCCCAGGTATGTTTGGGAAGTGTAATGAGACACTAGAGCCAATTTAGGGGGCAGTTTATAGCTGTAGAAAGGGGGATCTGAGAATTAATTTTTCATTCCACACTTTTGTCACCTTCTCTTTCTAGATCTAGATTTTTCTTTCTTGTTCCTTCTTCTCCCTTAAGCTCCTTCGTGGTGATGGCCTTGGAGGGCTAAGATTCTCTAATCAATTTAGAGATTCTTGAAGAAATTATGGTTTGAATTCTTGAGATCTTTGTTCTATTTTTGAATTTTGAATTGCAATTGGATTCCTCTTCTTCTTGATCTTGAATGCATGAATGGTGATTCTGTTTATGTTTGATTTGATTGGATCTTGATTTAAGATTGAGAATTGTGATGAATTTAGGTTGATTGATTTGAATTAATCACAGAATTAAAGAGGTTAGGTAACTGTTTTATGGCTAGGTTAATTGAATTCAGAGATCAAATTAACATAGATCCTATCATGAATTGTGCGCTTGTGAATTTGTATGTCAATTGTTAATTGAATTCTAGATGATTGTTTACTATTAATTATAGATCTGATGCAGAGATTTTGGTTGGATCCAAATTAACCAATTCAATTGCACTTTAAATGTTTGTTGAAAAATCTATGATAGAATAAACCCAATTTTAGATAGGTTTCTGAATTGATTGTTCTTTAAATTGAATTTCTTTCACTTTAATTATGTTATTTTCATATTTTGAATTCTCAAATCCTTTTCCTCAATCTCGGCTTGATTTGATTAAATTACATTTACAATCCTTGAGAGACGATCCGGTGTTATTTGCTATGCTACAAGCCATAGGCATAACTCAGTTATAATTTTGATTAAGTTCAGCGCTCGTCAATCCTACTAGACTTGCATCTAATACACCACATCATCACATCTCATATGATGTTTAAAGCAACACTCAGTTGCTCAAGGTGCTATACAACCCTGGGTAGTCCTCCTGCGTTACACTATGCCTAACCTGAGACCATAAGCTAAGGGGAAAGTTTACACTCTAAGTGGAGAGGAGGTGACTCAGTCTCCCGATTTGATCCAAGGTAAACACATAATACACAATCATCTTTTAACTATTATGTATGATTCAGGAGCATCCCACTCCTTTGTTTCTAATGATTGTGTAAATATGCTAGATTTACCTGTGTCAGAACTTCTATATGACTTATCTGTATCCACCTCCATAGGAAAACTAGTTACAACTTCAAAAGTATGGCTTGATTGTTGTATAAAAGTAGAAGATATAATTTTCTTTGTAAATCTTAACTATCATTCTTGGTATGGATTGGTTGTCTTCCAATCATGTGATTTTAAACTGTTCAGATAAAGCCTTAGTTTTCATGTTTGACTTACCTTCTAGAGTTGTTCCTTCTGAGTCAGTATATCACAATGCTAATTAGGAGAATCACTTTTTGGTAGAAGGGGCTCAATGATATGTTCTCCTTTCTCTTTAAGTGTTAAGGTTGAGCAAAACTTAGGTGATATATTGGTTGTGAGGGAGTACCCAAAAGCATTCCCTAGTGATATAGTGGAGTTGCCACTAGTACAAGAAATAGAGTTTTCTATAGATTTAGTGCATAGGACAGAGCCTATATCTATAGCACCCTATAGGATGGAACCTTTAAAGTTAGTAGATCTCAAGAAGCAAATAAAAGAATTGTTGGACAGATAATTCATAAGACCGAGTATTTTTCCTTGTGGAGCACCTGTGTTGTTAATGAAGAAAAAAGATGGTACCATGAGACTTCGTGTTGATTATAGGCAGCTAAACAAGGTAACCATCAAGAATAAGTATCTATTGCCTAGGATAGATGATCTAATGGATCAACTAAGAGGAGCATTTATTTTCTCAAAGATTGATCTAAGATCGAGATATTGATGTGTGGATGAAATACACACCTCTTGTACTTGATTTGAGGTGGATTTAGGTGTGTTTTGATGATTTATGTTGGAATTTATGCCACATTTAATCTAATTATCATTGGTATCTCATGATTGATCTTTATCTATTTTTTTAGGTCCAAAATAAGTATTTTAACATGGCTCTATGACGCTGTGGAAGGATTCATTGCAATGGAGTTGAGTTCAGAATTTATATGACCAAGATTCGTAACTTTTTTTACCTTTACTCGATAAAATAAGCGTAACTTGAGTTACAGAAGTCAAAATGCGGTGATTTTAGTGGAATTAGAAAGCTAAGAAAAAGATCTACAACTTTTGTGAACATCATTTCTCCAAAAAATGACGTTTTGAGTGACTAAAGAGTTAGAAACCACTATGTCTAACTTAGAAAATGCTTCTGTCAAGCTCACAAGGCCCTGTCTAACTTCAATGAAGCTTCTGTGTGAGAGACACGGCCGTGTCTCCCTTGAACGTGTAAATTATGCTTTTTTTAAAGCTCATACAATCGTATCTGAGGGAGACATGGCCATGTGAGTCTCTTTGACGCAAAAAAAAAAAAAGAAAAATTTTGCCCCTAAATCATTATAAATAAGGCGAAAACACCATCTAAGGAGACTTTTGGCTAGAGGCTTGTGTGATGGCAAGTTTTGAGAGGAGAAGCACAAGGATTCAAAGGCGAAGGCTTTGAAGGCAAGATCAAGACTCTTTGAAGATCAACCATTGTGGTTCTTTTCTCCATCACCATCTTCCCATCTTTTCTTTTTTGTTCATCAATCATGGTTGTTTCTTTAATCCTTGTTCTTGTTTGTGTTACAATTGTCATGAGCAGTTAAACCCTTTTTCTAGGATTTGGATGAAACTCTCAATTTCCCTATTATGAATTGTTAATTTGATTCTTTGTTAATGGAATTGTTGTTCTTGATTCATTCTTGGTATGCTTAATGCTTGTGATATGTTACATGCCATATTTACATGATTTTATGCTTTAGGTGAAGGATCGAAAGATGAAATCTAATTGCTTGATAATCCAAGAATTGAACTTAGGAATTGAGACCTAGACATAGGCTTAAATCCTTCAAAGGGTAAATGATTGTCATGAATCTTAATGGGTTGGAACTTGGATTAATTGCCATGAGAATGGGGTTAGTGAAGTTTTAGCACGTTTTTAGTGCTAAGAAATTTGGCTTTAAATAATTTCGAACAAATCGCCTTCAAGAACATAATTGAACATTAGCAAAGATAGGATTACAATTTATCATAGGGGGTAGTATAGTGGATTCCGAATCCTAGAGCTTTAAATCCTTGTTAAATCTCATCTTTTCTAGTGTCAATTGTTTATTTTATTGATTTGCTTTTTGTCTTAATTTAATTGGACTTTCACTATTAATTTTTATTCTCTTAAATAATCAAAGTAGTCATACGATCCCCTTAAATTTTATTGATTTTTATTAAAAATCCACAATAAGTTTTTACTACTTGTATGATCCCGACAACGGTGCCAAAAACTTATTCTGGATTTTTCGCAAGCGCACGGATCATACAAGTAGTAAAATAAAGATCGTTCACACGAGGATCGGTTAATTACTAACTCTTATAGCTACTTTGATTATTTAAGTGAATAAAAATTAATAGTGAAAGTCCAATTAAATTAATACAAAAAGCAAATCAATAAAATAAATAATTGAAACTAGAAAAGATGAGATTTAACAAGGATTTAAAGTTCTAGGATTCACAATCCACTACACTATCCCCTACGATAAATTGTAATCCTATCTTTGCTAATGTTCAATTATATTCTTGAATGCGATTTATCCTAAATTATTTAAAGCTCAATTTCTTGGCACTAAAAATGTGCTAAAACTTCACTAACCCCATTCTCATGACACTTGATACAAGTTCTAACCCATTAAGATTCATGACAATCGTTTACCCATCGAAGGATTTAAGCCTATGTCTAGGTCTCAATTCCTAAGTTCAATTCTTGGATTATCAAGTAATTAGATTTCATCTTTCGATCCTTCACCTAAAGCCTAAAATCATGTAAATATAGCGTGCAACATATCACAAGCGTTAAGCATACCAAGAATGAGTCAAGAACAATAATTTTATTAATAAAGAATCAAATCAACAATTCATAATAGAGAAATAGAGAGTTTCATCCTAATCCTAGAAAAAGGGTTTAGCCGCTCATGGCAATTGTAACACAAACAAGAACAAGGATTAAAGAAACAACCATGATTGATGAACAAAAAGAAAAGATGGGAAGATAGAGATAGAGAAAAGAACTTTAATGGTTGATCTTCAAAGAGTCTTGATCTTGCCTTCAAAGCCTTCGTCTATGAATCCTTATGCTTCTCTTCTCAAAACCTGGCGTCACACAAGCCTCTAGCCAAAAGTCTCCTTAGGTTTGGTGTTTTTGCCCTATTTATAATGATTTGGGGGCAAAATTTTCCTTTATTCGCGTCAGAGGGACTCACACAGCCCTGTCTCCCTTTGATATGGCCGTGTGAGCTTTAAAAATATCATAATTTACACGTTCAAGGGAGACACGGTCATGTCTTTCACACAGAAGCATAAGCATTTTTGAAGTTAGACAGGACCATGTCTAACTCTTTAATCGCTCAAAATGTCATTTTTTGGAGAAGTGATCTTCATGAAAGTTGTAGATTTTTTTATTAGCTTTATCGAAATCACCTCGTTTCAACTTTTGTAGCTCAAGTTATGCTTATTTTATCGAGTAAAGGTCAAAAACACAGCGAATCTTGGCCATATAAATTCTGAACTCAACTCCATTGTAATGAATCCTTCCAAAACTTCATAGAGCCATGTCAAAACACTTCTTTTGGACCTAAAAACATAGAGAAAGATCAATCATGAGATACCAAGGATAACTAGATTAAATGTGGCATAAATTCCAATATAAATCATCAAAGCACACCTAAATCCACCTCAAATCAAGCACAAGAGGTGTGTATTTCATCCACACATTAAATTCCCCCACACTTGAACTTTGCTTGTCCTCAAGCAAATAATATGAATAAAAAAGAAGATTAAACTAAACATCAAGAAACATGAATCAAGGGAAATTTCACAATTTAAAAATTCAATTAAGCTCAATAATCAAATCCAATCAAACAAGAAAGTCTAGCACTTAATTCAATTAGAAGCTCTTGAGTCTAGCTTGCACCTTTTCTCTCTACCAAACAATTGAGGTCACTCATCTTTCCATCTCTCAAGTGTTTAAGGGTAAAGAGATCACTCAAATTTCTTTTAACAAATGCATGACCATAAGCTTGACTATTAATCTCATCTCCACTTTCAAGTTCACATACATAACAAGAATCAAAAGGACTTATATTGGTTGTAATGAGGCCAAAGATACAGTGAAAGGTAGGAAAAAGATAAGAAAGGGTAAAGAATATTAATGGATAAATCGATATAAAACAGAATCAAGTTGAAAACATAATGCACAAGGAGATAACCAATTCTCACTTTCAACCAAATATTCTCATTATTCTTCACGATAATTTTTTTTCTTTCTTTTTTTTCTTCATTCATTTTCATTTTTTCTTTTGAGCAATAAACCCCTTGAAGACAGAAATAATCTTTTATGACTTCTCAATTAACACATCAATTGCTCCAAAGAATTCAACTTGATTATTCAATAAGGTATCCAAAGAAATCAAATTCATGCTCAAATGGGGCAACTGAGGGATTATTTCATAATGTAACTCTGAAAGTCAAGAAAGAATTAAGCCTAATTACCTTTATCATGTCTAAGAATGTATGTGAACCATAAAAGTCTCAACAAGATATCAAATTAAGTTCTAGCACACAAAAATCAAGAGAAAACTCAGTCCAGAAGAAACAAAGGATCCAGTTTATGATAAATCCAATCAATAAAGGCTCAAAACTCACTTCTGGATTAAGTAAGTAAAAAGAACAAATGCAAGCAAACATGACTAATTTTCAAATAAGATGTTAAATATTCAACATTCAATTGAAAAAGATTGCCTTGCATAAAAATAGTTCAAAAATAGTAGTGGATTTTCCTCTCAAACAAATTTCTATCAGCTCAGAAATAACCAAGAAATTAAAACAATTCCCATTAGAATCAATGCAATAAACAAGTACTCAATAGATATCACTAGATAAGGGTTAGACATGAGGATATCCCTAAAATTGCTTTCAGAACTAGGTATGAACATTATGAGTATCTTGTGATGTCCTTTGGGTTGACGAATGCACCAGCATTGTCTATGCATCATTGTCCATGCATTACATAAGCAAGATTTTTAGACCCTACCTAGATAAGTTTATGGTAGTGTTTATAAATGATATCTTAATCTATTCTAAGACAATGGAGGAGCGCGAGCAACATATTGTTGGGAATTTTTGCGGATACAACACGTAGCGGAAAACAGGGATTCCCACCGAGGATCCATGCGAAAAAGCCATAATCCGAGTTTTTAAATGATTTACCTCTTGAAGCGTGAATCACTAACACCGTAATAGAAATGATGTCTCTGTGGTATCCACACGAACAGACTCACGAACATCCAACGTCCGCAAAGAGGAGCCTCACGTCTCTCACACAGTGCTAGCTGCGAAGAGAAGAGAAGAAACCTGTCGCTCTCTCACTCACTATTCTGTAGGTGCGGCTAGGGTTCAGAATTATCTCACTTAGCAGCCCCCTTAGCAGTACTATTTATAATAGTGACTGCCTTAAGTGAGTGTGAGTAGCAGCAAGGTAAGTTGTGCAACCCTAGACCCATCTGTTATGAGTCTGGCCCATATTTGAATCCGAGTCCAACTTAGATCCATTGCTCCAATTTTAGTCTGCTCTATATGTATGACCCTGCAGGTTCTTATTACGTTGGTAGTAATATTAAAATCCCATTTTAATATTACAAGTAGTGAGCGGTATCTAGCAACACATCGCTGCTACCCAAGTAATAAGAATGTCAGTGATTTGACATAACCTTTTCGTGACCAATGTTTCCGTGTCGTTTAGTCCCTTTGTCAAGATATCTAGATTGAACACAAGGCATGGAATGCGTCACCCTTGTATAGTCCAATCATTCGTTTCCTGATACTCGAGTAGACTTTGTAATAACAAATGAGATCAATATCTCATATTGACTCATTTGAGCATGGCCATGCATTTTGCAGTCTCACTCAATCAGGGGACCTGAAGATATCGCTCCTGTTATGTAGGAGTGACAAATTCCATCTAGGTCACTCACATCCCTCTGCATGATTTGCGGTATGTCCAATAACCAACTTTATAATCACCTTGTTACAGATGACGTTTGATGGCATTAAAACACACAACTCCTCATGTAGGAATCGTAGTGATTTCAGGTCAAAGGACCACAAACACCATTGTCACTATGAGAATCGCTTATGACACTCACGTAACGATCCATGTAGCGTTCTCATGGTGGGTCACCCAAGACATCATTACTCTAATATGTACTAATGTGAAGACTTGATATCTCATATCCATGACCCGTGAGATGCGGTCATCAGTCTCTACACATACTAGTCTCAATGTATTATTATTGTCCTAATTAACAATAATACTTGACTAGGGACATTTAAGAATAGTGTTGTAACCAAAAGGATCTCACGATCAAGTCATCCACTTGATGTCCTATGGCATTAAACTTACTATTCTAAGGACTTTATTATGTTTATCAAAAAAGAACACAATAAATGAAATGCCTCATATATAAAATAGCATAATAGAATATATGTAAATACAGAAAATGTATTAGCCTCTAGGGCATACACCAACACATATTAGGATAATTTTGGAAACCTTTAAGGAAAAGTGGTTGTTTACCAAGCTGTCTAAATGTGAGTTCTGGCTAAAGCAAGTACAATTTTTGGGCCATGCGCTTTCTTAAGTAGGGATTTTAGTAGACTCGAGTAAAGTTAAGGTAGTGGTATAGTGGGAAAGACTAACCACTGTTACCAAGATTAGAAGTTTCATAGGCCTGGCTAGGTACTATAGGAGGTTCATAAAAGGATTTTCTTAGTTAGCACTACCCTTGACTAGATTGACTAAGAAATGTAGTACTTTTGAGTGGACTCAGGATTATGAGAATAGTTTCCAATAGTTAAAGTTGAGGTTGATTACTACCTCAGTGTTGGTAATTCCAGATCCTTAGGAGGACTTTAAAGTGTATTGTGACACTTCAAAGATAGGTTTGGGGTGTGTTTTGATGCAAAATAGACGAGTAGTTGCCTATGCATCAAGGCAGTTAAGGCTACATGAGGAGAACTACCCCACTCATGATCTGGAGTTAGCCGCAGTGGTGTTTGCCTTAAAGGTTTGGAGATATTTCCTTTACGAATTCCAGTTTGAGGTGTTCAGTGATCATAAAAGTCTAAGGTACTTGTTTGATAAAAAAGAGTTCAACATGAGACAGAGGAGATAGGTGGAATTTATGAAGGATTATGAATTTGAACTAAAGTATCATTCGGGTAAGGCCAATGTAGTGGCCGATACACTAAGTAGAAAATCCTTACATGTGTCTCAGATGATGATCCAAGAGAGCGAACTTCTTGAGAGCTTTAGAGACTTGAGTCCTATGGTAACTGTGTTGCCACATAGTCTTTGTGTGAGTAGAGTAGACATAGTTAATGACTTAAGGACTTAGATCTTAGAAGCTTAAAAGGAGGATGAGACTCTAGGAGATATAATTTATTGGTTGTGGCTTCGTAATACTCAAGAAGGGGGGTTGAATTAAGTATTACAATTTTTGAAACTTTTCCCCTTTTTGCAAAAATTGATTCTTTTCTTTAACTATGAAAAAGATTTTGTCAACCAACAAACCAAAATGTGTTTTTGCAAGATGTATTTCTATCAAGACTTAAAACTTAGAAAGAAATATTAACAAAAAGATTGATTTCAGATATGAACAAGATCATAAACTAATCAAATCATGCAAGCATCCCTAACATATTGCTTAATTCATACATTCAAAAAATAAAGCAAATAAAGAGTTAAGGGTTAGAGAAAATTACAAATTGAGTTTTATCCTGGTTCAGTTACCTCCTCTGGTAACCTACATCTAGTCCCCACATGATTGTGAGGTTCGTCCACTATTAAAAATCAATTTACAAGATTCTTTACACAAGCTTCACTTCTTGGTTCCTTCTACCCAAATGACAGCTTTTCCAGTCAAGGCAATCTTGCAATTCCCACAAGAGTTCCTTCTACTCTTGCACAGCACCAAGAGTCCCTTCTACTCTTTATTTAATCAGCTAGAGAACCTTCTCTCTTATCTCTCTTTTACAATATGAAAAAATTGAATCAGATTCAAGAAATCAAATATTACAATTTAAAGCTCTACAGAAAAATACTCGGTTTTTCAATGTAAAGCACTCTCAGTATTTGTGTGTTTGATCTCAAGTTTTGAATGAGTTGTTATTAAGAAAGTATGTGACAATGTCCTTATATAGGTATATTTCAAAATAAATTCGTTGGACACGCTTTACAATTTAGTTAAGAACCAAACAAACTTATAAAAAAAATTTCTGTTATCAGTCAATCGATTAGTACACAGATGTATTAAACAAAATTTCAGTCTTACAACGTGTGTACATCGATTGCCTAATCGATTGTGTTCTTGGATATTCTTGATCTTGAGTGATACACACATCAATACATCGATGTTGTACTTGAGAAACACTTGCAATTTCAGCCCAGAAGTTCATACATCGATTACCTAATCGATTGTATGGCTATTTCAAAAAGTCCTTGCTTCTGTTTTAGCTTATGCATCGATGTATAGATGCAAAAATGCATACTAACCAAGTACATCCAGAATTAATCGATGTATACATAGATGTATAACACTTATACATAGATGTACAACACTTATACATAGATGTACACTGAGGTTTTCATTAAAAGTTAGTTAATTAACTGAAAGTACATCGATGTACACATAGATGTATAGACTTATTAATTAACCTTTTTCATTGTTAGTTCATTTTTACTTTTGAAAACCATTTTTACTTATTTTAGAGAGCTTAATTAAAGAGCTATACAAAGTCTTTTCTTTACAAGAAGGTTCCTAATGATCTTCCTTGAATTCCTTCTTCATGATGCTCCTTCTTCAAGTTTTCCTTCATGTTCCTTTCATTGAAATGATTTGCTCAATGATCCTTTGCATCCACTTTTCTTGCTCCATTAAATCTCATTGAAAAAAATCATGGTTGGCAAGTAATTAGTGAATCAAAGTAATAATCATGTCAAGTTTAGTCATTAATCAAAACATAGTAATAATCATGTTAAGTTTAGTCATTAATCAAAACATACTAGGGTCATTTATCCACTAACTCCCCCTTTTTGATTGATGACAAACTTACCATACATAACATGTTTAACATTCAATATATCTTAGGAAGTAATTAGAAATATCAGAGTAATAAAATGCAGTAGATGTTTACCATTTACTCCCCCTTATCATTTAGTTCAAGTTGTTTTATTTAGTATGTGGTACCCATTCTCCCCCGTTGTCATTATCAAAAAGAACATGTGTGGGAGAATCAAAGTAATAATCATGTTGTAAAATAGGTACATACTAGAAATTCAACTATTCATATCATCATAATCGAAATAAGTTATACAGTCATGTATATTCATCATTTGTCAAAGAAAGATTGAAATTGAAATCAGTAAAACAAAACATCAAAAATAGCATGTTAACAACATCATAGACACACTTAAGACATCCTAAGATCTAAACTTTTTCATTGGTTTTTGGTTCTTTAGTGTGCTTTGAAGCTTGGGCTGCTTGTTCTTCAGGATTACCTTCTTCTTCAAGTGCAGCACTAGCAGCTTCTCTAGTCATGTTCACAACATCTTTAGAAGTAAGATGAACTTCTGGAGGTGCAGTAATGGAAATGCCTAGATTTTGATGCAAAGTGGCCATTTCGCCTTCCAGTGTGTTAATTTTGATATTCAGAAAATCAATAGATTCATCTTGCTAATGGATCAACTTGTGCATCTTGCTATTCAACTCTGAGTTTTCCACAGTAGCTCTTGGCTCTTCACCAGCTATCCTAACCCACTATTCATTCATTTTAGTAAGATTCATCTTGCTAATGGTCTCTTTACCAAATTTGTGAGTGACTTGCCTAGCCTGAAACCTCTCTTCATTATCTAGAGAGACTCCAAAATGCTCCAGCAATCTCACCACTAATCCAGGATAGGGTAGGATAGCTCTACTGATTTTACAATCCAGCATGTGCCTTGCAATTATAAAGCTCCAACTCATCTGCTTCTTCTGGATCATAGCCCAGAGCAGCAGAATATCATTGTTTTGCAACACAACATGATTTCTAGATCTTGGTAAAAGCATCCTGCTCAGCACATATTGCAAGAGCCTATGCTGAATATGCATAGAGCTGATGTTGATCCTTTAGTATACCACAATCCCATTTCTTTAGTTCCTAATAAGTATTTCATGATTCTTTTTAAAGTAGTTAAGTGTGATTCCTTAGGATTAGATTGATATCTAGCACACATACAAACACTGAACATTATATCAAGTCTACTTGCAGTTAGATAGAGTAAGGAATCAATCATACCTCTGTACTTGGAAACATCTACTGATTTACCTTTCTCATCTTTGTCCAAGTAGCATGATGGACTTATTGGAGTAGCCATTTCCTTTGCATTCTCAATTCTAAACTTCTTCAATAGTTCTTTGCAGTACTTAATTTGGCTTATAAAAGTCCCATCATTACATTATTTGATTTGTAGTCCAAGGAAGAATGTAAACTCTCCCATCATAGACATTTCAAACTCGTTTTGTATTAGTTTGGCAAATTCCTTACACAAAGATTCATTAGTAGAACCAAATATAATATCATCAACATAAATTTGAACAAGTAATATGTTTTGTACTTTTCTTTTAGTGAATAGTATTGTGTCAACTTTTCCTCTTATAAATCCCTTTTTAAGTAAGAAATTACTTAGCCTTTCATACCAAGTTCTTGGAGCTTGTTTAAGTCCATATAAGGCTTTAGTGAGTTTATACACATGATTAGAAAATTCATTTATTTCAATTCTAGGGGTTGACCTACATATACTTCTTCTTGTATATATCCATTTAGGAATACACTCTTAACATCCATTTGATACAATTTAAAATTCATGGTACATGCATATGCTAACAACATTCTAATAGCTTCTAATCTAGCCACAGGTGCATATGTCTCATCATAGTCAATTCCTTCTTCTTGATTATAGTCTTTGGCTACTAATCTAGCTTTATTCCTTACTATGATACCATTTTCATCAAGCTTATTCCTAAACACCTATTTTGTACCAATTATTTGTTTATCGTTGGATTTTGGAACAAGTTTCCAAACTTTATTTTTTTCAAACTGATTAAGTTCTTCTTGTATTGCCATAATCCAGTTTTCATCACTAATTGCTTCATCTATAGTTTTAGGTTCAACTTGTGATACAAAAGCCATATTATTGCATGCATTTCTTAAGAAATGTCTAGTGGTTACCCTTTTGGATATTTCACCAATTATGTTGTCCAGAGGGTGATTCCTTGCAGTTTTCCATTCTTTAGGTAGATCTTCATGTTTAGCCTCTTCTGGAATTTTCACCACTTCATCCACTTTGGCATTATCCTGCTTTTCCTCAAGTTGAATCTCTTTTAAAGTTTCTGCTACATCATCAACAAATTCCTTCCCTAACCTTTTGGGGTTAGTGTCATCAAATTTAACACGTACAGATTCTTCAATTGCTTGTGTTCTTTTATTAAAGATTCTAAAAGCTTTACAAAATGATGAATATCCTACAAATATTCCTTAATCAACTTTAGGATCAAACTTTCCTAGATTATCCTTTACATTATTTAGTACAAAATATTTACATCCAAAGACATTGAAATGAGAAACATTTGGTTTTCTGCCTTTATAGAGTTCATATGGAATCTTTTTCAAAATTGGCCTTATCAAGACTCTATTCATTAAATAGCAAGCTGTGTTTACAGCATTTGCCCAAAAATATTTTGGCATGTTTGAGTCATTCAACATAGTTTTTGCTATTTCTTCTAAATATCTATTTTTCCTTTCCACAACTCCATTTTGTTGTGGAGTTCTTGGAGCAGAGACATTATGTTGAATTCCCAACTCTTCATAGAAATTATCAAATTCTTCATTTTGAAATTCTCCATCATGATCACTCATTATTGAAGTTATTTTCATGCCTTTTTCATTTTGTACTAACTTAGCCATTTTCTTAAAAGTTGTAAAAGCTTCATTCTTATGTTTTAAAAAGAAGGTCCATGTAAATCTAAAGTAATGATCAACTATAACTAATGCATACAAATTTCCTCCAAAACTTTTGGTCCTAGAGGGTCCAAATAAGTCCATGTGCAGTAGTTGTAAAGGTTTTTTAGTTGAAACTATATTCTTAGCCTTAAAAGATACTTTAGTTTGCTTGCCCTTTTGGCATGCATCATATAAACCATCTTTTGAGAACTTAATTTTAGGAAGTCCAATTACTAATTCTTTAGAAATGAGTTTGTTTAGATGATCCATATGAATATGTCATATTCTTCTATGTCATAGCCAATTCTCTTCTTCCTTAGATATTAAACAACATACATCACTAGTAGAAATACTCTCTAAATCTATAATGTATATGTTATTCAATCGATTACCTATCAACTTTGTATTACTATCATACTTGTTTTCTATAATGCAACTACTAGAGTTAAAGAGTACCTTATAACCTTTATCACATAGTTGGCTAATGCTTAGTAAATTATGCTTGAGCCCTTCCATATATAATACATCTTCTATCTTGGTAGTTGTGCTTCTTCTAATTGTTTCAACTCCTAAGATCCTTCCTTTGTTGTTATCACCATAGGTGACACTTCCACTTTGTTTGGGAGTGAAGGATGAGAACCTTATGATATCTCCAATTATATGTTTGGAGCAGCCATTATAAATATACTAATTTGAACTTTTGGCTCTCAAACACACCTCATCTTCATTATTACTTTGATGGTTAGTCATGAGACAAAGATTTACCTCTTCTTCCTCAGAATCTTCAGAGGAATCCATACTATTCTCCTCCCAGGCTATGTATGCTCTTCTTGGTTTTCTATTCTTCTTGTCCTTGGACTCATGATTGTCATGCTTGTCCTTTTTTTGAAGTTTAGGACACTCATTCTTGTAATGTCCAGGTTTGCCACATTCATAGCACTTCACATTTGATGTTGAACTTTTAGCTTTTGAAGTGTTCTTCTTTGAAAAATAAGTTTGAGGGCCTTTTGTTGAAGGTTTTCTTCTTTTTGAGGAATCTCTTGAACTTTTTAACTAGCAGTCCCATATTCTCTTCAGATTCATCATCTTTTTCATCTTCTTCATCTTTATCACTGTCAAAATTTTCTTTGGAGACATGTGCTTTAAGTGATAAGCCTCTTTTCTTTTTCTCATTCTCTTCATGGTCATTCAATCTATGCAACTCCATCTCGTGCTCTTTAAGTTTTCCAAATAGTGTAGCAATATTCATGGTTGCTAAGTCCTTTAATTCAGCTATAGCAGTAATCTTTAGTTGCCATTCTCTTGTCAAACATCTCATAATCTTTTTGATTTGTTGTTCATCTGAAATACTCTTTCCAAATCCATTCAGCTAATTCACTATGTGAGTGAACCTCCTTTGCATATCATTGATGTCTTCACCATTCTTCATATGAAAGAGTTCATACTCGTGCATGAGTGAGTTCATTCTTGCTCTCTTTGCATCAATGGTTCCTTCATAAGTAATTTGCAGCGTATCCCACATTTGCTTGGCTGTCTTACAATTTGAAACCCTGAAAAATTCATCATAACTCAAGGCAGCAGTTATAATATTCTTAGCTTTAGCATTATAACCTACTCTCTTTTTGTCATCATCATCCCATTCACTTCTAGGTTTTTCTTTCTTGGTGCCATTTGCATCAAGAGTGTGAGGAATGTATAGACCATTCTCAAGAACATCTAATACATCAATGCCACTAGCCTCAAGGAATATTAACATCCTTTCTTTCTAATACATATAGGTAGTGCCATTGAAAGCAGGGGGTCTTTCCAAGGAAGCCCCTTCTCCCAAGATGTCATTTGAAGCCATCCTCTTAAGCTATTAAGCTTTACACAAGAGTGAAAGCTATGGTACCACTTATTGGTTATGGCTTCGTAATACTCAAGAAGGGGGGTTGAATTGAGTATTATAACTTTTTGAAACTTCTCCCCTTTTTGCAAAAACTGATTCTTTTCTTTAACTCTGAAAAAGATTTTGTCAACCAACAAACCAAAATGTGTTTTTGCAATATGTATTTCTATCAAGACTTAAAACTTAGAAAGAAATATTAAGAAAAAGATTAATTTCAGATATGAACAAGATCATAAACTAATCAAATCATGCAAGCATCCCTAACATATTGCTTATTTCATACATTCAAAAAAATAAAGTAAATAAAGAGTTAAGGGATAGAGAAAATTACAAATCGAGTTTTATCCTGGTTCAGCTACCTCCGCTGGTAACCTACATCCTATCCCCACATGATTGTGAGTTTCATCAACTATTAAAAATCAATTTACAAGATTCTTTACACAAGCTTCACTTCTTGGTTCCTTCTACCCAAAAGATAACTTTTCCAGTCAAAGCAATCTTGCAATTCCTACAAGAGTTCTTTCTACTCTTGATTTAATCAGCTAGAGAACCTTCTCTCTTATCTCTCTTTTACATTACAAAAAGATTGCATCTGATTCAAGAAATCAGATATTACAATTTGAAGCTCTACAGAAAAATACTCAGTTTTTCAATGAAAAGCTCTCTCAATATTTGTGTATTTGATCTCAAGTTTTGAATGAGTTGTTATTGAGAAAGTGTTTGCCAATGTCCTTATATAGGTATATTTCAAAATAGATTCGTTGGACACACTTTACAATTTAGTTAAGATCAAAACAAACTTATAAAAAAAATTCTATTATCAGTCAATCGATAAAAAAAATTCTATTATCAGTCAATCGATTAGTACATAGATGTATTAAACAAAATTTCACTCTTACAACATGTGTACATCGATTGCCTAATCGATTGTGTTCTTGGATGTTCTTGATCTTGAGTGATACACACATTAATACATCAATGTTGTTCTTGAGAAACACTTACAATTTCAGCCCAGAAGTTCATACATCAATTACCTAATCGATTGTATGGCTATTTCAAAAAGTCCTTGCTTCTGTTTTGGCTTATGCATCGATGTACCAATCGATATATAGATGCAAAAATGCATACTGGCCAAGTACGTCCAGAATCAATCAATGTATACATAGATGTATAACACTTATACATAGATGTACACTGAGGTTTTCATTAAAAGTTAGTTAATTAACTAAAAGTATATTGATGTACACATAGATGTACAGACTTATTAATTAACCTTTTTCATTCTTAGTTCATTTTTACTTTTGAAAATCATTTTTACTTTTGAAAACCAATTTTACTTATTTTAGAGAGCTTAATCAAAGAGTTATACTACGTCTTTTCTTTAGAAAAAGGTTCCTAATGATCTTTCTTGAATTCCTTCTTCATGATGCTCCTTCTTCAAGTTTTCCTTCATGATCCTTGCATTTAAATGCTTTGCTCCATGATCCTTCACATCCACTTTTCTTGCTCCATTAAACCTCATTGAAAAAAATCAAGCTTGGCAAGTAGTTAGTGAATCAACGTAATAATTATGTTAAGTTTAGTCATTAATCAAAACATAGCAATAATCATGTTTAGTCATTAATCAAAACATACTAAGGTCATTTATCCACATAATTGAGTAAAATTTCTTAGGAAATCAAAAGGATTTTGATATGGCAGATGATGGAATGGTTAAGTTTAAAGGTAGACTTTGCATTCCAAGGGAATCCAGAATCAAGGAGAAAATCCTTGAAAGGCTCACAGAAGTTTGTATACTATCCATCCTGGGGCCACTAAGATGTACCAAGATCTTAGAAAGATGTTTTGGTGACCTAGAATGAAGAAAGACATAGTAGAGTTTGTGTCTAGGTGCTTCACTTGCCAGAAAGTTAAGATAGAACATCATAAACCCTCCAGACCTTTTCAATCTTTAGGAATCCTTGAGTGAAAATGAGATAATATCATGATGGACTTTGTAATACCCTCAATAACATGTTAGACTTGTATATGGTTATAGAGGTAGCTTAACACTTGCTTAACATGCTTGTTTAAATTTGTGACAAACTAAGTTAGTTTAGGCACTTTACTGCAACACAGAAGGTGGAAAATAGCTTACAATGACTCAGATAATGGCTTTAAAGGCTAAGTTAAAGGAAATAAATATGGATAGTTTATTTCTAGGTCACAAATATGTGGATGAGGATGTAGTTAAAGTTTCAAGATAATCTGAGTTGATTTGGTAAGATCAAAGTATTCTTAAGAGATATAAA
Organism: Ormosia semicastrata; assembly: GCA_029884595.1. Classification (NCBI taxonomy): domain Eukaryota; kingdom Viridiplantae; phylum Streptophyta; class Magnoliopsida; order Fabales; family Fabaceae; genus Ormosia; species Ormosia semicastrata. The sequence goes on from JAQQTO010000045.1 coordinate 37,839,171, forward strand.
GTTTCAATATAGAAACTCAAGTGGCTTAAGTTTCAACCATCCTTATCCTTTATATTTGAATTTTCCTTGTTTCTTTCTTCATTTTCTCATGGTTGTGGAGCTGAAAACAGAGGGGAATAGGAAGAGGAGAGGAAGTGGGAGACCAAAGGCAAAGCAAGAGCTTAAGAAGATCATCCACTCCATAAAAGGTAAAGGTGCTTGATTTCATCCATCTCTCTTTCATCTACATCTTGTTTTCTAACTTTGCTTGATGATTTGAAAAATGAGTTTCGATGAGTTTAGTGAGCTAGATGCTTGTTTCTTGCTTCTATGGTTGAATTAAGATTGGTTTTAGTTTGTTTGATGCATGGTTACTAGTTTTGATCCCTTAGAATCCATTGGTTTCTCTTGAGTTGAGAGTTTGAGAAATGGGTTTCTAGGTGTGTGATTGATTCTTTTATCCAGGTTAGAGGGAATTAAAGAGTTGCATGTGAAGTACAACATGATTAGAGGCCTTGGCGCCTAAGCGCCCAACTGGTGAGCGCCTAAGCACGGGACACTAAAGAGCTCTAGTAATGAGTGCTTGATCGCTCAGGATCTAGGTGCCTAAGCACCTAGTGACAAAAGCAACAGGGAAGTGTTTTTTTGTCATAGAACGCCTACGGATTAGGATTTTGGGCACTTAGGCAGTGAGCACTAGAATTTTTATAGAACTGAAGTTCTCTACTTGTTAGGACCCTTTATATATGCCTTGTAAAGTGTATTAAGACATTAGTAGGGGTATTTCATAGAGGAAATTATTACCTCACATATATAAGAAAGCAAGTAACTTAAAGCATTGAATAGTTACGGGTTACCATCGATAAGTATCAAGTGCCTTAGGTAACATAATGTTGCACTTAAAATCACATATGTGGTGATGATGATAGCGTATATTAGATACAAGTAAGCTGAGTTCAATTGGTAGTAGTTATTTGCCTTAATGCATAAGTGCTTCTAAGAGTAAAAGATGAGTTTGAAATGCAAGAATGAACTTGGTATGAAGTTATGCTAGTGTTTATGTATGAGGTAAATAGAGCACTACATCTTTCACACACTTGCTATCCATTTAGTATGTATATGAATAGTATAAATCTTAGTACATCCAAGAGTAATGGATTGACATAGGTTATGTTTAAGGTATTAGTAGAAGAAATTTCGATAAGGGAAAGACCCTTTGGTATGTATATGAAATGTATGAAACTTAGAGCAACCTAAAATAATGGTTTGTTCTAGATAAGTGTCTAACACCTTAAGCAACTTAGTGTTGTATGAATATCACTTAAGATGTAATGAGTGATGATGTGGTGTTTAGATGTAGGATTGTCTTGTAGTATTTTTCCTATGTGAGTATCCTTTAATGATGTGTACAGTTATTTGGCCAAGAGAGATAAATGGGAAGTCCGAAAGGTTCTTTGGAGCCTGGATTCAACCCAAGCTTCTCGATAGTGTAGGTTACGTGTATTGTGAGGATGAGCTTTCCCTTTCTGTACCACGAGATAATACAATGAACCAGCATTCCTAGTAAAACATCTTGGTTCTGAATTGAGCTAAGTTTGTATGTATGAATGTATGTTCACTTGGTTTCTTTAGTAACTAAAATATAACCTTGTAAAGCTTTAAATGTAACACCCCAAAATTTGGCTATTTTACAGTAATGACTAAATTGTATTGTTTTGTGTTTTCTGTGTTACAAAAAATTACTTTGACTGTTCTTAGGCTATTTTTGATCATTGTGTGAGATTTGCTCTGAGTCAAGAAAATAATAATTTTTGACCCGAGAAAAATCTTTATTGATTTATTCAGAGACGGGGGATCTTACTAAACCCGAATATGAGAGACACAAAATTAAATCTTTTAATTTTTAAAATTTTTCTATGAAATAAAAATATTTTGTGGGAAAATATCCGCTATTTTATGAACAACAGTTTCTGTTACCAAGTAATGGACCTGGTATATTTTATTTGTTAAAAAATAGATTAAGAATAATTTTTGTAACTTATATTAAAATAAACCAATAGAAATAAGTCAATATTAGTAGTTAGACTTTTTCTAGACCAATAGAAAATAGTTAATATAAATGGTTGGACTAGTTGCTAAATAACTAGGATAACTAACTAAGTTACTCTAAATAGTTTAATTTGTAATTAAATAACCTAACCTAATTAGCTTACTATCTAATTAAAATGTAACTAAAACCTAATTGAAGTCAAACCTAGTTACCAAGTCTCCTAGAGCCACACGGCCATGAAGGCCTTTCCACCATGTTCTAGGTTCATCTAAACGACCACTTGATGACTATTGTGTGACCTAAGTCATGTGTGCACCATGTGAGACCATGTGAGTGAATTTCTATCACATTAAGTTGCTATCCATGCAATCATACGGCTGCACACTTCAATATAGCTATCCAGTTTCATTTTTTCACTTCACTTTGTTACAAGCCTTCATATTTTTCTCTCAAATATTCAAGAACATTCAAGAACACCCAATTACTTTTCTTCCCTTTTCCTTGTTGAACCCCACGGCCCCAACCTCTAAACCCAACCTCTCCACTTCTAAAATTTCATTTCTTCCTACTTTCTAAAGCTAAACCTCATTCTAAACACTTTTCTTTTAGTAAGTTTTATCAAAATCCTACTCTAAGTACATCAAAAACCAAGCTTTAGCTTACTACTCCAAAGGTAATCTTTTGATTCTTTGATTCTAAGATGGATTTTTGATTTTCTAGACCATGATTAATCCATCATTCTTTGTTTTTAAACTTTGTTTATTACTTTAGAATTTGTTTAAGATTTTTAGGGTTTATTGTTTGAAGCTCATGAATTCAAGAGGAAGGAGGACTTGAAGATTTTGTCTCCCTTGAGGTAAGAGGGAGATTACCCTCATCAACTATGTGTTGGTGGTGAGGAAATAGGTTGTTTGTGGTGAAAAATCTATAAGGATTTATTCACTTAATTTTCTATGCCTTCTTAGTTTGTGTTTGATATGCTTTTAGTTTTAAAAATATGTTTGCATGTGTATTTGTATGTTTATAACTTTGATAATATGCTTGTATGTGTGATTTAGAAAGCATGCAAAATTTTATGTTCAATATAAGATGTGAATTACATGAAGAATTTGTTGTATGAAGGTCCCAAAGGACCTATGAGGCACACGGCCTCTACACTTCAAAAGGAACCTAGGGTTCTAAATTATTTTCCTAACCAAGGAGTAAATGATTTTATGACAAGAAAAAATAAATTAAGTGTTTTTGCAAGGAATAAATGCTAAAAAGAACAAAATGATGGGTTATGAAACCCTAAATGGATTTCAGTCAACATGTTATTTTTCATAACTTAGATCTAAATTTATTTTACTAAGTGTAGGCTTAGGTGTTTAAATGAGAAGGAAATTATTTTGGTAGGATTTGAACCTAAAATCAAAGTAATATACTTTTTTGAATAAAATTTGACATAATTAAATAATTAAGTTATGAAATGAAAATAAATGTTAATACTTGAAATTTTCTAACGTATAGCTCACCCTATGGGTTTTGAAGCACGTTAGGAAAAGTTGAGCTGTAATATCTTAAGTAAATCAAGGAAAAACAATTTTCTGGGAAATAGTAGAAATACTGATTTTTAGAGGGACTATATTGTAAATATTATCTAAAGAGGGACTATTTTACAAATATTATTTTAGGAGGGACTATTATGAAAATATTATTTAAATAAGGATTATTATGTAAATATTATTTAAAGAGGGACTATTATGTAAATAGTGGAAATAAAATTAAATGTTTGAGAAAAACATTATTTTAGGTTTAAATATGTTAGAAATATTTTATGTAATTGAAAATACGTTGAAAAATATTTACGCGACTCAAAAATAGTAATTTTGGGCTACGAGATTTAGAATACACAATAAAATGTTTACACAATTTAGAAAGCGTTGGAAAATCCTTACGCGATTTAAAAACATAAGAAATTTGTTTCGTGATTTCAAAAATGCGATAATATCGCTACGCGATTGAGCGTAAACAGCGGTTTGCTGTTGGGCAGTTGTGGTGGGCCCGATTGTGTTGACTATTTATACCACCAAGACATGGTGAGATTATATGAAATATTGTGAAAATAATAATTGTATGTGTGTTTGGATTATACATCATGCATAGAAAAGCGTGTTCACTTATTTGAGTAAGGTTATATGCCTAGGAGATGAATTACACCTAAGTGCAGGTGCGAGTAGACAAGTGTAGGTCACTTGTCGACCTTGGGGGCATCGGGGTGCGAGTACCTCACAATGGACAATTGGTAGCTCTTCTGTCCGTGGGGCAGACCGATGCAAACGCACCGATGATCCGGACCGAGACACTGTCCTATAGCGTGATCTAGTGTAGAATGTCTTGTCCAATGCCTCATGTAAACTCTTGACAAAATTGATATATTATAGCACTTTTGGCCACGGCAGCTGAGTGACACATATGTCTTCTGGATCTTCTCTCCGAAACTGTGTTTAGCTCCATGGAGTAGGAATTGGTCGTTATACATATGCATTGTGGGTCAGCATATCGATTGGTTATTTAAGTTTGTTTAAATTATTATCTGTGATATGACAATATGATATAATGTTTTAATATAATATGTTTTTTATTTGCTATCATTTCCTTTACTGTCATACTAGTATTGATGTAGGGGATCTCACCTCATTGTTATGTTATATCTATTTCATTGTATGTGTTTATTGAAGACCGAGGAAACGAGGAGCCAAATGACTCTGTTTATCATCAGTAGCTATTTTCTTTATTTGTTAGTATGATGACAAGACGACAAGTCGGAGGTTTTGTCAGGGTTCAGTTCCACGAGGGAGCTAACGCCTGGAGGTTTGACTATAATAATGAGAGCTTAGTTTACATCGGGGACTTGACTATGAACTTGAGTGGAACCCTGGATGGGATTTCCGTGTTAACTCAACATGCAACTGTGCGTTTGGAATTCACGATGCCCATTCGTGAACTCTGGGGTGGAGTTGTGTTTATCTATACACCCCAAGAGAATTCTGTGGTATCATCTGCAAGAACCCCTATGAGGTGTCTGTATCCGTCTGGGTTCTTCGATGATAATGTAGAGGAGGAGGAGGATCCTTCTAGGGAACCAAATCCTTAGGTTTGTTTTTAGAATACCGCTTAGTAGTTATGTTTGTATTTTACTTTTGAAAACAAGGTTGTATTTATGTAAATTATTTGGACAAGTTTTTTAATATGATGTAAATATATATTTTGGTGTGTTTATTACAAGTCTTAAGAATGTTTTAATTCAGTTTAACTTATTATATTTTATTCCACAAACAAAATTTTAAAATTGACGATTTTACAAGATTAATTCTTTTACAACTTGGGTAAGTTATATTAGGATTAGTCTCAAATGTAATACCCTACAGTGGGTGTTACATTAAACATATCTTATTTAGCATGTATTAAGATTATGTTTTTTATGATATGTATAACTGGTTTTGGTATACTTATACTGAGAATTGTTGATTCTCACCCTGTGTGTTGTCATGTAAATCAAGGTGGAAGCTCTTCCAAAGCAAAGAAGAAGAAGTATGAAGACTAGAGTAGTTTTTATGGTTAATAGATAAAGCTTGAATTTATTTGCACTACTTTGAGTTTGTATAAAGTTATATGTGTAATTCCTTGCCCTTTTAAGGATATGATGTATATATGTATGACCTTTTAGTTATGACTCTTCATAATTATTTATAAATGTTATGGATTAGTTGATGCTTTAAATTAGAAGTAGCATGACTAATACTTCTTATCCAGGAATACGTCAGATATACAAGGATGCCTGTATTAGGATGTTACAAACTTTGTGATGGGGTTACCAGGACTCAGCCAGGATATGATGCGATTTGGGTCATAATGGATAGACTCTAAGTCTGCCCACTTTTTGTCCATTAAAGCTAACTACTCCTTGGATAGACTAGCTCAGTTGTACCTACAGAAGATATTTAGATTGCATGGTATTCCCTTAAGTATAGTTTCAGATAGAGACCCTAGATTTACATCTAGATTTTGGGGAGCCTAGTAGAAAGCTTTTGGGACCAAACTTAGTTTGAGTACAATATATCATGCACAAACAGATGATCAATCGAAAAGGATTATCCAAACCCTTATGGATATGCTTAGAGCATGTGTTCTAGAGCAACAAGGTAGTTGGGATAGGTTCTTACCTTTAGTGAAGTTTGCCTACAATAATAGTTACCATACCACCATAGGAATGACATCATATAAAGCACTTTATGGTAGGAAGCGTAGGTCTCCATTATGTTGGTATAAGGTTAGAGAGAGAACCATCTTAGGACTTGAGTTAGTACAAAAAACCATAGATCAAATTGAAATGATTAGGGATAGGTTGGTTATGACTTAGAGTAGGCAGAAGAATTATGATGATAGAAGGAGAAGACCTCTAGAGTTCAAAGAAGGAGAATATGTTTTCTTGAGAGTCACTCTTACAATAGGGATTGGTAGAGCATTGAAAACATGGAAGTTAATTCCTCGTTTCATTGGTCCTTATCAAATCCTAAAGAGAATTGGACTTGTAGCCTATCAAATAGCCCTTCCTCTTAGTTTGTCAAATTACAATGTCGTTTATGTGTCACAATTTAGGAAGTATAATCTAGATCCTTCACATATCATAAGGGATGATTTGTCTTATGTAATGCAATCGGTAAGGATCATGGATAGAAGGGTCAAAGAGTTTAGAGGTAAGTTGATTCCTCTGGTTAAGGTGCTTTGGGATGGAGCTGGTTTTGAAGAAGCTATTTGAGAATCGGAGTGCCATATGCAACATGACTACCTAGAAGTTTTTGTATGAGGTAATCAATTTTGGGGACAAAATTTTAAAAAGGAGGGGGGAAATGTAACATCCTCTTTTTGACATGTTAGACTTGTATATAGTTACAAAGATATCATAATACTTGTATGACATGCCTATTTAGTTTTGTGATATTTTGAGTTAGATTAGGCACTTTGCTGCAACACTAAAATACAAAAGTAGCTTAAAATGACTTAGATAATGGCACAAATTGCTTAGTTAAGGGAAATAAATATGGAGAATTTATTTTTAGGTCACAAATTGAGAATAAATTAAGTTGTTTGGTATTTTGAGTGCACTGAGTAAGTGTTTTAATACCAGATTGACTTGGATGATATATGGAAACTTAAGGAAATAATGAAATTAGGGTTGAGATGAATCCTAGGATTTTCTATAATGCTTATGGAAGTTAGGAAACTTGAATTAGTAAGACTAAAGTATTCCTAAGAAATATAAAGTTTCCAACAAATATCCAAGTGCTTTATGACTCACAGGTTCCACTTCATTCTCTTTGACTTTTGTGGTTATTTCCCTATTCTTTTCACACTTAAACTCACTCACTCTCTCATGGCAAAAACAATAGCAGCAGAAGCAGAAAAATAGAAAGGAAAAGAAGGAAAGAAGGAGGAAGTAGAGGAAAAGAAGAGGAAGGCAAAGGGAAAAGCTAAAGCTTGAGGATCATCTACACAGGTGATGTAAGGGTGCTTGCTTCCTTAACCTCATCTTTTTTACTTCACCAACTTGATGTTCATGCTTGTTTGTGTGGATAGAAAATGGGTTTTGGGGGCAAATGTGATTCCTTTAATTGATTTTCATTTTCTATGGCCAATTTTGGTTTGCTTTTGACTTAATCTATGCATGGTTGTTGTTTGTGAACTTAGAAACCTTCATTTGACTAGTTGTAATAATAGTTTTAAATGGGTATGAAAAATATGATTTTGTTCATGAAATCCATGCTAAATGAGTTGAGAGTTTGCATGAGGGTTACAACATATTTAGAGACCATATTTGGATTGAAAAACCAATTAAAACCGATGTTTGGAAGGTTAGAAGTTGGTTTGAAAATCAATGGAATAGGACCCTATTTTCTGGTTCAGAATACACCTGATAATCGTTTATGGGAGTGCCACAACCGATTATCTAGATATGGCAGAATGTGGTTGAAAGCCAATAACCGATTATGTCTTAGAGGGTAATCGATTATTGATCATTCAAGAGGGGGTGAATAACTACATAACCAATTAACCTAAGGGATAACTGGTTATTAGTGCATGGCAGAGAGTTTTGTTGTTCAATAATCAGTTAGAAAAGATGGCTTAACCGATTATTGGCTTATGACAGAGACTGACGTAGAGCACCAGTTAACTCCTAACCGATTACCAGAGGGAGATAATCAGTTATGGACAAGTTAAAAATTAGATTTGGCTAGTCCTAACTGATTATCCAAGAGGGATAACCGATTAGGGACTTGAGGAAACAAAGTTTTTTATTCTTGGGCTTCATGTAAAGCTTGTTTAAGTTATGTAATGAGCTTGGTTCTTTAATAAGCTTTAGTAATGAAATGAGCTTGGTTCTTTAATAAGCCATGATAGTTAAGTCATCTTGGTTCTTTATTGAGCCATGGATATTGAGCTTGGTTCTTTATTGAACTATGGATAATGAGCTTGGTTCCTTGTCGAACCATGGATATAGTATAGTTTGGTTCTTTTGTTGAAAAGCCATGAACTTTTACTTAACTTAGTTTCCTTATTGGACCATGGTTGTTTATCAGTTTGGTTTCCTTGATAGACCATGAAAATGAGTTTAGCTTGGTTCTTTATTTGATCCATGAATGTTTATTTAGCTTGGCTCCTTTAGTTACTAAAGATGAGTCATGGAAGAGCTTTTAAAGCGTATTGCACTTCTTATTTATTAAGATTGTGTCTATATGTTATAAATGTTTGGTTTTGGAATACTTGTACTAAGGATTATGAATTTTCCCCCATTTGTGTTTCCATGTAAATCCAAGTCAAGATTATTCTAAGAAGAAGAAGAAGAAGAGATGAAAGGACTAGACAACTAGTTTCTTTTAAACAGGGCTTATATTATGTTTTATATTTGCTTTGTGATATACAGTGATGTTATATATTACAATGTGCTCTTTTGAGGCTAATATTGTATAAACATCTATCTTTATTCCTTTAAGGCTCTCTATAATGACATGAGTGTTATTATGGATTATGCTTATTGTTTATCATTTAGAAATAACTCGTTTAACTATGTTTACTTGTGTATTTTATGAATATACTATGATATCTAGGTTAAGGTGTTACAACGAAGATGTACCAAGATCTTAGGAAAATATTTTGGTGGCCTAAGATGAAAGTGGACATAGCGGAATATGTGTCTAAGTGTTTAACTTGCCAAAAAGTTAAGATAGAACACTAGAAACCCTCAGACCTCTACAATCTGTAGGAATCCCTGAGTGGAAATAGGATAAAATCGACATGGACTTTGTTATGGGATTACCTAGAACTTAGTTAGGGTTTAACGATATCTGGGTCATAGTAGATAGATTAACTAAATTTGCCCACTTTTTACTAATCAGAGCTAACTATTCTTTAGATAGACTAGCTTAATTATATCTGCAAGAGATAATTAAGTTGTATGGAGTCTCCATAAGCATAATATCAGATAGAGATCCTAGATTTACGTCTAGATTTTAGAGAGCCTTGCAAAAAGCTTTTGGGACTAAGCTTAGTTTTAGCACAGCTTACCACCTCCAAACTGATGGGCAATCGGAGAGAACTATCAAAACTCGAGAAAATATGTTTAGGGCGTGTGTACTTGAGCAACAAGAGAGTTAGGATAAGTTCTTTCCTTTAGTGGAGTTTTCCTACAACAATAGTTGCCACACCAGCAAAGGTATGGCACCATATGAGGCTTTGTATTGTAGAAAATGTAGGTCGTCTCTATGTTGGTATAAGGTAAGAGAGAGTACCATCCTAGGTCCTGAGTTAGTTCAACAAACTACAGAACAAAGAAGAATGATTAAGGATAGGTTGGTTAATACTCAAAGTAGGCAGAAAAGCTATGCTGATAGAAGAAGAAGGCCTCTTGATTTTGAAGAAGGAGAGCTTGCTTTCCTTAGAGTCACTCCTACAATAGAGGTTAGTCGAGCAATGAAAACCAGAAAGTTAAATCCTTGTTTTCTTGGTCAATTCCAAATTCTAAAAAGAATAGGACTCGCCCCCTATCAGATAGCCCTTCCTCCCAGTCTATCTAATCATCACGATGCCTTTCATGTGTCATAACTTAGAAAGTATAATTCAGATCCTTTACACATCATAGAAAATGAATTAGTGCATTTAAGAGATGATTTGTCTTATGTGATGCAACTAGTAAGGAACATGGACAGAGGAGTCAAAGAGTTTAGAGATAAGCATATTTTGTTAATGAAGATTTTAAGGAATGGGATTAGCATTGAGGAGTCTACTTGGGAATTAGTGTCCCATATGAAGTAAGACTATCCAGAGTTATTTATGAGGTAAGCAAATTTTGTGGACAAAATTTTTAAAAAGGATGGTAGAAATGTAATATCCTCCTCAATTTGTTAGTCTTGAATATGCTTATAGAGTTATGATACCTCGTACTTGAATTACTCGTTAATTCTAGTGGCCATTTGAGATAGTTTGAGCACTTTGCTATAACACTAAATATGAAAAATAGTTGTTATTAGCTTAGAGAAATAGCATAAACTGCTTAAAATATGGAGATAAATATGAAAGATTTATTTTTAAGTTATTTAAGATTAAAATTAATTGTAGTTAATTTTAAAAAATTAACTGAGTTAGTTTGGTATCTTTAATAACACTGAGTAAGGGTTTAAGGACTAGATTCAATAGATAGATATCTTATAAATTTGTGAATTTTTGTAAAGGTATCAAGTAAAGAGTGAAAAATTTTCTGGAGATGAATACAGGTTAAGACAGATGCCTGTATGCATATTAACTTATTTCCTTAGGTTTAGTTTAACTTGAGGAAGAGTAATAGGACTTAAGTGATAGTTTTAAGTGTATAGAAAATAAAGTATTAATGAGAATAGTATTAAAATGAATTCTAAGATTTTTTATAACACTTATGGAAGTTAGAAAACTTGGATTTGTAAGATCAAAGTATTCCTAAGAGATATAACATTTCTAGTAAAATATCTAAAACCATCATTATCTCTTTGTAGCTTCCACTGTCCTTCTTATTCAGTTTCTTTGACTTTTCATTTCACTTTTCTCTTTGTCTACGTTTCCAGCGGAAGGAAAGAAAGGGAAAAAGAATAAAGGAAAGAAAAAGAAGCAATGGGAAGAGGAAGGAGCAGGAGAAATCGAAGAGGAAGACAAGGAAGAGAGGAATCAAGCTTGAGCATCATCATCTTTGGAAGTCAAGGTAAGGGAGTTAGTTCTTAACTCTACCCTTTTCTATTCTTTCTTGATGCTAGATGCATGCAAGTTGAGTAAAAATGGGTTTTTGAGGGATTTCTCAATGTTTTTTAGTTGTATGAATTAGAGCTAAGTTGCTTTGAGTTAATTTGTGCATGGTTGAGGTTTTGAAATTTGTAAACACCCTTATAACCTTATATCTTGAGTTTAGTAGAAATGAGAGTCTTGGGTGATTTGCCTTTGATCTTATATCCATGGTTTGTTTTTTAAATGGAATATGAGACTTTTAATAGATTAGAAATCATGTATGAGGTTAGAAACCATCTAGGACCCAAGTTTGAGGGTCCAAGTTTGGTTAGAAGTTCAATAGAACAAGAAGAGAAGTTCCTGAGCTGGTACCCATATTTTGGCCGCTTAATCGCTTATGGCCGGAGAGCATCAGCGTGCAAGGCGCTCAAGAAGTAAGCAACTAAGCGCCCAAAGCTAGAGAGAAAGTGTGTTGAGCGCTTAAGCGCTTAGAAAGTGGGCACTTGAGTTCATGTCCATAGTTGAGTGATTAAGCGCTTAGACTCTGGGAGCCTACGCACCCAATGACAGATGAAACAGGGGAGGTTTTTCTATCATGGAGTGCTTAGTGAGCGCTTAGGCAGTGACTCCCAAGCCTTTTGTTTTGAGAAAACAAAGTTCCCTACTTGTTGGGAATGGTTATATATGCTTTGTAGTATGAGTTAAAACACTTATAGGGATATTTCAATAGAGAAATAACCACTAAGTATATAATTAGTAAGACAAGCCCTTGTATGAACAAAAGTTAAGTGTTAACATAGACATGTTTCTTCATTTTTGTTGAGCAAGGAATCTAGTGAGAAAAATACTTTGTAATAAGGTGGACTAAGAAATAAGATAGTGAGAAAAGTACCTTGTTAGAATAGAGGAGTAAGAAAAATCCTCTATCGAGGACAAAGGAGTGAGAAAATCACTTTGTCAAGTAACATGATGATATTATAACTGTATGGGCAATAGCTTATCATTGAATAATGTTTAATTAAAAGTTAAATATGAATAACTGATTTATCATGATTTCATATAGGTATTTATTCTATTGATAACTGTTAATTCTCACATTGTTTGTTATTTCCATGATAAATCCAGGTCAGGATCCATCCAACGGATAGCAATAAAAGAGAAGTGGATATATATTAGTTTAGTTTTACTTTCTATTTTTGTAATATGTACTTTGGATTGTATAAGTTTTCTTGTATTGTACCTATGCCCTTTGTGGCATAGTTAGTAAATACAATGTAAAGACTTATATGTATATGTGTGTAAAGACTTATATGTATATGAGTTCTCTTTTTCCTTCATGGCTCTTTTGTAGTAACAACATGGTTATTCTAATTCTAATATTACGTATATAAGTTAGAAGTAACGCACTTGACTCTATTTACTTGTGTAATTGTTTGATATAATACGGTAATTGGAGTTGGGATGTTACACAACATCATTGCTCTTCAATGATTAGCAACTTACCTATGTCTGTAACATTCTCTCCAACCCAATGGACTTGATTAAGGTTATAGAAGCTCAACAACACTGGTATAGGACACCAGTTAATTCTGGTAACTGTAACACTCACTGCAGGGTATCACATTTATGTTACTTATTTACCAAATTACCCCTTCATTATAAATCGTGCTTTGTAATGTAAATACGAGTTATAAAATTTCTTAATAACAATAAGATAAACTTAGCGGAAAATAAAAACATTACAACATCATCATAAATAATTTACATCATATATACACAAGTCTTAGTATTGTCATACTTAGATATTTACAAACTAGACTCTCATAATATTTAAGCATTAATTGAAACTAACATGCTGCCTAAGTATTACTAAATAGCAGAACCCTCAGACGGGTCCTCCTCAGATTCCTCAGCAGATAGGAATCCGTACTGACGCGAAGTCCTACGAACAAGTGTCCGCGCAGACGACACAATACTAATCTCACTAGGAGTACGGTAGTAAGTTCCCCAGTACTGCCTAATGGATAACGGAAACTCTAAGTGCACATTAATATTTACACTAAAATAAGGGTGTCCATGATAAAGCCTACTTAAGGTAATATTTAAATCTCCTATGTAGTAAATACGGGCTCTACCTAAGTCAACGTGCCACGCCTCCGATCCTCCACGAAACTGTAACCTCATATATCCTAAGAAACTAGACATCTCCATCTTCTCAGAACTCAGCTTCCTCCACAAGAATCTGCTCCTCCTCAATTTCTTACTCAAGTCTTTGCTCAACGTCTTTACAAATATAAATATAGTACAAAATAGGCATACAAAGAGGTGAGATCACCTACGCCAATACCAATATGGTAGTGTGAAGATAAACACATGCAATATATCATACAGATACATCATACCATAATCACAATCATGCCATCTACATTAAATATTATCACAATATATGTAATAAAATAATAATTATGATCATACCCTCAACAATATCCAAATATTCAATAATTCAAATATCACACCGATATCAATGCTCAATAATTATGAATATGCACATAGACTCAATTTCCTACTCCATGGAGCTAAAACTCAGGTCAGAGAGAGTGATCGAAAAGATCTGTCTGTACCAACATGCCTCAGACCACGTGCTATCATTTGCACGTCTAGCATATATACGACAGTCTTTATCAGATCTTGATTAAGAATAGTGTCTCGGTCAGGATCATCGGTGTGTTGCATTGGTCAAACCCACAATACAGAAGAGCCACCAATTACCCATTGTAGGCAACCCGCACCCCAATGCCGCCAAAGTCAACAAGTGACTTACACTACGCATATCGCACCCACTCAAGAGGTGTATTATCTCTTAGGCAATTAGCCTCATACAGTCCATCGGACCTTTCCAATGCATGTACAAGGCACCATTCACAGTTCAAATTCATCATCTCATATTCAGGTTTCACACATTGATTCGATGGTATCTTTACTGTATTTTCATCGCGAAAATCATATTTTCACGTTTTCTCAATCGTGCAACTATTCTGTCACATTTTCAAATTGCGTATTGATTTTTCAACAATTCTCAATCGCGTAAAATACTTCTAACATATTTTAAATCAAAGATACGATTTTTCTCTTTTAATACCATATATTGACCTAACTTTTGATATTTGCATAATAGTCCCTCTATAACATAATATTTACATTATAGTCCTCATTTAAATAACGATTTCATAATAGTCCATCATAAAATAATATTTACGAGATAGTCCTTCTTTTAAAAAATATTTGCAATATAACCCCTCCAAAAATAATAATTGCAATATAACCCCTCTAAAAGTAATATTTACAATATAACCCCTCTAAAAATCAGTATTTCTACTGTTTCCCAAAAAATGGTAATTCTTTACTTTACTTCAAATATTGTAGCTCAAATTTTCCTAATGCGCTTCCAAACCCATAGGGTGAGCTATACGTTAGAAAACTTCAAGTATTGACATCTATTTTTATTTCATAACCTAAGTATTTATTTACATCATTTTGTCTTATAAAAAGTATTTTGCTTGTTACTAAATCCAAACTCTTTCAAAATGTTTTCCTTCTCAATTAAACCTTTAAATCTACACTTGCTAAAATAATTTAGTTCCACATTATGAAAAATGGCATGTTGGCCAAATTTTCATTCTTGCTTCAAAACTCATTGTAATTCATTTTCTAACACTCTAAACCCTTGTAAAACATCTTAATTAATTTTAGTGCCATGGAACCTTTAATCCTCAATTTGAAATCATCATTTTAGGACTCTTGGTCCTCTTGCACCTAGTGAGGTCGTGTGCCTCTAAGCTCTTTGGAGCTCTCATATGATCTTTCCATCATGTTGTTCACATCTTAATTTACACATACATTTGCATGCTTCCAAAATTATACATACAAGCATATTATCAAAGTTATAATCATACCATCACACATGCAACCACAAATACAAAACCATAAACACCACAATCACAAACAAAGAAGCATTAAACAACAAGTGAATATACCCTTATGGGTTTTATGCCATACACAACCATCTCCTCACCACCAACACTTAGTTGGTGAGGCAAATCTCCCTCTTACCTTAAGGAAGACCAAATCTTCAAGTTCCCTCCTCCTCTTGATTTTCGTGTGAACCCAAATAAAAATCCTAAAAATTCTTAAACAATTACCAAAGTCATACTCAAGGCTTAATAACAAAGAACCATGGAACAATCATGGTATAGAAAATATAAAACTTAACTTAAAACCATAAAATCAAAAGTTTACCTTTAGTGAAGTAAACCAAAGCTTGAATTTTGAGACACTTGGAGTAGGTTTTTGACAAAACTTTCTAAATGAAAAGTGTTTAGAATATTGTTTAGGTTTAGAAAGTGTAGAGAAGAAAAATTGTGGAAGGTTGGAAGTGGTTTTGGGTGATATGGCCGAATCCCCCAAGGAAGAAAAGAAAGGGAAATATTTTTGTGTTCTTGAGAGCTTTGAGAAAAAATGAAGGCTTAGTTTTTAGGTGAGAGAAAATGAAATTTAAGAGTGATAAGAAGAAATGTGCAACCGTGAGGTAGTGTGGGAAATTAGGAGATAACTATGATAGTGAAATATCACATTTTGTGTGCACATTAAGCATCACATGGCTTGGTCATCAAAGTGTCATGCAATGGTCACAAAAGACTATTCAAGAAGGCTTGAGAAGCCTCCTTGGCCGTGTGCCCTCTAGGAAAGGTAACTTAGTTTGTTTTCAATTTTAATCTAGTTACACTTTAAGCAAATAACAACTAACTAGATTAGGTTTTCTAGTTACATGATTAACTATCTAGTTACTTAGCTAACTAGTTAATTAGGTCATTGCATATGTCATGCCTAGTCATGGCTTCTAGATGGAATTAGGATATTTAGTTAGTAACTAGATCCTAACTAATTAATAACTAGGTTAATTCATTTAGTTCCTTAATTAGGCAATTAGGCAACTAAATTAGGTTTATTTAGTTACTTTGTAACTAGTCAAACATTTTAACTTAGACCATTTCTTATTGGTTAGAAAAGTCCAACCATCGTTTTTGACTAATTCTTATTGGTTCAATTTAAATTAGGTTACAAAAAATATTCTAAGTGCATTTTCTGTCAATGAAAATATATCGGGTCTAATAAATTATAGCAGAAGCTGCTATAAATAAAACAGTAAATATTTTTCGTGAAATATTTTTATTTCACAGATAAATTCTAAAAATTAAAAGATTCTTTTCTATGTCTCTCAGATTCGGGTTTAGTAAGATCCTCCATCTCTGAATAAATCAAATAAGATTTTTCCCAGCCCGAAAATTTTTATTTTCCTGACCTGGAGCAAATGTCACAAAACAATCAAAAACAGTCTTAGAACAGTCAAATTAATTTTATAACACACAAAAAACACAAAATAGTGAAATTTAGTCATTACTGTAACATAGTCTAAAATTTGGGGTGTTACAACTCTCCCCCTCTAAAAAGAAGTTTCGTCCTCGAAACTTGATTTCACACTCTCAAAATAAATATGGATATTACTCTTTTATCTTTTCTTCCAACTCCTATGTAGCTTCACCACTTACATCGTTCCAAACTACTTTAACCAATATAATTTCCTTATCTCGAAGTTGCTTTGTCCTTCGATCTTCAATCTTGACTAGAAACGTTTCATAGGTCAAATTTTCCTTTAGTTGTACAGTGTCTGGTTTGATAACATGAGTAGGATCAAAAATATATTTCCGTAGTTGTGATACGGGAAATACATTGTGAAGATTTGATAGTAGATGTGGCAATGCAATTTAATAAGCTACCAAACCTACCCAACGAAGTATCTGATATGACCCGATAAACTTTGGAGTGAGTTTCCTTGACTTAATCACTCGTCCAACTCCAGTCTTAGGTGTCACTCGTAGAAACACATGGTCACCTTCTTCAAACTCAAGCGGTCTTCGTCTTTTATCAGCATAACTCTTTTGTCGAGTCTGAGTCGTCCTCATCTTATCTTGAATCATCTTCACTTTCTTAGTTGTCTGTTGTAGAAACTCTGGGCCTACAACAGCACTTTCACCATCATGATACCAACATAACGACGTTCTGCATCGTCTCCCATACAATGCCTCATAGGATGCCATCCCTATGCTCGAATAAAAACTGTTATTGTATATAAACTTTATCAATGGCAAAAATTCATCCCAACAACCAGTTTGCTCTAGTACACAAGCTCTCAACAAGTCCTCCAATGACTGAAACGTCCTTTCTGACTGACCATCTATTTGTGGATAGTAAGTAGAACTTAAACGTAGCTTCGTTCCTATCGCTTCTTGCAAACTACTCCAAAACCTCGATGTGAATCGTGGATCTCGATTAGAAATAATACTAGATGGTATACCATGAAGTCTAACAATTTCATTGATGTACACTTGAGCCAACTTTTCCATTGAGTACTTAATATTAATCGGCAAAAAGTGAGCTGACTTTGTAAGCCGATCAACAATTAGCCAGATAGAATCGTGACCTTTACGAGTCCTTGGTAGTCTTGTTACGAAATCAATTGTTATGTCATCCCATTTCCACTCAGGAATAGGCAAAGGCTGCAACATTCCCGATGGTCTTTGATGTTCCACCTTAGCCTTCTGACAAATTAAACAGGATGAAACATATTCAGTGACATCCCTCTTCATTCCTTGTCACCAATATAGCTGTTTCAAGTCTTGATACATCTTTGTGGCTCCTGGATGCATACTCAACTTACTCCTGTGAGCTTCATCCAAAATCAATTTCCTAATTTCTGGATCATTTGGCACATAAACTCTTCCTTTAAACTTCAAAATTCCATCAGCACCTTCACTAAATTCCAATTTTGCTCCTTGGCTTCTTGCTTCCTTTGCTTCTTGCAAATACTGATCACTATTTTGTTCTACTCGTATTCTATCCATTAAATCATTCGAAATGGTGATCATGTTCAAACACATCTTCCCTAGTGTCAACTTCATAGATAACCGCATATCCCAAAATTCTTTTATCAGTTCCTTCTCCTTAATCATCATAACAGAAGCACTAAGCATTTTCTTACTTAAAGCATCCGCTACAACATTCGCCTTTCCGGGATGATACTATAACTGAAAGTCATAATCCTTCAAAAACTCTAGCTAACGCCTTTGTCTTATGTTCAACTCTTTTTGGTCAAACATATACTTCAAACTTTTATGATCACTAAAGACAGTGAACATTGCTCCATAAAGAAAATGTCTCCATACTTTCAATGCAAACACTACAGCTGCCAACTCTAGATCATGAGTTGGATAATTCCTCTCATGCACTTTCAACTGCCTCAACGCATACGCTACAACCTTACGGTTCTGCATAAGCACACAACCCAATCCTTGATACGAAGCATCACAATATACTTCGAAATATTCATTCAGATCTGGTAGAATCAAAACTGGTGAAGTAGTCAGTCATCTTTTCAACTCTTGAAAACTTTCTTCACATACATCAGTCTATACAAACGGTTGATTCTTTCATATAAGTTGGGTAAGAGGTCCTGCTATCTTCAGAAACCCCTCAATAAATCGTCGATAGTAATCGGCTAATCTGATGAAACTACGAATCTCTGATACAATCTTCGGTCTTTCCCATTCAACAACTGTCTCCACTTTCGAAGCATCAACCTCAATTCCTTCTTCCGATATAATGTGTCCCAAAAATTGAACTTCGGTTAACCAAAATTCACATTTGGACAACTTGGCATACAACTTATTCTCCTTCAGAATTTGGAGAACCACTCTGAGATGCTTAGCATGTTCCTTCTGACTTCGAGAATAAATCAAAACGTCATCAATAAAGACAACAACAAACTTATCCAAGTATGAACAGAAAATCTAGTTCATAAAGTCTATGAATATGGCAGGTGCATTAGTCACACCGAACGGCATCACTTGATATTCGTAATGCCCATAACGTGTCCGAAACGTAATTTTTGGAATATCCTCTACTTTCACACGTATCTAATGATAACCAGAACGTAAGTCAATCTTAGAAAATATTGCGGCTCCTCGCAATTGGTCCATCAGATCATTGATTCTTGGTAGTGGATATTTGTTCTTAATCGTAATCTTATTCAACTGTCAGTAGTCTACACATAGACGAGAAGTCCCATCCTTCTTTTTTACAAACAATACTGGAGCTCCCTGTAACACCCCAAGTTTTAGACTATGTTGCAAGAGCTGACAGAATCACACTACTTTGTGTTTTCTGTGCATTATAAAAATAATTTGATTATTCCGATACTATTTGTGATTATTTTGTGTGATTTGCTCCTGGTCAAGAAAATAATAATTTTGGTCGGGGAAATTCTTGTCTCGATTATTTAGAGACGGGGATCTTACTTAACCCGAATCGAGTAACACGAAAAGAATCTCTTAATTTTAGAATTTATCGTAAAATAATTCTATTTTTCTTGATAAATATATGTTGCTTGATGCATAGCTGTTATTGCTATGAATTATTTTGACCCGGTATAGTTTAATTTGCCATTATA
Organism: Ormosia semicastrata; assembly: GCA_029884595.1. Lineage (NCBI taxonomy): Eukaryota > Viridiplantae > Streptophyta > Magnoliopsida > Fabales > Fabaceae > Ormosia > Ormosia semicastrata. Next base: position 37,859,051 of record JAQQTO010000045.1, read on the forward strand.
CTCAACCGACCAAAATTCTGGAATTCCCAATTCGACCAAAATTCTTGGGATAGGATCCTAACCCGACAGAAGTTCCTCAAGATTTCCTCTAACTGTTTTCATTTCAAGTCTATTTTCGACAAGTCTATTTCGACAATCCAAGATGTTTGAAGATCTTGACACCGACAGAATTCGGACAAGGTCCAAATACTTTTGAAGACATGTTTCTAACATTTTGATCCTGTCGGATTTAATTAATAAGACTACATGTAAGCATATGCTAATGGTGAGTTGAATCCGACACCTTGAGCATTTTCCGACAACATCAATCGGTAGTTCGACAAAACCCAAAATACCTCAAGACTGGATGAAACTGATTCTCAATTCTTGAATCAGAAATCAAAGATTTTGGCTGTTATGGCTGCCTCTTCCGACAAAGACCATCTATTCCGACCAAGACCATCTTTCCGACAGAAGACCATCTATTCAAAACATGGGAGAAATCCTCAGGTTTGACAAAGCGATGGACGTTCTGTTAGCAAAGAATCAGTTAAGAACAATATGGTTCTCCTTTTCCCTAAATCTTGTTGGACGATTCTACAAATCAAAATGAAGATGTTTATATTCATCGAAATATACCTTTTAAAACAATGCCAAAGTCCGTCGAAATAGGATCTTTTAAGACAATGTCATATCCATCGAATTTGGACTTCTATCCAAATACGTCGAATTTAATCTTCTTACTATTTGGTACCATGTTAAAATCCGTCGAATTGGATCTTTTAATTATTAAGTACCAAGTTAAAATTTGTCGAGTGAGGATGCTAGTATCAGTTAAGTGAAAATGTCAATATTCGTCGAGTGAGGATGCTCATGTCTGTTGAATTAAAATGTCAATTTTCGTCGAGTGGGGATACCAATGTCCGTCGAATTTGAATGATAATGTTCGTCGAGTTATGGTGCTAACGACCGTCGAGTAAGAATTCCTGATTTCAGTAGAAAAACTTCTCTAATGTCAAAATCGTCGAATTTGATCTTCGACCATATAGTATTTCGTCGATTCGACAATTGGAAGATTTCTCCAACATCAACATACGTTCGACGAATTAGGATATTTGTTGACCTTTTCAAGTTCATCCGATAGCCTTTCATTTTCGTTTGACAGAATCACCATTCGACGAGTTCTCATCATCGACAACACTTGATTTTAACCATTCTGGGGAATGATGTTCTCCCATTTTATCGAATTTTGTTATGTCATTTTTCGTCGAAAATTTCCTTGGAAACTCACGTTCATGCAGCAATTTGGAGGGGTTCTACGTCGGCCACGTAGCAGCTTGAAGGAGGTTCTACAAGGTTCTTGAACAATCCAATAACCTTGAAAGTCAAATGAATGACATCAGCCACGTGCATTCAGAATAAGATATTTTACTTCATGTAAATCCTAAACTCTATTTAAGCTTATCCCACGGCAGCAGCATTCATAAATTTCACTCTCCCACAATTTCATTTTCTCTCTCATCAAAAAGCATCCATCTTTTCTCTCAAAAATCTCACGAACAGAAGTATCAGTTTTCTTCCTTTTCTTTTCATTGGTTCGGCCAGGTATCCTACGAACACTATCCATCACCTGTAATTTTCATTCTCACCACTTCCTAAAGCCAAACACCATTCTAAACACTTTCATTTAGAAAATTTTCACAAAATCCCACTCTAAGTGCTTCAAAATCCAATTTCTATCTTACTTCCTTGGAGGAATTGTTGTGGCTTGTACGAAAACAAGGAAAAGGAGAAGAGCTTAAAAAGCTTGAATCATCTATTTTCTATCTTGTTCTTCAAAGCTTAAGTTTGAAGCCTTGAAGGTGGAATTCTTTAATCTTTATGTTTCTCTTCATTTCAAAGTTCTAATCATGATTTTAATCCATGATTATTTTAGTTTAGAGCCTTAGGTATTAATATTGTATGTTTTCTTTGTTTTTTTTAAGAAGCTCTTGGTGGAGAAAATTTGATTGAAGGAGACATACAAGGAACTTGGAGGTTCTTCAAGAGGTAAGAGGGAGATTACCCTCATCAACCATGTGTTGGTGGTGAGGCATGTTTGTGTTGTGGTGAAGAAATCCATAAGGATTCATTCACTTGATTGTTTATTGCTTTTCCTAATTGAGATTGATTATACGTGCAAGCATGTCTAATATTGTTTATTGTTTTTCCTAATTGAGATTGATTATATGTGCAAGCGTGTCTAATATTGTTTATTGTTTTTCCTAATTGAGATTGATTATATCAGGAAAATGTGAACCCGTACAGGCTTTGAAACAGTATTTGTCCGGTGGGACTTACTGTATATTTTTGCCATGAGGGCAAGCCATGAGGGCAAATTTTTATATGCTATGAGGGCATTTGCGTAAATACGCATATTTTATACCATTGAGGGTATTTTGGTAAATTCTTATTTTTGATCATGCATTGAGTTAATACCAATTTTGGTGGATTGATTGATGAGGTGAATCACATCGTATTGTCGGTGCGATAAGCGTAGTGTGGTTCAATTTTGAATGAACTTGGAGACATTGGTGTGCATTATTCCATATGTGGTCAGGGGGTAGCTCCTTCTGGGCCGTGGTACGTGGTAACACACTAGTGTTCTCGACAAGCACTACACTAAATCGAGATTTGAGAGGACTATTTTTACTGCCTGTAGTTACACGATGTTGTGACTGTGTACTACGCCATGGTGTTTTAGTGGGCTATAGACACAAAGTATTGACAGTGCAATAGCAATCACAACGATCAGTTATAGACACAAAGTGTTGACAGTGCAATAGCTGGTTGGGGTAGTCAAGCTATAGACACAAAGGGTGGACAGTGCAATAGCTGGCTGGGCAGTATTATTAGAACTTTCAGATCATTCTCTCTGATATTGATGTGTGTGTTGTAGCTCCATGGAGTAGGATCGTGTCATATTGCATATGTCTATATGTGGTACATTATTATTGTTTATTGGTGATCTTTTATTTGTGATATTATATGTTGTTATTGTATTTAATCTTTATTTTATATTATTATGATTTACTGTTATGGCATTTTATATGGTATGAATTGTTATATCTATCCTGATAATGTTATTGCTGTTTATTTAATTACAATATATGCTTATTAGAATTAATTGTAAATTGATAACATGACTAAATTTGTGATATCTGTGTGTATGGAATGACCTTGTCATTCGAATCATTCTTTGCTACCGTACTGGTATTGGTGAAAGGGGATCTCACCTCTTTACTGTATTACTTGTTGTGTTTGTATTCGTTAAATTTATATAGTAGGCGGAGCACATTCTTAAACCTATGGGAGACAATATTCTGAAGACGGTGACGGCGTCAAGGAGTGGTCTTCCAGACTTCAATAGGATGCAGTTGGTGAAGAAGCAGGACATGTAGGTTGGGTTTTTTTTTTTTCGTTAGTGTTGTTACCGTGCTATTAGTAGTAACCTTCATTGGGTTTGCTACTGTTTCTCTGAGTCTGTAAATGTTATGTTTCAAATTGTTATTGAATATTTTGTGGCATATATGACATGTGTATAAATCAATTCAATATAATTTCTGTTTTACTTATAATATTTGGTAAGTTTATATTTCCGCAAAAAGAAATTTTAAAATTTAACTTTTAGAATTCAAAGCTTTTATAAAATGATTTAATTTGGTTTTATGTTTATTTAAAAAAAAATGTGACGCCCTATGGAGGGTGTTACACTCCCCATGGTGATACACTTGGTCTCACAAAGTGCTTTTCCAATAAATCATCCAGGTGCTTCTTAAGCTCTGCCAACTCTACTGGCGACATCTTGTAAGGTGCCATAGATATAGGTCTAGCTCCAGGTACTAAATCAATAGAAAATTCAATTTCTCCTTCCGATTGTAGTCTAGGTATATCTTCAGGAAATACCTTAGAAAATTCATTAACTATGAAAATATCCTTCAAGACATCTTCACACTGAACCTCCAAAGCTGACATCAATAAGTACCCTTGATCTCCTTCCTTCAAACAAGCTTCCACTTAAGTAGCCGTTAGGAATCTAGAATCCTTAACCTTAGGAAAAACTAATGTCTTACTGGAACAGTCTATCAGGATATGGTTAGAGGACAACTAATCCATTCCTAAGATTATATTAATCTTGGAAAGAGGCAAACAAATCAAATTCACATAAAAGATTCTATTCCTAACACATACAAGGCAATTCAAACATACTTTTATAGTTATCACAGGCTTATCAGTAGGAGTAACAAACTCAAATCATAAGGCAATGTAGTTATAGTCAATCCCAAATGCTCTACACAATCACATGCAATGAAAGAACGTGTTGCTCCCGAATCATATAACACTGTTAAAGGATCACCTTCGATGGCACACTCCTCCATAATCAAGTCCTCAGATTTCGCGGCTTCTTCTCCGCTTATAGTATACACACGACCACCTACCTATGGCCTTGCCGTACGAACACTTCCCACTGATGGTTCCACCTTCAGTTGATCATATTCTTTGGAAAAATGTCCAGGCTTTCCACATCTATAACAGATCACCCCTTTATATTGACAATCTTTGGTGAAATGATTCTTCCTACACTTAAAGCATTTAAGTGTAAAAGTCCCAGCTTGACTCGCCTTGCTGCCACTAGAACTTCCTCCAAAAGATTGTTGTCGATTCTAACCCCTTGCTGGTCTGGTATACGGCTTCTGTTGATAACGATTGCCACCGCTACTCTTTCCCATTTGGAATCGTGTAGTTCTAAAGTTCCTATTCCTTGCCTCCTATTGTTGATCAATTTCTTCAACCTTTGGACACTTGTCCAACAACGCTGGAAACTGGTCAATGTCCATGGTTGCCATAGCTCGCTTAATATCAAGCCTCAACCCCTCTTCAAACTTTCCGTACTTCCATTCCTCATTCAGGTGCATCTGAAAATACCTAAAAAACATAAATAAGCTTTCAAATTTTGCAGCATACTCACTTATGGACGTCGCTCCTTACCTCAAACTAAGGATTTCCATCTCCTTAGCATGTCGAACACTCGCTGGAAAATACTTTCCCAAAAATTTCTGCTTAAAGAGCTTCCACGTCAAAACTCTTCCCTTAGCTTGAATCAATCTCCGGGCTCTTGCCCACCAAGCTTCTCCATCCCCTACTAACACAAATGTTGTGAAAGTAAGCTTCCACTCATCAATACAACTCATACCTTCAAATATCTTTTCCAGTTCTTTGATCCACAGATCATCTTTCTCTGGGTCAAATTCTCCATGAAACTTCGGTGGATTGTTCCAATGAAATTCTGACAAATTGTGAGCATACTCAGTTGCTCTTTGGTTTTTCTATACAATGACTTCAGCCATCCATTGCATTGTTGCTACACTGCAGCCATGTTTTCGTTATTGTCGTCAACATTTACAAATCCTACTCTAGTGTTCATGTGTCCTCTTCCTCGTCCAGCCATTACATTTTCTCAAATCAAGCTGAACATCACAAGGAAGAGTTAAAGTCAATCTTCAAACAATATTATTTTCTTTTAGAAAACAAACACAGAGAATCACACAACTTAAACAAGACAGACCTAACCACAAACCCAAAAGACTCTAACTTGGGCTCTGATACCAACTAATGTAACACCCACCGTAAGGTATCACATTTATATTACTTATTTACCAAATTACCCCTTCATTATAAATCGTGCTTTATAATGTAAGTACGAGTTATAAAATTTCTTAATAACAATAAGATAAACTTAGCGAAAAATAAAAACATTACAACATCATCACAAATAATTTACATCATATATACACAAGTCTTAGTACTGTCATACTTAGATATTTACAAACTAGACTCTCATAATATTTAAGCATTAATTGAAACTAATATACTGCCCAAATATTACTAAATAGCAGAACCCTCAGACGGGTCCTCCTCAGATTCCTCAATAAATAGGAATCCGTACTGACGCGAAGTCCTACGAACAGGTGTCTGCGCAGACGACACAATACTAATCTCACTAGGAGTATGGTAGTAAGTTCCCCAGTACTGCCTAATGGATAATGAAAACTCTAAGTGCACATTAATATTTACACTAAAATAAGGGTGTCCATGATAAAGCCTACTTAAGGTAATATTTAAATCTCCTATGTAGTAAAAACGGGCTCTACCTAAGTCAATATGCGACACCTCCGATCCTCCACGAAACTGCAATCTCATATATCCTACGAAACTAGGCATCTCCATCTTCTCAGAACTCAACTTCCTCCACAGGAATCTGCTCCTCCTCAACTTCTTGCTCAAGTCTTTGCTCAATGTCTTTACAAATATAAATATAGTACAAAACAAGCATACAAAGAGGTGAGATCACTTACGCCAATACCAGTATGGTTGTGTGAAGATAAACACATGCAATATATCATATAGATACATCATACCATAATCACAATCATGCCATCTACATTAAATATTATCACAGTATATGTAATAAAATAATAATTATGATCATACCCTCAACAATATCCAAATATTCAACAATTCAAATATCATACCGATATCAATGCTCAATAATTATGCATATGCACATAGACTCAATTTTCTATTCCATGGAGCTAAAACTCAGGTCGGAGAGAGTGATTGAAAAGATCTGTTTGTACCAACATGGCTGAGACCACGTGCTATCATTTGCACATCTAGCATATACACGACAATCTTTATCAGATCTTGATTAAGTATAGTGTCTCGGTCAGGATCATCGATGTGTTGCATCAGTCAAACCCATGGTACAGAAGAGCTACCAACAGCCCATTGTAGGAAACCTGCACCCCTATGCCCCCAAAGTCAACAAGTGACTTACACTACGCATATCGCACCCACTCAAGAGGTGTATTCTCTCCTAGGCAATTAGCCTCATATAGTCGATCGAATATTTCCAATGCATGTACAATGCACCATTCACAGTTCAAACTTATCATCTCATATTCAAGTTTCACACATTGATTTGACAGTATCTTTACCGTATTTTCATCGTGAAAATCATATTTTCGCATTTTCTCAATCGTGCAACAATTCTATTGCATTTTCAAATCGCATATTGATTTTTCAACGTTTCTCAATAGCATAAAATATTTCCAACATATTTTAAATCAAAGATACGATTTGTCTCTTTTAATACCAAAAATTGACCTAAATTTTGATATTTGCATGATAGTCCCTTTATAACAAAATATTTACGTTATAGTCCTCATTTAAATAATAATTTCATAATAGTCCCTCATAAAATAATATTTATGAGATAGTCCCTCTTTTAGAAAATATTTACAATATAACCCTTCTAAAAATAATAATTACAATATAACCCTTCTAAAAATAATATTTACAATATAACCCCTCTAAAAATCAATATGTCTACTACTTCTTAGAAAATGGTAATTCGTTACTTTACTTCAAATATTACAGCTCAAATTTTCTTAACGCGCTTCCAAACCCATAGGGTGAGCTATACGTTAGAAAACTTCAAGTATTGACATCTATTTTTATTTCATAACCTAATTATTTATTTACATCATTTTGTCTTATAAAAAGTATTTTGATTGTTACTAAATCCAAACTCTTTCAAAATGCTTTCCTTCTCAATTAAACCTTTAAATCTATACTTGGTAAAATAATTTAGTTTCACATTATGAAAAATGACATGTTAGCCAAATTTTCATTCTTACTTCAAAACTCATTGTAATTCATTTTCTAACACTCCAAATCCTTGTAAAACATCTTAATTAATTTTAGTGTCATGGAACCTTTAATCCTCAATTTGAAATCATCATTTTAGGACTCTTGGTCCTCTTGCACCTAGTGAGGCCGTGTGCCTCTAAGCTCTTTGGAGTTCTCATATGATCTTTCCATCATGTTGTTCACATCCTAATTTACACATACATTTGCATGCTACCAAAATTATACATACAAGCATATTATCAAAGCTATAATCATACTATCACACATTCAACCACAAATACAAAACCATAAACACCATAATCACAAACAAAGAAGCATTAAACAACAACTGCATAAACCCTTATGGGTTTTTCACCATGCACAACCATCTCCTCACCACCAGCACTTAGTTGGTGAGGCAAATCTCCCTCTTACCTTAAGGAAGACCAAATCTTCAAGTTCCCTCCTCCTCTTGATTTTCGTATGAACCCAAATTAAAATCCTAAAAATTCTTAAACAATTACCAAATTCATACTCAAGGCTTAATAACAAAGAACCATGGAACAATCATGGTATAGAAAATCAAAAACTTAACTTAAAATCATAAAATCAAAAGTTTACCTTTAGGGAAGTAAACCAAAGCTTGAATTTTGAGACACTTGAAGTAGGTTTTTGACAAAACTTTTTAAATGAAAAGTGTTTAGAATATTGTTTAGGTTTAGAAAGTGTAGAGAAGAAAAATTATGGAAGGTTGGAAGTGATTTTGGGTGATATGGCTGAATCCCCCAAGGAAGAAAAGAAAGGGAAATATTTTTATGTTCTTAAGAGCTTTGAAAGAAAATGAAGGCTTAGCTTTTAGGTGAGAGAAAATGAAATTTGAGAGTGATAAGAAGAAGTGTGCAGCCGTGAGGTAGTGTGGGAAATTAGGAGATAACTATGATAGTAAAATATCACATTTTGTGTTCACATTAAGCATCATATGGCTTGGTCATCAAAGTGTCATGCAATGGTCACAAAAGACCATTCAAGAGGACTTGAGAAGGCTCCTTGGCTGTGTGGTCCTCTAGGAAAGGTAACTTAGTTTGTTTTCAATTTTAATCAAGTTACACTTTAAGCAAATAACAACTAACTAGATTAGGTTTTCTAGTTACATGATTAACTATCTAGTTACTTAGCTAACTAGTTAATTAGGTCATTGCATATGTCATGCCTAGTCATGGCTTCTAGATGGAATTAGGATATTTAGTTAGTAACTAGATCCTAACTAATTAGTAACTAGGTTAATTCATTTAGTTCCTTAATTAGGCAATTAGGTAACTAAATTAGGTTTATTTAGTTGCTTTGTAACTAGTCAAACATTTCCACTTAGACCATTTCTTATTGGTTAGAAAAGTTCAACCATCATTTTTGACTAATTCTTATTGGTTCATTTTAAATTAGGTTACAGAAAATATTCTAAGTACATTTTCTGTCAATTAAAATATATCGGGTCCAATAAATTGTAGCAGAAGCTGCTATAAATAAAACAACAGATATTTTTCATGAAATATTTTTATTTCACAGATAAATTCTAAAAATGAAAAGATTCTTTTCTGTGTCTCTCAGATTCGGGTTTAGTAAGATCCCCCGTTTCCGAATAAATCAAATAAGATTTTCCCCGGCCCGAAAATTATTATTTTCCTGACCCAGAGCAAATCTCACAAAACAATCAAAAATAGTCTCAGAACAGTCAAATTAATTTTATAACACACAGAAAATACAAAATAGTAAAATTCAGTCATTACCGTAACATAGTCTAAAATTTGGGGTGTTACAGTAACTATCTAGTGTAGTATGAGCGTAAATCTACAACACTGAATGTGAGAAATAGCTCCTATAAATTTAGACTTTTGTGAAAATTGACTAAGAAAATAGGAATAAATATGGAAGATTATTTCTAAACTACGAATAATTATATTGGATATCTGAAAACTTCTTAATTAAACTCCATGGGTTTAATTTAACCTAGGAAAGAATAATGAAGCTGAGAGACTGATAACGTTGTATAACGAAAATGGTTGAAGGGTAAAATAGAGAAAAGAATCAAATCTTAAAATTTTCTATGATACCTATGAAGGTCAGAAAGTTCATTTCTTAAAAATTAAAGTGTTCTTAGCAGATACAAAATTTCTAGTTAGATTTCATTTGTTACACTCTCTTCTTACTTTCTCCACTGTAGTTTGCTGCCAACTTACCTAATATGTTGACTTATGATCACGTTGCTTTTCCTTTATTCTCCATTCTCACACATTTCCATTCTCACTTTCTCTACTCCATTGTTCTTGCGTCTCAACAGAAGGGAGAAAAGGAAACAAGAGTAAAGGGAAGCAAAAAAGGAAGAAGAGACAAGGAAGAGAAGAAGAAAGAAAAGACAAGAAAGGAAAGAAGAAGACATCTACAAGCTTGGTAGGGGTTGTTTTCCTTAAACTCTTCTTACCTTGTTTTGTTTTCGTAGAGTTTTCAAAGAAAACTTGATTGAATGATGAGTTTTGAACCATGATTTTCTATAGATATGATTATGAACCCAAGTTTACTCTTTGAACTTGAAATGATGAGGATTTGAGCTTGTAAAAGTTGTAAACTTATGAGTTGAAAACTACTCAAGCTTGCTATGTTATTTTGTGATGGCTTAGATTCATTGTTTATGAAGTTCTAGTGGTTTTATATATATATGACATGGTTGGGGGTGTTTTTCTCCTTCATGCTCTATTTTTCTAGTTAAAAATCCCCAGATAACCGAATATGGACATGCCATAATCAGTTATTGACCCACGATAGAACTTCCCACGCATGCAATAATCGGTTAAGGCAAGGCTGAACCGATTATTTCAACATGATAGAGAGTCATGTTATGCAATAACCGATTAGAGTCAAGGCCTAACCGATTATTGCGTATAACATAAACACATGAAGAAGTCGATAACTGATTACCAAAGAGTGCTAATCAATTATTGGCCTATAAATCGAAAGCATGGGAGGTCCTTAACCAGTTACCCGATGATGGTAACTAGTTATGGAACATAAAATTTGGCTTGTTAGCCAATGATAACTAATTAGCATAAGGTGCTAACAAATTATCTTGCTTAAAAACATAAATCTAAGCTTGATGCATGATCAATAAACCTCAAGGACATTTGAGTTTATGAATAATTGGCTATGACATGATTTACCCTATGATATGAAATAACATGATGGATTATTATAATGCATGTTTGATGAAATATTAAGGCTTTATGCCATGATATAAGATGATCAGATGAACATCCTAGTGCATGATTGATTTGATATTAATGCATGATATTATAATATGAGATGATATGATAAATTATTTTATTCATGCATCATGAGATTGATAGTTGAGACGATGAATTTATGGATAATGATTAATTCTAAAGAGTAACCAATTATCTAGGATATCCTTGGACCTAAGGTGATACTTAGATAATGGTGGTTGAGGATAGACATTCCCTTACCACTTTAGTAAATGAGGTTGAAGATAGAAATTCCCTCCCTCTTTACCTGACTTCTCTCTAGTTGAAATGTAGTTGAGGATAGGCATTCCCTCTATACTTGAGGTATTCCTAGATAAAAAAAAAATGTGAGGAAGGATGATACCCCGCTATCAAAAATATTTGAGGATGGACATTCCCTCTCTACTCATAACTATAAAGAGGATGGACATTCCCTTATTTGTTATGGCTGATTGGGTTACTTGAAGTAGTTCTATGTAACAAGAAAGACTGTTATAAATAGGTTGATGTGCACTAACCTGAAAGCATACTACTACCAAGTGAACAGTATTGTGAGGATGAACATTCCCTCCATACCATTTTAATAAAAGATGAATCATGATTACTGATGATTGATTGATGATGATTATTGATGGATGTCCATTAGGAGATAACTTAATGCATAAGTCTATGATAAATGGATTTCTTGATTGATATTGAGATTATGGTGAGATTGATGACTTCTTTGATTATGCAAACAATTTTGTTAAATGTTATAAAATGAATCTCTATTTCAGGAAGAGAAAGGACTTGGCTTGGCTTTGGCTACTTTTCTACTAATTATATATTAAGAATTTGAAATGATTTTTCTCCGAAATAGCTAGAATGATTATGATGACATGTTTTTTTATAGCTGTTACTGAGAATTGTGAGATTCTCACCTTATTTCCTTGATTTCCATAATGATTCTAAGTTGACCTCTTGCTGATCATAGAATAGAAGAAGAATTTGAGCTTATAGAAGATTTGTTTATTTTTGTTTTGATATTTGTATATGTATGCATATCATTTCTAGGCCTTAGTGGCTATTGATGTATTTAATGTATAATTTTGTATAAGACATATTTCTATAGATATATATTATGTACTTTCGCTTCAAGCTTATAATTTATATAATATAAATACTTCTTCAGAAAATTTCATATTGATCTAAGTGACGTACTGATGAACCTTGAAAAATTCATAATTTTACAATTCAAATTCTAGGTTTTCATCCTCTTTTAATCTCTTTGATTGAGTATTGTTCTCAAGTTTTATTTTGTTTTTAGTATTTTAAATTGTGTTCTTATTACGTGTTTTATGTGTTTTTGATAGGTAAATATACATGGAAGAAGACTGGACATTTGAACGAGCAAGAAAAAAAAAGAAATTTTATTCAAATGCCCAGCGCTCAAGCACTAGGAAGGTAACACACAAGTGCTAGACGCATAGACAGCAACATGTTTTCATCTATAAATATAAAAGTTGCACATTTTTTTTAGAAAACAGGCAGCAGCTGTCGCCGAGCACAAACTCAAAGTTGGCGTGGATGCATCTAGATTTGAAGGTTAGAGATTTTCTTCAACCTATCCATCAACCTTCTATGGAGTTTGTCGATTTCTTCTATTTGTGTTCTTCTTTTTTCATGTATAACTAAACCTTTTTCATTAGGGGTGACGATAGATCTTGTTCTTTAATGGTATCAACTCATTATTGTGTTTAATCTATGTTTCTATTTAATGATTTATGTGTTTATTTCTATTCTTAATGCTTTTCTAAACCTAATCAATTTGGCAGTGATTTTTGGGTTTATGTATGATTTGGGAAATTTGTGCATAAACCTTTTTTTTTTTTAACAAAGAAGATATGCAAAAGCATCACTGCAAAGCAAGGCATCCTAACTAAGTTGGCACCCCAAGCAAAGCCAATCATCTGCAGCATATCAATAATTTATTAATCATAGGAAAAAGAAAACAAAAACAAAATGGGGGGGCATAAACCAAACCCATGGAAACAGTTAAGAAAACCTATAACTAGGTAAACCATATCTATTATGGTAAAGATCATCACTAATGAAATGTGGAATTGAATTCCACTAAGTAAAACTATGAGTACCTAAACCATGAGAGGCCAGTTTATCAGCACAATTATTGCCTTCCTGAAATATGTGAGTACAATAAAAATTCAAATCCTTTTGTCAGAATCTTGCAATTTTCCCATCTGTTTCTTAATTTCCAAGGAATACTAGAGAGTCCTTTAAATGCCTGTACTACTAGCATAGAATCACATTCCAACCAGAAATTCCTCTAACCTCTTTTGTGGGCTATTTCTATTGCAAACATAGCTCCAATGAGCTCAGCATGATATGCAACAGAAATACCAATATTCACTGAAAAACAGCCAAGAGCAGAAGCTCTATAGTCCCTGAAGATGCCACCACAGGCTGCTAAACCTGGAGATCCCATTGCAGCACCATCCGTGTTGCATTTGATCCAATTGCAAGAGGGAGGGGACCAATTAACTTCAATAAATTTTGGAGACTTTCTCGGATGCCCAGTAATCGAAAAGAATTTCAAGATGGTAAAGTCCATCATGTCTGAAGACATACTTCCTTTACTGAGATTACCAGAAAGAGAAGTGTTTGCTATTATCAAGTTCTTTGCTGCCCTTAACTCAATGCTTGTGTTGTCAAATTTAGCTTTGTTTCTAGAATACCAGATCACCGAAATGATGTTTACAATGGCTGCCGCAACTACTTCTCTGATCTGCGGGCTCCAGTTTCTGTCACATAAAGATAGGATATCAATCATGTTTAAACTAACGGCTTTAATTTGCAGAATCGAGAAAAGCCAGTTCCAAAGACTCCTAGCAAAACAGCAATCAAAGAACAAGTGGGAGGTGCACTCATCACTTGCATAGCGTAAAAGACAAGTGGAAACAATTATGCAACCTCTTTTTTTTAGTTGATCATCAGTAGGCATTTTGTCTTTGATAATTCTCCAAATAACAAATCATTTTGATGGAGGAATGCTGCTGCTCCAGATATTCTTGTGCCAACGAAATTGCTGACCAGGAGGATTGACAAAAGAAAAAGCCTCCTTGAGAGACAAACAACTTGAGTCATTATTCCATCTTCTGTGATCTATTGCATTTCCTAAAGGAATATGAATCCATTCAAGCTCTTTCAATAATGGAGGACATTTTTGCAATAGAACCTCAGGGAAATGTAGGAACCCATTCACTAAAAACTCCTACAGATTATATTTTAATTTAGCCGGAACTCTAGCCAGAAAATCTAAATAATCAGCAAGCAATTTTTTAAGCCAAGGATCATGCCAGAAGTTAATTCTCTCCCCATTACTAATTTGCCAAGATGAATTATCCAGAACAATTTGAATTTCTGATTTCAATCCATTCCATAAAGAGGATGTAAGGTGATAGGTCCTAGGAACATTGTTTTTGAAAGCTCTAGCTCTCAGAAGGCAAGACCATTGACTTTCAGAAGAAACTAATTCCCAAGCCAATTTAAGCATTGAAGCTTTATTTATAGCCTGGATAGAACTTGATTCTTTATATGATCATGACAGGAATGGAAGGCCAGAGTTCAAGCTGATCTAAATCTGGATAGTTCTTCTGAGAGCTTGTGTGATCAGGAGAAGGAGGCACAGTTGAAATTATAGCATGTTTTGTTTTGGCACAAACATTTGTTCATATAAAGAATCCTGAACCGAATTTGACACATGATCAGGAATATGTGAAGAAATGGGATCAGCCCTTGGAGAATTAGATCTAGGCCTAACAACATCAGAAGCATCATTTCTATCCTGTGAATTAACCAAAGTCACATGATCGTGAATTTGAAGTAAGTGATCATCTCTAGGTGAATCAGGATGGAGAGATTCATCATATTCAGACCTATCCTCGGTATTTTTGTTCACTGATTCTCTTGCCGAACTATAGTCCTCCTCCATCTGATTTTTGGATTGAGCAGGCTGTCCTTTAAAAGATGGAACATGAGAACCATTAGTAACTGGATCATGCTGCCTATTTTCAGTCTTGTCATTCTTTACTGGCCCGTCCCTCACCATGTTTTGTTTTGGCACAAACATTTGAGCAACCTTTCTTTCTTTGGTTGACTTCAAATTACCATTTTTCTTAATGCAGTTGTTAGAGGCATGACCAATCATCTGATAGAAATCACAAAAGGATGGAATTTTTTCATACTCAATTCCAACAAAGAAAGCAAAATCATTCCTTTCTACCATTAAATCATTCGGTAAGATACCATTTAGATTTATTTCCACTAATATACGAGTAAAATGCCCCAAGGTTCTTAATCTTATTGCTTCATCCAGAGCTATTGGAGTTCCAATTCCATTAGCAATTTCAAAGAGAATTTTTGGTCTCCAGTATTCTAGTGGTAGATCACAAATCCAAACCCAGCATTGAATGTGAGTTTGCCTCTGTTTGTTTGGATTAAAATCTGCGCTCCATCTTGATAACCTGAGAATTCCAGAACCTAAATTCCAAGATCCTGATGACCATATTTTCCTCAAGTCATTCTGTGATTCAAAAAAGAATTCGAAAAAACCTCTCCCAAGAGGAGTCAAACGCCAATTAGAAATAGGTTTCCAAAGGGCAACCAGTTTAGCTCTTAATTCATCAGCCTTTAGAGGTTGATTCCCTTTAGCAGTAATTAACCTACCATGTAAATAATTTTTGGAGCCTTCTAAGCCAATCTTATACTCATCCTCCGAAATTTTAATTGAAATCGAATCCCCCTTAACATAGGGTTGACCATGAATAATTGAAATAGAACTTGATTAAACCAATATTTGAATTTTGCATCAAAAGAGTTTTAGTGAAATCTGAATCCTAACACTTTGACATCATTGTTTTCCAAGTTTAATTTTATTCTTGGTATTTCTAATCACTTTCTTTTTAGCATTTTCTTTAATTTTACATTCTTACGAATTCTCATATTTTTTATAACTTCAATAGTGTCAATTTAATGAACTTTGTAATTGACAACATAATCCTCGTGGGAATGATACTCTACTAACTTTTTATTACTTTTGTGATTTGATGCACTTGTCAATATCACAAGTTTTTGACGTTGTTGCTAGTGATTATTGTTTGTCAATATTAAATAGTAGTTGAAAAGACACTAATTTAGGCACTTATTTTTCTTATTTAATTTAATTTTTCTTTATTTAATTTTCTTTTTTATTTGGTTTTTTTATTTACCCTTGTTTTCTTTATTTATTTTTATTGGTCATTTATTTTTATTTTTATTTTTAATTATTTTTATTTACTTCACTCTTGGTTGCTTGTTTGTTTATGCGAGGTGTTATAAATTCGAAATCATTATTTTTTGATCCGAAAATTGAAAGAATAGAGAGAGCAAATAGAAAAGTAATCAGAGAAATAAAAAGAATTGAAGAAGAGAAAATGGTTAAAATTATAAAAGAACACAGATGCACTTTGGTTGACTATGCAACTCTATCTTCTGAAAGTGTCTCAACCGGTATTGTGCGACCTGCTAGTCAAGCAAATAATTTTGAGATTAAATCAGCTTTTCTACAGCTGGTGCAACAGGATTAGTTTGGGGGAAACCACTATGAAGACCCCAATTTGCATATTACTAATTTCTTGCAGCTGTGCGGCACTATCAAATATAATGGTGCAAGTGATGATGCCATCAGGCTAAGGCTTTTCCCATTCTTTTTAAGGGACAAGGCTAAGAGCTAGCTACAAGCCTAACCACAAGGAAGTATCACCACTTGGGATGATCTGGTTAGTAAGTTTCTCACTTGGTATTTTCCTCCATCGATGTTCGTGAAGATAAGGAGTAAGATTGCCTGCTTTACAAAAAATCAAGGAGAATCTCTTTATAAAGTGTGGGAAAGATTTAAGGAGTTGCTGAAAAAATGTCCTTATCATGCTTTCAAAGTTTGGCAGCAGGTGTAGATATTTTATAATGGTTTGGATCATTCCACAAGACTTATGGTTGATGAATCTATAGGTGGGTCTCTTAATACTAAAACTCCTGAAGAGGCTTAAGAATTGTTTGAGGCAATGGCTACTAATGAATATCAGATGCCTAGTGGAAAAGCAGTAATTAAACAGGGAGTTATAGAGCTTGGCACTCTTGATGCAATTCTTACACAAAATAAGAGTCCTTTGCAGCAAATCGCTAACCTTACGAAGTAGCTTGGTAATATGCAGGTAAGTGAAATTAATCATCAAGCTCTAATTTGTGATTTTTATGGAGGTAATCATGACAATGGTGGATGTGAGGCTAGTAATTCAGGTGTCATTTTTTAAGAGCAGGTTAACTACATGAGTAATCCTTCAAGAACTCAAGGTACTCTATTTTCAGATACATATAATCCAGGTTGGAGGAATCATCCCAATTTATCATGGAGAAATCAAATGGTACCAATGAATCCTCAACCAGAGAAGAAGTCTCCTCTTGAGATTGCACTTGAGAAACTTTCTCTACAGACCTCTATTTTTGTGCAATAGACTTTTACTCTTATGGAGGAAACTGTTGGTGTATACCCTAGAGACCAATTTATTTTGACTGTACTTACATACATTATTTATACAATTTATTTAATATATGAGATATTTCATTCATTGTGTTATTTATTATAAACAAAATAAAGTCCTTAGAAAAGTAAGTTTAATACCATAGGATAACAAATGGATGACTTGATCATGAGATCCTATTAGATTGAGACTAGTATGTGTGTAGACTGATGGCCACAATATCACGGGTCATGGATATAAGATTTCGAGTCTTCACATGGATACATATTAGAGTGATGATGTATTGGACTGACCAACCATGAGAATGCTACGTGGATCATTACGTGAGTGTCATATGCAATTCTCAAATTGACAATGGTATTTGTGATCCTTTGACCTAAAATCACTACGATTCCTACATAAGGAGTTGTATGTTTTAATGCCATCAAACATCATATGTAATAAGGTAATTATAAATGTGGTTATTAGACATACCACGAATCATGCAGAGGGATGTGAGTGACCTAGATGGGATTTGTCCCTCTTACATAACAGAAGCGATATCTTCGGGCCCCCTGATTGAGTGAGACTATGATATATATGGTCATGCTCAAATGAGTTAATATGAGATAATGATTTTTTTTGTTATTACTAAGTCTACTTGAGTATCAAGAAATAAAATATTGAACTATACAAGGGTGATACATTCCATGCCTTGTGTTTAATCTAGATATCTGGACAAAGGGACTAAACTATATGAAAACATTGGGCATGGAAATGTTATGTCAAATCACTGACATTCTCATTACTTGGGTAGCAATGATGTGCTGCTAGATACCGCTCACTACTTGTAATATTAAAGATAGGATTTTAACATTACTGCCAATGTCATGAGAACCTGCAGGGTCACACACATAGAATAGATTGTATTGAAGCAATTAGAATTCAAGTTGGGCTAGGGTTCTATCATGGGCCAGACTCATAACAGATGAGTCCAAGGTTGCACGGCTAAACCTACTGCTACTCTTACTCACATAAGGTAGTTACTATTATAAATAGTACTATTAAGGGGCTGTCAAGGAGCATCAGTTACAAACCCTAGCCGCACCCTAACAGAAATAGTGAGTGAGTGAGTGACAGATTTCTCTTTCCTTCATAGCTAGCACTGTGCAAGAGATGTGGGACTCCAAGATCGCAGACGTTGGACGTTTGTGAGTCTGTTCGTGTGGACAACGTAGAGGTACCATTGTTACTGCGATGCTAGTGATTTACGTGATTATTTTTCGTCTGGCTTCTAGTGGTAAACTTGAAAAATCACATTTCATGGCTCTCTTTTTTGCATGGATCCTTGGTGGGAATCCTTTTTCGTTACATTTTTGTTCATAGATTTTCTAACAGTGGTATCAAAACCACTTGTGAAACCATGATTCGGTCTTTTCTGTTTACGTGTTGTATGAAATAACATGATTAGTTGTTTTCTTTTTAGTAAAAGATATAATCTTTAATGTGTTATTTCAGAAATTGAAAGAATCCTTTGAGAAAACATAATCTGTTTAATATGATGTATACAAAACCATGATGATATTTTAGAACCCATGAAGATGTTCATATGTTCTGTGAAAATTGATTTATATGCATATATGTTTTTGAGAAGCTTTCACGAATAGATATGATATGTACAGCGCAGCGCCACAAGGGTTCGGCAAACCTTATTTTTGGTTTGCGGCGGCATCAAGTGTTGATGTCAAGCAAACTATGTCTCTGGACAGTGGCGTAGTGCAAAGGTTTCTGGAAACCTTATTTATGGTCTGCAGCGACATCAAGTGTTGATGTCAAGCAAACCTTGTTTTTAGGTAGTGGTGCATGGGTTCCCTGCGACATGAAGTATTCATGTCCTCGTGGCTATGAGGGTTCAAGCATTGATGCCCTAGCTGTCAAGCATTGACCATACAGTTGGACCCCCATTGTGTAGTGTGTGTTTTTCGAAGGCGCGAAATTCAAATTCATTTTTATGTTTCATAAAGATAATAATGTATTTTTTATTTTGAACTTTTGTGTTCTTTTTGATGCATGGTGCATGGCTATGGCATTAGTCTTCTTTTTGCATTTTTGGGTTATTTTAAATACGGCCTACGTGTCGTGCCTTTCTCTCTATATTTTGATTGTACATTCTCTTCTCACTTAACTTCACTCGTATGTAAAATGAGGTTTCTTTATACTTTGTAATGTAATCTTGATGTGGAGGCAAGAAGACGACATCATATAATGATGTTAGTGAGAGACGTTTGGTGAAGCTAGCTTGCTCACTAGGTTTAGTTATTGATACTCTCATTGGCTTAGGAGAATCAATGCACTAGGGATCATAATCATGTCACATTCTTTATATGATTTATATGTATGAGATACATAGATGTTTGTGGTATATTAAATGGTTTAACAAATGGTGAGATCTAATAAAAAAAATTCCTTAAAGCAAATATTAAGATGCCTTCTAATGTGTGGCACTCGTCAAGGCTAGTATCGATTAAGTGTATGTCTGCTAAAACAGGATGTCTTTATCTATATTAGTAAGACGCGATAGGATAAAGGTAATATCAAACTGCCAACCATTGGGTATAACTTAACTAAGCCATTTCAATAGGATTGAAGGCTTAGAGGCATAGAGTTGGACTTTAGTCCATTTGATGGATTAGACTAAGTGTTATTCATCCAACTATCCAAGAGTTGCATGTGATGTAACTGGAAAGTGTTTCCTACCTAAATAACTAAATTTTGAGTGATCAACCAAAGCTAACTCAAAACTAGGCGAAATATGGATCTTGGCCTACTAGGAAATCTTACGATAGGATTTTCCAAGTCAATGATGAGGGTCTTTGATTTGAATAAGATAATGGGAGGCATATTTAATTAACGACCTTGTTAAATATGTTTATGGCATGATACTTATACTTTGTATATTTCTGTTGATAGATGACCATGGCAGCAAATGCTTCAAATAACTTGCCATTTCTATCAGTCCTTGAGAAGAACAAATTGTCTAGAACAAACTTTCTAGACTAGTATAGGAATTTGAGGATTGTCCTTAAACATAAGAAAAAGCAGTATGTTCTAGAACAACTCGCTCCTGAGCCACTTGCTGCAAATGCCCCTAGAGTTGAAAAGGATGCTTATAAGAAGCATCAAGATGATGCCTTGGGCATCAGATGTCTCAAGCTAGCCACCATGAACTTTGAGCTTTAGAAGCAACATCAGAACATAGATGCATACAATATGATCATATAGCTAAAAAGACTCTACCAAGAGCAAGCCAAACATGAAAGATACGAAGTCTCAAAGGCACTATTTTAGTGCAAACTAGTAGAGGGTAGCCCTGTTGGTACTCATGTACTTGAAATGATTGCGTACATTGAAAACTTGGAGAGGCCTGGTTTCCCTTTGGGTCAAGAGTTGGCCACTGAATTAGTCAATTGTTGCCAGAAAGTTACAGTCAATTCATCATGAATTACAACATGAACAAAATTGACAAACCTCTACCAGAGCTATTAAGCAAGTTGAGAACTATTGAGCAGAATATAAATAAAGGAAAGGGAAAGGCCATTATGATGGTCCAAAAGAATAATGGCAAAAAGTAGCTGAAGAAGCCCAAGGACAAATGGAAGGGCAAGGGCAAGAAAAAATCCAAAACCAACACTTCCAGTTTGAAACCTGTGGGTGGAGTGGCTAAGGAATGTATGTGCTTCCACTGTGGTCTGACCGGACATTGGAAGAAGAACTGCGGCAGGTAGCTGGAGGAGCTTAAGAAGAAGAAGGGAAATGAGACTTCCATTTTAGGTATTTTTGTTATAGAAGTCAATTTATCTACTTCTGCATCTTGGGTATTAGATACTAGATATGGGTCATACATTTGCGTAAATGCGCAGGATCTAAAGAAGAGGAGACCATTGACTAAGGGTGAAGTCGACCTATGAGTTGGAAATGGAACAAAAGTTATTGCTTTAGCTGTAAGGACATATTTTTTATCTTTTCCCACTAGGCTAGTTATTGAATTGGAGAACTATTATTTTGTGCTTGCTATTAGTAGGAATATCATTTTTATTTCTTGTTTAGACAAGAAAGGTTTTTCTTTTATAATAAAGTACAATAATTATTCTATTTATTTGAGTGATATTTTTTATAGTAGTGCACAACTGAGTAATGGACTTTATGTCCTCGATCCTAAAATGCCCGTCTATAACATAAATACTAAGAGGTTCAAATCTAATAATATGAACCCAACATATCTTTGGTGTGACGCCCCTTTTTTTAAAAACCCAAGGGAACATCTCACTTTCAATTACAATTCAATTAGCACTGTTACTGCCACCTCTCTGGAATCTCGTAGGCCCAAAGTTTCTGCTCCTCATGTCTCTAGATTGCTCCAGAGCCTCTACATCACAGCAAGTATCCAGTAGTTGTGAGAATTCATTGATCCTCAAGGTGATCACAGCCTTCTTCACCTCATACCTCAGTCCTTCCATAAATCTTCGGCATTTCCATGCTTCATCTGGTTGGTTCTGAAAGTACGTTGAAAACTGTGACAAGTTTTCAAATTTTGTTGCGTACTCGCTAACAGTCATGTTTCCTTGTCGCAGGTTGAGGAATTCCGACTCCTTCGCATGCCTTGCGCTCGCAGGAAAATATTTATCTAAGAACTTTTCCTTGAATAAGCCCTAAGTAATCTCTCGGTTGGTAGCTTCTAGCATTTGTTGCACTCCATTCCACTAATTCTCAGCATTGCCTACCAGCATAAATGTAGCATAGTTCACCTTCTTGTCCTCGGCGCAATTCATTCCTCGAAAGACTTTCTCCAATCCCTTGATCCACAGACTAGCCTTGTCCGGATCAAATTCCCCTTTGAATTGAGGAGGGTTATGGCGTCGAAAATCTGCTAAATTCTGAGCATCAGCAGTGACCTCTAGCTGTTGAGCAGCTTGCTCTTATTGTTGTGCAACTCTCTCTTGTTGCTGGACAGCTTGCTCGGTTTGCTGTGCGACGGCCTCGGCCATCCTCTGCATCGCTGTAATAGCTGCTGCCATATCTTCCCCTCATGCCATCTTACTTTCTTAGATCAGATTAACTGAAAACATAGAAAAGTCAGTTGCGTTCACTAGGAACACCAAACAGTACACCCTTACGTATACTACTCAGAGAACACACAGCACAAACAAGACAGACTCAAACACAAGATCCAAAGAAACATAAACCGGGGCTCTGATACCAACTTAGTGTGACGCCTCTTTTTAAAACCCAAGGGAACATCTCACTTTCAATTACAATGCGGAAATAAAATTTTATGTGAGTTAAGACCCGGTTCATTTTAATAATTTATACATTTACTCAATTGTAGTTGGTTGAGTAAATTAGCAAGTATAGTTTTTTTTCATTACATTTACGTTAACGATAATCAATATCCACGATGACGAGACATACATAGGAAATTAACATTTCATTCACATATATATATAATTATCAACTGATTAGTTACAAAGCCTGGCATAACAAAAAGCAAAACTATACCTGCCCCCAAAGGATTTTACATACATATCCCTACGGTATCAGAATATACAGCCCACTATAGACAAAACATCAGGCCCTCAAAATAAAATACTGGTAGCCCTCAGTAGCTACAAGTAAAGTCAGTCCCTCAAGTGAGGAGGAATCGAGTCAGGGTCCTCTTCAAGATCCTCTTCGGGGTCGTCCTCAGGAACTTCTTCGGGATCTTCCTCGAGATCTTCTTCGTCAGAGGAAATCACCATATGAATCGCAGAGTCACGGGACGGGGCCCGAGCGGTGGAACGAAAAGAGTCTTCCCGCGGAGTGAAATAGCGATCACCCCACATCTCGCATATCGGTAGCTGAAATTCCAGATGTAAACTAATACAGCAGGTGAAGACAGGCGGCTCGTGACGCCTCCAGGCTAAAGATAACGACACATCCCCCGTATAGACGCAACGCTCAGAACCATAGTTGATGTACCAGCACTCTGGCCCTTCCAAGAAGGTCAGGTGCACATCTCCCAAAAATCTTTGCGTGCGTGGCTCCATACGCTTCTGCAGTCGCTCAGTCGAGATGAGGCCAAAAACCAGGCAAGTCGGGGGCTTCCGGTTCCTTGCAGTTGTCTTCTATAGAACGTAGTATACGGACGAAACAGAAGTGGAGAGACAGAGAAGAGGTAAGACATCCTACCATCATTACCAATCATAGCATCGAGAAACTAAACGGCGCAAAATGCCCACATAGCATTTATGACAGCAATAATAGTAATGAACATTCAATAGCAATTATGATCAACCAAATAGTTTCAAGCAGTCGTATACATATAGATATATCAGAGGTACAACAGTTTCAATTATAATAACAATGCATGCCAGATGATTCATGGACTCACTATGCACACTTGCCCTCAATAACCAAAATCCTACTCCATGGAGCTAGACATAAAACAGTCGGAGGGAACGATCAGGAGGTATGTCTGTATTCTTGGCTACCCAGGCCCTCAAGTGCTAAAAATTCTCAATTTATAATTTTGTACAACATGGCATTTTACAAGACATTCTACACAGATCTCGACATAGGACAGCGTCTCGGTCCGGATCGTCAGTGTGTTTGCATCGGTCTACCCCACAGACAGAGAGCTACCAGCTGCCCATTGTGAGGTACCCGCACCCTGACGCCCCCAAGGTCAACAAGTAACCTACACTTGTCTATTCGCACCCGCACAAAGGTGTAAGTTCAACTCCTAGGCTACCGGCCTTAACCAAGTCCAACGGACAATCTCTTTCTTTTTGTTCAATGCATGACACAATCATACTCCTCATGATCAACTAGGCCCATCATGCTTCACATGCATGTCATATCATTTATCACAAGATCTGATCCCATTCACGGGTATACAACAATCCAATAGTACATTTTAAGGACATTCACAATTTCCATTTCATAGTCATGATAAAAGTCAACCATTAAATTCATTATGTGCCTCAAAAGCTCACCTATACTCAAGTTCTTCCCTGTTTATGAATCCCTACTTAATCTCTAATCATCCAATCATTTATGATTTATGTACTTTTATTAATCCAAGGGTTTTGAATCCAGGAAGATACATGGCCAGAATCACCAACAACATCACAGATTTAATTGCTAGGTATGGGGTGATAAACCATGGTTGTGAATTCGACGGATACTATGCATTTAGTGGAAAATTGAGGCTGCCATTCGACGAAGACTAACATGGCAGAAGGATGAAAAATGGGAGAACATTTTATAATAAGGTTAGATAAAAACCAATTTCTATCGGATGGGGGTTCTGTCGAACAGAGGTCAGAACTGTCGAATTCTTTCCAGAAGGTCAGCAGAAGTCCAATTCGACGGATGTGGGTGTCGACGTTGGAGAAATCTCCCAAGTGTCGAACCGACAAAAACACTGTGGTCAGAACTCTAATTCGACGGGTCTTGGCGTTCTACTCGACGAATATTAACTTTGGGAAGCTTCTGATAGATGGATAGAAGATCCACTCGACAGGTATGTCTCTCAATGGGTATTGGCATTCTAACTCGATGAACATTAACTCTGGGAAGCTTCTGGTAAATGGACAGAAGATCCACTCGACAGGTATGTCTCTCAATGGGTATTGGCATTCTAACTCGACGAACATTAACTTTGGGAAGCTTCTGGTAAATGGACAGAAGATCCACTCGACAGGTATGTCTCTCAATGGGTATTGGCATTCTAACTCGATGAATATTTCACTCGACGGATGTGGTCATTCAAATTCGACGGATTTTGCATTGGAGGAGCTTCTCTCCTAAGTGGTCAGGAGTTCATACTCGACGGATATTCGACGGGCATGGCCAGGGGTTCATACTCGACAGGTTTTGACTTTACTGAGTGATCATGACATCACATTCGACGGGTTTGGCCAGAAGTTCATACTCGACAGATTTTGATAATGCACTAAATGATCAGAAATCAAATTTGACGGGTTTGGCCAGGGGTTCCTACACGACAGGTTTTGACATTGCACTAAATGACCAGGAATCAAATTCGACAGGCATTACATTCGACGGGTTTGGCCAGGGGTTCCTACACGACAGGTTTTGACATTGCACTAAATGACCAGGAATCAAATTCGACGGGCATTACATTCGACGGGTTTGGCCAGGGGTTCCTACACGACAGGTTTTGACATTTCACTTAATGATCAGAAATCAAGTCATTACCACTTCTCACCAATAATCCCAAAATTTTAGTCTCAAGGCATGGCCATCCGAGAGCCAGCCTGACAGTGTTCCTTTTAGATTATACGTTCCAGACATATATCAAATCACACAACAATCAAATAGCATATGCATATACATCACCAGCAGCATTCAAACAGAGATGAATCACAGTGCCAATCACAAACAACATCTCTAAATGCTAAAAGAGGTTGAGGAGGAGTGTCTTCCTCTTACCTAGGAGAAGCACAAAGAAAGGCTGCTCCATTTTGGTCAGGATTTCGTTTCCAGCTTCTAGGAATTCCTTAAAGATTTAAACTTGCAAGAATCAGAATCCTAATATTGAAATGGATACCCATTGTCATCAAAATGACAGTGGTTTACGAAAAAGAGAAGAGAGGGTGAAAAAGCTAAGAGCTTTACCTTAAAGCTCCAACCTTTAAGCTTCAAAGACGTAGGAGAATGAAGATGGAGGAAATGGCAGAACCTTGAAGCTGATTTCCTCAATGATGGTGGTTCTCCAAACACGAAATGGTGCTAAGATTTGGGACGATTTGAAGAACGAAACGGAGGTGTGGGTGGTGTTGCTGCTGTAGGATGAAAGAGAAGAGAGAAGATGAGTGAATAGTAGCAGCGTATTTGGGAGGAGAGGAAATGTGAGAAAAGAGATGAATTAGACCCCCTTAATTTCAAACGTGCAGCACAAATTTGGGAGGAGAGAGAAATGATAAAATAATGGTTGGAGGAAGCTTCCTTGAGAAGCTTCGCGCGCTCCTCGATAAAGTACATAGTAAGCTTGTCTCCAAATTAAATACATCTGACAAATGATTAATTACCCTGTGGAATTATTTTCTCAGTGAATAAAATTTACAATTGATGAAAATAAAATATTATTATTCATCAGATGATTTTATGATACCAAAATTTTATTTAACAGATAAAACCTCAAAAAAAAATGTAAACCTCGCAAACTGTGCCCGGCCTCGGGTTTAGTAAGATCCCTCGTTGACACGTTAATAGTTCAAAGTTTACCAGCCTCAGGGAAAATATTCTAGTTTTCCCGGCTCCGCTCAGTGTACATGTAAAATGAAGAATATATTAAAATATTCATCATTTTCAGAAAAATCCACAAAAATTCCTAAAAATCGTAAATATTATAAAATGATCGTTTATAATGAAATAAAGAATTTTCGGGATGTTACATTTGGCATTGTCATTTAGGCCACATAAATGAGAAACACATATCTAAATTCCATAAAATGGATTCTTGGACTTATTTGATTTTGAATCACATGAGATATGTGAGTCTTATTTAATGGGGAAGATGACAAAAGCCCCTTTCATTGGACAAGGTGAAAGGGCTAGTGATCTTTTGGGCCTCATACATAGTGATGTATATGGAAACCCTAAACACACTGGCTAGAGGTGATTTTCAATACTTCATTACATATACTGATGATTTCAGTAGATATAGGTTTGTATATATTATGAAACACAAATCAGAATCCTTTGAAAAATTCAAAGAATTCAAGAATGAGGTACGAAACTAACTTGGAAATAGTATTAAAGTCCTTTGGTCAAATCAATGTGATGAATACTTAAGCCAATAGTTTAATGATCATCTAAAAGAGTGTGGGATAATCTCTTAACTCACTCCTACTAGAACACCACATTGGAATAGTATTTCTGAAAGGAGGAACCAAACCTTGTTAGATATGGTTAGATCCATGATGAGTCATACAGTTCTTCTCAGCTCCGTCTGGGGACATACTGTATTAATAGTAGCTTTTACAGTTAATCGGATTCCATCTACGATGTTTCAAAAGACACCATATGAGATATGGACAAGGAGACAGCCTAGTATACCTTTCATGAAGATTTGGGGTTTCAAAGCTTATGTGAAACGTCAAGTTTCTGATAAGCTTGGACCTAAATCAGATAAATGCTTTTTTACGGGGTATCCCAAAAAACCAAGGGATACTATTTCTATAATCCTACCAAGGGCAAAGTGTTTATCGCAAAGACTGCTGTGTTCCTAGAAAAGGAGTTTATCTCCAAAGGAACCAGTGGGAGGAAAATGGAACTTGAAGAAATTCAAAGTTCACATACGAACCGATGGTGGAAATAGAGCAACCTCCATAAAATGATGTGGAATAACAACTTGCTCTAGTAGCATAAGACTTGCATAGGTCTAACAGGATACGTCATCAACCAGAAAGATATGGATTTCTTATGACCCAACAAGGTGACGTATTGCTCTTAGATCAAGATGAGCCTATGACTTACCTAGAAGCAATTATAGGCCTAGAATCTAAGAAATGGCTTAAGGATCTAAGAAATGGCTTGAGGCCATGAGATCTAAAATGGAATCCATGTATACCAACCAGGTATGGACCTTGGTTGACCCACCTGAAGGGGTAAAAACCATTAGGTGCAAGTGGATTTTCAAAAAGAAAACTGACATGGATTGTAACGTGCATACTTTTAAGGCACAATTAGTGACTAAGGGTTTCAAGCAAATTCATGGTGTAGACTATGATGAGACTTTTTCCACAGTTACGATGCTTAAATCCATTCAAATCTTGCTTACTATTGCAACATACCACGATTATGAAATCTGGAAAATGGATGTCAAAACTGCTTTCCTTAATTGAAATCTTCTCGAGGATGAGTACATGACACAACCTGAGGGTTTTGCAACTGCACGGGATGCTGCAAAGGTGTGCAAGTTACAACGATCTATTTATGGATTGAAGCAAGCTTCCAAAAGTTGGAATCTTCATTTTGATGGTACAACAAAACAATTTGGTTTCATCAAGAATGAAGAAGAATCTTATGTCAAGAAGAAGGTTAGTGGGAGCACAATTGTCTTTTTGGTGTTATTTGTAGATGACATATTACTTATCGAAAATGAAATCCCTACCCTACAATCTGTAAAGACTTGGATAGGGAAATGCTTTTCAATAAAAGACATGGGCAAAGCCACCTATGTATTAGGTATCAGGATCTATAGAGATAGATCATAAAGACTGCTTAGCCTAAGTCAGAGTACATACATAGACAAACTGTTAAAACGATTTAACATGCATGAATCTAAGAAAGGACTCTTGCCTATGTCACATGGTGTAAGCCTATCTAAGTCTCAATCCCCCTCCACCTAGGACGAGAGGGATCATATGAGCAAGATTCCATATGCATCTACAATTGGATCTATCATATATGCCATATTATGTACTCGACCAGACATCTCGTATGCTTTAATCATGACGAGAAAGTACCAATCTAATCCTGGTGAGAGTCACTAAATTATTGTCAAGAACATACTTAAGTACTTGAGAAAGACTAAGGATTTGTTTTTGGTATATGGAGTCGAGGAAGAGCTAGTTGTATAGGGTTACATTGATGCTAGCTCCCGAACCGATAAGGATGACTCCAGATCACAATCGGGTTTTCTTTTGCCTAAATGGTGGGTTGTGAGCTATAAGAGCTCAAAGCAGGAGACAGTCACTGTTTCTACCACAGAGGCTGAGTATATTGTTGCCTCCAATGCAGCAAAGGAGGTCGTTTGAATCAGGAAGTTCATTACTGAGCTTGGTGTAGTTCCTAGCATTGTGGACCCAATGGATCTTTATTGTGACAATAATGGACCCATTGCATAAGCTAATGAGCCTAGATCTCACCAGCAATCTAAACATATACTTAGGTGTTTCCATCTTATTCGTGAGATCATCGATAAAGGAGATGTTAAGATATGCAAAGTACCAATAGATGATAATATTGCTGATCCACTAACAAAGCCTCTTGTATAGCAAAAGCATGAGGGTCACACTAGATCTTTAGGCATTAGTCATATGCCTGATTGGCTCTAGCGGAAGTGGGAGATTGTTGGTGTATGCCCTAGAGGCCAATTTATTTTGACCATACTTACATATATTGTATTATGCTATTTATTTAATACATAAGACATTTCATTTATTGTGTTATTTATTATAAACATAATAAAGTCCTTAGAATAGTAAGTTTAATGTCCTAGGATATCAAGTGGATGACTTGATCGTGAGATCCTATTGGATAGAATCTGACCACTATTCTTAAATGTCCCTAGTTAAGTATTATTGTTAATTAGGACAACAATAATGCATTGAGACTAGTATGTGCATAGATTGATGGCCATATCCAGGGATGGAAATAGGCCAGCCGGCCTGTCAGGGGCCTGTGGCCTGGCCTGTTTTAGGCCTGGCCTGTTTAGAAAATGAGCTAAGCTCAGGCCTTTTTAAAAGCCTATTTCATTTAGTAGGCCAGGCCTGACCTCTCAGCAAAGCCTGTTAGGCCTATTAGGCCGTCCTGTTTATATTTATTTATAAAATTATAATCTATTATTTTTTCAATGGCCTTTCAAGGCCTGTTTAAAGGCTTAGGCCTATTTGAGGCCTATATGCAGGCCTTGGCCTGTTGGCCTATTTAGAGGCCTTAATATAAACCAGGCTTCTAAACAGGCTTCAGGCTAGGCCAGGCTTCTTAAACAGGCCAGGTCAGGCCCAAAATAAGGCCTTTGACAAGTAACAGGCCAGGCTCAAGCCAAATATTTGTAACACAGTGATGAACCTACAAAAATTCATATTTTTATGGTTCAAAATATTGGGTTTTCATTCTCTTTTAATCTTTTTTATTTAGTTTTGTTCTTAAATTTGATTATATTTTCATTATTTTAATTTTGTTTTTATTATGTTTTTTTTACGATAGGTGAGTACACATGGAAAGAGATTGGATGCTTAAAGAAGAAAGAAATCAAAAAATCAAGTTTTCAAGATAAATCATCAGATTTTGTGCAAAAATAATAAATTCCTGAAGATAAATATTTAAAGAATTCATATCCTATTCTTAAATGCTAATTAGAGCTTTAATTGGATGTAAAATCTCAAACAAGGATTAGATTGAAGATTAGATAAGGATTCTCAAAGAGATTTGATTTGAAGCAAAATTCGGATTCCCGCACTATCTTGACCATCCCTCATTAATTGAGTTATATCTTGGGTTACAGAGATCAGATCGACGCATCATTTACGGCATTGGAAAGCTAACAGAAAATCCTACAACTTCTCTTTTGAGATCAAGGGCAAATTAGGCCATCTGGAGGGTGAGAAAAATCATGCAAGTCAGATACGAAAATTTGTCAGCTTTTCTATAAAAGAGGAAAAACAAGTTTAGAAAAGAAGCTCACTTTTGACACACTCTTTGACGCTTTTCTTTTTACATACTCTTAGACACTTGGAGAGAAGGCAGTAGACGTTAAGAGGCACAAACCCTAATGTGGTGTGGACGCAATTGGGATTGAAGATTAGGGATTTTCTTCAACCTTTCCACCTTTCTACAATAGAGTTTGTCATATTCTTCCCTTTGTGTTCTTCTTTTTTCATGTGTAACTAATTTCCCATTGTTAGAGGGATAATGGATCTTGTTATTGGATGATGTAACTTTCTTTTATGGGTTTAATTTATGTTTCTATTTCATGATTTACGTGTTTATCTCTATTCTTAATGTTTTTCTAAATCTGGCCAATTTGGGAATGATCTTTTGGGTTTATGTATGATTTGAAAAAATTTGCATGAACCTAGAACTTGTGATAAATACCATAACTTCTGCAATCGCTAGGAATAGATGTTGTGGGTTATGTGGTCTTTCTTTTAATTCCCTCGTTCTTGATAATGCCTTTCTAATTGGGGTTAGACTAAGGGATTAGTTAATTTCAATCAGCGTAAGAGGATTAATATACCAAGGGATTGGGCATTAATTAATTTTGGAAATTGACCATAAATCATTAAAATGGAACATAGTTAAACTAATATTTGAGTGTGCATCTAAAGAGTTCAAGTGAAATCTGAACCCTAACGCTTTAACATTATTGTTTTTCACCCCTTTGATTTATTGTTTGCTAATTTTTATTTTTCTTTTTAATTTAATTTTTACCAACTCTCTTTTTATTAGCTTAAATAGTGTTATTTTCAGTTAATTTAGTAATTAATAACTTAATCCTAGTGGGACGATACTCTACTCACTTTTTATTACTTTTGTCGATTCGGTGCACTTGCCGATATCCGCATCAAGTTTTTGGCGCTATTGCCGGGGATTATTGTTATTAATATTAAATAATAGTTGAAAAGACACTAATTTAAGCATTTTTTCTTTGTTTAATTTTATTTTTTAATTGTTTATTTTTAATTTTAAATTTAATTTTTCTTTAATTTTTCTTTTATTTATAGATAATTATTTTTCTTATTTAATTCCATTTTTTCATTTAATTTTCTTTTTAATTTGTTTCTTTTATTTTTGTTTTCTTTGTTTATTTTTATTAGTCATTTATTTTATTTTATTTTATTTTTATTTTTTATTTTCTTCCTTCACTTTGATTTGTTTGTTTGTTTGTTTATGCAAGGTTCTCTAGAGTCAGAAGAATTGCTTTTTGATCCAGAGATAGAGAGAACAGCTAGAGCAAACAGGAAAGCAGCTAGAGAGAGGAAGAGGCTTGAAGAAATAGAGCAAAAGATGGCAGAAAGAGTTGTAATTGCAGAGCGAAG
The DNA here is from genome assembly GCA_029884595.1 of Ormosia semicastrata. Lineage (NCBI taxonomy): Eukaryota > Viridiplantae > Streptophyta > Magnoliopsida > Fabales > Fabaceae > Ormosia > Ormosia semicastrata. The sequence continues at coordinate 37,891,433 of JAQQTO010000045.1, forward strand.
ACGTACATTGGCTGACTATGCTACCCCATCTGCTGAGAATATTTTTACCAGTATTATGCGTCCTATTATTCAGGCCAATAATTTTGAGATTAAACCAGCACTTCTATAGCTGGTGCAGCAGAATCAGTTTGGGGGAGGCCATGCAAAAGATCCAAACTTGCACATTGCGAATTTCTTGCAGCTCTGCGATACTTTTAAGTATAATGGCATTACTGATGATGCCACAAGGGAGCATCTCTACTTGGGAGGATCTAGTTAGTAAATTTCTCACTCAATACTTTCCTCCTTCAGTGTTTGTGAAGATGAGGGGTGAAATTGCTTGTTTCAAGGAGAGTCGTTATATGAAGCATGGGAGAGATTCATGGAGCTATTAAGGAGGTGTCCTCATCATGCATTTGAAGTTTGGCAGCAGGTGCAAATTTTTTATAATGGTTTAAATCATCCTACCAGGGCTATGGTGGATGCATCTGCAGTCGGATCTTTAAATACTAAAACTCCTGAAGAAGCTCTAGAACTATTTGAGATCATGGCGACCAATGAATATCAGTTGCCTAGTATGAGAGCAGCAGTTAAACAGGGAATGTTGGAGCTTGGTGTTGTTGATACTATACTTGCACAGAATCAAACTATGATGTAACACATTGTCAACCTTACTAAGCAAGTTGGTAATTTACAGGTAAATGCAGTTAATCATCAATGTCTGACTTGCGATTTTTGTGGAGGTAACCATGTCAATGGTCAATGTGAGGCAGGGAATTCAGGTGTCAACATTTCAGAGCAGGTGAACTATATAAGTAATCCTTCAAGGCCACAATGTAATCCTTATTCTAATACCTACAATTCAGGCTGGAGGAATCATCCTAATTTCTTTTAGAAGAATCAAGCTGTACCATTGAATGCTCAGCCCGAACAGAAGTCTCCTCTTGAGATTACACTTGAGAAACTCTCTGTACAAACCTCTGCTTTTGTGCAACAGACTTCTGCTTTTATGGAGGAAATAAGGGTACATTTTCAAAATCAAGGAGCTGCGATTAAAAGTTTAGAGAATCAAGTGGGGCAGATAGCCAAACAACTTCAAGAGAGACCTCCAGGTACCTTCCCAAGTGATACTGTTGTCAATCCAAAGGAGCAATGTCATGCAATTACACTGAGAAGTGGTAAGACTTTGAATGGACCAGTTAAGGACATTGATGTTCCTATTACATATATCCCATCTCAAGAGTGCTGTAATGAAGAAGCTAAAGAGGAGCAACCAAAGTGGCAGAGGAAGAAGAAGGAATGTGAGAAAAAAATAGTTGATCCTTCACTTTATGCTAAACATCCTTATCCTCAAAGATTCAGGAAGGAGATTCAAGAAAAGCAGTTTTTCAAGTTCTTAGAAGTTTTCAAAAAGCTGCAGATTAACATTCTTTTTGCTGAGGCACTTGAGCAAATGCCCTCTTATGCAAGGTTCATGAAAGATTTGCTCTTGAAGAAAAGAAAGTTGAAAGAAAATGAGACTGTGACACTTTCTGAGGAGTGTAGTGCTATAATTCAGAGGAAACTGCCACCTAAATTGAAAGGTCCAGGTAGTTTCACTATTTCTTGCACCATTGGCAAACTGACTATTGAGAAAGCTCTATGTGATTTAGGAGCTAGCATCAATTTAATGCCATTATCAATTCTCCGCAAGCTTGGGATTGATAAAGTGAAGCCAACTACAATGTCTCTTCAACTAGCTGATCGGTCAATTAAACATCCATATGGTATGTAACACCCTTTGTGAGAATGTCACATTTATAAAGAAAATAAAAGAAAGATAAATAAAACCTACCCAAGTTGTAAAACATTTATTTTTTAATAAGACGGGTTGTAAAATTATTCCTGTTAAACAGAATATTGTATAATAAAATAATGTGAAAATACCAAATAAAAAAAAATGTCAAATACAGCAAACATACAGTTTATACAACAAATATACAATTAATGTAATATAAAATGCTACAACAATACAATATGAAAAACTATAACAATAAAATAAGGTAAACATTTAAATCCCATAACAACATATAATATAGCAGCTAAAATATAATAAAGAACAGATAAACTATAAACAAACCAATTATCATATATAAACATATGCAATATGACACAAACCTACTCCATGGAGCTAGACACATACAAACAACAGATATCGAGAGAATGGCACGCAAAATCCTCTAGTACCACGGTTGCCCAACCAAACTATTATTGCTTGTTTGTCATACGTTGCGTCTATAGCCCACCATCACATGGAACCCCTTTATTCCACGGCGTGGTGTAGTTCACGGTCTCACGTTGTGACACTACAGGCAATGTACTATTAGACTTTACATGATCTTGATTAAATATAGTGCGTGTCGAGTCCATTAGAGTGTTACCGGTTACCATGGCCCAGGCGGAGCGACCAACTGTCCACATATGGAATTCCGCACACTAATGTCTCCAAGTTCATAAAGAAAATGAACCACACTACTTTTATCGCACCGACTACCCGATGTGATTCATCTCGTCAATCAATCCACCAAAATTGGCATTGACACAATGCATGAGAAAATTACCAGAATACCCTCAATGGCACAAAAATAAAGAATAAGTCCCACCGGACAAATACTATTTTTTCAAGCCTGTACGGGTTCACCTCATAGCCCGACAGTGAAAGCTTGCCCTCATTGGCAACAACATAAAAAAAAAGCCTGTACGGGTTCATATTTTCCCGACAGCGAAATATACATTAATGGTCAATCGCGTAGAAATTTTATCGCATTTTCACAATTCCATTTTTTACAAACATTTATAAATCACGTAAAAATTTATTTTTCTGTTTGTAAAATCGTATAGTATTTTTAATACGTTTTCTCAATCACGTAAGATTTTTAAATCATTTTCTTGTCCAATTTCCTTAGAAATTACTATTTAAATAAACAGAAATAATATATATTACGTTTAAACTACATAGAATATTTTTCATACCGTATACTGTCTTTTGGATATTTTCTCTATCTTATTTTTAATAAAAATTGACAGCATTTTGTTTTAGAAAATTATAATAATGGTTTCCTAATTTTTCCATAAAATTTCGGTTTACTTAATTTTTAACCGTATAAATTAATCCTTTTGAAAACCTCTAACACGCTTCAAAACATAAAGTGAGCTATATGTTAGAAATTTTTAAAAGTCACTGTATTTCATTTCTATCATTAAAATCATAAATTTTAATTTCTTGAACTTAGTTCTAATCAAATTTATTTCTTTAAAACTCATTATAAAAAATTTCTTTTTAACATATATTGTTTCTTTTTAATTGAAAATAGTTTGAATTTAATATTAACAATCATGAATACTTGGTTTGGCATGTTGGCCAAAATACTTAACTTTGCTATTGAATTTCTAAATTCATTTTTCATAAACTAAACAATGGTATATCTTGTTAATTCTCTTAGATTAATTAAATCACAATTTAGTAAAATTAAAGAGAACATTTTGGTTCCCATTTTAGTTGATGGCCGTGAGCCTTGTGGTTGTGTTCTTTGGAACACTCATACAAAACTTGACATGTTATTCACATCCTATATTTTATCATGCATTTCTAACACATACAATATTATCAAAGCTTTTAGGCATGCAATTTATTACAAATAACAATTAAGAAAGCTAATAACAAATAGGAAAGCTATTAACAAATAATAACAAACACACCAAAGGAATGCTTATGGATTCTACAATCACAAACAAGTCTCCATTTTCTTACCACCACACAAGGATGATAAGACCTAAGTCTTCCTCTTACCTTTAATGAAGACAAATATGCTTTCACTCCTTCTAGGGCTTTCGTTTTCCTCCTCCAAGATCCTAACAAGCTTAAATAAATTTCTACAAGTTACTAATACTAAAGAAAACCTAAACCATGGATAAATCATGGTGTAGAATATTGAAGAAAAAAAAATTTAGAAAAAGAGAAACAAGAAATTTCACCTTCTAGGTAAAATCTTCCAAGTAGATTTTCAAGCTTCAAATGAAAGATTTTGCATGAACTCCCAACTAGAGATGTTCTTAGAATTAGGTTTAGGTTTAGAAAACTTGGTTGGATAAATTTTTGAGTGGTTGGATGGTCTTGGATGGTGGTTGGCCGAATGGAGCTTCAAGAACTTCAATGGAGTTTTTGTGTTTTTGGAAGAGAGAGAAGAGAGAAAATTTGCATGAAAAGCAAGTAATTATGGCCATTTTGGAGTGAATGGCCGTGGACTTCAATGCCATGCAAGGTGTCAATGGCTTGGCTTCATCCTAGCCTTAGAATGGATCAAAGGTCAAGATTAAAACTTGTTTAACAAGCTTGGCTCTCATTGGTCAATCCTAACCTTGTCATTAAGCCTTGTCACCACTTAAGCCTAGTCATTATGCTTAGTCACCATGTTCAAGAAAGTTCCATCACTAATGAGGTTTAATTAAGCTACTAAACTAACTGTTTTGCTAAACGTGGGTCCCACATAACATTTCTGGGTCCATTGTCACTTTAATTATATTGACTAATAAAATAATATTATAATAATATAAAATTATTTTATTTGTGATTAAATCAAAAAATTAAAAGATTAATTATAGTATCATTCAATTGGGTTTAGTAAGATCCCCAGGTTCCAAATAATTAAAATAAAATTTTCCGGTCCGAAAAATTATTATTCTCCGTCTAGGAGCAAATCACACAAAAAGTCCAAATAAAATCACAGACAAGTAATATCAAACACTTTGTACCATATAGAAAAACCAAAAACAAGTACATTCGGGACGTAATGGTCATTTTTTCATTTTTTTCCCATCACGAAGCAAATCATCCAAAACGCTCAAATAAAATTACAGATAGTATTATATATATATATATATATATATTTCATACAGAAAAATAAGAAACAGTAAAATAGGGACTAAACAGTCATTCACCCAAAAGTTTGAAAAACAGCAAATAGAATATTCGGGACATTTTTCCAAAAATTGGGGTGTTACAACTCTCCCCAACAAATAAAAATTTCAACCTCGAAATTCGCTGCACATCAAAACAAATGAGGATACTGATCCCTCATTTTATCTTCCAGCTCCTAGGTAGCATCACCTGTCACCCCATTCCATATCACCTTTACCAGCTCAATCATTTTCCCTCGCAGCTGCTTTACCTTTCTGTCCCCTATTCTAACAGGTAAAGTTTCGTAAGTCAGATTCTCCTTTAGCTGTACTTCATGTGGTTGTATAACATGCGTTGGATCAGGTACATACTTCCGTAACTGTGATACATGAAATACATCATGCAGATTAGATAGAAAAGGCAGCAAAGCAATCTGATATACTACAGGACCTATACGTCGGATAATCGATACGGTCCAATGAACTTAGGAGTAAGCTTCTTAGACTTGATAACCCTTCCAACACCAGTCGTAGGAGTCACCCTCAAAAACACATATTCGCCTTCTTCAAATTCCAAAGGTCGCCTTCTTTTGTCAGCATAGCTCTTTTGTCTGCTTTGAGTAGTCCTCATCTTTTCTTGTATCATCTTTACCTTTTCTGTAGTTTGTTGCACTAACTCGGGTCCAATAGTCATACTCTCACCGTCCTGATACCAACACAAAGGTGTTCGGCATCGTCTTCCATACAACGCTTCATAGGGTGCCATCCCTATACTCGAGTGAAAACTATTGTTGTAGGTGAATTCTATTAAAGATAGAAATTCATCCCAACTCCCTCGTTGCTCCAAAACACAAGCACGCAACAAATCTTCCAAAAATTGAATTGTTCTTTTTGTTTGACCATCCGTCTGCGGATGATAAGCCGAACTTAACCGCAACTTAGTTCCCATTGCTTCTTGCAAACTTCGCCATAACCTTGACGTAAACCTCGGATCTCTGTCAGAAACTATACACGTAGGTATACCATGTAATCTAACAATCTCATCGATGTACAACTGGGTAAATCTTTCCAACGGATACTTAATATTAACTGGTAAGAAATGAGCCGATTTAGTAAGCCTGTCGACTATAACCCATATTGAATCATGGCCTTTCCTCGTCTTTGGCAAACTAGTAACGAAATCCATCGAGATACTATCCCATTTCCACTCTGGAATAGTTAACGGTTGCAACATACCCGCTGGTCTCTGATGTTCCACTTTCACTTTCTGACAAACCAAACAAGAAGCCACACGTTTCGCTACGTCTCTTTTCATCCTTGGCCACCAAAACAACCTCTTCAAGTCTTGATACATCTTGGTCATTCCTGGATGTAAACTTAGATCACTAGTATGAGCGTCATCTAGGATCCCTTTCTGAAGTTCAGAATCATCGGGTACACAAATTCTTCCTTTGAATTTTAAGAATCCATCTGCTCCTTCCTCTACTGTCGCTTTATGACCTTGTTTCAACAATTCTCTTTCATTTTGCAAAAATAGATCCTCCTTCTGTTTCTCTCGGATCATGTCAAGCAATTCATTCAAGATCACAACCTTGAATAAATGAATCTTCCCAGGCAGAAATTCCGCTGACAACCACAAATCTCGGAATTTATTGATTAATTCCTCCTCCTTGATCATCATCGCTGAAACACTAAGCACCTTCTCGCTCAAGGCATCAGCTACCACATTAGCTTTTCCGGATGATACTGGAGTTGAAAATCATAATCCTTTAAGAATTCCAACCATCGTCTTTGCCTCATATTCAATTCTTTCTGATCAAACAAATACTTCAAACTTTTGTGATCACTAAAGACATTGAACATTGCCCCATCTGAGAAAATGTCTCCACACTTTCAGAGCAAAAACCACTTGCGGCCAATTCTAAATCGTGCGTTGGATAATTCCTCTCATGAACCTTCAACTGACGAGAAGCATACGCTACAACATTCCGATCTTGCATTAAAACGCATCCTAACCCTTGATAAGAAGCATCGCAATACACATCAAAAGATCTATTCGAATCCGGTAAGATCAACACTTGGTGCAGTTGTTAATCTTTTCTTCAACTCTTGGAAACTGGCTTCACGTTCTTCCGTCCATTCAAAAGCTTGACTTTTCCTCGTAAGTTGCGTAAGTGGTCCAGCAATCTTGGAAAAACCCTCGATAAACCTCCGGTAATATCCAGCAAGTCCAACAAAACTTCGAACTTCTGTTACCGTCTTAGGCCTTTCCCACTGTAAAATCGTCTCCACTTTTGATGGGTCTACCGCAATACCTTCTTTAGATATCACATGACCTAGAAATTGAACTTCCTCCAACCAAAACTCACACTTAGCCAATTTCGCATACAGCTATTTTTCTCTCAAAATCTGAAGAACAACACCGAGATGTTCAGCATGCTCTTCCTTAGATTGAGAATAGATCAGAATGTCATCGATAAAAACAACGACAAATCTGTCTAGATACGGATGAAAAATCCTATTCATATAATCCATGAATATCGCAGGAGCATTCGTCACCCCAAATGGCATTACTTGATACTCATAATGTCCATAATGAGTTCGAAAAGTTGTTTTCGGTATATCTTCCCCCTTAACACGAATCTGGTGATAACCTGACCTCAAATCTATCTTAGAAAATACCACAGCTCCTCTTAACTGATCCATCAAATCGTCAATTCTAGGAAGCGGATATTTATTCTTGATAGTCACCTTGTTCAGCTGTCGATAATCCACACAAAGTCGTGAAGTTCCGTCCTTCTTCTTAACCAAAAGCACTGGTGCACCCCATGGGGAAACACTAGGTCGCACAAACTGTTTCTCCAACAGTTCCACCAATTGCTTTTTCAGCTCCCCCAACTCTGCTGGCGATATACGATATGGTGCAATTGAGATAGGACCAGTTCCTGGTACTAAATCAATTGAAAACTCGATCTCCCTCTCAGGTGGCAAACCAGGTACGTCATCAGGAAAAACTTCTGGAAACTTATTGACAACAGTAATAATATTCACATCCTTCTCATTCTTAACTTCTAGAGAAGATAATATCATATATCCCTGTGCTCCATCTCTTAACAAAGACTTAACCTCAACAGCAGTCAAGAATCCAGTCTTTTCTTCCTTAGGAAAAATTATGGTTTTGCTGGCACAATCTATAAGGATATGGTTAGAAGATAACCAGTCCATCCCTAAGATTACGTCTATTTCAACAAGAGGTAAACAAATCAAGTTGACCAAAAACCTACGGTCCTTCACAACAATAGGACAATCCAAACATATCTTAGATGTAACTACAGGTTCAGCAGTTGGTGTAGATACACTCAATTTAACATTCAGAGAAGACACAGGCAACTTCAATCTTTCCACACAATCATAGGCAATAAATGAGTGTGTAGCACCAGAATCAAATAATATAGTCAGAAGATTACCTCCAATGTCACCTTCTCCCTGAATAAGATCATCAGACTTAGAAATTTCAGCTCCTGTCATAGTATATACTCGCCTCCCGATCTCGGTTGAGTACCTCCAGACTTTTGCTTGACTAGCACGAACATAACGAACAATGAGGTTTCTTCTCTGGTGAGTACAATCCTTCGACATATGCCCGGGTTGCTTACAGTTAAAGCAAGCTGTACCTTTCAATGTACACTCCAGGAGAGATATGGCCTTTCTTCCCACATTTAAAGCATGTTGGTGTAAACGTCACTCCTTGTCCAGCTCCACTACTACTTGCACTTCTCCCAACTTGTGGTCACTGGGATTGATTTCCTTGTGGTCTAGAATACGGCTTGTCTTTGAAATCGATTCGTATTACTACCTCCACCTCTCTGAAATCTTGTTGGCCCAAAGTTACGAGTTCTCTGATCTCGTGACGACTCTAATTCCTCCAGTCGTGCACATGCATCAACCAAAACATGAAATTGAGTCATTCTTAAAGACACCACCCCTCGTTTCAGTTCCACTCTCAATCCTGATTCAAACTTCCGACATCTCCACACATCATCCTGCCGTGTTAGAGCATAATCTGAGAACTGAGACAATCGCTCAAATTTTGTGGCATACTCATTTACTGTCATATTACCCTATCGCAAACCTAGAAATTCCATTTCTTTAGCATGTCTAGCACTAGCAGAAAAATACTTCTCCAGAAAAGCATTGGAAAATACCTCCCATGTAATTTCTGTTCCTTCTTCTTGCAACACTTGGCGAGTTCCTCTCCACCAATGTTCTCCGTCTCCCCTTAACATAAAGGCTGCATACGTTACCTTCTTCTCATCGGTGCACCTCATTCCTTCAAAAATTCTCTCCAAGTCCTGTATCCATTGACTTGCTTTCTCGGGATCAACCTCGCCTCTAAACTGTGGAGGATTGTTACGCCTAAATTCAGATAAATTTAGGGCATCAGCCGTAGCATCTTGCTGTTGAGCTGCTCTCAAGTTCTGCTGAGTAATTAATTCAGCCATCCGCTGTATAGCTTCAGCAGTCGCAATCATAGCGTCCATCTCGCGATTTACATTCGCACGTCCTCTACCTCTGCCAGCCATCTTCCTTCTTCAAACAGAACAAACAAAATTAGATACATCCTTTCAGAAGTAAATCCCAGAGAATCACACAGCACAAACAAAAACAGACCCAACCACAACCCCAAAAGATTCTAACTTGGGCTCTGATACCAACTAATGTAACACCCTTTATGAGAATGTCACATTTATAAAGAAAATAAAAGAAAGATAAATAAAACCTACCCAAGTTGTAAAACATTTATTATTTAATAAGACGGGTTGTAAAATTATTCCTGTTAAACAGAATATTGTATAATAAAATAATGCAGAAATACCAAATAAAAAAAAATGTCAAATACAGCAAACATACAGTTTATACAACAAATATACAATTAATGTAATATAAAATGCTACAACAATACAATATGAAAAACTATAACAATAAAATAAGGTAAACATTTAAATCCCATAACAACATATAATATAGCAGCTAAAATATAATAAAGAACAGATAAACTATAAACAAACCAATTATCATATATAAACATATGCAATATGACATAAACCTACTCTATGGAGCTAGACACATACAAACAACAGATATCAGAGAGAATGGCCTGCAAAATCCTCTAGTACCACGGCTGCCCAACCAAACTATTGCGTTGTCATACGTTGCGTCTATAGCCCACCATCACATGGAACCCCTTTATTCCACGGCGTGGTGTAGTTCACGGTCTCACGTTGTGACACTACAGGCAATGTATTGTTAGACTTTACATGATCTTGATTAAATATAGTGCGTGTCGAGTCCATTAGAGTGTTACCGGTTACCATGGCCCAGGCGGAACGACCAACTGTTCACATATGGAATTTCGCACACTAATGTCTCCAAGTTCATAAAGAAAATGAACCACACTACTTTTATCGCACCAACTACCCGATGTGATTCATCTCGTCAATCAATCCACCAAAATTGGCATTGACACAATGCATGAGAAAATTACCAGAATACCCTCAATGGCACAAAAACAAAGAATAAGTCCCACCGGACAAATACTATTTTTTTCAAGCCTCAGACGGGTTCACCTCATAGCCCGACAGTGAAAGCTTGCCCTCATTGGCAACAACATAAAAAAAAAAAGCCTGTACGGGTTCATATTTTCCCGACAGCGAAATATACATTAACGGTCAATCGCATAGAAATTTTATCACATTTTCACAATTTCATTTTTTTACAAACATTTATAAATCGCGTAAAAATTTATTTTTCTGTTTGTAAAATCGTATAGTATTTTTAATACGTTTTCTCAATCACGTAAGATTTTTAAATCATTTTCTTGTCCAATTTCCTTAGAAATTACTGTTTAAATAAACAGAAATACTATATATTACGTTTAAACTACGTAGAATATTTTTCATACCGTATACTATCTTTTGGATATTTTCTCTATCTTATTTTTAATAAAAATTGACAGCGTTTTGTGTTAGAAAATTATAATAATGGTTTCCTAATTTTTCCATAAAATTTCAGTTTACTTAATTTTTAACCATATAAATTAATCCTTTTGAAAACCTCTAACACGCTTCAAAACATAAAGTGAGCTATATGTTAGAAATTTTTAAAAGTCACTGTATTTCATTTCTATCATTAAAATCATAAATTTTAATTTCTTGAACTTAGTTCTAATCAAATTTATTTCTTTAAAACTCATTATAAAAAATTTCTTTTTAACATATATTGTTTCTTTTTAATTGAAAATAGTTTGAATTTAATATTAACAATCATGAATACTTGGTTTGACATGTTGGCCAAAATACTTAACTTTGCTATTGAATTTCTAAATTCATTTTTCATAAACTAAACAATGGTATATCTTGTTAATTCTCTTAGATTAATTAGATCACAATTTAGTAAAATTAAAGAGAACATTTTGGTTCCCATTTTAGTTGATGGCCGTGAGCCTTGTGGTTGTGTTCTTTGGAACACTCATACAAAACTTGACATGTTATTCACATCCTATATTTTATCATGCATTTCTAACACATACAATATTATCAAAGCTTTTAGGCATGCAATTTATTACAAATAACAATTAAGAAAGCTAATAACAAATAGGAAAGCTATTAACAAATAATAACAAACACACCAAAGGAATCCTTATGGATTCTACAATCACAAACAAGTCTCCATTTTCTTACCACCACACAAGGATGATAAGACCTAAGTCTTCCTCTTACCTTTAATGAAGACAAATATGCTTTCACTCCTTCTAGGGCTTTCGTTTTCCTCCTCCAAGATCCTAACAAGCTTAAATAAATTTCTACAAGTTACTAATACTAAAGAAAACCTAAACCATGGATAAATCATGGTGTAGAATATTGAAGAAAAAAAAAATTTAGAAAAAGAGAAACAAGAAATTTCACCTTCTAGGTAAAATCTTCCAAGTAGATTTTCAAGCTTCAAATGAAAGATTTTGCATGAACTCCCAACTAGAGATGTTCTTAGAATTAGGTTTAGGTTTAGAAAACTTGGTTGGATAAATTTTTGAGTGGTTGGATGGTCTTGGATGGTGGTTGGCCGAATGGAGCTTCAAGAACTTCAATGGAGTTTTTGTGTTTTTGGAAGAGAGAGAAGAGAGAAAATTTGCATGAAAAGCAAGTAATTATGGCCATTTTGGAGTGAATGGTCGTGGACTTCAATGCCATGCAAGGTGTCCATGGCTTGGCTTCATCCTAGCCTTAGAATGGATCAAAGGTCAAGATTAAAACTTGTTTAACAAGCTTGGCTCTCATTGGTCAATCCTAACCTTGTCATTAAGCCTTGTCACCACTTAAGCCTAGTCATTATGCTTAGTCACCATGTTCAAGAAAGTTCCATCACTAATGAGGTTTAATTAAGCTACTAAACTAACTGTTTTGCTAAACGTGGGTCCCACATAACATTTCTGGGTCCATTGTCACTTTAATTATCTTGACGACTAATAAAATAATATTATAATAATATAAAATTATTTTATTTGAGATTAAATCCAAAAAATTAAAAGATTAATTATAGTATCATTCAGAATTGGGTTTAGTAAGATCCCCCAGTTCCAAATAATTAAAATAAGATTTTTCCGGTCTGAAAAATTATTATTCTCCTGTCCCGGAGCAAATCACACAAAAAGTCCAAATAAAATCACAGACAGTAATATCAAACACTGTACCATATAGAAAAACCAAAAACAGTACATTCGGGACGTAATGGTCATTTTTCCATTTTTTTCCCATCACGAAGCAAATCATCCAAAACGCTCAAATAAAATTACAGACAGTATTATATATATATATTTCATACAGAAAAACAAGAAACAGTAAAACAGGGACTAAACAGTCATTCACTCAAAAGTTTGAAAAACAGCAAATAGAATATTCGGGACATTTTTCCAAAAATTGGGGTGTTACATGGTATAGTGGTAGATTTACTAGTGAAGGTTGACAAGTTTATTTTCCCAGCTGATTTTATGATTTTGGATATGGATGAAGATGCTGATATTCCTCTGATTCTTGGAAGACCATTCTTGGCTACTTCAGGAGCGTTGATTGATGTACCTAGAGGAGAGCTTATTTTGAGGGTCGATGGTGATCAGGTGACTATTAATGTTTTTGATAAATCTGCACCGACATAAGATCTTTATGCCCCTGTCAAATGCATTCAAGATAAGCCTCTACAAGATTTGGATAGTGAGAGTCCTTTGTCATCAATGAATGTTGATTTTCCAACTCCCAAGATGGTTGACGAAAAGGAGAAAGGACCTCCTCTTTCTAAAAGTGCTGCAATTGAAAAAGATCCTCCAGCTTCCACTGATATATTGCAGATTGATTCTAGAGGTAGTGACAGAGTATGGAGGCAAAGAGCTGATAAGAGAAAAATGTCACCCTACTTCTCTTGCTTCAAGCCACCTTGATGAATAAAAGGCAACGTCGAGCTAATGATGTTAAACAAGCGCTTTTTGGGAGGCAACCCAAATTTTCTCTCTTTTTCTCTTTTATTTTTATTTTTGTTTATATTTTATTATTTTTTATTTTCTTGATTAACATTTTTTTCCATTTTTGTTTTGTAGTTAAGTGTTGAGTCGGCTTAAGTGCCTCCCTGAGTTTGGAGCCTTTGTAGGGGGATGTATATAGTTGTCGGCTAACAAAAAGATTTTTCTTCTTTCCTTTAGCTTTTAATTTCTGCATTTATTTTATTTTATTTTATTTTTGTTTCCATCACCTTTATATGTTTTGAGTCATTTTGTGCATGCTGGTGTGTTGATTTGAATATCCAATGATTGTTTGAATTTTGGATTGATCTGATTTCTTGGGATAACACATGAGAATTTATGAGTTACATTTTTCTCTATTGTTTCAATTGTGTATGAATGTTCTTCCCATTTTTATGATTCATAGACCTTAGAATTTAATTGTGTGTCAAGCTTAGAGAAAGTTTATGGGATTGCATGTGTGTGGATGATTTGTATCTAGAAGTTGTTTGATTCTCTCTTGAGGCGAAATCCTAGGCAGTGCATGATTAAGGAAATGATAAGGGCCTTCTTTGGACCATTTGAGCCTTTCAAGCCAACCTGTATACACAGTATATCCTTAGGTCCCTTTTGCAGTCTTATGTTTGTTTGGCCTCTATTTCTTTTCTTTACCCACATTTTCCTTTTCCCATACCCATATGAAAAAAAAATTCCTCTCTTACATAACCTCTGTTGAGTGCATATTTTGTATTATTTTATTATTCAAGTCTTCATTATTTTTGTGCATGAAATTTTGTGGAGCTGAAAAATTTGAAAAGAAAAAAAAGGAATTGAAAAAAAAGAAAGTCCACCCAAAGTATTGCAAAGAAATAAGTTTGAGGGTGGAGGTTGTTGAAAAAGAAAAAGAAAAAAAATGAATGTTGTGTTGTTTCTTATGCTCCGTTTTGCACTTGTCTTATATTTTGAGGCTTGAATTTTGAAATTTGTATGATTTTGTATCTCAACTTTTGCTTTCATTATCCTACCACTTCTTTCTTAACCCATACCCTTGGCCTTACATTACAAGCTTTTAAAGACCCTTTTGATCTTTGATTGTGTGTTGTTTACATTAGTGGAGAGAGAGATGAAAAATAACCCTATGGATGTGGGTTTGATGTGCATTTGCAGTTTTATAAACTCATTTGGGCTTGTACTCTATGAGGAGATTGAGTCTTTCATTCATGTTTTTGGGAAGTCATTTGTGCATAAGAGTTGCATGTGAGAGACGATGTGATAATTGGATTGTTCATGTGTGACACTTTGAAATTAGATTGTGAATTAGTTCTTGAGGATATGAATGATTTTTGATACCCGGTATTGTCATGTTTGAGTCTGTTTTGAGTTTTAGTTAGTTTTGTTTTTGTTTTTGTTTTTCTTTTTACTTGAGGACAAGCAAAAGCTTAAGTTTGGGGGAGTGATAAACCTACAAAAATTCATATTTTTACGGTTCAAAATCTTGGGTTTTCATTCTCTTTTAATCTTTTTATTTAGTTTTGTTCTTAAATTTGATTATATTTTTAATATTTTAATTTTGTTTTTATTATATTTTTTTTATGATAGGTGAGTACACATGGAAAGAGATTGGATGCTTAAAGAAGAAAGAAATCAAAGAAATAAGTTTTCAGGATAAATCATCAGATTTTGTGCAAAAATAATAAATTCCTGAAGATAAATATTTAAAGAATTCATATCCTATTCTTAAATGCTAATTAGAGCTTTAATTGGATGTAAAATCTCAAACAAGGATTAGATTGAAGATTAGATAAGGATTCTCAAAGAGATTTGATTTGAAGCAAAATTCGGATTCCCGCACTATCCTGACCATCCCTCATTAATTGAGTTATATCTTGGCTACAGAGATAAGATTGATGCACCGTTTGCGGCATTGGAAAGCTAACAGAAAATCCTACAACTTCTCTTTTGAGATCAAGGGCAAATTAGGCCATCTGGAGGGTGAGAAAAATTATGCAAGTCAGATACGAAAATCTGTCAGCTTTTCTATAAAAGAGGAAAAACAAGTTTAGAAAAGAAGCTCACTTTTGACACACTCTTTGACACTTTTCTTTTTACATACTCTTAGACACTTGGAGAGAAGGCAGTAGACGTTAAGAGGCACAAATCCTAATGTGGTGTGGACACAATTAGGATTGAAGATTAGGAATTTTCTTCAACCTTTCCACCTTTCTACAATGGAGTTTGTCATATTCTTCCCTTTGTGTTCTTATTTTTCCATGTGTAACTAATTTCCCATTGTTAGGGGGATGATGGATCTTGTTATTAAATGATGTAACTTTCTTTTATGGGTTTAATTTATGTTTCTATTTCATGATTTACGTGTTTATCTCTATTCTTAATGCTTTTCTAAATCTGGCCAATTTGGGAATGATCTTTTGGGTTTATGTATGATTTGGAAAAATTTGCATGAACCTAGAACTTGTGATAAACACCATAACTTCTGTAATCGCTAGAAATAGATGTTGTGGGTTATATGGTCTTTCTTTTAATTCCCTCATTCTTGATAATGCCTTTCTAATTGGGGTTAGACTAAGGGATTAGTTAATTTCATTCAGTGTAAGAGGATTAATATACCAAGGGATTGGGTATTAATTAATTTTGGGAATTGACCATAAATCATTGAAATAGAACATGGTTAAACTAATATTTGAGTGTGCATCTAAAGAGTTCAAGTGAAATCTGAACCCTAACGCTTTAACATTATTGTTTTTCACCCCTTTGATTTATTGTTTGCTAATTTTTATTTTTCTTTTTAATTTAATTTTTACCAACTATCTTTTTGTTAGCTTAAATAGTGTTATTTTCAGTTAATTTAGTAATTAATAACTTAATCCTCATGGGACAATACTCTACTCACTTTTAATTACTTTTATCGATTCGGTTCACTTGCTGATATCTGCATCACACAGGCCTGGCCTGTTTAGGGTGAAGCCTGGCCTGGCCTGGCCTATTTCCATCCCTAGCCATATCTCACGCGTAATGGATACAAGATATCTAGTCTTCACAATGATACATATTAGAGTAATGATCTATTAGACTATCCCACCATGAGAACGCTATGTGGATCGTTATGTGAGTGTCATAAGCGATTCTCAAACTGACAATGGTATATGTGGTCCTTTAATCTGAAATCACTACGATTCCTACATAAGGAATTCTATGGTTTAATGCCATCAAACATCATTTGTAACAAGGTGATTATAAATGTGGTTATTCGACATACCATGAATCATGCAGAGGGATGTGAGTGACCTAGATGGGATTTGTCCCTCCTACATAACAGGAGCAATATCTTCTGGCCCCCTAATTGAGCGAGACTATGATATGTATGACCATACTCAAATGAGTCAAAATAGGACATTGATCTCGTTTATTATTACTAAGTCTACTCAAGTATCAGGAAATAGAAGATTGAACTATACAAGGGTGACACATTCCATGTCTTATGTTCAATCTAGATATCTGGACAAAGGGACTAAACTATATGGAAACATTGGTCATGGAAAGGTAATGTCAAATCACTGACATTCTCATTACTTGAGTAGTAGTGATGTGTTGCTAGATACTGCTCACTACTTGTAATATTAAAGATAGGATTTTAATATTACTGCCAACGTCATGAGAACCTGCAGGGTCACACGCATAGAATAGACTATATTGGAGCAATTAGAATCCAAGAGTGACTAGGGTTCTATCATGGGTCAAACTCATAATAGATGATTCCAAGGTTGCACTACTAAACCTACTTCTACTCTCACTCACATAAGGAAGTCATTATTATAAATAGTACTGCTAAGGGGCTGTCAAGGAGCATTAGTTACAAACCCTAGCCACACGCTAATAGAAATAGTGAGTGAGAGAGTGATATGAGTCTCTTCTCTTTGTGGGTAGCACTGTGCAGGAGACGTGAGACTCTAAGATCGCAGACGTTGGATGTTCGTGAGTTTGTTCATGCAGACAACACAGAGGTACCATCGTTGATGCGGTGCTAGTGATTTGCTTGATCATTTTTCATCTAGCTTCAAGAGGTAAACTCGAAAAATCACGTTTCATGGCTCTCTTTTTTGCATGGACCCTTCCTTGGTGGGAATCCTTTTCTATTGCATTTTTGTTCATGAATTTCCTAATAGAAACAAGGGCAAATTTTCATAATCAAGGAGCAGCTATTCTAAATCTAGAGAATCAAGTTGGGTCAAATAGCAAAATAACTCTTAGAGAGACCTCCAAGTACCTTACCAAGTAATACAGTAGTTAATTCAAGGGAGCAATGCATAGCAATGTCCTTAAGGTGTGGAAAAGTTATTAGTCCTTAACCGAAAGAAGATGAAGCTAAGGAAGTACCTCCTCCACTAAGTTATGACAAAAAAAGAAAGATGCACCTGAGGAAGAGATCTCTACTAAAACCAAAGAGAAACCTTAGAGAGGACGAAGAAAGATAAAGGATCTGGACTAGGACAAACCTTAGAAGATACCTCCCTATATTAAGATTTCATTTCCTCAAAGACTGAAGAAGGAGAATGGGGAGAAGCAAGAAAGGTAGTTCTTAAAGTTCCTTGATATTTTCAAACAATTGCAAATAAACATCCCTTTTGCTAAAGCACTCGATCACATGCTTTCTTATGCTAAATTCATGAGGGATTTGTTATCCAAGAAGAGGAAGTTGAAGGAGGATGAGATAGTCATGCTTATTGAGGAATGTGGTGCCATAATTCAGTGGAAGCTACCACCAAAGTTAAAGGATCCAAGAAGTTTTAGCATTCCATGCACCACCAAAAAACTGACCATTAAAAGGGCTCTATGTGACTTAGGAGCTAGCATCAATCTAATGCCATTGTCAATTCTTTGCAAGCTTAGGATTGAAAAAAGTGAATCTAACTATGATGCCTCTTCAGTAAGTTGATCGGTTAATCAAATGTCTATATGGTCTAGTTGAAGATGTGCTAGTAAAGGTGGACAAATTCTTTTTTCTAGTAGATTTTGTGGTTTTTGATATGGACAAGGATGCTAACATTCCACTTATTCTTGGAAGACTGTTCTTAGCTACTTCTGGAGCATTGATTGATGTACCAAAAGGTGAACTCATTTTGAGGGTAGATGGAGATCAAGTGACCATAAATGTTTTTGATAAATTTGCACTAACATCAGATCTCTATGCCTCCGTCAAATGCATTCAAGGTAAGGCTTAGTAGGATTTTTCTACTAAGAGCTCTTCACTACAATTAATGTTGATCCTCCCACTTCCAAGATGATTGATGAAGAGGAGAAAGGTCCTCCTATCTCCAAGATTACTGGAATAGAAAAAGACCCTCTTGTTTCCCATAATTCATTGCAGATTGGTCCAATATCTAATGATTCATTGACAGCTAATCCCTTATCTATTAATTAATTGAAACCACCATGGCCTGGTGGAATTTCTCATGCCAAGATGAATTCAGAGCAAGTTAGCTCAGGTCAAGTTCAAAACACCTTTGGAGGTACTTCTCATTAACTGATGATGGAGACATAATTCTGAAAAAGGAAAAACGTCATCTTGCTTTTGTTGCTTGAAGAAACCTTGATTAATTGAAATGGCAACGTCAAGCTAATGACGTTAACCAAAAACTTCTTGGGAGGCAACCTAAGTTTTTGTTCACTTTTTTTATTCTTTTACCCTTTTGGTTTTAGTTAGTATTTATTTTTGCTATTATTTTGTTATTTCTTATTTTATTAACTAACATTTTTCTTTTTTTGTTTTGAAAGTAATGTTGAGTCAGCTTAGGTACATCCCCGAGTTCGTAGACTTTGTAGGGGAATGTATATAGTTGTCGGTCGTCAAAAAGATTTTTTCTTCTCTTTCCTTTAGCATCTTATTTTCTCATTTATTTATTTGTTCTTTTTTATTTGATTTTGTCATCATCACTTTATTTTGTTTTGAGTCATATTGTTGAACCTGCGCATGCCGATGTGTTGAATTAAATATCCAATGATTGAATAAACTGTGGATTAATCTATTTTCTTGGGATATCACATGAGAATTTAGGAGTTATGTTTATCTCTATTACAACAATTGTGTATGAATATATTTCCCATCTTTATGCTTGATAGACCTTGGAATATGCATGCATGTCAAACTTGTTAGATTCTCTCTTGAGGTGAAATTCTAGACAATGCATGATCAAGGAAATGACAAGGGCATTCTTTGGACTGTTTGAGCCTTTCAAGTCAACCTGTAAACACATTATATCCCTAGGTCCCTTTTGCAGCCTTGTTATTGTTTGTCCTTTATTTCTTTTCTTTACCCACATTTTCCTTTCCCATACCATTTAATAAAAAAAATATATTCATCTCTTACACACCCTTTGTTTAGTGCATATCTTGTATTATTTTATTATTCAAGCTTTAGTTATTTTTATGCACGAAGTATTTAAGGAGCTATGAAAAAAAAAGTCCACCCAATGTGTTGCAAAGAAATAAGTTTGGGGGTAGAGGTTGTAAAAAAAAAAGAAAGAAGAAAAGAAAAGAAATTAAAAGAGAGAAAAAAATAAAGAAATAAAGTGTTGACTCTTATGCTCCGTTTTGCACTTGTTCAATATTTTGTAGCTTGAATTTTGAAATTTACATAGTTTTGTATCTCAACTTTTGTTTTCTTCATCCTACCCTTTCTTTCTTAACCCTCACCCTTGGCCTTACATTGCAAGGTTTAAAAGACTCTTTTGATCTTTGGTTATGTTCTACTTACATTAGTGGAGAGAGAGATGAAAAAAAACCCTATGGATGCGGGTCTGATATATATTTGCATTTTTATAAACCTATATGGGCTTGTACTTTATTAGTAGGAATTGGTCTTTCATTCATATCTATGGGAAGTCATATATGCATGAGAGTTGCATGTGAGAGACGATGTAGCAATTGGATTGTACATGAACAAACTTTGAAATAAGATTGTGAAACAGTTTCTGAGGATATGTGTGATATTCATGACCTAGTAGTGCCATGGTCTTATAATTTATTTTCTATTTTTGTTTTTAATTCTTTTTCTTTTTTCTTGACGACAAGCAAAATCTTAAGTTTGTGGGAGTGATGAACCTTCAAAAATTCATATTTTTAAGGTTCAAATTCTGGGTTTTCATCCTCTTTTAATCTTTGTAATTGAGTTTTGTTCTCAAGTTTTATTATGTTTTTAGTATTTTAAATTGTGTTCTTATTATGAGTTTTATGTGTTTTTGATAGGTAAATATACATGGAATAAGACTAGACACTTGAATGAGCAAGAAAAAAAAGAAATTTTATTCAGACGTCCAGCGCTCAAGTGTTAGGAAGGTAGTGCCTAGGCGCGTGTTATGTATCAGCAAAGAACAGAGTTACGTCTAGTGGTCAAGGACTAGAAAGCCAGTGCCTAGGCGTTGGACGCGTAGATAGCAATGTGTTTTCATCTATAAATATAAAAGTTAAGCATTTTTTTTTCAAAAACAGGTAGCAGTTGTCATGGAGCACAAACCCTAAGTTGGCGTGGATGCATCTAAGCTTGAAAATTAGGGATTTTCTTCAACCTATCCATCAACCTTCTATGGAGTTTGTTGAATTCTTCTCTTTGTGTTCTTCTTTCTCCATGTGTAACTAAACCTTTTTTGCTAAGTTAATGATGGATCTTGTTCTTTGATGATGTAAACTCATTATCATGTTTAATCTATGTATCTATTTCATGATTTATGTGTTTATCTCTATTTATAATGATTTTCTAAACATGATCAATTTGTGAATGATTTTTGGGTTATGTATGATTTGGGAAAACTGTGCACAAACTTAGAACTTGTGATAAACACCATAATTTCTACAATCGCTAGGATTATACATTGTAGGTTGCGTTGTCCTTCTTTTAATTTCTTCATTTTTTATAAAACCTTCTCTATTTTGGGTTATACTAAGGGATTGGTTAACTTTAAATAGTGTGAAAAAAATTAATATATCAAGAGATTGGATATTAATTAATTTGCAAATTGACCATGAATCATTGAATAGAACTTGATTAAACTAATATTTCAATTTTGCATCAAAAAAGTTCAAGTGAAATCTGAACCCTAACATTTTGACATCATTATTTTCCAACTTTAATTTTATTCTTGACATTTTTAATTACTTTCTTTTTAGTGTTTTCTTTTATTTTACATTCTTATCAATTCTCATATTTTTGATACCTCAAATAGTGTTAATTTAATGAACTTAGTAATTGACAACATAATCCTCATGGAAACGATACTCTACTCACTTTTTATTACGTATGCGATTTGGTGCACTTGCCAGTATCACAACACGTACTCTAATATGATTGCTAATGCATACGTTTGGATATGTCATTAGTCTAAGTATTGGGAAGTTATAATGGCAATCCACTAACATTGGATGCACAAAGGCTTATTCTTTTATACATATGCTAGATGATTATTTTCTTTATGAAATATCCCTATTAGTGTCTTAACTCACCCAAGAAAGCATGCATAAAATACCTTCATTGAATTATTGGTATTCATTACCTAGCTTAAACAAGCATTATATGAAGCCCCAAAATAGAAAACTCTATTTTTATAAGTCCCTAACTGGTTTTTCCTTTTGGATAACCGGTTAGGACCACCCAATATCCTATTACTGCAAGTCCCTAACCGGTTATTTCCCTTGCATAATTGATTAGGACTCATTCTATAATGTTCTAGATGAGTTGAATAATCAGTTAGCTATTTCGACAAACTGGTTATCTAAGCAACGTAGCTTTCTACTAGAGCTGAATAATTGGCTAGCTCCCTTTGCTAATCAGTTATTCAAAACGCAACTCTCTACCATAATCAAATAATCGATTAGGCCTTACTCCTAACCCATTATTTTCCTCCAACAACATCATCTGAAAGCTAGATAACTGATTGTGTCATTGCCATAATCGATTAACTGGTGCATTTTGAACCAGAAAATAGGGTAGACACACATCCTTTTTTCATGTTTATAAAGATTCCAAGCCAAACACAAGCTTGTCAATTATAAGTACATCATTTACAAAGTTTCTAAACTTCATAAACTTCATAACTCAACCATAAACATCTACACCAAAAGTGAAACCAAGAAAAGAGCAAAAGTGAAGAAAAGAAACTAAGCAACCCCCTACATCAACTCCTTGAAGATGATAATAGGCTATGGTGCTTCCTTGATTGCCTTCCCTTTCCCTTTCCTCTTCCTTTCTTTCTTTTCTTTTTGTTTCTCTTCTCTCCTTGCTGCCTCTACTACTCTCCCACGTGAAATAAGAAAGTAAGAGTGAGATAAGATGAAAGAAAGAAAAAAAATCAATGGAACAAGGATAAGAACATAGAAAAAGAGGAAACAAGATAATATCGTGTGACTTTGGTAATTAACTGGAAGTTTTGTATCTCTTAAGGATACTTTAATCTTTCATTACCAAGCTTTCTAACTTTGATAAGTGTCATAGAAAATCATAGGACTTCATCTTGTCCTTAAACTCATTTTTCAATGACTTTCTATATACTATTAACTATCACTTAAGCTCTATTACTCTTCCTTAAGTTACATTAAACCTTCAAAATAATAGGCTTTCAAGTATCTACCTTAATCTATACTCATTATCAGAAAAACCACCATTCTTTACTTGATATCTTCATAAATTCTCACAATTTTCCAAGATATTTGTCTATTTAATCTGGCCCTTAAACATTCATTCAGTGTTATTAAAAATACTAAACTAACTCAGTTAATTCTCCAATATTAATCACATCACATTCTATTTATTTGTGACCTAAAAATAAATTCTACCTATTTATTCCCCTCATCTAAGCAACTTATGCTACTCTTTGGGCTATTAACAACTATTTTTCACCATCAATGTTATAGTAAAGTTACGCAAGTGACTTAAAGAGGTTACCAAAGTTAACAAGTAACTCTTACAAGAGTTACTGAACTTCTATAGCCATGATTAAGGCTAACTAGTTAGGGAGGATGTTACATCATGTATATTTACTATTGAGTATACTTTGAATGTTTCTATTTGATATTATGCTATTGAGAATTTTTGAAATCTCACCCTTTCGTTGTTTGTTTATTTATTCCTTTGACATTTACATATCGAAATCAAGATCATTTTAAAAAAGGAAAAAGTAGTTTAGAGTAGAGTTTATTTCAATTTGTATATATTGTATATATATCATGAAGGCCTAGTTGTATTTGAATACTTATGTACAAATTATGTAATTTTTTTATTTCAGTAATGAATCGAAAGCTTTCAATTGTGTGTTTATGAAGGTTAGTTTCAAGTACTTTTCTTTGATTACTTTCTTTTCAAGGCTCTATTTTTGATTACGTGTATGTCTTCAAATGTATAGTTTAAAAGGATTTTAGGTTTAAAAACTAGTAGTAACGACCTAATCCTATTTACATATGTATACTTTCGAGTATAGTGTAGTAAATCGAACTAAGACATTACATTATGGTATTAGAGAAGTTCATCCTATTTGAGTCAGGGTATGGGCTAACTATGCTTTTGGCATGTTTTGATATTCCTATTGTATATTATGCATTTTCTTGTCTTGAATCAAGATGTATGAGTAGAAATTGCATGACATGTATGAGTAGAAATTGTATGACAGCCTTAGGTATGAATGTTATTAGCTACTGGCACATTGTTGCATGATATTGAGATTGATCAACTTAATATGTATTGTTCTGTGTGTACAGGAGATTATGGCTTCACCTAGGTGAACTAGAAGAAACAAGTACTCTACTTCTGAAGCTCAAGCTAATATGACTAGAGTATTCATGGAGATGGTAGCTACAATGAGGCAACAAACTACTGTCACAAACAGAGTGCTCGAAAGGATGGAAGCCAATCCACCTCAGCAGCCAACACCTCTTGCACAACCAATTCAACCAGCGCAATAAGTACTTGTTAAGATCTAGAATTTCCTAGATCTTTCAGAATTTAGGAATGCCAACCCTTCATCCTTCAAGGAGGAGTACAAACCTATTAGAGCTAAGGGGTGATTGAAGGAGATAGAGAAGATTTTTATGGTTATGGCTTGCTCTGATGAGAAAAGGGTGATGTTTGCCTCTTATATGTTAGTAGGGGGCAAGAAGGTTGTTCAAAGCATCAGGGGCTCAGATTACTTGGGGAGTGTTTAGGAATTCCTTCTTTGATAAATATTTTCCTATCAACTTACAAAATGGCAAAGAGATAGAATTCCTGAAACTCAAACAAGGTGACATGTCTGTTGGCTAGTATGTGGCTAAATTCGAGGATTGAAGTTCTCATCTTATATTAGGTTCAAACTGGATGAAGAATGGAAGTGTATACAATTCGAAGAAGGGTTGAGAGATGATATTAAGAGGGTAATTAGACCTTTCAAGATAAGAGATTTTCTAACCTTAGTAAATAAATATAGAATAGTTGATGATCATGATAACCAGCTTCAAGTGGAACAAAATCACAAGGTTTTCAAAAGGGGAAAAAAGGTGATGATAAGTACAAGAAGGGTGCTTCTCAACCTAGTTACCCCCAAGATAAAGACAAGCAAGTTCAGTCAGGATCGAAAGAATCAAAATGTGACATATATGGAAGATATCATAGTGGAAGACCTTGTCTAGTAGGCCAGGCAGTATGTTATGCATGTGGCCAACAAGGGCACTATGCTAAGGAGTATCCAGAGAAACAAGGAGCAGTGCCCAACCTCAAACTTCAAGCTAAAGGAAGAGTCTATACTTAGAGTGGTAAAGAGGCGGCTCAATTTCCTGATCTTATACAAGGTAAGTGCGTAGTTAAAGATAATCTCTTAATTGTACTGTATGATTCAGGAGCATCTCACTTCTTTATTTCATATGAATGTGTAAAGATATTAGATTTATCTATATATGAGCTTCCCCATGTTTTATCCATGTCTACACTAACAGGAAAGCCAGTCACAACTTCTTTTGTTTGTTTGGATTATTATACGAGAATAGAAGATATGATTTTCTCTGTGAATCAAGGATAAGTTCTCCTTTTCTCCTCAAATGTCGAAGTTAAGCAAGACTTACGAGATATACCTGTGGTGAGAGAATATCTAGAAGTATTTCCTAGGAAAATTACTGAGTTACCACCTAAAAGAGAAACAAAATTCACTATAGACTTAGTGCCAGGAGCAGCACCTATTTCTATAGCACCTTATAGAATAGTGCCCTTAAAGTTGGCAAAACTCAAGAAACAAATAGAAAAGTTATTAGATAAATAATTCATTAGGCCTAGTGTTTCATCATGGGGGGCACCATTTCTTTTAGTAAAGAGCAAGGATGGTAGTATGAGATTGTGTGTAGATTATAAACAGTAAATATGATGGATTAGTTAAGAGGAGCTTCAGTTTTCTCGAAGATTGACTTAAGATCTAGGTATCATCAAATAAGAGTTAGGGAAAAGGATATCCCTCAAACTGCTTTTAGAACTAGGCATGGACATTATGAGTATCTTGTGATGTCCTTTGGGTTAACAATGCACCTGCTATGTTTATGGATTACATGAATCAAATCTTTACACCCTACCTAGATAAGTTTGTTGTTGTTTTCATAAATGATATCCTTATGCATTCAAGGACAATGGAAGAACATAAACAACATGTTAGGATAGTTTTAAAAATTATTAAAAAGAAGAAGTTATTTGCTAAATTAGCTAAATGTGAGTTTTGGTTACATGAGGCACAGTTTTTGGGTCATATAATTTCTCAAGGAGGAGTATCAGTAGACCCTAGCAAGATTGAGGCAGTGTTGCAATGACAAAGACCAACCACTGTGACTGAGATTAGAAGCTTTATAGGCCTGACTAGGTATTATCGAAGGTTTATCAAGGGATTCTCTCAGATAGCTCTACCTTTAACTAAATTAACTAGGAAAGGTAGTTCATTTGTTTGGACACAACAATGTGAAGATAGTTTTCTAGAATTGAAAAAAAGGTTAACCATTACACTTGTCTTGGTAATTCCAAATCCATTAGAAGACTTTGAAGTGTTTTGTGATGTTTCAAAAATAGGTTAGGGTGTGTTCTTATGCAAAATAGGAGAGTTATTGCCTATGCCTCAAGGCAGTTGAGGTCACATGAAGGAAATTATCCTACCCATGACTTGGAATTAGCAGTTATGGTGTTTTCCTTAAAAGTCTGGAGACACTATCTGTATGGGGTTCAATTTTAGATGTTACTATAAAAGTTTAAAATACTTATTTGATCAAAAGGAACTGAACATGAGATAAAGGAGATGGATGGAATTCTTGGAAGACTATGACTTTGAGTTATGATACCACCCGGGTAAGGTCAATGTAGTGGTTGATACACTCAGAAGGAAATTCCTACATGTGTCTCGAATGATGGTCTAAGAGAATGAGCTTTTAGAGAGTTTTAGGAACTTGATTCTTGCAGTGACTGTCACCCCATAGTCTCTGTATGAGTAGAGTAGACATAGTTAGTGACCTAAGAACCCAAATCTTAGAAGCTCAAGAGAAATATGAGACTTTAAAGAAAATAAGTAAGCAAATTCTCTTAGGAAACCAAATAGAATTTAGCAAAGTAGATGATGAGATATTAAGGTTTCGAGATAGACTTTGTATTCCTAGGGAATATGAAATTAAAGACAAGATCCTAGAGGAAACTCACAAGAGTAGATATATCATCCATCCTGGAGCCACAAAAAGTGAAATGCCATGCGGTAGAGGCATGGCCGCAGCAATCGAAGCAATGCAACGAATGGCAGATGTCATTGCACAACAAACTGAGAGAACTACTCACCAGCAAGAAAAGGTTATACAACAGGTAGAAGCTTCAGTCGATGCTCAAAATCTATTGGAGTTCCGTCATAATAACCCTCCTCAGTTTAAGGGGGAATTTGATCTAGAGAAGGCTAGTCTTTGGATTAAGGAGCTGGAGAAAATTTTCAAAGGCATAAACTATGCCGATGACTGGAAGGTAACCTATGCTGCTTTTATGCTGATCGGAGATGCGAAAGATTAGTGGAATGGAGCGCAGAGATTACTAGAAGCTGAAGGTTGAGTAATCACTTGGGAGGTATTCAAGGATAAATTCTTGGAGAAGTATTTCCCAACAAGTGCAAGACATGCCAAATAGATGAAGTTCCTTAGTTTGAGGTAAGGGAACTTGACTATCAGCGAGTATACCGCGAGGTTCAAGAGCTTGTCCAAAATTTTAACTTATTTCCAACACCAGCTAAACGAGGTGTGGAAGTGTCAGAATTTTGAGGAATGATTGAGGCATGACATAAAAAGGGCGGTCATAACCATGAGGATCAACTAGTTTTCAGAGTTGTTTGACACGTGTCACCGAGTGAAAGATCTAGATCATGTGCGGGACACGAGGAATCATAACTTTGGACCTACTAGGTTCCAAAGAGGAGGTGGCAACAATGCAAACCGCTTTCAGAGAAAACCCTATTCCTGACCACCAGGAAGTCAGCAACAGTCATTTGGTAGAGGTCTCAGCAGAGGTTTTGGTAGAAATCGAACTAGTCAGAATGTGGCATCTTCTCCAAAGTGTTTGAAGTGCAAGAAGGGCCACCTAACGAGGGATTGCACCATCAAAGGAAGAATCTACTTCAGATGTGGGAAACCTGGACACGTCTCTTGGGACTGCAATCAAGCTAAGGCAGAGCCTTCAGTCAATACTGCACGAGCTGCAAAACCGTAAGTAGGAGGCCGAGTCTACACCCTGAGTGGAGCGAAAGCCTCCAAATCTGAAGATCTGATACAAAGAGAGGGTACCATAGGAGGTAATTTTTTGACTACACTATATGGCTCTAGGGCAACCCACTCTTTCATTTCTTATAACTGTGTGCGACGACTTGGTTTACCTGTGTCTTCCTTACCTTTTGATTTGACTATTTCTACCCCTACTGCTAAACCTGTTGTTACCACCAAAGTTTATTTAAATTGTCCTTTAATTGTTGAGGGTCGAATCTTTTCAGTTGATTTGATCTACTTACCTCTTTCCCAATTAGACATAATTTTAGGAATAGATTGGTTGTCTTCTAATCATATCCTATTAGATTATTCTAGTAAAACCATAGTTTTTCCTATGGATAACGTTTCTAGATTTTTGACGGCCAACCAAGTTTAAGCTTTCTTGAAAGAAGGAGCTCAGGGATACGTGCTATTGTCTTCCTTAGACGTCGAGAGCAAGATAGATTTGGATGTTATTCTAGTAGCTAATGAATTTCCTGAAGTCTTTCCTGATGACATACCTAGTTTACTATCGGAGTGGGAGATAGAGTTCACCATTAATCTTGTGCCTGGATCTAGTCCTGTATCTATAGCGCCCTACAGGATGTGACCATCAGAGTTAGTGGAGCTTAAGAAGTAGTTATAAGAACAATTGGAAAAGCAGTTTGTTAGACCCAGTGTGTCATCATGGGGAGCACCAGTGTTGCTAGTCAGAAAGAAGGATGGGACTTTGTGATTATGTGTGGACTATCGTCAGCTAAATAAGGTCAACATCAAGAATAAGTATCCACTTCCGAGGATAGATGACTTGATGGATTAAATGAAAGGAGCAGCAATATTCTCGAAGATCGATCTGCGATGGGGCTATTGTAACACCCCAAATTTTACTATTTCACAGTAATGCTTAAATTGTATTATTTTATGTTTTCTGTGTGATATAGAATTATTTTGACTATTTTGAGATTGTTTTTTATCGTTGTGAAAGAGTTTCTCCGAGTCAGGAAAATATAATTTTCGGGCTGGGGAAAATCTTTATTGATTTATTCAGAGCCGGGGGATCTTACTAAACCTGAATCCGAGAGACACTTTAATTGATCTTTCAATTTTTAGAATTTAACTATGAAATAAAAATATTTTGGGAAAAAATATTCGCTGTTTTATTAACAGCAGCTTATGCTACTGAGTAATAGACCTGATATATTTTATTTGTCAGAAAATAGACTGGAAAAATCTTTGTGACTCATTCTTGAGGAGCCAATAGAAAATGGTCAATATTGATAGTTAGACTTTTCCTAACTAATAGAAAATAGTCAACATAAATGGTTGGACTAGTTACTAAGAAACTAGATAAACTAACTAAGTTACCCTAATAGCCTAACTAGTAACTAAATGGAACTAACTTAGTTACTAAAGACTTAGAAACCCTAACTACACAAGAAGATATAAATTCATCTAGAAGGTGTGACAAAGCATGACCTATGCAATGACCTAATAATGTAACTAGATAGTAAGTTATGTAACTAAACAACCTAACTAAGTTAGCCTAAGTGAACTAACTACCTAATTAAGGAGTAACTAGAAACTAGTTGAAATCAAGCTTAGTTAACTAACCAAAGGTGTTCCACAACTAACTTGGCAATTCTAGCCAATTCTTGAACTTTCTTATGACCACTTGATGACCACTTTGTGACTTAAGCCATGTGAAACACCATGTGAAATTTCTATCATCATCATTAAGCTTTGATCTTTCTATTCACTCACCTCACGACTACACACTTGAATATTGGCTATTCTATTTCATTTACTACACTTTGTGACACAAAAGCCTTCATCTTTTTCTCTCACCTTCAAGAACACCAAGAACACTTCATCTTCTTCTTCCTTGAAGTTTTGGCCTCCATACCCAAACCCTACTTCCACACCTCCATAATTTTATCCAACCCTACTTTCTAAACCCAAACACAATTGTAAACATTTTTCCTTTAGTGAGTTTTATCTAAATCTTTCTCTAAGTGCTTCAAAAATCAAGCTTTGATTTCCTACTCCTAAGGTAACTTCTTGATTCATTGATCCTAAGTTAGATTTTTAATATTCTAGACCATGATTGATCCATGGTTTCTTGTTCTTAAGCTTGATTTATGACCTTTAGATTTGTTTAAGATTTGTTAGGGTTTTTCTTGGTGCTACTCGAAATCAAAAGGAGAGGAAGCTTGAAGTTTGTTGTCTTCTTTGAGGTATGAAGGAGATTAACCTCATCAACCAAGTATTGGTGGTGAGGGGATGACTTGTTTGTGGTGAAAAATCCACAAGGATTTATTCACTTGGTTGTTTAAGCTCTCTTTGTTTGTGATTGATGTGTTATATGTAACACCCCAACTTTTGGATTAATTACAATATTATCCTGAAATGCACTGTTTTGTAATTTTTGTGAGTAGTAAATTGAATATGACTGTTTCGTGAGTATATTTGATTGTTTTGTGTGATTTACTTTGAGTTAAGAAAATAATAATTTTCTGGCCGAAAAAATTTTAATTAATTAGAGTTGGGGGATCTTACTAAACCCAATTCTGATTAATATATATATTAATCTTTTAATTTTTAGGATTTAATGTGCAATAAAATAATTTTATATTATTATAATATTATTTTATATTACAATTCTCTTGTCTCAAAAATAGTAGAAATCTACTTCAAAATGACCATGGACCCTTAAAAGTCCATGGGACCCGCGTTTAGAAAAGCAATCAACGATTCTGACTGGACAAATTTCTAAGCCAATGGGAGCAAGTCAACAAAGGAGGCTTGAAAAATTCTAACCAATAGGAATAGGTCAAAGAAAGAAGCTTGGACTTTAATATCGACCGTTGGATGAAGACTTAGTTAGGAAGCCTTTGATTTTAACCGTTGATCAAATCAATGGTGTGGATGTGAACTTGATTAGCAAGCATTGAATATTGGCCATGGATCTAATCTAGGGATGGGAATTAAAGTTGAAATCAATGGTTAAGATTAAGTCAAACACAGTGGCTTGAATTTGATTAGTAGCTAATTAAGCCTAATTTGGTTAATCTAATTACCTAATTAGCAAACTAAGTAAACTAGCTTAGTTATTAATTAGTTATAATTTAATTCTTAATTAGATATCCTAATTTTAATTAGAGATTATAATATATGTAATTATATGTCTAATTAAATAGTTATGTAATTTGATAATTGATTAAGATTGGTTAGGAAATTAAACCTAATTAATTAGCAAGTAATTAGACTTGAATTAAAATCAAATTGAGTCCCAAAATGCCCTTGAGTCACACGGTTTTGCAGCAGCCTTGGGAGGCAAAATTGACAAGTTCTACATGGTTCTTGAACCATCTTGCATGCTCATTAGGTGGCCAAATAATGACATATGCCATGTGCTTCAAGTGTGAACCCATTTATGATATTTTGCTATTCAAGTAAATCCTCTAACTCTCCTACAACACTCACGGCAGCCCCCCTCCATATTACACACTCAATATTCATTTTAACACTTTTCCAAATCAAAGCTTTCTATTTTCTCTCTAAATTTCAAGAACACCAAGCAACCATTTTCCTTCCTTTTTCCCTAAGTGGTTCGGCCCTAGCACCCAAGAACACCATCACTCACCTATAATTTTCACTCTCATCATTTTCTAAAGCTTAACAACATTCTAAACACTTTCCATTTAAGAAGTTTTCCCAAAATCACACTCTAAGTGCTTCAAAATCCAACTTCTACCTTACTACCCTAGAGGTAACTTTTGATTTTTATGGTTTAAATTCATGTTTTTGTTTTTCTAAACCATGTTTGTTCCATGGTTTTTCAATCTTGATCCTTGTATGTGTTTTTACTAATTGTTTAAGAATTTTAGGGATTTGTTTTGGAGGTTACACGAAATTTCAAGGAGAGGAGCTTGGAAAGCTTGTCTTCAAGAGGTAAGAGGGAGATTTAATCTCATCAACCTTGTATGGTGATGAGAAAATGGATTGTATGTGTGTGAAGAATCCATAAGGATTCATTTGTGTGGTTGTTTATTATTTTTATTATTTATGTGATTGTTTTAAATGCTTTCCCAATTGTGATTGATTTAATTGCTATGCATGTTTATAGTTTTTTTTATTATTATTATTGATTTGAATTGCTATATATGTTTATAGTTTTAATATATTGTATGTATATTGTATGTGTTTATAATTGTATAATTATTAAAGTAGGATGTGAATAACATGTAATGATTTGCATGAGTGTTCCAAAGAACACTATGAGGCTCACGACCTTATCATCAAACAGAGAACCAAAATGTTCTCAACCATTTTCTAAATCAATGATTTAAAGAATGTAGATAAAATAATAAATTTAAGAATGATTTAGGGTAATTATAGCCAACATGCCATTTAATGTATAATTGAATGTCATTCTATTTTCTAAGATAGGTTAGGTAATTAATTTACAAAAGAATGTGATTCCAACGAATCTTTGAGAAAATAAAAGGAATGAATTTAGTTCTAGAATTCTAAATTAGCATAATTTATTTTAAGTAAGAATTAAAGAGAACACTTGAAAAATACTAACGTAGAGCTCACTCTCTAAGTTTTGAAGCGCGTTAGCAAGTTTCAATGTGTGACTGATGGGTAAGATTAAAATAAAATAGAATTTAGAGGAAAACGTTAAAAATACCTTATACTGATTTTATAGGCAAAATACTGCCAAAATTCACTAAAATCAGACGAATAAAATGAAAAGATTCCATACTATATTTATAACACAAGGAAAATACTCTACGTATTTTAAATGTACTAGATATAGTCTACATATATTTAAAATGACAATTTTAAGCTATTCGGTTAAGAAAATGAATTAAAAATCTTACGCGATTGAGAAAATGATTTAAAAACATTACGCGATGTTCAAAATGTCAAAATATATTTATGCGATTTTAAAACATTTGTAAAAGCGACGCTATTGTGAAAATGTGATAAAATCCCTACACGATTAAGTGATACAGTGAGTTTTACTGTCAGGCCAAAGTGGTGGACCCGGACATGTTGTGAGATAGTACTGTCAAGTGAGACATACAATACTTTGGTATATTGAGGCTGAGGGTATTTTCATAAATATGGTAAAATATTGATATTAAGGGTATTTCTATAATTTTAGATCATGCTTAGAGTGTTGTGCCAATTTAGTTGATAATTGGTGATTGATTGACGAGACGAATTACACCGGGTTGTAGTGTGATAGGCGTAGTGTGGTTCATTATATGAACTTGGAGGCACCTCTGGGTCGTGGTAACGGGCAACACACTAATGATCTCGACAAGCACTATTCTTAATCGAGATCTTGAGGGACTATTACGTACTATGCCTGTAGTGCACGATGTATGGACTGTGTACTACTACACGATGTTTGGACCGTGGGCTATAGACACAACGTTAGACAGTGCAATAGTTTGGTTAGGCAGCCTAAAGTATTATTAGTTCTATTCAGATCATTCTCTCAGATATCCGTGTTTAGCTCCATGGAGTAGGAACGAGTCAGTGTGTGTATCATTCATCATCTGCATTTTAATGTTTATTATAATATGTGATAAAATGCATGACGTATTAATTTGCTATACTGTATGTGATATAATGGTATGTATTACTCTGCTGTATTATGCATGATATGCTGGTATGTACTATTGTGATGATTATAGCAAATACAGAAGCTAATGACTGCACAACAGTAAGAAGCTAATACAGAAGTCTAGCATTTGTTAGAGTTTCGTTGGAACAATCCGCTACACTTTAGACGCGAGTTTGATCCTGAGAAAGCTAGTCTATGGATCCAAGAGCTGGAGAAGATCTTTGAAGGAATAGGATGTGTAGATGATCGCAAAGTGATGTATGCTACGTCTATGTTAATGGGGGATGGCGAGAATTGGTGGAAAGCCACTAGAAGGATGCTACAAGCTGAAGGTAGAGAAATCACATGGGAGCTATTATGTGAAGTGTTTCTAGAGAAATACTTTCCAGACAGTGTGAGGCACGCTAAAGAAATAGAATTTCTGGGATTGCGACAAGGTGGAATGATTGTCAATGAATATGTTGCGAAGTTCGAGAGTTTGTCAAAATTCTCACGGTATCTCCAAATCCAACCATATAAGGTTTGGAAATGCCGCAAGTTCAAAGAAGGTTTACGAATTGAGTTGAAGAGAGGAGTATTACTGATGCGTGTGAATCAATTTTCAACACTAATGGATATATGTTGTAGGCTGGAAGGGTTAGAGCCAGTATGAGATAACCGGAACCGCAACTTTGGACCGACTAGGTTCCAAAGGGGAGGCAACAACAATAACAACCGATTTCAATGTAAACCATATTATCGACCCTTGGGAAGTCAGCAGCAACATCAACAGTAGCCATGAGGAGGAGGTTCAATTGGCAATCAGTTTAATTAGACTGCAGCACCATTAACAAAATATTTAAAGTACGGAAAAGGCCATTTGACGAGAGATTGCACGATCAAGGATATAATCTTTTTTAGATGCGGAAAGCCTGGTCACGTCTCTAGGGATTGTAATCAAGCGAAGATGGAGCTGTCAGTAAGTAATGACCGCGCAGCTAAGCCGCCAATTAGTGGGAGAGTTTATACCATGAGTGGATCTGAGGTCTCTTAGTCTGAAGATCTTATTCAGGGAGAAGGTGTCATCTCAGGTAATCTTTTAATTGTACTATATGATTCGGGTGCAACTCATTCATTTATTGCATATAACTATATGGATCGATTGGGATTGCCTGTGTCTTCTTTAAACTTCTAATTGATTGTTTCTACACCAACTGCCAAACTTGTTTGTACTACTAAAATATGCCTGAATTATCCTATTACTATAAAAAATTGAGTCTTTTTGTTAATTTGATTTGTTTACCTCTTGTCGATATTGATATAATCTTAGGGATGGATTAGTTATCTTCTAATCGTATCCTATTAGATTGTTCTAGAAAGACCTTAGTTTTTCTTGATGAGATTTCTGGATTTGTAACTGCCAAACAAGTCAAATCTTTATTACGGGATGGAGCCCAAGGATACATGCTCCTATTTTCTTTAGAAGTTAAGAGTGAGAAGGATGTGAATACTATTTCTGTCGTAAATGAGTTTCCTAAAGTTTTTCTTGATGAAATACCTGGATTACCACCAGAAAGTGAGATAGAGTTTATTATCGATCTTGTACCAAAAATGGGTCCCATATCGATTACACAGTATCGGATGTCGCCATCGGAATTAGCCGATTTGAAGAAGCAATTGGAGGAGTTATTAGAAAAATAGTTTGTGAGACCTAGTGTTTCACCCTGGGGAGCTCCAATGTTGTTAGTCAAGAAGAAGGATAAAACTTCACGTTTATGTGTAGACTATCGCCAGCTGAACAAGGTTACGATAAAGAATAAGTATCCACTTCTAAGAATTAATGATTTGATGCACCAACTGAAAGGAGTAGCTGTTTTCTCTATGATAGATCTACGATCAGGTTATCATCAAATTCGTGTCAAGGTAGAGGATATACCTAAGACAGCTTTTCGAACGTGCTACGGTCATTATGAATACCTTGTAATGCTGTTTGGTGTGACGAATGCTCCTGCTATATTCATGGATTACATAAATAGGATCTTTTGTCTATACCTAGACAGATTTGTCATTATTTTTATCGATGACATTCTGATCTACTCCCAAAGTCAGGAAGAGCATGTTGAACATCTCAGTATAGTTCTTTATATTTTGAAAGAGAAGAAATTGTACGCAAAGTTGTCAAAATGTGAATTTTGGTTGGATGAAGTTCAGTTTCTGGGTCATGTGATTTCTAAGGATAGAATTACAGTAGATCCAACCAAGATGGAGACGGTTCTTCAATGGGAAAGGCCAAAGACTGTAACTGAGATCCAGAATTTTGTTGGATTAGTTGGATATTATCGAAGGTTTATTGAAGGTTTTTCTAAGATAGCCGGACCTCTTACACAACTCGCGTGGAAGAATCAAGCTTTTGATTGGACGGAGAAATGTGAAGAGAGTTTCCAAGAATTGAAGAAGAGGTTGACTACTGCACCAGTGCTGATTTTACCAGATCCGAATGAATCTTTTGAGGTATACTGCGATACTTCTTATCAAGGGTTAGGATGTGTACTGATGCAGGATAGAAAAGTTGTAGCGTATGCTTCAAGATAACTGAAGGTGCATGAAAGGAATTACCCGACACATGATTTGGAATTAGCCATAGTTGTTTTTGCATTAAAGATTTGGAGACACTTTTTGTATGGAGCTACATTCAACGTCTTCAGCGACCACAAAAGTTTAAAGTATTTATTTGATCAGAAGGAATTGAACATGAGGCAGAGAAGGTGGTTGGAATTCCTAAAGGATTATGACTTTCAACTCCAGTATCACCTTGGAAAAGCGAATGTCATGGCAGATGCTTTGAGTTAGAAGATGCTCAGTGTTTCTGCTATGATGATCAAAGAGGAAAAGTTAATCGAGAAGTTTAGAGATATGTTGTTATCAGTGGAATTATCGCCTAGAAGAATTTGTCTGAATATGGTTACTATTTTGAATGACCTATTGGATTAAATCCGTGAAAAGCAGGAAGATGACCAATTTTTACAAAATAAGAGGGAATTTCTGAAGCAAGGTTATAAGGCAACGGTTGAGGAAGGATCTGATGGGGTCTTAAGGTTTAAAGGCAGGATTTGTATACCCAATGATCCCAATCATAAGAAGGCAATTCTTAGTGAAGCTCATACCAGCAGATTGAGTATACATCCTGGAATGACCAAGATTTATCAAGATCTGAAATGTTTGTTTTGGTGGCCTGGAATGAAGAAAGACGTTGCTGACTGTAACACCCCAATTTTTGGGATAATTACAATATAGTCCCAAATTGTGCTGTTTTGTGAATTTTGTGAGCAGTGAATTAAATTTGACTATTCCGTGAGTGTATTTGACTGTTGTATGTGATTTGCTCCGACCTAGGGAAATAATAATTTTCTGGCCGGATAAATCTTATTTTAATTAATTGGAGCTGGGGGATCTTACTAAACCCAATTCTGATTGATATATATATTAATCTCGTAATTTTTCAGATTTAACTGTGCAATAAAATAATTTTATATTTTTATAATATTATTTTGTATTACAGTATCTACTGTCTCAAAAACAGTAAAAATCTGCTTCGATTTGACCACAGATCTTTAAAAGTACTGTGGGACCCGTGTTTAGGAAAAGCAGTCAACTTTGCTGACTGGACAAATTCTAGCCAATGAGAGCAAGTCAACGAAAGTAGGCTTGACTTTCTAAACCAATAGGAATTGGTCAACGAAGGGAGCATAGACTTTCATTTGGCCGTTGGATGAAAACTTAGTTAGGAAGCCTTTAACCTAAGCCGTTGATCTAATCAATGGTGAGATTAGAATGATAGTTTTATGACTAATTGATATCTACCTTAGATCTAATCTAGGGCTAAGAATTAAAGGTGAATCAATGGTTAGAATTAAGTCAAAGATTGTAGGCTTGAATTTGTTTAGTAGTTAATTAAGCTTAATTTAATTAATCTAATTACTTAATTAGTAAACTAAGTGAACTAGCTTAGCTATCAATTAATTATAATCTAAATACTAATTAGATATCCTAATATTAATTAAAGGATATAATATATGTTAAAATATATTAAACTAATTAGTTATACCATTAGAATATTAATTAAGATTGGTTAGGATGTTTAACCTAACTAATTCCCTAATTAGTTAGCATGCAATTAGGAGTAATTGGAAAGCAATTAAACCCCTAAGAAGATGAAGGAGCACATGGTTTTGGGCTGCAAACAAGGAGGCTAGTTGGCTTGGTTCTACATGGTTCTTGAACCATCCAATGACATAAGCCATGTGCTTAACTAATGTGAACACTTTAGGATATTTTACCATGCAAAGTTGATCACTCAACCTCACCAACACTCACTCACG
Organism: Ormosia semicastrata; assembly: GCA_029884595.1. Taxonomy (NCBI): domain Eukaryota; kingdom Viridiplantae; phylum Streptophyta; class Magnoliopsida; order Fabales; family Fabaceae; genus Ormosia; species Ormosia semicastrata. The sequence goes on from JAQQTO010000045.1 coordinate 37,929,663, forward strand.
GCTGCAGCTCTATCTATTCACTCTTCACTTTTATTTTTCACACTTATCACATTTAACTATCCATTTTCTCTCTCTAAAATACCAAAAACCAAGCAACACTTCTCTTTCATTTTTCTCTCCATAGATTCGGCCATATACCCTACCCACACCACCAAGCATCTATAATTTTATCTCATCATATTTCCTAAACCCAAATCCTATTCTAAACACTTTTCATTCACAAAGTTTTTCCAAAATCCTACTCAATCTTGTCCAAAATCCAACCTTTTGCTTACTTACTTAAGGGTAAGTCTTGATTTTATGGTTCAAAATTGGATTTTTAATTTTTCTAACCATGATTGTTCCATGGTTTTTCAATATTGTACCTTGTATGTGTTTTTACTAATTGTTTGAGAATTTTAGGAATTGTTTGGGAGGTTATACGAAAATTTGAAGGAAAGGAGGAAAACTAACCGATTAAATTGTCTTCAAGAGGTAAGAGGGAGATTTAATCTCATCAACCCTAAGTGGTGGTGGGAAAATTGATTTGATTGTGTATGAAGAATCCATAAGGATTCGATTTGTGTGATTGTTTATGGTTTTCATTATTTTGTGATTGTTTAAAAGCTTTCCTATTTGTGATTTATTTTGCTATGCATGATTATAGTTTTTATTATTTTTGCTATGCATGTTTATGGCTTTAAATATATTATATGTATATTATATGTGATTATATAATTGTATGAGCTTATAACTGTATAATTATTAAAGTAGGATGTGAATAAAATGTAACGATTTGCATGAGTGTTCCAAAGAATACATTATGAGGCTCACGGCCTTACATCAAAATAGAGAACCAAAATGTTCTCAGCAATTTTCTAAATCACTGATTTAAAGAATCTAGGTAAAATAATTAATTTAAGGATGATTTAAGTTAATTATGGCCAACATGCCATTTAGAGTTTAATTGAATACCATTTTATTTTCAATTTTGGCCAATATATCATTTTATTTTCTAAGATAGGTTAGGGAATGGATTTACTTAACAAATGATTCCAATGAATCATTGAGAAAATAAAAGGAATAAATTCATCCTAGAATTTTAACTTAGCAGAATTTAGTCTCTCAAGAAGAAATAAATCAGACGCTTGAAAAATGCTAACGTAAAGCTCATTCTATAAATTTTGAAGCGCGTTAGCAAGTTTCAAAGCGTGATTATTGGGTAAAAATAAAATGACCTATATTTTAGTGAAAAATGTCAAAAATACCTTATACTGATTTTATAGGTAAAATACTGCCAAAATTTACTAAAAATAGACGAATAAAATGAAAAGATTCCATACTATATTTAGAACACAAGGAAAATACTCTACGTATTTTAAAAGTACTAGATATAGTTTTACACATATTTAAAATAATAATTTTAAGCTATTCGGTTAAGAAAATGAATTAAAAATCTTACGCGATTGAGAAAATGATTTAAAAACATTTTATGATGTTTAAAAATGCCAAAATATCTTTACGCGATTTAAAAATTATTGTGAAAATGACGAGATTGTGAAAACGCTATAAAATTCCTACACGATTAAAAGATACAGTGAGTTTTGTTGTCGGGCCAAAATGGTGGACTCAGACATATTGTGGTGTAGTACTGTCAGGTGGGATGTACTATACTTTGTTATTTTGTGACTAAGGGTATTTTGGTAATTTTTTGTAATTATGGTAAAATTTGGATAATAAGGGTATTTTTGTAATTTTAGATCATGCTTAGAGTGTTGTGCCAATTTGGGTTATAATTGGTGATTGATTGACGAGGCGAATTACACCGTGTTTTGGTGTGATAAGCGTAGTGTGGTTCATTTATGAACTTAGAGGCGTTAGTGTGTGGAGAATTCCACATGCGGACAGTGGGTTGCTCTTCTGGGTCGTGGTAACGGGCAACACACTAATGATCTTGACAAGCACTATTCTTAGTCGAGATCTTGAGGGGACTATTAAGTACTATGCCCGTGGTACACGATGTTGGACTGTGTACTACTACACGATGTTTTGGACTGTGGGCTATAGACACAAAGATTGGACAGTGTAATAGTTTGGTTGGGCAGCCATAAAGTATTATTAGTTTCTATTCGGATCATTCTCTCATATATCCGTGTTTAGCTCCATGGAGTAGGAACGAGTCGGTGTGTGTTCATGCATTACCTGCATTTTACTGCTTACCATAATCTGTGAGAAATTGTATGATTTATTGCTTTAATATATTATGCATGATATAATGGTGTGTGTTATTGTTATATATTGCTTGATATATATTATGCATGATATATTGGTATATACTGTTGTGATAACTGTTTTGCACTGTCATTTTCTTTATTGCCATGCGGGTAGTGATGTAGATTGTCTCACCTCTCTATATGTTTTCTCGATATTATTATATTATTTCTGTAAAGAGTTTGAGGAAGAAGAGGATCAGCCTCTTGAGATACAGTATCCTGACGAGCAACAGTCGGGAGAATTATACGAGGAGGAGGAGCCGGTAGATCACACTGATCATCAAGACTGATCTTGAGATCATGGCATTGCCGGGATTCTTCGGGTTTGTGAGACTGGAGTTTCATGGGGGTTCCAAGGCATGCCATATGCATGTGGACAGAGGGACAGTTGCTTATGTGGGACGTATGACTGTGTCCCTATGTAGAGAGTATGATGGAGAGGTCATATTTACTACTATGTTATATTTACACTTAGAGTTGCCACTGACTCTTAGGCGTTACTGGCAGGGAATATTCCATGCGCCTAGTTAGCTCAGTAGCGAGTCAACAGCTCGGACTCGTGTCCGTAGTGCTGTGAGATCTCCAAGATGTGAACTTTTCGATGGTTATTCTGGAGGTTCCGGAAGATGATCCATCGGAGGGTTAGATATCTATCGAGATACACTTGGGCAATACTATGTTTTAGTTTTGTGTCAACTCTTTACTGCTTTATTAAATACTTGTAGTTGTAAATTATGTGTGTATTAAAGAAGAATCATATGTATATTATGGAGTGATTATACTTTGTTTAATTTTGTGATTCTATGTTATTTTATTTACAGTTATAACTATAAAAAAAATTTTTACCACAAATATTATGTAAGTATCAAATGTTTTACAACTTGGGTAAGAGTTTTATTTTATTTTATTTCATTGCATTCATAAATGTGACATCCCCACAAGGGTGTTACACTGACTGTATGTCATCTTGTTTTGTGTGCCAGAAAGCAAAAGTTGAACACCAAAGACTAGCAGGCTAGTTACAGCCCTAACTATTCCAGAATGGAAATGGGATAGTATTGATATGGATTTCTTTACTGGATTGCCAAAGACAAGGAAAGGTTATGGTTCTATATGGGTCGTTGTTGATCAGCTTACGAAGTCTGCTCACTTCTTGCCAATCAATATCAGATATTCTATGGAGAAGTATAACCTAGCTACATATTGGTGAAATAGTGAGACTTCACAGTGTACCTTCTAGCATCATATCTGATAGAGATCCAAGGTTTACATCAAGGTTTTGGCAAAGCTTACATGAAACAATGGGGACTAAACTACGTTTGAGTTCTACTTATCATCCGCAAAATGATGGACAAATAGAAAGAACTATACAGTCACTGGAGGATCTACTGAGAGCTTGTGTGCAAGAACAACGAGGGAGTGGGATGAAATCTTACCTTTGGTGGAATTCACCTATAACAACAGTTTTTACTCAAGTATAAGGATGGCACCCTATAAGGCACTTTACAAACAATGATGGTGAACACCTTTGTGTTGGTATCGGGATGGGGAGAGTATGACCATCAAACCCAAAATGGTGCAACAAACGACAGAGAAGGTAAAGTTGATTCAAGAGAAAATAAAGGCAACTCAGAGCTGACAAAAAAGCTATGCTGACAAAAGAAGAAAACCTCTTGAATTTGAGGAATGTGAGCATGTGTTTTTACGAGTCACACCCACGACTGGTGTCGGTAGGGTTATAAAATCCAGAAAACTCACTCCTAAATTCATTGGACCCTATCAAATTCTTTGTCGGATAGGTCTAGTTGCACACCAAATAGCTTTACTGCCTTTTCTTTCAAACCTTCATAATGTTTTCCATATGTCCCAATTGAGATAGTATTTCCCCGATCCCTCGCATGTCATACAGCCTGATGAAGTGCAATTGAAAGAAAATTTGGCATATGAGACACTTCCTGTTAAGATTAAAGACAGGAGGGTGAAGCAGCTCAGGGGGAAAGCGATTCCCTTAATGAAAGTAATCTAGAACGAAATGATCGGTGATGCTACTTGGGAAATGAAGGATAAAATGAGAGAATAGTATCTTCAGTTGTTTTAATGTATGATAAATTTCGGGGACAAAATTCTTTTTAGTGGGGGAGAGTTGTAACACCCCAAATTTTACTATTTCACAGTAATGGTTACATTGTACTGTTTTATGTTTTTTGTGTGAAATAATATTATTTTGACTGTTCTGAGATTATTTTTGATCATTGTGAAAGATTTGCTCCGAGTCAGGAAAATAATAATTTTCAGGCCGGGGAAAATCTTTATTGATTTATTCGGAACCAGGGGATCTTACTAAACTCGAATCCGAGAGACACTTTAATTGATCTTTTAATTTTTAGAATTTATCTGTGAAATAAAAATATTTTGTGAAAAAATATCTGTTGTTTTATTAATAGCAGCTTCTGCTATTAAGTAATAGACCAAGTATATTTTATTTGTCAGAAAATAGACTGGAATAGTCTTTGTGACTCATTTTTGAGGAGCCAAAAGAAAATGGTCAATATTAATAGTTAGACTTTTTTTAACCAATAGGAAATAGTCAACATAAATGGTTGGACTAACTAGATAAACTAACTAAGTTACCCTAATAGCCTAACTAGTAACTAAATGGAACTAACTTAGTTACTAAATATTTAGAAACCCTAATTACACAAGAAGATCTAAATTCATCTAGAAGGTGTGACAAAGCATGACCTATGCAATGACTTAATAATGTAACTAGATAGTAAGTTATGTAACTAAATAACCAAACTAAGTTAGCCTAAGTGAACTGACTACCTAATTAAGGAGTAACTAGAAACTAGTTGAAATCAAGCTTAGTTAACTAACCTAAGGTGTTCCATGGCCAACTTAGCCTTTCTAGCCAATTCTTGAACTTTCTTATGGCCACTTGATGACCACTTTGTGACTTTAGCCATGTGAAACACCAAGTGAAATTTCTATCATCATCATTAAGCTTTGATCTTTCTATTCAATCACCTCACGGCTACACACTTGAATATTGGCTATTCTATTTCAGTTACTACACTTTGTGACACAAAAGTCTTCATCTTTTTCTTTCACCTTCAAGAACACCAAGAACACTTCATCTTCTTCTTCCTTGAAGTTTCGGCCTCCATACCCAAACCCTACTTCCACACCTCCATAATTTTATCCAACCCTACTTTCTAAACCCAAACACAATTCTAAACATTTTTCCTTTAGTGAGTTATATCTAAATCTTTCTCTAAGTGCTTCAAAAATCAAGCTTTGATTTCCTACTCCTAAGGTAACTTCTTGATTCTTTGATCCTAAGTTAGATTTTTAATTGTCTAGACTATGATTGATCCATGGTTTCTTGTTCCTAAGCTTGATTTATGACTTTTAGATTTGTTTAAGATTTGTTAGGGTTTTTCTTGGTGCTACACGAAATCAAGAGGAGAGAAAGCTTGAAGTTTGTTGTCTTCTTTGAGGTAAGAGGGAGATTAACCTCATCAACCAAGTGTTGGTGGTGAGGGGATGACTTGTTTGTGGTGAAATATCCATAAGGATTTATTCACTTGGTTGTTTAAGCTCTCTTTGTTTGCGATTGATGTGTTATAGCTTTAAAAATATGCTTGTATATGTGTTTGGTATGCTTATAGCTTTGATAGTATGCTTGTATATATGATTTTGAAAGCATGAAGATTATTGTGTAATTTAGGATGTGATTCACATGTTGGAAAAATTGCATGAAGGTTCCAAAGAACCTGGAGGCAAATGGCCTCAATGCCAAAGAGGGAACCAAGAGTTCTAAATTACTTTCCTAATCAAGAATTAAATGACTTTATGATAAAGAAATCAACTAAGTGTTTTTATTAGGAATAAACGATAGAAAATAATTAAACATGCTTTAGAAAACCTAATATGAAATTCGGTCAACATGCCACTTTTGATAACCTAGATTCAAAAATTATTTTGCTAAGTGGAGACTTAGGTGTTTAAATGGTAAGAAATTAATTTGGTAGGTTTTGAACCTAAAATGAAAGTAATATACTTTTTAGAATTAAAATTGGCCTAATTAAATTATGAAGTAAAATAAATGTTGGTACTTGAAATTTACTAACGTATAGCTCGCCCTATGGGTTTTGAAGCGCGTTAGGAAATTTTGAGCTGTAATGTCTCAGGTAAATTAAAGAAATGCAGTTTTCTGAGAAACTGTAGAAAATACTGATTTTAGCAAGAATATATTGGAAATATTATTTAAAGAGGGATTATTATGGAAATAATGGAAATAAAGTCACATTTTGATATTAAATAAGAAAAATCTTATTTTGAGCTTAAAATATGTTTGAAATATTTTATGCAATTTAAAATATGTCGAGAAACTTTTACGCAACTTAAAAACAGTAATTTTTTGCTATGCGATTGAGAAAATGTGATAAAATATTTATGCGGTTTAAAAACATAAGAAAAATGTTCTGCGATTGTGAAAATGCGATAATATCACTACGCAATTGAATGTAACAACAGTTTGCTGTCTGGCTGTTGTGGTAGGCCTGGTTACGTTGAATAATAATACCACCTAGAGAAGGCGAGTGTATGTGAAATACTGTGAAATAATAATTGTATGTGTTTGAACCATACATCATGCATAGAAAAGCGTATCAGCTTATTTGAGTAAGGTCGTATGCCTAGGAGATTGAAATACACCTCAATGCGGGTGTGAGTAGACAAGTGTAGGCCACTTGTTGACCATAGGGCTGTCGGGGTGCGGGTACCTCGCAATGGACAATTGGTAGCTCTTTTGTCCGTGAGACAGACCGATGCACATGCATCGACGATCCGGACTGAGACACTGTCCTATATCGAGATTTGGCATAAAATGTCTTGTACAATGCCTTGATATGCACATTGATGTGTTGATAGCACTTTTGGCCACGACAGTTGAGTTTATAGACATGTCTTCTAGATCATTCACTCCGAAATTGTGTTTAGCTCCATGGAGTAGGAATGAGTCTGTGTGCATATGCATAGTTGGTCAGTATATTGATGTGTTAATTATACTTATCTGATTTATTATCTGTGATGTGATAATATGATTTAAATATGTTAATATTGTATCTGTATGTTTGCTGTCATTTTCTATACTGCCATACTGGTATTGATGTAGGGGATCTCACCCCTTTGTTATATTGCATCTGTTTTGCTATGTATATTTGATAAAGATCGAGGAGATGAAGAAGCTGGTAATTCTATTTACCATCACTAGTCGTTTGTTTGTTGGTTAAGATGGCAGTGAGACGGCAAGTGTTAGGTTTTATCTGGGTACAGCTCCATGGGGGAACTGATGCCTAGAGGTTTGATTTTGATAACAAACGTTTTGTATATACTAGGGATCTAACTCTGAACTTGAGTGGGACCCTTAATGGGATCCATGTTTTGACACAACACGCGTCTGTGCGCCTAGAATTTACGATGCCGATTCGTGAACTCTGGGGTGGAACTGTGTATACACCGTGTGAAGATTCGATGGTATCCTCGGCTAGAACTCCCGTGAGGCGACTGTATTCATCTGGGTTCTTTGATGATAATGTAGAGGAGGAGGAGGAGGATCCTTCTGAGGAACCGAATCCTTAGTCTGGTGTTTAGCAGTTTTAGTTTAGCAGTATATTTTGGAGTGTCTGTAGTTTATTTTACTTTTAAGTGTATTTGTATTTATGTAAATTATTTGTAAACAAGGTTTCAATATTATGTATAATATGATGTGATTTCAGTTATAATTTATACTTAGGGTTTGATTTAATTTGACTGTTTTTATTTTATTCGGCAAACAAAATTTTAAAATTGACGTTTTTACAAGATTAATTCTTTTACAACTTGGGTAAGTTTATTAGGATTAGTCTTAAATGTGATAGCCTACGATGGGTGTTGCAGCTATCATCAGATCTGAGTGAAGGTGGAGGATATTCCCAAAATAGCTTTTCGTACCCATTACTGTCATTACGAATATCTTATGATGTCGTTTGGTGTAACGAATGCACTGGCCATATTCATGGACTACATGAATAGAATCTTTCGTCCTTACTTGGACAAATTTGTTGTTTTCTTCATTGACAACATTCTAATCTATTCTTAAAATCAGGAGGATTATGCTGAACACCTCAGTATAGTTCTCCAGATTCTAAAGGAGAAGAAGTTGTACGCCAAATTGTCAAAGCATGAATTCTAGCTGGACGAGGTCAAATTTTTGGGCCATGTGATCTCGAAGGAAAGGATTGCAGTGGATCCATCAAAAGTGGAAGCGATTCTACAGTGGGAAAGGCCAAAGACAGTGACAGAAATTTGGAGCTTTGTGGGATTAGCTGGATACCATCGAAGATTCATTTAGGGATTCTCTAAGATAGCAGGGCCTCTTACTCAGCTCACGAGAAAGAATCAAGCCTTTGAGTGGACTAATGGTTATGAAGAAAGTTTCCAATAATTGAAGTGATGACTAACTACTTCACTAGTGTTAGTTCTACCTGATCCAAGTGAACTCTTCGAAGTGTATTACGATGCTTTATATCAAGGATTAGGATGTGTGCTTATGCAAAATAGAAAAGTGGTGGCTTACGCTTTGAGACAGTTGCGAGTGCATGAGAAGAACTACCCAACTCATGACCTGGAGTTAGTAGTGGTGGTATTCGCTTTGAAGATATGAAGGCATTTTCTTTATGGGGCGACGTTCAATGTCTTTAGTGACCACAAGAGCTTGAAGTACATGTATGACTAGAAGGAATTGAATATGAGATAGCGAAGGTGGTTGGAATTTCTGAAAGATTATGATTTTCAACTTCTATATCACCCCAGAAAGGCAAACGTTGTGGCAGACTCTTTGAGTAGGAAGATACTCAGTATCTCTGCTATGATGGTCAAGGAAAAAGAACTGATAGAGCAATTCAGGGATGTATAGTCCTTAGTGGAATTGGCATCGGGGAAGATTTGCATAAACATGGTCACCATTCCAAGTGAGCTAATGGAAGACATCCGAGAGAAATAAAAAGTTGATAAGTTTTTGCAAGAAGAAAGGAAGCTAATGAAACAAGGTGGTGTGACAACATTTGAGGAAAGAACTGATGGAATCCTAAGATTCAGAGGTAGAGTTTGTATACCCAGGGATCAAGAACTTAGAAAGTATACTCTCGAACACGCTCACACAAGTAAGTTGAGTATGCATCTAGGAATAACCAAGATGTATTAAGACCTGAAACAGTTATTTTGGTGGCACAGAATGAAGAGTGATATTGCTAGATGTGTGTCATCTTGTCTGGTTTGTAAGAAAGACAATGATTGAACACCAGAGACCATCAGGAATGTTGCAACCCTTAGCTATTCCCGAATAGAAATGGAATGGCATTGCGATGGACTTTGTGGTTGGATTACCAAAGACCAAAAAAGGTTACGATTCAATATGGGTAATCGTTGATCGACTCCCAAAGTTAGCACATTTCTTACTAATCAATATAAGGTACAACATGGAGAAGTTGGCTCAGCTGTATATTGGTGAGATCGTTAGGCTGCATGGTGTGCCTACCAGTATCATTTTTGATAGAGATCCAAGGTTCACATCAAAGTTTTGGCAAAGTTTGCAAGGAGCGTTGGGAACGAAGCTACGTTTGAGTTCTGCTTATCATCCTCAAATCGAAGGTCAATCGGAAAAGACGATTCAATCATTGGAGGATTTGCTTAGAGCTTGCGCTTTGGAACAGACTGGAAGTTGGGATGAAGTTTTACTATTGGTAGAGTTCACCTACAATAACAGTTTTCATTCGAGCATAGGGATAGCACCCTATGAAGCTCTATATAGACGACGGTGCAGAACACCTTTGTGTTGGTACCAAGATGGAGAGCGCCATACTATTGGACTTGATCTTATACAATAAATGACTAAGAAAGTCAAGATGATTCAGGAAAAGATGAGGACGGCTCAGAGTCGACAGAAGAGCTATGCGGACAAAAAGAGAAAGCTTCTTGAGTTTGAGGAAGGTGAACATGTGTTTTTGAAAGTCACGCTTACGACTAGGGTCGGCCGAGTTCTAAAATCTGGAAAACTTACTCCCAAATTCCATGGACCTTACCAAATTCTTCGCCGGATAAGGTCCAGTAGCTTACCAAATAGCCCTACCAAGTTTTCTTTCTAACCTTCATGATGTTTTTCATGTGTCGCAATTGTGAAAATATATTCTTGACCCGAGTCATGTCATAGCACCGGACACAGTACAATTGAAAGAGAACTTAACCTATGAGGCACCTCTGTAAGGATTGAAGATAGGAGAGTAAAGCAACTCAAAAGGAAGGAAATCCCATTAGTAAAAGTGATTTGGAATGAAATGACCAGAGATGCAACATGGGAGTTAGAAGACAAAATGAAAGAGCAACATCCACAACTATTCCGAGGTATGAAAATTTTGAGGATGAAATTTCTTTTTAGAAGGGAAGAGTTATAACACCTCAAAAATTGTTTGTTTCATCATAAATAGTCATTTTATAATATTTGTGATTTTTGTGGATTTTTCTAGATTTTTTCAGAACTGTTCATTATTTTAATATATTTTTCAATTTACGTGCACATTGAGCGAAGCTGGGAAAATAAAATATTTTCCCCAAGGCTGATAAACATTGAACTGTGGAAACGTCGACGGGGAATCTTACTAAACCCGAGGCTGGGGCATAATTTACGAAGTTTATATTTTTTGATATTTTATCTGATAAATAAAATCGTGATACGTTCTGTTAAATAAATATTTTGCAGTGCACTCTCTTATCCATTAGACAATACATACTGGCTTAGTAAACTGTAACAATTGTCCATTAGGTAATAGCTTATAGTATAAATCCTTATCACCTTATTTAGAAATCTACTTTATGTCCCATCAAGTTGACTTTTGTAAAAAAAAAAGCTAACAAAGCTTCTCAAAGAAGCTTTGCACCAAGCTTCTAGAGGAAGCTTCCCTCTCCTTTCTCCCATGTAGCTCCACAACAATATGGAGGGAATTGTGACAAATTTTGTCATATTTTGACTAATATCACATATTCATTCACATTTCAAAAACCCTAAACACTTTTCTAACACTTTCTCTCTACACTTCTCTTCTCTCATTTTACTCTCAAGTTTTTTCTCCTCCTTCTCTCATCTTCTTCCCACGGCAGCCACATCCTTCCACCTTCCATGCTTGTTTGATATTCAAGCTCACACTTTGCTTGAATCTACATCTTGATTAGAAGACTTTTTTTCTTGTTGGAATCATCTTCAAGGAGCTCACCCATTCTCTCCATTTTCCCTTCTCTTCCATAGCCAAGACACCATTTTTGGCCACCCACATTTTCTTGCTTAACCAGCCTTATTTCTTACATCTTCTCATCATCTAGAACACTTTCTCTTTTGTGACCACCTCTTGAATCCACCGTTTTCATCTTCTTACACAAAGCTCTAAAGTTTGAAAGTTTGAGGTAAAGTTTATGACTTTTCCATTTTCTCTTCTCATTTTTATGATTCTTGGTCATCTTTATGACCAATAACTCCTCTTTTATGGTTTGATTTATTGATTGTGAAAGTTTGATGTCCTAGGGTTTTGGTGGTGGTGGAGGCCAAAATCTACAAGGCACTTCAAGGAAGTTCTTTTCTTGTTTTCTCTTTTAGTAAGAGGAAGATTATCCACTTCAACCTCTATTGGTAGTGGGAAGCTTGATTGTGTATTGGTTATGAGAAAACCCATGTTAGGGTTACTCTCTTGGCTCTTTGTATTAATTTACTCTTATGTGGTTTTATAGTTTATATTTGTGTATGTTGATGATCTTGGATTGATTTTGATAGATTACAAATGTGAATTGGAAGCAAGGGTTTCTTGCTCTCCTTAATGAGGCTCATGGCTATATCCTCTTCAATAGGGTGTTCATGGTTAAAATTTTGTAACAAGTTGGAGACATAACTAATTAAGTGAATAATAATTAATAGAGCAATGGAAAACTTTGGGTTCTTACCCCTTTGGGAGGCTCACAGCCTCTGGGACTTTTGTTTGGGTTCAAATATGTAATTTTTGGGTAACCTTGGAACTTAAGTAATTAAGTGTTAAGTAATTAACAATGTGATGGAAAGAAATTTATTTGATGACCTAGAGTGATTTTTAAATTTAAGGAAAGAATAAGAGTGATTGTGAGACTTGAGAACCTTAGAATAATGTTCTAAGTGAATATGGTTAAATCTAAGTAAAGAACTTAGCAAAATAAGAGAAATAAAGATCTAACGAGAATTACAAGAGAATTCCTCTAGAGAAAGATTTCATAATAAATATTAAATTGAAGTAAAACTTCATAATAAACCTTAAAAAGTGTATTGTCTCATTTGAGAATTTGGTAATGTGTTATTATGGGTCCATGAGTGGGACCAAAATTTTGTTGATGTTTAACTTGGCCAAATTATGGTATGTTATGGGATGAGTATATCATTATTGAATATACATGAATATGCATTGAGTCATCATGCATTGTGAAAGTCCGGTGGACTATTGTTAAGGCTATGTTGCCTATGAGATTGAATCACACCTATGTGCAGGTGCGAATAGACTAGTGTAGGTCATAATGTTGACCTTGGGGGCGTCGTGGTGCGGGTGTCTCACAATGGTCAGTTGGTAGCTCCTCTGAGCCATGGGATAGACCGATGCAATCGCACCGACGATCCGGACTGAAACACTGTCCTATATCACGATCTAGTGTAGAATGTCTTGTACAAAGTGATGATGTGCACGTTAATAAATTGAGAAATTATAGCACTTGTTGGCCGCGGTAGCCGAGTTACAGACATGTCTCTTGATCATTCTCTCCGATGTTTATGTCTAGCTCCATGGAGTAGGATTTCGGTATCATGTGCATGTGCATAATGAGTCAACAAATTACTTGGCATTTATTTATACGATGATTGGAACTGTTGCCTTATTGATGTTATAATTGCCTGGATTTGTTAAGTTGTTTACTATTTGTTTCATCATGCTGAATATTATTTCTAAAATGCTATGTAGGCGCTTTGTGCCATTCTGTTTCTTTACTGCTATAATTGGTACTGAATATAGGATGTCTTACCTCTTTTCTGTATTTTCACTATTCTGTTTATTTATGTGTTTCTCTGAAGGCGTCGGTGAAGAAGGGGAAGTGCACGAATTCCCTGGCTTCTGGCCTGATTTTGATTAGTTTCCTGTTCGGACATAGCATCCCGTCCGCATGACTTTTTGGGATATATGACGTTGACTTTTCATGGAGGTTTGGACTGTTAGCACATCAATCTGAGTACGGATCGCTGTGTCTACCTCGGAGACATAACTATGTCTCTGGCTTGCGGACGTTATGATCTACTCATCTTTACTTTTCATGCTCGCTTGTATTTAGAGTTTTACTTGCCCATATGTGATATGTGGGGTGAGCGCTATTACTCCCCACAAGAGGATTCATTCTTATCCTCTGTACGAGCCCCCGATCGTAACTCGGTTGCTCCGATGAGGGTTTCCTCTGACGAGGAAGACCCTGAGGAGGATCCAACTATGGTTTCTTATTATTCGCTTTAGGGGCTGATGTTGTTGATGGCCGTTGATGGCTATCTATAAATATTTTGGGGGCCTAATGTTTTGTCTTTTGGTGGGCTGTATATGTGTAATCATTTTGGGGCATGTAAGACTTCTGCTTTTTGTAAATCTAATGATGTACTTAAACAGGTATAATATAAGTATATATATATGTATGAGGTATAAATGTATGGTTTACTTCTCATGATGCTTTCTGATGTAACTATGTCTTATCATATTATTTTATTTTGTAACAAAAAAAAAGAATTCGCTAAATCATTTGTACGATTACAACTAAAACAGGATTATCTATATTATAATGAACCGAGTCTTAGTTTATACATTTACTTTCCGTTTCGTGGTTATGGTGTAACATTCCCTATTCAAAAAGGGGCGTTACACTTACCACCCGCCAACAGATGGGAAAATTGAGAGGACTAATCAAACCCTAGAGTATATGCTTAGGGCTTGCATAATTGACCAAAAGGGTAGTTGGGATAAATTTCTCCTTTTAGTGAAATTGGCCTACAATAATAGTTACCACACCAACATAGGTATGGAACCATATGAGGCTTTGTATGGTAGGAAAAGTAGATCACCTCTATGTTGGTATGAAGTAGGAGAGCGAAACATCCTAGGTCCTGAATTAGTCTAGTAAACCATATAACAAATAAAGATGATTAGGAATAGATTGGTTATTGCTCAAAGTAGGAAGAAAAGTTATGCCAATAAGAGGAGGAGGACTCTAGAGTTTGAAGAAGGAGAACATGTTTTTTTAGAGTCACTCCTACTATAGGAGTTAGTAGAGCTTTGAAAACTAGAAAGTTAAACCCTCAGTTTCTTAGTCCTTACTGAATCCTAAAAAGAGTTGGACCTGTAGCTTACCAAATAGCCCTTCTACCTAACCTATCCAACATTCACAATGTCTTTCATGTTTCCCAACTTAGGAAATACAACCTAGATCCTTCATATATTATCGAAATTGAATCAATACAATTAAAAGATGACTTAACATATGTAATTAAACCTGTGAGGATCATGGATAGAGGAATCAAAGAGCTCAGAGGGAAACAGATTCCTTTAGTGAAGGTTATATGGGATGGAGTTAGCACAGAGGAAGATATAACACCCTAGTACAAGTACTAATAACATGTCCAAGATCATGCATTAGAGGCTCGGATTAGGTATGTCACTCTGATACCAATAATAAAATTTGTGAAAACATTTATATCATATACAAAAATATGAGCTTGTTACAGGTGTAATAATATACATATATCGAAGGAATCTTATACAAATATATTCCTCCAAATAGAAATACTACAATATATGCCTCCACGATAATAGATATACAAATTCTACATATTTTTTTTAATATCTGCAACTATAATCTTAGTTCACGCCTCTGATCATCTCTTTTCCTTATTGATGCTTTTATTATACCTGGAAATAATACAGAAATACAAATATGTGGAGGTGAGAATTCAAAGAATTCTCAATAGTTTTATAAAAAAATAGCATTGTAATATTTCTAGTTGTTTCGGGAAAAAACCCATTCTTTGTTTAAAATCCAATATATATTTATATATAAGTTATAAAGGTGGTAAACAGCCAAATCTGGTTCTCTCTCTTCCTGAAACAGAGGTTCAATCATTATACTTTATGAAAATCTTTTGTACAAACCAAACACAACATACATAACCAAATTAAGTTTTTTATCAGATCATATCAAATCATTTACATAATCATACCAAATACCATATTTAGTCATATACAATATCCATCATAATTATTTGTTCCTTATAATAAATCATAAAATATCAATCAAACTAGTTATCATATTTGATAGCAAACTCAAATAAGTTTTCATGTCATATTTCATAAATGTGTGCTCAACATTCTTCATTATTTTTCACTTTTGTATATTATGTCCTTCTACAAGTTCCAAAATTAAACACCATATTTTTCATATCTTTTACGTCATAAATCAAATACTTCATCTTTACTTTTATTTCATTCTTTTATTCTTTGTTGTATCTTATTCATCATTCATTTATCTTTCACATGCATATTCATTATTCATACTTCATTCATTGTACCTCTTTTCATCATTGTTCAAGGTTCATAATTCATCAAATCTTATTTTTCATCAATCCTTATCATTATTTCTCATATTATCTTATCATATGGTAATCATTTCAGTATACTTTCATACTCTAGGTTATATACCATTCTCTTCTAGAGACTCTCATACTCGAGATTATATCCAGTTCTTATATACATGGTAAGTAAGGGAATGTCTGTCCTCACAATATTATTCCATTCTATTCTCATTCATTCAGGATATTCTTATACTCGAGGTTATATCCCATTCTATTCTTTTTCACCTGGTAGTAGTCTGCTACTTTAACTTATTCATGACCATTCGCCAGTCACACAGAACTACTCCATATACACAATTCTTTTCACTAGGTAGTAGTCTACTTTCATGTTGGTATACCCTAACCTATTCATGACCATTCACCAGTCACACAGTACTACTCCATAATCAAGGTAACCCAAATCATAACTTATGAGGGAAATACCAGCCTCATTTCAGAGTTATGGGTGTGAGGGAAATACCATCCCCACATACTATGATAGGGAGGGTGGTGTAGTGTGGATTGTGATTAAATATAATATAAAAAACAATTGCCAAGTTCTACCAAAAATATAAAAACCTTGCAACCAGTTGTAGTAAGCAAGGGTCGATCCACAGAGAACCAATTCAATTGACACTATTAATCCAATTCCTAAATTAAACTCTGATGAACAATAAAACAGTAAAAAGTAAAAAATGGGTTTTGTTGATTAAAACTAAAAAGAGAAATTAAACTTAAACCAAAACAGTAAATACAAATTGAATTACCAGATTAAAGATATTGGTCAAGAGATGGAATCCACCACTAGATTTATATGATTATGCTAACTTACATACTCTTTATACCAACATGATCAATTATGTTCTTATGTGATTGTGAGATAAATCCTCTGTTTTCCTTAAGTTTCACTTAATTCAGCAACCGCTCAAATCAAACCCTAACCATTAGTTATTTGTAAAGCAACTGCTCCTACACCTACCTAATGATTGCATTAAGAATTAGAAAACCAATCACACTAAGATCTAATCTCACACTGGGATTAAGTTACTTAGATAATATGTTTCACTAGTTTTACCACCGCAACCACGCATAGCAATCCTAGTTTTACCACTCTCAAAATTTGGCAAGAATATAAAAACCTTTATATTGATTTAAGATCAGAAACATATGAATAAAAACATAACTATATTGATATAAAGAAATATACAAGATTCACATAATCAAAACTAGAGTTTCATCTTCCCTTAACCAATCAAGAAGTTTAGCCACACATGGCAAAGTCAAAATCACAAGAAAAACAGAAGAAAAACATAGTTTAAAATGAAAGTGCAAAAGAAAACTGAAGATCAAACTATTTCCAAAAGTTGGGGATGATCGATCTCCGATTGCTCGAACTCGAGACTCCAATCTTTGATCCAATCTCCCTTTCCCTTGGTCTTTGTGTTTCCCTCAATTCCCTTGATGGCTTTCTCTATCTAGACCCCTCTTACGGGCTCTAAGCAACCCTATTTATAGGTTTGGATACCTAATTTAACATTAAAATACAAATTTAACTTTTTGGTGTGACGACATGGGCCGTGTCATATAACACGGCCCAACCCGTGCATTTGACACGAGCCGTGTTATATGACATGGCTCGTGTTGTCCAAAAATAGGATTTGACCCGTCTTAAAATAGTCAGAGGAGTACACAGCCCACCCCGTGTCATATCATACAGGCCGTGTCACTCACTTTTTTCAAATGCGACCTCGATTCTTCATAAATGCCCTTCTTCCTTTGCTTCTAAGGGTAAAACTGATCTTCTTAAGTATTCACCTCTCTCCTCAAATGGTCATCAAGCTTGGTTCGATGCTAATGGACTCAAACACTTAAAGATCTCCTAAAAAGCATAATTCATTTATGAGTGTTTATAACTATATTTAAGCATAATTTCACAATAAACATCTTATTAAGCTCTAGATCAGAAACTTAGCTAAATGTCAATAATTGAGCATATATGGAATCTAATTAAATCAATCATAAGGTATTTAAGATATGGAAATAATCGACATATCAAATACCCCCACACTTAGCCTTTTGCACTCTTGGGCAAAAGATAAGACCAAACCAAGGAATAGAGAAAACAAAACAAATTCAAAACCTAACAATTTAAAGAACTCAATTTTCAATGATATTTAAGAGAGGGACAAAAATTTATAAGCAATAAGAGCAAGAAAAGGTTCAAGGGATCAAAACATTCAAGAGATAACAATTCTTCACATTTCCAACCAACAAGCAAGGCATCTTCAATTTGAAAAACATGAATTAAGAATGATAGATCCTCATAAGATACACTCTAAATCTCTCAAGTGTTTACAAGGTAAGTATTTCACTCAATTCAACCCATGAAAAATGCACTACCATAAGCTTGCTTATCTTCTACTTCTCCACTACTCAAACACATGTACACACAAATCAAGAGGACTTTATTTAAGGTTGTAATGGGGCCAAGGTAAGGGAAAGAAATAATATGGGTATGGTAACATGAGCATGTAAGAGAATAAAAGAACATTAGGGAGAAACTCAATTGACAAACATGAAATTTTTATCTCCTCAAATCTATATAATGCACATTCTCTTTATAAATTCCTTTCCTTTTTCTTTCTTTTCTTTTACAACCTTTCTTGAATTTTTTTTTCTTTGCTATTCTTTTTACCAACACCTTGTATATTACACATCAACTTGCACAACCCCCACACTTGTCCTATTAAATATTTGCAAGCAAAAGAGCTCCCCCAATGAAAATGAACCAATAATCTCCCATTCTCTAAGGTAAGGTAAAATCATGATTTTTCACATAAGACATATAATGAGGTAAGACAAAGAATAGGCAAATAGGCTCAAGGGGTTAATTAAAGGGAAATAATGCAAGGTTAGCTATTTGGCCAAACTAGTTAATCACAAAAGAATGCCTCAATCATGTTCATGTATGCAAGTGAAAATATAGCCTCAAAAAGAATCAAAGCAAGTTCTAGAGTGATCATTATGACATGAGTGAAAATCACACAAGAAAGAAGAGAATGACATAAATGCTAAATCCATCCATCAAAAGGCTCAAAATCTCACCGGGTATGTATCTATCAAACTCAATTCATCAATCAAACATCCAAAACCAAGCATGCCAAATTCAAGATGAAAGAAGAAATTTATAAATCATAACCTTAAATTTCAATTGCTTCAAACTCATAAACTTCACAAATCTCAAAACATCATTGGAAATCAAATAAAAACACATAATTTTTTTTTTTAAACTAGAAAACAGAAATTAAAATAAAAATAGAAATAAAATAGAAAACAAAATGTCAATTCCTCCCCCACACTTAACTTCTACATTGTCCTCAATGTAAACCTCAATAATAAACAATCATTAATAAATCTAAGACAAGTAAGATAGAAGAGAGGGAAGAAACATCCTTATCAACTGAAGTAACAGAGGTAGATGAAGAGATTTCCACCAAGATCCCATTGGCGAAAGCATAATAACCAATTTATGCTTGAAATAACATGAGAGCTTCCATCGGGGTCCCATTGGCTGAAGTGTAATGACCAAGTTAAGCTTGAGGCATGAGGGCTTCCACCGGGATCCCATTGGCCTTCCTTATTTTCCTTGGCTTCACCACTGAAAAGTAATATGTGCACTTCATTAACTTCATATGCATTATTTCTATTGGACCATGGCCCAAAAATAAAATCCACTTCAGTAATGTTCGTCATCTGGTGCTCTTCTCCCTTCACTGAAAACTCTTCAATGGCCTGCAATTCTATCTCTCCTTGTATCTTAGATCCTGCAACTGCATCAAAAGCATTGTTGATAGATCCTTCAACAACATTAGCTTCTGCATAAACAAAATCATCAGCTCTTAAAAATGCAAAAATTTCAGCACAAACAACACATATCATGTCACCATCATAATTAGTACATAAGTTGCAATGAGTATAATTATTAAAACCAATAAAATTAGGAAATTCATCACACAACTCATCATACTGTCTCCACTACCTTAGGAAGGGGTTCAAGAATACTTACCTTGGGGGCCTTAGAGTTTTCCCCCTCCTCACTTACCTCTTCAGGCTCTGTTTCTTTCTCTTTAATGGTTTGTGAAGGAGAGGTGGGTTCATCTAGTGTCTTCCCACTTCGTAGTGTGACAGCACTAGCATCTTCCTTTACATTCTCTTCTGGTTGTGAGGGAAGTCCTTCAGAAATTTGGCTCTAGAATTTGCTGAGATCTATGGCTAACTGATCCAAAGAGTTTTGCAGGTCATTACACATAGCCTATGTTTCTTGTTGGAACTGCATGTTATAAGTGGCCATTTGTCTTACTAGCTCCTCCAATGAAGGTTCAGGTTGCCAAGAGGCTTGAGCCTATTGCTGCACTAGAAAGAAAGGTATTTGCCTTTGCTGAAATTCTGGAGGTTCATAAACTAGAGGTTGATTTTGGGACTCCTCATTTGTGTCCACTAGGAAAGTGGGACACATATCAGTGATATGTCTAGGTGATAAGCAAATCTCACAAGCAACCACGATCAGTGAACATCAACACCTATAAGACACTTAGAAAGAAAGAATCAAAAATTAAAAATAAAACAAAAATAGAGTAAAAATAGGAAATAAATTAATAGTGCAATTGGAAAATCAGTTCCCTGGCAACGGCGGTAAAATTTGGTGTGATGTGGAATACAATTAAAAATTAATATAAAAAACAGTTGTCAAGTTCCACCAAAAATATAAAAACCTTGCAACTAGTTGTAGTAAGCAAGGGTCAATCCACAGAGAACTAATTCAATTGACACTATTAATCTAATTCTGAAATTAAACTCTGATGAACAATAAAATAGTAAAAAGTAAAAAAGGGGTTTTGTTGATTAAAACTAAAAAGAGAAATTAAAATTAAACCAAAATAGTAAATACAAATTGAATTACCAGATTAAAGATATTGGTTAAGAGATGGAATCCACCACTAGATTTATATGATTATACTAACTTACATACTCTTTATACCAACATGAGCAATTATGTTCTTATGTGATTGTGAGATAAATCCTCTGTTTTCTTAAGTTTTGCTTAATTCAGCAACCGCTCAAATCAAACCCTAACCATTAGTTATTTGTAAAGCAACCGCTCCTACACCTACCTAATGATTGCATTAAGAATTTGAAAACCAATCACATTAAGATCTAATCTCACACCGGGATTAAGTTACTTACATCATATGTTTCACTAGTTTTACCACCGCAACCGTGCATAGCAATCCTAGTTTTACCACTCTCAAAATTTAGCAAGAATATAAAAACCTTTATACTGATTTAAGATCAGAAACATGTGAATAAAAACATAACTGTATTGATATAAAAAAATATGGAAGATTCATATAATCAAAACTAGAGTTTCATCTTCCTTTAACCAATCAAGAAGTTTAGCCACACATGGCAAAGTCAAAATCACAAGAAAAACAGAAGAAAAACATAGTTTAGAACAAAAATGCAAAAGAAAACTGAAGATCAAACTAGTTTCCAAAAGTTAGGGATGATCGATCTCTGATTGCTTGAACCCGAGACTCCAATCTTCAATCCAATCTCCCTTTCCCTTGGTCTTTGTGTTTCCCTCAATTCCCTTGACGGCTCTCTCTATTTAGACCCCTCTTAGGGGCTCTAAGCAACCCTATTTATAGGTTTTGATACCTAATTTAGCATTAAAATACAAATTTAACTTTCTGGTGTGATGACACGGGCTGTGTCATATAACACGACCTAACCCATGTCTGAATCTGGTGACAAAATTCTAACTAATTTCAAAGTCAGAGAAGAACACGGCCCAACTCGTGTCATTTGACATGGGCCGTGTTATATGACATGCCCCGTGTTGTCCAAAAATAGGATTTGACCAGTCTTGAAATAGTCAGAGGAGTACACGGCCCACCCCGTGTCATATTACACGAGCCGTGTCACTCACTTTCTTCAAATACGACCTTAATTCTTCATAAATGCCCTTCTTCCTTTGCTTCTAAGGGTAAAACTGATCTTCTTAAGTATTCATCTCTCTCCTCAAATGGTCATCAAGTTTGGTTTGATGCTAATGGACTCAAACACTCAAAGATCTCCTGAAAAGCATAATTCATTTATGAGTATTTATAACCACATTTAAGCATAGTTTCACAATAAACATCTGATTAAGCTCTAAATCAGAAACTTAGCTAAATGTCAACAATTAAGCATATATGGAATCCAATTAAAGTTTCACAATAAACATCTGATTAAGCTCTAAATCAAAAACTTAGCTAAATGTCAATAATTGAGCATATATGGAATCTAATTAAATCAATCATAAGGCATTTAAGGTATGGAAATAATCGACTGATCAGAGGGAAACATCAACCTCAACCTATCATTCCATTCTCATTCATATCCTTGGTAGGTGAGGGAAATACTATCCTCACAATATCATTCATACTAGGATCACCTCTACCAATTAGGAAGAACTTGAGTGAAGAGGAAAAGGGCATCATCCATCCTCAATTCTTAACTACTCTAGAAAAGAAGAAATATCCATCCTCACCTTCCATTCTAACCTAAGATGAGGATCATTTCTTTATTCTATACTCAATCCAAGATTACCTCTAGTAGGAGAGGGAATGTCCATCCTCGACTACCTTTCACCTACGGAAAAACTCAGGTAAAGAGGGAGGGAAATACCATCCTCAACCTCAATAACTCTGGTGGTAAAGGAAATTCCATCCTTATCCACCATTTTCCAAGTCTCACCCAATAAGGATAATCCTAGATATTGGGTTACCTTTATTCTCATTCAATATTCCTATGCTTCTCAATAATGAATTATCAAACATTCCATACAAGGTACATACAATGATTTACATCATACATAATTCAATCCTTTATATACATACATCAAAAATACCTTGCATTCATTTCATTTCAATATTCAATACATAATCATTTCACACAAGATATACAATCATGGAATAATTCTTCAAACTTTTACTTATCATGGGCATACACTCAAATACCATCCATTCTTCATATCCATATTCAATACATGATCATCTCACAATTCTTAGAATTCATAGTAAACTTGCAACACCCTAGACAAACAACACTTGCTTAACATGTCTATTGAATTTTGTGGCTTTCTGAGCTTGTTTAGTCATTTTGTTGTAACACTATGTGTGAGATATAACTGTTATTAGCCCCGAAAATAGTTTAAATTGCTCAGTGAATGGAAATAAATGTGAAGACTTTAGTTCTAGGTCACAAATGTATGAACTATGTTAGTCATGGCAACCATTGCCCAAGAGGGGGGTGAATTGGGTATAAAAACTTTTTCACAAATGCTCTTAAAATAAATACAAATATTTAAGCTATTTAAATAAAAGCACAGAAGGAACGTGATGAAGAAAAGAAACTTTAAGAACAGCAGAAAGTAAATGTGCAATAAAATAAAATTACATAAAATAAAGAGATAAAGAGAAGAAGAGCAGGCACGATATTTATCCTGGTTCGACCACCAACCACTTGTGGTCTACGTCCAGTCCCCGAAACACAGTTCGAGATTTTTCACTATGTATACAAGCTTCCAATAGGTGCTTGCAACCTTTACATAAGAGAGCACTTTTCACACACAGGGAAACTCTACCCTTGTGCTAAAGTCTCAGCCTGCAGGGATACCTCACCCTTTATACAAACCTTGAGGGATGCCTCACCCTCGATACAAATCTTGAAGGATAACTCACCCTTAATATAGTAGAATAGAAATATAGATGAAAAGAAACTCTCACAAAGAGTAGATAATACAATTTGAAGCTCTATGAAGCTCTCTAAGGATATCTCAAATTTTGGCGAAAAAGAGCACAGAAATTTGGTAAAATATGTATCACAAAATAAAGCAAGCAAGAATTATTTCAGATAAATGGGTGTTTCTAAAAGATGTCCCAAAAACATGTATTTGTAGTGGTCTATGAAAAAGAGCCATTGGGCATTAATTAATATCACATTAAAAGCCTCTGAAAATAGCCGTTGCGCAAAACTGGATCGAGTTTATTCGAATAAACAAAGTCCTATTCGAATAAATCACTTATAACACATTAGGAAGTGTTTTCTGAAACCTTTTATTCGAATAAACATTTGGTTATTCGAATAAACATTTAGTTATTCGAATAAAACATTAAAAACACGTTCAGTAACATTTTTTGGGTCATGTTATTCGAATAACCCTTTGGTTATTCGAATAAACCATTAAAAACTCGTTCTGGTATGATTTTTGTGGTGTGTTATTCGAATAACATTTGCTTTATTCGAATAAACCACTCAGATTTCAAAAACTGACTTTAAATGGTCATAACTTCTTCATTTCTTATCTGTTTAAAGCAAATGACCAGTCATTGGAAAGATCTTTAAGTCTATTTTCAAATGAAATAAGTTTCAAAACAAAACTCAAAGTATTTTGAAATATATGATTAAAAGAGTGACCAAAGGTCAGTTTTGCAAAACTCAAACTTGGCTATTTTTCATAAATTTGAACTACCACCATAAATAACTTTTCAAAACTTGTTTGTTGGGTATTTTAGCATAGGAAAACCATTTGTAAAAACATATTTGAGATATCCATAAGGCTACTTACATAAAGACCCTAAGTCTTAAAAGTTATACTATTTAATATTCTTTTGGACTTGGTCTTTGACATGACTTTGATGTTTATCAATACCTTCATGAAATAGGAATTCACATCCTCCTTGTGTTGAGCTTAATAGAGATCTTTTTGCTTTCTTGTTGCAATGCTCACTCTTGATACTTGGACTATCCTACAAAGTATTGCTCACTTAAACAAGCATAGTTAGTCCAAATTCATAATTCAATATCTTCATATGCATGATTCATAAATGTATAACTCTAGTTAGTTTAACATGCATATAAGACTTTCATAGACATATCCAAATAAGATATTTATCAATTATTAATGGATATGCTCTATATAGGATGCAACAAAGAACATATTGCACAAAGGTCAAATCCAATATTAATTTATTTATAACTCATATAAAGCATTATTGGATATACAATATGATGAATGTTACATAGACAATGTAAGCACATTACCTTAAAGAAAAGTAAGGCAAATATACATCTTCTTAATTCCTCAAACAAAAACCATTTTAAAACTTCTCCCCCTTTCAAAAAGAATTTTATAAGAGCACATTATATTTTTAAAAGCATTTTAGAAGGGTAGAAATATTTTATATTTAAAAAATATATTCATTAAGACATATCAATCCAAGTCAAAATATCATAAGTACATCTCATTGATGAAATATGCTATAGGGATCAAAGCATATATAGAACTAATATCATTCACCCTAAATGCAATGACACAAATATCAAGTTAATATCCAATTAGGCACTTTGTCAATGCTAAGCATACTTCTCATGTAAAGAAAGCATATAATCATTTAAGATCAATTTTTCAACAAGTATCATATGATTCATATCAAATAGAATACCATAAAAGCTAAGGGATAGAGATACTTATTGAGTTAGATAAAGAGTGATGCTTCTTTAGAATGTTCTTTGTTTATTTGTCCTTTGACTTTGAGCTTTCTTCCTTTGAATTCTCCATTCCATTGCACTAGAAGAAAGTCTTCTTTATTTTCCTCTTCATTTGAGTTCCATTCAGTTTTTCTCATTTATTCACATATGCTTGTATGTAAAAAAAATCTGATGGCTATATTTGAAATACATAAAGAGACTTGCAAAGCTAACTTTAAAAGTCCTCTAAAACATAGGTTAGCATCAAATATCATTTAATCTCATTTACAAGCATAAATTAGGTTAATATATAATTTAAATCAATATCACATTATCAACCATGCAATATTAGTTCTAACAAGAGTGTATGAAGTACATATGAACTTGAATAGATGAAAAAATAGTTTAAGCATTTTAAGGCATGATTCAAGTTTATCAAGAAACATATGATCAACATCAAAACTTATATAAGCATTTTGGGGCAAACAATGATCATGTTAGGCATGTAATATCAAGTAAAGAATTTTAGTGCTCACACATGCCAAGAACAAAAAGTCTCTTATTGTAATGAAAGAATTGAAAAGCCATGGAGCTATAACTTTTGAAATCATTTACTTCTTGTTTTCAAAATTTAACATATCAAACAAGAAGACATGTAACATTTTATTTTCCAAACTCCAATTGAGTATATAAGACAATTAGGCATCAAAGAGAAAGGATTAGAATGACTTCTGAGAATGTGAATTTACATATTTAAACAAAGAGAATTGATTACAAGCTTAATAACAAGGATATTACCATAGCATGTCATTCCAAGCAAAAAATGTATGCATATCTAGCATGTTAGCATATGTAGAGATACTTTCAAGACATAATGCTAGAAAAGTACAACTTAAAACATGTTAAGGCATAAAAACAAATTTCTACTTATCCACATATCACATGATATTCAATTTAAAGGAAAAAAAATAATAGTTTGATATCACCAAAAGTGTACTCTTTGAGTTTTTGTAGGTGACTCTAACTTTTCATGAGGGAATAGAAATTCTTTGCACCCCTTTTATAAGTTGAATGCTTTTAAACTTTACTATCCTTGTAACGCCCCTCTTCCAAGGGAACGTCACATGGTCGATTACAATGCGGAAATAAAGTTAGGTGAGTTGAGACCCGGTCCATTTTAATAAGACGCGTATATTCACTAGATTATAGTTGGGTATTTTAATTGGCGGTTATGTTATATATGTACTTTTTTTTTTTTTTTCTTTTTAATTAGTAAGTGTTGACGAGACATCAATGGAAATAAAAGATCAAAAATGAAGTAAAACATGCATAGGAATCAATATCTCGCATCATCATATATATATATATATAAGTTTATCAAAGCATTTAGTTACAAGCCCTGGTACATCAAAAAGCAAAACTATACCATTTGCCCCCAAAATATTACATACACATCCCCACGGTATCGAATTTACCCTACTAAACAAAACATCGAGGCCCCAAAATATCATACCGGTAGCCTTCGGTAGCTACGAGTGACATCAATCCCTCAAGTGAGGAGGAATCGTGTCGGGATCCTCTTCGGGTCCTCTTCGGGGTCGTCCTCAGGGACTTCCTCGGGATCTTCCTCAGGATCTTCCTCATCATCTAGAGGAAATCACCATAGGAATAGCAGAGACACGGGACGGGGCCCGAGCTGTAGAACGAAAAGAGTCCTCTCTCGGAGTAAAGTAACGATCGCCCCACATCTCACGTATCGGTAGCTGAAACTCCAAACGTAGGCTGATACAGCAGGTGAAGACAGGTGGTTCGTGGCGTCTCCAGGCTAGTGATATCGAGACATCTCCCGTGTAGACACAGCGCTCAGAACTGTAGTTGATATACCAACACTCTGGCCCTCCTAAGAATGTCAGACGTACATCTCCCAAAAATCTGTGCGTACGGGGCTCCATAGTCTTCTATAGTTGCTCAATCAAGATAAGGCCAAAAACCAGGGAAGTTGGGAGCTTCCGGTTCCTCACGGTTGTCTTCGATGAGACGCAACGTACAGATAAACAGAAATGGAGAGACAGGAAAGAAAAGAGGTAAGACATCCTTCCGTCATTACCAATTATAGCATCAAGAAAACAAACGGCGCAAAGCGCCCACATAGCATTTACAACAACAGTAATAGTAATAGACATTCAAGAGCGAGTTATGAATCAGCGAGTGCAGTTCCCAGCGGTCATAGGTATATCGACAAGTATATCAATGCCGAGACCATAATAATGATAAATGCAAATAATGCACGGACTCTATACACATGAGCCCTCAATAACCAAGATCCTACTCCATGGAGCTAGACACAAAACATTCGGAGAGAATGATCGGGAGACATGCTAGTATCTCGTCACCATAAAAACAAGTGCTTTCCGAGAAAATAATCGGTCATTTTGCGCAACAAGGCTTTATACAGAAGATTCTCACAAGATCTCGATATAGGATCGTGGCCGGTCGGGATCGTTGGTGCGTTTGCATCGGTTTGTCTCACGGTCCGGAGGGGCTACCACCGCCCTTTGTGAAACACCGCGCCCAACGCCCTCAAGGCCAACTACGGGACCCCACTTGTCTATTCGCACCCGCACTAAGGTGTGTTCAACTCCTAGGCAACTAGGCCTTACGACATCCAACGGACAAATCACAATGCATACAAACTCTATGCATAATCGTATGATCACTATCACATACTATTCCATCATATGTCACAATTTGCCAAAGTAAGAATTGATACAGTCAATGGTCTCTCACATGGACCCACAATAGCATAATATTGTCATTAAATAGATCAATACCCTTTTCAAAACGTATTATGAGTTCTTGCTTAGGTTTAGCTTTACTTACAGGGCTTGCCTCTAAAGGAATTCTTTTAGTTAACTTAATTCCTCTTAGGTAATTTATTCATATGCCCTTAGAAGATTATTTTAAGATCTCAAAATCTCACACTCTCATGTTCTTCCCCGTTTATGCATCCCTAAGCAATTTCTAGTCATCTCATTTATTTATGATCAATATTCCTATATTAGTCCCAAGGTTTTGGGTTCGGGAAACTACACGGTCGGAAATCACAATTTGAGTCATGACTTCAATTAATAGGTGTTGGGTGATAGGTATACATTTGAATTCGACAGAGACTACATTTCATGAAGAATTGAAGTTGCTATCCGACGAAGAATAATGTAACAGGAGGGGGAAAGAATGGAGAAAACATTTTTTTCGTCGGATGGGGATTTTGTCGGACGAAGATCAAAACTGTCGGATGGGGGTTCATTCGGACGAAGATCAAAGCGTCGGACCCTCCGGATGGTCGACAAAAGCCTCAATTCGATGGGTATAGGTGTCGACGTTGGAGAAAATCTCCCAAGTGTCGCCAACCGAACACCGGTCGAAATCTCTAATTTCGACAGTCCTGGGAAATTCATCTACTCGACGGGCATTGTCACTCAAATTCGACGATTATTGACTTTGGGGCATTTTCTTGTAAGTGTCCAGGGACTCTATTCGACGGGTCTTTGGTCGGAAGATCAATCTCGACGGACATGATCGAGGTTCATACTCGACGAATATTGACATTGTGTTTACTGGTCAGAGATCTAAATTCGACGAGTTTGACACTCGACGAAAAGGGTCTGGAGTCTAAACTCGACGGGTTTCAACATTTTACTAAGTAATTAGGTTGTCACATTCGACAGATTTTAGGTTATCACGTTCGACAGGTTTCTAGGTTGTCATGTTCGACTGGTTTTAGGTTGTCATGTTCGACGGGTTTGGCCATGGGTCCTTACTCGACGGATTTTAACGTTTTACTAAGAGATTAGGTGATCATGTTCGACGGGTTTGGCCATGGGTCCTTACTCGACGGATTTTATCATTCGACGAAAATGGTCGAATCTTCATTCGACGGATTTTGACATATCACCAAAAGATCAAGGCATTATATTCGACGAGTTTGGCCAAATTTCTTACTATTACAAGTTTTCCACATTAAGTTTCCAAGTCCTGGGCTCAACACCGTAACTATCCGAAAATCACTCGGAACTCATTCCCTTCAATATTACACATTCTAATACATCCAGTTATCATTTATATATATATATATATTCAAACTCAAACAATCAAATAACACATATACCATACGAACAAAGACAAAAAGCAGAAGACCCTCAACAAAATCACAGACGTTCTTAAATGCTAAGAGAGGTTGAGGAGGAGTGTCTTCCTCTTACCTTAGAGAAGCACAAAGAAATTTGCTCCTTTTGGTCGAAATGATATTTTCGGCTCCCGTAAATCCTTGAATATTCAAGCTCACCAAAATCAGAATCAAATGTTGAAATGGATACCCATGGTCATCAAAATGACAGTGGGTTACGAAAATGAGAAGAGATGAGGAAAAAGCTAAGGATTTTACCTTAAAGTTCCAACCTTTAAGCTTCAACCGTGGAGGAAAAGAAGATGAAGAAGACGTAGGACTTTGAAGATGTTCCCTCGGTGTGTGGTGCTTTTCCAGACACGAAATGGTGCTGGAGTGTGATGGTATTGGAGGGTGAAAATATGAAGGTGGGGGGGGAAATGGTGTCACTTTGGAAGGAGAAATGGAAAGAGAGAAAGATGAGTGCTACGTACGGGAGGAGGAAATGTGTGGAGATTGAAGAATGAATTAAGCCCCTTAATTCAAATGTGCAGCACAAAAATAGGAGGAGAGAGAAATAATAAAAATGATTCAAAGAAGCTTCCTTGAGAAGCTTCGCACGCTTCTCTACGAAGTGCATAGTAAGCTTGTCTCCTTGATTAAATACAACAGATGATTTATTATACTAGCAGATAAAACCTCAAAATGTAGACCTCGTAAACTGTGTCCGGACTCGGGTTTAGTAAGATCCCCGTTGACACGTTGACGGTCCAAGGTTTACGGCGTCGGGAAAATATTCTATTCTCCTCGGCTCCACTCAGCACACACATAAAACGAAGAATATATTAAAATATTCATCATCTCCAGAAAATTTCACAAAAATTCTTAAAAATTGCAAATATTATAAAATGATCGTTTTTAACAAAATAATAAATTTTCGGGATGTTACAATACTCCCCTTCTAAAAAGAAATTTCGTCCTCGAAATTTGCATACCTTAGAATAACTGTGGGTATTGCTCTCTCATCTTGTCTTCCAACTCCCAGGTTGCATCTCCAGTCACCTCGTTCCAAATCACTTTCACCAATGCGATCTCCTTGCCTCTTAATTGCTTTATCCTGCTATCCTCGATTCTTATAGGAGACGTCTCATAAGTTAAGTTTTCTTTTAGTTGTACTGTATCTGGTGCTATGATATGACTTGGGTCAGGAAGGTACTTCCGAAGTTGTGACACATGGAAAACATTATGAATGTTTGAAAGAAAAGGAGGTAAGGATATTTGGTATGCTACAGGACCTACACGAGCAATGATTTGGTATGGTCCAAGGAATTTAGGAGTGAGTTTTCTAGATTTTAAAGCCCGGCCCACCCCAGTCGTAGGTGTGACTTTCAGAATACATGCTCACCTTCCTCAAACTCAAGAGGTTTTCTCCTTCGGTCTCGCATAACTCTTTTGTCGACTCGAGCCGTCCTCATCTTTTCCGAATCATTTTAACCTTCTCGGTGTCTCGTTGTATAATCTCGGGTCCAATAGTAAGGCGCTCGCCGTCTTGGTACCAACACATAGGTGTTCGACATCGTCGTCCATACGAGCTTCATAGGGTGCCATCCCTATGCTCGAATGATAACTGTTGTTGTAGGTGAATTCTATCAAGGGTAGAATATCATCCCAACTCCCGCTTGCTCTATGGTGCAAGCTCTAAGCAAATCTTCCAAAGATTGGATTGTTCTCTCCGATCGACCGTCGGTCTGCGGATGATAACAGTAACTAAGTTGTAATTTTGTCCCCAATGCTTCTTGCAAACTCTCCAGAAATTTGAAGTAAACCTCGGATCTCTATCCGAAACAATACTTGTAGGCACACCGTGCAATCTGACAATCTCTCCAATATAGATCTGAGTCAATCTCTCTAGCTTGTACTTGATGTCGATCGGAAGAAAATGTGCCGATTTCGTGAGTCGGTCCACAATTACCCAAATCGAATCATAACCTTTTCTTGTCCTTGGTAATCCGACTACAAAGTCCATTGCAATACTGTCCCACTTCCATTCCGGAATAGATAACGGTTGCAGCAATCCCGCTGGTCTCTCGATGTTCCACTTTGGCTTTTTGACAAACCAGACAAGTAGATACACGTCTAGTAACGTCACTCTTCATTCCGTGCCACCGAACAACTTCTTCAAGTCTTGATACATCTTCGTCATGCCCGGTGCATACTCGGTTGGCTTGTGTGAGCATGATTAATGATGTATTCTCTAAGTTCTTGATTCCGAGGGACACAAACTCTCCCTCGGAATCTCAAAATTCCATCCGTTCCTCTCCGCAAACTCTCGTTTCATTTCCTTGCTTCATCTGTTCCCTCACTTCTTGTAAGAATTTGTCCTTCTTCTCGCTCTTTTCTTATCTTTGTCCATCAACTCGCTCGAGATGGTAACCATATTCATGCAAATCTTTCCAGGTTCTAACTTCACAAAAGACCATACATCTCTGAATTGCTCTATTAGATCCTTTTCCTTGATCATCAGGGCAGAGACACTGATCATCTTTCTACTTAGAGCGTCTGCCACAACATTTGCCTTGCCGAGGATGATACAGAAGTTGGAAATCGTAATCCTTCAGGAATTCTAACCACCTCCGTTGCCTCATGTTCAACTCCTTCTGATCATACAAATACTTCAGACTCTTGTGATCACTGAAAATGTTAAACGTTGCCCCGTAGAGAAAATGCCTCCATATTTTCAGAGCAAAAACTACAGCCGCTAGCTCCAGGTCGTGCGTCGGATAATTCTTCTCGTGCACTCGCAACTGCCTTGAAGCATAAGCCACCACTCTTCCATGTTGCATAAGTACAGATCCTAGCCCTTGGTATGAAGCGTCACAGTACACTTCAAACTGTTCATTCGGATCGGGTAGCACTAACACCGGTGAGGTAGTCAGTCGATTCTTCAACTCTTGGAAACTTTGCTCACAGCTGTCGGTCCACTCAAAAGTTTGGTTTTTCCTTGTGAGTTGCGTAAGTGGTCCAAAGCAATCTTGGAGAATCCCTCAATGAACCTCCGGTAATATCCCGCTAAACCCACAAAGCTTCGAATCTCATTCGACTTCGGCCTTTCCCATCGTAGTAGCCTCCACTTTCGATGGATCCACAGCAATCCCACTCTTTGAGATCACGTGACCTAGAAACTTGACTTCTTCCAGCCAAAACTCACATTTTGACAGTTTGGCATACAATTCCTTCTCCTTCAGAATCTGAAGAACTATACTGAGGTGTTCAGCATGGTCCTCCCGATTTTGAGAGTATACCAGAATGTCATCAATGAAGACCACAACGAATTTATCCAAGTAAGGTCGAAAGATTCGGTTCATGTAGTCCATGAAGATAGCTGGTGCATTCGTCACACCAAACGGCATCACCAAATACTCGTAGTGACCGTATCGGGTGCGAAAAGCAGTCTTGGGCACATCCTCTGTCTTCACTCGTATCTGATGATACCCAGATCGCAGATCAATCTTGGAAAACACTGCCGCTCCCTTCAGTTGGTCCATCAAGTCGTCAATCCTCGGGAGTGGATATTTGTTCTTAATCGTCACTTTGTTCAGCTGCCGATAGTCCACACATAACCTTGAGGTACCATCCTTCTTGCGAACTAACAGCACTGGTGCTCCCCATGGTGACACACTTGGCCTGACAAATTGCTTTTCCAAAAGCTCTTCTAGCTGTTTCTTTAGCTCGGCTAACTCTGTCGGTGCCATCCGGTAAGACGGTGTTATAGACACAGGACCAGCTCCCGGTACTAAGTCGATAGCAAACTCTATCTCTCGAGCCGGTGGTAAACCGGGCACACTCTCAGAAAAACTTCGGAAACTCATTCACCACCTGGAATTGTGTCCACATCAACCTCGTTCTCGATTTTCAAAGAAGACAAGTAGCATGTATCCGTGAGCTCCTTCTTTCAAGAGAGCTTGAACTCGGTTGGCCGTCGAAATCTAGAATTCTCATTTATGGGAAAAATTATGGTCTTTCTGGGAACAGTCTAACGTAACATGGTTAGAAGACAACCAAATTCCATCCCTAGGATAATATCTAATTGGGAAAGAGGTAAACAAATCAGATCGACCGAAAGGATCGACCTTCAACAATCAATGGACAGTTTAGACAAACTTTGGTAGTAACTACCGGTTTATCGTGGGGGTAGAAACGGTTAAGTCAAAAGGTAAGGACGACACGGTAGACTCGCTTTTGCACACGGTCATACGATATAAAAGAATGGGTTGCCCCAGAGTCATACAAGATGCGCTTAAAAGATTACCTTCTATGATGCCTTCTCCTGTATCAAATCTTCGGATTCGGAGGCTTCGGCTCGCTCATAGTGTAAACTCGTCCTCCAAATTGCGGTTTCTTGGCTTTCGCAAAGATTTATTGAAGGTTCGACCTTCGCTTGATTGCGAGTCTCTGTAGATGTGTCCAGGTTTCCCACATCGAAAACAGATAATCCCTTTGATAGGACAATCCCTTGTCGATGATCTTTCCACACTTAGGCATTTGGAGGGATATGCCAAGTTTTGGCCATCCGGTTCCCACTAGAACCTCCACCGAACTTCCACCCATGGCTTGTTGGTGACTTCCCATTGGTCGAGAGTATGGCTTCTTCCGAAGCGGTTAGCACCGTTATTGCCGCTCTCTCGGAATCTCGCAGCCCAAAGTTTCTATTCCTCATATCTCTAGATTGCTCCCAGCCTCTACATCAGCAAGTATCCGGCGGTTGTGAGAATTCATTGATCCTCAAGGTGATTACAGCTTTCCTCGGTTCGTACCTCAATCCTTCCGTGAATCTTCGGCACTTCCAAGCCTCATCCGGTTGGTTCGAAAGTAGGTCGAAAACCGTGACAAATTTTCGAATCTCGCTGCGTACTCGCTAACGGTCATATTCCCCTGTCGTAGGTTGAGGAATTCGACTCCTTCGCATGCCTTGCACTCGCAGAAAATACTTGTCCAAGAACTTTTCTTTGAACAACTCCCAAGTAATATCTCGGTTCGCAGCTTCTAGCATCCTCCGCACTCCGTTCCACCGGTTCTCGGCGTTACCTACCAAAGATAAAAGTAGCATAATCCACCTTCTTACCCTCGGCCGCAATTCATTCCTCGAAATACCTTCTCCAACTCCTTGATCCACAGACTAGCTTTGTCCGGATCAAATTCTCCTTTAAATTGAGGAGGATTATGGCGTCGAAACTCGCTAAATTCGAGCATCGGCAGTAGCCTCTAAGCGTTGAGCAGCTCGCTCTTGTTGTTGCGTAACTCTCTCTTTGTCGAGCGCTTTTCGTCTGTTGTGCGATGACCTCACCATCCTTTGCATCATTGTAATAGCTGCCGCCATGTCTTCCCTTCGTGCCATCTCACTTTCTCGTATTCGGATTATCCGAAAACACAGAAAAAGTCGATTGCATTCACTAAGAATACCAAACACTACTCCTTTACGAATACCATTCAGAGAACACACAGACAAACAAGACAGACTCAACCACAAGACCCAAAGAAACATAAACCGGGGCTCTGATACCAAGAATGTAACGCCCCTCTTCCAAGGGAACGTCACATGGTCGATTACAATGCGGAAATAAAGTTAGGTGAGTTGAGACCCGGTCCATTTTAATAAGACGCGTATATTCACTAGATTATAGTTGGGTATTTTAATTGGCGGTTATGTTATATATGTACTTTTTTTTTTCCTTTTTAATTAGTAACCGTGTTGACGAGACATCAATGGAAATAAAAGATCAAACAGAAGTAAAACATGCATAGGAATCAATATCTGCATCATCATATATATATATATATAAGTTTATCAAAGCATTTAGTTACAAGCCTGGTACATCAAAAAGCAAAACTATACCTGCCCCCAAAATATTACATACACATCCCCACGGTATCAGAATTTACCCACTACAAACAAAACATCGAGGCCCCCAAAATATATCATCGGTAGCCTTCGGTAGCTACGAGTGACATCAATCCCTCAAGTGAGGAGGAATCGTGTCGGGATCCTCTTCGTGGTCCTCTTCTAGGGTCGTCCTCGGGGGACTTCCTCGGGATCTTCCTCGGATCTTCCTCATCATCGAGGAAATCACCATAGGAATAGCAGAGACACGGGACGGGGCCCGAGCCGTAGAACGAAAAGAGTCCTCTCGGAGTAAAGTAACGATCGCCCACATCTCACGTATCGGTGGTGAAACTCCAAACGTAGGCGATACAAACGGTGAAGACGGGTGGTTCGTGGCGTCTCCAGTGCTAGTGATATCGAGACATCTCCCGTGTAGACACAGCGCTCAGAACTGTAGTTGATATACCAACACTCTGGCCCTCCTAAGAATGTCAGACGTACATCTCCCAAAAATCTGTGCGTACGGGGCTCCATAGTCTTCTATAGTTGCTCAATCAAGATAAGGCCAAAAACCAGGGAAGTTGGGAGCTTCCGGTTCCTCACGGTTGTCTTCGATGAGACGCAACGTACAGATAAACAGAAATGGAGAGACAGGAAAGAAAAGAGGTAAGACATCCTTCCGTCATTACCAATTATAGCATCAAGAAAACAAACGGCGCAAAGCGCCCACATAGCATTTACAACAACAGTAATAGTAATAGACATTCAAGAGCAGTTATGAATCAAGCGAGACAGTTCCAGGCAGTCATAGGTATATCGACAGTATATCAATGCCAGACCATAATAATGATAAATGCAAATAATGCACGGACTCTATACACATGAGCCCTCAATAACCAAGATCCTACTCCATGGAGCTAGACACAAAACATTCGGAGAGAATGATCAGGGAGACATGCTAGTATCTCGTCACCATAAAAACAAGTGCTTTCCGAGAAAATAATCGGTCATTTTGCGCAACAAGGCTTTATACAAAGAAAGATTCTCACAAGATCTCGATATAGGACTGTGGCCGGTCGGGATCGTTGGTGCGTTTGCACGGATCGGTTTGTCTCACGGTCCCGGAGGGGCTACCACGCCCTTTGTGAAACACCCGCGCCCCAACGCCCTCAAGGCCAACTACAGGACCCCACTTGTCTATTCGCACCCGCACTAAGGTGTGTTCAACTCCTAGGCAACTAGGCCTTACGACATCCAACGGACAAATCACAATGCATACAAACTCTATGCATAATCAGGTATGATCACTATCACATACTATTCCATCATATGTCACAATTTGCCAAAGTAAGAATTGATACAGTCAATGGTCTCTCACATGGACCCACAATAGCATAATATTGTCATTAAATAGATCAATACCCTTTTCAAAACGTATTATGAGTTCTTGCTTAGGTTTAGCTTTACTTACTGGGGCTTGCCTCTAAAGGAATTCTTTTAGTTAACTTAATTCCTCTTAGGTAATTTATTCATATGCCCTTAGAAGATTATTTTAAGATCTCAAAATCTCACACTCTCATGTTCTTCCCTGTTTATGCATCCCTAAGCAATTTCTAGTCATCTCATTTATTTATGATCAATATTCCTATATTAGTCCCAAGGTTTTGGGTTCAGGAAACTACACGGTCGGAAATCACAATTTGAGTCACAGACTTCAATTAATAGGTGTTGGGTGATAGGTATACATTTGAATTCGACAGAGACTACATTTCATGAAGAATTGAAGTTGCTATCCGACGAAGAATAATGTAACAGGAGGGGGAAAGAATGGAGAAAACATTTTTCTGTCGGATGGGGATTTTGTCGGACGAAGATCAAAACTGTCGGATGGGGGTTCTGTCGGACGAAGATCAAAACTGTCGGACCCTCCAGATGGTCAGCAAAAGCCTCAATTCGATGGGTATAGGTGTCGACGTTGGAGAAAATCTCCCAAGTGTCGAACCGACGAACACCGGTCGAAATCTCTAATTTCGACGGCAGTCCGGGGAAATTCATCTACTCGACGGGCATTGTCACTCAAATTCGACGATTATTGACTTTGGGGCATTTTCTTGTAAGTGTCCAGGACTCTATTCGACGGGTCTTTGGTCGGAAGATCAATCTCGACGGACATGATCGAGGTTCATACTCGACGAATATTGACATTGTGTTTACTGGTCAGAGATCTAAATTCGACGAGTTTGACACTCGACGAAAAGGGTCTGGAGTCTAAACTCGACGGGTTTCAACATTTTACTAAGTAATTAGGTTGTCACATTCGACAGATTTTAGGTTATCACGTTCGACAGTTTCTAGGTTGTCATGTTCGACAGGTTTTAGGTTGTCATGTTCGACAGGTTTGGCCATGGGTCCTTACTCGACGGATTTTAACGTTTTACTAAGAGATTAGGTGATCATGTTCGACGGGTTTGGCCATGGGTCCTTACTCGACGGATTTTATCATTCGACGAAAATGGTCGAATCTTCATTCGACGGATTTTGACATATCACCAAAAGATCAAGGCATTATATTCGACGAGTTTGGCCAAATTTCTTACTATTACAAGTTTTCCACATTAAGTTTCCAAGTCCTGGGCTCAACACCGTAACTATCCGAAAATCACTCGGAACTCATTCCCTTCAATATTACACATTCTAATACATCCAGTTATCATTTATATATATATATATATTCAAACTCAAACAATCAAATAACACATATACCATACGAACAAAGACACAAAAGCAGGAAGACCCTCAACAAAATCACAGACGTTCTTAAATGCTAAGAGAGGTTGAGGAGGAGTGTCTTCCTCTTACCTTAGAGAAGCACAAAGAAAGGCTGCTCCTTTTGGTCGAAATGATATTTTCGGCTCCCGAGAAATCCTTGAATATTCAAGCTCACCAAAATCAGAATCAAATGTTGAAATGGATACCCATGGTCATCAAAATGACAAGTGGGTTACGAAAATGAGAAGAGATGAGGAAAAAGCTAAGGATTTTACCTTAAAGTTCCAACCTTTAAGCTTCAACCGTGGAGGAAAAGAAGATGAAGAAGACGTAGGACTTTGAAGATGTTCCCTCAGGTGTGGTGCTTTTCGCATACACGAAATGGTGCTTTGGAGTGTGATGGTATTGGAGGGTGAAAATATGAAGGTGGGGGGAAATGGTGCTACTGGAAGGAGAAATGGAAAGAGAGAAAGATGAGTGCTACGTACAGGAGGAGGAAATGTGTGGAGATTGAAGAATGAATTAAGCCCCTTAATTCAAATGTGCAGCACAAAAATAGGAGGAGAGAGAAATAATAAAAAATGATTCAAAGAAGCTTCCTTGAGAAGCTTCGCACGCTTCTCTACGAAGTGCATAGTAAGCTTGTCTCCTTGATTAAATACAACAGATGATTTATTATACTAGCAGATAAAACCCCAAAAATGTAGACCTCGTAAAGCGTGTGGGACTCGGGTTTAGTAAGATCCCCGTTGACACGTTGACAGTCCAAGGTTTACCAAATACGTGGAAAATATTCTATTCTCCCGGCTCCACTCAGCACACACATAAAACGAAGAATATATTAAAATATTCATCATCTCCAGAAAATTTCACAAAAATTCTTAAAAATTGCAAATATTATAAAATGATCGTTTTTAACAAAATAATAAATTTTCGGGATGTTACAATCCTCAAGTTGACTGAACTTATTCCATTTAAATGCTTGCTTGAGGTAGTTGGCACCCTACAAAATAATTCAAAGCACTTTCTTTGGTATCCATCAATTTTGGATCCATAGAGGCTAGTCATTATGCCAAACTTATAAGCAAAAAAGCATTCAAAATAATAAATGAGTTCACAAAGGCAAAAGATATTTTATGATCAATCAAGCCAATTATATATAAGCATCAAAAGAATTTAACATGTATTAATCGAAACGTAGCAGAACAGATTACGTTTAAAAATAAACCGTGTTTATTCGAATAAGAAGAGGATCCTATTCGAATAAAGGATTTGGAGAGCCAAGCGTTTTGGCATTTTAATAGGTTTATTCGAATAACCTGGGAGTTATTCGAATAGACAGAAAAGCAAACAATCAGGACAGATAAGCCAAGTCTCTGGTTATTCGAATAGCCCGAGATTTATTCGAATAGAGAAAGATCAAACGTAAGAAACTGATAGAACAAAGGCTCTGTTTATTCGAATAAGTAAAGGATTTATTCGAATAGACAGTAAACACTGTAAACACAAAACTGACATAGAAGTCAGTTTATTCGAATAAACTTCATGTTATTCGAATAAAGATGATATTCAACATAAACTTTGATCAGCTTTAAAGAACTTTATTCGAATGAGCTTATATTTATTCGAATAAAATTATCAAGAAGCACAATATGACATACGTTCAGAATTCAAGACAAAGCATATATTCATATGATTTAAAGATTCAAGAGAGATAAAACTCAAGCTCAAAGATATTATCATTCGACATGTCATTTCAAACCAGAATTATACTTTATCTAGCATATTAACATATAGAGATATTTTCAGATTATAAGGCTAGAAAAGCATAATAAAAAATTTTAACTTATTCGAAATTTGCAGGTCCAAACTTCACGTGGACAAGGAAGAGAACTTGAAATTATTTCTGGTCTTTGTACTTGGAGCAGCTACTTTCAAGATGTCAAAGTCAGTTCTTGGCCTTCAAGCACACCTACAACACACTTCAATTTTTGACTTTTGGTACCCAAATTTTATTAGGTCCTTGTGTGTTAGTTTTCGAATATTAATATATTATGCTTTCATAATGATTAATTTTTCATGGTGCATAAATTGAGCACAATAAATTAAATAATTAAATACCATTAAGTACATAGTTGATGACATGCTTACTTTCATGATATATAGATAATAGCAAACATACCTAGGCATTATAGAGCCTTATGTACTAAGATATATATATAACAAATTAATAAAAACGAACATAATCATGTGTTAAGTATAATATTCAAAATTTATCAAGTACACATGATTCTATTAATCAATTAAGGGCTACAAGAAATATACCTCAAATTTATTGACTTTGCATGTAAATGCTCATGAGAGATAAAAACTGTTAATACCTTGGCCTTGGTAATTAAGGGAACTCTTTTCCTTACCCATTGCTTCTCTTTTGATGTTTTGAACTTTGCAAGCTCTACATTTTGAACTTGAGAAACTTTGGTTGAAGTCATCTTCCTTCTTTGACCAAAGTTTCTACCATTGGGCTTTGGAAGCCTTCTCCTTGATGACTCCTCTTTCTTTTGACCAATTTGTCCATCCTTTTAAGAAATATTCTGCAAAATTGAAACACTAGAAGGACATTTTGGTACCCACTTTATTTTGGGTCCTTGAATGTTAGTATTAGGGCCTTTAGGATTTTTAGGAACCCATACCATATAATTTCTCATATAAGGATTTCTTCTATAATTGTATAAATGAGAAATATGTCCTAGATGACCACAAAAATTACAAACAATTGAATTTAATGATGTCTTAATCATTTGAATATCATTTTTGAAAAACTTAAGTCTTTTGTTATTTTTATATTCTAAATTATTTTTGCCATAAGTCTTGCTTGAATTTTCACATGGAATAATACTAATTTTATTCTCATTAAACAAGAATAGAATTTAAGCAATTACAATCATTAGATTTGGCAAAATCGAAATATAAGTCCTCAACTCGATTTTCTAAATTACTGCACTTTTCACAAGAAGTTGAGGTTTTACATTTTAAAGACATTTCCTCATCAAGAAAGGCATACTCATTTTTCAAAGTTTCAATTTCATTTTCAATAAAGGAAATGTTTTCTAAACACGATAAGTTTTTCTTTTCTAAATTCAATAAACCATCATACAATTCATTATATGCACATTGTAACTCATCATAGGAAGGACTATAATTTAGTTTAGAATTATTTACCTCAAAGTCTTTTTTAGCCATATAGGAAGTAGTCTCAATTTGTAGGGTACTTGCCTCTTTACGAGAATCACATTCTTCCTCATCAATTTTGTTTTGCTTTGCCTCTTCTTCAAATTGAGCACCATTGTCACCAAGTGGCATTTGGCTCCCTTCAATAGTTTGAGTATCTCTTTGAGGATATTTTTCATGACAAGCTTCCTTCAATGGCGTTTGCTCTTCTTGCTTTTTTATATACAACTTTATACAAAAAATCATTATTAGTAAGATAAATAGCATCAAGAGTATCCCATATATCTTTAGCACTAAAGCAATTTTTAATTTTAGCATAAGCATCATCATTCAAACTGCTTCTCAAAATTTGCATAGCTCTAATATTCAAAGAAAAACATTTTTTTGTCAAAACTATTCCAAGTTTGTTTTGGTTTACAAATAAATCCATTTAGCACAACATCCCACAAATTCAAATCAAGAGATTGTATATAAAACTCTACTCTAGCTTTCCAATAAACACAATTTACACCATCAAAGAATGGTGGTTTATCAATTTCAAAACCTTTCATTTTGAAAAACTTTCAAGGTTGCTAACAGACAAGGATCTTTAACTCTAAGCGGTTAAGCTTTCACCAGAGCACGAAGCTCTGATACCACTTGTTAGTCATGACAACCATTACCCAAGAGGGGGGTGAATTGGGTATAAAAACTTTTTCACAAATGCTCTTAAAATAAATACAAATATTTAAGCTATTTAAATAAAAGCACAGAAGGAGTGTGATGAAGAAAAGAAACTTTAAGAACATCAGAAAGTAAATGTGCAATAAAATAAAATTACATAAAATAAAGAGATAAAGAGAAGAAGAACAAGCACGATATTTATCCTGGTTCGACCACCAACCACTTGTGGTCTACGTCCAGTCCCCGAAACACAGTTCGAGATCTTTGACTATGTATACAAGCTTCCAATAGGTGCTTGCAACCTTTATATAAAAGAGCACTTTTCACACACAGGGAAACTTTACCCTTGTGCTAAAGTCTCAGCCTGCAGGGATACCTCACCCTTTATACAAACCTTGAGGGATGCCTCACCCTCGATACAAATCTTGAAGGATACCTCACCCTCAATATAGTAGAATAGAAATATAGATG
This sequence comes from Ormosia semicastrata, assembly GCA_029884595.1. Classification (NCBI taxonomy): domain Eukaryota; kingdom Viridiplantae; phylum Streptophyta; class Magnoliopsida; order Fabales; family Fabaceae; genus Ormosia; species Ormosia semicastrata. The sequence continues at coordinate 37,972,409 of JAQQTO010000045.1, forward strand.
AAGAGAAACTCTCACAAAGAGTAGATAATACAATTTGAAGCTCTATGAAGCTCTCTAAGGATATCTCAAATTTTGGCTATAGAATAATAAATTTTGGCAAAAAAGAGCACAGAAATTTGGTAAAATATGTATCACAAAATAAAGCAAGAAAGAATTATTTCAGATAAATGAGTGTTGCTAAAAGATGTCCCAAAAACATGTATTTATAGTGGTCTAAGAAAAAGAGCCGTTGGGTATTAATTAATATCACATTAAAAGCCTCTAAAAATAGCCGTTGCGTAAAACTGGATCGAGTTTATTCAAATAAACGAAGTCCTATTCGAATAAATCACTTATAACACATTAGGAAGTGTTTTCTGAAACCATTTATTTGAATAAACATTTAGTTATTCGAATAAATGTTTAGTTATTCGAATAAAACGTTAAAAACACGTTCAGTAACCTTTTTTGGGTCATGTTATTCGAATAACCCTTTGGTTATTCGAATAAACCATTAAAAACTCGTTCTGGTATGATTTTTGTGGTGTGTTATTCGAATAACATTTGCTTTATTCGAATAAACCACTCAAATTTTGAAAACTAATTTTAAATGGTCATAACTTCTTCATTTCTTATCCGTTTAAAGCAAATGACCAGTCATTAGAAAGATCTTTGAGTCTATTTTCAAATGAAATAAGTTTCAAAACAAAAATCAAATTATTTTGAAAGATATGATTAAAAAAGTGACCAAAGGTCAGTTTTGTAAAACTCAAACTTGGCTATTTTTCATAAATTTGAACTACCACCATAAACAACTTTTCAAAACTTGTTTGTTGGGTATTTTAGCATAGGAAAACCATTTGTAAAAACATATTTGAGATATCCATAAGGCTGCTTACATAAAGACCCTAAGTCCTAAAAGTTATACCATTTAATCTTCCTTTGGACTTGGTCTTTGACATGACTTTGATGTTTATCAATACCTTCATGAAATAGGCATTCACATCCTCCTTGTATTGAGCTTAATAGAGATCTTTTTGCTTTCTTGTTACAATACTCACTCTTGATACTTGGACTATCCTACAAAGTATTGCTCACTTAAATAAGCATAGCTAGTCCAAATTCATAATTCAATATCTTCATATGCATGATTCATAAATGTATAACTCTAGTTAGTTTAACATGCATATAAGACTTTCATAGACACATCCAAATAAGATATTTATCAATTATTAATGGATATGCTCTATATAGGATGCAACAAAGAACATATTGCACAAAGGTCAAATCCAATATTAATTCATTTATAACTCATATAAAGCATTATTGGATATACTATATGATGAATGTTACATATATCATATTGCATGATTATTAAGTAAAATATAACTAGATAAGGTACATTTTATGCATGATACAATATATCACAATAAGCACATTTATCAAGCATAAGTATCATTCTATTTGTCTTGTATTTGTCATCATCAAAACTTAACATATAAAACCATTTGGGGCAAACTTATTTCCACAAACTATGTTATAGTTGAAATCTGAGGATAATCGGAGCTAGTTTGGTATTTTTAAGTATACTGGTGGTGTGTTTTAATACTGATTTGACTAGCAGCTGATACGAAAAAATAGACAAATGGTGAAACAGGATTTTTAATGAATCTTAGGTTTTATTTTGAATCCGTTGGAAGCTAGGAAACTGGACTTGGTGGAATCTAAGTGTTTTTAGTAGTATGGGAATTTTGCTATAAGTATAGGAAACTCATTTTGCTAGTCTTGGCTAAGAAAGAAACGAAAACAGAAAAGAGAAGAGAATGGAAAGAAAGGAACCATAGGGGGGAACGAGAAAAGGGGAAAAGCTAGAGGAGTTGGAATCAAAGCTTGAAACAAGATCCAAAAGCAAGTTCAAGGTTTCAAGATCTCTATCTTTCCTGCACAAGAGATAGGGGGTTTTGAGTCCTTTTAGTCGCTTTCTCTCATTTTCTTCCTTTATCCCTAGTTGAGGTATAATGGCTCAAAATGAGATTTTGAGGTGTTTGGAGTGTTTTTCTTTCTTGGATGTATTTCAAGGATTGTTTATGGCTTGTTCATTGTATGAGTTTGAGTTAGAAACTTAGAAATCCCCATTTGAACCCTTGATGGCCAAAGTGGAAAAAAAGGGGTTTGGATGTGTGATTTGGCTCATGGATCCAAACTAGATAATTTTAGTTGGTGATTGAATATTTAGAGAACTTGTTAGGAGTTTAAAATCAACTAGAAACTGTTTTGGAGTGGTTAAATCTCATGAGAGTCACCAATGGAACAGTGGCAGTTTCTGCAAAATTCTGCACAAACTGCATCAGGCAACCAACACCTAGGCGCCGTGAGGAGAATGCCTAATGTTGGGAAATCCGGGACCAAAAGCTCAGTGGAAAAAGGATTCCCATCAAGGATCCATGCGAAAAAAAAAGAGCCATGAAACTTGATTTTTGAGTTTACCTCTTGAAGACAGACGAAAAATGACCAAGCAAATCACTATCACCACAGCAATGACAATACCTCTACGTTGTCCACATGAACAGACTCACAAACGTCCAATGTCTACGATCTTGGAGTCTAATGTCTCTTATGTTAGGAATTACGGATACATCACGCAGCGAAAAACAGGGATTCCCACCAAGGATCCATGCGAAAAAGCCATAATATGAGTTTTTAAATGATTTACCTCTTGAAGCGTGAATCACAAACACCGTAATAAAAATGATGTCTCTGCGGTATCCACACGAACAGACACATGAACGTCCAACATCCACAAGAGGAGCCTCACGTCTCTCACACAGTGCTAGCTGCGAAGAGAAGAGAAGAAACCTGCCGCTCAATCACTCACTTTTCTGTAGGTGCGGCTAGGGTTCTGAAATTATCTATCTTAGCCGCCCCTTAGCAGCACTATTTATAATAGTGATTGCCTTAAGTGAGTGTGAGCAGCAGCAAGGCAAGCTGTGCAACCCTAGACCAATCTATTATGAGTCTGGCCTATATTTGAATCCGAGTCCAACTTGGATCCATTGCTACAATTTTAGTCTGCTCTATGTGTGTGACCCTGCAGGTTCTTATTACGTTGGCAGTAATATTAAAATCCCATTTTAATATTACAAGTAGTGAGCGGTATCAAGCAACACATCGCTACTACCCAAGTAATAAGAATGTCAGTGATTTGACATAACCTTTCCATGACTAATGTTTTCGTGTTGTTTAGTCCCTTTGTCAAGATATCTAGATTGAACACAAGGCATGGAATGCGTCACCCTTGTATAGTCCAATCATTGATTTCCTGATACTCGAGTAGACTTTGTAACAACAAATGAGATCAATATCTCATATTGACTTATTTGAGCATGGCCATGCATTTCGCAGTCTCACTCAATCAGGGGGCCGAAGATATCGCTCCTGTTATGTAAGAGTGACAAATCCCATCTAGGTCACTCACATCCCTCTGCATAATTCGCGGTATGTCCAATAACTAACTTTATAATCTCCTTGTTACAGATGACGTTTGATGGCATTAAAACACACAACTCCTCATGTAGGAATCGTAGTGATTTCAGGTCAAAGGACCACAAACACCATTGTCACTATGAGAATCGCTTATGACACTCACGTAACGATCCATGTAGCATTCTCATGGTGGGTCAGTCCAGTACATCATTACTCTAATATGTACCCATGTGAAGACTTGATATCTCATATCCATGACCCGTGAGATGTGGTCATCAGTCTCTGCACATACTAGTCTCAATGTATTATTGTTGTCCTAATTAACAATAATACTTGACTAGGGACATTTAAGAATAGTGTTGTAACCAAAAGGATCTCACGATCAAGTCATCCACTTGATGTCCTATGGCATCAAACTTACTATTCTAAGGACTTTATTATGTTTATAAAAAAAAACATAATAAATGAAATGCCTCATATATAAAATAGCATAATAGAATGTATGTAAATACAGAAAATATATTGGCCTCCAGGGCATACACCAATAATCTCCTACTTGCACTAGAGTCAATCAGGCATATATCTAATGCCTAAAGACCTAGTGTGACCCTCATGCTTCTGCTGTACAAAAGGCTTCGTTAGTGGATCAGCAATGTTATCATCTGTTGGTACTCTGCATATCTTTACATCTCCTTTATCGATGATCTCTCGAATGAGATGGAAGCGCCTAAGTATATGTTTGGATCGCTGGTGAGATCTAGGCTCCTTAGCTTGTGCAATGGCTCCATTATTATCACAATAGAGGTCTACTGGGTCCACAATGTTAGGAATAGTGCCTAGTTCAGTAATGAACTTCCTGATCCAAACGGCCTCCTTTGCTGCATTGGAGGCAGCAATATACTCAGCCTCTGTGGTAGAATTGGCGACCGTCTCCTGCTTTGAACTCTTCCAGCTCACAGCCCAACCATTTAGGCAAAAAACATAACCTGATTGTGATCTGGAGTCATCCTTATCGATTTGGAAGCTAGCACCAGTGTAACTTTTTACAACTAGCTCTTCCTCACCTCCATATACCAAGAACAAATCCTTAGTCCTTCTTAAGTACTTAAGGATGTTTTTGATAGCAGTCCAGTGACTCTCATCGGGATCAGACTGGTACCTACTCGTCATGCTCAAAGCATACGAGATGTCTGGTCGAGTACATAACATGGCATACATGATAGATCCAATTGCAGATGCATATGGAATCTTGCTCATGCGATCCCTCTCATCCTGGGTGGAAGGGGATTGAGCCTTAAATAGGCTTACACCATGTGACATAGGCAAGAGTCCTTTCTTGGATTCATGCATGTTAAATCGTCTTAACACTTTGTCTATGTATGTAATATGACTTAGGCCAAGCAGTCTCAGTGATCTATCTCTATAGATCCTGATACCTAATACATAGGTGGCTTCGCCCAAGTCCTTCTTAGAGAAGTAGTTCCCTAACCAAGTCTTTATGGACTGTAGGGTAAGGATGTCATTTCCAATAAGTAGTATGCCATCTACATACAATACCAGAAAGACAATAGTGCTCCCACTAACCTTCTTGTAGACACAAGATTCTTCTTCATTCTTGATGAAACTAAACTGTTTTATTGTATCATCAAAACGAAGATTCCAGCTTCTAGAAGCTTGCTTCAATCCATAAATAGATCGTTGTAACTTGCATACTTTTGTAGCATCCTCTAGAGTGGCAAAACCCTCAGGTTGTGTCATGTACACATCTTCGAGAAGATTTCCATTAAGGAAAGCAGTTTTGACATCTATTTGCCAAATTTCATAATCATGGTATGCTGCAACAGCAAGCAAAATCCAAACGGATTTAAGCATCGCAACTGGGGAAAAAGTCTCATCATAGTCTACACCATGAATTTATTTGAAACCTTTAGCCACCAATCGTGCCTTAAAGGTATGCACATTACCATCCATGTCGATTTTCTTCTTGAAAACCCACTTGCACCCAATGGGTTTTACCCCTTCAAGTGGGTCAACTAAGGTCCATACTTGGTTGGCATACATGGAATCCATCTCAGATCTCATGGCCTCAAGCCATTTCTCAGATTCTGGGCCAATAATGGCTTCCTGGTAAGTCACAGGCTCATCTTGACCCATGTGCAATACGTCACCTTGTTGGGTCATGAGAAATCCATATCTCTCTGGTTGATGACGTATCATGTTAGACCTACGCAGGTCTTGTGCTACTAGAGCAGGTTGTTGTTCCACAATATTTTGTGGAGGCTGCTCTATTTCCACCATTGGTTCATTCTTTGCTTTGTGAAACTTGAACTTCTTCAAGTTCTACTTTTCTCCCACTGGTTCCTTTGGAAATAAACTCCCTTTCTAGAAACACAACTGTCCGTGCGACAAACACTTTGCCCTCGGTAGGATTATAGAAAAAGTATCCCTTGCTTTCCTTTGGATACCCCACAAAGAAGCATTTATCTGATTTAGGTCCAAGCTTATCAGAAACTTGACATTTCACATAAGCTTCACAACCCAAATTTTCAAGAAAGACATACTAGGCCGTCTCCCAGTCCATATCTCATATGGTGTCTTTTGAACCGTCTTAGATGGAACACGGTTTGTAACACCCTTGTGGGGATGTCACATTTATGAATGCAATGAAATAAAAAGAAATAAAAAAAATAAAACTCTTACCCAAGTTGTAAAACATTTGATACTTACGTAATATTTGTGGTAGTATTATTTTTTTTCCTTTTTATAATTATGACATTAAATAAAATAACATGAAACATAAAATATAACAAACATAAACTCACCATAATATACATATGATTCTCTTTTAGTACACACATAATTTACAACTACATATATTTAATAAGGCAGTAAAGAGTTGACACAAAGCTAAAACATAGCACTGCCCAAGTGCATCTCGAGATATCTAACCCTCCGATGAATCATCTTCTAGAACCTCCAGAATAACCATCGAAAAGTTCACATCTCGGAGATCTCACAGCACGACGGACACGAGTCCGAGCTGTCGACTCGCTACTGAGCTCACTAGGCGCATGGAAAATTCCCTACCAATAACGCCTAATGGTCAGAGGTAACTCTAAATGTAAATAAAGCATAGTAGTGAATATGACCTCTCCGTTATACTCTCTACATAGGGACACGGTCAAACGTCCCACATAAGCAACTGTCCCTCGGTCCACATGCATACGCCACGCCTCGGAACCCCCATGAAACTCCAGTCTCACAAACCCGAAGAATCCTGGCAATGCCATGATCTCAAGATCAGGCTTGACGATCAGTGTGATCTACCGGCTCCTCCTCCTCGTATACTTCGCCCGACTGTTGCTCGTCAGGATACTGTATCTCAAGACGCTGATCTTCTTCTTCCTCTAACTCTTTACGAATATAATATAATAATTTCGAGAAAACATATAGAGAGGTGAGACAATCTACATCACTACCCGCATGGCAATAAAGAAAACGACAGTACAAAATAGTCATCACAACAGTACATACCAATATATCATGCATAATATATCAAGCAGTATATATATAAATAATACATACCATTATATCATGCATAATATATTAAAGCAATAAATCATACAATTTATCACAGATTATGATAAGTAATAAAATGCAGGTAATGCATGAACACACACCGACTCGTTCCTACTCCATGGAGCTAAACACGGATATCTGAGAGAATGATCTGATTAGAAACTAATAATACTTTATGGCTGCCCAACCAAACTATTGCACTGTCCAATCTTTGTGTCTATAGCCCACAATCCAAAACATTGTGTAGCAGTACACAGTCCAACATCGTGTACCACAGGCATAGTACTTAATAGTCCCCTCAAGATCTCGATTAAGAATAGTGCTTGTCAAGATAATTAGTGTGTTGCCCGTTACCACGGCCCAGAGGAGCAACCCACTGTCCGCATGTGGAATTCTCCGCACACTAATGCCTCCAAGTTCATAAATGAACCACACTACGCTTATCACACTAAAACACGGTGTAATTCGCCTCGTCAATCAATCACAAATTATAACCCAAATTGGCACAACACTCTAAACATGATCTAAAATTACAACAATACCCTTATTATCCAAATTTTACCATAATTATAAAAAATTACCAAAATACCCTTAGTTACAAAATAACAAAGTATAGTACGTCCCACCTGACAGTACTACACTGCAATATGTTTGGGTCCACCACTTTGGCCCGACAGCAAAACTCACAGTATTGTTCAATCGTGTAGGAATGTTATCGCATTTTTACAATCTCATCGTTTTGACAAATGTTTTTAAATCGCATAAAGATATTTTGACGTTTTTAAACATCGTAAAATGTTTTTAAATCATTTTCTCAATCGTGTAAGATTTTTAATTCATTTTCTTAACCGAATAGCTTAAAATCATCATTTCTGCTATGTGTAAAACTATATCTAGTACTTTTAAAATACGTAGAGTATTTTCCTTATGTTCTAAATATAGTATGGAATCTTTTCATTTTATGCGTCTGATTTTAATAAATTTTGGCAGCATTTTGCCTATAAAATCAGTATAAGGTATTTTCAACGTTTTTCACTAAATATAGTTCATTTTATTTTTTTACCCAATAATTACGCTTTGAAACTTGCTAACGCGCTTCAAAATTTATAAAATGAGCTTGACGTTAGTATTTTTCTAGCGTCTGTTTTATTTCTTACTTAAACTAAATTCTGCTAAGTTAAATTTCTAGAACTGAATTTATTCCTTTTATTTTTCTGAATGAATCATTGGAATCCATTTATGTTGTAAATCACTTACCTAACCTATCTTAGCAAATAAAATGGCATGTTGGACAAATCAAAATAAAATGGTATTTGATTATACACTAAATGGCATATTGGCCACAATTAACTTAAATCTTTTTCAAATCCATTATTTTACCTAGGTTCATTAAATCATTGATTTAAAAAATTGTGGAGAACATTTTGGTTCTCTAATTTCATGAGAAGGTCGTGAGCTTCAATGTGTTCTTTGGAACACTCATGCAAATCGTTACATGTTATTCACATCCTACTTTAATAATTATACAGTTATAGACACATACAATTATTTAATCACATATAATATACATACAATATATTTAAAGCCATAAACATGCATAACAAAAATAATAATAACTATAATCATGCATAGCAAAAATAATCATAAATAGAAAAACATCTAAACAATCACAAAAAAATAATAAGACCATAAACAATCACACAAATCGAATCCTTATGGATTCTTCATACACAATCAATCCATTTTCTCATCACCACTTAGGGTTGATGAGATTAAATCTCCCTCTTACCTCTTGTAGACAATTTAATCGGTTAGTTTTCCTCCTTTCCTTCAAATTTTGTGTGACTCCCAAACAAATCCCTAAAATTCTTAAACAATTAGTAAAAACATATACAAGGTACAAAATAGAAAAACCATGGAACAATCATGGTTAGAAAAATTAGAAATGTAATTTTGAACCATAGAAACAAAACTTACCCTTAAGTAAGTAACCAAAAGGTTGGATTTTGGACAAGATAGAGTAGGAATTTGAGAAAACTTTGTGAATGAAAAGTGTTTAGAATGGGATTTGGGTTTAGGAAATATGATGAGATGAAATTATGAAGGTTTGGTTGTGTGGGTGTGGGTGTTGGCCGAAACTAGGGAGAGAAAGTGAAAGAGAAGTGTGCTTGAGTTTTTGGTATTTTAGAGAGAGAAATGGATAGCTAAATGTGATAAGTGTGAAAAATAAAAGTGAAGAGTGAATAGATAGAGCTGCAGCCGTGAGTGGGTGTGGGTGAGGTTGAGTGATCAACTTTGCATGGTAAAATATCATAGAGTGTTCACATGGTTAAGCACATGGCTTATGTCATGTTGGAGCCTTCAAGAACCATGTAGAACCAATCCAATCCAAGCCTCCTTGCTGCTGCCCAAAACCGTGTGGATCTTCCTCTTTTTAGTGTCCTAATTGTTCTCCAATTACACCTAATTACATGCTAATTAATTAGGTAATTAGTTAGGTTAATTATCCTAACCAATCTTAATTAACATACTAATAATATAACTAATTAATTTATATTAACATATATTATAACCTTTAATCAATATTAATATATCTAATTAGTATTTAGATTATAATTAATTAATAACTAAGCTAGTTCACTTAGTTTGTTAATTAAGTATTTAGATTAGTCAAATTAAGCTTAATTAGGTTACTAACCAAATTCAAGCCTACAATTTTTGACTTAATTCTAACCATTGATTCATCTTTAATTCTTAGCCCTAGATTAGATCTAAGGTAGATATCAATTAGTCATAAAACTATCATTCTAATCTCACCATTGATTAGATCAACGGCTTAGGTTAAAGGCTTCCTAACTAAGTCTTCATCCAATGGTCCAAACGAAAGTCTATGCTCCATTCGTTGACCAATTCCTATTGGTTTAGAAAGTCAAGCCACTTTTGTTGACTTGCTCTCATTGGCTAGAATTTGTATAGTCAGCACAGTTGACTGTTTTTCCTAAACGCGGGTCCCACAGTACTTTTAAAGATCGTGGTCAAATCGAAGCTTGATTTTTCTTGTTTTTGAGACAAGTAGATCTTGTAATATAAAATAATATTATAATAATATAAAATTATTTTATTACGATTAAATCCAAAAAATTATGAGATTAATATATATATCAATCAGAATTGGGTTTAGTAAGATCCCCCAGCTCCAATTAATTAAAATAAGATTTATCCGGCCAGAAAATTATTATTTCCCTAGGTCGGAGCAAATCACATACAATAGTCAAATACACTCACGAAACAGTCAAATTAAATTTACTGCTCACAGAATTCAAAAAACAGTACATTTCAGGACTATATTATAATTATCTGAAAAGTTAGGGTGTTACAACTCTCCCCTACTAATAAGAATTTCGTCCCCGAAATTCATCATACATCAAACAATTGAGGGTATTGCTCCCTCATCCTATTCTCTAATTCCCATGTAGCATCTCCCGTTACATTGTTCCACACTACCTTCACCAGCTCAATCATCTTCCCTCGAAGTTGTTTCACTCTCCTGTCCTCGATTCTAACAGGAAGTGTTTCATACGTCAAATTATCCTTTAGCTGCACTTCATCAGGTTGTATCACATTGGTTGGATCGGGAATGTATTTCCTCAACTGAGACACATGAAATACATTATGAAGATTGGATAGAAAAGGCGGTAAAGCTATTTGGTAAGCTACAGGACCAATCCAACGAATAATTTGATAAGGTCCTATAAACTTAGGTGTAAGCTTCCTAGATTTAAGAACTCTTCCGACACCAGTCGTAGGCGTAACTCGTAAGAATACATGATCGCCTTCTTCAAATTCCAGGGGTCGTCTTCGTTTATCAGCATAACTTTTCTGACAGCTCTAAGTCGTTCGTATCTTTTCTTGTATCATCTTCACCTTTTCCGTAGTCTGCTGCACAAGATCAGGACCAATAGTCATACTCTCCCATCCTGATACCAACACAAAGGTGCTCGGCATCGTCGTCCATAAAGTGCTTCATAGGGTGCCATTCCTATGCTTGAGTGAAAACTATTGTTGTAGGTGAATTCTATCAAAGACAAAAATTCATCCTAACTCCCTTGTTGTTCCAACACATAAGCACGCAACAGATCTTCCAACGACTGAATCATTCTCTCTGTCTGACCATCAGTTTGCGGATGATATGCAGAACTCAATTGCAATTTAGTCCCCATAGCTTCTTGCAAACTTTGCCAGAGTCTTGACATAAACCTCGGATCTCTATCAGAAACTATACTTATAGGCACACCATGAAGTCTAACAACTTCGTTGATATATATCTGGGTCAAGCGTTCCAACGAATACTTAATATTGATTGGCAAGAAATGCGCTGATTTCGTAAGCCTATCAACTATAACCCATATCGAATCATGACCCTTCCTTGTCCTCGAAAATCCGATAACAAAATCCATCGAGATACTATCCCACTTCCACTCTGGAATAGTCAAGGGTTATAACATACAAGCAGGCCTTTGATGTTCCACTTTTGCCTTCTGACAGACAAGACAAGACGTCACATGTTCAGCTACATCTCTCTTCATTCTTGGCCACCAAAACAGTCGCTTCAAGTCTTGATACATCTTCGTCATCCCCGGATGCATACTCAAATTACTTGTATGAGCTTCATCCAAAATCGCTCTCTTGAGTTCGAAATCATCAGGTATACAAACTCTTCCTTCAAACCTCAAGACTCCATCAGATCCTTCCTCCACCGTCGCTTTATGACCTTGCTTCAACAATTCCTTTTCATTTTGTAAAAACGCATCTTCATCTTGTTTCTCTTTTATTATCTCCAACAAGTCATTCAAAACCACAACTCTACTTAGACGAATCTTTCCAGGTACCAATTCTATTGATAACCATAGATCTCTAAATTGATTCATCAGCTCTTCCTCTTTAATCATCACAGCAGAAACGCTAACCACCTTTCTGCTTAAGGCATCTGCCACCACATTCGCTTTTCCTAGATGGTATTGAAGCTGAAAATCATAATCCTTCAAAAATTCCAACCATCGTCTCTGTCTCATATTCAATTCTTTTTGATCAAACAAGTATTTTAAGCTCTTGTGATCACTAAAGACATTGAACATAGCTCCATACAGAAAATGCCTCCACACTTTCAACGTAAAAACTACTGCAGCTAGCTCTAAATCATGCGTTGGGTAGTTCCTCTCATGAACCTTCAAATGTCTTGAAGCATAAGCTACTACATTCCGATCCTGCATCAACACATATCCTAACCCTTGATAAGATGCATCACAATACACCTTAAAAGATTTGTTAGGATCCGGCAAAATTAACACTGGTGCAGTCGTTAGTCTCTTCTTCAGCTCTTGAAAACTCGCTTCACGTTCTTCTATCCAATCAAAAGCTTGGCCCTTCCTTGTGAGTTGTGTAAGTGGTCCAGCTATCTTGGAAAAACCTTTAATAAACCTTCGGTAATATCCGGCTAATCCAACAAAACTTCAAACCTCAGTCACAGTCTTAGGTCTTTCCCACTGTAAAACAGTTTCCAAATTCGATGGGTCTACTGCAATACCTTCCTTGGAAATTATGTGACCTAGAAATTGAACTTCTTCCAACCAAAACTCGCACTTTGCCAACTTCGCATACAGCTTCTTCTCCTTCAAAATCTGAAGAACTATACTGAGATGTTCAGTATGCTCTTCTCGACTTTGAGAATAGATCAGAATGTCATCGATAAAGATAACGACAAATCTATCTAAGTACGGACAAAAATCCTATTCATATAGTCCATGAATATTACAGGAGCATTCATCACTCCGAACGGCATCACTTGATACTCATAATGTCCATAACGAGTTCGGAAAGCTGTTTTAGGTACATTGTCGACCTTGACACGAATCTAATGATAACCTGATCGCAGATCTATCTTAGAGAATACAGCGGTTCCCTTCAATTGATCCATCAAGTCATCAATCCTCGGTAGTGGATATTTATTCTTTATAGTAACCTTGTTCAGCTGTCGATAATCAACACAAAGACGCGAAGTTCCATCCTTCTTCTTGACTAGCAACACTGGTGCTCCCCATGGTGAAACACTAGGTCGCACAAACTGCTTCTCCAACAGTTCCTCCAATTGCTTCTTCAGCTCTGCCAACTCTACCGGCGACATTCGGTACGGTGCAATCGAAATAGGAACTGCTCTTGGTACTAAGTCGATAGAGAATTCGATTTCCCTTTCCGGTGGCAAACCAGGTACATCGTCAGGAAAAATCTCTGGAAATTCATTGACGACAGGAATAGTGCTCACATCCTTCTCACACTTGACTTCCAAAGAAGACAGCAACATAAACCCTTGAGCTCCATCCCTCAATAATGACTTGACCTTAACAGCAGTCAAGAATCCAGAACTTTCTTCCTTAGGAAAAACTATGGTTTTGCTCGCACAGTCTATAAGGATATGGTTAGAAGATAACTAGTCCATTCCTAGTATTATGTCTATCTCAACAAGAGGTAAACAAATCAAGTTGACCGAAAACATACGATCCTTTATAACAATAGGACAGTTCATACACATCTTGGATGTAACAACAAGCTTACCAGTCAGTGTAGAAACAATCAATTGAAAACTCAGAGAAGACACAGGCAGTTTCAAACGTTCCACACAATCATATGCAATAAATGAGTGTGTTGCACCCGAATCATATAGCAAAGTCAGGTAATTACCTTCAATGACACCTTCTCCTTGAACAAGATCTTCAGATTGAGAAGCCTCAGTTCCGGTCATCGTATACACTCGCCCTCCAGATCTCGGCTGAGTAGCACGGACATTCTTTACAGCAGGTTTCCTCTCCGGCTGAGTGCAATCCCTAGAAACATGTCCAGGTTTTCTGCAGTTAAAACAGATTGTTCCTCTGATCGGGCAATCTATAGAGATATGGCCACTCTTGCCACATTTAAAACATGTCAGCGTAAACGCCACATTCTGACCAGCTCGATTTCCACTAGAACTTCCCCCAACAGATGGACGTTGAGGCTGACTCCCTAACGGTCTCGCATAAGGCTTTCTCTGAAATCGACCACCACTGCTACTACCTCCTCTTTGGAACCTAGTAGGTCCAAAATTACGACTCCTCTGATCTCAGGACGGCTCCAACGCTTCCAGTCGTCGACAAGTATCCATCAACACAGGAAACTCCCTCATTCGCATTGGTAGAACTGAACGCCTCAGTTCCATCCTTAACCCATCTTCAAACTTCTGGCACTTCCACACCTCATCGGGTCGGTTTTGGAAATACCTTGAGAATTGCGACAAACTCTCAAATTTTGCAGCATATTCTCCAACAGTCATATTCCCTTGACGTAGACCAAGAAATTCCATCTCCTTGGCATGTCAAGCAGTACTGGGAAAGTACTTCTCCAGAAATACTTCACAAAACACCTCCCAGGTGATCTCAATTCCTTCAGCTTGCAACAATTGGCAGGTATTTCTCCACCAATTCTCAGCATCTCCTCTCAACATGTACACAACATATGTTACCTTCTTATTTTTTGCACACCCCATTCCTTCAAATACTTGCTCCAAGTCTTGAATCCAAAGACTTGCCTTCTCAGGGTCAAACTCGCCTCTAAACTGTGGCGGATTGTTGCATCTGAACTCAGACAAATTCAAAGCATCAGCAGTTGCATCTTGATGTTGAGCTGCTCTTCGATTTTGCTGAGTAATTGCTTCTGCCATTTGCTGCATAGCCTCAGCAACAGCAATCATTGGGTCTACATCACGTGCCGCATTTGCACGCGTTCCTCTTCCTCCAGACATCTTATTTCTTCAACAAGACAAAACAATGTCAGATGTGACCTTTCGGAAACAAATCACAGAGATTCACACAACACAAGCAAAAACATACCTAACCACAACCCCAAAAGACTCTAAATTAGGCTCTAATACCAACTAATGTAACACCCTTGTGGGGATGTCACATTTATGAATGCAATGAAATAAAAAGAAATAAAAAAAATAAAACTCTTACCCAAGTTGTAAAACATTTGACACTTACGTAATATTTATGGTAGTATTATTTTTTTCCATTTTATAATTATGACATTAAATAAAATAACATGAAACACAAAATATAACAAACATAAACTCACCATAATATACATATGATTCGCTTTTAGTACACACATAATTTACAACTACATATATTTAATAAGGTAGTAAAGAGTTGACACAAAGCTAAAACATAGCACTGCCCAAGTGCATCTCGAGATATCTAACCCTCCGATGAATCATCTTCCAGAACCTCCAGAATAACCATCCAAAAGTTCACATCTCGGAGATCTCACAGCACGACAGACACGAGTCCGAGCTGTCGACTCGCTACTGAGATCACTAGGCGCATGGAAAATTCCCTGCCAATAACGCCTAATGGTCAGAGGTAACTCTAAATGTAAATAAAGCATAGTAGTGAATATGACCTCTCCGTCATACTCTCTACATAGGGACACGGTCAAACGTCCCACATAAGCAACTGTCCCTCGGTCCACATGTATATGCCACGCCTCGGAACCCCCATGAAACTCCAGTCTCACAAACCCGAAGAATCCTGGCAATGCCATGATCTCAAGATCAGTCTTGACGATCAGTGTGATCTACCGGCTCCTCCTCCTCGTATACTTCGCCCGACTGTTGCTCGTCAAGATACTGTATCTCAAGAGGCTGATCTTCTTCTTCCTCTAACTCTTTACGAATATAATATAATAATTTCGAGAAATCATATAGAGAGGTGAGACAATCTACATCACTACCCGCATGGCAATAAAGAAAACGACAGTACAAAACAGTCATCACAACAGTACATACCAATATATCATGCATAATATATCAAGCAATATATATATAAATAATACATACCATTATATCATGCATAATATATTAAAGCAATAAATCATACAATTTATCACATATTATGATAAGCAATAAAATGCAGGTAATGCATAAACACACACCGACTCGTTCCTACTCCATGGAGCTAAACATGGATATCTGAGAGAATGATCCGATTAGAAACTAATAATACTTTATGACTGCCCAACCAAACTATTTCACTGTCCAATCTTTGTGTCTATAGCCCACAGTCCAAAACATCGTGTAGCAGTACACAGTCCAACATCGTGTACCACAGGCATAGTACTTAATAGTCCCCTCAAGATCTCGATTAAGAATAGTGCTTGTCAAGATCATTAGTGTGTTGCCCGTTACCATGGCCCAGAGGAGCAACCCACTGTCCGCATGTGGAATTCTCCGCACACTAATGCCTCCAAGTTCATAAATGAACCACACTATGCTTATCACACCAAAACACGGTGTAATTCGCCTCGTCAATCAATCACCAATTATAACTCAAATTGGCACAACACTCTAAGCATGATCTAAAATTACAAAAATACCCTTATTATCCAAATTTTACCATAATTATAAAAAATTACCAAAATACCCTTAGTCACAAAATAACAAAGTATAGTACGTCCCACCTGACAGTACTACACTGCAATATGTCTGGGTCCACCACTTTGGCCCGACAGAAAAACTCACAGTATTGTTCAATCGCATAGGAATTTTATCGCATTTTTACAATCTCATCGTTTTCACAAACATTTTTAAATCGCGTAAAGATATTTTGACGTTTTTAAACATCGTAAAATGTTTTTAAATCATTTTCTCAATCGCGTAAGATTTTTAATTCATTTTCTTAACCGAATAGCTTAAAATCATCATTTCTGCTATGTGTAAAACTATATCTAGTACTTTTAAAATACGTAGAGTATTTTCCTTATGTTCTAAATATAGTATGGAATCTTTTCATTTTATGCGTTTGATTTTAATAAATTTCAGCAGCATTTTGCCTATAAAATCAGTATAAGGTATTTTCAACGTTTTCTACAAAATATAGTTCATTTTATTTTTTTACCCAATAATTACACTTTGAAACTTGCTAACGCGCTTCAAAATTTATAAAATGAGCTTTACGTTAGTATTTTTCTAGCATCTGTTTTATTTCTTACTTAAACTAAATTCTGCTAAGTTAAATTTTTAGAACTAAATTTATTCCTTTTATTTTTCTCAATGAATCATTGGAATCCATTTATATTGTAAATCACTTACCTAACCTATCTTGGCATGTTGGCCAAATCAAAATAAAATGGTATTTGATTATACACTAAATGGCATATTGGCCACAATTAACTTAAATCTTTTTCAAATCCATTATTTTACCTAGGTTCATTAAATCATTGATTTAGAAAATTGTGGAGAACATTTTGGTTCTCTAATTTCATGAGAAGGCCGTGAGCCTCAATGTGTTCTTTGGAACACTCATGCAAATCATTACATGTTATTCACATCCTAATTTAATAATTATACAGTTATAGACACATACAATTATTTAATCACATATAATATACATACAATATATTTAAAGCCATAAACATGCATAACAAAAATAATAATAACTATAATCATGCATAGCAAAAATAATCACAAATAGGAAAACATCTAAACAATCACAAAAAAAATAATAAGACCATAAACAATCACATAAATCGAATCCTTATGGATTCTTCATACACAATCAATCCATTTTCTCATCACCACTTAGGGTTGATGAGATTCAATCTCCCTCTTACCACTTGTAGACAATTTAATCGGTTAGTCTTCCTCCTTTCCTTCAAATTTCGTGTGACTCCCAAACAAATCCCTAAATTTCTTAAACAATTAGTATAAACACATACAAGGTACAAAATAGAAAAACCATGGAACAATCATGGTTAGAAAAATTAGAAATGTAATTTTGAACCATAGAAACAAAACTTACCCTTAAGTAAGTAACCAAAAGGTTGGATTTTGGACAAGATAGAGTAGGAATTTGAGAAAACTTTGTGAATGAAAAGTGTTTAGAATGGGATTTGGGTTTAGGAAATATGATGAGATGAAATTATGAAGGTTTGGTTGTGTGGGTGTAGGTGTTGGCCGAAACTAAGGAGAGAAAGTCAAAGAGAAGTGTGCTTGAGTTTTTGGTATTTTAGAGAGAGAAATGGATAGCTAAATGTGATAAGTGTGAAAAATAAAAGTGAAGAGTGAATAGATAGAGCTGCAGCCGTGAGTGAGTGTGGGTGAGGTTGAGTGATCAACTTTGCATGGTAAAATATCATAGAGTGTTCACATGGTTAAGCACATGACTTATGTCATGTTGGAGCCTTCAAGAACCATGTAGAACCAAGCCAATCCAAGCCTCCTTGCTGCTGCCCAAAACCGTGTGGGTTTTCCTCTTTTTAGTGTCTTAATTGTTCTCCAATTATACCTAATTACATGCTAATTAATTAGGTAATTAGTTAGGTTAATTATCCTAACCAATCTTAATTAACATACTAATAATATAACTAATTAATTTAACATATATTAACATATATTATAACCTTTAATCAATATTAATATATCTAATTAGTATTTAGATTATAATTAATTAATAACTAAGCTAGTTCACTTAGTTTGTTAATTAAGTATTTAGATTAGTCAAATTAAGCTTAATTAGGTTACTAACCAAATTCAAGCCTACAATTTTTGACTTAATTCTAACCATTGATTCATCTTTAATTCTTAGCCCTAGATTAGATCTAAGGTAGATATCAATTAGTCATAAAACTATCGTTCTAATCTCACCATTGATTAGATCAACGGCTTAGGTTAAAGGCTTCCTAACTAAGTCTTCATCCAACGGTCCAAACGAAAGTCTATGCTCCCTTTGTTGACCAATTCCTATTGGTTTAGAAAGTCAAGCCACTTTTGTTGACTTGCTCTCATTGGCTAGAATTTGTACAGTCAGCACAGTTGACTATTTTTCCTAAACGCGGGTCCCACAAGTACTTTTAAAGATCGTGGTCAAATCCAAGCAGATTTTTTGTTTTTGAGACAAGAGGTAATTGTAATATAAAATAATATTATAATAATATAAAATTATTTTATTACACAGTTAAATCCAAAAAATTACGAGATTAATATATATATCAATCAAAATTGGGTTTAGTAAGATCCCCCAGCTCCAATTAATTAAAATAAGATTTATCCGGCCAGAAAATTATTATTTTCCTAGGTCGGAGCAAATCACATACAACAGTCAAGTACACTCACGAAATAGTCAAATTAAATTTACTGCTCACAGAATTCACAAAACAGTACATTTCAGGACTATATTGTAATTATCCCAAAAGTTAGGGTGTTACACGGTTAAGTGTGAAAGCTGCTGTTAACAAAGCATGTCCCCAGAAAGAGCCTAGAAGGTTTGCATGACTCATCATGGATCGAACCATGTCCAACAAGGTCCGGTTCCTCCTTTCAGAGATACCATTCCATTGTGGTGTTCTTGGTGGAGTGAGTTGAGATATTATCCCACACTCTTTCAGATAATCATCAAACTGTTGGCTTAAGTATTCTCTTACTCAGTGATCGAAGGATTTTAATACTCTTGCCTAGTTGGTTTTGTACTTCATTCTTGAACTCTTTGAACTTTTCAAAGGATTCTAATTTGTGCTTCATAAGATATACAAATCCATATCTACTGAAATCATCAGTAAATGTAATGAAGTATTAAAAATTGCCTCTAGCGAGTGTGTTTAGTGGCCCACATACATCCCTATATATAAGGCCTAAAAGATCACTAGCCCTTTCACCTTGTCCGATGAATGAGGCCTTTATTATCTTCCCCAATAAATAAGATTCACACGTCTCATATAATTCGAAATCAAATGAGTCCAAGAAATCATCTTTGTGGAATTTGGAGATGCGTTTCTCATTTATGTGGCCCAAACGACAATGCCAAAGAAAAGTTGGGTTCAGATCATTTGATTTAAACCTCTTTGTATTTATGTTATAGACGGGCGTCTCGAGATTAAGTACATAAAGTCCATTACTCAATTGTGCACTACCATAAAAAATATCATTCATATAAATGAAACAACACTTGTCCTTTATAATGAAAGAAAAACCTTTCTTGTCCAAACAAGAAACAGAAATGATATTCCTGCTAATAGTAGGCATAAAATAGCAGTTCTCTAACTATATTACAAGCCCAGTGGGCAAAGATAATAAATAAGTCCCTACAGCTAATGCAACAACCTTTGCTCCATTTCCCACACGTAGGTCAACTTCGCCCTTCGTCAATGGTCTACTGCTCTTTAGATCCTGCACATTTACACAAATATGAGATTCACATCCAGTATCTAATACCCATGATGTAGAAGTAGATAAATTGACTTCAATAAAAAAAATACCTGAAGTGGAAGTCTCACTTCCCTTCTTCTTTTTGAGCTCCTCCAGGAACTTGGCACAGTTCCTCTTCCAATGTCCGGTCTGACCACAATGGAAGCATGTATCTTCCTTAGCCACTCCACCCACTGGTTTCAAGCCAGAAGTGCTAGGCTTGGACTTATCCTTGCCCTTGCCCTTCCAGTTATCCTTGGGCTTTTTCTGCTATTTCTTGCCCTTATTCTTTTGGACCATTATTATGGCCTTCCCTTTGCCTTTGTTAATGTTTTGCTCAGCAGTTCTCAACATGCCTAGCAACTCTGGTAGTGATTTTTCAATCTCATTCATGTTGTAGTTCATGATAAATTGACTGAAACTTTCCGGCAACGATTACAGGACTAAGTCAGTGGCCAACTCTTGGCCCAAAGGAAAACCGAGTCTCTCTAGGTTTTTAATGTACCCAATCATCTTGAGTACATGAGCACCAACAGGGCTTCCTTCTACCAGCTTGCACTGAAACAGTGCTTTAGAGACCTCAAATCTCTCATGCCTGGCCTGCTCTTGATAGAGCTTCTTAAGGTGTACGATCATATCGTATGCATCCATGTTCTCATGTTGCTTTTGGAGCTCAGAGTTCATGGTGGCCAGCATTAGACATCCAATGTCCAAGGCATCATCTTGATGCTTCTTATAAGCATCTCTTTCAGTTCTAGGGGCATTAGCAGTAGGTGGCTCAGGAATAGGCTGTTCCAAAACATACAACTTTTTCTCTTGCTTGAGGACAATCCTCAAATTCCTGTACCAGTCTAGAAAATTCGTTCCAGACAACTTGTCCTTCTCAAGGACGAATCGCAATGATAAAGTACCTGATGTGTTTGTTGCCATGGTAATCTATTAACAGAAATATACAAAATATAAGTATCATGCCATAAATATATTTAATGAGGTCTTTTAATTAAATATGTCTCCCACTATTTTATTCAAGTCAATGACCCTCAGCATTGACTCGGAAAATCCCATCGTAAGATTTCCTAGTGGGCCAAGATCCATATTTCACCTAGTTTTGTTTAGCTTTGGCTGAGCACCCAAAATTCAGTTATTTAGGTAGGAAACACTTTCCAATTACATCACATGTAACTCTTGGATAGTTAGGTGAATAACACTTATTCGAGTCTATCTAATTGACCAAAGCCCAACTTCATCCCTCTAAGCCTTCAATCCTATTGAAATGGACTAGTTAAGTCAAACCCAATGGTTGGCAGTTAGATATTACCTTTATCCCATCGCGTCTTACTAATATAGATAAAGGCATCCTGCTTTGGCAGACCTGCACTTGATCGATACTAGTCTTGACGAGTGCCACACATTAGAAGGTATCACATAATGACTTAATATTTGCTTTGAGGGAATTATTATTATTATTATTAGATCTCACCATTTATTAAACTGTTTATCATACCATAAACATTATCCATGCATCTCATACATAAAAAGCATATAATAAAAGTGACATGGTTATGGCCCCTAAGAGAGTAGCATTAACTAAGCCAGCTTCACCAAGCATCTCCCATCAACGTCCTCATTTGATGCCGTCTTCTTGCCTCCACATCATAATTACATTATATAGAAACCTCTTTTACATTTGAGGGGACTTAGGTTAGAAGAGAATGTACAATCAAAATGTAGAGAGAAAGGCACGACACGTAGGTCGTATTTATAAAAACCAAAAGGCATAAAAAAAGGACTAAGGCCATAACCATGCACTATGCATCACAAAAACATATAAACTCATAACAATAATACATTATTATTTTTTTTACGAGTCATAAAAATGGATATAAAATATCGCATTTTCAGAAAACACCCTACGCCTTTGTGCCGCGCAGAACCCTAAGCCTGAACAACATGAACACTTCATGTGCCACGGGGAATCCTTGCGCCATCGTTCAACACTTGAGCCTCAGGCGCCTCCTTGACGGCTTCACATTAACACTTGATGCTGCTGCCGCAAAACAAGAATAGGGTTTCCAAAACCCCTTGCGCTATGCCTCTTGTGCAGAAACAAGGATTCCATAACCCCTGCTGCTGCAAGCCAAGAACAAGGTTTCCTATACCCTTGCGCCGCGCATTAAAAATAAGGATTCCATAATGCTGTTCGTATCACATACATACCAGAAAGCTTCACAAAAACATACATCTTAATACAAAATGGTTTTCACAGAACATATGAACATCTTCATGAAGTTTTTTTTTAAAACAACATCACGGTTTTGCATACAACATAAGAAACAGAATATGTTTTCGCAAAGGGTTTCATACGGTTTTCAGAAAATAACATATTAAAGATCATATCTTTTGTCAAAAATAAGAACAGAAAACATGTTATCTCATGTAAACAAAAATAGAAAACCGAATCATGGTTTCGCAAGATGCTCTGATACCACTATTGGGAATTGCGGATACATTACGTAGCAAAAAACAGGGATTCCCACCGAGGATCCATGCAAAAAAACCATAATCTGAGTTGTTAAATGATTTACCTCTTGAAGTGTGAATCACGAACACCGTAATAGAAATGATGTCTCTGCAATATCCACACGAACAGACTCATGAATGTCCAACGTCCGCAAGAGGAGCCTCACGTCTCTCACATAGTGCTAGCTGCGAAGAGAAGAGAAGAAACTTGTCGCTCTCTCACTTATTTTTCTGTAGGTGCGGCTAGGGTTCTGAAATTATCTATCTTAGTAGCCCCTTAGCAGTACTATTTATAATAGTGACCGCCTTAAATGAGTGTGAGCAGCAGCAAGGCAAGCTGTGCAACCTTAGACCCATCTGTTATGAGTCTGGCTCATATTTGAATTCAAGTCCAACTTGGATCCATTGCTCCAATTTTAGTCTACTCTATGTGTGTGACCTTACAGGTTCTTATTACGTTGGCAGTAATATTAAAATCACATTTTAATATTACAAGCAGTGAACGGTATCTAGCAACACATTGCTGCTACCCAAGTAATAAGAATGTCAGTGATTTGACATAACCTTTCTGTGACCAATGTTTCTGTGTTGTTTAGTCCCTTTGTCAAGATATCTAGATTGAACACAAGGCATGGAATGCGTCACCCTTGTATAGTCTAATCATTCGTTTCCTGATACTCGAGTAGACTTTGTAACAACAAATGATATCAATATTTCATATTGACTCATTTGAGCATGGCCATGCATTTCGCAGTCTCACTCAATCAGGGGGCCCGAAGATATCGCTCCTGTTATGTAGGAGTGACAAATCCCATCTAGGTCACTCACATCCCTCTGCATGATTCGCGGTATATCTAATAACTAACTTTATAATCACCTTGTTACAGATGACGTTTGATGGCATTAAAACACACAACTCCTCACGTAGGAATTGTAGTGATTTCAGGTCAGATGACCACAAACACCATTGTCACTTTAAGAATCACTTATGACACTCACGTAACGATCCATGTAGCATTCTCATGGTGGGTCAGTTCAGTACATCATTACTCTAATATGTACCCATGTGAAGACTTAATATCTCATATCCATGACCCGTGAGATATGGTCATCAGTCTCTGCACATACTAGTCTCAATGTATTATTGTTGTCCTAATTAATAATAATACTTGAGTAGGGACATTTAAGAATAGTGTTGTAACCAAAAGGATCTCACGATCAAGTCATCCACTTGATGTCCTATGGCATCAAACTTACCATTCTAAGGACTTTATTATGTTTATCAAAAAGAACACAATAAATGAAATGCCTCATATATAAAATAGCATAATAGAATGTATGTAAATACAGAAAATGTATTAGCCTCTAGGGCATACACCAACATCTTGCACAATGCTAGCTGTGAAGAGAAGAGAAACCTGTCACTTTCTTACTCATTGTTTCTATTAGGGTGCGGCTAGGGTTTGCAAATGATTCTCCTTGACAGCCATTTAGCAGTACTATTTATAATAGTGACTACCTTATACGAGTTAAAGTAGCAGTAGGTTTAGTTGTGTAACCTTGGATTCAACTATTATGAGTCTGGTCCATGATAGAACCCTAGTCCAACTTGGATTCTAATTGCTCCAACTTAATCTGTTCTAAGTGTGTGACCCTGCAAGTTCTCATGACGTTTGCAGTAATATTAAAATCTCATTTTAATATTACAAGTAGTGAGCAGTAGCAACATATCATTGCTACCCAAGTAATGAGAATATTAGTGATTTGACATAACCTTTTTGTGACCAATGTTTCCATATATTTTAGTCCCATTGTCTAGATATCTAGATTGAACACAAGGCAGAATGTGTCACCCTTGTATTGTTCAATCTTCTATTTCCTTATGCTCAAGTAGACTTAGTAATAACAAATGAAATCAATATCTCATATTGATTCATTTGAGCATGGTCATACATTTCATAGTCTCACTCAATCAGGGGGCCCGAAGATATTGCTCCTGTTATATAGGAGGGACAAATCCCATCTAGGTCACTTATATCCCTCTATATGATTCACGGTATGTTCAATAACTAACTTTATAATCACCTTGTCACAGATGATGTTTGATGGCATTAAAACATACAACTCCCCATGTAGGAATCATACTGATTTTAGGTCAAAGGACCACATATACCATTGTCACTTTGAGAATCGCTTATGACACTTATGCAATGATCCATGTAGCATTCTTATGGTGGGTCAGTCCAATACATCATTACTCTAATATTTATCCATATGAGGACTTGATATCTCATATTCATGACCTGTAACATATGGCCATCAGTCTACGCACATATTAGTCTCAATGCATTATTCTTGTCCTAATTAACAATAATACTTGACTAGGGACATTTAAGAATAGTGTTCTGATTCTATATAATAGGATCTCATGATCAAGAAATCTACTTGATGTCCTATGGTATTAAACTTACTATTCTAAGGACTTTATTATGTTTATAATAAATAACACAATAAATGAAATGCCTTATGTATTAAATAAATAGCATAACACAATGTATGTATATATGGTCAAAATAAAATGGCCTCTAGGGTATACACCAACACTTGAGCGCCCACCACCCTGAGGGTTTTGTGTGTTGTTGTGCCTTCGGTGCCTAAGCGCCCTTGTATGAGTGCCTGAGTGCCCATCGCTGTGAACAACAGGGGAGATGCTCTGCCACCCGAGCGCCTAAGCGTCCTAGGTGGAGCGCCTAAGCGCCCGTTCTAGGATTTCACAAGGTCCTTATCTTGGTGAAATAGAGTTATCTTCCAGCTAGGATCACTCATATATGCCTTTTTAAGTGTGTTGAGACACTAATAGGGGTATTTCATAGAAGAAATTACCACCTTGCATATGTGAGAAGTTGGAAAACCTATAGACACCCTTGTGAGGGAACTATGGCGCCTTAATATGTATTATTTTGTGTGTACAGGAAACTATGGCGTCTCCAAGGTGAACCCAAGGAAATGGGAGCTCGGCTAATGAAGGCCTGGACATGGTTGGAGCTTTCTTGGCAATGGCAGATGTTTTGAGAGAGCAAATAGCCACTACCACTGATGCAATACGGGAGCAAACAACTGCTACTACTAAGGCTATCAGAGAGTAAACAACTACTACTACAAGGATGTTTGAGAGGATGGGTGCGACCCAACGTCAACAGCTTACACCACTGATAAACATGATTTTTAAACATTAGTTAACCCTCATATTTAGTCTTTTGAACCTCTTATATGCTTAATTGATTGGTTTTGGGCTTAAATTGGGCTTAATTGATTTTTCTAGCATTATTAGAATTTTACACTGTTTCTGTATTTTGACCATATCTTGAGTTCTAGATATCTAATAATTATAAATTTTACCTTTTAGGAAAGATAATAGAGATCTCTACAACTTTCATGAACATCCCAGAGTTGAATCAGATATCTAGTGGACCGAATTGGTCTTGGAAGTTAGAACTCAGGTTTTGTCACATAACCCAAGTAGTGTGCACTAATTGGTCCATAATTCGGGCTATAGGTGTAACATGAACCTAAAATTAGTGGCATTCAAAAGCTACGACATAGATATTCAATTCTTATGAAGAACAAAAATTGAAACTACAATGTTTTGATGGTGTTTCACTCATGTGAAGTTGGCTGATGGGATCAAAGACCTGTTAAGAGTGAAGTGGACATAACTCTCTCATCTTAAGCCCAATTGAAGTGATTTCAGTGGCCAAAGAAAGCTAAGAGGCAAAGATTTTTTTTTGTATAAATAGGGAACTCAAGATAGATAGAAACCTAAGCTATTTTTACTTGATTCTTCTACCAAGAGTTTTCTCTTTTCTTGTGCAAACTATGTGTGGCATGTGATTGGCTATGTGACATTGAAGACTGGTTTTGATGATAACAAACATGAAGATAATGGGAAGACTAAGTTTAAGAACTTCAAGAATAACTTTAGGACTTAGAGTCTTTTTGCACGAAGCCTTCTGGATATCTCTTTGGTTTTGGAAGAAAATTTTTTCAATAACCCAAAATTTCAAAATGGCTTTTGAAAATAATTAAAAGGTTTTTGGGAAAATTTGGAAGCAAACTGCAACACCCCTCGATTTAATAACCACGGCACAATCGTCATTATGTCACGGTCACTAAATTTCGGCGTGCTATCATTGTCAAATAACAAACTTTACAAAAATATTAAACATTTCGCATATGAGGAAAATAGGAGCCACGAATGAATAGTTACATATACAACCAGTTAAAATATTAATTATAAGATGTACTCAAATCACAGCATTTAAGACTGGATAATCACCTTAAAACATACATATACCCAAAATACACTTTTATATAGGTAATGCAAAATAAGATATAAACTACCTATAATATATCTACAACTATGGAGTTGGGCACTCCATCGGATCCTGAATGCGTGAGGCAACTCTGGGCTCACCGGCGTAGTGAGAAACACAGAATAAGGTCTTCAATCGCAGTCCTCTTCATGGTCAAAGTCAGATCCCCAACATATCGCATATGCTTGTCGATCCAGTCGACTCGCCAAGTCTTGGCACCACTAGTGAACATAGTTCGAACGAACCCAATAGAACCCCCTTCGCGACGACATCACCGGATGCAGTGGTCAAACCAAGAAAGTCCAAAAGAATACAACCTCGTTCCCACTTACAGTCTTTAACCAAAAATTGACATAGAATAAGAAAAATACAAGAAAGAGGTAAGATATCCTACCATCATTACCAATTATAGCAACAAGAAACCAAACGACGCAAAGCGCCCACATAGCATTTCCAAATAATAATCATAAGCATTAAATAGCAGAAATAAACAAATAAGCAGTTCCAGGCAATTATATATATAACAGTAAGACAACAATTCCAAGTTATAATAACGAATGAATGCCAGATAATGCATGGACCCGCTATGCTCATGCATACAAAGTCGAAATCCTACTCCATGGAGCTAGACACAAACGATCAGAGAGAAAGATCAGGCGACATATCTGCAACTAGGCTGCCGAGGCCAAAGTGCTATAATTCTTAATTTATCCACGTGCACATCATGGTATTATACAGACAGTCCACACTAGATCGCGATATAGGACTGAGTCTAGTCAGGATCATCAGTATATGTGTATCAGTTTGCCCCACGGACAGAAGAGCTACCAACTGCCCATTGCGAGGTCCCCGCACCCTGACGCCCCCTGGTCAACAATATGACCTGTCCTTGTCTATTCGCACCCGCACAAAGGTGTGTTCAACTCCTAGGCAATTCGGCCTTGACATAGTCCAACGGACATTCACAATGCATACAAACTCTATGCATAAACATGTATGATCATTATTATATACAATTCCACAATATGCTTGCATAAACATGTATGATCATTATTACGTACAATTCCACAATATGCTATAATTTGCCAAAGCAAGAATCAACACAATCATTGGTCATTCACATAGACCCACAATATCATAATATTAGAATTAAATGAATTAATGCATTTTTAAGGTGTATTATGAATCCTTGCTTAGGTTTAGCTTTTCTTACAAAGTGTGTCTCTAAAGGAATTCTCGTAATTAATTAAATTCTCTTAGGTAATTTATTCATTTACACTTAGAAGGTTATTCTAAGATCTCAATGTCTCACACTCTCTTGTTCTTATCCTAATTAAAATTATCCCAAGTCTTATGAACATTCCATTCTTAGTTCTTTAAAATTTATGAATCTCAAAGTATGATTTACTTTTCCAATTTGTTAATTCTTGCATCCTATTACTATTAATTTAATCACTAGGTGTTTGGTGATAAATTAAGGTTTTGGATTCGACGGAGAAAATGTATCTAATGTACAATTGTGAGGCTATCTTTCGATGAAAAATAACATGATAGAATGATGGAAGATGTCAGCCATAATGGGGATTTGGTGACGGAAATGGCTGAGTTACAATTTTGACAAGAATGGCTAAAAAATCAATTCTGTCGAATGAAGATTAAAAACTATCGAACATACTAGAAGGTCAGCAGAAATCCTAATTCGACGGATGGGTGTTGACATTCAAGAAATCTTAAAGTGTTGAACCGACGAAAGCACTAAATGGTCAGAAACTCTAACTCGACGGATATTGACATCATAGAAGTTTCTCTACTAAATGGTCAGAAATTCTAATTCGACGGATATTGACATTGCAATTCGACGGATATTAACATTGGAGAAGTTTCTCTACTAAATGGTCAGAAATTCTAACTCGACGGATATTGACATTCTAACTCGACGAATATTAACATTGGAGAAGTTTCTCCTATATGGTCAGAAACTCTAACTCGACGGATATTAGCATTCTAACTCGACGGATATTCACATTGGAGAAGTTTCTCTACTAAAGGGTCAGAAACTCTAACTCGACGGATTTCGACACTAACTCGACAGATATTGACACTAACTCGACGGATATTGACATTGTGCTAAATGGTCAGAAGATCAAATTCGACGGATATTAACATTGTACTAAATGGTCAGAAGTCCAAACTCGATGGATATTGACATTGTACTAAATGGTCAGAAGTCTAAACTCGACATATATTGACATTGTACTAAATGGTCAGAAGTCTAAACACGACGGACATTGACATTCTACTAAATGGTCAGAAGTTCAAATTGTTACAATTGTTCACAAAGAATCCCCAAATTTTGGGGCTCAAAACCGTGGCCATCCGAGAACCAATCTGATGTCATTTCCTTCCATGTTATACATTCCAATCCATTCAGATACATCAATATACACAAAAACAATCTAATAGCACAAATACATTACAAACAACATGCAAACAAAGGATGACCCTCAACAGGGTCCCTCACTATTAATCACAGACAATGTTTCTAAATGCTAATAGAGGTTGAGGAGGAGTGTCTTCCTTTTACCTGAGAAAAGCACAAAGAAAAGATGCTCCTTTTTCCGTAGAAATTTCGTTCTTCACCACCACTAAAACCTTGGGTGTTCAAATCCATAAAAAATCAAGATCAAATAGTGGAAATGGCATCCATAGTCACCAATGTGACCATGAAACACGAAAATGGGGAGAAAAGGAGAAGAAAGTTGAGAGCTTTACCTTAAAGCTTGAAGCTTTGATGTTGGGCTGACAACCACGAAAATGGAGGAGCCAAGGTGAGTTCCACAAAGAAGAAAGCTTGAGGATGGTGAGGAAAAACAATGGTTTAAGTTTGGCTTGAGCAAGGGAAGCTTGAAAGCTTAACAATGGAGTGTGTGGGTGGAAGAAGAGAAGAAGAGAAATGAGAGCTGCGTGAGGGGGAAAGAGAGACCAGCGTGAATGAGAGAAAATGGGAGAATTAAAATGTAATATCCCTTTTAGCCAACCGTGCAGCACCAAAAAGGGAGGAGTGAGAAAAGTGGTTGGGAAGGAAGCTTCCTAGAAGTTTCCTTGAAGCTTCCTTGAGAAGCTTTGCACAATTCTCAATAAAGTGCATAGTAAGCTTGTCTCCTTAATTAAATACATCTGATAGATGATTAATTACACTGTTAGAATTATTTTCTCAATGAATAAAAGTTACAGTTGATGAAAATAATATTTTATT
This sequence comes from Ormosia semicastrata, assembly GCA_029884595.1. NCBI lineage: Eukaryota > Viridiplantae > Streptophyta > Magnoliopsida > Fabales > Fabaceae > Ormosia > Ormosia semicastrata. The sequence goes on from JAQQTO010000045.1 coordinate 38,002,863, forward strand.
ATTCATCAGATGATTTTATGATACAGTGATTTTATTTATCAGATAAAATCTTAAAAAACGCAAACCTCGCAAACTGTGCTCGGCCTCGGGTTAAGTAAGATCCCCTGTCGACGTTTCCGCAGTCCAAAGTTTACCAGCCTCAGGGAAAATATTTCGTTTTCCCGGCTCCGCTCAGGGCACACGTAAAATGAAGAATATATTAAAATATTCAACGTTCTAAGAAAATCCACAAAAATTTTCAAAAATCTTAAATATTATAAAATGATCATTTATAATGAAATAAATAATTTTCGGGATGTTACAACACTCCCCTTCTAAAAAGGAATTTCGTCCTCGAAATTCATCATATCTTAGAACAAATGCGACTGTGTTTCTTTCATTTTGCCTCCTAGTTCTCGTGTTGTATCTTCAGCTGCATCAATCCAATTCACTGGCAATAAGGTTGCTTCCTTCCACGGAGTATCTTATATTAACAGGCAAAAACGTGTTAACGTCATAGGCCGATCAATAAAAGATTCTATGCCCTTTGAGTCTTCAGCCATCCAACAGCTAACTCTCCAAACAACTGTCCATCGCCGAGTGGCTCTATCGAACTTATTCTCCTTGCTCACCGTAGCAGACAAACTAAGCTTGTTTTCTTCTTAAGGCATTCGCTACAACATTCGCCCCTTCTGGGATTATACTAAAATGAAAATAAATCAAAATCTTTCGAAACTTCAAATCATCGTCTCTGCCTCATATTTAACTCATTCCAATAGGACAAATTACTTCTGACTCTTAAGATTACCATAGACATTGAGAATTTCTCCTTGTAGAAAATGCTTCTAGATCTTCAATACAACTACAAAGCTAACTCTAAGTTAGTGTGAGGTAATCCTTCTCATGTATTCTCGGTTGTCTCTAAGCGTACGTTACCATTCCTTCTATTCTGATCAAGCACACATTCTAAACTTCCAATGCGAAGCATCACTAGGCATTCCAAAAAGGTTCATTGGGATTGGACAAAATCATTATCGGCAAGGTAGTCGAGTGTCTCTTCAATCCTTGAAAATATTTCCTTGATTCAAAGAAGATGTCTTATAGGGTAAGTTCTCACCTAATTGTACTACACTTAGCGCATTGTTATGGTTTAGATTCGGGAATACATCTACTCAATCGAAGTATACTAGAAACGTTATAACGGTTAGAAAGAAAAATAAGGAAGTCACTTGATTTACCACTGGACCCTCCTAATGAAGAGTATGATATGGTCCAATAAAACTTAGGAGTGAGTTTCATGGATTCACATCTAGGGAATTTCTATCTCAAGAAGCATTAAGTTTCTGTTGAAACCGAATGACGAGACCCGTTTAGAAAATAATCAATCTCCTTCCTGAGATTAAGCCTATTCATGAAGAAAGTGGATGATTGAATTGGTAAAAAGGGTTCTAATTTCTAACAATAGTAGGATAGTTTTAAATAGACTTGTTGTAATGAGAGTAGGCTCACAAATGAGAATAGCATCATTCGAGTCGAAAGGAAGTAAATACACAGACAACTCAATTCCAGAAACGAACTCTTAGAATTTCATTGGAACATTTCAACAAAATATGGCTGGAAGATAACCAATCCCTTTTGTAAGATTACATCTAATTTGTAAAAGAAGTAAACAAATTAGATCAACAGAAAGATTCAGTCTTTAACAAGTCATAGGATAATCTAAACAACTTGGCTACCATCAACAAGTTCTTAGTAGCAGAAGTAGAAATAACTTAGTCAAAAGATGTCAGAGGTACATACGACCCTAGCATACTCATACAGTCACGCGTTATAAAGTAATGGGCTATCTCCAGAATTATACAATGAAGTCACAGGGTCATCCACTGTAGCACAGTCCCTTTCTTCACTTCGATCTTTAGTCTAGGTGGAGGAATTAACTTTCTCTTCTGCATGAGATTTTGAAGTACGTACATCTCTGAGGTAAGGCTTCATCCTTTGCGAAGTACAGTTCCTCGCCATATGTCCTAGCCCTCTGCATTTGGAATAAATTATCCCCATAGTCGCACATGGAGGCTTCGTCCCATGTAAAGCACAATCTCTTGACACATGTCCTCGCTTTTCGTACTTGAAACAAATTATTCCTTCGATCTTACAGTCCCTCGTGAAGTGGTCCTTTCCGCACTTCTTACACCTTGATAACGGTACCACAATTGGATTGGATTTACTACCCCTCGCACTCCCTTCTAATGTTTGTTGTTGCTGTTGTCCCTTCGGTTGTCGCGAATACAGTTTTTGCTTAAACTGATTGATCATCCTTTTGTTTTTCCTTTGGATCTTAGGTAGTTCACAATTACCCAAAAACTGACTTTCTCCCAACAAATTCTGAACTTCGACTTCTAACTCCTGTTGTTGTGTGGTCCTCTGATTCGGTTGTACTGTTATGCCAGCCATTCCGTGCATTGCTTCCATAGTCGCATCCACTCCTTGGTTGTTGCGTTCCACATTCCTACGCATGTGTCTTTCGTGAGCCATTATCTTCCTTCGAAAACTGACAATCAGGAACAATGGAGATAAGAAGTAACCATTTCAGACAATAATGTCTCCTTTCGGAAACTAAACACAAGGAGTCACACAACACACAAGGGTGAAAATGCAGACAAATCCTAAACAAGTTTAGTCATACCAGCTGAGCTTCTTACTAAAAGAACTTCTATTACCTTGATACGCCTAGGTGAAGTCATAGTTTCCCGTAGACACAGAACATTACACATTGAGTGGGCCAGTACTCAATATCCTTTAACTGTGTAACAGTAGCTACCAACACTCAACCTATGGCAAGCCATGCCTTCCTTTCCCAACATCTCAATTCAAGAGAGAAGGAAGTACACAACATACAAAAACTTTTAACATGTCTAAGCATAGTCAGTCCATACCCCGACTCAACAGGATGAACTGAGCTTTGATACCACCTTAATGCAACACCCCTCGATTTAATAACCACGGCACAATCGTCATTATTTCACGGTCACAAAATTTCAGCATGCTATCATTGTCAAATAACAAACTTTACAAAAATATTAAACATTGGAGAAATTTCTCCTAAATGGTCAGAAACTCTAACTCGACGGATATTGGCATTCTAACTCGACGGATATTCACATTGGAGAAGTTTCTCTACTAAAGGGTCAGAAACTCTAACTCGATGGATATTGACACTAACTCGACGGAATATTGACGTTCTAACTCGATGGATATTGACATTATGCTAAATGGTCAGAAGATCAAATTCGACGGATATTGACATTGTACTAAATGGTCAGAAGTCCAAACTCGATGGATATTGACATTGTACTAAATGGTCAGAAGTCTAAACTCGGTGGATATTGACATTGACTAAATGGTCAGAAGTCTAAACTCGACGGACATTGACATTCTACTAAATGGTTAGAAGTTCAAATTGTTATAATTGTTCACAAGAATCCCCAAATTTTGGGGCTCAAAACCGTGGCCATCCGAGAACCAATCCGACGTAATTTCCTTCCATGTTATACATTCCAATCCATTCAGATACATCAATATACACAAAAATAATCTAATAGCACAAACACATTACAAACAACATGCAAACAAAGGATGACCCTCAACAGGGTCCCTCACTATCAATCACAGACAACGTTTCTAAATGCTAATAGACGTTGTGGAGGAGTGTCTTCCTCTTACCTGAGAGAAGCACAAAGAAAGGATACTCCTTTTTCCTTAGAAATTTCATTCTTCACCACCACCAAAGCCTTGAGTGTTCAAATCCATAAAAAATCAAGATCAAACAATGGAAATGACATCCATAGTCACCAATGAGACCATGGAACACGAAAATGGGGAGAAAAGGAGAAGAAAGTTGAGAGCTTTACCTTAAAGCTTGAAGCTTTGATGTTGGGCTAACAACCACGAAAATGGAGGAGCCAAGGTGAGTTCCACAAAGAAGAAAGCTTGAAGATGGATTGGAAAAATAATGGTTTAAGTTTGGCTTGAGCAAGGGAAGCTTGAAAGCTTAACAATGGAGTGTGTGGGTGGAAGAATAGAGGAAGAGAAATGAGAGCTGCGTGAGGGGGAAAGAGAGACCAGCGTGAATGAGAGAAAATAGGAGAATTAAAATGTAATATCCCTCTTAGCCAACCGTGCAGCACCAAAAAGGGAGGAGAGAGAAAAGTGGTTGGGAAGGAAGCTTCCTAGAAGTTTCTTTGAAGCTTTCTTGAGAAGCTTTGCACAATTCTCAATAAAGTGCATAGTAAGCTTGTCTCCTTAATTAAATACATCTGACAGATGATTAATTACACTGTTAGAATTATTTTCTCAATGAATAAAAGTTACAGTTGATGAAAATAATATTTTATTATTCATTAGATAATTTTATGATACAGTGATTTTATTTATTAGATAAAATCTTAAAAAATGCAAACCTCGCAAACTGTGCTCGGCCTTGGGTTTAGTAAGATCCCCTGTCAACGTTTCCACAGTCCAAAGTTTACCAGTCTCAGGGAAAATATTTTGTTTTCCCGGCTCCGCTTAGTGCTCACGTAAAACGAGGAATATATTAAAATATTCAATGTTCTCAGAAAAATCCACAAAAATTTTCAAAAATCGTAAATATTATAAAACGATCATTTATAATGAAATAAATAATTTTTGGGATGTTACACAAACTAACAAGTTTCAAAAATGTTTTGAAATGTTTTCAAGTAGCTTTATTCAAATAAAGCTCCCTTTATTCGAATCAAATTTTTCACTTGATCTGCTTCTATCAAAGGTTATTCGAATAACCTTTGAGTTATTTGAATAACAGTTTCAAAATTAGTTGTACACTTCTTTTTTATCAAAAAGTGTTATTCAAATTGCATTTATGCTATTCGAATAAAGGCATTACGGTACATAACTTTCTAAAAGGTTTATTCAAATAACAAGGGAGTTATTCAAATAAATATGTTTTTTAGAAAACTCTATTTGAAAGAGTTATTCAAATAATAATTATGTTATTTGAATAACGTGTCTCAAAATCAGTTTTATCATGGATTTTCAAAATCGAATAAACACGAGCTCTAGTTTTAGAAAAAAATGACCATTTTTGCATTGAATGCGTAACTTAATTGCCCCCAACAACTATTTTCTCAAAAACTCTATAAATACAAGGCTTTGGGTCATCTTTCAAACATCCCAACTATTTGAAACAATTCTTTCTTGCTTTAATCCGTGATTTAAATTTTTATATATTTTCTGTGCTCCTTTTTGCCAAAACTTTGAGATATCCTTAAAGAGCTTCATAGAGCTTCGAGTTCTATTATTCACTCTTTTGAGAGTTTCTTTTCTACTATATTCTGCTTCATTATAAAGAAGGTGAGGTATCCCTCAAAGGTTTTGTAAGGGTGAGGTATCCTTGAAAGTTGAGGCTCAAGCACAAGGGTAAAGTTTCCTTAAGTGTGAAGAAAGCTCTAATTTGTAACGGTTGTAAGCACATGTTCAAACTTGCTTTGATAGTAAAAAATTTTGGATCATTTTTCGAGGACTGGACGTAGGTCATAAGTGGTTGGTGGTTGAACTAGGATAAATATTGTGGTTGTTCTTTTATCTCAAACTCTTTTATTTCCTGTAATTTATTTTATGCGTGTTTAATTTTGTGTTTAAAGTTCTTTATCTTCTCTATTTATTCACTTCATTTTAAAAAATAGCTTCAACGAAATTTATTTTATAAGCATTTGCAAAAAAAAAAAATATATACTCAATTCACCATCCTTCTTAAGTACTAAAGCCACTTAGTAACAAGTGTATTAGAGCTAGACTCTTGTACAAAGAGCTTAGCAGCTTCAAGAGAACATGGCTTCTTCAAATAGTTTTTCAGAAGGATCTTCCATAAACTGACCATGCTTTTTCAATGGGGATGGTTATGCCTATTGGAAGTAAAGAATGAAAATTTTTGTTGAGGCTGTTGATCTAGATGTGTGGGATGCTGTTAAAAACGGTGCTTTTGTGCCCACATATGTGGTCGATGGTGTAAAAGTTAAAACACTAAGAAGTGAATAGACTGATGAGGACAAGAGAAAGGTTTGATATAATTTAAGAGCCAAAAACATTGATGCCACTGCTTTGGGGTATGATGAATTTTTCAAAATTTCAAACTGTAAAACTGCCCATGAAATATAGGACACTTTGCAAGTTACCCATGAGGGTACTAGTGAAGTAAAGAGGTCGAGAATTAATTCTCTAACTCGCGAATATCAATTATTTAGAATGAACCAAGGAGAAAGCATTCAAGAAATGTAAAAAAGGTTCACTCATATTGTAAATCATCTTGCATCATTAGGAAATAATTTTTCTAAAGAAAATTTTATTAATAAAGTCTTGAGATGTTTGAGCTAGATTTGGCAACCCAAGGTGACAGCTATATCAGAATCAAGAAATTTGTCAACAATGACACTAACTACCCTCTTTGAAAAAGTTTAAGAGCATGAATTAAAGTTAAACAGGCTTGATCAAAGTGAAGAGAATGACAAGAAAAAGAAAGGGATTGCACTCAAGGCTACTTCTTCTGCAATTGATGATGATGAAAAGGATGGAGAAAGAATAGAGAACCTTGAGCTAAATAAAGAAAATATCAGTCTTCCAGTAAGAAAATTTGGAAATTTTCTTAGGAAAAAGGGAACTCAAAGAAGACCGTCTTTTCCTCTAAAGAAGACCCATCACAAAGGGGAAGGAGCATCATCAACTCCAACTTGCTATGAGTACGAAAAATTGGGACACATGAAGATGGAGTGCCCAATTTACTAAAAGAAGATGGAAAAAATTTGAAAAGAAACCCTCCAAGGAAAGAAAAGGAAGAATAGTCTATGTAGTAAGGGATGACAATGATATGGACTCTATTGATAGCTTAGATAGCGAGGAAGCCCACCAATGTCTTATGGCCAAAGAAGAAGAAGAAGAATAAGAAGAATAAGAAGAAGAATAAGAAGAAGAAGAAGAACAAGAAGAAGAAGAAGAAGAAGAAGTAGAAGAAGAAGAAGAAGAAAGCAACAATGAGGTGTGCTTGAAGGCCAAGATTTCAAATTGGTACCTCGATAGTAGATGCTCCAAGCACATGACTGGAGATGACTCCAAGTTTTCATTCCTTATCCCCAAGACTCACAGACATATAACCTATGCAGATAACAACAAAGGAAAGATTCTTGGAGTTGACAAAGTCGGTAAAAGTCCTAACTCTTCTATTGATAATCTATTGCTTGTTGAAGGACTTAAACATAACTTGCTTAGTATTAGTCAATTGTGTGATAAAAGAAATAGAGTAATATTTTGAATTCTAATTATTGCATAATTAAAGGTAAAAATGATAAGCTTGTTAAGTTTATTGGTCATGGAGTTAATAATATTTATATGATTAGCCTTGATGACATATCTTCAAATGATGTGAAATGCTTTTTAAGTAAGGAAGATGATTCATGGTAATGGCATAGAAGAATTGCACACATTCACATGGATCACTTAAATAAGATGGTCTCTAAAGAGCTAGTAATTGGACTACTAAAGCTAAAATTTGAAAAAGATAAATTATGTGAAGCATGTCAAAAGGAAAAATAAGTAAATATTTTTTTTAAAGCTAAAAATATTATTTCAACTTCTAGACCTTTACAACTTTTGCACATAGATCCTTTTGGACCATCTAGAACTATGAGTTTTGGTAAAAATTACTATACATTAGTGGTTGTAGATGATTTTTCTAGGTTCGCATGGACTTTATTTCTTTCTTACAAAAATGATGCATTTCTAGTCTTTAAGAAACTAGCTAAAGTTATCCAAAATGAAAAAGGTTTTTGCATTACATCTATAAGAAGTGACCATGGTGGTGAGTTTAAAAATCATGATTTCAAAACTTTTTGTGATGAACATGGCATTGAGTATAATTTTTTTGCCTCTAAAACTCCATAACAAAATGGAGTTGTAGAAAGGAAAAATCAATCTTCAGAAGAAATGGCAAGAACTATGCTCAATGAGGCTACACTTCCTAAGTATTTTTGGGCGGATGCTGTAAGTACCACTTGTTGTGTAATGAATAGGGCCCTAATAAGATCAATTTTAAAAAAAACTCCATATGAATTATACAAAGGAAAGAAGCCAAATGTTTCACATTTTCATGTTTCTGGATGTAAATATTTTATTTTAAATAATGAAAAGGATAACTTAGGAAAGTTTGATGCTAAGTCTGATGAAGGTATATTTATTAGCTATTCTAATCATAGTAAGGCTTTTAGAATTTATACTAAAAGAGCTATGACTATTGAAGAGTCTATTCATGTTGTTTTTGATAAAACTAATCCAAATAGACCGAGAAAGGATTTTGTTGATGATGTTGTAGAAATCTTAGCGAAAACACATTTGAAAAACAGGGAGAAAGAAGTCAAGAAGCAAGAGGAAAGTCAAGAATACACCCTGAGACAAGAGGATTCACAAGTCATGGGCCTTCCCAAGGACTGGAGGACTTTAAGATATCATCCTTTTGACTCTGTGATAGGTGATATTTCAAAAGGAGTAATTATTAGAAATTTTTTTAGAAATGCATGTAACCATATGGCTTTCGTTTCACAAATTGAGCCTAAAGACCTAAATGAAGCCTTTGATGATGAACATTGGATCTTGGCCATGCAAGAGGATCTAAATCAATTTGAAAGAAATCAAGTTTGAGAATTAGTTCCAAGGCCCAATGATCATCCTATAATTGGCATCAAATGGGTCTTTAGAAACAAACTTGATGAAACTGGCCTAATAACAAGAAATAAAGCAAGGTTGGTTGCAAAAGGATATAATCAAGAAGAAGGAATACACTATGAAGTAACCTATGCACTTGTAACTAGATTAGAAGCCATTAGAATGTTACTTGCATATGCTTGCATCATGGATTTTAAGTTATATCAAATAGATGTTAAAAGTGTTTTTTTAAATGATTTTATTCAAGAAGAGGTATATGTTGAATAACCTCTGGGTTTTGAAAATTATGAATTACCCAACCATGTTTTTAAATTGAAAAAAGACCTTGTATGACTTAAAACAAGCTCCTAGAGCTTGGTACAAAAGGTTGAGTAAGTTTCTTTTAGAAAATAGTTTTACAAGAGGAAAAATTGATACGACCCTTTTTATTAAAAATAAAAAAAATTGATATTCTTCTTGTACAAGTTTACATTAATGATATATTTTTTGGTGCTACTAATGAATCCCTTTGTAAGGAATTTTCTAACACAATGCAAAATGAGTTTGAAATGTCAATGATAGGAGAACTCAATTTCTTCCTTGGGCTTCAAATCAAGCAAACTAAGGAATGGAGTTTCATAAGACAAACCAAATATTGCGAGGAATTGCTCAAAAAATTTAGAATGGACAATGCCAAGTGTAACACCTCAAAAATTATTTTTTCTATCATAAATAATCATTCTTCAATATTTATGATTTTTGAGAATTATTCTGGATTTCTCTGGAAACGTTGAATATTTTAATATATTCCTCGTTTTGCAGGCACACTGAGCAGAGCCGGAAATATGAAATATTTTCCTTGAGGCAATAAACTTTGGACTGTGAAAACGTCGACGAGGGATCTTACTAAACCCGAGGCCCAGCACAGTTTACGAGGTTTATATTTTTTGAGAATTTATCTGATAAATAAAATCTCTGAATAATTAATTGTCTGAGAAATAATAAAATATTATTTACCCTGACTGTAAATTTTGTTCATTGAGAAATAGTTCTAATAGATTGCTTCTATCTAGTTACTTTTATGACATCATTTAAGTGATCACACACTTCACTTTATCGAGAAGTGCGCGAAGCTTCTCAAGGAAGCTTCAAGGGAAACTTCTAGGAAGCTTCCTCCCAACCACTTTTCTCTCTCTGCTCCCATATGTGCTGCACGGTTGGGGCTTGGGGAAAACACATTTTTCATTCCCTCATTTTCTCTCCCTCACGCAGCTCACTCCCTCTTCTCCTCTTCTCCCACACATAAATACTCTGTTGTTGATTTTAAGCTTTCCATGCTCAAGCTAACTTAAGCCATTGCTATCCCTCACCATCTTCAAGCTTTCTTCTTTATGGAACTCCTCCTTGCTCCTCCATTTTCGTCATCCACAACCAGCTCCAAAAGCTTCAAGTTTTGAGGTAAAGCTCTTAACTTTCTTCTCCTTTTCTCCACATATTCGTGTTCCATGGTCACCTTGGTGACTATGGTTACCATTTCCACTTTTTGATCTTGATTCTTATGGATTTGAACACCCAAGGTTTCTGTGGTGGTGAAGCACGAAATTTCTAAGCAAAAAGAAGCATCCTTTCTTTGTGTTTCTCTTAGGTAAGAGGAAGATCCATTCTCTTCAACCCATTTTGGTAGTTAAGAACTTGTTGTTGTGTTTGTGGGGTGGAACCCATTTTGGGAAACCCCTTTTGTTGGATTATTTTTGGTTGAATTTTAAGTGTTTGAATGGTATGTTTTTTATGTGCATTGATGGATTTTGGGATGATTGAGGATTGGAATGGTTTTCTGGTGATTTTCTGTGTCCACAGAGGGATACACGACCTAGGCTGTGTATGAATACACGGCCGTTTATCTCCCTGTGTGACACAAGACCCAAACGTGTTTTCTAGTGCACTCCAGAGGAGTACACGGCCTAAGCCGTGTATGACCACACGACCGTGTACTCAGGGCCGTTTATTTTACACATGGTCGTGTAACATGATCAACAATGGATTTGAGGCTTTTCTAGCCCGTTGGAGGTTCAAGGTCCCCCTGGGAACTTGACTCAAGGCTTTTGGACTAATGTAAGTGTAATAATCTTGAATAATTAGATGACTAGAAACTAATTAGGGATTCATAAAGCAGAAAAATCGAGAACAAGAGCATGCCTTATAACTTATAAGAACTTTGAATAAAGATAGAACATGAGTGTGATTGAGGTTGCGAGCGACATAATGAAATTAAGAATTTACTTACTTGATGACTTTGAATAGGGTGTGAATGCCTAGAAACTTAGTATTGACTTTGTGTGGACCCTTGAACAAGATCGAATATTGATAATAAATGACATAACATGTGATCTTAGACCTGAAATGCTATGACTGTGAATTTGTAAATGTACATATGAGTATGCATTGAATCTATGTGCATTGAGCATGATTGAGTCATGCATTGAAAAAGTCCGTTGGACAATTTGTTAAGACCAAGTTGCCTAGGAGTTGAATCACACCTTTGTGCAGGTGCGAATAGACTAGTGTAGGTCAATTGTTGACCTTGGGGGCTTCGGGGTGCGGGTACCTCGCAATGGATAGTTGGTAACTCTTCTGTCCATGGGGCAGGCCAATGCAAACACACAGTCGATCCGGACCGAGACACTATCCTATATCGAGATCTGTGTAGAATGTCTTGTACAATGCCATGATGCGCATTTTGATAAATTGAAAATTTTAGCACTTGAAGGCCTCGGCAGCCGCGATACAAACATATCTCCTAATCATTCTCTCTGACTGTTTTGTGTCTAACTCCATGGAGTAGGATTGTTGGTTTCATATGCATATGCATAGTGAGTCGTCATACCATTTGATAGTTACTTGTTCATATGGAAATTTAATATGCTATTTCATTACTGCTATAGCTGCCTATATATGCTAAATTGCTTATTATCTATTTTAATGCTATTTACCATTTCTGAAATGTTATGTGGGCGTCATGCATCGTTTGTTCTCTACTGACTCAATTGGTAATGAATGTTGAATGTCTTTCCTCTTTTCCTATGATCCTACTATTTCTGTATATCTATATATGTGATTCTCTGAAGACGGGGGTGAAGAAAAGGAAGAACCCAATTTCCCGGGCTTCTGGCCCAACCTTGACTAGCATCCTTCTGATCATGATGGCCTGACCTCATGGATTTTTGGGAAATGTGCATCTGACATTCCTTGGGGTCTAGACTGCTGGTATGTGAACTTCAGCTCTGATCGTTATGTCTACTTGGGAGAGGTGTCGTTGTCACTGGGTTGGGGGTGTCATGAACCGCCGATCTTTACTTGCTGCATCAGCTTATGCTTGGAGTTTTATCTGCCCATCAGGGAAATGTAGGGTGCCCGCTATTACATCCCATAGGAGGATTCTTTTGATTCCACTGCTCGGGCTCTGACCCGTAGCCCGGTGGCTCCTATGGAGGTTTCCTCGAATAAGGAAGATCCTGAGGAGGTTCTCGAGGGGGATCTCGCGGAGGATCCTGAAAAGGATCCTGATACGATTCCTTCTCATTTGAGGGACTGATATTGCTGGTAGCTACTGATGGGTACCAGTGTTTTATTTTGGGGGCCTGGTGTTATATTATTTTGGTGGGCTGTACATGCATGATCCTTTGGGCAGGTATAGTTTTGCTTTTTGGTATATTATGCTTTGTAACTAAATAGATTTGATATAAATATATATATGAATATTATATTTTGTGGGCTGTTAAAGCTTAGGCGTCTTTTTGATGAGCCTTAATGTAATTATTGACTCACAGTCTGTATCTAAACAGTATATATATATATAATGTATTTTCTACATGGATGTATGGACTAGTCTTTATATTTTCCATTAAAGTTTATGTTTTCCACTTACGATTAGACAAAAATATATGTACGTACGTATGAATCTTTTATAAATGTTAGTATCTTTGAATACTAAATTAATGAGCAGGTTATTGAGTATAAATATATATATGTACAATGAAAAAGAAAAAAAATAAAAAATATATTCACCATTTTATTTATACAACTAAAATCAAATAAGTTTAAAGATGTAATGAACCGGGTCTTACTTTATTACACTTTTATTTTTTACAAAAATATTTAATTGACAATGTGACGTTCCCTCCCAAAAAGGGGCATTACATTAGGTTGGTATCAGAGCCCCAGTTTATATTTCTTTGGGTCTTGTGATTGAGTCTGTCTTATTTGTGCTGTGTGTTCTCTGAAAATCAAACATAGAGATGTATTATTTGGTATTCCTAGTGGATACGACTAACTTTTCTTATGTTTTTAGTTAATCCGATCTGAGAAGTAAGATGGCACGAAGAAAAGACATGGCAGTTGCTATAGCAGCGATGCAGAGGATGGCTGAGGCCGTTGCACAATAAACTGAGCAAGCTACTCAACAACAAGAGAGGGTTGCTCAGCAATAAGAAAGGGCTGCTCAACAGCTCGAAGCTACGGCAGATGCTCAGAACTTGGTGGAGTTTCATCACCACAATCTTCCCCAATTCAAAGGAGAGTTCGATCTAGACAAAGCTAGTCTGTGGATCAAGCAGTTGGAGAAAGTCTTTTGAGGCATGAATTACGCTGAGAACAAGAAGGTGACCTATGCTACCTTTATGTTGGTGGACAATGCTAAAAACTGGTGGAATGGAGTGCAAAGAATGTTGGAAGCTGCAAACTGTGAGATTACTTGGGATTTATTCAAAGACAAGTTCTTGGATAAGTATTTTCCTGCGAGCGCAAGGCACGCAAAGGAGTCAGAGTTTCTCAACATACAACAAGGGAATATGACCATTAGTAAGTATGCAGTAAGATTTGAAAACTTGTCACAGTTTTCAACGTACTTTCAGCACCAACTGAATGAAGCTTGGAAGTGTCGGAGATTTACAGAAGGACTGAGGTATGAGGTGAAGAAGACTATTATCACCCTGAAGATCAATGAGTTCTCAGAGCTACTAGACACGTGCTGTGAAGTAAAAGCTCTGGAGCAATCTAGAGATGTGAGGAACAAGAACTTTGGGCCTACAAGGTTCCAAAGAGGAGGCGGCAACAGTTCTAACCGCTTCCAAAAGAAGCCCTATTCCCGACCAACAGGAAATCAGCAACAAACCATGGGTGGAAGTTCTGGTGGAGGTTCTACTGGGAACTAGACTGGCCAAAATGTGGCGTATCCCTCCAAATGTATGAAGTGTGGGAGGGATCACCTAACAAGGGATTGTTCCATCAAGGGAATCATTTGCTATAGATGTGGCAAGCCTGGCCACATATCCAGAGACTGCAATCAAGCAAAGGCTGAGCCTTCAGTCAATGCTACTCAAGCTGCAAGACCACAAGCAAGAGGCAGAGTCTATACCATGAGCAGAGCTAAAGTCTCCGAGTCAGAAGACTTAATTTAAGGAGAAGGCACAATAGAAGGTAACCTTTTAACTGTACTGTATGACTCTGGGGCAACCCATTCTTTCATATCGTATGATTGTGTGCTACGACTTGGTTTACCAATGTCTACCTTACCTTTTGACTTAACTATTTCTACCCCAACTGATAAACCAGTACTTACTACTAAAACCTGTTTAAATTGTCCTTTGATTGTTGAAGGTAGAATCTTTTCTGTTGATTTGATCTGTTTACACCTTTCTCAATTAGATAATATCTTAGGGATGGACTGGTTGTCCTCCAACCATGTTTTATTAGATTGTTCAAGAAAGACCATAGTTTTCCCTATAGATGAGGATTCCAGATTTCTGATGGCCAACCGAGTTCAAGCTCTCTTGAAAGAAAGAGCTCACGGATACATGCTATTGTCTTCTTTGAAAGTCGAGAGCGAGGTTGATGTGAACACAATTCCAGTGGTGAATGAATTTCCTGAAGTCTTTCCTGAGGATGTACCTAGTTTACCACCGGCGCGAGAAATAGAATTTACTATTGACTTTGTACCGGGAGCTGGTCCCGTGTCTACAGCACCTTATAGGATGGCACCAACAAAATTAGCTGAGCTCAAGAAGCAACTAGAGGAGCTTTTGGAAAAGCAATTCGTCAGACCGAGTGTATCACCGTGGGGAGCACCAGTACTATTAGTTCGCAAGAAGGATGGTTCATCAAGATTGTGTGTGGACTACCGGTAGCTAAACAAAGTGACAATCAAGAACAAATATCCACTCCCGAGAATTGATGACTTAATGGACCAATTGAAGGGAGCAGCGGTGTTTTCAAAAATTGACTTGTGATCTGGGTATCATCATATACGAGTAAAGACGGAGGACATACCCAAGACTACTTTTTGTACCCGATACGGCCATTACGAATACCTCGTGATGGCGTTTGGCGTGACGAATGCACCAGCTATCTTTATAGACTACATGAACCGAATCTTTCGTCCTTACTTGGATAGATTCGTTTTGGTCTTCATTGATGACATTTTGGTATACTCTGAAAATCAGGAGGGCTATGCCGAACACCTTAGTATAGTTCTTCAGATTCTGAAGGAGAAGGAACTGTATGTCAAATTGTCAAAATGTGAATTTTGGCTGGAAGAAGTTAAATTTTTAGGTCACGTAATCTCGAAGGAAGGGATTGCGGTGGATCCATCGAAGGTAGAGGCAGTGCTACAATGGGAAAGGCCAAAGTCAGTGACGGAGATTCGTAGCTTCGTGGGATTGGCAGGATATTACTAGAGGTTCATTGAGGGATTCTCCAAGATTGCAGGACCTCTTACTTAACTCACGAGGAAGAACCAAGCTTTTGAGTGGACCGACAGGTGTGAACAGAGTTTCCAAGAGTTGAAGAATCGGCTAACTACCTCGCCAGTGTTAGTGCTACCCGATCCAAATGAATAGTTTGAAGTGTAATTTGACGCTTCATACCAAGGACTAGGATCTGTACTTATGCAACATGGAAGAGTAGTGGCTTATGCTTCAAGGCAATTGCGAGTACATGAAAAGAATTACCCGACGCACGACTTAGAGTTAGCGGCTGTGGTTTTCGCTCTGAAGATATGGAGGTATTAGCAACATTCAACATCTTCAGTGATCACAAGAATCTGAAGTATCTGTATGATCAGAAGGAGTTGAACATGAGGCAGTGAAGGTGGCTGGAGTTCCTGAAGGACTATGATTTCCAACTTCTGTATCACCCCGGCAGGGCAAACGTCATGGCAGACGCTCTGAGTAGGAAGATGATCAGTGTCTTTGCCCTGATGATCAAGGAAAAGGATCTAATAGAGCAGTTCAGAGATGTATGGTCTTTTGTGGAATTAGAACCAGGAAACATCTACATGAATATGGTTACC
Organism: Ormosia semicastrata; assembly: GCA_029884595.1. Lineage (NCBI taxonomy): Eukaryota > Viridiplantae > Streptophyta > Magnoliopsida > Fabales > Fabaceae > Ormosia > Ormosia semicastrata. Next base: position 38,018,911 of record JAQQTO010000045.1, read on the forward strand.
ATCTCAAGCGAGCTAATGGATGACATACGGGAAAAGCAGAAGGTTGACAAGTTCTTGCAAGAAGTGAGAGAGCAAATGAAGCAAGGTAACGAAGTAGCATTTGCGGAAGGGAAAGATGGAATTTTGAGATTCTGAGGTAGAGTTTGTATTCCCTGTGACCAAGAGCTTAGAGAGTATATTATCAATCTTGCTCACACAAGTCAAATGAATATGCATCCAGGCATAACAAAAATGTATCAACACTTGAAGAAGTCATTTTGGTGGCATGGAATGAAGAGTGACGTCACTAGATGTGTATCGACTTGTCTGGTTTGTCAGAAAGCTAAAGTGGAACATTAAAGACCCGCAAGATTGCTACAACCATTGTCTATTCCTGAATGGAAGTGGGACAGCATTGCAATGGATTTTGTAGTGGGTTTACTTCAAATTTCTGGCAGAGTCTACAAGAAGCATTAGGGACAAAGTTACGTCTGAGTTCTGCTTATCACCCACAAATCGATGGCCAATTGGAGAGGACGATCTAATCTTTGGAAGATTTGCTTAGAGCTTGCACCATAGAACAGACTGGAAGTTGGGATGACATTCTACCGTTGATAGAATTCACCTACAACAACAGTTACCATTCAAGCATAGGGATGGCACCCTATGAGGCTCTGTATGGATGGCGGTGTCAGACACCTTTATGTTGGTACCAAGATGGTGAGCACCTTACTATTAGACCAGATGTTATATAGCAGACGATTGAAAAGATTAAGATCAGGAGAAGATGAGGACGGCTCAGAGCCGATAAAAGAGTTATGCAGACAAAAGAAGAAAACCTCTTGAGTTTGAGGAAAGCGAACATGTGTTTCTGAAAGTCACACCTACGACTGGGGTAGGCCGGGCCTTGAAATCTAGAAAACTCACTTCCAAAATTCTTGGACCTTATCAAATTCTTCACCGGATAGGTCCAGTAGCCTATCAAATAGCCTTACCCCATCAAATAGCCTTACCCCATTTCCTCTCAAATATTCACAATGTCTTCCATGTGTCACAACTACGAAAATACCTTCCTGACCCAAGTTATGTCACAGTACCAGATACAGTACAATTAAAAGAGAACTTAACCTATGAGGCAACTCCTGTAAGAATTGAGGATAGAAAGACAAAGCAACTAAGAGGTAAGGAGATCTCATTAGTAAAGGTAATCTGGAACGAAATGACTGGAGATGCAACATGGGAGCTAGAAGATAGGATGAAGGAGCAATACCCACAACTATTTTAAGGTATGAATATTTTGAGGATGAAATTTCTTTTTAGAAGGGGAGAGTTGTAACACCCTGAAAATTATTTGTTCTATCATAAATAATCATTTTTCAATATTTATGATTTTTGAAAATTTTTCTGAATTTCTCTGGAAATGTCAAATATTTTAATATATTCCTCATTTTGCATACACACTGAGCAAAGCTAGGAAAAAGAAATATTTTCCTGAGGCTGGTAAACTTTGGACTGTGGAAACATCGACGGGAGATCTTACTAAACCCGAGGCTGAGCACAGTTTACGAGGTTTACATTTTTTGAGATTTTATCTGATAAATAAAATCCCTAAATGATTAATTATCTAAGAAACAATAAATTATTATTTACCTTGACTGTAAATTTTGTTCACTGAGAAATAGTTCTAATAGATCGCTTCTATCTAGTTACTTTTATGACATCATTTAAGTGATCACACACTTCACTTTATCGAGAAGCGCGCAAAACTTCTCAAGGAAGCTTCAAGGGAAACTTCTAGGAAGCTTCCTACCAACCACTTTTCTCTCTCTCCTCTTATATGTGCTGCACGGTTGGGTCTTGGGGACAACACATTTTTCATTCCCTCATTTTCTCTCCCTCACGCAGCTCACTCCCTCTTCTCCTCTTCTCCCACACACAAATACTCCATTGTTGATTTTAAGCTTCCCATGCTCAAGCTAACTTAAGCCATTACTATCCCTCACCATCTTCAAGCTTTCTTCGGTATGGAACTCCTCCTTGCTCCTCCATTTTCATCATCCACAACTAGCTCCAAAAGCTTCAAGTTTTGAGGTAAAGCTCTCAACTTTCTTCTCCTTTTCTCCTCATTTTCATGTTCCATGGTCACCTTGGTGACTATGGTTACCATTTCCACTTTTTGATCTTGATTCTTATGAATTTGAACACCCAAGGTTTCTGTGGTGGTGAAGCACGAAATTTCTAAGCAAAAAGGAGCATCCTTTCTTTGTGTTTCTCTTAGGTAAGAGGAAGATCCATTCTCTTCAACCTATTTTGGTAGTTAAGAACTTGTTGTTATGTTTGTGGGGTGGAACCCATTTTGGGAAACCCCTTTTGTTGGATTATTTTTGGTTGAATTTTGAGTGTTTGAATGGTATGTTTTTGATGTGCATTGATGGATTTTGGGATGATTGAGGATTGGAATGGTTTTCTGGTGGTTTTCTGCGTCCACAGAGGGATACACGACCGTGTATCTCCCTGTGTGACACAAGACTCAAATGTGTTTTCTGGTGCACTCCAGAGGAGTACACAGCCATGTACTCGGGGCCGTGTATTTTACACATCGCCGTGTAACATGATCAGCAATGGATTTGAGGCTTTTCTAGCCCCTTGGAGGTTCAAGGTCCCCTTGGGCACTTGACTCAAGGCTTTTAGACTAATGTAAGTGTAATAATCTTGAATAATTGGATGACTAGAGACTAATTAGGGATTCATAAAGCGGAAAAACCAAGAACAAGAGCATACCTTATAACTTACAAGAACTTTGAATAAAGATAGAACATGAGTGTGATTGAGGTTGCGAGCGACATAATGAAATTAAGAATTTACTTACTTGATGATTTTGAATAGGGTGTGAATGCTTAGAAACTTATTATTGACTTAGTATGTACCCTTGAACGGGATCGAATATTGATGATAAATGACATAACATGTGATCTTAGACCTGAAATGCTATGACTGTGAATTTGTAAATGTACATATGAGTATGTATTAAATCTATGTGCATTGAGCATGATTGAGTCATGCATTGAAAAAGTCCGTTGGACAATTTGTTAAGGCCAAGTTGCCTAGGAGTTGAATCACACCTTTGTGCGGGTGCGAATAGACTAGTGTAGGTCAATTGTTGACCTTGGGGGCGTTAGGGTGCGAGTACCTCGCAATGGACAGTTAGTAGCTCTTCTGTCCGTGGGGCAGACCGATGCAAACGCACCGACGATCCGGACTGAAACACTGTCCTATGTCGAGATCTGTGTAGAATGTCTTGTACAATGCCATGATGCGCATTTTGATAAATTGAAAATTTTATCACTTGAAGACTTCGGCAGCCGCGATACAAACATATCTCCTGATCATTCTCTCTGACTGTTTTGTTTCTAGTTCCATGGAGTAGAATTATTGGTATCATATGCATGTGCATAGTGAGTCGTTATACCATTTGATAGTTACTTGTTCATATGGAAATCTAAGATGTTGTTTCATTAGTGCTATAGCTACCTATATATGCTAAATTGCTTATTATCTGTTTTAATGCTATTTACCATTTTTCAAATGTTATGTGGGTGTCATGCGTCGTTTATTCTTTACTGCCTCAATTAGTAATGAATGTTGAATGTCTTACCTCTTTTCCTATGTTCCTACTATTTTTGTATAACTATATATGTGATTCTCTGAAGACGGGGGTGAAGAAAAGGAAGAACCTGATTTCCTCGGCTTCTGGCCCAACCTTGACTAGCATCCTTCTGATCATGACGGCCCGACCTCATGAATATTTGGGAAATGTATGTTTAACATTCCTTGGGGGTCCAGACTGTTGGGCATGTGAACTTCAGCTCTAATCGCTGCGTCTACTTGGGAGACGTGTCGTTATCGCTAGCTTGGGGGCGTAATGAACCACCGATCTTTACCTGCTGCATCAGCTTACGCTTAGAGTTTTATCTGCCCATCAGGGAGATGTGGGGTGCCCGCTATTACACCCCATAGGAGAATTCTTTTGATTTCACTACTCGAGCTCCGGCCCCGGCCCGTAGCTCGGTGGCTCCTATGGAGGTTTCCTCGGATGAGGAAGATCCCGAGGAGGTTCTCGAAAGGGATCTCGCGGAGGATCCTGATACGATTCCTCCTCATTTGAGGGACTGATATTGCTGGTAGCTACTGATGGCTACCAGTGTTTTATTTTGGGGGCCTGATGTTTTATTATTTTGGTGGGCTGTATATGCATGATCCTTTGGGCAGGTATAGTTTTGCTTTTTGGTATATTGGGCTTTGTAACTAAATAGATTTGATATAAATATATATATGAATATCATATTTTGGGGGATGTTAAAGCTTAGGCTTCTTTTTTATGAGCCTTAATGTAATTATTGACTCACAGTTTGTATCTAAACAGTATATATATATATATGATGTATTTTCTGCATGGATGTATGGACTAGTCTTTATGTTTTCCATTAAAGTTTATGTTTTCTGCTTACGATTAGACAAAAATATATGTACGTACTTATGAATCTTTTATAAATGTTAGTATCTTTGAATACTGAATTGATGAACAGGTTATTGAGTATAAATATATATATGTACAATGAAAAAGAAAAAAAGAAAAAAAATAAAAAACATAAAAAAAAATAAAAAAAATATATTCACCTTTTTATTTATACAACTAAAATCAAATAAGTTTAATGATGTAATGAACCGGGTCTTACTTTATTACACTTTTATTTTCCGCAAAAATATTTAATTGACAATGTGAAGTTCCCTCCCAAAAAGGGGCGTTACACCAAGCACATGACTACACCAATGGACACTTCCTGTTATTTGGATAAGATAAAGGAGGTAAATTTGTAAAAATTACTAAATATAGAGGTATGATTGGATTTCTTCTTTATCTTATTGTTAGTAGGCTAGATATAATGTTTAGTGCATGCATGTGTGCTAGATATCAAGTTAATCCTAAAGAATCACATATATGTGCTGTAAAAAAGAATCATGAAATGTCTAGTATGCACTTCACAAATGGGTTTGTGGTACCATAAGGGTGCCTCATGTTGCCTACTTGGTTATTCTGATTCTGATTTTGCAGAATGCAGAATGGAGAGGAAGAGTACTAGTGGGATATGCCATTTGCTTGGAAGCTGTTTAGTTTCTTAGCACAGCAAGAAGCAAAATACTGTGGCATTGTCTACTACTGAGGTTGAATATGTTGCAGCTAACAGTTGTTGTGCTTAAATCCTTTGGATGAAGCAATAACTTCTAGACTATGGTCTTTAGCTTGATCACATCCTTATAAGATGTGACAATACTAGTGCAATCAACCTATCTAAAAATCCCATTTTGCACTCTATAAAAAAGCACATAGAAATAAGGCATCACTTCATTAGAGACCATATACAAAAAGGAGACTATATACTTGAGTTTATTGAAACATCTAAATAACTTACAGATATCTTCACTAAACCCTTAGCAAAAGATGCATTCTTTTATGTTAGAAGAGAATTAAGCACAATTGATCAATCATGCATATGAATGAATGAATGCTTGCATTTATTGCTTTATTATTGATTTATCAATTTTGAATTATTACTGACTTGAGCGTCGGAGGTATCCCAAAATTTGTTTTGCAGGTACTCCATCATTGGGTAAGTTTCCTTATCTCAAATTGTCATTTTGAACATGCTTCTGGTGTTTTCCTGATAGGTTTATTCGAATACACCTGTGGCTATTCGAAAAACTACAAGTTAGATGTTCAAATTCTTATGTTTTTAATTGTTCTATTTGAATAAAGTTAAATTTATTTGAATAAAGTAAGTTTCTTCTTTGTTTGTGCTAATTGTTTTATTTGAATAAGCACACACTTATTTGAATAATGTCTTTGACAGAGGCCACTTCTCCTAGTTTTATTTGAATAACTAGATGGTTATTCGAATAACCCTTGGCAGAAAGCCAAGTCAACAAACTTGGTTATTCAAATAACTAAATAGTTATTCGAATAACGTCTGGAAGAAGGCCACGACGTTTGGGTTACCACGCATTTTATTCGAATAACATGGGAGTTATTCGAATAAAACACGAGCTCTATATATGCCTACAACATATCTCTTTCTTCATTTCTTCATTTCTCCTCTTCTTCTTTATTTATCTCTATTCAAGCTACAAAAACCAGAAACTCCTCTCCACCATTCCTGTTTACTCATCTCCTCTCTCTCAATCATTATCAACCTAATCATCAACCATCATCCTCAAGCCCTCCACCATTATCTCTCTCTGCAACCGTACCCTTCCCCTCCATCATTCTCCACTATTCTCTTCCTCACAGAAACCGTAGCCATGGCCACTTCTTTTTCCTATGTGAAACGTGCCCACAGGAAGACTGCTCCTTGCAACAAGCAGCTGGACCTACGACATCTATCCTCCAATAATACTAAATTGGGTTACTTCACCACTTATTTTTGGGAGTGTAATCTCATGCAACCAAAGTACCTTGATTTAAATTTCTTCGAGAAAGAAGGTGAGTTTGACTTTCTAAATCTGCTAAATCATCAAGGAATGCTTCGTCTCTACTCTTACAAAGCTGTTGTTTACCCTGATTTAGTCAAGATGTTTTATTGCAACTTGACGACTGATGGTCAGGATCTGCACTCAGATGTTAGTGATCAGCACTTGGTCATCATTCCCTAATACTAGTTCTAGTTGTTTGGATTGCAGGCCACTGTTCACATTTTTAAAGAAGATGGTAGTTTGCCTTTTTTTCCAAAGTATAACAAGATAAGGGCCACTGAAGAAATATTGAAACCTGGTCTAGTGTTACCTTTAAAAGGTGTCAAGGGGGCATGCTGAAGAGCCAAGACAGGCTCTTACATTATGCATACGCTCATATCCTAGCTCCAAGAAGAGGCAACTATGCCAAAGGTAAAGATACCATGTCGACTGTCCTAACTTCATCATGAAGCATATGATGAAGGCCAAAGGTAAAGATGTTGGGAATTGTGATTACATCACGCAGCAGAAAAATTAGGATTCTCCCCAAGGATCCATGCGAAAAGCCATAATATGAGTTTTTAAATTATTTACCTCTTGAAGCGTGATCAAAAGGAAGGATGTGAATCACCAACACCGTAATAGAAATGTTGTCTCTGCATTATCCACACGAACAGACTCACGAACATCCAATTTTCTCAAAGAGGAGGTTCATGTCTCTCACACAGTGCTAGCTGTGAAGAGAAGAGAAGAAACCTGTCGCTCTCTCACTCACTTTTCTGTAGGTGCGTCTAGGGTTCTGAAATTATGTCTCTTAGCAGCCCCTTAGTAGTACTATTTATAATAGTGACTGCCTTAAGTAAATGTAAGCAGTAGCAAGGTAAGCTTTTTAACCCTAGACTCATCTATTATGAGTCTGACTCATATTTGAATCCGAGTCCAACTTGGATCCATTACTCCAATTTTAGTCTGCTCCATGTGTGTGACCCTGCAAGTTCTCATTACGTTGGCAGTAATATTAAAATCCCATTTTAATATTATAAGCAGTGAGCGGTATCTAGCAACACATCGCTGCTACCCAAGTAATAAGAATGTCAGTGATTTGACATAACCTTTCCATGACCAATGTTTCTATGTCGTTTAGTCCCTTTATCAAGATATCTAGATTGATCACAAGGCATGGAATGCGTCACCCTTGTATAGTCCAATCATTCATTTCCTGATACTCGAGTAGACTTTGTAACAACAAATGAAATCAATATCTCATATTGACTTATTTGAGCATGGCCATGCATTTCGTAGTTTCACTCAATCAGGGGGCCCGAAGATATCGCTCCTGTTATATAAGAGTGACAAATCCCATCTAGGTCTCTCACATTCCTTTGCATGATTTGTGATATGTCCAATAACTAACTTTATAATCATCTTATTACAGATGACATTTGATGATATTAAAACACACAACTCCTCATGTAGGAATCGTAGTGATTTCAGGTCAAAGGACCACAGACACCATTGTCACTATGAGAATCGCTTATGACACTCACGTAATGATCCATGTAGCGTTCTCATGGTGGGTCAGTCCAATACATCATTACTCTAATATGTACCTATGTGAAGACTTGATATCTCATATCCAAGACCCATGAGATATGGTGATTAGAGCTGGCAAAATGGGCCAACCCGCCCCGACCCGCTTCAACCGGCTAAAATATGGGGCGGGGTGGGTTGGCCCATTTTAAAAAATGGGTTGGAAGAGCTAACCCACCTTGCTTTAAGGCGGGTTGGCGGGTTGGCCCGCATAAAAAAATAAAATAAGAAAAAATAGATGAGTTAGCGGGTTAACCGACTTAACTGCCTAAAAAATAAAAAAAAATTATATAAAAAATCAATAAATACTATAAAAAATAATAAATAATAATGGTAAAAAATTACAAACCACATATCTAAAATATAATTTTTAAAATAGTCTAATTAAAAATTCAAACATAAATTATATAACATTTAAAGAGTTTTTCATTTATAATATTACTTATTATTTTTTTTTTTAAAAAGAGCCAACCCGCAGAGCCAACCCGCTCCCACCCCGCTTAACCCGCGGGTTATGCGGGGCTAGTTATGTGGGTTGGAGAAAAAATATGGGTTCAATCCTTGAACCCAACCTGTAAAAAAATAGCGGGTCAGCGGGTTAACTCGACGGGTTGAACCCGTTTTGCCAGCTCTAATGGTGATCAGTCTATGCATATGCTAGTCTCAATGTACGAGATGTCTGGTCGAGTACATAACATGACATACATGATAGATCCAATTGCAGATGCATATGGAATCTTGCTCATGCCATCCCTCTCATCCAGGGTGGAAGGGGATTGAGCCTTAGATAGGCTTACACCATGCGACATAGGCAAGAGTCCTTTCTTAGATTCATGCATGTTAAACTGTCTTAACACTTTGTCTGTGTATGTACTCTGACCTAGGCCAAGCAGTCTCAATGATCTATCTCTATAGATCCTGATACCTAACACATAGGTGGCTTCGCCCAAGTCCTTCATAGAGAAGCAGTTCCCTAACCAAGTCTTTACGGACTATAGGGTAGGGATGTCATTTTTGATAAGTAGTATATCATCTACATACAATACCAAAAAGACAATAGTGCTCCCACTAACCTTCTTGTAGACACAAGATTCTTCTTCATTCTTGATGAAACCAAACTATTTTATTGTATCATCAAAATGAAGATTCCAGCTTCTGGAAGCTTGCTTCAATCCATAAATAAATCATTGCAACTTGCACACCTTTCCAGTATCCTCTGGAGTGGCAAAACCCTTAGGTTGTGTCATGTACACATCCTTGAGAAGATTTCCATTAAGGAAAGCAGTTTTGACATTCATTTTCCAGATTTCATAATCATGGTATGCTGCAATAGCAAGCAAGATCCGAACAGATTTAAGCATCGCAACTGGGGAAAAAGTCTCATCATAGTCTACACCATGAATTTGTTTGAAACCTTTAGCCACTAATCGGGCCTTAAAGGTATGCACATTACCATCCATATCAGTTTTCTTCTTAAAAACCCACTTGCACCCAATGGGTTTTACCCCTTCAAGTGGGTCAACCAAGGTCCATACCTGGTTGGCTTATATGGAATCCATTTCAGATCACATGGGCTCAAGCCATTTCTCATATTCTGGGCAAATAATGGCTTCCTGGTAAGTCACAGGCTCATCTTGATCAATGAGCAATATGCCACCTTGCTGGGTCATGAGAAATCCATATCTCTTTGGTTGATGACGTATCTTGTTAGACCTACGCAGGTTTTGTGCTACTAGAGCAAGTTGTTATTCCATAACATTTTGTGGATGCTGCTCTATTTCCACCATTGGTTCATTGCTGCTTTGTGAAACTTGAACTTCTTCAAGTTCTACTTTTCTCCCACTTGTTCCTTTGGAGATAAACTCCCTTTCTAGAAACACAGCTGTCCGTGCGATAAACACTTTGCCTTCAATGGGATTATAGAAAAAGTATCCATTGGTTTCCTTTGGATACCCCACAAAGAAGCATTTATTTGATTTAGGTCCAAGCTTATCAGAAACTTGACGTTTCACATAAGCTTCATAGCCCCAAATCTTCAAGAAAGACATACTGGGTCGTCTCCCAGTCTATATCTCATATGGTGTCTTTTGAACCGTCTTAGATGGAACACGGTTAAGTGTGAAAGCTGTTGTTAACAAAGCATGTCCCCAGAAGGAGCTTGGAAGGTTTGCATGACTCATCATGGATCGGACCATGTCCAGCAAGGTTCGGTTCCTCCTTTCAGAGACACAATTCCATTATAGTGTTCCTGGTGGAGTGAGTTGAGATATTATCCCACACTCTTTCAGATGATCATCAAACTGTTGGCTTAAGTATTCTCCTCCTCGATCTGATTGAAGAATTTTAATACTCTTACTAAGTTAGTTTTGTACTTTATTCTTGAACTCTTTGAACTTTTCAAAAGATTCTGATTTGTGCTTCATAAGATATACAAATCCATATCTACTGAAATCATCAGTAAATGTAATGAAGTATTAAAAACTGCCCCTAGCGAGTATATGTAGTGGCCCACATACATCACTATGTATAAGGCCTAAAAGATCACTCGCCCTTTCACCTTGTCTAGTGAATGGGGCATTTGTCATCTTCTCCAATAAACAAGATTCACATGTCTCATATAATTCGAAATCAAATGAGTCCAAGAATTCATCTTTATGGAGGTTGGAGATGTATTTCTCATTTATGTAGCCCAAACGACAATGCTAGAGAAAAATTTGGTTCAGATCATTTGATTTAAACCTATTTGTATTTATGTTATAGACAGGCGTTTCGAGATCAAGGACATAAAGTCCATTACTCAATTGTGCACTACCATAAAAAATATCATTCACATAAATAGATTAATACTTGTCCATTATAATAAAAGAAAAACCTTTCTTGTCCAAACAAGAAACAGAAATGATATTCCTGCTAATAGCAGGCACAAAATAGTAGTTCTCTAACTCTATTACAAGCCCAGTGGGCAAAGATAATAAATAAGTCCATACAGCTAATGCAGTAACCTTTGCTCCATTTCCCACTCGTAGGTTGACTTCGCCCTTCATCAATGGTCTACTGCTCTTTAGATCCTGCACATTTACACAAATGTGAGATGCACATCCAGTATCTAATACCCATGATGCAAAAGTAGAAATTGACTTCAATAATAAAAATACCTGAAGTGGAAGTCTCACTTCCCTTCTTTTTCTTGAGCTCCTCTAGGAACTTGGCACAGTTCCTCTTCCAATGTTCGGTCTGACCACAATGGAAGCATGTACCTTCTTTAGCCACTCCACCCACTAGTTTCAAGCCAGAAGTGTTGGGCTTGGACTTATCCTTGCCCTTGCCCTTCCAGTTGTCCTTGGGCTTTTTCTGCTGTTTCTTGCTCTTATTCTTTTAGACCATCATTATGGCCTTTCCTTTACCTTTGTTAATGTTTTGCTCAGTAGTTCTCAACATGCCTAGTAGCTCTGGTAGTGATTTGTCAATCTCATTCATGTTGTAATTCATGACAAATTGACTAAAACTTTTCGGCAACGATTGCAGGACTAAATCAGTGGCCAACTCTTGGCCCAAAGGAAAACCAAGTCTCTCTAGGTTTTCATTGTACCTAGTGCGTGCAAAAGATACACTAAGAGCAAGTGCACTCTATCGCCAAGTAATATAGGACTTTGGAGTCCAAGTTATCGATCCCACGAGGAATAAGTGATAATTACTAAAGTTATAAAACTCTCATGTTACTTAGACAGTCGAAAGTGTATGTCAGATTCAAATTTAAAACAGAAAACTAATGGAGAAAATAAAAAGAACAATTAAATAAAGAAAAGGTAAACAAAGATAGAAAGATGCTAGGGCGCAAGGTTCACTTGAGTCTCATTATTCGGATCTTCTTTCAATTATGATACAGGTAATTCTTTTGCCAATATTATCTTATAAGCTATTGAATCCCAATGGTCATGGATGAAATAATATTCTATTCTTAATTTAATCCACCTATTTGGTCATTTACTTGAATTAATCAAGAATGCATTAAGTTCCAATTTCAAGATATGAACTAACAACCCGTCAATTCCATTAGTAGGATAAATTGATGTTTGGTCATTCACCAATATAATCCTAGGCTTACCATATAGATCCACTCATTGAGTGCGGATGGTCACCGGTCAAACAATGAATTAATGAATGTCACAAGTGATCAAGTTATGACAAGAATTCAAGCAATATAGTAAACCCACAAAGAAATTACCATAATCAATTTAGAAATCAGATCCAAAAAATTAAGAACACAAGATCCCCCATAGCTCTATCTATGAGTTTAACCAGACATATTTACTACAAACAAACTCATAATAAGATACAGATCCATGAGAAGATAGTAAAAGAAATAAGAGAAATAGAAAGAAAGAGAGATCAAAAACCCCTTTTGATGAAATTCAGCTCTTCAAGCTTCTAAGAAAATCCTTCCTTTCTTCAGATCAATCCTTCTTTTCCGCAAATCTGCCCCTCCTTTCTTTAGATCTCTAATTCTATGCCTCTTCTATCCTTCTCCAAGGAGTTGTAGCTGCTCCTCTAGGTCTCCACCCCCTTCAAAACGTGCCAAGAATGTCAATATATAGGCCCCCAACACAAACTTCGCGCAGAAGTTTGCAATAATTGAGTTCTGGAGGTCATACACGGCCGTGTATGACACTAAGTTGGGGGTCCAAAATTCACTATTTCAAATGCAAAGTCAGAGGCATACACGGTCTAGGCCGTGTATTCTTACACGGTCGTGTATTTTTACGCAATCTAGGCCCTGTATTTTGACGCAGGCCCTGTATTCTGACTCTGGCCCTATAATCTAACTTCCAAGCCCAATATGATAGATTAGACCTCTAAATTTGGAAAAGTGTTCAACATTAAAGTTGTAGACTTGGATCTTAACTATCAACCATCAAAATTTCAGCTCATTTGATAACTCGTAGCTCGAGATATGCCATGAACAGTATGCAAAGGTCAAGCTCTCAGGATCAGCACCCTAGTTCTTGCTTCAACTCCAATTTGAGTTATCCAAACATGTGATTGGGCCTTTGAGGTCTTCATGAAAGTCGTAGAGAATTGTCTTAGATTTCCTACAAGACCAAAATCACATCAATAAGATATTTGAAACTCAAATTATAGCTAGTTTACTGAACATTGTCAAAGAGATAAATTAGGGCTAAGTCATGCAATAATTCCTTCAATGATCCACTATATCTCTCCAAATGCATTAAATCTTTCTACATTTTCAAAACGAAGATAATGATAAAGATCAATTTAAAATTATTTCATAATTACAAGCAAATCACCCTCATTTGTTCAATTAAATGTTATAAAATATAGGCTTATCAACTCCCCCACACTTGAGCTTTTGCTTGTCCTCAAGCAAAGAATAGGGGTCAACAGCAAGATCAATCTTAACATCCAGAAACATAAATCAAGGGGAATTCCAAAGTTCAAGATCAGTAATCAAATCCAATCAATCAAGATCATTCAGCAATGTTAAACAATAAGATGCTTTAGCCTAGCTTGTAACTGTTTTCTTTACCAAGCATATGAGATCACTCATCTTTCTATCGCTCAAGTGTTTAAAGGACAAAGAGATCACTCAAATTTCTCTTGAAAAATGCAATACCATAGGCTTGCTTATCAATCTCATCTCCACTTTCAAGTTCACATACAATCACAAGAATCAAAAGGACTTTCCTTTGGTTGTAACGGGGCCAAGGGTATAATGAAAGATAGGAAGAAAGGATAAAATATGGTAAAGAATGCTCATGAATAAATCAATACAAAGAAGAATCAGGCTGAAAAGATGATAGATAGAGCATGATGCTCAAGAATATAACAGCTTCTCACTTTCAACCCAATATTTTCATTATTCTTCACCAACAATTCTTTTCTTTTCTTTCCTTTTCATTCATCATTTTTTTTCTTTTCCAAACTTTTTTTTTTTAACCCTTGAAGATAAAAGCAACTTTCAAGACCTTTCAATCAACACATCAATTGCTCCAAAGCATTCAACCTGATTATTCAATTGGGTATTCAAAGAAATCAATTTCAGGCTTAAATGGGGTAACTAAGGGATTTTTTAATCAATGTAACTCTAGAAGTCAAGAAAGAATTAAGCCTAATTGCCTTAATCATATTCAAGTATGCATGTGAGTCATTAAAATTTCAACAAGATATCAAAGCAAGTTCTAGCGCACATCAATCAAAAGAAAATTCACTCTAGAAGGAAAATAGGACTTTATTTATGAAAAATCCAATTATTAAAGCTCAAAACTCACTTTCTGATTAAGTTGATAAAGAAAACAAAAACAAGCAGGCATGACTCAAAGATGCTAAATTTCACTTTTCTCAATTGAACAAGATTACTTCACACAAAATAATCTCATAATTAACATATTCCCCTTTCAAACATATTTTTATCAGCTCAGAATAAATCAAGCGATTAACACACAATTCCAGCTTAACTATCAGCAATACTCAAGTGTTCATCAGTTGTGCAAATTTTTTTTTTCAGAGTACATTACCAAGTACATTACCACTCCCCCACACTTAATATTAACATTGTCCTCAATGTGAAAGAGAGATAAATAAAGAGTAAAGAAAAGAGCAATACAACCTGATGAGGCATGAGACATGGCAGGTAGAAAAACAACATAACAGTCAGTGCTACAACAGAATCTAAAAAATCACAGTACACATGAGTAGAAACATAAACTAGGGTCTTTTAAAGTCAGATTCCCAAGATTGTAATACTTATGTTCACCCCTGAAAAGATTCCACAAATAAGAAGTTCATGATGCACAAGTTCACATGAATGCGTCTCAAGAGTATGACTCTTCACTCAGCCATTCGAAATGAATTAAATTTTTATCTTCTCAGTTTGTGGACATTATCTTCAAATTGCAACTTTAAAACAAAGATAACAAAAATAACTAAAAGAAGAGACAATAAGGAAGAAACACAGGTTGCCTCCTGTATAGCGCTTGTTTAAGGTCACGAGCCTGACGATGAACTTATACTAAGACTAAGTGAGGCAGATAGAGTGGTTCTCAATTTCCACTCCTTTTTCATAGTGCTTTGCTCTTTGCCCATTTATCTTGAAAGATTGTTGTCCTTCTTTCCTCACTTCAAGCACACCATATGGTAACACTCTAATGACCTCAAATGGTCCATACCATTTTGACCGCAGTTTACCTAGAAATAGACGAAGTCGTGAGTTATAAACAAGAATTTGATCCCCAATCTTAAACTTACGCTGTTGGATCCGCATGTCATGCCATTTTTTTGTTTTCTCCTTATAGAGCTTGGCATTCTCAAATGCCTCAAGACGAAATTCATCCAGCTCATTGAGTTGCTCACGTCTTTGTGCACCTGTAGCATTCATATCAAAATTCAAAAATTAAGTGCCCAATATACTCTATGTTCTAGTTGCACAGGTAAGTAACAGGCTTTACCAAACACAAGTTTATAAGGAGACATGCCAATGGGTGTTTTGAAAGCAGTTCTGTAGGCCCATAATGCATCATCTAACTTCAAAGACCAATCTTTACGAGATGCATTAACAGTTCTTTCCAAAATCTTTTTCAATTCGCGATTTGAAACTTCCACTTGGCCATTTGTTTGTGGATGATAAGGAGTGGTGACTTTATGGGTGACACCATATTTGCTCAAAAGATTATCAAATTGCTTGTTACAAAAATGTGTGCCACCATCACTTATGATTGCTCGAGGTGTACCAAATCTAGTAAAAATGTTTCGTTTCATAAACTTCACCACCATTCGAGCATCATTAGTAGGCAATGCCACAGCTTCAACCCATTTAGAAACATAATCCACAGGAACCAGAATGTATTGATTAGAAAAAGACTTTGGGAAAGGACCCATAAAATCAATTCCCTAGACATCAAAAAGTTCACAAACCAAGATGCCATTCAATGGCATATCCTGTCTCCTAGAGATGTTTCCATCAAGCAATGACATTTGTCACAAGATCGAGCAAATTCAA